>OY037016.1:24609684-25897184 GCA_955831195.1 Pilophorus perplexus
GTAACCATTATGATCACTGAATGAAGCAGAGACAAGAGGATGATTTGAAAATGCCTGACGTTGAGCCAACCCAACGGGCGACAACGCTGATCTGAAAAATTTAACGATAGAGTGCGATTCAAACAGAGATGTAACACATGAGGAATACAGGAGTGAGATAGAGTGGAATACAGGACTTTGCTGCTCTCAAGAGTGACGTAAGGTACCACGTAAGGTAGTCACCGTACCTATGAAATGAGTCCGAATATAAGTCAAACTCCCCACATAACTTGACTTCCTACTAGTCGATGCCTAGTAGGAGAAGCGTTTTTTTTTTTTTTTTTTTTTTTTTTTTAATTTATGGGTTAATTATCAAGTTTTGTGCTGTACGGCGCCTTGCGATTAAGTGAAAGGGATTGCACAATGTAGTCAATTCAAGAGTGTGACTTTCTTCAAGTATCCCTTACCAACATGCAGGCTTCAGCACTAAAATCCATCCTCTTAAGTACTACAGGAACATAGCCTTACCTCGACACGTGAAAGTTCCAGTAATTTCAAGGAAACAGTCTTTTATCTTACGCCAGAGCCGATTTTTTCTACCCTGACCATCACCCGTCTTGACTTCCGTTTCCTGAGGAGCGCTGGAGGACTGCTGCTGAACGCTTCGGTTACTCCCTTCCATCAGTTGTGTATTAAATGGTTAACTGTCAACAACATGAAGTGAGATGCGGACGATGGACGTTCCCGAGAAATTCGCATCGCAACTGTATCCTTAAGTTGATAGTACCAAAAGTTGTTTTGGATGATGCCAAGGCGGACGTTGTTATGGGGACCGCCACCCGTTGGATTTGAACTTGAGCAACTTACCATGGGCGAGCAAGCTTGCTGAGGAGACGCTGTTTTGTAGATCTACAATCTATACCTCTGAAAGTAAACTCGATAAAAGGTGAGTAGATATGTGGCAGGCCCTGCGATCTCGGGTAGGAGCGTTTCTGTGTCTGCGCTCCATTTCAAAACATCGATATAACCCTCAATGTTGAGGGTCACCGACCGCAAAATCCACAACACCCTTAGACACCGTGGAGGGATTCCGGCTCCATCCTCAAGACCTCAACTTCGGTGCTTCAGCCTAGCTGGGGGGGGGGGGGGATTTGACTCCCGTAGAACCAAAAGTGAAAGAGCGGGAAAATCTCCAACAAAACGTTTTTCCCAGGAATATATTGGACTTGAGTCCAATATAATGAAGGTTTGAATATTGAATGACTTGAATTGCAATAATGGCTTGAAATATTGAATGACACTTAAGAAATTACAAAAATTGGGCTGCAACATGTGCATAAAAATTCATTACCGATATCTCGATAACGGTACTTAGGTATCTGGGTGATTCCGCGAAAAGCTGTCCTTTTCTTGTCCCGAGCCCTCAAGAGGTCTTCCGTAACAGATTTAAAAAATATTGTGCAATGCTTGGCTCCATTTATTAGGAGTAATTTATTTCAGTCGAGAAGCCGCAGGGTATCATATTAAAATTCGAAAAAGGGCTCAGAAGAGGATTGCAGAAGGCCGTTCGTCGCAGTGGCTCACAGTCATTCCGCTACAGCGAGACGACTTGGATCTCTCAGCCACTGAATTCCGGGATGGATTGTCCGTGGGGTAAGGCCGAGAGCCCGCAGGGCTACACAATCTTTGTGATGGTTGTGATTCTCAAATGAATCTCAACCACGCATTGAACTGTAAAAAACGCTGCAAATTTTACACAAGGGTTTATTATTCTTTGATATAGGTTACTTGTGCAGAAATTAAATTCTGTCAATGAAAAAATTTAAAAAAAAATTTTTTTTGGATTTTTATTTCAAAAACATTTTTTTTTGATTTTTTGTTCAAAAATGTGTTTTTTCAAAAATTCTGTATTTTTTACTCAAAAAATATTTAACATCCTGGGATCCTTCAAAAATCCCATTTTTAGCCCCATGAAAGCCCTAAAGATCGCCTCAGTGAAATCGGATCGTTCCGGGACCCCAAAAAATGGATTCTACGTCCAAAAATACTTCTAAAACGACACCTAACTCGATCCCATAGCTAAAAGCCTTCAAAAAAAACCTCCCGTAGCCCCATTATAGCCCTAGAGCGCCCCACGGGTTTGGGCGATCGGACTGAAAACCTTGCGGGCACAACTAGATGGTAAACCAAGTATTTTGTCAAAATTTCAGATTTTTAAAAAAATTCCTACTGCCCAAAACGGCCCGGACGGCGGACGGCGTACGGCGGACGGACATTTCGGATTTTGAATGTAGACCTCTTGAAACGGATAATGTCAAATTTTGAGGCCGATCGGAGTCGTCGACCCGCGTCGCGAAAACATAGGAGTATTATTCCAAGAATAATAAACCAAAAGGCGGCCTGGTCAAACGAGAGCATGACCAAATTCGGGATCAGTGTGCGAAGATGGCATGTTTTGCGTGGAACTATGTGGGTCTCGAGCCAGTGTTGGTCGAGGAGGACGATGGCAATCCTCGGCCGGTTGCAGACGTGAAGGTGCACGGAGTTTGGGGCCAGGAGATGACGGCGTACTTTGATACCCGGGTTGTGAACCCAGACGCCTCCTCTTATGGTGCCCTTGACTGGCCAACAATCGCCCAGAATGCAGCCCACGTGAAACACCGCAAATATGATGCCGCAGCAGAAGACCTTCGGGGTTCTTTCACGCCTTTGGTAGTCGGCTGTGACGGGTCCCTGCACAGGGAGTATGACCGGTTTCTGAAAAGAATGGCCGAAGCTCTGGCAGAAAAATGGTCGAAGCCTCTGTCCCAAGTCACCTGTTGGGTCTGAGTGAAGACACAGATAGCGGTGGTCAGGGCGGTATCAATGCGGCTTCGTGGCTGTCGCCGACGGGTCCGATGCCTTGGCCCAGAGGACGGGGCCATTAGGCCTCTGTAATGATTGTCGGCCAGAGTACGAAGGCGCCCAGAATGGCGTACGACGCCATGAACGACTCTGAGAGGGAGTTTTGGACCCGTGACAAGAGGACAGCGGCGCGGCGCCCAGAAAGGCTTAAGACGCCAGGCAGCAGGGCATCAGGGCAGTGGTTCAAACGTGGCCGTCGGGTTTCTTGTTCATTTGTTTGTTTTTGCTTATGTTTTGGCAAGTTACCTTGATAAGGAAATATAATATTGGTGTTATAATTAAGGGCTAATTTGTCATTCATCTGGATGTCCCATGAGGTTAACTGCCAACTTTTCGAACGAGCTGCCAAAACAGGTAAGAAGGTAGACATTTTTAAATGAGTATATTATATACCTATCGTCCGTGTTTCACATTATCCGTTTCAAGAGGTCTAGATTCCAAAACCGAAATGTCCGTCCGCCGTCCGGGCCGTTGTGGGCAGTAGGAATTTTTTTTTAAATCTGATATTTTGAAAATACTCAGTTTACCATCTAGTTGTGCCCGCAAGGTTTTCAGCCCGATCGCTCAAACCCGTGGGGCGCTATGGGCTGAAATGGGGCTCCAGGAGGGTTTTTTTTAAGGCTTTTGGCTATGGGATCGAGTTAGGTGTCGTTTTCGAAGTATTTTTGGACGTAGTATCCATTTTTGGGAGTCCCAGAACGATCTGATTTATCTTTGGCGATCTATAGGGCTTTCAAGGGGCTGCAAATGGGATTTTTGAAGGATCCCAGGAGGTCAAATATTTTCCGAGCAAAAAAACTTTCGAAAAACAATTTTTTTCATTGACACGGAATTAATTTTTGCACAAGTGACCTATTTCAAAGAATACTAAACCCTTGAGTAAAATTTGCAGCACTTTTAACCCCAAAATAACACAAAATCCTTAAAATTGGCCAAAGCTCAAGAAAACAAGGGGCTCCCGAGAATACGGAGGCCATTTTCGGATTCAGCACCTCAAAAAACATACAGTTAAGTGGTTTTTTAGCAACGGACCTAAAAGTTGACTTTTGTCAATCTATAACACAAAAGTTGTTCTGTACATATTTATTCACTTTATTCTCTGTACAACGAAGTCCCCCACGTGAAGGGACGGGCTAAAGTCAATGTACATTCTCCAACCGAATTTTCCTTTTTTCGGTTCCATTTCAAGAGGATCGTTGGACGTACACGAGATTATCACGACTCTGTAAACGCCTCACTCGGGAAAGCCCTGACGGCGGGACGATCATTTGCTCCAGATGGCTCCTCAACATGTCTGGCAAAAATGAACATTATAATTGAAATGATAAACTTACAAGAGAGCTTCTCCACAGTTAACCTGTTGCGTACCCACCGTCGTAATAATCGTTGTGCAAATTGAAATACTTGTGGGCCTCTTTTTTGCCGTTCACTCGGAAGGTTTTGTCGTGGTAGACCATCGTCTCCAGGCTGAAAATCGCCATGAGGCTGCTGTAGATCAAGTTGGCCAAAAGCATCCCCATTTGTCGACCGGGGATTTTGGGTAGTCGTTGTTGATTTTTGTTCGGCAAATCGACGTATCTGACGGGGGGATGTTTCCTCGAAGCCAAATTCAATTGGAATTGATCCGAATCACAAATTTCCCTGAAAATGTGGGCGTGGATGAGCTTGTTGGTGATACGAGTTCATACCGTCGCTGTGGCAGACGGTCAGCACGAGGGCGAAGCCAGATGAGCGCAATCACCTCATTAATTTACTAGTTGAGCGCAATAGAGGGCAGTTTGGACAACCAGTTGAGCGCAATCACCTCATTAATTTACTATTTGAGTGCAATAGAGGGCAGTTTGGACAACCAGTTGAGCGCAATCACCTCATTTATTTACTATTTGAGCGCAATAGAGGGCAGTTTGGACAACCAGTTGAGCGCAATCACCTCATTAATTTACTATTCGAGCGCAATAGAGGGCAGTTTGGACAACCAGTTGAGCTCAATCAACTTTGATAACAATGTGTGTAAAAAAGGGCGTGAGGCGAGAAGAATGGCAACCTGACCACCAAAAACTAAAAGGCAGAGAACCTGAGAATTGGCGAAACACAAACCAATAATTGTAATTATTACAAGACTTCAAACTGAAGGCTGGAGGATATTAAGAAACAAGACCGACAAACTGGAAAATCAGCATACTGGAAATCTATAGAGCTAAAGAGGGAAATATACTGACTGGCAGACTGAAGTCAAGGGATAACAGGCTGAAGACTAGAAGATTCCCAGGTACAAAAAGGCTGAAGACCTAGGCCAGGAGTAGGCCAAACTAACTTGAAGACCAGCCAACCCTAACTTGGGTGAGAAAGGCAGAAGACTGGTAGGAGGCAGAATGGAACCGTACTGACTGAATGATTCCCAATTGTATTCAGATGAGGCTCCCGGCTGAGTAAAAACACCTACGAAACACACCTGCACGATCTCCTAACCTCCAGATCCGCCACGCGCAACTGGGTTGCTATTTTAGGAACTAGTCCACGCTCAATTGGTAGGGATTCCAGGTTTTGACTACTTGCGCGCAACTGGCGCTTCCCCCTTCACGGTTTGTGATGATAATAAGGCGGTTTTCCCAATACGTCCCCAACCCCTGACGTCTCCTACTGGGAGGGGTGGGATCAGGCTTGAATGGGCGTACTTGCGCCTAATATTCTTATCACAAACTTGGGGGCTACCAACGCCGTGCCACAATGTTATGTCGGTATGGTTAACTACATTTTTACTTTAGTAGATATTCAGGGACACTCCCAGACCCCCGGATTATTAATGTTATGATCGATAATCAAACCAATTAAACACAGATTGTGCTTTTTGGTAATTCTGCCGAGGGGATTGACTCCGAGGCCTGGGGTGGGGTTAGAATTGGCGCTCTTAGGGGGGGGGATGTCACCCCACTCATGTATAAATCCTTCATTACTGCAGTGGAGTGGTTGAGGGGCGAGAGAACGTGAAGGAGGGCGGAGAAGCAGGTATGCTTGGGCCTGGGACAGACGGAAGGACATTTTCAAACCCCAAAACCCTCGGAAAAAACACATTCTATGTTAAACAGCTCCTTACCTTATAATTCTCTTGAGAGTTTCCGAGCATATGTGAAAAGTATCTTTGCCGTACTTCATCTGAGATTCGCCTTCACAGCTGAGGTGATTCACTTTTGCCTGAGGGATGTACGACATTCTTTGTGCTATGCAGGGGATGACCACACGTATGTTCTGGTGGTTGAAAATCTTTATGCTCCCGCCAATAGTGACTATGCGGTTTTTCGCGTTCTCGCCGCATTTGATTCCAAGATGCTGCAATCAAGTGACAACTTGTCAGGCTCCCCTTTGTGTGAATTGGGGCTCGTTGTAAAATCATACGTACCGGGTTTCTGTAAGCTATTTCGATTTTCTTATCCGGCTCGAGAACAAAACAGGAATCGAAAACTCGGCCGAACTTGGTAGCAAGTCTCGACTTTGTGAAGCGCGCTTCTGCGTAGTCTTTGCTGTATAATGACAATGTAATCAAACTTAGACACTCCAAAACTTGTCTTCCGATGAGCATTAAACATCATCAGCTGCTTTTCCTTTTACCTGTAGTAGAGACACTCGACTGCAAAGTTGAACACAGCTCTCTGTCTATATGTGTGCAGATGCATCTGAACCGGGAAAATTTCTCCCGGAAGTAGTTCACCCTCTCTGGGCAGAACAACCACTTTCAATGTTGACCAAACTACCAATCTGTAAGCAATGAGGGTTAATTTCAAGTTCCACCACATTATTAGTGTTCAGTTTTCATCACGAACCCCATCGCTTACTTCTGCCAAGAGAAATTTATCGTCTCGTTGGAATTGTTTTTCATGAAGAAAACATATTTGTCCCACGAGTGAGTGGGCATGACTCGGAAAGGTATGTGATCTACGGACAACTCCAAGTCCCCCAGGGGCTCCTCAAATTTGCTCTCGGGTGGCATCTTGTTCAACATTTGGTGAGTGAATGGCTGTAAATTTGTGGAATGTAGTTTTGGAATGTATTGTGTTAGGGGGGCAACAATATTCTCATGTAGTTGAATTTACCGTATAATACGCAGTTCCATTTCCCTCAATTATGATGTGGGACTCGACTCCCAGTTCACTAACTATCGCCAGTTTTGCCTGGAAAAGGATTAATTTGGCTCAACGAAAGGGCAGTAGATTAAGGGTGTGTAAAGGGGGGGGGGGGGCTCGCTAGAGGGAGTAAGGCAGGAGGTAGATGACAATCCACCCTCTTAGGGTCTATTCAGTGCAAAGAGGTCAACGTAATTAAAAGCAGGAAAAAGCTGGACCGTGAGGAAAAGAGATGTATAAGTGACCTTGAAACAACACCACAAGCATGAAATCACATGCAGATGAGCCAGGATGGCAGTGAGGTAGCATCCAGCTTGGTCCATCCTACCCCTTTGCTCAGAATCCTTCCATTTATTCCTTCCTCTCGTTTTCTCGGTATGCCTTACGTTGGTATCCCCATCAATAACATTTTTCTCAGTCAATCGGCGTCACGTCAGTCCCTATTGGGTCTTGATTGTGGTATTAGGCAGCGACACACCCCTGCCTTTGGACTGCCTCTCTGCCTGGTTGATTAAAGGTGGATTTCACATCCAGCAGGTTGGGCATCATAAGTTGGGCACCTTGCCCGTCTCCCCTCTGAACTGAGCCAAGACTTGATGAAGCACAGGACTTTGCATTGACAATGTCTTAGCTACATAAACCTACCTTGCGAGCGCACTGCATGAGCATAATGGTCCGCCGGCACTCCTCTGTGTCCATCTTGTGGGGGTGATACCGGCGCATGCAGTGTCCCATAAATAAGCCAACAAGCATTGCATATAACTCTCCACGTTGAGCATCCGATGCCTAGTCTCGCTTGCACCTGACGAGGGAGTCTTTGCCAGTGCAACGCTCTCTACTTTTCTCCCACTTGGAGATTTCATTTAGTGCAAAGCTGTTTTTCGTCCCGAGGAATCACTCAGGACCTATTGGAAGATCTATACCACTAATTCTCACCGTCCGGCTGGCTGGGTATGTCACGAGCCTTCTCCTCCTAAACGGTAAGCGATAAAAATATGCCGATTTTTTGTATTGGTTTCTATTGGTTTAAAATTCGGTAGGGGGGTTTAGCCCCCCTCAGATGCACGCGAGAAGCGCATTTGCGCCCAACTTTCTTATTTTAAATGGGAATTTTTTTCTCGAATTCTTCCGTTGTTACCAGACCGACCAAGTTCGCATTTTCTCCTTATCCTGCCTAGACATCCGAATTTTAATACTAAATCCCGAAAAAACTCATTCCGAAGATGAGCGAATTTAGACGGCGAGTTTAATTTGAACGATTTAGAGATTCGGCGCGCGCCTCGGGAGGGTGGCGAGAGGGTTCCAGGGACATCGGAAAGACGGAAAGGGCGGACGTCAGATCAGAACGGGAGATCGGGGGTTCCAGGGACCTTACAAAGGTGGAGGAGGCGGGGAAACTTTATGGGAGGGGGGAGCAGTTTTGGGCAACGGTTCATTCTGCGCTAATTTTGGATATATTCTGGTGTGTGGGAAGACGATTTCTCTCTATTCCCTGGCCAATTTTATGCCCGTTAAATTTAGCGCATTGAGCGACTGTCACTTGGTGGTGATGCCGGATAAAGTGGTCGGCCGAGCGAAGCGAGCTAGTAATATCTTATTATGCTGAGCAATCCTATGGAAGGGTGTCAGCAGCTTCATTACCCTCAATGCTCTGGTAACCGGGGCACCACGCAATGGTTACTCTATTGTCCCTAGCTAGGGACTAGACTTTATTTCGACAGTCCACACCAGTTTCATGAGGAGAGGGCAGCCTTCAGTGCTGCCTGACTGACACTACATAGACTTTTTTGAAACGCAGTCGCACCCGAAAGATGGTGGCCATCACCCCAAGTGGCTCATATAACCTGATTGGGCCAAAGATGCCCGAGCCAGTTCTACCGTCCAAGGCAGATCCCCAGTAAAATACCATATCCCCGTCAAACTTAGGTCTTCCCTCTTCCCACCTTGCCCGCTCATGAATGAGAACTTTGAAAATGAATCGATAACTTACATCCATTAACACGCCTTCAATGCCCTTTTACAGTATAATTACTCCTCTGGATTATTCTACCGGTTCTGCTTACTTCGTATTTCTTCCATTCGTAAGGCGTAAACCTAATAAAAAAGGGTTGAGCCGTGTACGGTAAAACGGTAGCTCTGGCGTTGGTAAATTGGAACACTCTGTTGTTGACCATCAGCCATTCAGCCCAGTACCGGCACTCCAATTGCGAATGATTGTACAACCAGATCACCTGAAAATTATTAGTTAGGATCTGATTCTAGCAAATTTACTGGAATATTTATACGTACTTGATATGTGCTTCCGATGCCCAAGTAAGAGTCGTTGAGCTTGACGTAATAGGTTTTAGAGCCGTATTCTTTGGGCAGGACGTATCCAAGGCTGGCAGTGTCTAGGGGTATGATTCCTCTCTCGATTTTCACTTGGACGTGAGACATCCACTTTTTTCGAGGAGCTATCGCCACGTGGAGGTTCATCGTGAACAAGTTACAGTCCGGCACTTCGTATTCTGCCTCGATCGTCATGATTGTCGTTTTTCCGGGCTGCGAACACTCGCATTTCAACAAGTAGGTTCAAACGCACTCGGCAGAATGACAGTGAGCTTGACCAATGATTGTGCTTGGAAAAGTTCCTCTGCAGGGGGGGGGGGGGGGGGGGTTCTAATCCGCGAATGTTCCTTTAATTGTTAGTGAAAACATCCCAACTCCGCCAGCGATGCGTAATCGGGTCAATGTGAGAACTACCTTCTCCGCCAGCTCAGTTCCTGTGATCTGTTTGAGCTTGACGTCAACACCTCGACTGGTGTAAGCAAGAGAACACAAGAAGAAGAAGAAGAAGGATAGCGAAATAGGTGACTCGCTTCACTTGGCCTTTGGCATAGAAATCCCAAAATCTGGAGACCCAGAAATCCAGGAAATCCGGAAAAAGATCCAGAGATTAAGAGACCCTGAGATCTAGGAATCCAGAATAACCTGAAATTCAGAAATCTAGAGCTCCCAAAGTCCAGAAAACCAGGAAAAATCCAGAGATCCTAAAAGTCCTGAGTGCAACTGCTGGACTAATTCTTTCTATTGGCGTAGTTGATCACTGGTGGAGTTGGATGAACGTCTGACGGAGTAGGAGGGTCCCCCTGCAAGCTACTATCAATATAGAATACAATGTGAGGGAAGTTCTACTTGGAAACCCGCTTGATTATATTATTATATTACAAATTGCCCCGACTCCTCATATCCCTTACCGAGCCCCATCGTGTATACAGTGTATATTTCTAAGATGTATTGATCTGATATACATATCAGATCAATACATCTTAGAAAACCTCATCTTCTAGGTGGTTTTCTTTTCCTTCCAGAAAAATTGGCATCTTCTTTGGTGGCCGGTAAACTCTGCAGTTGTATCTATTGTTTTGTCTTCGTGTATTATCGTTCGATAAGCCAAAAGGTAAACAAGAGATGGAAGAGGACGCTGAAGTCAGAGGTCCACGCGGCCTGATAAGGGAGGGGTTGGGGCATCTGCTGCTCTCGGGGCGTGCGGCTCGAAAAGGGACAAGTACCCTTGATTCGTTAGCACCTTTAAATAGAGCTCAATGTCGAGGACATCGGACTTTAGATCACTTGCTCACCAGTAGTCTACACAAGCCCACTTGCCCCATACCATATCAGGGGCAAGTGTGAACGTGGGCTGAAATTCCAAAATTTATCTCTTGTCCGATTTCTCACGGTTTACTATTCAAGAATATCAATCAAAGTTTGCATTTTCCGTAGAAAATGGAAAATTATTGAGCAACCCCTTCAATGTTTGACAATAACAGTGGAGCGACCATCCAGTATGCGAGGGGATTCCGCATGTGGTTGTTCGCAAACTTTCCCACAGATTGCAACTCCCTGAACCCAATCTGACAGCTGCAGTAGCTCCACTATGCACTCGCCCCACTTCACCTCATGTCTGGGTCATACAGTGATATTATCATTGCTATTTGAGGCAAATTCACACCTTTCCATCAAGCCGTCATGGAATGGAATGGTAGGTGTGAGGTCACATCAGTTACAGCGGTGATAGCAGTCAGTATTCGGAGTTTACAGAGGAATTTTCTCAAGAACCGGGCTTGTCTATTCGCTCTGAATGATCCTATAAAATGTATGTCTCACTTGCACGATGCTATCCCGAACGTTGGCCGACATTTGGTTTGAGTGAGCGCAGGAGTAATCCAGCACTCTCCTCGACATAGAATCCGCTCTTTTCGGTTGACATTGGCAGTTCTTCGACAAGTTGACGGCCACCTGAATGGTCCAGGAAAAAACCAAGCAACATAAACAAAATTATATCATGCCCAGTGGTTCTGTTGTTTGAAACAGGTATGAACAGACATAAATGCAGAATATTAATAATCGCGTTACCCAAACTGGAAGGGATGATGTATTCTTGAGGAGGAACTGAATTCTCAAAGTAGGCGAGCCTTCATGATACTCTGGTATTTTCATGAACGTGTAGTGATTTGCGGCCGTTTGTAAATTATCCAAAATATCATTCAACCTGAAACTTACGGTGTAGACACATCGGGGAGGAAAGGAGTAAAACTAAGAGTAGATAATACATTTTACCGGTTGATTTCCAGATGTTTCCAAAAGGCCAGTTTTGACACAGACTTGGCCAGCCCTTCGTATCTGATGTCTTCAACTTTGAGGGATGGATACGTCACGAAAATGTCGCCTGATATCAACACTGTCGTAGGGCATGTTGGTTTACGGAAAGCCGCACAGTCGAAAAGCATGGAATAAATCCTGAACTGGTTGTACCCCCTTTCCACTCCGAGTACGTTGAATTTTACCTGAAATGGTATATTTTTATCACACTTTTTAGCAATACCACAGGGGGGGCCTCGCTTCGCTCGCCCATTTGAATAATATGTCAGATGATGATTTACATGACCCCGTGGGTGTTGTAAATAGGTACCTAAGTAAATGCCGATCGTTGGAAAATGTCCCGCTCAAGTAGGGAGACCTTCACAGACCTCACCCACCCCAAGCGCGGCCAGCACCCCGGCAAACCTACCAGACCGCGCAAGGCCCCTATAAGATCTATAAGACACACCACAGATCCACGAGCGATCTCTAAAAATCTTTCAAATTCAACTCGCCGTCAAAATTCGCCGATCGTCGGATTTAGTATTAAAATTTGGATCTTCAGGTACGACACAGAGGAAACGCCAACTCAGCCTGGTAAACAACGAAGATAGGAATAGTTGCGCGGATTTGCGCTCATCGAAAATTTCGCTCAAGGGGCTAATCAGGCGTAAAATGGGCCGAGGAATCCGAATTTGCCAAAACATTGGGGGCGTTATTTAAAATAAGAAAGATGAGCGCAAATGCGCCTGTTTGCGCGCATTTTGAGGTGATCTTAACCCCCCCATTTGTAGGGAAACGGGAAGCCGAGACTGTAGAAAAAACGGCGTATTTTTATTACTTACCGTATCTCTGTTAGATAGATAGGTCAGCCACAGATAAGGTGTGAATTAGTGGTAGATTTTTTTTTTTTTTTTTTTTTTTTTTCAGAATGTACTGCCTGGAGCAGTGGCGGTTGAGGTGTGAAGATTTCCCAGAATGGCGACTCCAGGATTGCAATGCTACCAAAGTGATTGACCGAGATTTTGTGCAGTGTTGCTGATTTCTTAAATCTTGGAGTGAGCATTGGGCACAGCCTGTGGGGACTTGGTGCAGTGCCAAGGTTAGGTCCCTCCTGACTTACTTCAATGGAGTGCTTAGGGTCGAGCGTGATATCATTCGGGATCATTTCCCAGAGTCCTATCCTCGAGAAGGATCCCACGGCTTGGCATTCAAGTCTGACGAAAGCCGTGCTGTTGCCGGGGTTGGTCAGAATGAAAGAGCCCATTCCGAGTTCGTTCAAAGGGACATCATGGATGCTGAGGTGGCTGGGCACTACCTGAAATCAGTGGGATGAGTCCGAGTTGACGATTAGAAAACATTGCCGACCTGGTACAGTTTAGTCTCGACTGAACACTCACTTGAATACTCCCAGCCTCGCCTATACCAGACAGCCTCAATACCGTTTCCTGCTCAATGACTCGGCCTCGCAAACACTTGAAGGCTGCCTGATGAAGAGGAGACCATTCCACACTCACTCCCATCGAGCTGAGAACAGCTCCAAGGCTGGTAGGTATGAACGTGAACTCAATGTACTGCTGCTCCCCAGGGCTTATATTGAAGAAATCATTAGACGCTTGGAAATTGTTTGGAGACAAACTTTCCAAACACCTGTATCTGTTCAAAGCAGAAAGTCACATTTTAATTCAGTTTTCTACAGATCTGCTAGACGGCGTCACCAGACTCACTTTAACCTCAGCCGCGTAGGGTTCTTAATTGGCACTTGCAGCAGACAAATTGAACCCAAAGTCGTCGGAGAAAAAGTCACATTTTTGTCCCACCCAGCTAACAAAAAAGGGAGCTCGCTCGACCCACAAAGTTCCAACTTCACCTGAATTTGAAGAAAAAACGCTATAAAAACGGTTGATGCTGGAAAATCTGTGCACCGGTGAATCACCTTTGAAAATTTGTTCAACGTTAACAACCATTCTTCTTGGTGAATAACGTCAACTTTATCCGGAGCATTCATTTGAACGACCACCAAACAGAAGTCGTCAGTGATGATCCCTTGAGTAGGTTTCACCGTGAAGATCGATTTCTTTTCCCTGCCAAGTTGGTTGAATGCAAGTTAATCTATTGACCAGGTGGCTCGCGCAAATTACACCGAAAGTGCACTAAACGACAGAACAGTATAGAGTTATACCGTCACACACCAACTGTCTGTTCAACACAACAGACTTACTTGGCGGCGGATACCCGCGCATTGGGGCTTTTAGCTTGTGCTGTGTGTACTGCGCTAGCCCCACAGAGCCCCACGGGTTGGGCGATCGGGCTGAAAACATTGGGCGGCACAACTAGATGGTAATCCGGGTATTTTGTGAAAATTTCAGATTTTCAGAAAACTTCCTACTGCTCAAAACGACTCGGGGACCATTCGCGGGGGCCGTAGGTTTATGCTAGTGTGCTACGGCTCACTGGCGGACTCTTCGACCCTCATGTCCACCCCTGTAATGTTCAGGCCGATATCCCGGGTAACGCTGGGATGTTGGGGGCATGTAAAGCGGTAGAGAGCCTTCGGGCTCTCGGGCCTCTGACCGGGGTGGCCTTAATGGGGAGGAGTTGCTCCCAATAACACAAATAACATCCGGCTTAGAGCAACTCCTTCTCTCCAGTACCTCGGGCGGGGGGGGGGGAGCCCGCGGTCTTGGGCTTGGGGGTCATCCCTGGGTCCTTGCCCCCCCCCCCCCCGACCTGGTGTTGGACTCGAGGGGGTCGTGGGGACGCCGGGAGGTGGAGCCTGGCGGAAGGTCAAACCCGGCCGGGTGGAGCTCCCTTCGGGGAGCCTGCTAGATAGCCTACCGCTGATTGCAGTTTCCATTGTACACAACTGGTCAAAACGGCTGGGACGGCGGACGGAGACATTTCGTGTTTGGAATCAAAGTGACATGAAACGGACGTCAAATTTTGAGCCCAATGAGAATAATTATTTTCGACCTCCAAGAATAACAAACCAAAAATATGCAGATCTGCTTATAATTGTTAAAACTTTTTTTTTTTAAGCTGTATTACCAAATACAACTAGGTTCTTACATTCTACTATCTGTGGTTTACCTTCGAGCGGGTGCCAGACTGAATTCCAAAGGCAGAAGACTTTTCCGGGTGATTTTGAACGTAGTGTAAGTCGGCAGACCCGGGATGGTACCAGGCAGTAAAATTCGAGTTCGTTCCAACGAGTAGTTCGGTCCCCATCCGCATCCTCCAGTTCTAAATGAGTCCCCTTCATTAAAAAAAAAAAATTCTTTTAAGACGACTGAATTCGTCAATAAAGTAAATCGACGTTGATTTTCTTACCTATGAGATGAACTGTCAACGAGTAGGGGATTTTGTATTCATCCATTTCCCCCCAAAGTAAGCACCCGTGTAGTTCCGCTTGTGAAAATAGGTCAGGTTTTGTAGGGTGATACACCAACGTAAACTTCGCAACGCCGCCATTCTGATTTATCTGACGTTTCCACGGCTCTACAGCGAACAAGTCTGGTAGTGCTGAAAGGTTCGAAAAAAAAACCTCAGGTTGACCAACAAAGATCGAATGGTTTAGCGCTACGTACTTTCCCTAAGAATAATCCACCTACTTGATGTCCATTTTACTGTCAGATTTAAGTCCGTGTGGTTTGTCAAAAATATTTCCTCTTTCCTTATAATGTTATCGCACTGGCCGAGAGGAAGGTTTCCAAAATTAATGTACCGCCTCGATGAACTCACAGGGGGTTTGCTCTCAGGCGAAATACGATCCGCACAGTCGCTAACATACCTGAAAAATATTAAATTCATTAAAAACAAGCGAAGACAAAATGGGCTGCTTGACAAGAAAATTTTTAAAGCATACCGGCAGTAGTTTGTTGGAAATGATGGAAGACCTTCTTCCAAAGTGATGTATTTTCCGAGGTCCAGGATGAGCTTGTTTTTGGCGTGAAACCCATAAACAGTCAGGTACAGAGGTTCCTGAGGACAAATTAAGTCGAGTGATGTATAACGCTCCGGCTTTATTAGACGGCGGTACACGCGTTTCTCTACACTCCACACCATGATGCAAAGTGAAAATCCCCATTCACCTCTTTAGAACGCGACCAACCCCCACCCCAATCGGACCACCACTTGCCGAGTAGCATTTCAAAAAAGACCCGTTATTTCTGACGGACCCTGTATAAAATTTAAACGACACGGAAGTCCCATCGTTCAGGGGGAGCAAAGCGCCTCTGAACTTCAAAATTCAGTGCCGCACCCGCGCTATAGGTAGAGACGGCTCCCCCTGCTGAGGGAAACCTGCTGGTTACACGCAAAATCCAGGGCCTGATAGAGAGGATTCCTGAACCTGAAAACAGCCCCAGTGAACCTTCTTCAGTGTCTCAAACAGCTCTAAAGGGGCTCTCGCATCTCCCGTGCAGGCACGTTGAACAGACGAAAGCCCACCAACATTGAGTCAGCCTGCTTAGTACCTACTGCGGCGAGTGAAGGGGACGACAAGATCGCTCCAAGACCGAGTGTGGGCGTGAACCCCAGAGACCAGAGGACTGGGAAATTGGTCCTCACAAGGTTCAAGACTGTTACGTACAAACCCGCGATCGTCAACAGGCCCAGACGAGCAAAGGAGCCTCTATAACTTTCGTTCCACGACAGATTGGCCAACATTCTTATAGCTCGCTTTTGCAGCCTGAACACATCGAGTGCATGGCTCGAATTTCCCCAGGCTATAACGCAGTAACTTGCTCTGTTCGCGAAGCAGGCATGGTTAACCGAAAGCAGCACCCCGTCAGACACCACCCCTTTCAACCTTCTTATCATGTGAATGTAGGAAGACAACCTGGGCACAAGCGCCTCAACATGAGACAGCCATGACAGACGTTTATCCACCGTCAAGCCCAGGAAACACAGCATGATCCAAACATTCCGGCCCACTTCGAGAGTCTGAGTCTTTGCACGTTTTGGTGCAACTCTTTCTCGTGGAACCCGTGGCCAAGGCAGCGATATTATCCGCCAATAGGAATAATTTAGAAGGGTACTTAAGGAGGCCATACACCCGCTTTACACGGGTATCTCTGCACCTCCTGATCTGACTGAATTTGTCCAGTTACCTGGGCCCCATAGCACATAATGAATCTTGATACTGCCAGGAAGACTCATGTACAAGGCGGAAAGGAGGGCCGAGAGATGAGCGTCCAGTAGACGCTGTTGAAACTCGTGTGCACACGAGTTTCAATCATGATGACTCAGCCATGATCACAATGTCATCGGCATACATAAGCACCAGGATGGTTGTCTCCAACCTTAGCCCCACAGGGCAAAGGCAACACGGCACTCCAGCCAAAATAAAGTGAACAAAGAGCTGCGGACTCACCAGCCAACAGCCTGCACTCAAAATTAGGCGATAACGACTTGCTTCTTACCAACAGTGGTTGAGTCTGTAATCACTGTTTTGCTGCTGGTGGCGCTTTCAATGTGAAGACCCATCATCCGGCAGTTGAGCAGGTAGGTAATACTCGCGCTCGCCACCATTAACAAATCAGTGGACTGGTAAGAACTACCTAACTTAGGTACCAGCTTTTGCCAGTTTGCGGACGAACTAACCTCTAATAACCTACATAATATACCTAATCGTAGCTGAAGCATCATACAGAATTATCCTAGCTGAAGCCACCTCAATCTTCGACATTTCTCTTGACCAACTGACTCACCTGGTATTTGAAAATACACGGAAAAGCTCTGTAGAAAAGTCCCACTCTTGATGGTCGGAATTCCACATGAACGTCAACTTTCGCCAGAGCTTTGATGACACCAGTTTTAGGGTTGATGGTGATTGCAGAACCTGTTGTACATTCAACTGTTGAATTTCAACAAATTGCAAATTGCAATGGCGGCCATTGCAATGTTGGGATGTCAAAAAGTATCGATAGGTGCTTAAAAGTATCGATCCTTCTATAATCAACGATCCTTTATGAAACGCTGCAAATTTTACACAAAAGTTTACACAATTTTTTGATATAGGTAGGTTACTTGTGCGAAAATAAGTTCTGTCAATAAAAAAATTTGGGTTTTTTTTTCCAAAATAGGTTTCCTACCTTTTTTTATTCTGAAAATATTTGACTTCCTGGGATCCTTAAAAAATACCATTAAATCGCCCCTACGCGATTAGCCGAAATGCAATAAATGAGTTGGTCGGCAGCAGATTAGGGACGAATCTTTCAATGAACCTGACCTCAAGATTAGATATTGTCGTTCCAGACGCGGTTGCTCAACGGAACGAGAATTCGAACAATACAGATTAAAAAATGGGAAACCCCGAATCTGCGAGTAAACACGGCCTGTGAACAGTGTGTGTTGTGATCGCAATGCAGTCGCTTCCTTCCGCTATGGCGCACAATGAAACCCTGTTAGACTCGGAGAAAATTGACCTTCCTCGGGAAATATTGACGTTTTTAAAGGACGGAGAGGGGAAACTCGAAATCGGCGATTTCAGAAGGGCGGCGTTGGTTCTGGGGCCAACAGGATCCGGGAAAAGCACTCTGAGCCGATTCCTCACCGGCAACGACGACGGTTTGATGGCGGAAGAAATTGGGGATGACACCGGTGAGTTTACAATCACAGATAGGACCAACCGTGTGTGCAAGGACACGATAGATCCCTGCACGACACTCCCCACTTTGTACGTCGACCAAGAGACCAAATCCGGATTTTACGATTGTCCAGGATTCGGCGATACGAGGAACGTCAAACATGACATTTCCGTGACGTACTTTATCAAGAAAGTTGTCGATTCTGTGGATGCTGTCAAGTTAGTGTTCGTTGTCAGCTATCCATCAGTGAGGAGAGGGGCTGACCGGCAAGATTTCATGCTTTTGATGAAAAACGTCATCAACATGGTGAAAGATGTGGAGAAGTTCAAAGATGGGATTGCTCTCATCGTGACGAAAGTAATAACCCAATATACTGTGAAAAGGGGTCAAGCGTTTATGGTTACGGATGAGGCGATAATTGCCAAAATTGCAGCGTTTCTTACAGGAGTAAAAGAAACACTGAGTGCCAAGTCTGAGGGAGACATTGCGTTCTACACCAACGCTATCAAGTTCATCGATATTCTCCTGCAGAAAAACGGCAGAGAGTATCCAAAAATAGGACTTTTCCGGCGGCCCGATGAAGCGGGGAAGCTCAAGGAAACTGCTCTGCTCAAGACTAGCAAACAACGGTTGAACAAAATTGTCCGATCCATTCGCTACGTCCCCAAAACGGCAGGAGATTTCGTGGATCCCCTCCAACATCACTACCGCTCCAACATCATAACCGAAAGTGAACAGAGAAAACGGCGTAGTATACCAACAGATTCATCTGCTAACGTCAGAAATCATCACAAGACCATCAACCCATCACCACCCTTCACTCCCAATCCACCCATCATTCCTCATAAACTTCAAACCCCAGGCATCCAAAGTTACATTCCACAAATAACTGGTCAACGTCAGTCATTGCAACTAAATCCAATTTCAAACGTTCAAAGTAACCTGCTGTTATTGAATTACATCGTCAAAATGAACGGACGAGTCAAGTCCTATTGGAGAAGAAACGACAACCTGAACGACGACGTTCATGCACATCACTTGGCTTACAGCGCCTACAGCCCTCAGAACATTCAGCCAGAAATAAATAAATTCAGTCAATTATAAATAAAGGAAACTATAGATGATTCTCAAACTGTTTATGCCCTTTTAACCCATTTTTTCCTTACATTGTTTATGCTTTACAAGAAAAAACGCTGCCAATTTTACACAATGGTTTATTATTCTTTGATATAGGTAGGTTACTTGTGCAAAAATAAGTTGTAAAAAAAAATTGGAACTTTTTTTTTTCAAAATACCTTTTTTTATTCTGAAAATATTTGACTTCCTGGGATCCGTAAAAAATCCCATCAATGGGATTTTTAAGGAACACTAATTACTAGCCCCAAATACTAATTAGTAGCCCCATTGATCGCCACAGTGAACAACAGAACCTACCAGTACCGACCTATCATAAAGTACAAGTCGGAGGATTCTACATAGGTACCCATTGGAGTCTACATAGATAACATCATAGGCTGAATAGCTTACAAATTACAATCGCTGTTTTGGCGCTACTTTCGTGACATTAAATTAAAATGTACCTAAGAATAACCCATCTTTTTTTTCTTGGAATATTCTTACCAATTCGATGGTGTAAAAACCCCACCCATAAAGCAATTTTGTGAAAGGATCCATACTCATTCGAGTGTCACAAATGCCGTTCTATAATGATGGTACGCCATGGTAGGTACGAGTCGGTATCTGAAACCTTCCAGCAGCCAAAACCAATTATTTTGTTACGTATCCAACCTTCAGAAATGAAATCCCACATGAAAGTGTCCCTGCAGTCGGACCGGTTTTCCAACGTGAGCCTAAATTTCGCTAACGGCGAGGCAGCGTTGGTATGGCAATGAACTGTCGTGTGTGAGAGCCTGACGTCCGAACCTGCAACACATCAGGTTACCAAAATGTCTTATTTTCTCAAAATCATCCCTAACCGTCGTTTACCTTTGGTCTCCCCAATGAGGCACATGAGTTGACTCTCGTCGTTTTCGAATTCCACAGTTTGATAAGACACGCTTTTGTAACGAGGTAGAAAAGGTTTGTATTCGATGACGAATCTGTTCAGTTCTTTGCGATTTGCGTCCTCCAACCGTCTCGAAGAAAAAACATCCTCCAAAGGGTGATTATTAGGGCTGGGATAAATCCGTACAACCTGAGAAATTTCCGAGTGAATATTTGAGACGGGATTTTGTCGTGCCGTGACAAGTAAAAAGGTCGATCCACACAATGTCATATCAGTGACGTTCCGTACAGTGACCTTCAGTAGAAAAAATCCGAGATGGAAGTTTTTCTGTGAACAAAGCGGGAAAGACATTTGTCCGACGTGTCCGAAGCTGATGCCACAGCTGGGCACGGAGCACTGACGGCCACGGAGTCGCTGATATGTGTGAATCGTCCTTAAACCGCCTTACTAAGCTGTCAGCTTTGATGTGGATTTTCTGAGTATACGTCCTGCCTGGTTCGACTTTCCCAAAGTCGACGACTCTGCAGTCTTTGACGTTTTCCATCCTAAATACACCGGTCTACACCAGGCTCAGGTCCCTATGTCACTGTGCGACTCCAAACCCTAGGTACCTAATCACTAGATCCTTTTATCGAACTGACCGGGCCCTAGAAAACTCAACAATGACCTATTGTTTTTCCATCGGGCAGTCATGGTGTCCCCTGGAGACAAAGGGGTACTGGAGATGGTGGTCAAGCAAGTATTGGTGTTGATGGTGGGGGTGAAGCGTACTCCAGCCTGAGGGACGCCATCTGGACCAGATTTCTCCCTGCCTTGATTGGAGATACCGTGACAACTGAGGAATGCCCGTGAGTAAGGGTGGATTGTCTATTGTCGACCCGACACGTTCAGCCTGCCTGTCTTTTGACACTTCACGGAAAGGGTCGGCTGAACTGGTGAACGCCATCCTGAGAGGATCTTCACTGGAGGTAGGGGACCACCTCACAAGGATGACCACTGTGAAACGGGAGGCTGTACGCAAGAGGAATGAAGAAGAAGATGCCTTGCTACTTGCCACTGTGAGCACCTTTCCAGGCGACAGACAGAGGGCCATTGGTAGGTCAGTGAATGCGGTCAGCCGATGTAAAAGGTCTGGTTGGCTCACTGCACTCCCACTGCGAGGCCAGCATTTTGATCTATCTGCCAAGCGGCCAAGCCAGTTGGATTACCTGCCTTGTGTGATGGGTGTGGTTCAGTGTTCTCCCCAGAACATGCGTTGAATTGTAATATGGGTGGATTGATTTCCCGGCGCCATAATGAAATAAGAGATGTTCTTGGGGAGCTGCTGAGTTGCGCTTGGGGGAATTGCCTTAAAGAGCCACTGATAAAGGAGGCAACGCCCTCCCATCCGGCTTTGCGAGGAGGCCTTGTATGCCGAGGGGTTTGGGAGGCTCAGAGGGATGCGCTATTTGATATCCGTGTCGTCCACACCGACGCTCCCTCTTACGTTTCTTGCTCCGTCTCGGCAGTACTTGCATCAGCTGAACAGGAGAAGCGAAGGAAGTACTCCAGCGCATGCGAAAACCGCCACGCTGCATTCACGCCATTGGTGTGCTCAGTGGATGGTTTGGGGGCTCCGCAGGCGAGAGCTTTCATCAAGGTTCTGGCGGAGAGGCTCTCTGAAATCTGGGGACGGCACCAGTGCAAAGTTCGCGAGTGGGTAGGCGCTCGACTGGCCTTCGCAGTTCTTAGAGCAAGCAGCTTATGTCTCAGGGGTGCTCGGAAACGCTGGAGGTGCGCTGACAACCTGCTGGGCATCGAGGGTGGTGCAGCTGTTCAGCTCGGCTTGGACAGTTCCCCATGAAACTCCTTCTTTCGGACCCGTGACAAGAGGACGGTGGCGCCCAGAATGGCATAAGACGCCAGGCAGCAGGGTTTGGGCCGTCGGTTTCTTGTTCATGTTTTTGTTTTGGGTTTTTGTTTCTGTTTGTTTTGGCTTGTTACCTTGGATTTGAATAAAGTATATGAGCAAGTATTGAACCCTTTATAATATAATCCGATGGTCATCAAATCTCGAACCAGCAGAAGGTTCCTCAACGCGTAGCATAATGGTGTCTCAAAGTTCTTCATTTTCCGGCCGTTGGATACTGCAGATAGTCAAAGAACAGCCTCACACTGATGGGTGTAACCAAGTCTCCCAAATCAATAAAACTCAGGGCGAGCCTGGCAACCGATACACAGTAGGATGTTCACAACCCGAATGATTTAGTTTGAGCTTAATAAGCCATTTATAAAGTTGTACTACTAAACTTCGTTACTGCGTTTGGGAAACTGTAAAGAAGAAGGAAGCTCATTCTCTCACAGGCGATTACAACTTAAAAATGTAAGTCACTGTAAAAACAAATCTAGTTGCTAGTGATTCAAAAATTAACTAAAAAGCATAAAAAAGATATGCTGCTCTAGGTCATTTGGTGATGTGGGCATTAGGAAATGGTGGAAGGTGACGAACAGCGACGTGGTCTGTGAATCGGAAGTGACATTTCCTTCATACGACTCTTTGGATCCTTCGACCCCAACGCTGCAGCCCCATGTAGGCAACGGCGGTCGGACAGGTCGGGGACGCCCATTAATCGAAAATACGTTCAAAATTACAGATAGAGTGGTAATCGGTACGTAACCTTTCGGCACATGGAGGAGAACCGAGAATTTTGTTACATTTTAGTTTAAAAACAGTCCGGACAACGTTCTCGATGACGTCATGCACTTATTCTCATCAATTTATCGTTGGGAGGACCAACACCCAGTCCCGTGTGAAGACAATCCCACAATTACCGAACCGGCTTAAAGAAAATGCAAGACTCCGTCCGACTATAAGCAAAGTGGTTCACGTGAAATCCAAGACTCCGTCCCAGAGAAAAACGCTCTATCCTGAGATGGTCATCACAGTGGAGAGGCCATCACACTAGCCTCCTTTACGTCGGCGAGAGCCAGCCTGTTGACGTGGACCATCAGAAGATTCTTCTTCACAATCCCCAGCCGAACCCCCCCGAACAGATCATCGTTCTTCTTCTTCACGACGATCCACGGGCCTGTCCATTGGATGGAGTTCGTGTTCGTTTTGGGTCATGAAGCCAAACCCAGTCCCCAGTCTTGAACTTCTGCCAGGCCCGACGGTCGAGACGCTCCTTCTGCTGCCTCATCTGGACCCATAGCGCACTCTCTGGTTTCCTGCTTGTGGTTACAAAGGGAGATCAAATACGGGACCGACAGTGTTTCTTCCCTTGACAGGCATGACCAAGTCTTCTGGCAGCTGGAGCTCGCGACCATGTACCATCAATGCTGGCGAGAAGCCGGTCGTGACATGGGGCGCACTCCTATAGGCCAGCAGGAAGCCTGTCCGACCTGTAGAAGCCTGTCCGAGGCTACGAGGACAAACTGGTTCCCTTGCTTTGATTTGGGAATGGTCCCAGGATGTCCCCTCCTTGGCCATGGGCATGGAGGGCACAATTATATTAAAACTACTATATTATAGTAGATTGAGCTTTCATCCCACATTACAGGAATCCAGCGGCGGACCATTCAAAGCTGACGGAGTACTCGCTAATCGGGATGCCTACCCGGCCGATGAGGTTCACCGTCAACCACTGGCATCAGGCAAACGTCGAGTCGTACAGGAATATCACGGCGCAGCAGAAACTCGCTGATCGCATCCTCGCCGAGGCCGATCGTGTCATTGACGAGACTGACGACAACACGGTGACGCACAAATTGGAAGTGGATCATCAGTTGGACGTCAAAATCAAAGACATCGAGTTTCGTAAGGAGCAGCTCGAATGGCAGAAGAAACAGCTTGACGAGGAGGTGAGTAAGGTGTTGGTCCACTCATGGGACACATTTCAGCGGACCCACAGAACGAAATTTGTTTCAGATTGACTGTTTGAAAGTTTACATGATGCGAGTTGTCGACGCTCAAAAAAATTTAGGTCACAAGGCGTTGGATATTTGTAGAAAGTGTATTGTGCTCAGGTAATGGAAATCAACTCCAAAATTAGCTTCGCCTGCCTCTACGACTTGATTTTCATTTGTGGTGTATAATCAACATCTCCTGCCTCACCAGAGAGGGCCGTATTGGGATCGACCTTTGCAAAGACGAAGTGGACACTGAATTGGAGCACGAGGAGATGATGATACAGGCTGTTCAGAGGATGTTGATCCGAATCAAGGAGCAAGTCAAAGAGCAAATGAGACGTCTGAGAGCGATGGTGTACAGCCTCACGAGAGATTTGGAAGACAAATGCAACGTCCTTTCCATCGACAGGCACAATTTGAGTTTGAACGAGAAGAGCACTTGTCTTGCGATATACCACGGCTCATTGCCCCTCGACCCGGCGTAAGTACCAAAACAGACTACAACCACAAAATCAACCCCTTAACCATTATCGTGTTTCAGAACCATCACACAAGAAGAATGGGCAGCACACACCACAGAAGCGATAACCACAGCGGACAAAGAACTCGCTTCAGGCAGACCGTTGAGAGCCTACATAGACGTCATCCTCAAGCAAATCATCGACGACCTCTGGCGACAATATGACCTCGTCAACTCCGCTTTTTACCGCCGCATCGAACAGACGAAAGAGCAGAAAACCAAACTTGAGAACCATCATTTTGAAGTGAGAGCAGCCCAGCTGAATTTTGCAAGATTTTTTTTTCCGAACGCTAGAATTACACTAAAATGAAGATAACGCAATGATAATGATTTTTGTCGTGCCAAGTGGTCGGTTGGCTTCGAGAGCCAATTAAGCATACTTGCCGAAATCATTCAAGAGTCCCATCTACAGCACCTTGGAAGTCCGCTTGTAGACAGGGTGGACTCCAAGCGCTGCACCTGCATTAATCGATTCCAAGTCCTAATTACTTCACTCGATTCCCTGGCCAATGTCCTTCGACAGCCACGCCTGCAGCCTCATATATGAGGGTTGTATATAAGTCTCACAAATCCTCAAAGTTGTACATTTGGAACACCCATAAGGCAATTCTACGTCAAAAATTCGATGGCGACACCTTAATCGAGTCCCTTGCCAAAGCCCCCAACAGTGGTGAAAGACAGGCATGGTACCAACTCCCGTGAATAGATTCTATATTCGAAATCTAAGCCACTTGGGGCGGGTGAGGTCTGTGAAGGTCTCCCAACTCGAGCGAGACATTTTCCAACGATCGACATTTTAGAAAAGATCGGTAGGTTCTTACGCATTTAAAATTTATATAAATCATCACTTGACCGATTATTCAAATGGACGAGCAAAGCGAGCCCCCCCCCCCCCCCTGTCAGAGTGCTATCAACTTCCAAAACGATACCTTACTTAACACGTTGAGCGCCAGGCCAAAAACGGAGGCGTTTCCCCCCAGGCCACGCCAGTTTGGGGTATGTGACACCCCTGGGCCAGTCCATTTTTTTCATTGTTTTACATTTGTATGACCCTCTACGACATGTTTATTACCGGCCAAACCCTACATTTCCTTTCAATTGCAGACCGTTCGATTGATCAACGAGATGACCATGAAAATCACCTCATTGGAGAAAGCCATCGCGGAAAAAGAGGCGTTCATGGCTTTGGCTCACACCCGACTTGGGAACCGATGCCAAAGGACAAACGCCGAGCTCTGCAGGTAAGTTGAACAAAGTCATAATTGGTTTTGGCTCGTCACGACGTTGATTTTGTTCCAGGGACGAGGCTGAAACATACCTGGTCGAAGAAGTGGCTCAAATAAAAGATGACGTCACCAAATTACAAAACTCCCTCTGCGAGGTAAACAGTACCGTTTATTAAAAATTGTCCCCACCGAAACCATGCCTTTTGAGCGAGACCATTCGTTTTTCTCCAGGCGCAAGCTTCTCTTCGCTATTTGCTCCGCACTCAAGTTCAAATCGAAGAAGACATCAACATCAAAACCAACACACTGAAAATTGACGAAGTCGACTGCATGCCGCTGAGAGCCGGAATGGACTACCACGCTTATTAAATTCACTTGCTAGCAATGTCGAAAAATATTGTCACTCCAATGTGTAGAGCTTACAAAAATCACCGCTTGGAATGGATTCAGTGGGGCCTACCCGACGAAAATTTATACTTGCAAGAGATTGTAATAAAATGAAGCGCCACGATGAGTGTCGTCCTTTACACAGGTTCACAAAAAAAAAGTCACTTTCAGGCGCCTCGCAAAAAAAAAAAACCATTGAGGCTATTTTTATCAGGAAAAATTTGAAATCCAGCTGTGACGTGAAACTAAAAAACAAAATCTGACTATTTTCAGTTCAAAAACGTGTTTAGAGATCCAAAATTTAATACGAAATACCCGATGAACGAATTCCACGAAGAGAACGATTTGAAGAGATCCAGCAGCAGCAGTGTGGCTTGGGACGGTGCCAGGGACCTCGGAAGGATGGAGAGAACGGGAGAATGGAGGGCGCCAGGGACCTTGGAAAGGTGGAGAAACTTTGGGAAATGGTTCATTCCACACTGATTTCGGATAATATCCGAATATATTATATTCTGGTGTGTGCGAAGACTATTAAATAGAGAAATTTTCTCTCTCTATTCCCGGCCAATTTTACGCCCGTTAAATTTAGCGCATTGAGCGACTGTCACTTGGGTGAGCGAAGCGAGGCCTTATGTCTGAGTGTTAGTCTTCATATTCAAATGACAGATAGTTTGAAGGTCAGCCGCTTCTAGTCACTCTGGGCTACAGAAGGGCTTCAATGGAGAAGTTACTACCAAGTCTTACTAGTTACACTGTGGCTCGGTCTACATTGAACAATGCAATTCATACTAGCAACTCCAGTACAACCTAAGATACAAAATCTTTACAAGTGAGCACGAGTTAAATTACTTATAAGTAGTTTGGCATAGCCTGTTAAAAATGATTTGGACCAACTCGACAGTTTGGGAAGCTTTAACTAATTGTTCAATTATGGTAACACACACGAGGTTTGGGTCACGTTATAATTCAAGCACTTCAGATTTACAGGAATACCCACGAGTGAACTCGCAAATTTCAAATTGCACCTCTTGAGAGTTGAGAGGAGTCGGAATAAACTGTCACAGGCTATCAATGAGTTTGAAAATTTGGTAAATGGACAATCCTGGTAGGGCCAATCGTTCATTTCAAAAGAGAACGACCCAGAAAAAGGGAGAATCACCTTCACGGCAAACTTTGTAGAGGTGTTTATTTTTACAAATTTTGAACACAAAATTAAAATTTAATGTTATATTATCAAGTAAATGGCGATTACTATAATAACAGTAAAAACATTCCAGTCAACGGCATTAGTATGTGTGTAATGGCCAAACTTCGAGTGAAACTGACATTATGCCTTTGGCCGCTTGGAGGGTACAGAATAAAAAAATAAAAACAAGCTTCGTTCCAAAAGAACCGCACAGCTGAATTGATTTCTGTTCCAGTAGTCGGGCTGAAAATTGGGGAGGGAAAAAACTTCATTAGTGGGACATTTTGAGCGGCGATGGCGGTTTTTTTAAACAGCGACTTACCGGAAATTCGAGGGTTTTGAGGCTAAAGGCTGTCGTGGAGGGCGAGTCTGAAGATATCATGTTGAATGTAAAAGCTGTTGGCGACTGGTTTCAAGACGAACGTTTGACTGTAATCGTGCGGTGGGTCGTCGTCAGTCTGGAAAATGGTCAATAACACATTAGGTGGAGTCGTAGAAAACGGTTTTGTCGGTGTGGAGCTGGCGTTTTGCAAGATCTGCCGGTCTGGCTGAGTGCATAAGCGAGTGGACTGCCTCGAAGAGCATTTCGCAAACCAGCAAATGTGAGATGGTCGATTCAATGCCAAGCGGGAAGTTATCAAGGTTTATTTTTGTAGTAGATAGAGCGAGCTGGTGGGACGATAACAGAAAAGGTTTAGTGTTTTCATCAACCACACTGCACGTTAGATAGACAAAATTCAGAACGAAGCACATTTGGGCAGTAGACGTCACCGGTTTGAAATGTTTGGTTTGGCCACTTATCAAGTCTGATTCCATAAAGGCCAGAAGAACGAGTAGTACATAGTTATGAAACCATCATCATTGCTTGAAGCTAGCAGGGTACTTTTCCGTTATACCGCCCCCGCTCTACTTCGAGTTTCATACACACCCCTCCCGATGGCTTCAACGCGCCCGAAACGCAACCTAAATCGAGTGTGGGCGGTATAACGGAAAAATACCTTGTCACCTACACATTCCTATCAAATTCCACGTACCTGTAGCCTACCGAGGACGTTAATGAGAACTCCACCGTCAAACATGGGCTGCGAGTCGACGGACGTGATAATTCTATTGATCTTTTGAAACGATAAACTCTGAAAAAAAAAGAGACTCTTCAATCATCTTAAATACATTCTGCAAAGGAAAAGGCTGCAAAATTTACATAAGGGAATAAATTGCCAAAAAAATCAATTCCATGAATAAAAAAATAAGGTAATAAATAAATAAAATTCAATCAATAAAATTCAGGTAATAAATAAATAAATAAAATTCAATTTAAAAAATTGTCTAGGAAAAGGCTAGGACAGATAACGGACTCCCAAAAATGGATTCTACGGTAGAATTTCTATCAGATTTGGATATTCTCCAAAATTACTTCGAAAACGCCACCTCATTCAACCTCTCGGCTCTCTTCAAACAGATAGATCCCTCGAGTACTTCGAAAACTACACCAAACTCGACTCCCTCATCCTTCAAAACCCACTCCGAAATTCCTCCGGTCTAAAATGGTATAATATAAAGGGCCTAAAACAGTATGCAATCGCCTGCAGGCCGTCGCCTCAACAGGCAAAAGTATCGCCAGTATCGCCCAGCTCCATTCACTACCTGTCAACCGCCTGTGGGCGGACGTACTGAACTGCAGATGATCGCACACACTTCGCGTATTTGGTGCCTCCAGGCGCCAATGTGAGTGAAAGGCACCACCCAACAGGCCGTTACCTGTCGCGGATCTCTCGTACGATCCTCGCCTGTCCGACGCCCCTACACCTACAGTCCGCGCTAACTGCAGTCCAAAACCTTCAGATGATCTGATAACCCCGATCCACCCCCTGACGATTACCTTCTTAACTAACAGAGTATGGGGCTCTTAGCAGCGCTCTAGCGGCGGGAGTGTATAAACTTCGTGCGGTCATGTACAAACCCCGTGCCGCCGTCAAATTAGGAATGTACAAACTCCGTGCCGCAGCCAAACTGAGTAGGTATGTACAAACTCCGTGCCGCAGCCAAACTGAGTAGGTATGTACAAACTCCGTGCCGCAGCCAAACTGAGTAGGTATGTACAAACTCCGTGCCTCTACCTATATGCAGTCATTTTAGCGCTACCCAGGGTGCACCTCGAGGAGGCGAACTGATTCACACCGCAACAGCCTCGCGGAAAATCGCGAGTTGTCAAAATGTTACGATCCGAGAGAGTATGCCCGAAGAGTATCTGCTGCCTCAGAAATTCATCTTTTTTCCTGATTTCGGCTGATTTTTCGGGCTTGGACCGCATTTTTACGTAAGTCATGGCCTGAATGTCCTTAAGTGCTTCAATAAACTTGAAGATGTGCGGATGACTTTTGTGGAACATTTGATTAAATTTGGAGTGAAAAGCCTCACAGCTATTCGTCGTCCTGGCGGTGGTCTAACAGGTAATGCAAAAATTTGTCGAGTTAACTGTGGCCGAAAATCAGCCTCGAACACTGTCCAACCTCCGAATTGACGTTTTTAAATTCTGGGGCGAGCCGTTCGTTCTGGATTCGTCGCCACCAGCTTTGACCTACCTGTAGGCCGCACGGAATTTGTACTCTACCCTTCGAGCCCCCCGCACGGAGATTGTATTTTTCCTTCCGACGACGGGGATTATCCGCACGGAAATTGTACATAGCCCTAGCGGCCGTCCAATTAAAGATAAAGACAAACCTTACGATATATTCTTGTACGAAAATTTGTCTACTTAGATGTCGAACATAGTGGTCTTTACGCTAAAATGTACCGTTTCCGGAATAAATGCCGAAAACTGAAAAAAGACCGACATTTACGAGGTTTTTGGCGTTGCCGGATATTACCTCACCTCTGGCTCTGGAGGCAACCCACAAATTCAACCCACAAAAAACGCACAAAAAACGTAAGAGAACCGTAGAGAAGAAAACTTCTTCACATCTTTCCTCGGAAAACCTATGTAGATTTCCTGGGCTGATTTATTCAGAACATTTCTTGATCGATGAACCGACATGGAACATTACATTAAAACTAACTTTTGCATGACAATGATATTAAGATAATCTCATCAATAATCTCCTCCAAGTATAATATTATCATGATTTGTGAAGTAATTTGTTCATAAAACTTACACCGAACTTTTCCATGATCTTGATTGCACCTTGTAGCTGCATTCCTTCGAACGTCATGAAGGAGGTTTCAGTCTGAGAAATGAAACATAAGAATTAAAATACACGATTTAACCTTTTCAAGAAAATATGGTGATTGGGTTATGTATAGTACGGTGTAATGGGTCATCTATTGCATGGGAAGAGCATCGTGCGTTTATCCCGCCCAGCCATTGCATATTACTGGTGGTGTTTAAACAGAAGAAACAGCATCCAAGAACTGAAGTCATGGATGAAAGCGCATCAGTAGGTACTTAGGACCCGTAAGATTTTTTTGTTTGTTTCCATTACGGCAGGTTCTCGAACACCAAATAAGAACGAGAAAAAAAAAAACGCTGCAAATTTCACACAACGGTTTATTATTCTTTGATATAGGTTAGTTCTGTCATTAGGATTTTTTTTTTTTTAATTTATTTCTTTAAAAACGTTTTTTCTGTAAGTACAATATTTGGGCAGAATCTGATGTGGGACCTCAAAAAATGGATTTTGCGTCCAAAACTGTTCTGAAAACGACCCCTTATTGAACGTTGACCTCCTGGCTTCCTTCAAAAATCCATTTTGTAGCCCCATGAGAGCTACTCCCCACTATTTCCCCACAGTGAAATCGGATCGTTCTGGGACCCGCCAAGTGATTCTAAGTGCGAAAATACTTGGAAAACGACACCTAACTTGAGTTAAAACCTTCAACAGCCCCATTTTAGCCCAATAGCGCCCCACGGGTTTGGGCGATCGGGGTGAAAACCTTGCGGGCACAACTAGATGGAAACCGAGTCTTTTGTCAAAGTGTCAGATATTTAAAAAATTCCTACTGCCCATAACGGCTTCGACGGTGGACGGACATTTCGGTTTTGGAACCTTTTTCGGTTTTGAATCTAAACCTCTTGAAACGGAGGCCGATCAGAATTTACGACCACCGTCGCGATTAAATATAGGTGTATTATTCCAAGAGTAACTATTACTTAGTTTTGGTTTATTTAAACCAAAACTGTGTTGATCATAGTTGGAGGACTCGGTTATACCTACATCATCGCATTTAATGAGAACTGTTCATCAATCCTACTATCATCCGAGACAGAATGCCACTGGTTGCAACTGTTGGGCCAATCCTCCTCCCAGACCTGCGAGCACCACACAGGAAGTACCCTTCGAAAAAACACAACAGTCATATACTCACGTTGTACATGTTCACTAATTTAGGCCTTTCGTCGGCGTTGTCGAAAAGGGCGTAATATTGTTCGACAAATCCTTTGCCGATCGCATCGTAAGCGGGGTTCAGAGACATCGTTACCGCAAGGCGAGCCCGAGCGACGAGGAATCGGCCGACTTTCTCAAGAGGTCCAACGGCCTTAGCGACGGTACCGGCTGAACCGAATTTGGAATACGATCCGAGATAATTTAAGCGAAAATGAGTGAGGGGAAAAAAACGAGGCTGAAATAAAATTGGAAGAACCGAACGAACGATTGTGGCGCAAGGTTAAGATCTAACTGCCATATTTGAAACCTCAACGAGGTAAAATTGCCTCAACGCACGGAGAAGTGATGAGGGGGAAGGACTGTGACGTCATAGTTAAAGAACTTAATCAACGCCACAATGTAGGTAGTCTGTGATTTTGATACTATAGCACAAGGTGGTGACTTTTGGATTATTATTCAGGGAATAATTATTATACATAGATGGATTATACACCTATGTATTCGTGTCGAGGTAGAAATTTTGATCGGCCTCAAAATTTGTCATAACACGTTGCAAGATGTCTGGATTCCAAAAACGAAATGTGCGTCCGCCGTTTGGGGCAATAGGAATTTTATTTTTAAATTTCGACAGAATACTCGGTAAACCGATGGTAAACTTACCATCTGGTTGTGCCCGCAAGGTTTTCAGCCCGATCGCCCAAACCCGTGGGGGCGCTATGGGGTGTCGTTTTCGAAGTATTTTTGGACGTAGAATCCATTTGCGGGGGTCCAGGAACCATCGGATTTCACCGTGGGGATCTATGGGGCTTTCATGGGACAAATGGGGCTTTTGAAGGATGCTAGTAAGTCGAATTTGACCTCATATAATAATATTTTGAAATGTACAGTCCTCATTGATACTGTTGTTTTACTGTAGTGTCACTTTCGGATCTAAAGTATGTAACTAGGGGGCCACTCCCTGCTGGCAACCCACCTGGCCTCAGACCCCTTCTACTCGCTTTCCCATAAGGGGATATAGTTTTTGATCTTAAAGAAATACAAGATGAAAGTGAAAGGATTCAATTGGAAAGTGAAATCTATTTTTATCCTTTTTTTGTCAACTTCTGGAGCTCAGGGGTGTTACTCTCACAAGGGTTCTCGTTCGAATACAAATTGGGTGGAGTTCATAGCTTTTCCAGGTCATCCATGACTCTCTCAAAGCACAATCAGCTACCTATGTAGGTATTCGTTGAAATGATCAAAATCGTGTTTCATTTTGAGATTCCATAAAAGAAGATCCATGAGGACAGTTGGAGTTGTAATAGGATAATATTAATAATTATAATTAATTATTATTATTATTATTATTGGTAGGTAGGTAAGGACATATGAGCAAAAATGTCAAAAGGGGGTCTATACACCTATATAGCTAGGACTAGTTATTAGAAAATAAATGAAACCTCTGTGCATGCACACAGGATTCTGGTAAAGAGGTTCCATTTTTTTCTAATAGTTTCACAACCTGAAAGTAAATTGATAGGCAGCCTTTTAATTCGAGTTCACTACATTGGTGCCCACATGTTTCATCAAAATATGACACAATAAAAAATATAAAATTTGTATATTTAATATCGTAATTTTTGGCTTGTAATAATAATTATTATTGTAATTATTGGGTACCTTCTAACGAACGGAACTTATAGTTATTTTTTAATAAGAAATTTTAAAATTTGAATTTTGAAGAAAGAGAAAGTTCTCAGGATCACTAGGGTTTGACATCCTTCCGGGTTCTTTCTCCTTTATGGATTCGGTGGAGAAGAATGTCATCTGCGGAGAAATGTTTTGAAGGGGATCTTTTTTCGTATCACCAGCGGATTGAAATCCTTCGCTTGCTGCATGGGACGAGTGAGATCTTATTGCCGGTCCGATGGGAAGAAGTGCTCTCCAAAATATTTCTGCCTGCTCGTCATTCTGCACGTAATCCAATATTTCTTCCACTCTTCTTCGGATTTTCATCTTTTCTGCGTTCAGCTTGTTTTGTGTAGAAAATGTTCCTTTTTTGGGGAGTTCTTCAACAATATTCTCAAGACTTGTCTCGTCGTTGTTGCAAATGAGTTGACCATGCGTGGCATTATCGACCTGGGAAGGTGTTTTTAGAGCGTTGACTTCGACAGGTGGCTTTTCTTGACAGGCTTCGTTTTTTTCGCGTTTCGTGATGAAAAGGGTGCACTGAGGTTTGGATGGGCGAACGACATTAGATCCTTCTTGCTTCGAGTCCACGGCCTCGACACTTGTTCGGTCATTTCTACGACTAACTTTTTCGGTCTGACGCAGGCCAAAGCTGCTTTGAACGTTCCATATATCCTTGCGAGTCGTAAGATGAATTCTCCTGACGGCGTCGCTTTTCACGGACTCGCGTACGCTGTCCAAAATATTTTCATAAGGAATCCCCATAGCCAGCATCCGGGCGATATCTGCTCGTTCAGTTTTTGACAGATTCAGACGGCTCAACTCAGGAAGGTGACCAACGTGGGTGTGAATATAGGTGACACGAACAGCACCAGTGGCCTTACTTGTTGCAACCTTCATTGACGCAGGGCATACACCGTTTATTTTTATCGATCCTTTTATTTTGACTTGTCGCAGTCGTTTACCCTTCTTTTGGAAGAAGCCATCTCGAAAACATCTGAAATATCGAGTCACGCACTCTCGCCGATTTTGGGGTCCACAGCGGTCTGTAAACATGCACACACTCGCCTGTTCCATTTCCTCTTTCCACGCCAAAAACTCACTCATATCTTGAAATTCCACTTGTTCCTCCTCCAACGTCATGTCGTGTGTCTTCACGTAATGAGAAATCATTTTTTCGCGAGATGAGGAAAATGATTTGCATAATGGACATTCACTTTGTTTCAAAGGTCTTTGTGAATGGTGCTTCGTCAAGTGAATCGTCAAAATGTGTCGGCGCAGAGACTGTTTATTAACGCTTTGATATTGGCAGTAATAGCACTGAAGTTTCTTGTCAGGACGATGACAATTTCGCACGTGTCGAGCAAGATACGGACGCTTTGAAAATGTTTTTTTGCACTCAGTGCACGGAAAAATATCCATCCCGTTGGTGACAGTAATAATCATCACAATCACATTCTGCCAAGAAACTTGTTAACCGCAACGAACTGGAATAATTAAATGAATAATAATTTTGTGACAGAAATGTCAAATGAAGAAAATTAAAATGATTTAATCACATACGCTATCAGATAAGAAGATGCGGGTCAGAGCGGCGTAGCACTATCGATAGAAATATCGATAGTTTCTGAGGTTCTAGGAAGAAAAACTCCGGAAAAAAAACTCCCGGATAAAAAATCCGGAAAAAAAACTGCCGGGTGCCAGGATTGTAAGTTAGGTACAAAGACTCGTTTTTATTTTTTTTATTTAATGAGTAGTACCTATCTGATACTTAAATGTGGTAAAATTGTTGACTAATTTAAGACTTTTCGGCAATTTTTGAAGCAATGTCAAACTGTGGTCTGCTGAAACTTCGTGGTCATCACCAAATTAAACGTGAGTTCAGCGCAAATTAGGTAAGGTTACCTATGTTTTTGTTTTATTATTCTTGAAATAAAACACCTAGTATTCGCGATGGAGGGTAACAATTTTTATCGGCCTCAAAATCATTTTTGTCAAGTTATTTGTCCTTACACGTTTCAGTAGGTAGATTACAAAAATGAAATGTCCGTCCACCGTCTGAGGCTCTTATAGGAGTGGTTTTTTTTTTTTATCTGAAAATTTGACATAGGTAGTACTCGGTGACCATCTAGTTGTGTCCGCGAGGTTTTCGGCCCAATCGTCCAAAAAACCCATGGGGCCAACACGGAGCTACGAGAGGTTTTTTGAAGATTTACTTAGATCAGATATTATCGAGTGGGGTGTGGTTTTAGAGGAATTTTTGGACAAAGAATCCTGTTCGTGGGGTTAAAAATGGGGCTTTTGAAGATTATTAGGTTACGCGGGAGTTTTTTTTTTCGCCTTTACCAAATCGCGGGAGTTTTTCTTCCGGTTAGGTGCCAGTTTCTGACTGTTGAAAACTATCGATATTCCGCGGACTATCGATAGTACTATCGGAACAAACTAAAAACCGCCGTTTTCTCCAAAACGACGAGTTCCCAGAAAAGACACGTACCTATAGCGCGCGGAAATCGAACAAAATTACCTGAGAGGAAGAATTTACTTCTTTTAGACGGTTTTTTGTTTAATCACTAGTTCAGATCGTTGTCTATACCTACAGTTCATGCAACACGATCGTTGTTAATTTCTGAACTTCTTTCCCAGGCAAAAATGGTGAAACAAACAAAAAACGCTACAAATTTTACACAAGGGTTTATTATTCTTTGATATAGGTACCTAATATAAAGTTTATTATTCTTTGATATTATCAAAATTAATGTATAGACAATTTTGCAGCTGTGCAAAAATTAATTCTACTTCTGAAAACATTTTAAAAAAAAAGTACAATGTTTGGACAGATGTGAGACCTCACTCGGAAAACGACACCCTATTTGACCTCCTGAGATCCTTTAAAAAGTCCCATTTGTATACAGCTACAGCCCCATAGATCGCCATAGTGAAATCAGATCGATCGGGGACCCCCAAATATGGTTTCTACGTGAGAAGTACTCCAAAAACGACACATAACTCAACCACACAGCCGAAAACCTTCAAAAACACCTACCGTAGCCCCTTTTTAGCCCCACGGGTTTGGGTGATCAGGCTGAAAACCTTGCAGGCACAACTAGATGATGAAGAAGAAAACATGTTTATTGAACAATCATTCCATGCACAAAGTGTCTCTCTACAACAAATTAAACACAATAATATAATATTTATTACTGTAGAGTTGGAAAATCAAGCAAAACATGGTACGGAATGGATTTAATATCCGTCTGCCGGAAGACCTGAGCCGTAATTTTTAAATCGAAAAAACGGATTGAATTTAATTCTAAATTTAATTTAAATCACAATTAGATGTTAAACATAAATAAACATGTATTTAACAATAAGTCGTCGAGTCTGCCTCCACTTTTGTTGATTCGATCGTTCCGCTGCCCTTAATGACTCGAAAGTTCTCTCCGCTTCAAGCAGTGTTTTATTGCCGGCTTTCAACGATGGTGGAGCCCCAGCTGCAGCGCCGCCACATCGACAAACCCTAGCAGGTCATCAGCGCTCCGTCATCTCTGCCGAGTACGCCTCACGTACATGGAGGCTGCGCGTACGATGGCAAACGATAATCGTCCCCTGAGCCACCCCATGACGATCCCCTGGTGCCGCTTCCATTTGTCTGCCAGTTGTTCACCTAGGACATCGACGAATCGGGTCATCTGGTGTGCCAAGTCCATCCACTGAGCTGACCAATGGCGATCTTGGCACGCAGGTAAATACTTCTGTTTTTTTATCTTTCTCTGCCGAAGTGATGCCACTGGACGGAAAACATAAAAGGTAGCTTCAGTGTCTACGACACGGACGTCAAATAATGCAGATGCCACGGCAGGCAAGATCTCCTCTCAAACCAGGAGCAGTGGCTGAAGAAGCTTCAAAATTAGCTCTTTGCAGCAATTTCCCCAAGCTGTATTCATGAATTCTCCCAGGACGTCTCTTACTTCATAGTGACGCCGTGTGATCAACCCCCCCCCCCCCCCCCCGTTTTACAACAGAGAGCATGCCTGATGGTAAACCGCGAGTATTTTGTCAAAATTAAAAAAAAGAAAAATCCTACTGCCCAAGACGGCTCTTTTGTTCTTGGAATCCAGACATCTTGAAACGTATAACGTCAAATTTTGAGGCCGATCAGAATTTGTGACCTCCGTCGCGATTACATAGGTGCCCTATTCCAAGAATAATAACCCAAAATTGAACTATTTTCAGCTATTCGATTCGTCTGTAAATCGTCTGGTCAAAGGTGGTACAATCAATTGGGCTAAAACAACGGCTGCATTTCACATTTTATATTTTAAATCAACACAAAAGTAATAGACATGATTACATAAATAATACCGGAAAGCATAGAATGGAGTAACTTTATCAATAAGGTATAACAATTAATCCTACTTCTGAGAGATAATCATGAAAATATGTCTTGCCAAAAGAGTCAACATAACGTAAGCGGACTATTTGAGTAACAACAAAGTTCCTGAAAACAAAGAGAGGGGTTAGAGCAAAAACAATTGAGAATACCAACAGCTCGAAATAAAGAAATTTTGAATAGGAAAGCTATTTAATTGGACGAGTGATATAATAATATTATAGTCTATAGTATTTAGGTTCAGTATAATAAAAGAGTACTGCACACAAGATATAAATAGATACGTTAACATAATTTAACCATGTCGTTTGAGAAAACGATGCGACAATTTAGAAGATCTTGGATGAGCCAATACAACCCAAGTAGACATGAATCTGTTGATATTGACTCATCTGTAGAGGCCTTTCAGTTTTACTCCACCAGAGCTCGCCGCATGTTTTCTAACAAACTGGGCGAGTTTTAACGTCATCAGGTCTCGGTTGAAAAACCGAGTTCGCTCTGGAGGGTTTTTAATCAGTGGAATACCACAACGTACTTAATGAAGCCAACCTAAATAATAATGTGGAATATTCCACTCGAATACAAGAAGTGGGACATATTAAACGCAAGGTTCTACATAGTTGCCAGGGAAGAGACCGGTGATGCCGTCCATGACGCCTTCCCACCAGCCGTCGTCGTTCTTCTTCAGAACGTAAATCACTGCTGACTCCTGGAAGCTCAATTCGTCCTCCTTATCGGCGTAATAGTCATAGATGGCAACCACTGAAACATACCGTGTTGAATCAGCATACATTTTATTCGGCGTTCGACTTGTAGCACAATATATAGAAAACATGTTTGTTGTTATAACTATAGTCCGCGGTGGTGGAACCGACGAGAAAATTTAATCTCTCCCACTGCATCAGTCCCTGAGGTGACCCAGCATGCCAACATTTGGGTTAGAAAATTACCTGCTGTCAGTGAACCCTCATTCTTGCTCAACAACCCGTCCCTACTGACAACATTTACTGTGAATTATCTCCATCTTTCATAGACTGACAGATAAATACCTCGTCAAAATAACAGGTTCCTACTTGAATGTGCCTTCGTAAATTTGTAATATTATTTTCATATTTATTTTGCATAAAAAATCGGAATATTGTGTCGGGCCAAATCATGCTTTCAACACATACCCTCAAGTAAGGGGGGTCTGAATGCGTCAAAACGGAGAAACCGGGCCCGAAAGTCAAAACATGGTTAAAAATCACACGTTTTGGTAAAAATTGCCTATATTTGAAAGGCTTTATCTCCGTACCTATTTGACCTATAGGGCTGTACTAGTGCTCAAATTGTTGCAAATTTAATGTAGTTTTGATTATATAACAGTGGTCATACCGCTAGGATGCATAGTTTAGAAGCTATAAGTCAAAAACCGAAAAATGGGGGGGAAAGTTGCAGTTTTTGACTGAAAACTCCTCAACCATAACGGCTTTGTACAAAAGCCTTAATGCGCCAGGTCTGCTTTTATCATTCAGAATCTCCTCCCGCTGGGCTAGGCATCGATACCAGGAATTCTCTGAGTTTTAGGCAGGCCCTGGAAGTGGAGTAGTAGCCTATGTCTTCTCCAACCCCCATATTGCACAATGAGCGAATTCAGAGAGGACTGCTGAATCTGACCTAAGTCAGATTGTTTCGTCATGTAGTGCAAGGAGAGCTCCTCTGAACCTCAGAACCTATCGATGACCCCAATTGGTCGCTCTACATTCTTATCCAGCAAATGGGTCGGTATTAGATCCCAGTCCAGCATCGAGTACAGCGGATTCTCGACCCCAACGCTTCGCTCCTCATATTATCCATCCAGAAGCTTTGGACCGCCTCTACTAGGCCAGGACTCCAGGGTTTCCACGTTTCCATCAGAGGTACAGCGTTGTAGCAAAATAAAATAATAGATTACCTTTTTCGATGTAGTTTTTGGGTACCCAGCCGGGAAGATCGAGTTCGTCAGTGACTATTGGCATTGGGGCGAATACAGGTGGCGGTGGCTGGTCGATGGGAGCTGGCGGCGGAGGAAGAGGAGGAGAAGCTCTGGCCATGTTGTGAGGCAATGTCATCGTGCCGCCGCGAGGGTCGATCGGCTCACCAGTGCCATGAGCCAAAGTCAGTGGAGACGGTGGCGCTGAAAAAAAAAGCAACGAAAAAATTAATATCGTTACTTCAAGGTAATTTCAACCCATAACTCAAAGCGCTTACGAGGCATTGACACGTGGTGATCATCCCGGATATCTCTTATGATCTCCCTCGTGTCCCTATACGACGACATGGTGTTGTTCGGTGGTGGAGGAGGGGGAGTGTTCGGCTGAGCGTGGAGCGCCGGGTTGGCAGCTAGCGGTAGAGTGCTGTAACCAGCTCCCTGCCTCCTCGCACCCATCGGATAGTTGGGAGCGTAGTGACTCGGAACCTGAACGTACAGGAACATTTTAGTATGGCGCCTTCATTAACCACCAAACAAAGACACAGGCAGTGACGTCACGTGGATTTTTATTAAATTGATTTCTCCCCTTCTTTGTCGAGGACAAGCAAACACAACCACGCACGCCAATAATCCCAACAAAATATGTTACGGAGACAACCCCGTCTCACCTTTGAGTGATGCTATTATTCTATTGCAGGAAATAAAACGGTTTACCGTTAACCACCTGTCGGCTTCCCATAATTCGTTTTAATTAAAGCAGCCATTAGTTGTTAATACACACAAGCACGAATTAGCAGTTTTAGTTAGGCGATGCACACGTAATTTAGTGTAATACCTGATAAGTCTGTTAAGGCTGTTCAAACTGTTCTGGTTTGCGTATTGGTTTCCTATAAGTACCAAAACTGAATATAGATAACCAAAACAAAAACCTGATCAGTTTGAACAGCCTTAATATGTACACTATGTACAGCACATAGTTCAACGCCTCACTGGGCAATATAAGCTATCAATGCCGGAGAGAGGACGAAGGGTTATTTTTCCAGGCAAATTTACATGTATACTGAGGAGTCGTTTTCAAAGGAAGAATTTTTTAAGCGAAGCGTTAAATTGGAAATGTCGGAGGAGAAGCGGCTTTGGGGAGTGCGGAACAAACCGAAGTGTTTAGGGCCGAAAGGTTTTCGTCAACCTGCTGAAAGAAAATACCTGAGGAGGTGGAAGTTGTGCAGAAGAAGACTCTACGACCTAAATGATTGCTTATTGATGGGTCGTTCGCTCAAATTCTTCTGGTTTCCGTACAAAGTCAACGGCCCCAACGTGAATTATTCAAAGTTTGAAAGCGAGTCCGAAAGTCTCACTCACCGTCTATTTTCACACAGAAAGTTTACAACATTTATAAAAAGTTTATTATTATCACTACTGTATGCTAAATTTTCCAAAAGAAGTTCAATTTAGCATACAGTAGTGATACATTCACGTAAAGACAATTTTTCTTTGAGCAGGAAATTCATGGACTTTCGAAATATTTGACATTGAGTAGACATCAGCACAAGTAATGTAAATGTTTTCATCGAGAAGGGACCCAAATTTTTCGTGGGCCATTAAAAAGTGAAACAGCGTTAAACGTTTCCACAGAGTAGGAACACAACTGCAAAAACATCTTAGCACGGGATAGAGATCGAATCGATAAAAAATCGATTAAATTTCTTTGAGCAGGAAATTCATGGACTTTCGAAAAATTTGACATTGAGTAGACATCAGCTCAAGTAACGTAAATGTTTTCATCGAGGAGGGACCCAAATCTTTTTGTGGGCCATTAAGAAGTGAAACAGCGTTAAACGTTTCCACAGAGTAGGGACACAACTGCAAAAACATCTTAGCACGGGATAGAGATCGAATCGATAAAAAATCGATTAAATTATAAAGAATGTCGTTGTTTCTAGAAGTGTCCTCGGAAAAGTAATGAAGGGCTGTAAGCCACTTTTCTCGGTCCCAGCATGTGCACAAGCCCGAACTTTACCACAAAACCTTTATTTAGGCAAAAATAAAGGTTTTTGCAACGAGGCTGTCGATAAATCGGGCTCAAATATAATATTGATATCGATATGCCACGATATTCCTCATAAATTTAAAAAAATTAATGCCTATCTCTGGTTCATTACAAGTCGTAGTTCATTCTTTATTATGATCGTCCGAGATAATATGTCATGTTTAAAACATGTCATGTAAGCCCCTTGTAGGCATCGGCTTCGACGGGTAGATATTGAACTCCCAGTAGATAAAATACGAGCGGAGTAAGTTTGCTGTTGTCGCCGTTTGTGACAGAACGAATTTCCGGGAACGACCCACCACTAATTACTACCAGATGGGCCTTTCGTTGCAACTACAGACCATTTTATTTAGAAATTCTAATAAATTCTAATTCTAATTTAGAATAGGGTTGAGCTTTGAAGTACAAAAACTACTTTGTGAAGGCATCAAGTGTAATCTAATTCCTACTCTATGCTACAGTTTTATAATCCAGAAAATCTGAGGGATTTTTCGGTTTTATCGCCCAAAAATGTTTGAGGACTCATCTTTAGCTCAGTCAGGCTGAGATCTTGACAAATTTGTTTCGCGGCTATAGGCCACAATTTAGACGTACTGCAACAAAATGTGGTAGCAAATAAGGTTTGGACGTCATGACTTGCAGACCTGGGGGAAGATGCCGCCACAGAAAAGGAAGACTCGCACACTCCAGGCTTACCTGATATGTCAGGAGACTGAGGAGCTGCTGAGTCTTTGGAAGGGAACTGAGGGGAAGACGGTACCCTACACGATATGTCGTGGCTGGAATTGATTTGCCCTGGGCTCGAAGTTATACCGGGAATGGCTGCTGCAGCTACCTTAGACGAACCGTTGTCATAAGAGTCCTGGCCAGCTGACACAGTCTCACGTGAGCGAAATTTTACTAAAGGAATCCTGGACAACGGACCTACGTGTCAGGATTCCCACTGATTCAGCGAAGTGTCGCTAAGGGAGGCCTGGTCAGCAGGTTCTATCCCTGAATAATCACTGCGATTAGACATAATATACTGCTAACGACGAAACCCTGTAAATAGCAATAATTGCTGTTTACTAATAGCAATAATTGCTGCAACAATTATTGTTGCCATTAATTAAGCCTGTCTTCGAACGGGAACGCTGACTCACCAGCGGGAGAAGAGGGGTTTGCACGGCCATGCTGTGACCGTATCACCACCCGCCTCCACCACTGGTACTAACTCTGGCAGGCTGGCGAAATTGCAAGAGAAAGTGGTGTTATTCTCCCATAACAGAGTTTGGGACATAGAGTGATATGCCACAGTCATAATATGAGAACTCTGCAGCTCCACAACGTCGCCGTATTTCCCCTTAACTCATATCTGCGTACTGAAATCCAAACGCTAATCAACGAACTCAGTAGCACACGGAGACTAAAAAGAAAACCCCCCAAGAAGACAACTTTGTACAAAAATCGATGAAATATTTACACATAAGAGAGAAAACAGAAGGATCACCGCTATCTGAGTCGGCCGGTCACTACTTCCTGCTTGCCATGCAAGGGGTCTCTTGAAGGAACAACCAGATTGCTACGTTCGTTCCAATACAAACTTCCTATTTCAAAATCTCTCATTTCACCTATTTGTCATTCCAACAAGCCGCAAACGGGACGCAATTCAACGGAGAAGGAAAAAAAGGCCATGGATTCCACCAAGGTTTGTTCGCATGCACACTGCCCTCGACAGTTCCAATTTGTTACCATTCCCGTAAATTGTTACGCATATAATCGGTAGGTCATTTACTTTGGTTTTGGGTTGCATAGCCTTTGAGACTGCTGCAGGTCCCTAAAAATCATAAAAACATGGATAATTTGGCTGCTCGAAGGATTCCGTCGAATTCCGATGACCGCATTTTGAATTGGGTTGCGCACTCAAATTGCAGATCTTGAATAAAAATTAGATTGAAAAATAAACAAAGCAGACTGGCTAAAAGTCATGTGATTAAAGTGCTTACTAAGTTGATCTACCTTCACACTAAAAATTCAAAACTAGGTGAATTATTTGAGCGGTTTGAACTCCACAATGAGTGATTCTAAAAGAAAAATCATGATCAACCAAATGATTAAAAACGTGGTAGTACCTGAGGTGGGGCCACAGCGGGTGGAGTGCGATACTCCCTTGATCCTTTAGTGAGAGACCCAGTGGACCTGATGGCCGACGGAGGAGTCGGTGGTTTGGTAGTGGGGGCAGGACCGACGCCGCTGATGACCATGCTGCTCTGCGAAGACGTCCGGGACTTGAGAGCCCGCGGGGTGTGGGACCGAATGCCGTGGCCAATCTCGTCCAAAGCTGGAAGATGTCAAGTAAAAACTTTATAATAGGTACTGTAAACGAGGAGATCGTTATCAATGTTTAAGAGGGGCAATTTAGGGTACGTTTATCAATTCTCAGGCTATGGTGGATTCACATGGGGCGGAATGCACGCGGAAAGCGGAAGGATGCAATCTGATTGGCTGTTCAGGCCGCAAGTGGAGAATGGTGGTCGCCATGTTGTCGGAGCAGGCGGACAGCGGTTGGCAGAAGAAATTTCTATACTGGTTCCGACGTTCCTCTTCTCGACAACGCTCTTCCGTCTCCGCCATCCCCTTCCCTGGTTTTTCCTTCTTACCACCCCAAGTTAATCTAGTTTTACTGTGACTGAGGGTTGACAGCTTACCGTCAAGTGATGAATGTCGTTCATCAATCTCATTTTGGATCTTTGCTAAGCGTCTTCCTCTTCATAAGTATGTTAAGTTTGACTGAGGGAAATGGATGGACATAGGAGGTGCCACTAGCATCAATTTCATGTTGTCATGACTTCGCGGCATGTAATTTGGTTTCGACACAAGATAATATTGTTTCTCTCCTACGTTTGCCCTATAATATTATGTTAAGTACATATTGATGTTATGGCAATAAAGATTTATTTATTTTCTTTTTATTTAGTTCAGGTTATTACCGGTCACCTCGTAGAGAGCTCTCATAACATGTCACACATAATATTATTATGTTTGTTCTAGTACAATTTTTACAAGAACTCATTAATCTGCTTCTAATAAAAAGTCTTCATTCCTCAATATTTAATCTTTCTGTGATTTATTTGCGACCTTAAATTGAATTTTATAAGAAAATATAGAGTTGATCGAAATAATCGAAACACCGTGGTTGTAATAGTTTTTCTCCCTCAGAAGGAAAGTTCCACCAACATTTTCCTAGTCAAGTGGGCAAAAAACCGCAGTTTTCCTGAAGAAATAATCGCCAGTTCACTGACCGGTAATACCCCAGAAAAAAACGTAACTCAGGTTTTGTTCATTGTTTTGATTCCACAATGAACGTATGGGTAAATCTGACAAATGAATACTACTAGACATAATTCTGTAAAAGGTACAGTGGAAATTGGGATTTTACGATGATGCAGGTTCGTATGGCATGGTTTCTTCCTTAGGTGACCGGTAGCACCCGGTTTTTACAGACAGAAAGACAGCGATTGTGAAAAAATCAGGTGACGTACCACGAGTACTTGAAATACTGTCCGCCCTAGTGTTTATTTTATGTCTCAATTATGTCGGTGTAGAATAAAGTGTGTCATAGAGCCCCCTCCCAGGTGTATTTTAAATTGATGACTATGACATCAAATAGTTAATGTGGGTGGAAAGTTAGAAAACAAATAGTTAACTGTCTTACCATTGAAGTCGATTGGTTTGCGGACGTATTTTATGGGTTTTTCGGGATTCGCCGGAGCGATTATCTTGTACTGTCGATTTGACGTCTTATTCGCTGTCAGCACTCCAATCTCTCTTCTAGCCACTTTCTCCTTGTGGATCATCACCGTCTGCAAATAACCCCGATATTACTCTCAAGATCACTTTTACAGGTGCTCTCCTCCAACGTCGTCTCCAATACCTGTTGAATGTGGTTCATTTGAGCTTCCATTTCATCCAATTGATTCGCCTGGAGGTCCAAAAGCTGAAGGAAGTTGTAGGCCAACGTGTTGATTTGGTATGCAACGCTCGCCAAACTCTGAGTGGTGTAATTTTTAGTTTCTTCGAGAGCGTACCGCTTGTTCTCAGCCTGTAACAATCACTTTTCGTCATCTCTTCACTCGAAATCGTACAGAAAGTTCAAGGGCCAGCACTCACTTGAAAATAGTTGCCTTCGCAGTAGTCAGCGACTCGCTCGAGGTTGGTGTAGCTGTCTTTCAGGTTGTTTTGTCCGTCGGGGATTTCGGTGTTCAACAAAGCCGCAAGTTCGGCCATGTTGTCCGTGTCGCTGCCTAAACCAGATTCACGCCCGGGGTCCATCATGCCTGAAAACCATCATTAAAATAATGAAATCCGTCTAAAGCTAGCTCATTGTAATTATGGAAGTGGTTGAAAGCACTCCGCTGAGCGGTTTAGGGGCAAATTACAGACGTTTGTGAGTCGATAGTGGAAACATGGGCATTCTACGAAAGACAGCCAACGATGATTCCTGAAGAACCACGCACAATTTTGATTACTCATAAAAATACAAAAACCTCAGACATTTCTTGATACTTTCCCACCAGGAGGGCCAATAATTGAATACAAATTGTGTATCGAGTGACGATTGTCCTGGGACCATCATGGCAAGTCTTGAAAACCCGTAACTAGCTTGGCAACAACTTTTCAATCCTTGACCACGTCTGGAGAGCTTGGGGACCATTTTGGCAAGTCTAGAAATCCCTAAGCCAGCTTGGCAGCATATAAGCAGGCCTTGGAAACCCTTAGTCGGCTTGGGACGAGCTTAGCAAGCCTTGGACACCTCTGGAAAGCTGTTGAAAGTAAGATAAGAACTTTGTCAACATAAGCGGGGAGTGGAACAGGATGCTAATCTTCTCCATGGCTCCTATCGCTGCTCTGTACGATACCTAGGGGTAGAACTCCAGGAGAGAATGCGGCTCTCGATCCATGATGAGTTGTTGCCAGTAAGGAAAACGCAGCATTTGCGAGGGGTTTTCGCCATGCTGGAAGGGACTGGGTCCTCAGGGAACCTACTTGTTTTATATATATAACAAGTCCATATGGGCCTCTTCCTGGGGATCTTCTTGTATGGGCATCTTTGACCCCCCCGAAGGGCTCCGACATCAGGAGGTTAAGGCCAGCTCAGAGAAAGGCCCTGATGAAGGTGACGCAGGCTTTTAGGACGATATCAAGCGCTGCTGGGGTCCTGGCAGGGGTGCTCCCTATAGAGCTGGAGGCTGCCCGTCGATAAGCGGCCTACAGGGTTCAGAAGGGCCTCTCCCTCCGGGTGCTGGGGGAAAACTTCGGGGAGTGCTCGCCTTCGTCCTCCGGTGGCAGGCAGATTGGGACGCCGAAAACATCGGGAGGCTCACTCGTGTTCTTCCAGTCAGTGGCTCGGCGGCAAACAAGTAAACATGAAGAAATCCAACCATTATCATTCCGATAGAAGTTATTCGGCGTAATTTTCCGAAATTGGGCAAAAAATTGATTCTAATTCGGACGTGCAGGCTCTCATCTCTCTTCTCTCAGCAGAAGCTTTCAAATCTCTAAATGAATCGTAGGTAACTAAAGGTGATAATATACGGCTGAACGCGCGAAGTTCGTGAATAGTTTACACCAGATGGTATTCTTTAGGGGGCGAGGAGACACCAATATCCGTTTCATCAACCAACCAAAGTGTCCCGTGAGACCTCCAGGGCGTGCCCTCATTTCAGTTCAAACCTTGAGGAAATATTGGACCGGTTGACCAGGATAACCCATTACATGGGTAAGCCTACCTTGTGTTATGTCTCATTAGTCAGCAGGTAATAGACGACTACCACACGGCCTCAGGAAGCATCCAATAACCGTTGACTACGGCTGATGAGTAACACGATAGCCAATCACCAATGATCTCTGCATAAACCGTCCCTCACACTGCACAACTAAACCTCAACTTCGAACAACAATAATTACAACTAAACCAACTTACTTACCGTACATTTCCAAAACACTTGAGGACTACACCAGCTCAGCCCGGATCCAAGTAAAGAGACCTCACAGAAGCTGCACAAACAGAGATCGTCCTCCACAAATAGAGATAATCTGATTCCGGTTAATAACGGGCGATTAAAGAATCTTTACTAAAGATTATTTGCGAACACAAACAAAATGTACACTAATATTAGGTTTTTGAAAGTGTAACATGGAATCAAAAATCAATCAACGATGACAACACCACCCAAAACCCGGACAGCACCTAATCGAACCTTAGAAGTGCCTAAAAATAATCGATTCATCTCTAATCGATACTCATTGATTATTTGGTATTTTAATTTTATTTTCACCTTAGGAATTGATTCCCAGTCCGGTCTCAAGTTGAGACTCTCAATAACCAAAAACAAGGACACTCGGAAAAATGCAGCAAATTTTACACAAGGGTTTATTATAGTAGAATAATTATTCTTTGATATAGGTTACTTGGGCAAAAATTAATTCTGAGTCAAAAAAAAAATTTTTTTTTTTTAAATTCTACATTGTCCGGACAGATTGGGACTTCGAAAAATGGATTATGCGTCCAAACTCGAAAATATTAGAACCCCTGGGATCCTTGAAAAATCCCATTTGTAGCCCCATGTGAGCCCATTAGATCCTCACGGTGAAATAGGATCGTTCTGAGACCCCAAAAAAATGGATTCTACGTACAAAAATACTTTGAAAATGACATCTAACTCGACCCCATAATAATATTATTATGATACTTTTACAGGGAGAACAATCCGCGATGGCGGCAGCTTCCCAAAGGCCCCCATCGATTCAAATCGAAACCAGGAAATGTGTTCAACATACATCACGGAAGACAAATAAACTCTAAAAAACGAATAGGAATTCTCAAACCTCATTTTCTGATAACATGCATCAACAACTGATAACCGGCAACTTGCTCCGAATGACTCTTTACGAAAGCCGCGATTTTAAGTTCATTAAACTAATAAATTTTATTATTCATTATGAAATTCCTATGTGAGGTTGGTGTCGACAAGTTTTACATGCGGAAAGATGTCGAAGGTGATGGCGTCATTGTCGACGTTACGGATTTGAAGTGCCTGTGGCGCGTCTCAATGACGGAGGTGGAAATTGTGAACAGGTTTAGAGTAAGTAATCATGCGTTAAATTATTTTGTGGACCTCGTCAACAAAATCAATATACAATCTAAGAAATCAATGAAATCAAGAGGCTTTCAAATGTAAGAGTTGAAAGAAGAAATCAGTCTGGAGAGGTAGAAACGAAAAATCGCCTGTTGAAGTAGATCCTTAAATTGTACCGAGGGCATTTACCTACTAAGCTCGTAGGATCTGTGTTGTTGAAATAATTGTAGGTCTTTTTGATGCCGCCTCAAAACGGGCAGTCGTAGATTGTTATTGGTTTCATCGCCAGCTTGCAGAGATGCATTTGATTGGAAACGGGCAGTTGAGAGCTGAAAGCTCCTCTCCAAAGTTTTATGGTAATTTCTACCTTTTGTTTTATTATTCTTGGGATAATACACGAGACGGGGGTCATTTTGATCGGCCTCAAAATTTGTCATTTCAAGATGTGTAGGTCCCACAGTATAAAATATAGTGGAAAAGCTTATTTTCATTTAATGTTGACAAAACACTCGGTTCTCTATCTAGTTGTGCCCTCAAGGTTCTCAACCCGATCGCCCTAACCCATGGGGGTAAAAAGTGGCTATGGGAGGGTTTTTTGATGGTTTTCGGCAACGATATCGAGTGGGTTGTCGTTTTCGAAGGATTTTTGAATAATTTATATAAAAGAATAATTTGCAGGATTTTTTGTTTGTTTGTTCTCTTTTCACCAGCTTGGCTGCATTTGAGTTTGGTCTGATAGATCAGATCTGAGAGTTTAGTTTGATTTGATCGACTCAACTGAAACGGATTGCGTAGTTTAACTGAGCGTGTGGACGCCCTCGAACTATCTATTCGTTTACATTCGCAGGATCTCAACCCCTTAGTTCAAGCCCAATCCGACTGGATTGTCACGTACGTACGTTCTGGCCTCGACTCTGAAAAATCAACGTTTGGACTGGTTGTCGATGGAAGTCGGTTGACGTTGAACATGCACAGTACAACAGACGTCAAAACCAAGATGAGCTTCTCTCTCGTTCTCCAGGACAGCCAACTGGTGAGTGTTGGTAGCCTGTAGATTTCAGTTCGGCACAACTGTTTCTGTTGAACATAAAATTGTCTCTATTTCAGTTTTTCAACAACGTGACCAACCCTATGGTCGCCGTAATCGCCCAGTTGATGGAGCAACGGACCAAATTATTGGAGATGGTCAAGTCCAAGGACCTCGAGCTGAGGGAGTACAAATTGGAAGGGGCTGAAATATCTCGAAGTACATACAATTATCTTTTGGCTCATACTTTACCATTAAATTTTATGTCGGGTCAACAAAAAAATACCTCTTGTGGTCTATGAGCCACTTAACCCTAAAAAGATGTAAGGTACAGCAGGGTAAGTGCGACCTTTGTTTTGATAAATTTGACTTTTAGCCTCCATCAGATTCACAGTTTTTTTTTGTTTTTTTTTGTTTTTTTCAATCGCTTCCGAATTTTTATGAGATCTTCAATTGGTACATCCTTCATACTTTGACCCATTTCGAGTCAATAGTTTCACTCGACTGTCTGTAACCCAAAACTTACAAAAATGCTTTGCACTTGCACGTAAAAATTGCAAGTAAGGGGCAAGTGCAATCTAGGACGGGATGAATGCAACCTAGGGAGGCGACGTAGGACATACCTAGGTCGCACTTCCCCACACTTTTGGGGTCGCACTTGCCCCTCACTCGTACTAGGGGGGGGGGGGGGAGTGCAAGCCCCACCTATAATCCTCCCACGCGCACAATAATGCGCAAAAGATACACAAGCAATTCAAGTTATTAATAAAGAAAAGATACGACTTGTCGGCCTTTAAACTGAGGAGCACACCAACTCGCAGTCAAAATTGAAAAAAAAAAAAAAAAAGATGACAGGTTGAAGCCTCCTCCACCTTTTAGAAGCTTCATTTCATGACATTTCAGTCATGCCAACTCACTCTTATGGTAGTTTACGGCTCTATGAAATTTTTCAAGCATTTATACAAATCAACTAAACCCCTCCTAATAGAGGGCAGGAATCCAAGGTGGTCGCACTTACCCCGCTGTACCTTAATTTGTGAGGGGTCATTGAGTGATCTTTTTGATTTTCAGAAAACGTCCAAACTGACGAAATAATTGGAGATGTGTTTTTGGCTGAGACTACAGAAGACTTTACCAGCAGAATCCGCCAAGATCGCGTCCCCCGTCTTAATCTTACCTCGGACTTGAACGAAATATTTGTCGAGACCACGAAGTATGTGTTCATTTCGATGAATTAATGTGACCCCAGGAACATCCTTTTTTAACAGCCTTAATTAATTCCAGATTGAAAGACGAGGTGGTTATCAAGAGTGAACCTGATGACACGGCAGCTCTCGTACGTACCTTACCTGCAGTTTTGGTGGGCAGGGGTGCCAACTGAAATGCATACAAACATCACACCCCTTTTATACGTTTGCTTCGTGTTCCAAAAAATAGTGCTTTATTGAAAACCATCACAACGTATATTTCTTCTGATTTACAGAATGGAGGAACTTTATCTGCCGTCAAAGCGGAAAAACGACCAATCGGTAACGAAACGATCATTCGGGTGCCACGTGCCAAAGAACGAAAGAAAACTTTCAAGATATAAGCTGAACTCGTCGACGTCGAAAAATGGGGATCAAAAAGTACTGTTGCCTAATGGCTGGTGTGAACTGGGATGCCAGGATTTGGATTGGTGAATGGGGGGGCTTATCGAGTGCTGGAGGGGAAATCTACCCGTAACAGGCGAATGCATCAATTTTATTGTGAAGTTGTCTTCTTAAGAATAATGTCAGAATGGTTTATTATTAGGTTACCGAAAATTTATCATTTATTTAGGATGAAACTATTGTGGAAAACGAAACACAAACACTCCAAATTTTTTTTCCTTTTGGGCCAAAACTACTGTCCAAAAATTTTCGCCTTAGGATGACTGATAACTCGTGCCGCATCATCTAATAACTTGATATCATGGAATTTGGCATATTGGCTCTTGTGGGGGACACAGTAAATTTCCCCCGGTCCTTCCCTCCCGTCCGACCATTTCGAAATTTTTACCACGAACTTTGGGTCGATTGAAGAAGGTCTGGTAAATTAGAAGTCGATTGTAGAGTAGTTTTGGTGAGAGGATACGTTTGAATGGTACTGTTGCACTTATGGGCCACACTCTCTTCTCTTCAATACGCCAGCCCGCCGGGAAGTGTTGTGATTGACGGTGAGATCGGGCTGCCCAGCTTCTCGCGTAGGACAATTCACCTCCCACGACCTGAACCATACCTTATCTTCACTGATCGTCGTTATTCATCATGGTTTGGTTAGGGAGAGAGAACGACTCCTCTGCTGAATACTAAATTGTTTATTAACAATTATAGCGTGGGGACCGGTTTCGAGCAACTAAGCTCATCTACAGCCCAGAGTGACTTGAGGTGGTTGAACGGACAATCAGTTCTGAACGATTGTTCTCTCTCCCTAACCAAACTCATTGGATTAGACCTCTGCACCATCGGCAAACAACCACTTTGTCATCATGGTTAATTAACGCAGTGACTGATTGGATTCGCTGTCTATCCATCCCTTGCCGACAATTCGGTTGGGGCGCCGGATCAGCGAGCCCAACATTTTCGCGCGGGGCAGCTGCCCAGGCCTCCATGTGTGCCTGCCTCAGGTCTCCAGGTGTGCTGGAATTCGGTCGCACGATACGTCTTTTCAATAAGGAGATACGACCATATCACTCCATACTCTCGGGCCCTTGTCGGCTGTTCTATGGTCGACCACTTCAGCATTCGAGTGTGCCTGCTCATCTTTCGACTACTGTACGGTGGGAGCCCTTGCCCCGAATACCTGGAAGGTATGTTTACCTTTGGGCGTTCGGGGAGGCTTCATGCTCTAAATGTGGTGCCCCATCGTACCATCTCCATGGGCCGCTCATTGCGTATCGCTGGAGCTCGCACGTGGAATGCGCTTCCCCTTTCTTGTCGGACTGTTTCTTCGATATCCCAGTTCCGTTGCCTCATTGAGCAACACTTTGGGACCCTTCCGGTCCCTGGCCCCAACGACTAATCTTGTATTATTGTCGGCCCAAGCCTATGGCGTTCTTGTGAGGGTCATGGGTGGCACAGCCCTAAGTTTGGTGCCTCTCCGGCTTCCTTGACCATTGTTCATTTGTTAATTTTTATTATTATTTTTATTTATTTTTTTATTTTTGATGTTTGTATTTCATTCCTCCATAATTTTTCTTTTTTTTTTTTCTTTGTTTTCTCCTATACTTTTAATTAATTATGTTAGGTACTCCAATTATTATATCGCTTACTTTTTGTTACCTACTTGCAATTAATAATGTCGTTAAATTGATTTTACAACCTACGGGCCCCTGAGGCCTATGTAAATGTTACAAATAAATAAATAAATTATGCAGCTTCCCCATTAGCGACAGTTTGCTAGTGGGAGCTGGTCAGTCCGATTTCAATTTGACTGCGAGCTGTGGAAGAACTGATACCAATCACAACCCTTCGCGTTTGATATTAGATTCACCACAGCCTCATTCCGAGGAAATACACACTACAGGACAACTCGACTCTTGCAGCCATCCTGTAGCTCGTGCTTCCTCCATTACCGTATCAACATCACCTATTAAGCCCGTAGATCACAAGCTCCATTCGTGCGATGCCTTAATCAGGGGTGCTCATACTCCCTCATCTTCCTCCAAAGACTCTGGGGGCGTAATCCTAGATATGACGCTAGAGGCATTCCCCCAAACACACAAAACAAATTATGTTAATCCTGAGAAGCATTCAGGAACACATTTTAATCACGTAGGTACAGCCCCAACATCCCTTTCATAGGCTGCTCCTCCAGGTACAAAATTTACCATTTATAAAGAATGACATCCCCTTGTTATTTCTCATGCAAGTCATGTAGAACATGCGCCCGCTCAAATCGGGAGGTGAGACAAAATTGAAAATCAGGCCACTTTCAGCTCTAATTGTCCGCCAAAAACAAAGCAGCTGTGCTGCGTGTGAGCACTTATCGTGACGTATTTCGTAAAACCATGGCTTATCTGTATGACTCCCTCCTCGGTGGGGCTACAAATGGGATTTTGGATGGATCCCATGTGGTCAAATGAGGTGTCGTTTTCCGAACAGTTTTGGTCGCATAATTCATTTTTCGAGATCCCAAACCAGTCCAAGGATTGACAACAATTTTCAATATTATTATTTTTTCTAAAATATTTTCTTTATGACGCAGAATGATTTTTCACAATCAACCCATATCAATGAATAATAAACCATTGTGTAAAATTTGCTACTTTTTAAAACAAGCCATCAATTGAATTGAATAGATGAGCGCAACCTTTTTGTTATTACGAGAGAAACTAAGAAACAGTAGGTATCTAGCGACCAAACTATGCCACACAGCACAACAAAAATATCCACGTGATGCTCATTACGTAAACAACTGCACCCTAACGACCGATGCTTAAGAAAACCTTATGCCGATCAGAGGTAACGAACGGCTCAGGCTGCAAAAATCGTTTTGGAGTCGTTGGAATCAGCCTAAAAAGCTCATTCCATAGACCCTTGTACCAACGAAATCGGACAAAAACTTTCGTCCCCCTATTGAGGCCTCCTTAGTTACACATCAGAGATAAACAACTTTCGTCGTGAAGTACCTCCCGAAAACCGATGAAAGGGATGAGGGAGGAAAAATCAAGGTAGCCTATAACCACCCCACGAACTCGCTGATCACAATGAGACCACCCTCATGAAAATCTGTTGAGCCGCTCGGGCGTGATGCTCTGTACACAAACAAACAAACAAAAAAACAAAAACAAAAAAACATACATGTCGAGGAGGTGAGCGCACCTTTCCATTTTTTGGAAAAAGGTTGCGCTAAAAAATTGCCATCTTGGCATCACTCAAACGTTTCCTTCACAACACCTACCGTCCAATCGATTTAAAATTTATGACGGACTCTGTTTTATCATGCTCAAACACTTGTTCATAATTGCGAGTTCATTGAACGAGAGGGAAGAGTAGGGGAAATTTCAGAGTGTTTCAGTCAAGGGTCCGATAAGCCAAATCTTATCGGAACCATGTACAAATACCAAAGCCAATGAATCACGTGTTCACCTAGTTTTCGAAATCCCTCTAAATTCTTAATTTGGTCTTAAATTGTTCGAAAATCAAATTCACCCCTTCAGGTCGCTCGGTTGTGTCTAGTGGAGCTTTGGGTACCAGCGTCGGCATTTGACTACTGCAGTTTTAAGCATTTTCATGTAAAACTGGCACATTGTGTCGCCTGACAAATAAAATCGTTGGTTGATTGATAGACGTTAGTGGGGTGTCCCACTTCTGGGGACCCCTGAGTGGTGTCTTTTCTCGGAAAAACAAAGGCGACAAAATCTGTACTTGTTACCGTATTAAGCGACCGGACTTCATCTGCGTTGGTACTGACGACAAATCGTCCAGTTCGTTTGCCGTTCCATCGCCTGACAGCCACCAGAGATAGTAGTTCTTGGTGTAGGATAGCGTTTTTCGATGCCGTTCCTAGCACTTGGAAAAGCACGCCACTGGTTTCAGCGCGTACCTAAGAAAAAACTTCATACAGATTTGACGACTTCCTGACCAGTGCATAGGAAGTATGTAGCTACTTCCTACACAAGTAGCAAACCTAATTTTATGAACTGACTATGAACTCAATTTGCTATTTTTATGTAAATAGTTTTATTAAATAAGTTAATTAAATAATTTAATGGTTTTGTTGGATAATTTTAGTTTTATTAAATAATTTAATAAAACAACAACTATTGTTTTCTTAATGTTTCCAACACAGTTCTGTGTTCTTAATTTGACCACTGCATGGCCTACAGTGTGTTTTAGTTTTAAGTATTTTTACCAGAGGGCCTCACCCGCTGGCTATGCCAGCCAACCCCCGACCTGGCCCCTCCTGGCCTCAGACGCAACAACTCGTTTTCCCATATTGTGTAGGTGTAAAAAAAAACTCGTTTTTCGGGGGGGGGGGGGGGGAGCCAAATCCCTCGGCCCACCGTCATCCCAACATCCTGTCAACGGCTCCAGCCCCTATTTTTTGTCCCCTTTTGGAGCTTAGATGCGCCACGTGGGGCAACTTTATTGTGGTTTCAGGCTCTACTCGTACTATGCTCGCCAAAGTGGATTTTTAAAGACCAATTTCAGATTCTTCCGACACCTAGAAGTGTCAAAATTTTGCACTTCACTCATTTAGTAATAAAGATGAGCATTCTCCTCCTCCTCCACCTCCTCTACTTGGAGTGTATGTCAAATGATCGACAATTAGTCCAAGCCGTTTTATGCAGTAGTAATTTTTCAAGTCTGAAATTTTGACAAAATACTCGGCTTGGCATCTAGTTGTGTCTGCAGGCTTTTCAGTCCGATCGCACCAACCCGTGGGGCTAACAAAAAAGCTATGCCGGTTTTTTGGCCATCTAGGCCGAAGTATTGGACGTGAAATCCATTTTTGGGGGGGTCCCAAAACGATCCGTTCTCACCGTGGGGATTTACGGGCCTTTTAAAGGACGCCTAGAGGTCGAATGTGGTTCTTTTTCAAGTGTAATACTAACCTACTATTATTTATTTTGGACATAGAACCATTTTTTGGGGTCGCTCATCAGATGTGGACAAATCTGTTCAAAGTTTGAGAAGAATGCAGCGTTTTTAAAATGATTTTTTTTTTTTAAATTTTATTAACATAAGTAGTAGGTGTCTATCAATTTTTACCAACGAGAAATAAGCCCTTGTGTAAAGTTGTTCAGCGTTTTTCTCTTTTAACACAATAAGCGTGAGTACCTACCTACCGTACACATTCAGCGGACTTACCTACCTACTAATTTTAACGACAACAGTTGTCGTTCCTGGTCAGCGGGCTCACAGGTTACAGTTACTGTAACCTGTGAGCCCGCTGACCAGGAAATTTAGCCAACAGCGATTTAATGGATTTGCTGAGGGCTTATTTATAGTAATAATAGTTGATGGTGATGTTGACCGTTTCAATTAATGTTGTTGGAAACTTGTTGAGGGTCAGTCAAATAAGACGAGATTTTTTACTGTATATAGTAGTAGTATATTTGTACGACAGCGACGGCTCACATCGTGTGCTGCCCTTTTTCCTGCACTTGCCCTGATGATAGGAGAATATATCTCTTGAAACGTCGGCAAAAAATCTCGTCTTATTTGACTGACCCTCAACAAGTTTCCAACAACTATAGTAATAATAAGAACAGAACGAAGAAAACGCTGCAAATTTTACACAAGGGTTTATTATTCTCTGATATACCTAGGTAGGTAACTTGTGCAGAAATTAATTCAGTGTCAATGAAAAAATATTTTCAAAATGTTTATATATATATATATAGGTTTGCTTGGAAAATACAACCAAAAAACAAATTTGACGTAGGTATTAAAAAAAAATATTCACATTTAACCACCAGGGATCCTTCAAAAATCCCATTTGTAGCCCCATGATAGCCCTATCAATCCCCACAGTGAAATCGGATCGTTCCGAGATTCCAAAAAATAGATTCTACGACCAAAATTACTTCGAAAACGACACCTAACTCGATCCCATAGCCAAAAGCCTTCAAATAACCCCTCCTGTAGCCCCATTTTAGCCCCATAGCGCCCCACGGGTTTGGGCGAAAACCTTGAGGGCACATCTAGATGGTAAACTGAGTATTTTGTCAAAATTTCAGATTTAAAAAAAATTCCTACTGCCCAAAACGGCTCGGACGGCGGACGGACATTTTGGTTTTGGAATCTAGACTTTCTTGAAACGGACGGATAATGTCACATTTTGAGGCCGATCGGAGTCGTCGACCGTCGCAATTAAATAGGTGCACCTACTTTTCCAAGAATAATAAACCAAAATAAAGACTGGTGGGTCCGTTGCCGAATCCTTGTAGGTACGCCCATTTTCCAGTGACGTCACGACCCCTCTTCAACAACGTCTGGGAAGTTCTACCATCCATAAAGAAAAAAAAAGTCAATGTTACTTCTCAGTAAAAAGGCATTCCATACATGATTTTTATTTTCATAGTCAAAGGCCGCAAACAGAAGGGATCTTGCGTATCGCTTACCGTGAAAACTCCTTTCTCTTTCTACCGACAAAACGAAGAAGAATAAGTCCAGTGAATGGCTACCTGAGCTTTCGTTCACCTGGTCAAAGTTTTTCGTATTTACCTCGGATTCTTGCGTATGAATCGGTTTTCCATGAATTCACTCACAGTCAAGTTGTAAGTACAAAGATTATTTAAATAATCAATTGATCGATTACGTTTAAAATCAGTCAGTTTGGTTCTCGCATGGTGCAGACTACCTCCACGTTGGCTCCCACCGGTGCAGGTGTGCGCTCTAATTTCCACGCCCTTATTTCTATCATTAAATGAGAAAATTTTTCGCTCTTATTCAACAATCTCGGGGAAGTTTGAGAGTCGAAATTTATAAAAAAGAGTCTGGAGCTCCACCGGGATAACTCCCCTTGAGGGTTAAAAATATTCCAACCTCCTTGGGTAACTCCAGGTGGCATCCCCTCAACCTGTCCCCCATCTGGCTCCTTGATTGCATAACGGTAACGGTATCCTCACTTCAGTCGTTTGCGCTCGTTTTGGTTTAATAATCAACCTGTTTTTGCATCGGGCTTTAAAAATGTTCGGCGGTTTCACAATTAAATTTTGTCGTAATGAGTCTTAAGACACATAATTATGTGTATTATTCCAAGAATTATACACCTATGTAATCGTGACGGAGGTCGACAATAATTGAATTGTTCTGATCGGCCTCAAAATTTGACATCATTCGTTTCAAGAGAGTCTCGATTCAAAAAACGAAATGCCCGTCCGCCGTCCGAGCCGTTTTTGGGCAGTGGGCTTTTTTTTTTATTTGAAATTTTGGCAAAATTCTCGGTTCACCATCCAGTGGGGCTAAAATGGGGCTACGGGAGGGCTTTTTTTTAAGGGTTTCGGCCATGGGGTCGAGTTAGGTGTCGTTTTCGAAGTACTTTTTGACGTAGAATCCATTTTTGGGGGTCCCACATCTATCCGAACTATGTAGGTACTTACAGAGGTTTTTTTTTTCAAAAATATTTTTATTGAATTAGTCATTTTTGCACGATTAACTGTACCAATAAATAATGAACCTTAAAAACCTACCTACCTTGTGTAAAATTTGCAGCGTTTTTAATCTGAAATGGGTAGGTACTTTTCCTGTAAACACCCCCCCCCCCCCCCCCACCACGCTCCCTTCATCCTCACACTTAGTTATTGTGTGAGTGTCAATTTAAATGTTAAATTAATGCACGCATTCATACACGTCAATTTAAATGTTAAATTAATACACGCACCGAGAAATCCCCACCGACATCGCCAACTTCCGATGATCACGGTAATTTTTTAAATAATTGTAAAAAATACCGTGGAAAAATAAAAAGATTATCTTAATCTTTCCTTGAAAATAAACGGAATATCCCCCCTCCACCAATGGTTACGGGACGAATTATAATATAATTATAACTTTACATAATATGTATAACTTTACGTAATATTATTATGTAAAGTTTGCATTGTAAACCATCAAGCGTCACGCGAAAGAATTTTGCGCAGCGTGGGTTCACTAGTTTGATCTCGACGACGACTGCCGTCGCCACTGTGAACCACAGTTTGTGTTTAAGACTTCTCGGAATCCGCGGTGGTGGGGTTGGGGGGACTAGTAGTCCCGGACTACGTAAATGTTGACGAGAGACTATCTGGCCTTCTCACTGAGAAGTTCAGAACTTCTTCTTCAGTGATGCCAGATGGTGGGAATTATCTTGGACTTTTGAGGCTTTTGGCTCTTGGACTTTGAGGGACTTATGAGGCTTGGAGGGATGGAGTGAATTTTCTTACGCAACATTCCAAAGAGGAGGAATTTTTAGATCAGCCCCAATCAAATATCGTAAAAACTATCCTTGAAATTATCGATAGCTTGCTAAACGCTGTCGATGGCGAATAGTATCGATGGACAGCCGCCTTAGAAGCATCTCGACTCATCTCAATGACATTGACCCCCATTCGGCAGCAAATTTGGAATCTAGAAGGTTACACCCCAAAATGCGAAACAAATTGAGATGTGTGCTGCTGCTTTGAAGCCGACGATGCGTCGGTAAGGTCGTTCTCGCCGATTTGGGTTTTAGCATTTTTAAAAAGCCGGTTCATTACGATTGCAAGTTGTCCCTGGGTGGCGTAAAATGTGGGATTAGCGGATTAAAATTATTTACTACCTAATATCTTTCCAACATTAATTGTTTTTTTGTTTTTTGTTTGGTTCTTTAGACGATCGCTGTCGTCCGTCGTCATCTACCAGTTGCTTGGTCCACCGAATCAACCGTAATAGATGACTGCACGCTCCACCAGTCCCGAGATGGTGAACAGAGTTTTTTTTATTTTTGAAAAATATTCTATTAAATAGAATATATCGTAGAAAAAAATTATAATAAAAAAAATAATAATTTGGGGTCCCCTAAGAAGCGTCGAAAGAGGGAGACATCTCGACGCCATCGTCAGTAGTTCGCCAGCTTTGGCAGTGAGAAGAGTATCCGCATCCGTCGGAAGTCAGTTTGTTGTCAGTTTTTGGCCGTCTTATCTGTGCCCATCTGTGTTTTCAAGGAAGTTCTGCCGTGCTCAGCCGTTCATCTTCCGTCTTTACCCGATCCTTCTACAGTCTTTGAGGCCTCAAGTCAAATTCTGAGTCTCAGAACGTCAAACCTACGAGGCCCTCACATCATCTGCCCGTGAATACTCCAGGGCTCGCGATCCCTTGTGTCTTCATTTTGGGACATCAGCAGGCGCCTCCGCGGACCGGCCAAAACCGAATTATCGCCCGGGAACGAAAATGGACCATGACGACGAATTCCATCTGAACTGTACGGCATGTCAACGCCGTGAAACTCATCAGCCACTTACGGCAACGATTCGAAAGCCCCTCATCCCCACAGCGCCTGGTGAAGTCGTGGTAATGGCCTTCGTGGGGCCCCTGGCCACAAGCAGTGGACAAAAACACCTACTCACCGTCGTTGACCACTTCTCGAAATACGCGGAGGTGTATGTGGTTAGAGATATGTCAACTGACACAGTGGCGGAGTGCCTAGCTAACCGTTACATCCCAACGCATGGCACCCCGAAACGACTTGTCAGCGATATGGCACCATCGTTCACGTCCCAGACGGTACAAATATTAAGCCGTAAGTGGGGAATTACTAAAGTGCAAACCTCGGTGCACCATCCCCAGGCTAATGGTATTTGTGAATGGTGTTTCCACAGGACGTTGGCCAAAATCGTCACCAAAACCGTCGAGGTAACGAAAAACTGGGAAAAGGCAGTACCTATTGCCTTAACTGCCTATCGGGCGACCCCCCATAAAAGCACCGGTTATTCACCGAATATGCTCACCTACGGGAGAGATCTTCGACTGCCGAAGGTCTCTGAGTGGCAGGAAAAAAATCAACTGCCCGTCGCGGACCCTTTGTGGTCCCTCGAACGGATCCGTCTCATCGCCCAACGGAGCCTGGAAAAGGCCTGGTTGACGCAGTCGGAACGCATCAACAAGAGAAGGACACCCAGCACCTACAACGTTAACGACAAGGTGTACCTGAAGGAAACACAGGTCCCACACGACGTCTGCAAACAGTTTTGGAGTCCCTGGACGGGACCGTGGACGATCGTGGACAAACTCTCCGATTTATTATATCGAATAACTGATATGCTTCGACGTCGTGAACAGCTTGTTAGCATCATACGGCTTAAACCTGCTGGCGAGCGAGGAGTGCCCGATGGCGCAATCGTCGACGTTCTGGACGTGCCAAAGGAACCTGCACGTGTGTGTACGTGTCGTACACCATCCCCGGAAGCCGGGGCCAGCGAAATAATGAACGAGCATCTGGCCAGTGAAGATGAAGACTATGACGACAGTTCCAACAGCGTGTCGGATTCCTCGGACACGGATACGTCCACCGACGTCGTATCCGACGATACCGTGCCCGTATCAGCACCCGTTGAACCTGCTTCCACCGCTTCACGAGCCTCGTATAATCTACGCACTCGTAAACGGCCTAACTAAGTACAAGAAGATTCATCATTAGGGACACTTATCCCTGCTCACAGGTGAGTCTACCTCCATTGTAGACGAATGAACATATTAAATATAAATATGATGAAATGATAGAAACGAATATTATAACTACATTCGTTTTGTACTTTGCCGAAAGCTAGGCTCACTGGTAGAATTTGAGGACTAGGAATCCCCTGTCCCCCTTCCACCCTTTGTTTGAATTTAGTATAATTTAACCGTTCTCCTAGTATTGTATTTCAGTAGGTTTTGATAGACCTGTCACCACCTGTGGCACTTGTCCCCTGCCGTGACGTGCCAGCACGGACCCGACTCAATTTGACTTAGTCCTCCCATATCTCTTGAAATACTGCTTCTCCCTTTCCCTTGCCATCATTCTTAACCCTACTATCAGAGGCTCGCCTTTATTTTTTTTTTATCCACTCTTCTCTTTCAAAGTTATATTAAAGAGATAAAATAAATTTGCATATACATGGAACATTTTGTACATAGAACTTTTCTCTTGTAATATATTTTCGTTTTCAAATTTACGTTGTTGACTCAACATCCCAATCTCCCAGGTGAAACGATTTTGCCTTAAAAAAAAATTATTTGGAGAACGAAGAAGTCAAGGAATCATAATCGTTTCATCAATGCTTAAGGTTTTGAATTCTTGAAATTAAATGTTGTACCCTCGTATCTTTAACAGATATTATTCAGTTCCATGCAATATTTCTCGGTCTATGGAGGTATAAATAGCGAGAATATTTCAGTTATTTGTTGTTTCTATCAAGGTTGACCAAAAGAAAAATGTAAAAAAAAAAGCCAATGAAAATGTTCTTCCTTAATAGTATTTATTGTGGACCACCAAAAAAAAAGCTCCACTGAGCTCCGCTTCGGGAACGTTATCAGGTCAAAATATAAGGAAACAGGAGTCAACAGCGTGAGTTTCATCGCCGCCCTCTGCCGCCGGTGATGGGGATTCACAATAGAATCTGTTGGCTCCTGTATGATAATGTCCTAGTTTTTAGGCGTTTTGTTTGTATAGAAGTTGAAAGAGCAAAAAAAAAATCTATGTAAACCTTTATATTAAGTGAGATTGATCGGGTTTTCAGTTTTCCTGCACTTTTAGAGTCAGGTTCGTCTTTCGAAGATCTCTCGTGAATCAGCAATGGAAAATTTTGTTATTTCGTACGTGAAGTCCCTCATCTTTCTGATTGTTTTTATTATAAGTAGACTTATATTATAAGGGTCTTATAGAATAATCGTCGAAAAAACTGATCGTTGACGAATTTCTTTGTACAAAATAATTTTAAAAACGTAATAACCAAACATCTAAAGTAGATACAGAAAAACGGGGTTTAGATTCGGTTTCAGCACACCAAAAAACTTAGAAGGACCATGAGAGTAGCGGCCAATTTCAAACATTTTAAGGTTTTTGCACAAAATCAGCCGTTTCCGACCACTGTGCGACGTCCTACACCGAGACTTCGTTGGCTTCAAAATATCGTAAGTACCGCCCCGCTACCAAGAAGGAGCTTACAACTGTGTATAAAGGGGTAAGAACAGAAAAATGGGCGTATCTAAACAAAAAAAAAAAAAAAAAAAATGGACGTGACTTTTTTTTTGCCAAAATCAATCGTCCCAAGTGGACAGCAGTAAATCTGACGGTTAGTCACGGCAACCTGGGATTCAGCGCTAGTTTTGGGCTGGAATCGGAAAAAGTGGCGGGTTTGAGCTTGTTCGATAAACAACAGAATTCGTGCATTCAACGGTGTTACACTACGATCAAATCAAGTCAAATCAAATGAAATATATCTTTCCAGCATATAAAAAAGAAAATATTTTAATGACCTGTTTCAATTTAAACTATGGCAATGAGTGCAGCGTTTCGATAGAGAGCCAAAGAGACATCCAAACGAACAAACAAATACACATTTCTCAAACATACACACTCAAACATTACACAAATTGTAATGTGTAGGTATTGTAAATTACACTACGAATTCGGCAACATTTAAAAAAATTCAGTAAAATCGTAAAAGCTACCCAAAGCTCTAACGTGGAGAAGTCGGTGAAAACCCCAATAAATTAAATCGTTAAATTAAATGATGGAAAATTTTTTCGTTAAAAAAATCATTTTTATCTTCTCCAAAGTCGATAACTGGGCCTCCATATCTACCGTAACGCTCCCTGAGAAGTGGTACTCGAGATAAGAGAACCTCTCGAGATCTTCGCCTATGACCACGTGTAACATACTTTTTGATTCATTCTCGAAGCGAGCCCTAAACGGAGAAAATCAGGTATGTTGCCTACTGAGGTCTTTTCGTTCATCAGATATTATACGTTACAAGATGTGTAGATTCCCACCACAACCCGGCCGTTCTGAGCAGTAGGATTTTACTTTTAACTAGGTGGCCACCCCCAGCTGCCCAATTCTGGAGTATAGATGCTCCTCGTGGAGCAACTTTTTTGGTGGTTTCATATTTTCATGTAGGAAATATTATATAAAAAATAATTGGGAATGAAATGAAATAAATGAAAAGAACAAAATGTTCCTCTCTCGTTAACGCTTGTTATGACTAAATCAGCAACACAATAGAAAATTTGAGCATTCCATTCAAAACGTATATAAATAAATTACACACAACCTTTGTCACAGCGTCACCATTTTCGTAGTCACTTTGGGAAAAACGACAAGAAACCTTCGGTGACAAACAGAACTACAAAATTTGACCAAGAGTGCTATCTAGATTTTCAAGAATTTTGAAGGTAGTTAGAAAATTTTCTTAGCTCAAAATGTTTGTAGTTTTTAGCGCAACCTTTTCCCAAAAAAGGAAAGGTGCGCTCACCTCTTCGACGTTTTTTTTTTTTTTTTTGGGTCTTACTTTAAGGGGAAGGAATCGCTATGCTTTTTAAAAGTCGGGAAGGAATCGCCCGTCCCCGTGTCAATTTGTGTAGTTCAATTTAGTGAATAATTCACTACCTACTTATTCCAAGTGCGATTTACAAGAGTCACTTCTAACAATCACAATTGACAGAAACTTAGCGAAGTATCAATAAAAGTTTGAAGTATCAATCAAACAAAATTTGTTGCTAATAAGAATTAACTTGGTGAAATAAATATTTCTTAAAAAAAAAAAATAATAATTTTAAAAAAAGAGAAAAAGAAAAAGGTACAAAATCTTTGAACCTAGAACCTGAACGTTGAAAATCTAAAATCTAAAAATATCTATATTTATAAAAAATCAGTTTATGAAGTGGTGACTAGATGTCAGTATTTTCGACAAAATGCCTACCACGGCATTGCTATTATTATAAATAAAATTTGTATTCTTGCCAAAACGGATTTTGGTTTTTTTTCTTCAAATTTTTTAGAAAAAGTTTAATTTTCCGTTTTGCCGTTTTAAATTTCCTGTTTTAGGAGCATCAGATACGCCACATGGAGCTACTTTTTGGTGGTTTCAGACTTTTCTCGCACTATGCTCGACAAACTGGATTTTTCCGACCGCTAGAAGTGCCCTAGAATAAAGATGACCAAAATCGGCTGCAGCTTTAGTATAATATATTAGAATATACATTAGGGCTTAATATAGTAGAAATGTTTACTCATCATCACTGCTTATCAAATCCTTATCAGAACAACTTTCTGCTTCTTGCACATCAGGTTAGCACAGATGAATTTGATCGAATCTGGCTCCTGCAATGATGAACATAGCTGCATAAACAGCCGGTGGCCACTTTCTCTCACGACTACTTTCACTCGGTGCTCCCCTAAACACTTCGCAAATTTCTTTTTTCTTCCACACAGGTCTATGCGCCGTCCAGGCAGTTTTGGGATTTTCAATGATTAGGTTTAGGTATAATTTTTAATACTGGACCTTCGTGGTAGAATAGATGGGTAGCTCTGAGACCCACATTAATCGAACATGAATCCAAATTAACTTCGAAACGACTCCATTCGACTCCCTTGCTAACACTCTTCAAACTCCCAACTGCAGCCATAAGGGGGACTGGAAAGGTGTAGTTACTTGAAATTGAGATTACTCCGGCACTGGGAGAATACTCCGCGGCGTGCTGTACAAAATCTAATTCTTTGACAGCTCTGATTCTTTGACATTCCACATATTCTCAAAGTAAAAAAAGCATTTAATGCTAACGGTGGCTTCCCTTTTCTTCACTCATGTTGAAAATATGGTGTTTTAAAGGATCTCGGAAATGGAAAAAGACACAGCAACTGGAGGAGGGGCCGGAGCAGACGAGGAAATTATTCTACAGGCATCTACCGCGACTCTCAACCATCCCACAGCTACAATGAACATCCTCATGAAGACTGAGACAAGCGAGGTCTACGGAGGAGGACTGAATTATACACTGCGCTCCTACGCATAGTTCAGTCCTCCTCCGTAGACCTCGCCTGTCTCAGTTACTATACCAGTTGGAGGTCTCAATGGACGTCAAGGAAATTGGTGGCCAGGCGAATGTACAGTGCAGCTCTGACGATTGCAGACAAATGGTGACGTATCAGCTTTACTGATAGCATGAAATTGAGAAGGCGTAATTTTGGTGAGGGGTGTTTGAGTTGTAAAGGTTTACAGTAATGCCACTACAACTCAGACATCTCTCGCCAGCTTACGCGTGATACCATCAGGATTTGGTGATAATGAATCAAAATCCTTAATGACGTCCCAAAAAGAACGGATATTATTCTGCTCGAACTGGAGGAGGGACCAGAGCAGACGAGGAAATTGGTCTACAGGCATCTACCACAATATATCTCAACCATCCCACAACTGCACTGAACATCCTCATGAACACTGAGACAGGCGAGGTCTACGGAGGAGGACTGAATAATTATTATACACTGCGCTCCTGCGCATAGTTCAGCCCACCTCCGTAGACCTCGCCTGTCTCAGTTACTATACCACTTGGAGGTCTCAAAGGACGCCATGGAAATTGTGGCTGGGCGAATGTACAGCTCTGTTGATTGCAGACCGATGGTGACGTAACAGCCATTGGTGGGCTTTACTGATTGAGAAGGCGTAATTTTGGTGAGGGGTGTTTGAGTTGTAAAGGTTTACAGTAATGCCACTACAACTCAGACACGTCTCGCCAAATTCCGCACTATCACGATGGGGCTTATTGTGATACGTCAGCTTACGTGTGATACCTTAATGACATCCCGAAAAGGTCGGATATTATTCTGCTCGAATTGCTCCGCGAACTACTACAACTTTCAAAATTGATGCTGCGCTTAATGTGAGCGATCATTTGCTATTTGTGAGATTGGATTTGGAATACACTGAGAACAATCCAGTTAAAACTATATTCAGAATGAATAATATATTGTTCCTTCTTTGCCTGATACAAGAACTCCTCAGGAAGCTGTGTTTGGAGGGCTAATGCTCGTTTTTCAAATATTAATGTGGATCTCAGTTCAGGCACAGTTTTACGTATTTACGTGTATATAGTTTCACATAAACCCCACGAATTGAGGGATATTTAATAGCCTACTGCTATAGAAAAAGTTGGTTGTGTGTTGGCTTACACAGCAGAATTCTACTTATCCATTTGTAGCCCCAGCTTCGAACTGATGTTTCTGCTTGATGTTTTTAATATCCGGGGAAATTAACTGAAAATGTTCAACATTTGTATTGCTGAATGATGGATCAGTTTGGTTAATTTTATAATATCATGACCGTATCAACGTGTTGACTGGCATCGCTGCCATCGCCGCCACTGTTTACCTGGTGCAGACTCCTACTGGGGCAACAGGTGGTGGATCAGTTATGAATATCTGCTCCATCACCTGTTGTCCTGGTATGAGATTCTCCGATCATCCTAAACTGCGTGTTGGCATTGAAGAATTCTACGAGTCGGCCCTCAACGCTGCTCTGAAGGATCCCACCACACCGCGCACCGAAAATGCCGGCATTATGTCCGCGAGAACTTTTCTTTTCCAAAATGTACCACCGCCTACACCTAACATGGCACAACTACATCATATTTGGGCCATGTTAGGTGTAGGCAGTGCACATTAGGGAAAATTATATCTTGCTGACGTCATCAAATTGACTGCCGAAGAACTTCCAGCCCGCTCTTCTTTTTACCGCAACGGTGATCATCTTCGAGAAGTGTGGTGATTAATATCACTCACTTCTCGAAGACGCTTAACGTTGACAACTGACCACCGAAAGTCTTCGACGTGTCGCAATACAATTACATAGGTACAAATATCTCCTCCAATATTTTGATAAAATTTATAAAAATACTGGAGGAGGTATTTGTAGTACTTGTAGTATTTACTACAACCCGACGATCTGGATGTGGAAGATGGTTAACTTCCGGCGCTGCAGGCGATTTGACGCAAGTGAGTAAAATATATTAGTAGAGTCGGTAATATATTTTACCGTAATTTTGTAGTAAAAAATAATTTAATTTTAATTCAGTTTTCAATTTTTAAGAAATTGAAAAAAATTGAGAAATTGAAATTTAAAATAAAGAAATTCCTCAATTTCGAATAAATATGTCATTACAAAATTGTCATTATATGCAAAAATCTGCAAAATCGATCAAAATCAAACCAGCACTTTTTTCAGAGTAATTGTATTTATGTGCTTGTCTCCAAACACTCGAGATACATCATTTGTATTATTACTGGCGACAATATGTTCATCTTGATGTATCTAAAAAAGGAAAGGTGCGCTCACCTCTTCGACATGTTTGTGTTTTTTTGGGGGGGTCTTACTTTAAGGGGAAGGAATCGCTTTGCATTTTAACAGTCGGGAAGGAATCGCCCGTCCCCGTGTCAATTTGTGTAGTTCAATTTAGTGAATAATTCACTACCTACTTATTCCAAGTGCGATTTACAAGAGTCACTTCTAACAATCACAATTGACAGAAACTTAGCGAAGTATCAATAAAAGTTTGAATTATCAATCAAACAAAATTTGTTGCTAATAAGAATAATTGTTATAAGTTCTTATATTAACTTGGTGAAATAAATATTTCTTAAAAAAAAAAAAAAAAAATAATTTAAAAAAAAGAGAAAAATAGAAAAAGGTACAAAATCTTTGAACCTAGAACGTTGAAAATCTAAAATCTAAAAATATATATATTTATAAAAAATCAGTTTATGAAGTGGTGACTAGATGTCAGTATTTTCGACAAAATGCCTACCACGGCATTGCTATTATTATTTTATTCTTGCCAAAACGGATTTTGGTTTTTGGTTTTTTTTCTTCAAATTTTTTAGAAAAAGTTGAAATTTTAATTAAAGAAATTCCTCAATTTCGAATAAATATGTCATTACAAAATTGTCATTATATGCAAAAATCTGCAAAATCGATCAAAATCAAACCAGCCCTTTTTTCAGAGTAATTGTATTCATGTGCTCGTCTCCAAACACTCGAGATACATCATTTGTATTATTACTGGCGACAATATGTTCATCTTGATGTATCTTTCGTCAACTTGATTGGTGCAATGTGAGCACGTTCTTTTTTTTTACATTTTGAGTTCTGGTAGTTGGTAGAAACTTTGTGTAGCATCTTAAAACTAGTTATAGGCCATTTTGTATTTATCTTTTGCTTGAGTAAATCGATGCAGTGCCAGGAATTGTTTTTTGAAAGTAATCGTGCCCAAAATATCGACACCTGTAAAAATGTAGTTGTTGCAATAGCACAAAGTTTGTTGATTTAGATGACATTGTGAAACCAAACCTTTTTTTTTCGGAATTGTAATATTCACGTTGGTGGCGTTTGTATTTTAATTACTTGATAAATTAGGAGGTGAAAGAAAGAGAGGTCTGCGGTGTCCCTGTGGTTTAATGTCAGAGACCGAGCCTTCACTTTTGGTTTATTATTCTTGGAATAATACACCTATGTTTTCGCGACGCGGGTCGACGACTCCGATCGGCCTCAAAATTTGACATTATCCGTTTCAAGAGGTCTACATTCAAAATCCGAAATGTCCGTCCGCCGTCCGGGCCGTTTTGGGCAGTAGGAATTTTTTTAAAAATCTGAAATTTTGGCAAAATACTTGGTTTACCATCTAGTTGTGCCCGCAAGGTTTTCAGTCCGATCGCCCAAACCCGTGGGGCGCTATGGGGCTAAAATGGGGCTACAGGAGGGGTGTTTTGAAGGCTTTTAGCTATGGGATCGAGTTAGGTGTCGTTTTCGAAGTATTTTTGGACGTAGAATCCATTTTTTGGGGTCCCGGAACGATCCGATTTCACTGTGGCGTTCTATAGGGCTTTCATGGGGCTAAAAATGGGATTTTTGAAGGATCCCAAGAAGTTAAATATTTATCGAGTAAAAATTAAAGAATTTTTGAAAAAACACATTTTTGAGAAAAAAATCCCCCCAAAATTTTTTTTTGAAATATAAAAATCCAAAAACATTTTTTTTAAATTTTTTTATTGACAGAATTAAATGTCTGTACAAGTAACCTATATCACAGAATAATAAACCCTTGTGTAAAATTTGCAGCGTTTTAAAATTTTTTAATGGTGGCCAACTTAGCAAACATGGTGAAATCTTCGACCAATCGGAGCGGATTGCTCGTTTCCGCCGAAAATTCAAACTGCTACTTTTCCATAAATTCGTACGAACTTGCAATTTGTGTTTTAACCCCATTTTTGGTGTTGTTTGGAAGCGTTGTATAGTTAAAAAAAAAAAAAAAAAAAAAAAAATCCAGAAACACGTCCATTCCTTATTGAGTCAAAAATGTTTTGTGAGAGTTGAGTTTTTATGAAGGGGTACCTAATGTGTGATAAAACTGCTCAGCAAGATCAGCTTGGGCGGTTTTAAGCTGCGCTATGGCTAAGCCGGCAGCTGTAAATCTCAATTCATGGGTAAAACGAGGATTGATGTCAATGAGGAAATTATATCATTGGTGAAACTAGCCCTAAGATGGAATGCAAATCTTGGGTTTTGGTTTACTGCCCTATGAGTCAATCAATAAACTTTTTCGTGGTGGAGGTGGAAAATTTTGATTCGGCTTTGGCCAAGGTGGTGTCGTTTCGGAAGTATTTTTGGGCGAAATTCGATTAATGCGGTTTCCAGCGGCAAGGGGAAAAGTGAGTGTGTTTGTAGCATTTTTGACCTACATTCGATTTATGGGGGCTCTCATACCTGGATGACTGTTCTACCACAGTTAGACTGTTACAAATGTTGCAGCGGTTTGAATTTTTGTTTATTGGAATCGTACTCTGCTGGTTGCGGGCCAATCGTATTCAGTCAATTACTACGTGAATGGCTCGTGGAAGTGTGGACGCTGGGTATCAGTTCCCCCTGCCATTCGTGAGTCGCCTGAGCCAATTCGGCTTTAATCCAGTCCGGCACCTAAAACAAAACCGTAGTTAACAAAAAAGACACCTCCCATCTGGTGGAGAGAGTAGGATGGTACAAGCTTACTGGACCGAGTGAGTCGTATTCGTCGACGTCGTCAGGGGGTGCGCTGTCCTTAGGTTGAGCTTCCCAGTTGATTTTCGCCAGCGGAGCCGTTGTCTCGATAAGCACAAACATGCAATGCCACATGGGGTAAACGGCCTGCAGCGTTACGATAAGCCCCTTTGATACAAGTTCGTCTGATGCGTATAACCTACAAAGTCAAATAGATCCAGATGCAAAAAAAAAACCAGTGGCCGACAGATACTGAAATGAGAGCGCTCTGGCGGCAAAACTTATTTTTTGCAACAAATTTTATCCGACCTAAAATAATATTTTATGTACATATTATCTACCTACTCGAAACCGAAAAGGAAAACTCAACAGTCAAAAGAAGGCGATCTTGTTGGCTTTCTTACTCATAGGGTGGATGGCAAGAGCAATAAAAGCCTAATTTGTGCTAAAAGGTTTAAAAATAGTACAACCTAAATAGTGCAAATTTTTGGCAACGCTTTCTACGACCCCAAGTCGAGTGTTAGAGGATTTTTCAATATTGAAAATAATAAAAACAAGGCTAAATCTGAGTGACAGCAAACTGACAGCACAGGTTTCTGGTCCTCCTCGAGATCGCCAACCGCTTGGTCCCTTCTCTCTTATGGGGTAAACATTTTGTATCGTCCTCAAACTTTATCATTATATCGACGTCTCAAGATGTGAAGATTCCAAAACTATAATGTCCACGCCGTTTTGAGCAGTAGGAATTTATTAAAATATCTGAAATTTTTGACCCACAAGGTTTTCAGCCCGATCACACAAACCCGTGGGGCTCTGCGGAACTAAAAAGGGGCTACAGGAGGGGTTTTGAAGGGTTTCATCTATGGGATCGAGTTAGGTGTCGTTTTCGAAGAATCTAATCTAATCTTATTTTTGAGGGTCCCAAAAGCCTCAAATTTCACCGTGGGGACCCATGGGGCTTTTGAAGGGAGCCTGGAAGTCAAGTGCGGACTAATTTTTCGAGAACCTAATCTTGATATTTCATTTTTCCGGGTCCTTCATCCGTCCAAACACTTATCATGAAGATTAAAAAAAAAAAAAAAAAACAAATTTTGTAATACCTAATTAAATTTAAACAGATATAAAAGGTAAATTCACCACAGGCCTGAGGTTGAGCCTAGAATTTGAAAGATTTAACAAGTGGGGGGGACATACGTGAGAAGGGGTGGAGGGAAGATGGTGAGGAGGGCCGGAAATGCCCAAAGCCTCTTGGCGCAGTGCTCCAGCCAGCCCCTACTATATTTTTTCTCTTTCACCTAAATATTTAGAGCAATAAAGTGTTTTCTCGTTCTTATTCATTATTTGCTTGTTTTCCCAAAAATTTTGGGAAAATTATATTTGGGGAAATCATATTTTGGGCCAAAATATGAAGAACTCCTCCTTTGTTGGTTTTCAGATAGGTAACTGTGGGGGGGAGGGGGAGGGGGGTATCTGTCCCTGTCCCAGTGTTTCTCTTCCTTTGGCTTGGTAGTCGAATTGAGGTAGAACATTCTTATATGGGATGACTGTATTGGTACTTACGCTAAGATTTCTTGAGCTGAAGTCACCACTTGTGTCTCCAATGTTGTCATTGACACTCGGGACTCATTCCCGACCGCTTCAGACCCCTAAACACAGGAAAAATCAAACATTGGTTCGCTATTCATTCTGTTCGCCTAATTGGAAAGCGAGTGAACCGTTACTTGAGTGAAACGTGTCCCCCAGAAGTACAGTGCATTTTCTTCTGTCCCAACTGCTGTGTAAGTCGGCCCACAAACTGCCATCTGCAAAAGCGATATTTCTGTGTCAATACTGATGTATCTACCGAACAGGACTCTGAACTGAGTTCTAGTTTGATTTAAAAATAGTCTGTACTTCACCGTTACGACTCTGTCCGCCATGGAGGCCACGACTGCCGGATGTTGTAGTTTGTGGCCCAGTTGGCACTCGGCGTTGCATCCCATCGTCACGACGTACCCGTCACGCGTCAGCACTGCAGTGTGCGACCGGCCGAATGAAACCGACGTCACGAACCATTTGTTCAAAGTGTTTACGTGAGTCAGCTCATTCGCCTCTGGAACTTCTTTCTGTAACAAATACCCCGTGGGTAAATTCAATCAAAACTGCAGTTCATGAACGTTTTCGTTACAAGCTATTACTCACCGTGTAACCTAAAAATGACTGGTTTAGTCCCAATTTGTTGTGCGCGTTGTTCCCTCGGACTAGCAGTTTGCCACAAGACGTCACGACACCCAAAGAATCGACGCCAGCAACAATTGACGCAACGGTGAGGTTAACTGGCGGCATTTCATACGGCGAGCATCTGAAGAGTTGAGTCGTTTAGCGCAACGAGGCACATCGAGACCACGTCGAGAATTTGATCAACTTACATAATTTCTCCATTGGGTAGACTTCCCCAGTTGTATATCTTGCCGTCTCTGGTCAAGGCCACCACGTAGTTTTCGGCGCTGCTGATTTGAGTAACGTCCGCATTCAGCAAGCTTTCTGCGATCAAATATTGAAATGACTCATCCTCAACACGTGTCCTCCATCAACGAAAGATGACGGTTCGCACGTACCCACCAGTTTCGGAGTGTCGAGGCTTTCAGTGTCTCCGTGACCCAAGCAGCCAGTTGACCCGTCGCCGGCTGTCAAAACCATCCCAGATTCCGTCAGGAAAACGCTGAAACCATTTCCTGCAGCCACCCTGCAAACCGTTCCAATACCACGCTATTTGTTGTTTCATTGATCAACTGTCTGTATAACCTGAGATGCTTTAGGTATGTTCATAAAATCTTTTTTTTTTTTCCAAAATGTATCATACACTAGCCATTGATTCAGGATCTTTATATCCGATTCGGCCCTCTTAATTAGGGAGGAATTTGAATGAGATAGGTTCAGCCAGTTGGAACACTTGGGTGGAAGTGACACATTATCTTTATCAGATATTCCTTTTATTGGTGAAATCGGAGCAACAGAGGGGAAAAGAGTCTATTATCGTACTCCAGTGTAAGTGTAACCCAGAAAATTGTTAGTTCAACTTTGAAGGCTCATCATACGTGCAATTTCCATCCAATATTTCTGAAAATTTGACCATAGGTTCATCAAACTATTCTTGATCATTGGTTAAATTTTGAAGTCAAAAGCTCGATTAACTTCTTAGTAATGAACAATATAAAAATTGGGAATTGAGTTACACTTGCCCCACCATGTGAGGGACACTTTTCCATGCGCTACACTTGCCCCACTGTGTGAGGGGCAAATGTAAATCTGGCCGAATTTCACATATAACTTCGTGCTATTTGTAAGGGGCAAGTGTAATAAAAAACAGCATTAAAAAATAGCCAGAAAGATAAGATATTAGAAAAGGTAAAAAAATTTGTGTATGGGTTACACTTGCCTCAGGGGGAGATCGTCATCTGCACCGGATCGTTGTCAACTGCACTTTCGATCAACTGCACCCCTGTTTACAAACCTATCGACTGCACTTACGATTGACTGCACCGCTCTGCATGGGAAATTCATAATATAGATTCATCGTAAAAGTTTTAATAATGCTAGGTATAAGATTTCATTACATCCATCGTCAAAGTTACGTCACTTTTTATCAGTGCACACTATAATGGCGACTTGTCGCGGCGTATAGTCGCTTGTAAGCGACTTTTGGCAGATGGAGACGAGAAATTTTTCCTTCCTTGAAGTTGGCCATTGTTTGTCGTAGAATCTGTCGCCTTCTTTCTTGTCGGGAATTTCGCGGAGTTTTGGGATCACCACAACTATTCATGATGACGTATGTGTCCGTTTGCATTTGGAGGAGAACGTCTATGAATAAAAAAATGTTCGGGTGAGGTGATGTGAACATGTTATTGAACTTGGCATGGAACGACTCAGAACAGTTCGTCGTTCGGTCGGATGTGAGTTCATCAGCTGCCCACATAGTCGGCGGAAATTTCGCATGCGAGAATATGTAATTGTCAGTAAGATAATCGCAGAAATCAGTCACTTTGGGGTTTATGTATGAGGACACACGGACATAAGGTCCTCTACAAAACTGTCTTCAATTTGATCCGGGGGTAGTAGTGGGAGTCCAAACACCAGCTTCAACCATTCACCGACTTCGTTGTTTTTTTCTTGTACTGCGCTGAGGGACCATATCGCTGTATTACTCGCCACCATGACTGGGCGAGGTGAAATCTGCAACCAGTGATCTTCGCTTGTGGGAATACCGCCTTCACAGCAGCATGAATAGCCTCCTCAAAGTCGCATACGACAGCCTCAGGTGTAAATGAAAGACCCAACTCACAGCTTTCTTTGATCGTCGCTTTGAACACAGTTTCGTAAGCCTTCGTCGTTTTATTTGCCAAGAGAGAATATACAACCGGTATGAAATGGCCATTGTCGATGCAGTGGATGGTAAACATCTGAGTGAAAAAACAGATCGACGGTGCAGTCAATCGTTGACCCTTGACTACCTGAAACAGAAACAAGTGCAGTCGATACAATTCATTATCGCCTAATGACAGCTTACGGTGCAGTCGATACTCACCCGCCTCAGGTGCCAAAACAAACTGAGGTAAGGGTAACCCAGCACTATTCCATTCCCTATAAGCACACTAAATGAAGTCTTCTACATCACAATAAATGTCATGTAAAGAAGTACTTCCCACGAAAAACGGCCAATTTCTTCTATTCTCCTGGCAACACAAAACGGGAAATATTAAGGTGGGTCCCGTATACCTCAATCTCATTGATTTGGGTCCCGAATGTAACCAGTCTCTTGTTGAGGTGGATCCCCCAGACATGGAGGACCTGGTAGACATCATTGACAGCCTCAAAAACATCAAGGCAAGCAGGAAACCGATGCTTTTGGTCGCTCAGCAAGAGGCTCAGGAGATGAGAGTAGGCCTGGGCATGTATTGCGATGTATTATTGTGATCACCCAGGACCCCACCACACACGCCCACATGAAAATCCCCTCCAACGTGAAACTCGCAAACATACAGTGCCATCACATTAGCGATGCAGTTTAGCAGAGTTCTAAACATCTCAGGCTGGTTTCGTTCACTTTTCTCTCACGGGATCGCTGATTGAGCCGTGGTTTACACTTACCCCCAATTTACACTTACCCTGGGGTACCTACACTGAAGAGGCCCCTGGGCAGGGTAGATCGACACAATAATAAGCAGTTCTGGTTTGGGATCACGGTATATATGAGAAATACCAACTAGGAGCCGCTTGAATGCCGATGGGGGCATCTACGCGCCCAGGAACAGGAGGAGGAGGCCAATGTGTGCATTCTGTCAGTGTATTCAGGATACAAATGAATATGGTCAATAACGAAATTTAGATGTCAACGACAAAATTTCGTTACTTTGACAGATTGGGATATCAATACCCATCTTATAAGTTGTGCTGTTCTTAAAATTAAGGAAATTTGATGAACATCTTACATCCTTATAGATTTTGACAGTAGCGGTTCAGCCAACGTAGGCTCGTTCACCCACTCGGGTAGATTCCCCAGGACCAACTGTCCCCTTCTCCCTTCGCCCCACGTGTACACCATCATATCTGTTCATTTAAGAAGGGATTAAACTCACGCAAAAAAAAAAAAAAAAAAAAAAAAAAAAAATGAAGAAAATATAAAAACACAACCTGACGTTAGCGCTATGTAGTGCGATGAGCTGATGGCCACTTCGACGATTTTGCTTTTGGGAGGCAAAGCGACTGGTATCAGCGAAAAAGACTGCCCATGTCCGCTCAATGTGTACAATACAGACCTAATACAAACCCAAACCTCGTTTAAATGTCGATTGGTACAATTGGTAATGCTTGATTGTTGAGTTTCTTAATTAGGTACCTTTCTTTTGATCCATTTCTGAAACAATTGAAAGTATTAATTGTTGAAAACGGTGTTACTATAGCAAGGCGTAAGATGGTGTCAGGTAACGTACTTAAGTGCGTTGAAGTCTTTTGAAGATGATAATTTGGATTTGGTTTTCTCATACATTTGGTTGACTCGGGATGCGACGACTGATGCTGGGGGTCTGAGGTTGGGATCTTTCTGGAGGAGGTCGCTCACCATTAGTTTGAGGCTGGTGGAGTATATTGTGGGTAGAGGTTCGTAGCTCCCCTGAAATGGAAACAGGTTGATGGTGGAGTGGCGTAAAAGGGGATGGTTCGTTATGATTGGGGTGGGAGAGTAGACGGATGGGACTGAGCTAGCAGGACAGCACGATTAGGTACAACCATGTGGAGGACCAGCCAACTAAGTAGGAGCTAACGGGAGACCAGGATGAGCTCAGCCGACTGGGTAGGCACAGCAGGTAGCGGGATATCAGCCTACTAGGTACAAGTGTTAAGTTGGGTAGCCATGCAGTAAAATTTACACGGATAACGGTGAAAGTTCTGGCTTAGTACATTAGTACTTAGTACAATGTACTAAGCCAGAACTTTCACCGTTATCCTTTGATCTACAAAACAATCGATTTTACTGATTCCGCCAGTCCTCTCACCCAACTGATCAACCCTCTCTACAGCTTCACCCTCTTCAGCAACCCAACGCCAGTTGCACGTGACCATCCTACAATAGGGTAACCTCCATTCTTCTCATACTGTGCATCTAACGTCACCCAGTTCAGATGTCATTTTTCGACTTAAGGGTGTATGGCTGGAGAGCCCGACCTGTTTGCTCTGCAGACCTCGAGGTTGCCTCAGCATGCTGGTTGGCCGGATGGGAATCACCCTTGCCTTTGTATTTAGGGTTCTGTTTATTATCCATCAGTTGTCCACTGGTGGCTGAGCAGTCGGCCAGTGAGATGGGGTTGATGAACAGCTGCTGGTCATCTGCCCATGCAAGGAGTACAGACAGAAACCCTATGACAAGAGCAAGGCTGGACGTCCACCCTACCAGAGCCAAAGATACAGTGGGCGCCGATGTAGAAGTGGCTACGATGCTGGGTCCAGGACACAGTTCGAGGCAGTCTCGCTTCAAGGTTTCTTTGGTCCTTTCCCTTATCTGCAGCTCCCGCAGCCAAACACGGCAACAAAATTTGTCCTCCACAGCAGAGGACATAAGGTCTACATTCAGGGTCGGCATTCGACCGAGGGGAGTGGTGTATCCCCGCCCACTGGGGTCTGATTGTAGGAACTCCAAGACACAAACAATAACCCCCTTCCGAATTGTGACTCCCAAGTTGTTTCAGAGCTTAAAAAACTGAGAGCGCAAAAGGGCGTAGGTAGGTACAACTGTTCTCTTTTACTCTGTGAGTAGGTATGGCCGGACGATGATGTTTTCACATCGAAAGCGCTCGCCACCAACACCAAAGCAGCCAGTGATGACGGACTCAACCAGTTTTGAAATTGCTGACCTACTGGTGAAACCACAAACCCTTTACATTCAACACCAGACGTTTATTAGCCCAACCGACCTTCACCGTTTAAACCATTTAAACTCCAGAGCGTGCTGTCTCACCTGAAGTAGCAGAAGCAATAATTATTGTCTATAGCATAGACTCTATAGAGCATATTATGCTGTTGGTTCATTTGATTGATTCACTTTCTGCTTTTACCTACCTACTTGATATTTTTTAGTTTACCTTCATTATTTTGTTCACGAGAGCAGGAAGATTTGAACCCTGAAATGTCTTCTCTCTGCAAGCGAGTTCGTACATTATGCATCCGAGAGCCCACATGTCCGATTTCTGGTCGTATTGCTTCCCTTCACACTGAAATTAATTTACGAATAAAAGCAACGGTTTCAGCTGATTACGCAGTACGGCCCGCTGACGAGGCGCCGTGAAAGTTGTATTACTTTGCCGTTTTCTCACGGCTAGTGATGGCAACGAAGTATCGATATTCTGCTTCCGTTATATAGTCGTCGATATTTGAGCTTCGGACTTATCGATATTTTTTCCGATATATCGGTAACTATTTTAATTAAAATTTAATTATTCGGGGGTAGCGAGGTTCAGAAAAAAACTTCAGGGATCTTCTACACCGGCGTTTCGGTTTATTTATAAACCATCTTCTTCAGGGCTACAGAACTGAACCACAGCTCAGAAACAAACAATCTTTGAGTGAGCTCAAAGTTCTAGAACAAAAATTCACTAGTTGGATGTAAATACGAAAATTAAACTTATGTATCTAGCTTTAGATGAGAGAATCACTACCAAGTCATATACAACAGAAAGTAGTTGGACTTGAAGGATTAATAGAACAAAAAATATAAGAGAGGACTGTCAGGAATAATTCTTGACGGGGTGGTTTGTTTACTTAAATAAACAATTTAGTACCTACTCAGAAGAGGAGTAATTTTCTCTCCCTAACTACCTCAATAATTCTTGAAATTATTTCAGATGTAGAACAACTGTGTGGTTAGGTTTCAAGGAGGTTACACAAAACTACGTTGATCTCACTCAAATATTGTTTGTTTCTCAGCTGTGGTTCTGTTTGGTAGCCCTGACGATGCTTTATAAATAAACCAAAACGCTGGTGTGAAAGATCCCTGATTTTTTTTTTTTTTAAACTATGTAAATAGGTACAAAATTAGACATTTAATGTCATAGTTACCAAATTTTTATTTAGGGCCGGTTAAAAGTTGGATTTACAGGGCAGCTCGCATACAGTGGAGGTTGTTAAATATAATTTTGGGTCCGTTCATATTCTTTGTTGCACCAGCACCATCCATGGGCAGGATCCAAGAAAAAAAATTATCAAATTTATCAAACAATAGCGGATGTATCGACACCTCGATATTTTATCTCCGATATATTGATGACATCGATCGGTAAACCGACGTATCGATATCTTGAAAAATGTTGCCATCACTAGTCACGGCCATCATGTGGAGAGGGGGGGGGGGATGTGAGGCAAACAAATCGATTTTTTCAAATTTTCGATTATTTTCGTCAAAAATCGGTTAATTGGTTAAAAATCTTTTAGATCGATTACAAACTTTTCGTAAAGGCCATTCGTACCATTTCTGGGCTTATGTAGTACGGTGTCCCCAGAACTGTGTGAGCTTGCGATTTGGTGTTCATCACTTTGGATATGCCAAAATCCCCTATTTTGACGACGTCGTCTTTCGTTAGGAAGATATTGGCGGTTTTCAAATCCCTAGAAAAAAAAGAAGATGCCAGGACTCCAACAACTGAATCACCGTCAACATTTGGGTTGTCGTCAATATTATTTCTGATTTCACATCCCGGAAATACGACAGTTTAATCTGCTTGCCTGTGCAGAATGTTATGCTCGTGCATGTAGTTTATGGCGGAGACGATTTGTTTGAACAAGGTGAGAATTTCCAATTCGCTGATGGGGGATTTGGCTCTGGTGATGAATTGCGAGAGCGTGCCGCCGTCTGCGTATTCCATTTCAATCACCAGCATCCCGTCCGCTTCAAAACTTCCCAGATAGCTTGAAAAAAAAAAAAGTCAAATTGCACGTTGCCAAAAGATTAAAGTTTAATCTGCCCTTCTTGCTCTGAGTGACGTCACGGGTGTTAACGGAGGAGCCGCCGGCCTACATGGACTTGTCGTCGTTCTAAAAGCTGCTCATTCGGTCCTCTGCTGTCACACCTGTGATGTCTCTCAAAGCCCAGAAGGATCCTGTCGCGGTTACCTGATGATATTGGGATGATGAAGCACAGACAAAACTTCCACTTCGTTCAACGCCATTTGCCTTTCTGTCGCACTCAACTCGCTCATGTTGACCTCCTTCAACACGACTAATTTGGAGTCTGATAACCTCCTGTAGAGGACTGCAGTGCCGAAAGCCCCTTAAAACACAAATACCGCCATGATAAATCGTAGTTTCCTGATGTTGAATCGGGGGGGTCCGTGGGGGTTGGGGTTGTCAGTTAGGCATCCTCATTTCAAGCAATTTGAGACATTTTTCTTCACCAAAGGACAGGTTTATTTACAGCGGTACCTGAAGAAGACCTTAGCAGTTGGGCATCTTTTAGCGCCGAACTGTCAGAATATCGTAAATTTGTACCCATCGAGGAGCTTACAACTCAGAACCGACAAATTGCAATTAGCCCCATCTTCCCTTGTGATTGAATGCTTGAAATGATTTCCCATCACTAGTTCTGGACCGCTTTGCAGAGCCATATATAATATCCACACTGTGGCCGAATGAGGGAGGGTGGCTCAAGCTGGGCGGCATGTTGTATTCGGGTGCTCTAAAGCCAGACCACACTTGTTTTAGTAGCAAAACAAAACAACAGAATGGAACTGGCCTTCAAACAAGTTTCCCAAATTCAACATGTGGCTTGCAGAGTGGACGCTTTATGGAAGTCAGTGTATTTTTCAAGGGATTCGCAGGAAAATCATCACACCTCGTCCGCCACTGAAATGTTTATTCACTACTCATCATGAATCCCTAACCACGTCAAACTGTGGTTCATCTCCTATGGCAGATTATTCTCGGGGCTCCCTTGCGCTTAAAACAATGTCGTTCACAATACCACTTAGGCTTGGGAAGAAGTCCACCAAAGCAATACAGATACTGGGGAAGACAAACTATCTGATTCTTTTTTTGGCCAGCACAGAACTTTTTATCAACCTCTGGAAAAAAATGAATGTTTAATTACGGAAAAGATGTCATCATGGAATTGGCGAAAAATTCAAAACAGTAATAATTACTGTTTTGAATTGTTAATAATTATTATTAATGTGTTTTGTTAATAACTATTATTAACACTCAATGCTGATAGAACAGCGTTTGTGAAATTGAACATCATTGAGAAATTTTTTCGTAACGCTCAATTTCGTAACGCTTTTCGAGTTTATGTGCCAGAGTCAAGACGTATAAATGTCAAAAATAATCATTTCCTCCAAATATTTCCCAACACGTAAAACCTTGTGAATTATCAGTGCCTTACCCGAGCTTTCTCGAGCAACAGCCGTAGACATCAATGTCAGCACAAGCATAACAAACGTGAAAAGTTTCATTTTTGCCGCCCAACGCAAATAGAACAGCTGTTCTAGTCGAAAACCAGCAAGAAATTGATACAAGGAAATATAAAAATTTTATATTTCCTGAGACATAATTTAATTATGTCTCATTTTGTATCAAACAGACACCCAAGTCTACATTTAGACGGTGCCTAAACTTTTTTCCACTTTTACATCACTTGAATAATTAAAGAGGATTCGCTTTTATTGTCTTCGTCAGAGTGGCCGAGTCACGTTGCCACTTCGAAAGGCGAAACAAGCGTCGCGTGTACTCGAGCTCGTTTGCGCAAGAAAATTGATAACTTGGAAAGAAAACGGGCACAGGAATTTGACCCTCATCCCAACCCCAAATGCAGACTCACCTTTGCCGACTGTGCGAATTTTCTCGTAGGTGGTTTCCAAATAACTTTTAGTCGACGACTTCGACGTGCTCAAATTCTGCGACGTTTGATCGGATTTGCCCGAAGAGCTCGAAGAGTTTTTGACGGAAACCGCGGAATCCGAACTGGACGGCTCAATTAGGGTGTACGTGCCGTTGGACGTCATTGTCCACTCAATTTGGTTACGGGGAGTTTTTCACTCGAGGATTGACGAGAGGAGTTGACCGCAAGGTGTTGAACTTGGGTGACCGCGCGAGTTGACCGTAATCGATAAAAATGCCAGGGAAACTAACAACCACAAACATCCAGTCCTTAAGTGAGCTTTGCCCGTCTGTCTGCAACACGCTACCCTCCAGCGTTTGAACATTTGAACCTCACAGGGTGAGCAAGACTCGCCGTAACCCAGAGAATCAGCCCAACTCATATTGGACCCTCTTTTTACCGTCAGCTTCCTCAAAACGTCAAGTCCCGGGACTTCCCCCAAGGCCCCTTCCCCCCAAGATGTTCCAAATAGTTGTGAACAAGATTTTGACTCGGGCCGAGCTCTGTAGGATCGAAGAGTTCTCTGACGTGGATCGATGGAGTGCGGTGTGATCCCTATAGGGATACTTTATTTTTTTATTTTTTATTTTTTTCGATATTTGACAATAATTGTCAAATACAATTATTTTATTACCTCGTTTAGGCATGTGCAAATACAACGTGATTGATTGAGCACTTTCTCCCAATAGCGCTAACGCTAAATATATTTAGGTGCGAACACAAATTAACCAGCTAAAATAAAACGCAGCCTGAATACCTATCTCTTGGCCTGCTGGGCACGGGTAGGTAGACACAAGACAATTCACTGACGAAAATAAAATATATCTATTAAAAGATAATAGATATATTTTATTTTCCACGTGGAAAATGCAGGTTTTGCGAGAAGAAGAAAAACGCCTATCTCTTCGCTGAAAGTATTACTTGATTCACCTTTACTTACAGATTCTTTCGGTATTTTCGGATTTTTTCTGCCGCTAATGTAACTCGAATTATGCGGAGGGAAAAAAGGGAAAAAAAAACTGATTTTGTTTTTACATCCGCCCTTTTGCAGTCTTTGATCCCCAAACGATCTTACGAGCTCGTAAGCTAGCTCCCCATCAACATGATCTTAGGTATACCTACCTTATGTATACATAACTTCATCCTGTTCATTCATTGCTACGCTTACTGCTTAAATACAGCCAGATGATTTTCTCCAAATGTTGGAAAATTGTGTTTTTAAAGTCATACAATCCTCAGATGTCACTGTCATGATTAAAACCACAGACTCCTGCAGGACTCGATACAAATACCCTGGCAGGTGGAACTGGGTTCTCTGCTTTCTCAGAATGTCCTCCCGTCGCACCGAATTGAAGGCGTTTTTCACATCCAGGGTGACTGCATACACATGCCATACACAAAGGCCTGCTCTTGCGGCTTCCCGCTCGTGCCCCTTTTGCAGCCAGGACCACCTCCATTATCGCGTCAGTCGTGGATCTTCCCGCTCTAAAACCATACTGTCTTGGCGACAGTCCGCCGGCGTTAGTTACTGCCTCCAGTATTATCTTTTTGAGGAGCATCTAGTATAGCTTACCAGTAGTGCACAACATGTTGAGCACAGCCAAAGGTCTGTGTGCCGAAGCAGAGTTGGGGTCTCCTTTTCTATTGCTTATTAGGACAAGCTTCGCCTCCTTCCATTTTTCTGGGAATATTCCCTCTTGTAAGCATGTGTTAAAAATATTGAGGATGTAGACTCATGTGTTAAACCAAACCTCCTTATGTAGACCTTCAGTATCTCAGCGGGAATTCGGTCGGGCCCGGGTGCCTTCTTGTTTCGCAGTGACCTGACTGCATATTGCAGCTCATACCTCGTGAAGAGTGATATTATCAGTTTCTCTAGAACTGAGTTGTTCATCATCATCATCAAAAATACTGGGCGAGTTGCATGAACATACGTAGGTACTCACGTTTTCATTTATCTCTGGTTGAATTGATTGGGTTTAACATTTCGTCAGTTACTACCTGAAAGGAATCAATAACAAATCACCCACAATACAAACCAGAAATCACAAAAACCGTCCAACAATTATTAATTTTTCACCATACTTACAAAAACATCAAGAACACATTTGCATGCTACACAAACGAGCGCCAAATGATTGATAACTTGCCTGGAATAACTTCCCAACTTGCACTTCTTTTCTCAAGTGTAGTTTTTGTTGTGGTAGCTACATTTCTAGCCGTCAAAATCCTTTGAAAAGACAAACCTGTGCTCGCCCTTCAGCTGGTAGAAGATCTAAATTCGCCCCATACAGTTTCCTCTAAGAAGAAAGCTAGGTACTAAATACAATATGACATATTGAGGTGGGTTGGGGAGGGGGACCCAATACCTATGCTCACTCAGATACCTACAAATGTACTGATTTTTGGTCAAGTAGCCACAGTAACTGGTAAGTAGTGTGGATAAGTAAGGCAATTTGATTGACTTTAACATGGGCAGCTGAAGGCCCCAGATAAGGGCGTATCCGGCAGTGGCGCCTTAGTCCAGTCGATCAATGCTATGAGGCCACGAGCCCGAGGGTAGTCGCTGGCATAGCTGCAGGAGTGCCTCAGACGTACCAGTTGGGCGTGCTGGTAGTTTGGTACACTCGCAGAAGGCCTTGAAGGACATTCTGGCAAAGCGTACCAGAAGTCAGGATAGTGTGCAGAGCACCGCGGAAGGCAGGACGTGTTGGTGGAAGGTGCGACAGTCGACGACAAGCGCTGAGGGCCTCGGAAGGCTATACGTTGGTTAGCTCTGAAAAGAGCTGATGACATCAGATGTGCCCACCAGTGCCCACCGTGCCCACCAGTAGACTCTACTAACGATGGTGGTCAAAGAGACAAAGGCCGAGGACATCCAAATGCATTGACAAACAAACGTGAACTAGGAGGCAAATGCGGTGCTGACCTGTGTGGATGGGCTCCTCCGAGCTGTCAGCGAGACTCTCTGGGTTAACCCCCTGCCAGATGTTGGCGGGCAGAAGGAATTCCGCCACTCTCCGTGAGCAGGTCGGTGGTTTAGCCGCCCAGTTACAACAGGAAAAATACAAAAACACACTGCCGGAAAACAAATTTATTTAAACTTCTCAATAAATAAAAAAACCGCTCAGGCTATGAACACTTTTAATCACTGTAGCATACCAAGCAAAAAATTCAGTACAACAGCATTAAAATGCCAATGAGACGCTCTAAATCCCTTTTTTGTCTAAATGTTCCATTTCAACACCTACAAATTTTGGGTGATGGTCCCAATTTACAAAATGACAGCGACAGAATGCAGCCCCCCTCAAAAAAGATGCCCTTTTAGAATCTTATTGACGCCAACGCCAGTGCCATAGCAGATTTCTCGTAGAAAAATTGTAAATCACCCAACCGTTCCAAAGTATTTACAAAACGTCAACAATACATAAATACTATTTACACATTTATTTAGCCTTAATTTAAAAATTGTTCTTATAGGCTGTTTTTAATCTAACGTTCATTGTCATTTTGAGTCTACGAAAAACAGTTTTGACTAGTTTGATTTGTGTTGATACAATGACAACTCTCTGGAAAAATGCGTGATGGGGAAGTTTTGCTATCGTCGTAAAAGTGAGCTAAGTGGGGAATTTCTAAATTAGTGACAACTCAATATTTAAACGGTTATTGTTCTCTAAATATGAATTTCCGCATTAGAACCTTTCTGTCCGTGAAATACATTGGAGCGTAACAAGCCTTATACCCAACCAACCGCAGATTTTTCGGATCCTTAGGCAACTGTGAATCCACAGATAAGGCCAACTGACCCAGCATCCTACCACAACATGTGCAGGGAAGCTGGGAATCGAACCAATCAAACTGCGGGATTTGGGAGGACCAACGGCGGCCACGACACTTTGTGTTGGACATCACCTGCCCCTGATCTCTCTACCGGAGGCTTAAGGCGCAGTCTGTCCAAGCTGTGTCTCCCATTCCTGCAGCAGTATTGATCTCACGATCAGATCCACATTTCTTTTATGGTCCTGAGGGAGATGCTCCTGGCGGTGTAAATGGAGATATGACGCTAACGGCGTTCCGCCACACATTACACAAGCCTCATTAGGAGTAGTCTAATGATGAAGGTTCCGACCAACCGTGAAGTGCCACCGGCCCTCCCCTTTAGTTGGTGTTGGATTCGAGGTTGGTCGAGGTGATAGTTGCTTTGCTAGCAGAGTGAGCTAGAACACTCGGTCCCACTTGTTTTGCCTACGCAAACAAGTACTGTCACGGTGAGGGGATCTTGGCTGGGAGAGGCACACCCCAGGAAAAGCGAGAGCCCTCCTTAATATGACTAACATGGTACCTTTAATGAAGTAGGTAGGAAGGGCGACTACCTTCAACCACTTTTTGCTTATTCTGATATTTCTGTTCTGCATTAGCGAAATTTGAATTGGTTTTCCCTTCTACAATCAGTACTGCCCTGAACGATTAAATTGTAAAATCCTTACAAAAACAGGTCTATGTTCACAAAAAATTGTTTTTTTGGTTGAAGCTACCCCACCAGTGGGGTAGCTTCAACCATGATGTGGGGTACCTTCAACCACTTTCATAGGGTAGGTAGGTGAACGCATGAATTTCTTTATATTTGGTAAAATATTAAATCAGCCTTGGTAAATGAGGTCAGTTCTTCTCTAGTAGATATTAATAAAGGTGCTTTTTCGCCTCACAATAATGAAACAAAATACTTCCGCTTCAAAAATAAACTCAATGGGCTCCTTGAAAAGGTCAGAATTCATCATATTCGGATTCAGCACCCTCTAAAACCCCTCTACATAAATTTTTAGTTCGAAAATCTGTATAATTACGTGCAGAACTGTTTCAGAATGTCGGAGGTTTTGAAATGAAAGCGGAGGGCACGTGACGTCACCAAGTAGTTGGGCACAGAGCCACCAGAGCGCTGAATAATAAATCTGAACGGAATATGAATAAAAACACTCGACCAGGGTCAATTTTGAATTAACCTTCTTTGATGATAACTCGATGCTCGATTTTTGAATGACCTTCTCTGATGATTTTTGACTTTTGGGGTCGTATTTTCGCATAGCAAAGTTGGCTAACTGGCATAGACGCGAGATGGAGGGAAATTTCTCGGCCAATCAAAAAATGATCAAGCAGCCAAGTACCTCCTCCAGGCCTCGGAATTCAAGTATTATATTTTACCAAAGGCAGGGCCTTTAAATAATAGAGACGCGTTTTCTGCAAAGTTGACTCATTTTCGTAACACTTACTATTACTAGTTACTATTGAAGCATGAGCTTTCCAGGAAAAAATTTTTTTATCATTCAAGGAGCTCATTGTATAATTTATTTCTCTCTTTTTTCTAAAACTAAATATCCCAGTCTTTTGAAAACGTTCTTCATTATATTTGTGAATTCTCTCTTCTATTGCATCACAGCTTTGACTAATAACTAGTTTCATCACAAAGAACAATAGGAATTCAGAATAACTAAGCAATTTTGAAAGGTACCCAATAGATGGGGTAGATTCAACCACTCAAAAAAGTGGTTGAACGTACCCCACTTCGTTCTGGTTGAATCTACCCCACTATCACTTTTTGAACTAAGTGTGACTTGACCTTCAAAAAGAGCATGCAATCAGAAAAACTCAAGTTGTTCCTAAAACTAGAGTAAATTATGAATCTAATGATGCAGAGTTCATTCCAAAATACATATCCTGACATGTACAACAGAGCAACAAAAATTATGATTTTACAAACCTTGCACAGCTAGAAAACACGTTTTAATCTGCAGCAAGCCACACAAATAAGCTGAAACCTCCAAAAGACGGTTACAATATCGTCTTCACTTCTTCTTCCTTTCATAATTTTCTCAGCTCTAAAAACGTTCATCATGGCGGACAAATCGCCAGTGGTTGAAGGTAGCCACCCTTCCCCTACCAAGATCCTGGTTGCATCAACTAGTACTGCCTGGAACGTGTTGGCACTACTAGTTGCATCGATAGTTACCTCACACACATCACCTCATTCACATTCAAAGGCTACTAGGATGTAAAACGCAGACCACTAAAGCTGATGACCGATCTGCTCTCTACACGGCACTCCCACTAAATGGATTTCGTGATTGTTTCAGACTACTTTTTTTTCAATTTCCTTCGCTAATTACACTGGGTCCTACTAGGCTTGTCGTGTCCAGGTGCGTACGTTTGTATAAGTCGTATAATCTTAACATTTTATAAGCGAACAATGAAAGCACGTTATCAAATCTATTCAATTGTTTATTGTGTGAGGATATAAATGCTCTAAAACAGTAGCTTTGTCTGTTCTGATTCAATCTACTTACGGCTACGTCGATACAAATTTGTTTCACAAGAACGTTAAATAACCATCTACAGCTCGTCTAGAAGGTTGATCGATTTCGAATTCGGTTCAGGAGCCCGGGTGTTGAACACCCAACAGCAGCACGACGAATTTTCAAAGGAGGTTGGTTCGTTTCAATTAGTGGGAAACAAATGAGAAAAGTCGTTCAGGAGGCTGTCGCCAGTGGCGCCACTGCCGGTACTTCCAAGATGCACCAACGCCGACTAGTACGCCTTTAAAAGCACCTCCACGTTTTCGCCTCACATTCCAAAATGCTGAATTAGGCTAATTTTTTTTTTAAATTTGGAGCCCGTGTTTTTCAAAGGCGACAACATGTCTGAGCAATAACAACCTCCTGTGAAAATTCGCTTCCACACTTTCTTCAGCGTAACGTGCTCTAAGTGCATTTACTTAATAAAAGGGTGGGGTTTTTTAGAGGCAATTCGGAAAGCACACGAAGGTCTATATTGCTGGGAAGTCATGAAACGTTCGAAACGACCAGTCGTCTTTTTTTTATGTCGTTCACGACAGTGGCGGGGTCTCAGGTTCACTAACAGGCACATTTCCATTGCTCTTTGAGGTTGTTGTCGAACAGGCGGGATTTGAGGTCGAGGTGGATCGGCTCCGGCTGGCCGCTGTCGTAGAGGTCGATCTGCAACGTCATTAGGTTAAGTTTCAGGGGTCGTCAACTGTTGCCGAACGCGACGCTTGACATACCTGATTGGCCCGCTGATCTCGGATGAGCCTCGCCAGCGTGAGAAATATTGTGTCTATGTTGATATCTTGTTTACAGGAGACTTCGTAGAAGGGGATGTCATAATTTTCTGCAATCTGAACAAAAACGACAATGTCTAAGATTGTTGACAGAAATAACGACCATCTACTATATTGGAGCTGCAACACGAGGAGGATCTAGGAAGAGGAGAAGGTTACTAATTTTTATTCTAGGGAACTTCTAGCAGTTGGAAAAATCTGAAATTTGTCTTTAAAAATTCAGCTCAACGAGCATACTACGACAAAACTCTGCAACCACCAAACAGTTGCTCCACATGGCGCATCTAAGCTCCAAAAGTGGAGAAAAACAGGATATTAAACTTATTCTAAAAAATTTGAAAACAAAAACAAAAATTAGTTTTGGCGAGTAGATGACGAGAAAAATCTGAAACCACCAGAAAGTTGTTCCATGTGGTGCATCAAAAATCGTGGTCCAAAAAGGGCAGGAGCAGTTGACAGGATGTTCCAGGGCAGGAGCAGTGGGCCGAGGAGTGTAGAATGGGTGCTCCTTCCCTCACCCTCCAACCCCCCCCCCCCCCCCCCCACCGGAAGGCTGTGATACGAAACATCTCCCCCTCCGCCAAATTATGGAGAACCAAACCGCCACGTAATGAACATTCACAAACAACAATAAAAGGGTGCTTCAATGAGGGGAGGTGGGAGAAATAGGGCGGCAAGCTCGGGGAGGACTGCTGATCTTTGGCTGAGAGTTGGCCACAGAAGAGGTAAGAATAGATTTCAACTCCCAAATGGTGGCATTACGATTCCGATTGATTCACGATTGATTCCGAAAATACGATTCTGACTAGAATGGGCCATTTAGCTAACGTTGCCACTTCCTCTCATTGACCGTCAGTAAGAATTGCAGCGGGGCACTTGACAGCATACCTACACGAAAGTTCTGCATTCAATGTTTGTCCTTACTTTTTGTCCCATCTCTGTATCGACGACTCTTTTCGAAGCTGCATCACATTTGTTGCCTGCAAGCACTTTGACGACATAAGGCGACGCGTTCTAGAAAAAAGAAAATTCGACGATTTTATACTTGAAATTGATAAAATCGGACTGTCACTTATTATCCCGTAAATGTGGTTACCTCTTCAATATTTTTGAGCCAGTACGTAAGGTTATTGAAGGATTCGAGACTGGTGACGTCGTACATTAACAAGATCCCCATGGCTCCTCGGTAGTAGGCCGTCGTCAGCGTGCGGAACCTTTCTTGACCCGCCGTGTCCCTGATCATCATCAACAAACGTTATTTACACATTAACTCCATTTATGTGGGTCCCAGCGAGAATTGATGGAGCTTTTAAAGGAACTTAGTCTGAAAGTGAAAATGAGTAGTAGTGGAAAAATCGCCTACCATATTTGCATTTTTATCGGAGTTCCATCCACGCTGATGATCTTCTGCTTGAAATCGATACCTGTGAGTGAAAAATAACACGGTTTCAATAATATTATGTAACTAGTTGTTGTAATATTGAAAATCGAGGATCAGCCCCAACCCTCCTGCAACCGAAATCCCGTTCATTATCGAGCATGGGTACCTACTTACCTATATCATGTTTCAACGCAGCAATTTTCATTGAGTTTACCAGGTGGTCGACCCAGACCGGAACACCTAACTTCTTGTTGTTGCTTTACTTCGATTTTTTTTTATTAATATGCATCCGTGTTTTATTATTTCAAAGCAACCTACGGAAACAAGCGATTTATTCAAACAATGAAAGGCAGTAGTCCAGTCAAATTGAACCTCAAAATCGGTCCCACGTAGTCCTACATTAAATCAGGTAGGTAGTAGCGATTTTTTGACACAATGTTCGGGGTGACGTGGGAATACTCTGGTCAAGTTTTCGACCTCGGGGCCCCTGCGGAACCTAGTTTTCCAGGCTAAAAGCTGCATTTTTCCCCATTTTTTTCAGTTTTTGCCCATATTGACCACGAAGAAATGGTTTTTCGACCATGATTACTCTTACCTTTTTAAAGTTGATATTTGCTACATTTTGATTTTTTTTTTTTTTTTCTGTAGACCAAAATTTGGTCTATTTAATAGTTTTTGAGACTTTCGAAATTTGGTGTTTTTTTTTTCAAATTAGCAAATTTTTAGCAATTTCTCATGTTTAATTTCATAAAATCGCCCTGGTATCATCAAAAAATATTCAACGAAGTAATTTTCGTTAAATTTACGTCTCAGGAATCCGCGAGTTACTTGCTTGCTGGTCCTGTACAAAACAAGTCGATGAAAAGTTTTTATTTTTATTGAAGCGAAGCTTTTAGACGGACGCCCCCCTCTCGCCGCTCGGGGAGTCTCCCGGTGAAAATCGTGAGTGAGTCAGATTGATCACGGCTCTTCCAACCCGGCTGCTGTCAAGGAAAACGGAAAGACGTACTCAGAACGGGTGGAATCCGGGGTGGGGCTTCAGGGACCTTACAACGGTGGAGGAGGCGGGGAAATTTTTTTTGCCGACCTTTTAGCTACGAATAGCGAGCCGGAGCATCTAGTAGGACACTATACTGGCAGCTGATTTTTTTTTTTACTTGAAAAATATTTGACCTCCTGGGATCCATAAAAAATCTCATTTGTATAATACCTACTTCGAAAACGACACCTGACTCGATCGATCCCATAGCCAAACGCCGTAAAAAAAAAACCCTCCCGTAGCCCCATTTTAGCCCCATAGCGCCCCACGGTGTTGGGCGATCGGGCTGAAAACCTTGCGGGCACAACTAGATGTTAAACCGAGTATTTTGTCAAAATTTTAGATTTAAAAAATAATAATTTTTTTATTTTATTCCAACTGCCCAAAACGGCCCGGACGGCGGACGGACATTTCGATTTTGGAATCTAGACCTCTTGAAACGGATAATGTCAAATATCCCCCCGATGTATCAGAGAATCGATTCAAAATTTCGAGAATCGATTCAAAATTTCGAGAATCGTCCCAATTCTTTTCATTGTGAAAGAAAATTTACAACGATCAAGACTATAATTGTCTTGATTAGTTATTAATAACCTTTGGTTAGTTATTAGAAAGAAACTAATCGATGTAATTAGATACATTTAAATGTATCTACAGTAGAAACTCTATTTCCGGGGTGGACGGGGGCGGGGGGTACCTCGGATAATCAGAAAACCCGGATAATTGGAACGCATTTATGTACATGTAATAATTATCGGAAAACACAGGAGAAAAGCAGAATTTGCAACGAAAACGACACCTCACTCAACTTCCTGGAGGAAAGTCCTTCAAAAGTCCCACCTGAAGCCCCGTGAAGTGGTGAGACAGGTCTGGAGCCCCTAAAAATCGATACTAGGTCCAAAATGACTACGAAAACGATACAAGCAGACAACAAACACCGGTTGATGGAGCTCCCAGATAATTCAAAACTACCCCGGTTAATGGAGTTTCTACTGTAATTACAAAATTTTGTAATCTCATCTGAAGAGTCCAGGGGAAAAACCCCGTCATCGACATTTTGGGGGGAATCAGGTACGAAGTGGTTTCTAAAGGATTTTGAGGCGTAGAATCCGACGAAGCCCTCGGTTTTGGAGAATAACCCCATCATCTTAGCGAAATATTGAGTTGAATATTAGCAGTACTGGGGAAAAACCCCGCCATCGACAGCGCGTGCAGGGAAGAACCCCGTCATTGCAGTTTAAAAGGCCCCAACCAACGCTGCGGCGTGCGCCCCTCCTTATCTCATCATCTTGTGTGTTGTCGTTTTGGGTAGTAGGAATGTTTTTAAAAATTTGAAATTTTGACAAAATACTCGGTTTACCATCTAGTTGCGCCCGCAAGGTTCAGTCCGATCGCCCAAACCCGTGGGACGCTATGGGGCTAAAATGGGGCTATGAGAGGGGTTTTTTGAAGGCTTTTAGCTATGGGGTCGAGCTAGGTGTCGTTTTCGAAGTCCCGGAACGATTCGATTTCACTGTGGCGATCTATAGGGCTTTCATGGTGGTAAAAATGGGATTTTTGAATGATCCCAGGAGGTTAAATATTTTTCGAGTAAAAAAAAATTTTTGAAAAATTTTGTTTGAAAAAAGAAAATCCAAAAAACATTTTTTCCATTGACACAGAAATAATTTTTGCACAAGTAACCTATATCAAAGAATAATAAACCCTTGAGTAAAATTTGCAGCGTTTTTGAATCGTAGTTTTCGTTCGTAAAAACCTTTTTTTTTTTTTGGTAAATGTTTTGTAAAACCTAATACACAGTGTACAAATTGTACAAAGCAATTTTTTTTGGTATTTTGTGGATATTAACATACGTTTTGCTTTCTTCAAAATACTTTATTCTCTCCATTGTTTGGTTTAGGAGTAAAAGAGGGTTAAACTTCGCATTATAAGTTCAGAATTATGTATAAAATATCATTTAATAGTTCGAAAAATGGTTATTCGGGAAACATATTGTGAATCTGCATAGTTGATGGTTCAAATAAAACTTTTTTTGTATTTTTAAAATCGTTTTTGAAGTTTTTGTTAGTTGGTAAACTTTAAAATTCATTTTTCTCAAAATCAGCTTTGTATCAATGACGGGGTTTTTCCCCTGGACTCTTCATCTGTTATTAGAAGTTTCGAACATCGTCATTGAGCTTGCAAAATTTTCTTCGTGAGTTTGGATAAATAAAGTGGACAACGTCCGAAATGTGTCTCATCCAGATTTGAAGGTCTTGGCTCACAAGGGGCTGTGATTTATGCCTTTGAGGGTGGTAGAGCTCTTCTTAATTTGTCGGGTGGAACGTGAGCCGTGTAGGTAAGTTGAAACTTCACTGCATTTTGTCTCGTAGGGATGGTTGGGGAAAGACCTGCCCACAACCTCATCCGTCGCAGGGCTTCTATATTACAAACCTTTCGACGTCAAGTCCATGAATCACCTGGGGAAAACCGGGGTCGTCTCGCGTTACACTAACAAGGCAGTGAATGAGTCATGTATGCTGAACGTAGTGAGATTTTGTCGAGCCTCGTTTTGGAACGGAGAGCCACTGCAAAAAGTGGGAACTATAGTTTCGTATAGATAGATATAGATATATCTCGAGCCCATCTATCGCAAAATTGGCGTCTTATTTAAATGTACCTATTTAATAAGACTCCAGGGTGGGCTGAAAACGGCAATCAGAAACGGTTGCAGCCCATCATGCCATTCGTCTCTTACTGTCTTAGGGAGCTGAGGCTCCCTATCGAATTTCAGCTTTTTAAGGACAACTGGATTGAAGTTAGCTCACTCAGCTGATCAGGTTGGAGCTCATCATGTATTTCGACGCGTTCTGTCTAAGGGAGGCTCCCTGTCGAATTTCAGCTTTTAAGGAAAACAGGAGAGAAGTTAGCTCACTTAACTGATCAGGTTGTAGCCCATCATGTCATTCGTCTCGTACTGTCTCAGGGAGGCTCCCTATCGCATTTCAGCGCTTTTAAGGACAACAGGAGGGGGCTCCGTGGGGAAGCAGGCTAAGGCATCTGTCTTCAACACACAAGATAGAGCGAACGAATGAACCTCTCCTCTTGGGAGTCCTCCTCAGGGAGTCTTGTTTGCTGAAAGCGTTAAGTTAGCCACAGCAATTAACGGCTGGGGGGGGGGGGGGGGGTAGAGAGAGCTGAGGGCCCCGAGAAGTGATAAGTCTTGTATTTGGGATTGGACCTCGACCACCAGAAGGCAAATAGAAATCGGTACCATATCAGTGATGTGTCGTTCGGGCGTAAGTTCAAGATGAGACTGCGTTGATTATCTCGGTAAACATACGATATCGTGGTCTCTCTCCTGGTTGGTAGCCATTCCCACAAATTTAAAAAAGGACAGCAGGACAGAAGTTAGCTCACTCAGCAGACCAGGAGGGCTCATGAAATACATACATTGTATTAAATACCAACGAAATTTTCGTACCGTTCTCTGTCTAACGGAGGCTCCTGTCTAAGCTCATCTTCAGCCCTGACAAGAAACATTAGTCATTAGTAATGACTAGGGGTCGCAATCCCGCACGATTTTCAACCCCGCGGGATCCCGCGCGGGATTCAAGCCAATCCCGCGGGATCCCGCGCGGGATTCAAGCCAATCCCGCGGGATCCCGCAGAATTTTGTAATTAATAAAATAATTTTGTTTAAAACCCGTAATTTCTTTACAGAATTGCTGCAAATTTTGCACAAGCGTTTACAATTTTTTGATATAGGTTAATTGCGCAAAAATTAATACTGTGCCATTAAGAAAATACTTTTGACAAAAAATAAAAAAATAAAATTAAAATAAAATGTATTTTCTGTGAGATGTTTGTTCAGATGTGGGACATCGAAAAACGGATTACTCGGAAAATCAAACCTTATTTGAACTCCTGGGTTCCCTCAAAAATCCTATTTTCAGCCCCATGAAAGCCCCACGAGTCAAAATTTCTGATTTAAAAAAATGCCTACTGCCCAAAACGGCTCGGACGGCGGACGGACATTCTGTTTTTGGAATCAAGACATCCTGAAACGTATAATGTCAAATTTTGAGGCCGAAAAGAATTTTCGACTCCGTCGCTATTGAATAGGTGTACTATTCCAAGAATAATAAACCAAAATGTATCTATTTAAAAATATTTGAACAAATATAAGGAAATAAATGCATTGAAGGGAGTGAGATGGAGTCATCCTCTGAAGCTGAGAAATAGCCAACTTGCTGAAAGAAATACCTGAAAAAGCTTAAAATTGATGGGCGCTGATTGCAGAAATAGGTTCCCAGCTGTAGAGAATTCTCTCTCTGACTCCTCACTTGTGGGAGGAATCATCAAACAGAATGTATACCTAATAATATTATACTCTACTGCATATTATGCACACTGGAGGCAGCGCACCCTCTTTCCCCTCAGATAGGTTAGATAGTAGGTATAATATTATAATATCCATATTATGGATCTTAGATAGGATCGTAGATACCACAAGAATAGCCAAAATATTGTGAACTACACCACAACAGGCATGAGGAGGACTTATATGCATCACAGGCAATGAGAATGTGATTTACAGTGTGCAGGCTGCGATTCACACTACAGAAAACGCGACTTTTTTAAACAAGAGGAATCCCGCAAATCCCGCGGGATCCCGCGTTTAGAATCCCGCATTTGCAAGATTGGTAAAACACCGCGGGATCCCGCGGGATTGCGGGATCCTGCATTGCGGGATTGCGACCCCTAGTAATGACTCATTAGCGTCACCGAGAAAAACATAGGATAATACACCTACGAGTTATACTCGTAGGTACCTTCAGTACCTATACTAATATTAGGTATTATGTTTGTCTCTATCGAATAAACAATTTAGTAGGTACCCATGGGTGCACATCAGCAGAGGAGTCGTTTTCTCTCCCTAACCACCTCATTTAATATAAATATATTCATCTATATCAACAATAATAATAATTAAATAATAATATAATAATATTATTATCAAACTATGTTCGGAAAACTTCTACAGTTGATCGTAAAACCCATACCAATCGTTAAGAAACACTGCTTAATTAAATCTGCTAAATCTCTTCCGGAAAATGGGAGGAGGAACTACAGAACACCGACTTCCTACATCCCGCGTCAATTTACTTATAGAAGAATTTCTTACAGCATTAGCTGCTGCTACAGTTTCTGCCTCTTAAACGGCCTCTAAACATCCCCCGTGCTGCGTTTTAGGAAATGGAATATCCTAGCGAAAGGTCCCCCAACTGTGACTTGCTAGCACTGCTGTAGTGGGGCTGGAATTCCACTGGGATCCATTTACCACCTGGCATATAGTGCAACTTCACCATCCCTTTGTTTCAGATTGAGTACAGTAGATGTCGTCAGAGACCTTGTTGAAGAAATGGAGGAACCCACTTTTGTTGGACCTACAATTTGACAGTGGAACAAGCCTCGTACAGTATAACATCGACAGCTCTCGTTGGATTTCCTTACACTACACTAGGGATAGCTGGGAATGGTATCAAGATGTCTCATGTGATGGAATAAGTTGTGAAGAAGGGATCACCCTGATAGAAACGTCGTTTCGCCCAATTTAAACTGACGTATTGAACAACGTTAGCCAACCCAAATAAGCTTGCACGAGCTTGCTTGCACTTGGGATGTCACTTGTAACATTCCGTTTGCCGTCAAACTGTACTCACCTATCGTGGAGATGTAAGTGTCGTAGTAGGTTTCATCGCAGTATCTGTGGACAATGCAGGTTTTGCCGACGTTTGAATCCCCGAGAACGAGCACTTTGTACGTCGCTTGACATTCAACGGCCATTTTCAGACTGTCCAGATCGATAGGTTTCTCGAGTGCGGGAGGCGGCCGAGAAGCTGCCGTTGAGGGGCGGCAGACGGTCGTTTGGAGCTGCTATAGCAGTATAAATTTCGTTCGGAACTGTTACTAGTGTGGTGAAGCGAAATCGTCGGGGTGATCGTCACGGTGCACTTTATTACACCCAAGTTGATGTTACTGAGCGGAAATTATCATCCGCATTACTTTTGGGACCGCTGACCAGTAGTAAATTTCAACGCTGGGTCGTCTCATTTGGTCCCTGCAGTCAAAAAACCACAGATCTGTAGATTTTGATTCTTTTTCAGATTTTCGGTACCTACTTACCTAATACAGCAGGCGCACGATTGAATACCTACTACGTGCACTTTGTTGCCAAATTCAATAAAGAGTGTCCGATGTGTAATTTGGAGGCCCAAAATCCAATCTTTCATTTCTGTCCTACGGTTCGCGGCGAATGGTTTTCGTTTTTTCTCCTCAGTGACTTGTCCCACAATGACTTGGCCTCCCTGTTATTTTTCAGTGATTTATTAGCTTCTAAGAAGATGTACTGTTTCTTAGTGAACTGTATTAGAACTAGAGCTTTTTTCCTCAATGATGGGGATTTTTACTACTAATTATACTAAAGTGAACTGTTTTGAGAATGTGTTGATTTTCCTTTAAATATTGTAGTGGTTGATTTACCTTGTATTTACAGTTATGTTTCACCCTTGTATCGCCGGAATGCTTTTACAATACCAGAGACGAGTAAAATTTGATATTATAGTATGAGTAAACGTGTATTATGACACTTAGCATGGAGGAAGGAATACCTATTAGGTACCTACCTATCCGACCGAAATCGTAATTTTATGTGATTTATATATTTTTTTTTAATTAACAACAACAATTGATTTCAGTTCCACTGCGAACCTAGGTCCTGATACCGGTCACGACACATCGTGTTAGGTATCAGCATCGCCTCCTTCCGTGGACCTACCCTGACATTTCACGTAAGCCTGACGAGAGCGGGTCTTCGATTGTGGCTGCATCCTCCACTTACGCCACCGGCCTTCCGCGAAACACACAACACAAAACTTAATGACTTTAAATAATTTGAATTATTCAAATTTAGCCTGTGGTTTTCAAGGATTACGACGGGGTTTTGCGCCAACAAAAACGGCAGGTGGTTTCTCTCTGTTTATTCTTATTCGAGCTTTCGGCTAAACGCCATCTTCAGGTATTATAGGGTTCTCGGTAGCCCCTAGCTCCCCCCCCCCCCCCCCCCCCCAGCCGTAGATTGCTGTGGCTAGCTTAACTTTCTCAGCAAACGCAGACACGTTTTGACAGGTCCAGAGGACTGCACTCCTCACGAGCGAATGTTCACGCATGCCCGTCACTCAACTAAAGGAATTCCTTCGTTGCTGAAGGCTCACGTCTCGACTTCAAAGTAGGTATAGCCCATTTGTGGAAAAAGTTGTCCTCATCAGAGCAAACTCTGAACATGCTCTTGTTCGTCATTCAAATGGGAGAGAATCTACCGTCTCTTTTAAGCACCTGGCCCCAGGGGGACGATCCCATATCGACGGTGTCAATACAACATGTCGTAAGAGGTTTTGAGCAATTTTACAGGAGAGCAAAAAACGCAAAAAAAAGTCTCTCTGACAACATGTCGTATCAAACAATTTGTAAGCCTTGCACGGCAACGACGGTACGACCACAGAGTAAGGTAGTAAAGACAGACGACACAGACTCGAGAGAGGACCTTCACCATTTCCTGTGCATATGCCCCACTCTCTCACAGTTCCGCATGAAAGTTTTTGGAGCTTATGATCTTGCCAGAGAACATGCAATTGGGTTGCTGGAAAGTGCTGACGAATGGAAGAGGATTGCCAGGTACTGCAGATTGGCGTGGCGGTTTCGATTGTCCGTTATCTCTTAGAAGATACATAAATTTCTCCCTGAATTTAAATAAGAGTTTAACCCAAGCCCTTGACCTCTCATTCCACCACCGACAGATATTGCACTCATCCCTTTCTTACATCTTACTATGTCGAAGAGTTGTTTATTTTATTTTAAAAGTCTTTGTTCATAAGACCCGTACTTCCGGCTGACGGTTTGATACCAAGCTGTATTGTTTATTTAAATTGCAGCCCCTGCGTCAGCAGACCCGAAAACGCCTAATTTGAAAATGCGGCACGATGAGGGTGTTCTGCCACTGGAGCAACAATCTTGGCCTGGCGGTGCCGCAAGTTCCCGTCAATGTAGTGTATTTGGGTGTACGAAACCGCCAACTTTACCCGAGCAATTGAATTTGGAAGGCCATTAAGGGTGGAATTCACAGTCTGACATCAGCACGAGTGAACAACAAATCTGAGTAGGCTTGGCGGATTCGACTATACACTTCGGTGTGTCTGCTGGTTTGAAAGCCTCACAGAAAGGTTTGAAAACGATAACCAATTCGAATTTTTGACGTGATGCGATGAGATCTCGACCCGACGACAACGATGTTGATCTGTAGAGCATAATCACTCTGAAGACATAACTCAGCGGTCAGCAGCTCCACACAGAAGGTATCAGTTACTCGTAGCAGTGATATCAATTTAACATTGTCGATCACAGTTACATACGGAAGTTACCCGCCCACATGCCGCCCTCGGTTTGGCGCCGGACAGTATGAGGGAATGACGGTGAGTCATACCCCCCCCCCCCCATCATTGTACTGCAACTTTTATCAAGCGGAAGGTATGCAGGAGGAGAGAAGGGCTGTCAGAGACAAACTGACGCCCACGGTTCATTACGTACTTGAACCACCCGGGTTGACTACGTCGGATCTACCAAGTCCTAATCAGAATCAGCATCAGAATCAGAAGAAGCTTTATTTGTCGTGTACACATGGTATATGACAATGGTCAGATTGATGTCTTACAGGCTAAACTAGAGATACATACATGCACATGTCAAGTAAAACAAATTTAAGTCAAGGAGAACATCAGGTAGCAAAAGGCTACAAATAGCGTTTGGTGAAGGCAAAATATTCGTCGAAAGAGTAAGGCACAATTTGAGTCAGGAGGTCTTTACATGTATTTTTGAATATTGTGTCCTTTTCTTGACGTACATGCAGAGTGAGTGCATTGAAGAACCTGATCCCCCACCAATTTTTTGAATTACGGCTCGTGGTCAAGCGGGAGAACGGGAGGACCAACAAATCAGCATTTCTCGTGAAATGGGAATGCGTCGGAAGCCTGAACCCCGCCAAGTTCCTATGGACATATACCAGGCACTCGAGGATGTACAGGGCAGGGATAGTCAGAATTTCTAATTCCAGAAAAGCATCACGGCTGTCATTCCTGAAAGAAATTCCTGCAACAGCTCTAATGGCTCTCCTTTGGCTAGCGAATCCAAGTCACTATTTGTGGAGTGACCTCAGCACAGAATACAGTATGTGGCTGTACTTTGGAAGACCGCATAATAAGCTGACAAGACTGCGGATTTTGATAGTTAGAAGTAATTTTGTACTAAGAAGTAATTTTCCAGTTCTATTTTCGCCTTTAGCTTTGAAGCAAGTACCCCATCTCCTTATGAAACAAATTTAACTTGATATACGTTTTATGACGCGTAGATTTAAAAAATCAAATTCGTTCGGGCCGTTATTATTTTACAAAGTAGTAGTAGCCGAGTATTTAATACTCGGTTCAGCGTCTTTGTGCCACCCGGTTTTCAGACCATTCGTAGAAACACATCGGGCTCTGTGGGGCTACTGTAGGAGGTTTTGACGGTTTTCGGCTATGATCGAGTTGGGTGTCGGTTTTCGAAATATTTTTGAACGTAAGATCAGCAACCTGCCAGGTTTTGGTTTATTATTCTTGGAATAATACACCTGTTTTCGCGACGGGGGTCGACGACTCCGATCGGGCTCAAAAATTGAGATTATCCGTTTCAAGTAGTCTACATTCTAAATCCGAAATGTCCGTCCGCCGTCCGGGCCGTTTTGGGCAGTAGGAATTTTTTTTAAAATCTGAAATTTTGACAAAATACTTGGTTTACCATCTAGTTGTGCCCGCAAGGTTTTCAGTCCGATCGCCCAAACCCGTGGGGCGCTATGGGGCTATAATGGGGCTACGGGAGGGTTTTTTTGAAGGCTTTTAGCTACGGGATCGAGGTAGGTGTCCTTTTCGAAGTATTTTTGGACCTAGAATCCATTTTTTGGGGTCCCGGAACGATCCGATTTCACTGGGGCGATCTTTAGGGCTTTCAAGGGGGTAAAAATGGGATTTTTGAAGGATCCCAGGTTGTTAAATATTTTACGAATAAAAAATAAAGAATTTTTGAAAAAAAAAAAACATTTTTGAGATAAAAATCCAAAAAAATTTTTTTATTCATTTTTCATTGACAGAATTAAATTTCTGCACAAGTAACGTATATCAAAGAATAATAAACCCTTGTGTAAAATTTGCAGCGTTTTTTTTTAATCAGAAACGTTTGACAGAATTTTTAAAAAAAATAAGAAACGTTGACAAAATACTCCGTTTACCATCTAGTTGTCACCGCAAGGTTTTCAGTCCGATCGCCCAAACCCGTGGGGTGCTATGGGGCTAAAATGGGGCTACGGGAGGTTTTTTTTAAGGCTTTTGGCTATGGGATCGAGTTAGGTGTCGTTTTCGAAGTATTTTAGGCCGTAGATTCCATTTTTGGGGGCCCCGGAACGATCCGATTTCGCTGTTTCGATGTATAGGGCTTTCATGGGACTACAAATGGGATTTTTGAAATTGTTGTCCACTCGAAAAATATTTTACCACGTGGGATACTTAGAAAATCCCATTTGTAGCCCCATGAAAGCTTTATACATCCCAACAGTGAAATCTGATCGTTCAGGGACCCCCAAAAATGGATTCTAGTCCAAAAATACCTCGAAAACGACACCTAACTCGATCCCATAGCCAAAAGCCTTTAAAAAAAAACCCTCCCGTAGCCCCATAGCGCCCCACGGGTTTGGGCGATCGGACTGAAAACCTCGCGGGCACAACTAGATGGTAAACCAAGTATTTTGTCAAAATTTCAGATTAAAAAAAAAAAAAAAAATCCTACTGCCCAAAACGGCTCGGACGGCGGGCGGACATTTCGGATTTTGAATGTAAACCTCTTGAAAGATAATGTCAAATTTTGAGGCCGATCGGAGTCGTCGACCCCCGTCGCGAAAACATAGGTGTATTATAATAATTCCAAGAATAATAAACCAAAATAAGCATAAGGAAGGAGGAGGAGGGGGGGGGGGAGTAATGTGAATGATTCAGTTATTGTGACGGCCAGTTTGTACCACATGATATGGGTTTAAATCTCGCTTTCACTGGTTACAATGGAGTTTCTGGAAGCGTCGATAGAAGGTAGCCAACTTCTAGTTATTTACTGGAGGAGTCGATAAAAACGACCCCCAACACCTTAGAAAATCCTATGAAGCCTAAAAGTGAAAAAAGTGACTCAGGTACCATTTTGCATGAAGCAATTTGTAATCATAGCCATCCAGTGTACCTACTTAATGAGTGACCAGGAGAGAAACAATTATTTTCTGCGTTGATTCCGATGGTAAACCCCTCCCCCTCCCCTCCCCCACCAAGAGGAACGAGGCATCCGAGGAAAACCACACCTAACTCGATCCCGTAGCCACGTTTTTGGTTGGCTCAACCCTACAATCTGATTGGGATCACCGCTTGGGATCAAGGTGGATTCCATCCAGTAAAACCCGCCGGATAGGATAAGGTTTGCCTCCAGCTCTCAACTTTTTGCCTGTTTTTCACAAGGAAGGGGCGCAGTTAGACTCCAGACGACTTCAGCAATGGCTTCAGCGTGATAATTACTGTCAGAAACCGCCATAACCTCATTTAATAATTCGGATAGGTTGCATTTTGATTCTACGCCCTCCAACGTTTGTGTTCATCATCCCAGAATTAGAACGGTTTGCTTCCCATTCACCACTCCCAACATCTTCAAGACTCCGCACTGCCCCGCAAGTGGAGCCGATAGTCAAGTGTCACAAGGGTAAAAATATACGCCAACTTCCAGTTATCACAGAAGTATATTCAACACAGATAAACGCCAAACAGACGTTGCCCCGCAGGGCTGAAACAACAACATATAGTTTTTCTTCATATACAACATCTAAAAAAGTACTACAACTACTCTATTGAAAAATGAACAATACAAAACTAATTACACCTAATAAGCGTACTCTTATCATCTTGAGACTCGATGATAGTATCATTGTATCAAACGTACAATATCACCACGTCGATTTTTTATACAACACAGATGCAGAAATGGAATAATTGAAAAACCACCTCATGACGAATAAGCCGAATCGAAACGAAACAAGGGAACTTCGCCCTGAATTTTCGTCCGACTGGCTGCTGCCATCGCGTCGTCAGCCGTCCTCTCAAGGAGGATTGAAATTTGTCTGACGATTGCCCTCATGGCTCCCCATTGCCTCGTCCCCCTGGGTTGGGAGGAGTTCGCCGTCCGATTGGACGCAGAAAATACTTGAATCGGTGACCCATCCAAGCGCTAACCACGCCCGACGTGGCTCAAGTCCAACGCCACTCCGGAGGGCAATAAGCCGAATCATTTTCTCTCATGTTCAACCCCTCAAGTAAATGAAATTTGCAAAAAAAAAAAAAAAAACTTTTTCATCAGTCGTCTTCTTACAACGAAAACGTTGTATATCTCAAAAAAGCCTTTGAGCATATTTACAAATAATTCACATCGAACATTCATTGAACGAAAGGTAACTTTTCGACAGGATAAAAAAAAGTAAAAAAGTAAAAATGCTGGGACGATGATGGAGACGTTCAGTGACATTTCGAAGGTGAAGTGGTGAAATGAACTATCTCATTTTTTCCTACTTTACGAAATTCCGCCACGTTGATGCGACAATGGAGATAAGTAGTGTTGCCACAGTTCATCTTGGTTTATTATTCTTGGAATAATACACCTATGTTTTCGCGACGGGGGTCGACGACTCCGATCGGCCTCAAAATTTGACATTATCCGTTTCAAGTGGTCTAGATTCCAAAACCGAAATGTCCGTCCGCCGTACGCCGTCCGCCGTCCAGCCCGTTATGGGCAGTAGGAATTTTTTTAAAAATCTGAAATTTTGACAAAATACTAGGTTTACCATTTAGTTGTGCCCGCAAGGTTTTCAGCCCGATCGCCCAAACCCGTGGGGCGCTATGGGGCTAAAATGGGGCTACAGAAGGGGGTTTTTGAAGGCTTTCGGCTATGGGATCGAGTCAGGTGTCGTTTTCGAAGTATTTTTGGACGTAGAATCCATTTTTTGGGGTCCCGCAGCGATCCGATTTCACTGTTGCGATCTATAGGGCTTTCATGGGGCTAAAAATGGGATTTTTGAAGGATCCCAGGAGGTTAAATATTTTTCGAGTAAAGAATAAAGAATTTTTGAAAAAACAATTTTTTTGAAAAAAAAAAAATCCAAAAAAAATTTTTTTGAAAAAAAAAATCCAAAAAATTTTTTCTTTTGACTCAGAAATAATTTTTGCGCAACTAACCTATATCAAAGAATAATAAACCCTTGTGTAAAATTTGCAGCGTTTTCTAGGTTGTGTAGGACACGTTCGCGTTTCTGGGTATCGAGAAACACTTTTCTCTCAAAAAGTGAGTTAGGTCATGTTGCCACTTCACCCTCGACCTATTGAGTTCTTGAACACGTATTTACAAAATTTGTAAAATTTGTAAAAAACCCAAGTATTTACAAAATGTGTACACGCGATGAGGTTAGAAATAAATTAGCGATGAAAACATGAGCGCGGTTCTAAAGAGGTGCACCTGGTCAGAAAGTTGCCCTTCAGGTAACTCTTAACGTTTGTAAACAATAACATTTTGGAAAATGCGTCAGTCTTAGCGAATTTATTTATTCGTCAGGAATTTTAAAACACCACAATCCAGATCAGGCGGGAGGGAATATACCGAAGGGCGGTTTAACGGCCGTGATGGCTGCCTGAAAAGGAAAAAGAAGACAAAACGTTAAATGGGTGTAATAGGATTCATTCATTCAGGATTATGTCGTGTGTCATTTCACCTACAGGCATTTCATCAACATACCGTTCGTCCACGCCATTTTGCCTGCGAGACAGTTTCCCTACAAGAAATTTACCCCACAAGACACATCGCGTACAAATAAGGGTTAACCTACATTTCAAGTACACTTCGTCAAACATCGTATTAACCCTGAAACTGGCTAAAATACAGAGAGCGGGCGCGTTGTTTTTTCTTATCATACAATTTTCAAACCTACTGATACTGAATCCCTCAAAAACCCCACCTATACCTAAAGCGGTAGAGGGGCTAGTCCCTTCGGGCCTCCCACTGGAGGGGCCTTAATGAGGAGTTTGCTCCCATAATGCATTAACCACCCGCTTGGAGCATCTCCTCTCCTCCAGTACCTCGGGCAAGGGGGAGCCCGCTGTCTCTGTTCTGCGGGGTCATCCCGTCGATCCTTGGCCGCCCCCCTTGGACTGGTGTCGGTCTCTAGGGGGTCCTGGGGCCCGCTGGGAGGTGGAACCTGGTGGAAGGTCAGACCCCGTCGGGTTGGAGCTCCCTTGGGGGGGGGGGGGGGGGGGGGGCTGCTGCTAGGCGGTAAGCCTCCATAGCAGTTTCCACAGCTCGAACCTCCTTAGGAGAACTGCAGAGCTAACACTACACTCGGACAGGTCTACAACTGCCATAAATCACTTCTGCGTCCCAAATGTCTGGTAAAAAGTCACATAACTCGACCCAAAGAGCCAGACAGAGAGGGCGGACAGATCTGGAGCCCCATAAATCGATTTCCCCTCCAAAAAAACGACGCCTCACTCGAATCTCCTGGCCCAAGCCCTTTTAAAATACCCCCGTAACACCATCCAGTTCCAGGGTGCAGTCATGCAGGTAGTCGCCACGTATAGAACCATATAGTTCTGCAGCGGGGATGCTCGAGTGATCAGGTATTTTCGCTTCAGAAGGCAGCACAATATCGACAGCCACATTGCAAAAACCTGTTTTACCAAAGTAAAGGTTTTTAAGAGTTTTTGTGGTAAAGTTTGGACTTGCGCACATTCTGGGACCGAGAAAAGTGACCTAAAGCCCTTCACTACTACTCCAGGGCCACTCCCTACTCAACACGATGAAAATACCTGTAAGTTACCGTGTTGTTCATGAAAAATCCGTCACTCAGGGAATGCCTTCGTAAAACGTCAAATTTACGTAGAAACTTCAAGTTTTATGTAGAAAGAATTTACTTCGTAAAACGTAATCATATCCATTCCAAACACTCATTTAGATACTCTCTGTTTTATCGTTTATTCTTCTTCTTTTCAATGCTGTTAGATGAAGTGTCTGACTGTTACTCTGGTTTGTTTAGTTTTCAAGTTCTTTTATGTCTTGGCTTTGGCAATAAAAAGACTGATTGATAGTGTAGTAGCAGTCCTTACCCCAAATCCTTTAAAAACCCCACCAACAGCCTCTTAAAAGTTCCATCCCTTAGGTACCACGGCAACGCCTATGCTCTGTAATGTGGCACACTGACACTGATGGATTCAGAATTGGTCGACTGACGTTAGTAACGGCTGTAGGAGCCGTCCTACCACCCTCTCCATCTTATATTCTGCCTGTATGGTGGAGGAAGTGCAAAAAATGGGGCAAGTGCGTAACTGGGGTAAAAATGCCACTTAGAACAATTTCCACTGGATGCCATCTGAAAACTATAAGCCTGACATCACATATCCGCCAGATAGTGACAATGGAAACTGTTGACCCTGGCGAGGTTATGAAGTCACATTGTGCCATTACACTCAGTAGCTGCCAAGTTCAGTGCTCCGTTTTTATCGTGTTCCATCTTTCGAATGAAATATTATACCTCATGGAATATACTCCTATAATTGAAATTCAGGCGTTCCATTTTCGTATCCGTGAGTAGGGTATGCACTTGGTACCCCCAATTGTTTTTCAAGACGGGGCATGTGCATGGTGATAATGAAGTTTGAGATACCTCATGTAAAGACTGAATTCAATTTGTCAATGTTTGAAACATTTGTTGAAAATTATGTGTGTTTATTGATTTTTACAATTTTTACCCTTCGTCGCTTATGCGGTTTCACGATTTTTCAGGAGAGCCTAAAAACGGAATTCGAGTTAGCTGGTGACGCCTTAAGAGTCGAGACAGCTGGTGTTATCAAATGGCCTGATAGCGCGAAAACGGTTTGATATATCGAAAATCTGGCTTAACCAATCGATTCTTCGCAAAAAAATCGACTGAGGAACCCGGAAACGACCAAAAACCGAGATAGCTGGTGTTGCCGCATAAGCGATGCCTTACAGTCCAGACTTGATGATCTGTAAAAGCTGATAACCAAGTTGTTTTTCCGATTTTATAATTATAAATCACTGAAGGATCATTGAGAGATTTCCTTTCTTGCACTTGCCCGAGTGAAACCAGAATAAGCGTTCCAAAGATATAACAGGCCTAGTTACGCACTTGCCCCACCATGGTGCAACTGCGTAAGTCAGACTTGGACAGCTATTTCAGTCATATTGCTCACAATTGACAAAGCTTCGAAAAATCAATCATGCATTGAAAAACAAGGGATTTTGAGGCAAAAAATAAAAATTGATGTGACGGCTGATTTGAGGTTTTGTGTGAAGTTGAACTTAACTAACCATACCAAGCACTTTCCCTACCTCATATTATGAGGTATTAAAATTGTTATTAACAATTTTAACTCACCTGGACGAGCCATTTCGTACTGACGACTGGTAAACCGCACTGGACAGCGTCGATCTGTTTATCTTTTGAAAGTGGGACGTCCGACACTATCGCCACGACGTCTGGTTGTGCAGCTGAAAATGACCAAAAAATGTTTATTCTAGTAACAACTCGATCCTGTCGCGTATTTTCTATTTAGAACCATTGAACAAAGTTCTATTGTTACATCGTTATGTACTACATTACTCACAGAGTCTAAAACTGAGCCATTCGATTGCTCTGCCTCCCATCTGCCTGATCATTTGATGCCAGAAAGAAGAGTCTTGGAGAACCGTCAGGATGATGCAGCCATGAAGCGGCGTCGTCTTCGACGTCCTCAATGGGACCCATCGACTCTTCAGGGAATCCCATCCAGGAGGTAAATACATGGCAGTGCCGGACTTGAACACGGTCCGCAGTGTCTTTGCCTGTCATAAAGAAATTCGATCTTAAATTTGTTAAAGAGAGAGTAAGACATCCACGTTTTCCATATTTTGTGCCAATCAAATCAAAAAGCCTGTCAAACAGCGAACATAACCTGCAGGGAACGTACCTCCCGAGCGCAATCTAATATGGTGTCATGGCGGATTATAGCGACTCCCATCACGACGGCCAACAGGTAGTTTGACGTCGTCGTTGGATGATTGGAAACGAGAACAGCAGCGCCTGAAAAATGACGGTGGACAATTTGAACCTGCACTCCGGTCAATTGCACGAGAGCACGTTTCTGACTTGAAGAGACCTACTTTTAGCACGGAGATCCGCTGAAATGGTGGAAAAATTTTCGTGGAGCCTCCCTCCGCCGACTTCAATCGCTCTCTGGATCGCCACCGCGTCGAATTTCACCGGCGTGTGGTAGTAATTTTCATCTGAAACAGCAGGCGTAAAATGTATCAGCTCGCCAATATGGGCTGTTGCAGAAGGACAACTTCAACTTACTGTCTGTAGAGTCGGACTCAGATTCATGTGACTGGGTTTTTAGGCTTTTGGCCTTTGCTTTGGTTCCTGCTCCTACGGTAATGACGAAGTGGAACCCTTCAAATATATTTGTTTTTGCTGAAAAATAAACAAAGGAATTATTGTAAAATGCGGAAGAACCATATCAATTTTGAATCAACATTATCGTTTTATTAATCATGAAAAATTCATCAAAACTTCGAAAACGACACCTAACTCGATCCCATAGCCAAAAGCCTTCAGTAAACCCCTCCCGTAGCCCCATTTTAGCCCCATAGCGCCCCACGGGTTTGGACGATCCGGCTGAAAACTTTGCGGGCACAACTAGATGGTAAACCAAGTATTTTGCCCGGGAAGGCGGACGGACATTTCGGTTTTAGAATCTAGACCTCTAGTCCAGTCAAATTAGCCCTTCAGGGGCCCATTTTTCGAAAAAACTGTTGGAAAGCTGGAAATCGTTCTAATCGCTTTAGTAGGTGTCTGTTAGATGTAATATGAGTTTGCGAAAGTGCAGACCCCGGGCTCGCTGTGGGGCATCCCGAAAACCACGAAATTTTCGGACTTGTTGCAGTTTTTGGCCTATAACTTCTAAACTAAGCTCCGGACAGAAATTCTCGTCATGACAAAGTGAAAGAGCATTAAATTCTGCGTCGAATGAGTACCTCAAAGTTTGAATTTGCTCCAAGGGTATGGTCACAATCCATGGTTGAAAATCGACCATTTTTCCCAACTTTGCCAAAATTTAACATATGTCAGTTTTCATTCGTCTCTGGTGTCCAAACGCTACTCCAATTGAAAAAATGAATAGAATGAAACTTGTAGGGCATCAAACGTAGATTTCAAAAAGCACCTCAAATTTGAATTTCGGTTGGAGGTACTCGTAGAAATTCAAGTTTTCTGAGATTAGTGCCAATGCGAAAATGCTGATTCTGAACAGAACCGTGAAAAATTCACAAGTGCTTGCTTTTGTGACCCCCAAAGTGGCAGGCTAGGTATAAATTAGTTTCATTGGAGTATCGTATGAAAGGGCAGTTTGTGGAATGTGGGTTACCGTAGTGGAACGTGTTGGAGGGGGGTGCGAGGGGGAGTTATGAATAGGCCGGCTGCAGGTCCGGGTACGCCAGGACTGGGGCAGATGTCAACGCTTGCTTCAGCTTCTGGAACCCTTCTTCGCATTGCACGTTCCAGGCAAAAGGAGTGACACTGTCCATGAGTTTGGTCAGGGGCTGGGCGAGTTGTCGGCGAGCCCGATGAAGTCGGCTTTTCCTCCTTATCCTACCTAGAGATCCGAATTTTAATACGACGTACAGAAGAAACTCATTTCGAAATTGAGTGAATTTAGACGGCGAGTTTATTTTATAGAATTTGAGGTTTATCGGACGCGCCGTGGGTTGGCGAGTCACGGGACGGGCGCGCGTAGGTATGGAGGGCTCCACCCCACTCGGCTTGGCATTCTCCTAGCAGAGGATATTCATTTGAAAACTCTTGAAACGGATAATGACAAATTTTGAGGCCGATCGGAGTCGTCGCGATTACATAGGTGTATTATTCCAAGAATAATAAACCAAAATAGAAATATGGGCCGGTGAATTTGAAGGATTACAAACCTGCGTTCCTCAATTGATTTTTGTAGCCAGTGAAGCTCTTTGCAGTGTTGCCAAGAACAATAGTTTCCATCTCGAGGCCAGGAGCTGTCTGAACCGGGTGACTCCATGATTTGGATGCCCTGAAACGATAAACGTTAATCGGACGAACTGCGAAAGCGTCGAATCGTCTGTGCGACAACTTACGTGGACGTGTCAGTGTCAGAATCCGACGGGGGAGGCCGAGGGTTCTTGGAGGACAGACCGCTGGTCGAAGGACGAGCGAAAGCGGGAGAGCTGAAAGCGTGAAAAGCAACGTTCAAAATTCACATCGCCAGCAGGGAGACAATTTTTGACACAGGAATGGCCGGCACCGGTAGCCCAGTAGACGAAAATGCCCACCATTAGTGAGCTGTGATCAGTCAGTGTTTAATAACGAACGAAGGATCAAGTCTACTATACGAAATGATTGTAATGAAGAAAAACTCACGGTGTAGGTGTAGCTGTGGGTTTGCTTGGCTGCGTCTGGAACAGTTAAATAAAACTAGTTGAACTTATCTATTATATTGGAGCTCCAGCCCGAGGAGGAGGAGGAGGAGGATGCTCATCTTTATTCTAAAGCAGTGGTCGGAAAAATCTGAAATTGGTCTTAAAAAATCCATTTTGGCGAACATAGTGCGAGAAAAGTCTGAAACCACCATTAAGTAGCTCTATGTGGGGTATCTGAGCTCCTAAAGTGGAAAAAACAGGAAATTAAACTTTTTCAAAAAAAAAATTGAAAAAATAGCAAAAATCAGTTTTGGCGAGTAGATAAAGAGAAAAATAAGAAACCACCAAAAAGTTGCTCAATGTGGCACATCTAAGATCCAAAACTGGAGCAAAAATTAAAAAAATCTGCACTTTTAAAGAAAAAACTGCACAATAAGGGAAAACGAGTTGTCGGGTCTGAGGCCAGGCGGGATACGGTCTTTCCTGATACCTAACTCGAGTAAAATGAACAAACTCGAGTTGTGTCTTCTTTGGGTGGGGGTGGGTAAGACCGGGTACCTTCGGAAAAGTACTAAAACAAATTACCCCAAGCAATTTTTATTAGAGTTCTGAGTGACTGAACAAGTAAAAGTAATAAAAATGCTTGTCCTCACGTTTTTAAAAGTTCAAATTAGTTTAAATCCATGCCTGATAACGCAGGACGACCTGAGGACCTCATAAAGGGACCTCACCTTGAAAGAAAGCTCACTTTCTTGGAAAAACCCGTTGTGAAAACAATGGAAAATTTGATAACTCCATTTAATGATATCTCCCAGCAATGGTCGGCTGGAATCTCAATGATTAGGCCTAACAGTTGCTTCTAGTTCCTCAGAATTCATGTGGCTGCACTCTCATGACCTGGTGGGTGGGGGGGGGGGGGGGGGGGGGTTACCCAGTCTTACCCTACTTTCCCCTACTCCCAGAGAAAGAGGAGCCAGAGACTGCTATCTGAAGATTCGCACAAGAGAGGCATCGCAGCCAAATTTGTTGATCGCCAAAGATGCCTGTCCACACTTCAGCCCACAACCGACATTCAGAGTTTCTAATTTAAATTGCAAATAAATAAATATGGGCGGGTGTAAGGTGGGCCAAAGTTTTCACCAACTGGGGGGTTACCATCATCAGGAGATCTCATAATAATAACATGACGTGGCTGAAAATTAAGGGATTCATTTGGAAGGCAAAATCAATTTTTACCCTACATTGGACAACTTTCAGAGCTCAGATACGCCACATGGAGCAACTTTATGATGGTTTCAGATGAGTTTGGTTAGGGAGAGAGAATTTGATAGGGAGAGAGCAACTTTATTATGGTTTCAGACTTTTCTAGTGATCTACTCGCCCAGCTAAAGTTTTCCTTGGGGTGGAGTTGCAGTATAGTAAACTAGGGGGCCACACCCTGAAGCCAGCCAACACCCGACCGTATCCAACCTGGCCTCAGACCACTTCTTCTCGCTATTTGAGTTCTTATTGCACCCACTAGGGGTTGGCCCAGTTCACCCTGGCAGAGTGGAACTGCCTTAAGATTCGAAAAGATTCCACGGGAGCCCAAATTCTGTTGCCACACTCAGCCAGCGGAGCCCTTGTTCCCTCCACACGTTTCATCCTAATTTTTCATAATATGGATGTACACTTGACTAGAGATTTCACTTTGAATGATATTAGAAAGTCCTGGAAAATCTTGAGGCACGTACGTTCCATAAGTTCACTTGTGAACCTGTTCTGTTCACAGGTCAAGTTCTCTAGACCGAAGAATGATGGAAATTATCAGTTTTTCGCGCTTACCTTAGTTGGGCCAGCGTGTGAAGCTATGTGCATCTTGAAGAGGGCAAGAGTCTCAACTACAGTTTTGCAGTCGGCAACGTCGCATCGGAACACCTCAATCTGTGAATCCAACGAAAAAAGAGGATTGCAAAATTTGTGAAAAGGAAAAGTGGCTGAAGATTGCATTGAGGGCGAAAGATCGCCATGGAACCTACTTGTTTAAGGGTTGGAACGCCGCGGTGGTATCGTCGTTGGTGATCTCTTATAGACTTGCGATGCTTGAACAAATTTTCGCAGACGTTGCACTTAACCTTTTGGCATTCCTAGAAACAACAAATAAGTCAGAACTTCAAGAGATGACTACATGTTCTGGCTTGAATAGCGAACAGTGCACGAGGCCAAGCGTACCATCAGTCGCTCCTCTTCAAAAGTCTCAACCAACGCAGGTGTAGCTGGATTGGAAGGTTTTGGTTTCTGAAAATGAAAAGCATGATCGGAAAGTGTTAACCCACGTCAGGAAATAAACCTCAATGATCGAGGACCTTGCAGCAATCAGGAGATAACTCGAAATTTTCGAATTTTGGGAAATTGAACAGGAAATGATGGAGAGGGTTCAGGACAGAGGGAAAGCGCTAGGAGGGGCGTTTTTTTTTTTTTTTTTTTTTTCAAAAAACTTTGATAGAGCTCAGAACCGTATGTTGAAAATGTGGTGAAGATTCTTATTTTGCTTCCAGAGCTGCCCAATGCTTCCAAGGATTGCCAAGACGGTCCCGAGCTTTCCTGAGGTGTCTAAGCTCGGCCCAAGCTATCCAAGAAGGGTTTCCAAGGCTTGCTAAGTTGGCCCCCAACCGGCTAAGGGTCTCCAAAGCTTGCCAAGCTCGTCACAAGCTATCCAGACCTGTTCAAGGCTTGCAAAGTTGATGCTGAGTTGGCTAAGGATTTCCAAGGCTTGCCAAGATGGTCACAAACTTTATAGAGCCATCCAAGGCTAGCTAAGTTGGCCCCCAAAGTTTGCCAGGATCACTCCAAGCTTTCCAGAGCTGTTCAAGGCTAGCAACGTTGGTGCTGAGTTGGCTCAGGATTTCCAAGTCTTGACAAGATGGTCCCAAGGAATGAATAGAAAATCCTTCAAACAAAATGTAGACAATTTGTACATTACATAATCTATTATGCCTTGGCTGGTTGTCGTGAAGGAGATACAATGTATCGTTTTTATATGTCATATAAAAACGAAAGGGAAACCGAAGAAGAAGTTTTTTCTGCCAGATTCATAACTTTCACTTATTTGTTATCACTTCATGAACTAGTTGTTTTTTGTTGTCATCTTTTCCTTTGCACACTCTACGAAAAATGTTTCTTTTGAGATGGATGCTAAATTTTACCTAAGTTGTTTGTTCTCAATTGTTGCGAATTTCAATATTCTAAATTATTTTAACACAGTAAGTGTATTAATACACTTATAAGTGAATTAATACACGCAAATTTGCGGAGGTTATTTGGTTTGAAGGTGCCCTGGCGTTTTTGGGTCTTAAATCAAACTTAGTGTTGATCCGCTGACCATGTGTCCTTAGGCGTAACAGAAGCGCAAGTCGTGGGTGTTAAAATAAATATGGCCGAATGACCGATTACTTAAAGGTATTCGATCAGCCCTCTGTGGAATAACCTTAAAACACATTCTGTGTTTCATTGGTTTGATCGACAATCATAACAATAATAATCCAGGGGTCTGGGGCTGTCCCCCAGTACAACAGTAAAATATAGTTATTCGGTCACAAACGGCAATGCACCCCACAGGCGGCAACGTTTTTTAGTTTGGAAGATTTTTTTAGATGATGGAATGGTTTTAATGATATTTACTCAATTGTGCATTTTCATCCTTCCTTATATTACGCTTAATAGTTGACAACATTTAGTGCTGTACGCAGAGTCGAGCAGGTTTTAAGATTCCTCAAGAAGGCATTTTTGAATCCTCATTTGATTCGTAATGCAGAAACCTTTCTCTACACTGATAACAACTTCATTTATCGAGAGCTCCTTTTACTCAACATCTCTCAAACGTTATCCTAACCCCTTCCTATGGCTGATTTCGAATGCAGAGCTGCTCCTTAAATGCATTCTTGACGAAATGATTCAAACTGCCAATAAAAACCAAACATATAACTATAATTAAATGTGGACTATCGATATAGAAATATCGAATCTCTCAAGGAAAATATCGATATCCCTTCCCTAGCCACAAGCCCTCCCTCCCACCCGGACAATTTCTTGGACCATTTCTGAAGTTGGCCGTGGTTCAAGTCTCACAAGGTACGAGGGGAGTTGAGGTTTAAATTCAACTGTGAATGTTTTTCTTGACAATGACTTACTTTGGCTTTTGGCTCAGTGGATTTTTCGGATGGCCTCTTCAAAGATGGATTTGTGGGAGGCACCTGCAAGACACGTAAATAATTTCATTTCCATTTTAATACAAATAGTCTAGGCAATAAATGATAGTAAGTGGACATGTTAAAAACTGAAGCGATTTCTTCACCGATTTGTTTAGAATAGAATAGAATAATTCATTAGTGTCAACAAAGTAGATCTTTTTACACACCATCCACAAAATTACACATCACACAGTGGTCACAGTTGGGGATGCTCGAGAAACTCGTTAATAGTATAATCGGAGAGGGGCGTAACAGGCTTGTTTTAATGAAAGCTCTATAGTCCTTGAACGAATAAGGCTGCCCTGCTGTCACGTTCTCCATAAATCCATTCCATCCAGGCACGTCAACGCGCTGTTTCCACTTCCGAAAATCCAAATGAAGGGGGAAATGTTAACTGGGCACATCGGATTAAAAATTTCAGCCCCTCGTAGTAAACTGAGCAAAGCGGTTCGGAGGCAGACTAACCCTCTCATGTAAACTGGGCGAAGTAGGTTCTAACCCCTAGTAGTAAACTGAGCGAAGAGTGTTCTCGTGAAAGAGATATATTTTGCACGTCGTTGAAACAGAGAGACAGAGATCATTGAAATTACGAAACAGAGATCACTGAAAGTACATATTCACATAATAAAGTAGGCAAAGGTTGTTCTCGTGACAAATAGTTAAGTATACGTTGCACAAGTCAGGAATCAAAAAAGTGTCTCAATAAAAACTACATCTACTTTACTTATTCACAGAACTGTAGAAGTGACTCACACGCTGCACAAAGTCTATGGAGGTTATCTCTTTCGATCTGTCCAAGATTAGCTGGTTTTAAATGAAAATCTGTGTTTTTATAGTGTGCGAGCTCTTCGTGGCGCCGACCGTACCAATGCTATTAATTTTTATTTGCCACCTCTTTTCGGTACGTCAGCGTGTCAACAAACGCGAAAATGTGAGGGTGGGCAGAGTTAAAGACAAAGTGTGAATGGTACGACTCACAGGCGTTCGTTGTGAAAGTAAGGTCCGAACTGGGTGAAGCCCACACGTGTGGAGGAAATCTGGATTTTACGGAAACGTATGTATCTCTCATGTAGCTAAGAAATTTAGTAAGTACTCTTCCACCATGAGGTTTCATTGATTTTATTTCATTGTAGCAGCATTCAACATGAACAGGCTCCAGTAACATAAGCCCATAAAAGGTTTTCAGCCACTTCCCTACGTCAGTGTTTTTCTTATAATCATTGGCTAAACATAGTGCTTGGATTTTCCTCCACCATGCTTGGCCCAAATGGAAACGGCATGCTAACAGAGAGGTTGAAGGCCATGCAGCAAGCCAAGCACGTCGCGATCCAGCCTCTAAGTCGGTGATCTCAAAACTGGCCGTCGGAGAGGCTTCGATGCTCGCCTTCGCTCAGTTTACACCTTTGACTTGTTTACTTGGCGAGAGTCGTTCGCCCAGTTTACATCCACAGATAATCTTTTAATCCTCGACCCCGAGCCGAGGGTCATTACTTTCGCCCAGCTTACATCCGCCCAAATGAAGTCAGTGAAAGTTGCACCACCGGATTTTTCCTTTAACCGGATTTTTCTGGTTGACGTCGTAGATGATCATCGTCTTTAGCCGCTGTTGCGTGCTATCCCGATGAAAAGGTACGAGTGGTTGAAGCGCTCGTTTCTGAGGCTGAAGTTAGCTGTTTCAGCTTCGTTATTCTTGTCTCTGATTGCACTGAAGAGCGAGGGGTGATACACTGAAGTCCTCCCATGGCATGGAACGTTCTGTTGCCATCCAGGGTGTCCATGTTAGCATCAGCGTTGTCCCATGTGTCTGTCCGTCCGTCCGTTAACTGTACGTAGGTTATCCATGAAAAGCATTGCTGACTCCAAATCAGTTGAATATTTGACGTTGAATGATTCATGGAATCCAAAAATCGAATGAAGAGAAATATTTAATATACTACATTGTCTGTCTATCTGTCTGTCCATCCAAGTCAATGTGCTCTCTGAACAAGCCATTACATTCTCTGCAACTTTTATCGCATGATTTATTTAATTGGAGCAGCAGTATGGGTGATAAAGACGACTGAAAGTCGACGAATTAGGTTTTTTCGCCAAGATGGGAAAAAACGTCCAACTTTGAAAATCGACTGCGGCGAAACGGCTGGACCGATTTTGCCTTTCTTGGTTCCATTCGACGCAGATTTTATCGCAATTTAAAAAACGCTGCAAATTTTACACAAGGGTTTATTATTCTTTGATATAGGTTACTTGTGCAGAAATTTAATTCTGTTAATGAAAAAAATTATAAAAAAAATTTTTCAATTTTTATTTTCAAAAGTTTTTTGATTTTGTTTTTTTCAAAAAATGTTTTTTTCAAATTTTGTTTTGTTTTTTACTTGAAAAATATTTGACCTCCTGGGATCTTTCAAAAATTCCATTTGTAGCCCCATGAAAGCCCTATAGATCGAAACGTGAAATCGGATCGCTGCGGGACCCCAAAAAATGGATTCTACGTCCAAAAATACTTCGAAAACGACACCTGACTCGATCCCATAGCCGAAAGCCTTTAAAAACCCCCTTCTGTAGCCCCATTTTAGCCCCATAGCGCCCCACGGGTTTGGGCGATCGGGCTGAAAACCTCGCGGGCACAACTAGATGGTAAACCGAGTATTTTGTCAAAATTTCAGATTTTTAAAAAAATTCCTACTGCCCACAACGGCCCGGACGGCGGACGGACATTTCGGTTTTAGAACGTAGACCTCTTGAAACGGATAATGTCAAATTTTGAGGCCGATCGGAGTCGTCGACCCCCGTCGCGAAAACATAGGTGTATTATATTCCAAGAATAATAAGCCAAAAGGTGTGAAGTAAACTTTTCTGTGCGACGCTTAGTTTTCAAGCTATAAGCGAAAAACTGAAAAAAGTCCGAACATTTCGCGGTTTTTTGCCCGCGAAAAGTTTAGCTCACCTCCTGCGATGGTGCAAACTTCTATTCTACACCTAATGAAGCTAACAAAACAATAAAACCTTTTCCAGAACCGATTTCGATCACTTTTCCTAATTTTATTGGACTATTCGCAAAAACACGTTTTGTTTGCCATGCCTGCCCCTCCCTAATCAAAATCTCACGTAGAAATAGATGGGAAATGTAATCAGCTTTCACGAGAAATTTGGAATAGGGCCAATAGTTTCTGAGCTACAGCCGAAAACGATATGAAAACCTTTATTTTTGGGGAAGGGAGGAGTTATTAAATTAAATTAAATTCAAACTGAAATTGAATTTCCAATTATGAATTTATTTAAGTTATTTCAAGAAATCAGAAGGGGAAGGCCGAAAAATCCTCAGGTGGGACTCGAACCCACAACCTCTGCATTACTAGTGCAACGCTTTAACCAACTAAGCCACCAGGACCACCAGCTATGAAAGAGCATTGGAGTCCCACCTGAGGCCTAATACATTTTTCGGCCTTCCCCTTCTGATTTCTTGAAATAACTTAAATAAATTCATAATAATTATGAATTTATTTAATTATTATTTATAATTATTTATCTAATTATTAGAATTTCAATTTCAGTTTGAATTTAATTTAATTTAATAATTCCTCCCTTCCCCAAAAATAAAACACTGCATGAGGAAGCAGACCAAATTTCCTCAAGTCATTCCTGTAATGATATGAAAACCGTGGTTTCCGCTTAGCGATTGGTTTTAGCTAAAATTTGTTTTCCCACTTCCTATGTGACCTACAGAGCCGTACCTTTGCTCAAATTGTAGCCAATTTAATGTATAATTGATTATACACAGTGTCCATATACCGCTAGGATGCATCGTTTAGGCGCTGTGAGCAAAAAAAGAAAACAATGAGCTCCTTGAATGATTTTTGAAAATGTTTTTCCTGCAAAGGTCGTCCTTCAAAAGTTACGAAAACGGGTCCATATTGTAGAAACTTCGTTTCAATTATTTATAGGGCCTTAGGAAAAATATGATATTTGAATTCCGAGGTCTGGAGAGGGTACATGACGTGGGCTGCTTCGTCGTCTTTTGATTGGCCGGGAGATCCCTCTCTCTCTCATCTACGCAAGTCAGCCAACTTTGCTACGCGAAAAGTCGACCCCAAAAATCGAAAATCGGGTTAATCATTATAGAAGGTCATTCGAAAATTGAGCATCGAGGTTATTATCAAAGAAGGTTATTCAAAAATCGACCTGGGCCGAGTGTTTTTATTCCGATTCTGTTCAGATGTTATTTAGCGCTCTGGCGGCTCAGTGCACAACTACTCGACGCCCAGCCTGGCGAGGTGTGACGTCAAATTTGCCCGGCGTTCATTTCAAAATCTCTAACATTTCGAAAACAGCTCAGCACGTACCTAAACGGATTTTCGAACTAAAAATTGGGGTGTATGGGTTTTAAAGGGTGCTGAATCCGAATATGTTGTCAGAAATGCTGAATCAAGACCTTTTCAAGAAGCCCATTGCGAAAAGGCGGGTGTTTTTGAAATTTCACCCACTTTCAAGCTTGAATATCTCGCTATACAAGAGAGCTTTTGTAGCAAATATGGCAAGCTTCATTTTTCAAATAGTTAATTTTCTGTAGGACCTACCGTTTTCGAGTTAGGAGCGAAAATAAGAAAAACTGTCCATCTCTCCCCCCCCCCCCACTTAGGGCCGGGGACTTTTAGTATCTTAATCCCCCCCATGGGTCTAAGACATCGGTGAAGAAATCGCTTCTGCTCTCAACAGCACCCTAGACTCATAAATTTGTGAGCGTTTGTTGCCTAGACGATAAGGATTCAAGGAAGACACACGAATATTACGAAAGTCACCTTCTGGGCCGAACTCTCCGCGGTGTTTCTGGATCGTCTGGATGTTGTTAAAATGATGGCTTCTGAAATAGAAATTTGAAAATGATGGTGACGATTGAATAAAACCGTCGAGTTCACAGGATCGTCAAACTCGTCATATTCAAACCTTGGTTGACTTCTGTGAAGTTCTGCCGGATTTTCGTCGGGTAAAACTGGGACTTGAGGACCGACCGGAGCCGTATGACGTCCTTAGGTGATAAAGCGGTGCTTGCAAAGTCAACTTCGACGGTGGTGCCATCTACACGGTCTTGGACAAGAACACGTGGGACGGGAGTTCTGAAGCGAAAGCAGGAAGTTAGAGAAGGTCAACGAGGGCGGTTACAAAGAGTATTACAAAAAAAACTACCTCGCCGTGCACGAGAGGAAAAACACATCCTCGTAAACGGACTCGTCCGTTTGTCGTTGAATTTCAGCGCCGGGAGGGAGCCGGTCCATTGGGAAGATTTGATCCGGGACGAGGTCACTCTCCTGCTTGTCAAAGTAGATGACCTTTAGAGGGTCGACTGAGTGGTCCCATTCCTCCAACGAACACTTGACAGTGCCAGGGTAGTACCTATGAAAATAATGGATCGGTTAACTTGTGCACATTGGACTGCTCAGGCAACAGTGATTACATCATTTTAAATCACTCACCATCTGTCGCAGCGCGCGTACACAAGAAGTGACCCAGTGTCCGTTGAAGTTGAGGGCGGCGCTTCAACTGAAACATCAAAGAGTTTTGAAATTCCGTCTAGTATGGCAATCATGTTGCTGATTTCTTGAGTCACTTTCAAGCCAAAACCTAATGAACACTTATCGCACTCACTTCTAGCTCTCTTTGCTGGAGGAGGGCTCTCTTGGGCTGGTGGTAGGACGGGCGGCTCTTCCAAAACTACAACAGAATTGCAGTTTTACAGGTTTTTAGACCGTACTAGCAACTAAACAGGTGTTTCGCTCAGCTGTAAGATGGGGGATAGTGAATCATGTTGATTTAAATTACAAAAACGCTGCAAATTTTACACAAGGGTTTATTATTCTTTGATATACGTTACTTGTGCAGAAATTTAATTCTGTCAATGGAAAAATTAAAAAAAAAAAATCTTTTTTTTGGATTTTTTTTTCAAAAATGTTTATTTTCAAAAATTCTTTATTTTTACTCGAAAAATATTTAACATCCTAGGAACCTTCAAAAATCCCATTTTTAGCCCCATGAAAGCCCTAAAGATCGCCCCAGTGAAATCGGATCGTTCTGGGACCCCAAAAAATGGATTCTACGTCCAAAAATACTTCGAAAACGACACCTAACTCGATCCCATTGCTAAAAGCCTTCAAAAAAACCCTCCCGTAGCCCCATTATAGCCCCATAGCGCCCCACGGGTTTGGGCGATCGAACTGAAAACCTAGCGGGCACAACTAGATGGTAAACCAAGTATTTTGTCAAAATTTCAGATTTTGAAAAAAATTCCTATTGCCCAAAACGGCCCGGACGGCGGAAGGACATTTCGGATTTAGAATGTAGACCTTTTGAAACGGACAATGTCAAATTTTGAGCCCGATCGGAGTCGTCGACCTCCGTCGCGAAAACATAGGTGTATTATTCCAAGAATAATAAACCAAAATATGCCCGAAATAACGGCAGAACTGATACAGAAAAAATTGGGATTGCAAATGATTGGAATTGCACGCAACCCAAGCCTAGTAGGAAGGGTAGGCGGTTTGGAGTCAGATAGGGGGAAAACCGTCTGAATTAAATCCCGTCTGAGGTGCCTCCAAATAATTAATAACCGAAGCTTGAATAAACCGAATAAGCAAGTAGAAAGGAGCAGACATAGGTACAACGCTAGGACGCTTGAAGCGGGTGGAAACCATGGGGGTTTCCCCATAGACCCCCCCCCCCCCCCCCCCCGAGACTCAACCCTCTCTACAGGTGAGAACTCAGAGAGGGGTGAGCCCCGCAGTGGGGACTGACTGTCCATATAAAGGCCTGTCCCAGGCCAGCTCATTCAATATCAATCGAATTTCTTGAATTAGCTAGTTGCTAATCTCTACACCAGTAGCAGCTGTGGGTGGCCAGACAACGTGAGGCGATTCGTGGCACCTATTGGAAAAACGCTGCAAATTTTACTCAATGGTATCATTCTTCGGTAACTTCAGCAAAAATTAATTCCGTGTCAATAAAATAAATCTGTATATTCTTCGGATAGATGTGGGGCCTCCAAAAATGGATTATGCGTCCAAAATTGCACAACAAACCGTTTCGAAATAACAGTTTTTTACGTAATATGAAACTGTTTCAAGTTTTTTTTTAATCATTCGTATGGGGAAGAGTCGCAACTTCAAATCAAATTCGTGCATGAAGTTATGTTGTATCGCTCTCACTTGCAAAACGTTTGTTCTCTGAGGGAAGCTGATTACTCCGATTTATAGATGGATTGATTAGTGGATGGTGAAATGTCAGGTGAGGCGGCGTCTCAGTTGCCTCTCCAAGAGAACCGCCATTGCTCTACGCTCTTACGTTAATCCAAACCAGTGCCTAGCATTCACACCTATTATTCTTTTAGTAATTTTCCTACACCAACACGAATGGGTCCCCAACTTTAGGTTCACGTCCTTACCAATTCATTCTCATCATTCATTTCATCTTCAACACACACGGATCCTCTTTGTAAGTTCACGAATACGTATCAAAACCTGCACATTTTAAATATAAATTCTATGTTTAATATAAACGAATCCTTCACGAGTTCACACATCCGTTTTTACTTAATAAATTTGACTTCTTTTGCTAACAAGAACGGATCCCCGCGTGCGTTTTTGCATCTGTTCCAAACACTTCAATAATACTCCCTCGCTTCAATCTAAATTCTGGATTCAATCTAAAAACTGGATTCCCAGTTTAGACCTAGTTTAGAAATTCCCAGTTTTAAAACTTTAAACAGTCGCCAAAAATCGGCTATTGCACTTACCGAGGTGCGGTTGGTCGCATTCGGCGCAGAAATGTACCAAGTATATGGCGAAATTTTGTTGGTTCGGCTAAGTATTGTAGGCTTTGCAGAATCGTCAAAATGGTGAACAAAAATCTTCAAGATGGATGAAAAATCACGTTTTTGGTAGTTTTTCGGCAATTAACACACGAAGGAAGCATTTTAGACCCATTAACATATATATGGGCGTGTTCAGCGTTAGATTTCTAGTAATAATAGCACCTGCTCGTTGAAAAATGATGAAGTTGGAAATTAAGTGAGTTTTCGAACATTTGGGTACTGTACAGCAGAACCTCTGTGTCTAGGGGCAAAACGGACCTCGGATTCGGATTCAGCACCCTCGAAAACCCCCAGGACCACTATCAGACCTCTTGAAGCATGAGATCGATTTTCTTTTGTAGAGCAGTGTTTTCAATCAATTTTCCTCCACGTAATTTCAGTGTTATTGGCGCATAATACCGCCTAAATGAGAAAACAGCAAACAGATTCTCACCAAGTTCATACGCTGGGTCTGCGGATGCTTTTGGCAGTTCCGGCATGTCGTCGACAACGTCCTCTATCACGACAGCCTCCTCTGCCTCGGCGATATCCGCCTCGTCGTCGCTCACCGATTCGAAAGCCATGCCCGAAAACGGCTTGGAAAAATTGCCCGTAGGGCGCAAATCGGGATTCTGCTCGAACCCCATTTCCCGTATGCGGCAAAAATCCTCAAACAGGGCGTTGAGATCGGCTTGGCTCAGGTTTGCTGAAAACATGTTACAATATGCTGTATAGGTCTTCTCAACGTCAACGGTCCAATCCTCCACAAACTCAAGACGTTCGTGTAGGAAGGACACATAACTCCCCAAAGCCAACCCCTCATGTGCCATAACTACATAAGTTCAAGGCAAGAGTTTGGCATAGCCAATAAATCAACTCTACTTACCAAGATTTGATAGATATTCTGGAGGGGCCGGGCAGTCAACGACGGACGGATCATGGAAGATTCTAACAGTGAGAGCAGGAGGAGGCTCCGAGCTGCAACATCCCAAAAGACGATACGCTTAAATAGATTCAATTTATTTATTAACTTAAATCAACTTTCTACAGCACATACTTTAATCGAGCATGTTCCGTTAATATCATCCAACACATGTGGAAGAGGGCAGAACGATGGTCTTCCTTCCAGTGCGTAGGAACGTCCGGGTGCCGCTCCCACGGCGGCAACACTTCCCGGAAGAAGAACATTTCCGACGCCTTACTGCTCCAATCCCATGAGCTCGGGCCTTCATTTTTGTCGTCTACTTCATCATCTTCATCTTCCGGTTGCGCAAGACTGCAAACAACGTAGTGTAAAAATGTGGGCTCGTTTGAACGTTTGGGTGGGAAAGAATTACAGGGTCTACTGAGGACAAGGTCTGGGAAAAGGGTTTTTGATAATGCGCATCGACATAGATAAAACACTGAGGAACGGGAACATGGACACAAGCATCCACCACCAAAGGAGGAAGAGTGTCGCGAAAGAGAAGCTGAAAACATTTAAAGCACTTGTAACAATCTGCCGTTTCGTGCGATAAGTGAACATCTTCCATCACGAGCGCTCCAACGGCAAGCAGATCGACACCCAAGGAAGAGTGATGGTTCTCTCTCTGGGAATTTTTGGTGTCGTAAACGACTGTTGAATTCGCTGTTTGGTTTTTGCTTTCAGCTTTCGGGAAGGTAAGTTTTAAAAAAAAGATGGAACATGCTTTACCCGTGACCTAACTGCCCAAAAGCGTTAGTCTGGGAGGGAGACGGGGGAGTGTCACGTTTATATATGACCTACGTAATATAATATATTATAAATATACGTTAGCCCTCTAGTTTGGCATTCTCACTTGTCTTAACGTTAGGCCACTAGTTTGGCATCCACACCTGTCATACATTAGCACACTAGTTCAGCATCCTCACCTGTCTTACCATTAGGCCACTAGTTTGGCATCCTCACCTGCCGTAAGTTAGGCCCCTAGTTCGGCATTGTCACTTGTCTCACTGTTAGGCCACTAGTTCAGCGTCAGACAGTTACTTTTCCACCACGCAAGAAGGGTTTCAATCCTACGGTGTGTTAAAGCATGTTTCCTGAATTTCAGCCGTGGCCTCTAAGCAGAAAGCATCCGAGGGCCCAGCCATGGCGAGGCCCAAAGGGCTATCAGCAGAATCCCACCACGCAAGCTGAGCAGGCTACTGCCCAGCTCTACCTTCCAACACCTTGAGGACGACTATTGGGAGCTGTCCCCAACTGGGCACATTGTTGCCAACCAGCGCCTCCAGGGCACCTGTTGCAGCAGTCCCAACTCCCCCCTTCCATTGGTGAAAAAGATGGTCCCAGGACGGCCCAGGTGCTAGGCAGCACTGAAGCCTCACTGAGCCCTCTAGGTTGCTCCAACATGCGCACCTGGAACTGTCAACCAGAGCCACTCAATGCTCCTGGGAAGTCCCCGCCAATGAGCCGACTGCGTCCAAATGCAGAGCCACGGATGAGAAGAACTCAAAGATGAGTCTCCTGGTGGACTCGGCGGCCCACTCCGACCAGCATCCTGGTACAGCAAGGCTCGACAAGGCCCAGATATAAAGATTTGCCCCAGCGCCTGGAAGGGACGTCCTTCTCGAATCTTACAGGCTGCTCAACAGAAAAAGCCCCACTGAGGACTCATACAAGGTTTGTTCCAGGTTTGACGGGCTGTTAACAGAAATCGACGGAGACATGCGCAGTTTAGAAACTGCTGTAGGTCGTCTGTAGGTTGACAGCAGTTGGACGGAAACCGACAGCTCGAACGAGTGCGGTCGGGATCTGTCGACAGACGCCGTCAGACCTGGAACAAACCTACTAGAACCCTGGTGAGAATGTATGAGTCCACTAGGACAAGAGTCTCTCTGCAATTAAAGAGGGCTCCCCACTCCCAGAACTTTGCTTTGGCTGCCCCTGGGTTCTGCCTATGTTGTTCACCACCATAATGAAACCCTAGAAGACTGCAATAGACTGGCACGAATTAAAAAAACACAATGACATCACTCTCTCAATCTTTGAAACGGCACAGCAGCTTGTTACAAGTGTGCCCAGTACACAATACATAGAGCAGTGGTCTTCAAACTTTGTGTCTCACGTCTGCCAAGAGTTTCAATCACTCTAAAGCAGGACATTTACAACGAGCGATGCGAGACTTTAATTCAGATCCAGCTCAGTGATTTAAAAAAATCCAAAATCAAAATTTTCTCGCTTTCATTTTTTCCTATTGGAGTAATCTGAGGAATCCCTTGGAAGGCATAAACGCTCCCCAGTTTGAAAACCGCTGACAGAATTAACTTGACGATGGGTCCGATACCCTTCAACAATGACGTGCAAGTCGAACAACGAAGACACATCGAGCATAGAAACACAGAAGAGTACAACAGAAGGGGCACATTTGAACAGTAGGGTTTCTGGAGGACAGTGGAAGGAAGGTACGTACTTTGGATTTTCCATCAGGTTGGTCGCCAGTTTGATTTTAGGCACACCACTGAAAGTAAAGAAAAATATGACCGGGAACAACTTTGAATAAAAATATATGGTGTATTAGGGGTTGTTTCTCTCTTGAGTTAAATATTCGCAAAACAATTTCCGTAATGGACGAGATGGGGATGGCTAGAAGTAGCCTTTAGCAGTCTCTGACAGTCAGCCATCCAACCAAGTTGATACAATGGCCCGCCTGAGTGCTGGATCCCTCCTAACCTCAAGTCCGACACCCCAAATCACAAAGAAGCAAAACCTGGCAGAACTTAATTTTTGTTTTATTAAATTGGTGCTGTTGAACTGTGGAACTTGACTGGTCATATCCGACGTCCACATTCCAAGATGGTTCATCAATCAGCTGGCATCAAGTTTATAGTAAAAAATAAAGGTTAGATATGATTTGGCGAGAGGGATAGGAAGGGAGACATACCTAGTTTCAGGAGCTTGAGGTGGGATCTCAGTTGGCAGTTCATCACTGTAAACAAGAAGTTAAATGAGGAATGGAAATGCACCCGAATTTCGATTTAAATCATCCTGTACCATGTTGTTAGAAGTCAAAAAGGGGAAAAATGCATCATTTTTGGGACAAAAAGTCTTTCACGAAGTTTATAATCATCTTAAGTTGTGCTGGCCGATTCAAAAACCGGTGTAGGTGACGTCACCTACGCCGGTTCCGGTTTCCAATCAAAGACACCAGAGTGCAGGTCGATTTTCAAATGTTTTCTTGGTGGTTGGCACTAGTGACACTGGAGTAACGCGAAAATGGCCGTGTTCGCTTTGTTGTGAATGTGATCGTGCCTATTGACTCAACTTATTCTTGATATAAATTAACTTATTCGACTTGACGGATACTTCAGTTTTTAGTTTTTTAATGGTGGCCAACTCGTCGACCAATAGGAGCTGACCTCGGGTTTCCGCCAAAATTCAAATTGCAATTTTTCCATAAATTTTATAAATTCGTACGAACTTGCAGTTTGTGTTTTAACCCCATTTTCAGTATTATTTGGACGCCTTCTTTCAATTAAAAAAAAAAACCCAGACAAGTTTCCATTCCTAATTCTCTAATAAGAAGAAAATTCCTAACAGATTTCCATGATTGCCTGATATCCAACGCAAAAAATACCACCATTATCAATTTGAAAATAACAGCAAAATATTCGATAATGCTGGAAAGTCAAAGCCTAATGAGGGGGGGGGGTTCCCCATCATAATTTCTAATTATTCCTACGCCAATCAGGATGGAAGGTTAGGTGAAACATACCTAGCGGGTGGGACGGGTTCTTCGGATTTGATGGTTGTCACACTGAAAATAAGTAGAAACAGTGAATAATGAAGAAATCGGTTAGGTTCAATGACATGAATCAGTTCGTGGATATGGTTAACCCATGACCGTAACAAGAACGCTCATTACTGAACAAGAACATTTCAAGATTGTTTTTGCAACGGAAATGCTCACCAGGTCCCACGAAAAACAATTGCTGACGCAGGAATTAGACAGTTCATAGGGTGTCGCTTCTTTCACAATATTATATAATGAAAAAAAAATCAGCTTTAATTTCTCAACCAGCACCACCACTTCTAGGGGGCCACAGCCTGCTGGCTAAAGCTAGCCAACCCACGACCTTATCCCACGTGGCCTCAAACCCAACAACTCAATTTACCTACCACATTATAGTTTTTTTTCTTAAAGAAATAGAGGATGAAAGTGAAAGGATTCATTTGGAAGGTGAAATACATTTTTACTCCTTTTTTTGGCCAACTTTCGGAGCTCAGTGGTGTTACTCGCTAGCTCCCCTTCCTCACCTCCAATCAGAACACCCCTTTGTTGTTGTTTCTTCCATTATATGAGATTTGTCAAAACTCCTGATAAGAGTGGTCCCAAGTGGTGGGTGGGGGGGGGGGGGGGACTGATGTGTAGCGCTCCTGTGGTGGGATGAGAAACTAAAGCTGCAGGAAGCTGGGTTTACCAGATACCACAATGTGCAGAGGTTTTCAAATAGCTGAATTCTATTATCTATACGACCAAATGAGCTGATCAGCAAAGGGCTTGGGAGCATCTTGGGAGTTAATACGAGAATTGTGTACCCTTCACATCATGAACGCCTAAACCCCCTCAGACACCACTCTTCAGTTTACAAGACGACCAATATGCAGTGACACAGTTCCCAGGTTACTCGGTGTCCATTCCTGTCCCCCTCAAAACACTGACACTCGACAAAAACCTACCAAGAAGGTCGCAGCGATAGAAAAGCCGGAAGGTGATGACTGTCTGACTCAGAGTGATCGTGCGAACTGTCATTTGCCTGGGAGATTGGATTTGTCAGGTCCATGTCACTGTGGGATTCTCTGCGAAAAACCATAGCAGTCAAGTGATAGGCCAGTCATTAGAGACACAAAAGGGGTGTCACTTGTGCAAAAAGTGGAGCAGTAAATTTCAGTTTTGATACAAGCAGTTATGTGTACTAGGAAGTGAATATAAGAAATGGTGAGACGAAAAATTTCGGGACTTTTGGCAGCCTAAAACCTGTCTCTCACCATGGACGCACAGTGGGCTAGATTGAATATCTATCTGGAAAATTTTCGTTTTTCGAGTTGCCGGAATGCAAGTTTGAAGGGTGGGTACGATAGAGAGGACTCTTTACCCTCAAAGGGGAAGCCATTATCTCTATGAGGCGCACGATGAGACCTGAAACTATGAAATTTACGGTTTTTCTCCTAATCACTTCATTATGCTTCCATCTGGTGAGGCGACCAGTTCGTCGGCTGAACCAATTTTTTTTTTTTTCAATGGAAGAAGCAACTCAAGGTACCTAAGTAGAAACCCATGGAAGAAGGAAAATGAAGTTTCACTTCATAGGGGGTGGTGCGCTACCCGCCAAAGACAGTCGAGAGTAACGCAATCTGGGCGCGTATCCTTTGCCGCTAGTAAGTTTACTGTGGTGCGCCTGCTCCCACGAATAGCCTGCTCCCTCCAGACGGCATCTGGCGCCCCCAGCGCCCCAGCGATAGATATTAAATTTTATTAAGTGGTAAGACAGTAGTGGATGTATTGGCACGATCTGTGTACGTAAATGCAAACTCCTTGGCCCTTATTAGCATCGAGGATACTCCCAGAGGTGTCGCTAGTTTGACTGTTTTATTTATTAATCTGATACAAAGTGCTAGTGGTCGAATGCGGGACCAAATGAGGGGGATTCATTGAAAAGAAGGAGAGCTTTTGGGCAAGTCTTGTAACGCAGAGTGGGGCTTCCTTTTCCTTCTTCCGTGATAGAAACCATTATACATGGTTCCGATAAAATCCCGTTGGGTTGGTCGATCGAGTTGAAAAATTTGCAGGATCAACTAGGATGGGTCCCTAGATGTTATTAATAGATCATTAATCTAGAGCAGTCGGACTGGTCTGGGAGCCCTTTTTAATCGATTCTACGTCCAAATTTACGATGAAATTCACGCCCCACTCGCCTCCCGCTAAAGCCCTCTAAATACCCCCATATTCGCCCCATAAAAGCCACGCAGAAACCTGGGAAATTATCCGATCAAGCTGAAAGGTTGTGGGACAAACTAGGTTGAGACCCGAGAGTTGTTTCAAAATTGCAAATATTTAATAAAATCCCTACCGGCAAAAGCGGCCTGGACGGTGGGAGGGGCATTTAATTATTTTTGTAAGGTTAATATCGATGTTTGACGAAGTGTAGGTAAAATCTAGGTGAACCCCTTACGAAGTGAAGTGCCTTGTAGGCTAAATTTCTTGTGGGGAAACTGTCACGTAGGCAAAAAGGCGTGGGTGAAACGGTATGTGGATGAAATGCCTATGGGTGAAATGACATGTAGGTGAAACGCTGTAGGCGAAGTGACCGTAAACTTCCTAATGCCATCAGCCGAAATATGGAAGAAAGCCAATATCGAATAGTGAACTTGGGCGAATTTGTAAGTTTCTGTATTCCCTGAACGCAGAATTAGATTCTCTACAACAGTCCAACGAGTTTTTATTTTACTAACATGTAACATGTTTTAGCCTTGAGCTAACTGGCAAAGTGTCCCGTTTTTTGGGTGACGGCGATGTGTCACGAAATTTTGCTTGGCAAAGGCATGTTCCATGTTTCTGAATTTTAGCCAAAGGCTCTAAGCAGTAACCTGTGGGTTTTTCATTTTATTTTACTTTTTATTGGGAGACCTATTTTCAACCTATAGACATTCATAGAACGCCATTTTTTGACCACTTGACCGATTAATAAAGTTCTGTTGCTCATTCGATGGAGAATTTCATGTTTGTACATAGTAAATTTTTTGCTAGAAAGCACCGTATACTTACCAAAGAAAAATTAAAACAAGTCCCAAAATTTCGAGGTACACATACTTACAAGTAGGTAAAAAAATAAAATTTACTACAAACACCTTTTGCACAAGCTGGTGTCAATAATGAGTGGTCTATGATCTCTATTAATGAACCACCATAACCGAACAGTCCCTGTTAGCTAGTTAACATTTGGTGATTTACCCACCGGGTTAGTTTCATATCACCTCAAGAACGTTCCTACCAACACACGTTCGAGTTAAAGCAAGGCAATTGTGTATAATATTAAATATTATACACATGAATAAATTTTATTCATGAATGTTGGCATCCTTGCGTAGAGCAACATGCTGTGCTATTACAGCTATTGTCCCAAATTTTTAACTGAGCCAATTCAATTCGCATGAATTGAAAACTGCGTAAAGCGTATAACTTACCTCTCTTGGGCAGCGTCAACCTGAAACCAAAACCGTAAAGCTTAGTATCAAAATACGCCATTTCTTGGTAATGCTAACCTGCCTACGGACATAACATTATGAAAACTTCCGCATTGTGGCTTGGGCTAGTTCGCTAGAGGTGAATAAACCATTTTCGGAAACCACAGATTTTGTGACATAGTAATTCGCTTATACGGTCTTGTCACAACACTTTAAACTCTTCTAAATTTCCGAAAATTAAATCCATGCAAGAATGATTGATGCGAATTTTGTTATTGACTGTATTTTTCAGAATGCACCACAAACATGAGAGATGTCACTCCAAACTCTGCCACAGCTCAAGGGAAAATTCGCTTCAATCCAGGTTCTTGCTACGGATGATAGAGCCTGAGTTTGTGAATCATGTAGTCATATTCAATTTGCGTTTATAATGTGTATTATTGAAATCTGTGTCAAGTACAATGCGTGACCAAAAAGACTCAAATCTAGCTCTCCGCTAGTTCCTGATATACCAAAAACATGGGTTTTCAATAGGGATTACAAAAATCACGCTAGACTCTTCAAAACCCGAGCCCCACGAATATACCTACCTATCTTAATTCCCACAATCCTCATCTTGAAAGCGATCGCACGACTTGATATTACATTAGGTTGAACGTTTCAATTAATTAAAGATCGTTAACATGGTTTGAGAGTTCAGTATTTGCAGTTTCCCTCATTTTGGTGACACAAAATCATTTAAGTCACAGGAAAAATGTCTGTGGTGTGACCAAAATGATGATTTTGTGTATGCGACGACATATTGGAAATGGGTAAGGGAACACTGATAAACTGACTTGGTCTCTCACCACCATGGAAGAGAAGCAATCACCTCACCAAGTTAAAATGGCTCAAATTCACTAACACTAATGAAGAGAAGTGTGACATGAATGATGGATAGAAAAAACACGCACGAAATATTGACCTAACAAACAAAAATGACTTCAATAGGGTTTAATAGTTTTCAAACGCTTACCTCTGGAGTGTGAATCACGTCGGGGCAGTTGCCATTTGTCCTGGAAAAAAAATCAAATAAATGCAATGAAGTGGGGCTTATTGGAATAAGGTACCGAAGGGAACTCCCGTATTTTACTTGGGGCGGAGATTTTCTATTTGATGAAACTTACAATTTTATGGATTGGACTTTTTCGCACGAGGCTCTGCCGCAGTCGCACGCAAGCCGTACTCGGCCGAAACATGGAGTCTTGGGAGGTCGAGCGGTGCCTGAAATTAACGAAAGAAAAATAGTAGAAACGCGTATTTCGCTGCTGGCAATAACGACCTAGAATGTAACTAAGGGTTTTCTGAATTGAACCAGGATCAAACTCATACAGGGCCCCGGCCCGACCTGCATCTCTTTCAGTCAGACGAGGGGGCGAAATTCGACGCCGTGACCCTAAATCATGGTGGAAGTTGATTGGTTGGTTGAGATTGGATGAAAGCGAAACGGTCAGCAGTCCTACCAACCCTTTCGGATCCCCTAGCTCCTCAGTAAACTTTGTTGGGCAGCTATGACATCACTGTGAGCGCGCCCTTCGACTCGGGCTCCCCATTTATTTGCTACTTGCACATTTTTACCTCTAGTTATTTCTCAAACCTGTCAAATCGAGGACAATGACGCAAGGTAAATGGAAAGTGAGAGGTCGCTGGTATTGCACGTGTACGAGCGTGATTTAAATTTGTGGACTGTATGTCGATGAATGGCAACGATTGTGACCAAGAAATTTATAATTTGGAGATGCAAGGTTTTATGGCAAACATACCCGTCGTCGAAGGGGAGCCGTGGACGCCGACTGCGCAGCCGGGATGCCTTCGGCGATTCTCGCGGGTGGCACACGAAACACTCGCGAACGAGGAAGCAAAATTGGATGAATTTTGGTGTAAATTAACAATGGGACGTGAGGGAGTTTTAGCTTGAGGGTTTCGAGAGGACTGCCCAGAGGCACGATAAGGGGGGGTTTTTCACTTCCCTGTCCACTCTTGCCAACTTACATCTCCAAGTAGGGGTCCACGTCCGCTCAATCGGGAAATTATTATTCAACTTAACGATTTACTAAATGACGGCGGAACAGCACGTAAGGGCAAAAGTGGGCAATTTTTCGGCCAAAACTTGTGTTTCCACACTAAGAAGTGTTTACAGTTGAGTTTCTACTCCATGGAAAAAGGACGCTACTATTCGAGCTTGTATCGCTTCTCAATGCTTAATTTCACAAAAGACTTCAAATTCCATGTCCTTTCTTGATTAAAACATTTTCATTATTTGAGCTGATATCTACCCTTTGCCAAATTTCTCGAAAATCCTAGAATTTGTGTTCCTTCTCAATGAAACATTTACCTGTCTCTACTGCATGCTACATTTTCCATGAGACGTTTAATGTGTAGCCTTATTGTAGAAGCGTTCGGATTCGTGTCCGTATTTAAGCTCACTCTATGTATAGTATCACATTCCCTAAAAATATAAGTCTCTACACTATGCATAGGTGAATCGAATTTCAATGCCTATTACAGCTTGTGTCACTCCTTTACACTAGGGATGGGAATCGATTTCCGATTTTTTTAATCGATCTTCAGGTTCCGATTTTTTACTTCCGATTTTTGCAAAAATCGTGAATTGATTTTTTACTACTGATTTAAAAAAAAATCTTGAATCGATTTTCGTCATTTATAAAAATTAGTTTAGTATTTCAAGTGATTCAAGCAAATTACGAGTCTTAGGTCGATTAAAAATGATGATAATAGCTAATAACAACAAAACTCACTCGACGTCCGCCATGGCTTTTTCAGACAGCGAAACTGATAACTCGTCTGATTAAAATTTAATCAACATTTAATGTTGATTATCAAAATTTTTGAAAACTAATACAATTTTAATTTTAATTTTTTAATTTAATTTTTTTAACGATTTTATCTTGAATCTACCTACTTTGAATATATCTACCGTTATCACTCATTAAAAAAACTTTTTTTTTTGTAAGACCGGTTTTTGAATCGATTTTCCAAAAAATCGATACTTTTATGGCGATATTTGGGGGAAATTGATTTAGAGCATCCGATTGTGAATCGATTAAAAAAATCGATACTTCTTACCGATTTCCCATCTCTACTTTACACCAAATGTCTTGTTGTATCCCTATTCCAACGAAGGAAACAAGACTTGTTTCCTTCGTTGGAATAGGGACTTAGTCTTGTTTCCGCACTGAGAAGTTTTTACCGTTGGGTTCCTTCTCCATGGAAAAATTTAACACTATTCAAGCTTGCAACACTTCACAATGCTTGACTTGACCAAAGTCTTCTAATTAGTATTCCTTCTCGATGAAAACATTTACATTGAACAGGTAAAGTAGTTACTACAGAAATTTGCCAAAAATTCTTGAATTTATGTTTAAAATAATCTGTTCTCTTGTTTTGACAGATGCAGGACCTCGAAAAATGGATTTTTCAAAAGTATTTAAATTGTTTCCGCACTAAGAGTTTTTACAGTTGGGTTCCTTCTCCATGGAAAAATTTAACTCTATTCGAGATTGCATTACTTCTCAGTGTTAATTTCACAAAAGTCATCTAAACAGTTTCCCTTCTCGATGAAAAGATTTACATTCGGTAATTTCGTAAAACCGACTGGGTTGTACGTTTCGACAGACTACCTTGTGAATAGATCGACATCAAGATCGTCATGTTTTTTTTTGTTTTGTTTTTGTTGTTGTTTTTTTTTCTTCTTCGCCATCGGGGACGACGAACGGTTCACGAACGTCACTGATTTTATCTCCCCATTTTTTTGCTATGAAGACTGCTTCCGTTTTATTACCGGCAGACTCGGTCGACCCCTGTACAAGTGCTATGATGATATTGTATCATGAGATCGTCAAAATACGCCGACACTAAATATTCCAATCTGCTGTTGTCTGCAGTTGTTCACCTCCGCCTCAACTTAAAGATGACTCGCTCAGCAAAATGTACCTCTTCATAAGGCCGCCGTTATCAGCCTTTTCCCACTGAGCCGATAAAATGGGCAGTAAAATTAGCAAGTAGATAAGTAAAACGATAAAGAACTAAGTCGTGAAATCCTGCCGTTGAAGTCAGCTCGTAACAACACGAATCACACTCTTGGTTTCTGAGGAGCAGATAAATCGGGGAATTTGAAGCGAAAATAAGTCAGCGGTGGGCTGCTGGCTATTATGTCTTTAGTTCTTCGCTCACTTTGTCAAAAGATGCCTTTGAAAATGAATTTTCCCTCTTATTTTTGGAAAATCCATATCCCTATTATTTTTGGAAAAAAAAGGTGTACATTGTTTGAACAAATGTGGGCCTTGAAAAATTGATTATGCGTCCAAAATTACTAGGAAAATATTTGACTTCCTGGGATCCTTCAAAAATCCCATGAGAGCCCAATAGCTCCACAGGGTGAATTCGAATCGTTCCGGGACCCCCTAAAATGGATTCTACGTCCAAAAATACTTCGAAAACGACACCCTACTCGATATCATACCCGAAAAACGGCAAAAAAACCTCCCGAAGGTTTTTTTCAAAGCCACAGAGCCCCATGGGTTTGGGCGATCGGGCTGAAAACCTTGCGGGCACAACTAGATGGTGGACAGAGTAGTTTGTCAACAATACTGCCCAAAACGACTCGAACGGCGGACGGAAATTTCGGTTTTGGAATCTACACATCTTGAAATGTATGTCAAATTTTGAGGCCGATCAAAATTTTCATCCCTCGACTCGAACGATGTATTAATCCCTGAATATTAAACCAAAATCTCGTATATTTGCTATGCTGTTGGAATTTCTTCCCCTCACTTGTACTGTGATAATATGTGGTATATTATACCACATGATTCTCTGTTGTGTCTTGAAGGAAATGGCAATACTCAGCAGATGTGCTAAGCTGTAGGTAGTGAAAAACCATGGAAAACTGTGAAACATCATAGCACATCACAGCACAAGTAAAGCTGGGTTCACATGGCATTAAAAAAACACGTCCGTAGATCGCCGAACGCACTCTACAAACTTTTTTTCACCATGTGAAACCAGCTTAAATCTCAACTTTCAACGCGGTATAACAAGTTGTTATGCCAGGTAGCTCGGGGCACCCTATCTTGTTATATTGAAGTTAAGATAATGGAGGGACGAATAAAAAAAGACATTTTCAGGAAAACTGCTCAATCGTTAACATAATCAAACAGAACTCTCCTCACTGCCTGAGCTGTTACAACAGTAGTTCTCCGCTATGTTTAAGGTTGAAGATTTCAGATGATTTTAATTGTGCTATGCTAACTAATCACATATTACAGCGTTTCAAGCAGAGCAATCAAGACCAATCAAGTCCACCAATCATTCAGGCGCGAAATTTCAAATAAAGAACCGTTCTAAACTAATTTTCAAAAAAAAAATTAGATGGACGATGATGAATTTTAAGCGACGATTTTCATTATGCTTTTCCTTCTGGCTGATTGCACTTTTTCAATATTAGCAGTACAGTAAAACCAGCTACTTCTGTCAACGTTCTCAAAGCCCTACAAATTCAATTCTTACCCTTTTGATGAGTTTGTGAAACGCTGAGGCCTGAGGAAGACGAGGTGGAGACAGAAAGCTCCTCGCCCCTGCTGGTTCTGGGCAATGCAAAGATCGGCGTGACGTTGCTGAAATCAAATTTCACAATTTAATTAAACGCCATATAGACCAATACAGACGTTGCAACAAACTACTTACCAGTTCTCAGACGATTCTGACAAGCTGGAATGGTCGGCTAACGCCCCAGACGAAATCGACGATGTTTTGTCGATGATCTGAAGAGCAGAAACATATAAATTATTGAGACAGTTCGACAATCAGTATGGTAAATCATTTGACAATAACCCATAGGAGTAACTCACAGGTTCTCTAGACACGATGGTTCCAACAGTGCAGGTCTCGTTCACCATCACTACCAGCTTGTAGATGAACTTCTCCGGAGGATTCATTTTTGAGCAATAAACAGTCAAATCTGAAATTGAGAAAGAAGTGAGATGAAGAAGCATCCCTGAAAGTGACCTTAACAATATTATGTCTGTTCAAAGTTGACGGACTACGCCCGACGTTGCTCAACTTCGCTGATCGAGGGAAACGGTAGTTTACCCAACGTCACACCGGTCGGCTATCTTGTATTATATTGTGTATTGTATTGTGGTATAACAGCACTGAGTGAGGGAAATCAACGAGCCTCATGTCCCTTGTAATGAGACAAGGTAGCATCAGATCCATCCGAGTCTATTGCCAGTTTGGACGTTGTCTTCTCTCACTAATATACCTGTCATACATTCATACCTATCAGCCACCGATCGTACGTAGGTGCCCATCATACCTATCAAGCACCTATTCAGAGTAGGTACCCATTCAGCAACCCAAAAAACAGGGGTATACGATGTTTTAGTCAATTAATCCACTTATTAGGCGATTTTGCCGTTTATAGGGGTTTTTAGACCACTGTGCGCCGCACATTGGCAAAGGCGGCTAAAACCCCCCAAATCGCGTTGTGCCTTTTCACAGTTTTAATGTGTGCGTTTTACACCTCAATACCTGTAGAATGAAGCCTCATAATTAGTTTTCTTTAAAAAAAAATTATTTGAAAAACTCAGAGCCCTCGAAAGTCGATAATTTTTTTATATTCAAAAAACTACCAATTAAATGTTACTTTTCTACCAAGTTTTAAACCTATTGTAATGAATAGTATAATTCAAGTAACCACCCATGAACTTTACCATACCTACTAATTAGCTTCCAAAAGAGGTTCTAGATCAGGGATGAATTTCAGTTTGTACTGTCTGTGCCACGACCTTGTAGATAGTAAAAAATCTGTGTTTTTCGCATTTTCGATGGAATCGGAAAAAAGAGCTACACCGAGCTGAGCTGCACGAATAGAACCATTGTAATCTGTGCCTATCGGAGTGTCTTATCTCAAATTCTCATCACGTTATAAGTCGCTAAGGTGAGTGCGTCAAACAATACAACAGCATTCTGCGAGAACAATCCTACAGTTGTTGTGTATCGCGCAATCAGCAGCTCAGAGCACTCTGGGGGATATTGCTGATTAATGTCTCAGCACAACAAAGTATTGCTGATTAAGACAACCGGCCGCACCGAGAGAGATAAAACAAATTTTAAAACGCTGTAAATTTTACACAAGGGTTTATTATTCTTTGATATAGATTACTTGTGCAGAAATTTATTTCTGTGTCAATGAAAAAAAAAATCTTTTTATTATTATTATTATTTTTTTTTTTCAAATTGTTTTTGTTTTTTACTTGAAAAATATTTGACCTCCTTGGATCTTTCAAAAATCCCATTTGTAGCCCCCAAGAAAGCCCTATAGATCGCAAGAGTGAAATCGGATCGTTCCGAGACCCCAAAAAATGGATTCTACGTCCAAAAATACTCCGAAAACGACACCTAACTCGATCCCATATCCAAAAGCCTTTTTAAAAAACCCTCCCGTAGCCCCATAGCACCCCACGGGTTTGGGGGATCGGGAAGAAAACCTTGCGGGCACAACTAGATGGTAAACCAAGTATTTTGTCAAAATTTCAGATTTAAAAAAAATTCCTACTGCCCGAAACGGCCCGGACGGCGTACAGCGGACGGACATTTCGGATTTTGAATGTAGACCTCTTGAAACGGATAAATTTAGGGGTATTATTATAATACATAGGGTATTAGAATTATAAAACATAGGGGTATTATTCCAAGAATAATAAACCAAAAGACAGAGAAGTTTTCCACGAGTTTCCCACTCCATTATGGTGCCTTCTGACCCATACAAGTCCTTAAGACTTGTTTAAAACGCTGCAAATTTTACACAAGGGTTTATTATTCTTTGATATAAGTTACTTGTACAGAAATTTAATTCTGTCAATAAAAAAAATTAAAAAAAATTTTTTTTTGGATTTTTATATTTCAAAAAAAATTTTTTGAGGCGATTTTTTTTCAAAAATGTGTTTTTTCAAAAATTCTTTAATTTTTACTCGAAAGATATTTAACTTCTTGGGATCCATCAAAAATCCCATTTTTAGCTCCATGAAAGCCCTATAGATCGCCACAGTGAAATCGGATCGTTCCGGGACCCCAAAAAATGGATTCTACGTCCAAAAATACTTCGAAAACGACACCTGACTCGATCCCATAGCCAAAAGCCTTCAAAAACCACCTTCTGTAGCCCCATTTTAGCCCCAGAGCGCCCCACGGGTTTGGGCGATCGGGCTGAAAACCTTGCGGGCACAACTAGATGGTAAACCGAGTATTTTGTCAAAATTTCAGATTTTTTAAAAAATTCCTACTGCCCAAAACGGCCTGGACGGCGGACGGCGTACGGCGTACGGCGTACGGCGTACGGCGGACGGACATTTCGGATTTTGAATGTAGACCACTTGAAACGGATAATGTCAAATTTTGAGCCCGATCGGAGTCGTCGACCCGCGTCGCGAAAACATAGGTGTATTATTCCAAGAATAATAAACCAAAACGCTGCCAATTTTACACAAGGGTTTATTATTCTTTGATATACGTTACTTGGGCAGAAATTTAATTCTGTCAATGAAAAAATTTTTTTTGTGGATTTTTATCTCAAAAAAATTTTTTTTGGATTTTTTTTTTCAAAAATGTTTATTTTCAAAAATTCTTTATCTTTTACTCGAAAAATATTTAACATCCTAGGATCCTTCAAAAATCCCATTTTTACCCCCATGAAAACCCTAAATATCGCCCCAGTGAAATCGGATCGTTCCGGGACCCCAAAAAATGGATTCTACGTCCAAAAATACTTCGAAAACGACACCTAACTCGATCCCATAGCTAAAAGCCTTTAAAAAAAACCCTCCGTAGCCCCATAGCGCCCCACGGGTTTGGGCGATCGGACTGAAAACCTTGCGGGCACAACTAGATGGTAAACCAAGTATTTTGTCAAAATTTCAGATTTTTAAAAAAATTCCTACTGCCCAAAACGGCCCGGACGGCGTACGGCGGACGGACATTTCGGATTTAGAATGTAGACGTCTTGAAACGGATAATGTCAAATTTTGAGGCCGATCGGAGTCGTCGACCCCCGTCGCGAAAACATAGGTGTATTATTCCAAGAATAATAAACCAAAAAAAGTACCTATCCCCTTATTAGGGATGAAGCTTTGCAATAATTGCAAAGTAATTATTACTAATATCAATTCTCAAGTAAATAGCGAGTCGTGAATAAATAGATCAGAATTGATGGAGAAATAAGAGGGACTCAGGACTCAGGATGATCAAAACTAGATTCACTTGTCACTTAATTAAAACCCCTCAATCAGATTAATTCAACAGCTGAAATGTCTGAGCGAAGCATGTCCTTTAACAATTTGATTTTCCTGTCAATACCAGTGCCATCTGACCTTCCTGTGGTTATCATGTTTGATGTTTGGTTATTCGATAGGACGCGGAGTGAGGTCGGTACCGGATCAGGCAAGTGCTACCGTGGAAACAGACTCCGCCCCAAGTACCGACAGAATAAGGATCGATTTCTGAACAAGGTAGAGCGCAGTTTCTGTATCGTCTGTGGATTCCCGGAATAGATCGGGTCTCCTCATTCGTCATACCGGCCTTCACAATAATTTTTATGAAATTAACAAGAAAATCGGGTTGTCAAAACAGACGCGCGTAAGTAAATGAAAGTAAGTCACTCGTGGTACGTAGAATTTAATGAATTTTTTTCTGGTGACGAGGGGAGGCTGTGGTTATGCTCCACTATGCTCGACGGACAATAAATCAATGTCGTGGTTCTTGGAACGCTCGCACACGCAGTCCACATAATTAACTTGGTGCCATGAAACGGAAGGAAGTTTCTTCCGGCGTTTCCAAGAACCGTTAACAAACGTCAAAAACAGCATTTCGTAGAGAAATCTACAGAAGGTTAGAACTAAATCAACCCCCAATTTCACTCTGGATAGAAAAAACTTCACTGAGCTTTACGTCCCAATATGGTCATCTTGAAGTTGTTAACCCTAGTCCTATAGGACTGTTATAACAGAATAGATATTGATGTTAAGAATAATAACACCGACCAACTTGCAAGATTTTGTGATTAAGACTTCCAGAATATGGATAGTAAAAGTGTAAAAGCCAGTAAGTTTAATTTTTCAATTTACCTAATTGGGGGAAAAACCGGGGACCAGGTGGCCGACTGGCAGTACTCTGTTAGGCCCCCGTTTCAGGGATACTGACAGTCAGAGGACAACCCCCCGTCCACGAGACAACGGACACGAATTGGACGTACAGAGCTGTCGCCCAGGTGGGAAATGTGGCCTCATCCCCGAGAGGCGTCGCCAACCATCCTGGGGGACCTGGCTTGGCAAGCGCCTTGACTGGTACCCACGGGTTCAGAGCCGTGGGAGCCCTGAAGCCTCGGCATGTAGGGCCAGTGGACCCACCTCATTGGTTGATCTTTTCCCATGTGGCGAGGGTGTAGTCCTCCTGGGAACACCCCAGGAAGATGAGCCAGTCAGGGTCCGGGAAGAACCAACATCATGTCTTCAAAAAACACCCCTGGCACTAATGGCAAGCCTGGACCCCCGAATACTTTCAGCCTCAAATTCAATTAACGTGGAACTTGCTTTTTTAACCGTGGGATTGAAACCCTTCTTGCGAGTTGGAAAAGTAACTGTCTGACGCCGAACTAGTGGCCTAACATACGGCAGGTGAGGATGCCCAACTAGTGGCCTAACATAAGGCAGGTGAGGATGCCAAACTAGTGGCCTAACGTACGGCAGGTGAGGACTAGTTCGGTGTCTTCACTTGTCTTACCGTTAGGTCACTAGTCCGGCGTCCTCTTTCTTAACCGTTCCCTACATTTTTTTGGTCGCTGAATCCGAATTTGAGGTTTGCCCTCACGCCAGAGGTGAGCTAACGTCAGAATCAGTGATGTGCCACGGGTTCTCCGTGAGCAAAATTTATGAATTAGGAGGTTTTTCAAATTAGAATTTGATGCTCTACAACGTTAATCTTATGACATTTTACGATACGGGCAGTCGTTTTTGAGCTAAAGGCGTTGGAAGTTGGAGAAATTTGGAAAAGTCACCTTTTGACGATCGATAGCGGCTAAACGGCTGGACCGATTCCAAATGTATAGGGAGTGCAATCGACGTAAAATTTAATGCTTTTTAACTTTGGAAGGAGTACATTTTTCTGTGCGGTGCGTCGTGTCCGAGTTAAAAGAAAAAAACTGAAAGAAGTGCAAAAATGTCGAGGTTTTTCGGCCACCCCCAAAATTCTTCAAGGAACTTTTGTGTGCAAAATTAATGATGTGGATTTATCATCTCTAACCGACCACAAACAAATCCCCAAAGTTTCGTTTTGACAGGAATTTTGCAGGGTCCAACCTACCTGTTGATTGGACAATACCCGATAAAATATCCAAATCGGCTATTTACCCACAAAACTAAATAACCGGGTATCTTTGAATACCTCAGTGGTTGGTGTTCTTCATAGCGCCACGATTTTCTTTTTTTTTTTCGCCCTTATTGGGGAGATCGCAAAAATGTATTCCCAGTGTTGCCTTCTATGAGTGTACCAAGACTTGGTACACTCATAGAAGGCATAGAAAGCATTGCTTTTTAACTTTAGAAGGAGTACATTTTTCTGTGCGGTGCGTCGTGTCCGAGTTAAAAGCAAAAAACTGAAAGTGCAAAAATGTCGAGGTTTTTCGGCCACCCCCAAAATTCTTCAAGGAACTTTTGTGTGCAAAATGTGGATTTATCATCTCTAACCGACCACAAACAAATCCCTAAAGTTTCGTTTTGACAGGAATTTTGCAGGGTCCAACCTACCTGTTGATTGGACAATACCCGATAAAATATCCAAATCGGCTATTTACCCACAAAATTAAATAACCGGGTATCTTTGAATACCTCAGTGGTTGGTGTTCTTCATAGCGCCACGATTTTCTTTTTTTTCGCCCTTATTGGGGAGATCGCAAAAATGTATTCCCAGTGTTGCCTTCTATGAGTGTACCAAGTTTCGTTGGGAAATTCCTAGGTAGTATTTACGTTGGTATCCTTGTTTTAACAAAAGCTGTTCTTCCTGAGAACATGATTTCTGTAAATTTTTCTGTGGAAACTTGTTGAATGTGTTATCCTCGTGCTGATTTTTGAAAGTTATGTTATTTTGATTGAAAAAGTTTGTTATTTATTTGTTTAAAAGTGTAGATAAGAAGGGTAGAAGAGGGAGGAATCGTGTACGAAAGTGGTGCTATTATAGCACTCGTAAAACGGCCGAGGGAAGTGACGGAGCGAATAACAGCGGGGAGGGCGTTCCACATCCTTGCACCACCAACACGTAAGTAAGTAAGTTGGGATTTTGGAGGGATCGTTGATGACTTTTAATCTCAAAAGTCTCAACTTTATGTAATCAAACAAGTCACAGTCCACGATTTCAACGAAAGGACCTTGGATTTGACTGGTGGAATGTGAAGTAGAAGAATGACAGGTGGTGAGAAAAGGTTTGGAGAGATAGTTTACGGCATGTAGCTACGGAAAAAACTTCGAGGCTCTTTTTCTCGAAACGCCCATCTTTCGCCTTCCTCCTCTGACGTCATCACGCATACACAATCTTGGCAGAGAGCTACAGTTAAATTTGCTAAGTAAAATGTGCTATGGCGCCTCTTTACTGAATCAATATTACCTTTTACCTATATTATTACCTATAATTATTATTACCTTTTCATACATTACTCAATTTCATACGAGAAACACAACAACGTATAAATACGGCCAATCAAATCGGGGAACCATACAAAGACTCCTGAACGATGAGATAACGACTAGTCAACATGTTTCATTGGAAATTCACGTCTCCGTGGACTTTAAATTCAAACGAAAAACGAGACTGTCCAACGACAAGCTGAGCGTCATCTCCGACGGTCCAAGATCCTCTTCGATACGAGTGAGCTTATTTGTGCAACATCACCTTTCACTTATTGGTAAAAACAGGAAGTCGGCGTGCCTCGACTATTTTACAAGCAACGGTTACTTAGAATAGATTTCCTTTCGACATTTTCTCGTTCATACAAGTGAAAACGAGAAAGTATCGGAAATAAAACTTGAACTTAGTTTATTTAGTCTTCCGGGAGTAGTCAAGAGCATCAAATTGAAACCCTTTTCACTCGCAGAACTGCCCGGCTCATACGCCAAGTTGTACTACAAAATTACAGCTCCCACATCGACTTATGCTAAACAATGGCCAAGCATTCAAAATTTCAACAGGTGTGATTTCAAACTGATGAAATGTTTGACTTTCGACGGACGGTACAGGGCTTGGTGACGTCACTCGGTCTTTACTGCCCACGCCTGTTGAAATTTTGAATGCCAGTGTTTAGCATACGTCGACGTGGGTGCTGTAAATTTGTTGTAAAACTTTGCGTATGAGCGCGGCAGTTCTGCGAGTGAAAAGGGTTTCAATTTGATGCTCTTGACTACTCCCGTAAGTCTTCATAAACTGAGTTCAGATTTTTCTCTCTTCTTGCTGTTATCATTGGCAGGTCCTCCTCGAAGGGTCGAAAGCTTGGGATAGCAACAATCCAGACAGCCGAAGCAGACTAAAGTCGCCGAAGTTAATCTGATTCGGCTGTTTGGAAGTGAATCAAATGAAACAAATTTATACACACCTGAAAATTATAAGGCTGATATACTTTTAACCGGAAGAACGTATCATGAAATGTACCGGGTTGAGCACAGAGTAACGGAGATCAGGAGGTGCTTCGCCGCTTTTCACTGGATGACTACAACAAGCTTAGAGGCTAGCCGGAGCTGGGAGCAGTGATGCCAGAGACCTTTTCGAATAATTCCCACCCTTGCCCTCGAAATATCCCTCATTTTCCCTCACCTTCCCCATTGTTACCTCAATTATCCCACCTCCGGTCACAGTCTCGTTGTTCTTCTCTGTATTTTTTAAGGGCCCATTATGGTATATACTATGATTACTATGATAGTAATTTATTTCCCTTCATCTGAACAATGCCAAAAATATAACATTATATGTTTATATAATGTATATTATATATTATAACATTTAATGTATACCTATAACATTAAATTTTCAGAGTGTCGTGGGCATCGATGTACTAGTGATGATTAGTTTACTACATCGATGGTCGTGGGTGGATTTGGTGAGGCGAGTTCCCAAGGGCCCAAACTGCGATCTTGCAGGGCTGCTTCTTAGCCTAACGTAGGCCTACTGTTATTCTGAACCGTAAACTAAAATTTAATGTTTAGCAATAACATTTTATGTTACTGAATTACCATAATAATTTTTAAAAAATTATTTTTAAAAGAATATTTCCATGAAATCATTGAAAAACTGATTGTCTTTCACCAACTTGAATGAAAAACTCATTTTATTCGATAGTGTAGATTATTTATATAGGTATCCAAATTCATTAACCGAAAACAGTGAGAACGGCCTTACTGGCATTTCGTTTTTGGAATGTAGCTACTACCCACAAAACTTAAGAGAACAAACATTTTTCAACATTTACCTAGTAAGTATTGAGGCGAATAAAAAAGTTCGGATGAATATTCAGATGATAATAAACCAAAGGGATCACTTGAGTAGGTATACCATGGATTTAGAGGATTTAGCCTGCGAGATCACTCGAGTATTGATAATAACACTGACAAAGTTAAAACCTTGGGAGTATTTATAGACCCTAAGCTGAACAGTTCAGCTTACTGGAAAGCCCATTGTGCACAGCTGGCTAAATCTTTAAACAGCATAGCATATCTTCTCCGCCGACTTACCGAAAAACTATCAAAATCCGCAGTCTTGTCAGCTTATTATGCGGTCTTCCAAAGTACAGCCACATACTGTATTCTGTGCTGGGGTCACTCCACACACAGAGACTTGGTTTTCGCTAGCCAAAGGAGAGCCATTAGAGCTGTTGCGGGAATTTCTTTCAGGAATGACAGCCGTGATGACTATCCCTGCCCTGTACATCCTCGAGTGCCTGGTATATGTCCATAGGAACTTGGCGGGGTTCAGGCTTCCGACGCATTCCCATTTCACGAGAAATGCTGATTTGTTGGTCCTCCCGTTCTCCCGCTTGACCGCCAGCCGAAATTCAAAAAAATTGGTGGGGGATCAGGTTCTTCAATGCACTCACTCTGCATGTACGTCAAGAAAAAGACACAATATTCAAAAATACATGTAAAGACCTCCAGACTCAAATTGTGCCTTACTCTTTCGACGAATATTTCGCCTTCACCAAACGCTATTTGTAGCCTTTTGCTACCTGATGTTCTCCTTGACTTAAATTTGTTTTACTTGACATGTGCATGTATGTATCTCTAGTTTAGCCTGTAAGACATCAATCTGACCATTGTCATATACCATGTGTACACGACAAATAAAGCTTCTTCTGATTCTGATTAGCAACTTGAGATTAGGTAGTAAGCCAACGAAATAAACATTGGCGGGTAAACTTCGGCCATATTTACATTAAATGTAAACAAAATTTAGTATGATTGACTTAAAATTTAATTTTAATAAGGCACCGTTGCAGTCTATCGATACTACAGGTGATTCAAACTATCGATTCACCATCGGCAGTGTTATTGAAGCTATTCATGGATAGTTTTTACGATAGCTGGTTGGAACTGATCTGAAAATCCATTAATTTTGGCATGTTTCAATAGAAAATTCCCTCCATCCCTCCAAGCCCCAAAAGTCCCTTAGTCGAGGGATAATTCCCTCAATCTGGCATCACTGGCTTGGAGCCTACTTCCTCAAACCTCCGCTCAAGCGCTCATGTTCCTACCTCGCCTCGCATTAAATGTGTTAAAGTTTACATTTTTTCTTTCTGTTGAAGATTACGCTTTCTGTGATTTAACTTAGTGATACCCTTTCAATAAATAATTAACCGGCATAAATATAGGTATTTTCCAAGTTCCTGGTAACCTAGATTACCTCCTGGGTACTACCTACCATTCTAAATCCGAAATGTCCGTCCGCCGTCCGGGCCGTTTTGGGCAGTAGGAATTTTTTTAAAAATCTGAAATTTTGACAAAATACCTACTTGGTCTACCATCTAGTTGTGCCCGCAAGGTTTTCGGTCCGATCGCCCAAACCCGTGGGGCGCTATGGGGCTAAAATGGGGCTACGGGAGGGTTTTTTGAAGGCTTTTAGCTATGGGATTTCAGTTTCAAAACCTGACAGAAAAATTTGTTTTTTTGGCATATCTATGTAAAAACAAGTCGAATGGAGGTGAAATTTGTGGAATAAATCAGGGGCTCACCTAGTAAGACCATGCAATAAGTGCGGGAATTAAAAAATTGCAGTTGGCAGTTTGACAGCTCCAAATGAATTTCAGCTCTTCCTGTAAAATTTGGTTTTGAGGAGTTGTCCGGTTTTGATTCTAAACGCCTCAAGTGAAAAAGTGGACTTATCAGGGTTTGGAACTGAACGCCTCAATTGAAATAAATAGAATTCATGATTGTCATCTAAAAAACAGCCTTTTCCTATTCGCATAAAATTGCCATCCATGCAATTTCCTGAAGGCAACAATGGGATTTGTGTCTCCTTTCAACGAATCCATAAATTGGAACTCCATTGAAGGATCCATAAATTGTCACACTACCAATCATCACCCGATTATAACCTCGTCTTCAGGTTACTTTCAATTCCGGATTGTGATATCCCGATTTTGCAAACTGTTTCCAATTTGTGTCGAATTTTAATTTTGTTCTCTGCTCGCCCTGAGCTATTCGGAGCGTTTCATTAAGATTACGACGTTCTGGTGAATTGCATCGCAATGGTGGTCAGGGCGTACAATGAAGAGTTGCAGTACTTGGAGAAGGTCTCGCCGGTGTCTTGGAAGATCAAGAAGGGGTTTCAACCTAACATGAATGTAATGATATTAGTAATAACAGTACCTATTTACGTTCGTTGCAGAAATTTCCTTTGTTGATGTATTATGTCTTTGTGATTTTTATTGTTATGACTAAACCCTCAACATTTCATATTTGATATGGGTTTATTATTCTTGAAATACACCTATGTAATCGCGACGGAGGTCGAAAAATCGGTGTCAAAATTTGACAATATCTAGTTCAAGATGTTTAGAATCCAATAAGTTTGTTTTCCAAAGTCGCTTTTTTATTGATCTTGTGCACTATTTCCATAGTTACCTGTCGAATCGCCCTGTACTTACCTTATAGGTATTTTCCAACCTCCCTGTCCAGAACATGCTACGGACAACCGTGTACTGCCCATGCGCGGACAGGACTTGTATCATACCAGTTCTGGACACAGGTTGGAATAGATTTGGAACAGTCCAAATCTTTCCTCTCTGTTACTCTGTGGAACAGTCCCTGTTGACGGCGATTACAGGTGCAACCTGATTGGCTGAGAGGCGCGTCCTCCTCCCCCCACTTCGTAGTTACACATCCCGAGCGATGGTGGGGGGAACCTGTCCTCAAGCAGTCCTCAGAAAAATCCGGAACAACCAGTGACTGGTCTGGCGCATTTTGGTTTATTATTCTTGGAATAATATACCTATGTTTTCGCTACGGAGGTCGACGACTCCGATCGGCCTCAAAATTTGTCATTATCCGTTTCAAGAGGTCTAGATTCCAAAACAGAAATGGCCGTTTTGGGCAGTGGGAATTTTTTTTAAATCTGAAATTTTGCCAAAATACTCGGTTTACCATCTAGTTGTGCCCGCAAGGTATTCAGCCCGATCGCCCAAACCCGTGGGGCGCTATGGTGCTACGGGAGGGTTTTTTGAAGGCTTTTGGCTATGGGATCGAGTTAGATGTCGTTTCCGAAGTATTTTTGGGGTCCCGGAACGATCCCATTTCACTGTTGCAATCTATAGGGCTTTCATGGGGCTACAACTGGGATTTTCGAAGGATCCCAGGAGGTCAAATATTTTTCAAGTAAAAAACAAAACATTTTTGAAAAAAAATCCCAAAAAAAAATTTTTCTCTGAAAATTTTCATTGACACAGAATTAAATTTCTTCACAAGTAACCTATATCAAAAAATAATAAACCCTAATGTAAAATTTGAAGTTTTTTTTTTTAATTATTTGAGGGTTTAGTAATTATGCCCACAGCTGCTGTAGGTCGTATTTTACGTTTTTTACACGTCGTGTTTTATTGCAGGTCGAAGGCATATTCTACGTAAATAATCATCTTGAAAAGCTTATGTTCGATGAGCTTAGAAACGCTTGCAGACCTGGGATGGTTGGCGGATTCCTTCCCGGAGTCAAACAGATAGCTAACGTGGCCGCTCTGCCGGGTATTGTCGGAAAGTCCGTCGGCCTCCCGGACGTTCATTCTGGATATGGATTCGCTATAGGTGAGACAATTTAATTAAGCTGGTGCGAAGGATAATAAGTGGTAATAGGGTGCCTACCCTTCCCATCTTTCTATCCCTTTCAGAACGGTTGAACGTTTCTGAGCTGAGTACATTTTGAGATTAGGAGCGTTGTTTTCATGAGTAAATAAGTGACACCATTTGCACCATGTAGAGCAGTGTTTCCGAAACTTTTATACGACAGGCCCCCCCTAGCAAGACTCGGAGGACTCCGCACCCCCTCCCCCCACCCTCCCAAAAATTGTAGGGTCAAGAGATTCATTTTAGAATTGCAAGACAAGCCCAATTTAACGAATACCTTTTGGTTTATTATTCTTGGAATACATAGTACCCCTACATAATAGTTTACAATCGCGACGGAGGTCGAAAATTCTCTTCGGCCTCTAAATTTGACATTATTCGTTTCAAGAAGTCTAGATTCCAAAAACGAAATTTCCGACCGCCGCACAGTGGTCCGAAATCGAAAAAACGTGAACTTAATTCAATTTTTCAAAAAGTAATACTTCTTTTCGCCCAAACGTTGTTTGCATTTTTCAAATTTTGAAAACCCCTACTTATCACTTTGGTGAATGAAAGCTTAAAGAAGTTCTATTGCTGCTCAATAGAGCGCTGCTGTTGAGAAATTGACGCTCAAAAGTAAAACTAATCATTTTTTCAAAACTATTATCTGGAAAAAAAAAATTCTCAAACACACACACACAAATTAGTGTCTCCTCAAATTTTCCCTCGACTGACTAGGTGAAAAACAAAATGTAATATATTTGTGAAGAAGAACAGCCGACCTCCCATCATTAGCGTACTGACAACATCGAGCTTATTGAGCTCAACGTCAGAAGGCCACTTTCTTGGACAGTGTGCTCGCTTCGCTCGCCCATTTGAATAATACCTAGGTCCAGTGATGGGGTAGGATACAGAGGAACGCCGACTCAATCGGGCAGTGAAAAACGATGATTGGGATAGATGCGGGGATTTGCGCTCATCGAATTCCAATTTGCTCAATCATATCAATTTGCTCCTTTCAATCGCTGCGTTATGCTCAGGGATTGAATTGGAATAGAGAGAGAAATTGTCTTCCCACACACCCGAATATATCCAAAATTAGTGTTGAATGAACCATCTCCCAAATGTAAAAAAAAAAAAAGTTCTCCAGGAACAACACTGCGAATTAAAACACCCCGAAAAACGCCTGAAAAGACATATATTATAGTGATGGGATCCTCCGGTTGATCCCATCATATGCGTTCTCGTAGTTAGTTACGTATTTTTGGGAAAATACATGGCATTCGTGGTTTTGAGTTTGAACCGAGTGGGTTTTCATTTTCAATCGAATTTATAACAATTGGTGGCAGCGGTGGGATGCCACGACGTTCGACGAGAAATTTACCTCGACGAAGTCGACAGGGGTCACCCCCGCCAGAATTTGCGGCGCCCTTACCGCGACTGAACACCGCCCAGCCGGGGATTCATCAAAACCTCCCCAGGCGGCCGAAAAACCATCAAAACCTCCCCGTAGAAGAAACCATCAAAACCTCCCCGTGTATCAAAACCTCCCCGTTGAGGAAACCGTCGAAATCTCCCCGTGTATCAAAACCTCCCCGTTAGAGAAACCCGAGGAATGATGAATAATGTTGAGTGTTATAGGTATTGCTTATAACTACAGTCGAAATCGTTTATAGTGGACTTCAAGGGACCGAACAGTTTTGTCCACTACAATCGATTTCCACTTAAAGTGATATATCACTTGTAGTATACTGTCCACTACTGGCGATTGAATCATTTGTTGTGGACAGTCCCCTACAAGTGATTTATGTACCTATTTTGGGAACGAGAAAATAAAGTATGTACACAAGACAACTTAGTATGTATGTACAATTGATGAAAACCCTTTATTCCCTCACAAAAATTGGGTTCCTCTCCAAATAACCATTACAGTGACCTTTCTTTAGACAATTTCAACGTCCTGTCAGGAGGCTTACTATAAAACATGCACCGCTCCGAGCAATCGCTTGATCATTCAGCGATTTCAAAATAACGTGCTACGAGCATGCGTAGATGCGTATCGTTACACCAGGAACGAAAGACTACACCGGGAACTTCAAATTCCTACTGTCGAAGAAGTCATCAAAAAACAAGCATTAGCCCATCAGCAGAGGCTTCGGGGACACATCAACAGCGAGGTTGTCCAGCTCCTCGACGTTGAAGGCCTGCTCAGAAGACTTAAAAGAACAAAACCTCATGACCTGTGGGAGTGGGGTGCCCTGTGAAGTAATTATCAGCTCAGTGAGTAATTACTAGTGCGTCAGTTGCACAAAACAACAAGTCGCATAGAAGCAGTGTTATGTGTCATAGCTTCTTGCAAGTCATTTAGTATACATCAATTGTAAATTGCTGATAAGTTTGCTTACTTGGTGCAATAAAAGTTTCAAAAAAAAAAATTGCTCGCTGTTGAATAAACCACGACAGTAGTGCCTTGTCGAAATCAGGATGCGTGAAATTCCGAATTTTTGCGAATTTTGTTTGCTTAACAACCTGTTCTTTCGATTTCACGATCGCGTAAACCGCTGAACGACTGATTTTAAATTCACTGGCCAAACTGCGCGCAGGTTCACCCGATTCAAACCGGCAAATAACCGGGGAGGTTTTGATGCGTATGCGAGCGCACGCCGGACCCTAGACCGGGAGGTTTTGATTACTTCCTAACTCACCTTTCACCCACTCGGGGAGGTTTTGATGGTCGCCCCGCCCAGCCAACGCTACCGGAGACGGTTGGAGCTTCATCAACCTCCATGGTGCAGAACTGGGATGCCATGCTGGCTCTCGCGCGAGAACAAATCCTGGTTGAGCAGCAGCACGGGGCCCTGCCACGGAGTGTCGGACAGGTAGTACCCACCCTTAAACCCAAAGACTTTAGTGGGGTGAACTGGGATGGATACAAGATCCAGTTCGAGGGCATAGCCGAACATATTATATATTCAATATTATATATTCAAATAAATATATTAGGACCCAGATGGAAAACTATTTAAATGATTTGGAAAACAGAGTCGGGAGGGAGACCTCTTAGACCTTGCACGCGCCCCTATAAGGTCGATGACGTACTCACTTCTGACGAACGCGCTGCACAGTCCTGTCGGATCTTAACAACCGGGGCGCGCCCCGTATGTTTATTAAGAATCGTTCAAATTAAACTCGCCGTCTAAATTTTCCGGTCGTCGGAATGAGTTTTTTCGGGATTTCGTATTAAATCAAATCAAATCATTTATTTGCCAGAAACACATAGTCATGCAATACTCAATAGATCAGGAAAAAATACGTAAAGTAAGTAAAAACTAAGTAAGTAAAATAAGTAAAAACTGATATGTAAACTTAACCTAGGTATAACACAACTAATACAGGCACACTACATGTACCAATTTACCACGTCTGCCAAGAACTCATCAAAGCTGTATCGAGCCAGCTTGATGAGGTAACCCTTGATAACTCTTGTATGTCGAAGGTGGGTTTCATGGCCCTACGATTTTGCCGTATAAAGTTAGAGATTTTTAAACTCGAGCATTAAATCGACGAAAATCGAGCGTATTAAAAACCTCTACTTTCTCCTCTCTCTCCCTACGTACTTGTGAGACATTTTTTTACCAAATTGATGGTGGATAAATTAGCTCTAAGATGTTGGGAATGAACCTCGATAAGGACCGGGTCCAAAGGGGAACATCGATTTTTCCAATAAAGTTCATGTTTTTTTTTTTTCGATTTCGGACCCCTGTGAGTCGTTTAGGGCAGTACGATTTTTTTTTTGATTTTTTTTTATCTGCAATTTTGACGGAATGCTCGGTTTACCATCTAGTTGTGCCCGCAAGGTTTTCAGCCCTATCAGTTTTTCGTTTTCAGCCTATGTTACCTTAGTTTTAATTCGGATTCTGCACCCCATAAAACATAGAAAGAGTTGTTGAAAATTGGGATTTTTGAAGTGCTATTTTTAACGCTCCAACGTAGCTAGAAAATAGGTATATATATACCTATTGAGATGAGCTATATCTCAAAAACTAAACCTGAGAGAGAAAAACGGGTTTGATATTTGGATTCAGCACGGTGAAAACCCCAAATACCAACTCTCATCTCGTCGGCACCAAAAAACACTTTTTTTTTTTTTTTCAAACATTCGTCTTGAATTTATAAACAACTATTTTTCCGCAACATTCCCCACCAAACTTTTCCCTCTCACTTGTAGCTCATCTTTTCGTTAAATACGTATGGATCCCACCAATTCAACTCTTCCAGGTAACATGGCGGCTTTCGACATGAACGACCCCACATCCATTGTGTCTCCTGGAGGTGTAGGCTTCGACATTAACTGCGGTGTCCGTCTCCTTCGAACCAACCTCTACGAAAAGGACGTCCTCCCCGTAAAAGTAAGATATCTGTAACTGTTCATTAATCCACTTTAGTGGAAGTCAAGCTATTAACGGCTTTCGCATTTAAGGAACAAATCGCCCAAAGTCTATTCGACCACATCCCGGTAGGCGTTGGCTCCAAGGGTATCATCCCGATGACGGCGAGAGACTTGGAAGAAGCTCTGGAAATGGGCATGGACTGGTCTCTACGCGAAGGTGCGTAACATTCTAGAGGAACTCTTACGCCGTGGTTGGCATAATCATAAGATGTTGAAATTTCAGGATATGTCTGGTCAGAGGACAAAGAACATTGTGAAGAGTACGGCAGAATGCTCAACGCAGACCCCAGCAAAGTTAGCATGCGTGCCAAGAAAAGAGGACTTCCTCAGGTGAATTTTGGATACTAGTATTGTATTCACCCGGGGTGACCTCTTCGCTGAAAATTTCATTATGTTTCATGCACAGCTTGGAACACTCGGAGCTGGTAACCACTACGCGGAGATTCAAGTTGTGGATGAAATTTACGACAAATGGGCCGCATCTAAGATGGGAATCGAAGAAAAAGGACAAGTGTGCGTCATGATACATTCGGGCTCGAGGGGGTTTGGACATCAAGTGGCCACCGGTGAGTACATAATATGTACATATATATTATATTTGTAGGTTTTAAGCGTTTCATTAAAGAATTAATTGCAACTGTGACGTATCAGACGCTCTGGTGGCGATGGAGAAGGCGATGAAGCGAGATCAAATTGACGTGAACGACAGGCAGCTCGCCTGTGCCCGGATCAACTCACCCGAAGGCCAGGACTATCTGAAGGGGATGGCAGCGGCTGCTAATTTCGCGTGGGTCAACCGCAGCTCCATGACTTTCCTCAGCCGACAGGTAATGACGAGTTCAAAGGCGATTCCTGAGTTGACTCAATGGTCCAAAAGAGGGACTTGTCTTTGGCCTCTGAGGAATCTTTAGGAAGAGTCTTGATTTTGTCCGTAGTCAGTATCATTTCACTTGTCATTTAGGCTAGATTAATACCAGAGAGGTGGTTCCTAAAGGGCGCCTCACTTCCCGCACCTACGCATGTAGACCCTTTGTGCTCCCTCTCAAGTTAAGTGTACACCTGTGACAAAACAGTCTCGAGACTAGTAAACCAAATAATAAACCGAAAAAGGAAAAAATAGGCAATAGAAAACCAAAATTAAATAAGCTTTACGCAGAAAATTACTGGTAATTTAATAACTTCTTGATGTTCAAAATAAAAGGAAATCATTTCAGTCCAGTAGACAGAGCAAGGCACTTGCACAGCTCTTTCAAGGGAGCCTTGAGGAAGGCCGAAAAACCTCAAAATCTCCGGTTTTGGTTTATTATTCTTGGATTATTCTTATTCGTTTTCGCGACGGGGGTCGACGACTCCGATCGGCTTCAAAATTTGACATTATCCGTTTCCAGAGGTTAGATTCCAAATCCGAAATGTCTGTCCGCCGTCCGGGCCGTTTTGGGCAGTAGGACTTTTTTTTTTAATCTGAAATTTTGACAAAATACTTGGTTTACCATCTAGTTGTGCCCGCAAGGTTTTCAGTCTGATCGCCCAAACCCGTGGGGCGCTATGGGGCTAAAATGGGGCTACGGGAGATTTCTTTTGAAGGCTTTTAGCTATGAGATCGAGTTAGGTGTCGTTTTCGAAGTATTTTTGGACGTAGAATCCATTTTCGGGGGTCCCGGAACGATCCGATTTCACTGTGGCGATCTAAAGCGCTTTCATGGGGTTAAAAATGGGATTTTTGAAGGATCCCAGGAGGTTAAATATTTTCCGAGTGAAAAATGAAGAATTTTTGAAAAAAAATGTTTTTGAAAAAAAAAAATCCAAAAATTTTTTTTTCCGAAACTGTTTTCATTGGCACGGAAATAATTTTTGCACAAGTAACCTACAGCAAAGAATATTAAACCCTTGTGTAAAATTTGCAGCGTTTTTTGCTCATAACTTCTAAACTAACCTGTTTTCGCCCCAAAAGATTATCGTTGAATTTGTAGAGCTACGACGTGACTATGAATTTTCCAATTACAAAGAGTATTCAGTAATACGTATAAAGTGAAAATTTCAGAAATACAACTTGGGGAGTTGGAGTCACAGCTCGAACATAAATACATAGGATCTTTCCCCGTAACGTGTATTCGTTGATTCCCCCTATCGTGCTCCTTTCCCCGCGTCACTCATGGGCCCAATTCCCCCTGTCGTGTTACGGCCGATGGACTGTAGGAGTCTCACGAATCAGTCTAGAGAGCAAATGCAATCTGTCAGGTGTAGGGTAAAGCCCCGTACCTCGCCCATGCTCCTACCTCGCCCCACCAGTGATATTACCTAGGTAGAGAAAGGATATAACAACTTTGAGCCACTGATTCGGTAGCTCTCTGAAAATGGTTGAATTGGCTGTGAACTTTTTTGTGATATCAAGCACTGTTATCTTAGGAGAAGGTAAAAACGTTTTTGAGGTGCCAGTTTGGGATCGTGGAAATTGTACATTTGATCGTCCCAGGGCTGAGTTAAGTCGCATTTCCGTACAATTGTTTGTTTAATGTGTTGTCCAATATGTCTGTTAAGCACTGAAAAAAAAGTTTTTGAAAAAAAATAGGATCTGTGGGTGTCATGACCGTTTTTCAAAATTGGTGTGTATGTACGTACCTTGCCCCACCTCCTTGTGCGTACCTCGCCCCTAGGATTTTGTGATACCGTTGTGGTTACCAACCAATTCCTAGCCATGTTTTTCTAATTATAATTTGTTTAATGCATTAAAGTTTATATTCAATATAAAATAAACGTATTTGATTCATTTTCCATACTTCTGAGAGCTCAATTTCGAGAAATAGGGATGGTGGAGCAAGGTACGACCCTATCCGGGGCGAGGTAGGTTCTATGTTCGTACCTGGCCCCACTTTGGAGGGTTTTAGAAATTTAGCTCTAGAAAACTCGAAAACTTGAAATAACCCATTTCAACACCTGGCTCTTGTAGACAACTTATTTCCCTAGCGATCTGTAAAAAAAACGATTCGATCAGAGCCCTAGGGGTCTCCCAAGAGAGGAAAATCTGAAAAGTGGGGCGAGGTACGGGGCTTTACCCTACACCTACCTTCAGAGTTACTACGGTAGGAGGTCTGTGCCCTTGAAGAGGTTCAACAGGCCTCCTACCAGGTCCTGTTGCGCCAGTATCTCTCTCCGGTCCACTGATCCCAGAGCAAGCTGCAAGAGGGCCACAATGGTGGGTTTTTCATTGATTACCCCTACCCTGTTTGAATGTTTCCGGAAGCACCCAAGCCCTGTGTTTAGGCCCATGATTCGAATACTACAAGGACCCTGCTGGACGTCTGACCAGGGCTTCTGTTTTTCTTTCCCTGTGTGTCCAGGGACCCATCTGAGAATAATCTTATTGGAGGCCCCGACGTGCCTGATGACCTCCCAGTAGTCGAGTACCAGTTTCGCTTCTCAATCAACGTTCTTTCTTTCTCTAGGCTTTTGCGAAACAGTTCAACCAGGCTCCTGATGACCTGGACATGCACGTCATTTACGACGTATCTCACAACATCGCTAAAATCGAGGAGCACGTAGTCGATGGAAAACTCAAAACCCTCCTCGTTCACAGAAAGGTAATTTTCGTTATTTGAAAGTTAAACTAGGATTATCGCTTATTAATAAGTATTTTTATTTCTTCTCAGGGATCAACCAGAGCTTTCCCGCCTCACCACCCTCTCATACCGGTCGACTATCAGCTAACAGGCCAACCTGTTTTGATTGGGGGGACAATGGGCACGTGCAGTTACGTCCTCACTGGCACAGAAACTGGTAAGTGGACAGGGGCGGAATTTCAAACGGCAAATGGAGCCTAATCAGTGCCGTGGAACGTAGAGAATGAAATTTACTTGGAGTGAAATGTGCACTGTTGAGGTGGATCTCGCAGCTACGGGGAGCCTGTCTGTTTTGAGGCAGATCTCACATCTTTAGGGAGCTAGCCTATGTTAAGAGCCCTAAGGAAGATAGATATCCTAAAAGGATAAAGTTAAGTTAAACACACACAAAGCTTGGGTAACGTAAGGATAGAATAGAGTACTTGATGGTTTCAAGAGGAACACTGGAATGGAGTCCTCTGGCTAGCACCCCACCTTGGGGGGTTGAGTCCCCTTGGTGGGAGGCCCTCTTGCGAAAGTTATTTACAATCATTATTAATTGTGGGGGACTCCACACAGATATTTCTGAAACTCTGTGGTTGGCATGACTGACCGTTAACATCAGCAGTATGTAAAATGTAGCAAGTGGAGAAAGTGCTTGTCACAGAAAAGTGGTGGACTTTGGTTGAATGACCCTTCTGCGTGGAGAATATCAGAGCTTGAGGGTTCGATTCCTGGAAGACGAATTACCACTCACTCTTGACCCTTGCAAAGGTTCCAAACGCCATTCTGATCTCACTCTTTGTTGCTTCCCTTCATAAAAACTTCCTTGATCGGGTTCAAACTTTCAATCGCGTTCTATACTGAATATAACTTTGGCGTTTTCCAACAGGCATGAAGGAAACGTTCGGGTCGACTTGTCACGGAGCCGGGCGGGCCCTCTCACGAGCCAAATCCCGTCGCAACCTCGACTACACCGACGTCCTCGCCGCCCTCGAACAGAAAGGAATCTCCATCCGGATCGCTTCTCCCAAACTGGTGATGGAAGAGGCTCCCGAGTCGTACAAAAACGTCACCGACGTCGTCGACACCTGCCACACGGCTGGTATCAGCAAGAAGACTATCAAACTACGACCCATCGCGGTTATCAAAGGCTGAACTCTTTATCACCGGATTGTGGACTGAAATAAGTTTTTTTTTTTTTTTTTGTAAATACTGTGATATAATCAACATCTCATACTATATTTAATACTGCAATAAATCCTTGGCTTGTTACTCGTCTGAGGTTTGCTCACACCCAGGTGAACAAAAAACACTTTTATGAAAAATTATTTATTAGCTCGTTCTCGTATTGTCAAGCTTAGCACAATTACAGTAAAAGGGAATGTTTCATTGACTTGGGCTGAAACGTCAACCTCTTTTACACGGTTGCACTTTATTTTCACCGTTTTATGGTACGAGGAGAGATCCTTCGGAGTGAAATAACATACCAATTAATGGGCGGTTGGGTTCGAACCAGCGGACAATCATGAGAGTGACTTGGGCGTCGTTATTCCTCAATCATTGTTGCATTTAGTTCAATCAAACACCACAACTTTCAAGATCGCCCAAAAGCCTTCTGTTTTCATTTTCTTAAAATCCTCATCCAAGACCACGACATGTATTCTTGAGATGTAAATTTTCCCTCCGTAGACTCTCCTTTAAATAACCGAATTTTTTTACTACAATAGTGATGCAAGTTACCGACGGTCTTCACTACTACGCTAAAATCTCGATTTCTTTTTTTTTACACCAACTGCAAAACACCGGTTTAGCTTAATGTTAAAAGTGTTTTTCAAGATGCTCACTTTCTTCACCGGATTTCATGGAAAAAGTTTTACATATTTTATTTACAATTGTGAAAATTCTCCATTAACAATATTCTACTCTACATCAGTTTGACTTATCTCTAAATAAACTCATACTTGTTTGGAAAAAAAGGCACTTTCAGGAATTTCACTCTAGTATTTACATGAATTTACAAGTCAACCTAGTTTTATCACAACCTCGTCGCCTTATATTATGACTTTCAGTGGAATATGACTTAGCGGGAAGGCCAGTTTGACGCCGTCTGGACACAAAATGGAGACTTCCGGCCGTTTCTTACCAGCTAGATTTGATTTCGTTATGCTCTTGGAAAAAGAAAAAAAAAAAGAGTTTATGTACAGGCAGCGTTGCCGAGTCCACGGGTGTTATCTCGGGCGGACGTTGTCGAGGCTTTTGGCTTTCACTATTTGAGGGACGGGGCCTTTGTTGACGCAGAGGAGCTCTTTCGCTTGCTTGTCGTCGTCTTCGGGTTCGATGTCGGCTATCCGGGGTTTCGTTGAGTTGATGAATTTCTTGAAATGAAAATGACAAAGCGTTAAAAGTCGTGGGGATTTTGAAGTTTTAGAAACGCTTCAGGAGGGGGTTTCAGATAGTTACGGGGACATTCAAGCTTTTCTTGTGGCCACACTGTTTGAAGACAGCTCTGAGCTGGGAGCACTGTCCCTAGACAAAGGCAACACTGCCACTAACCCTGTATTGGTAACACTGTTCTTAAGGTCCTTGAGCTGTCAACACTAAGGTCTCTGACATCTCTAAGGGCCTATTTAACCAACTAATGGCTCCGCAAACTTACTGAGCTCCGCACGGATTCCCATACTAATCGGTGCTCCCTCGGGGGTTTAACCTGGGCGTTAACACTTAAACTCTCGGTATCTCGGGTGGTGAAAGTGGGCCTGAGCCACCTAATAAGGTAAAAGCGTCTCGGCTCTTAATCGGACGTCAAGAGGCAATAATTCTTCAAACCAAACTCTGGATGCTCAAGGGTGTTGACCAAACGTCAGCTTGTTCCGCCCATGGAAACATTATAGGAGTTAATGAATTCAGCCCCATCAAGTGTGAAAGGTTTCGCTCTCTGCGAGGTGTCAGTGGAGGAAGTTAATAAAACGATTTGTAGACTAAAAAACACCAAGTCTATGGACTTTTTTGGGCTTACGACTGAAATTATTAAGACGTTGGTTCCCAACGGTAGTGGAGGAGCTCACTCCGCCAGTACACCAATCAGAAGCAGCTCTAAACCCCCCCCCCCCCCACCTGGCGCACAGTTCGAAGGCGATTTTCAGGCGGTCTTGAGAGTAAGCCAAGAGCCCAAAAATTGCAAGACGCACAGAGCATGAACGCTTCTGTGCTCACACCACTTCGGGATCCTACTCCGGTGGGAGATGCATGTAAAGTGGTAGATGCTAGACCTAATCCTTCTCGGGCCTCGGACTGGAGCGGCCTTAAAGTGGAGTATGTGGTGTTCACACACTCCTAATCCAGTAATCCAGGGGGGGGGGGGGGGGCAGCTGCTGGGCACTTCGGTGTCCTGCGCTCGCAAAGCGCCACTGGCCGCCCCCCTCAATTGGCATTGGATTTGAGGTTGGTCGTGATGATACCCCACTCTCGCAAGAGACAGGGGTAGCTGGATGAGCGGACGAGTCTGCTCATCTGGCGGCATGTGAGTTTTTTTACTCTGGTCGTAAACTCGGGTACCAGCCTGCTCAGCTGGTAGAGTGCGCTAGAACACTCGGTCTCACTTGTGGCTCAGTAGTACAAGTACTGGCTCCTTCGTGGTGCTGGGTCTCCCTCGTTTGGACGTCTACGGACCTCCGGCGGTGGGCTTTGCCGGTTTGCTTGCATCCGGCGGGAGAGGCATAGCTCTAGAAGTGGGCGAGCCCTCCTTTAACCTCTTAGACATTCAAATGTGCTCACACCACTAAGGGCATTTCAGCACCTTCTTCACTGAAAAACTGCGCACAATCAGTCGTTGCTTTTGCAAGCACATATGCACAGTATTACGATTGAAATTAGTGTTTGACTGAGAAAGGATCCCCCCATGTAGGATTTCAATGCCCTTGAAAGTGCACATAAGTTAAACATGTCCACAATTGCGCAGATCGACTGTGACATCTGACAGAGTTGGGCACATTTTTATTTATAAATAAGGTTGTGAATTAATTCACATCATGCTTTGTTTGTGAATGTGAATGTGAATTAATTCATACTTTACCTATTTGTAAATGTGAATTAATTCACATTCACAACTGTAAATGTGAATTAATTCAAATTCACGTTTTCTGTAAATTAAATTAAATTCATACAAAAAATTGTAAATTATTCACAAAAATGTAAATAATTACAAAAAAAAAGCCTGTGAATTTTTTTAAATTTACAAATAATTTGTGAATTTTTTTAAATTCTCAATTAAATATGTAAATTTTTTTTAATTCACTAATAAATATGTGAATTTTTTTACATTTACATTGAATTAAGACCAAATTCGCGGTAATTACGGTTCTCATGGGTCTGCTGATATTGTAATACACTGAGAAAAGCTGATGAATACAATTTTTCTGGCAATTTCCTACCACTTAATTGTAGTATATTATTAAGTGGTATTATTGTTCTCAGTGTATTATAATATCAGCAGACCCATGAGAACTGTAATTACCTACCGCGAGTTTGGTCTTAATTCACTGTAAATGTAAAAAATTCACATATTTAGTTGTGAATTTAAAAAAACTCACGTATTTAATTGTGAATTTGACAAAATTCACAAATTATTTGTAAATTTAAAAAAATTCACAAATTATTTGTGAATTTAAAAAAATTCACAGGCTTTTTTCTGTAATTATTTACATTTTTGTGAATAATTTACAATTTTTTGTGTGAATTTAATTTAATTTACAGAAAAAGGTGTGAATTTGAATTAATTCACATTCACATTTACAAATAGGTAAAGTATGAATTAATTCACATTCACATTCACAAACAAAGCATGATGTGAATTAATTCACAACCTTATTTATAAATAAAAATGTGCCCAATTCTGATCACCCTGCCCTGCAGATCAAATCAATGATGTTTTCATATTAACCTTGAGGATAGTTTTCCCTTCGGACCCAGCCACAGAGCATATCGCCACGACGGGGATCCACATGAGGCAAATGGCTGTGATCGTCCACCCAACCGCCTCAGCCCACCAGGGATACGTGTAGTTGCCGTTGTCGTACGTCAGCGCCTCGTAATCCACCACGTGCAGAATCCAAACCACCTGACCAAAAAAAAAAAAATTTGTTGGACACGTGAAGGATTTTCCTCTTTCAACTCCGCCCTGCGAGAGCGTATTTTCGTACCAGGATGAAGCTCGGAGCCGCAACAGCCCAACAGACTCTGAAGTAGAAGTAGGGAGTCTCTCCATTCATGACGTTGATGTTCTTGCACAGACGGCCCGCCCCGTAAAACCAAGCGACGGCGATAGTTTCGAAAAAGGCTATCGGCATGATCGAATTCGACAAGGCGTAGTGATCAACAAGCTGGAACACGTAGATTCCTCCCTGGAAAGTCATTTTAAATTAAACATCGATAACTATCGGAAATTGTTCGCATACTGGAGAGAGATCTTACTTGGGTGATCAGCGGTAGGCCGAGAAGGAACGAGATTATGCAGATGACGAGCACGACGATTTCATGGCAGACGAGCTTCTTCTTGATCCAGTTGGGGAAACCATCTTGGAATGACGTCACGACCACTTCGACGATCGCGAACTGAAAATCCGATGAATTAGTAGAACCCAAGGCTGGCGGATTTTGTCATGAGTGTTTTACGCACCTGGCTGTTGAGGCCCAAGCATAGAAGCATGAAGAAGAAAAAGACAGCCCACAAACTTGATACGGGCATTTTCGACAGAGCTTGGGGGTAAACGACGAACATGAGACCAGGACCTGAGGATAGAAAAGAGTTCGTTTGTCAGCAGTCAGAGGTAGGATGTTGGTATCTCTTGGCGGTTAGTGAAAACATCCACCTGTTGATGGCACCTCTGAAGGAAGATTGGGGTAGGCTAACGGCTGGCTCCAAGCCAACAAAAGGGGTTTTAGAGCCCCTTAGCTATAAGGCTACAGAGTGTCAGCTTGTCCGTTGCCCGAGATACCTCTATGGCCCAGGACCCACTCCAGGGAGGGGTGCTACCGAGTTGATTCCCTACTGCCGAGTTGGTTCCCAACATTTCCTTCGGCATTCTATCCAGATTTAGGACTGGCTACAACTGAACATTCTTGGCAAGCTTACAAATGCCAGGCCGGCCCTCAGGGCAAAACGAGCGGGGGTTGGCTGGCATAGCTAGCAGTCAATGAGTACTGATTCTTTACCGCGAAGACCAACGAAGGAGAAGGGAACCATTTCGGACCTCACACTGCGGAACCTATTCGGACAACAAATATTTCGCCGGGAACCAAAACGGCTACACCGTCAGGGAGACCCTTTGCGATTTGTTCCATACCACTCCTGACGAGGTGGATGGTCTTAGTGCCATGATCAACGCCTATCTGAAAGTATACAGACACGGGGTCTGGTGTGCCTTCCGCGCTTTCCCTTGCTGCCACCAGGGCCGTGGAGAGAAAATCCGGGCCCGGGGGCTAAATTCATCGGGCCCCCTAAAAAAAAAATAGGTATGAAAATTTTTCCTATATTGATCTGTCCCTTTTCCCATTTTGCCTCTCCTCCCCCCTTTTTTTACACACACAAAAAAAAAAAAAACAAGAAAATCCGGGCCCCCCTACGAAGGCCGAGCCCGGGGGCAACGGGTCCAGCCCCCCCCCCCCTCTCTACGGGGCTGGCTGCCACGTTGATCGCAATAATTTCGGCCTGGAAGCTAATTAGTTTCCTTTGGGTTGATCCCCGTATACTCCAGCGCCAGTGTCTGCGTTAATTTTTGATCCATCTGTGTACCAGATATGTCAATGGTGCAGCAATAGGCATCTCTCCTGCCCTCTCCGCGTCAGTTTTAACTTGTATATAGGTTTACCAAGCTCAATTGAGAACACCTATAGATGGGGTTCAGGAAGGAATGTGCGTGTAACGTCTGCCACCATCTCGAGTAGCGGGTCTTTCACTACACCCATAATTTTGGAACGCCTTGGGTGGGATGAATCCCTCCAGGAGGCTGAAACCTCTCACAATTCGAAATAAGCTTCACACCATCGAACGAAGCTCTCAAAATATTCAAACAATTCATCCAATTTTTCGAAAGGAGGCTACATGAACGTACCGTCATCGATGACGTCTTCAATGGATGTCTGTTGCTCCATGGCGATGTTCCCTATCGTGGCGAATGCAAAAACGCCAACGATGAGGCTGGTTACGGCGTTGATCCCTGACACGGTGAGTGTGTCCACCAGGATCCGATTTCCAGCATGGTTGTAGCTGGCGAAGGAGATGACGCTGCCGAAGGCGATCCCGATGGAGTAAAAATTTTGAGCCGCAGCGTACACCCAAACCTACAACGTAGAAGAAGATAGATACGTTTCCCAACCGTCGGCACATTGTCACTCACCTAACTCACTTTTGAGTCCAGCAGAAGTTCCCATTTGGGACTGAAGAAATACTGCAACCCGTCTTCGGATCCCTCGAGCGTCAACGCTCTCCCCAGGAAGACGAGCACGAGTATGAAAGGGAGCGTGGCCGTGAAGTACAACACTTTACCCGAAGACCGGACGCTTTTCCACAACGCGAAGTAGACGAAGAGCCAACCGAAGAAGAGGCAGGCGGCCAACTCCCACCGGATGTGACCCGGCTCCTCGATCCCGCTGCTCACCTGGAGCACCTTCTTACTGTAATCCGACATAATATAGGTAGATATTTACAATTGTTTACCTACCACTTAATTGTAGAGTTAAGGCTACTGAGGTTGACGGGAATAATTTATGTACCACTCATTCAGGCAGTCTCTGTATGTTGTCTCTGTTACACAATTAAACATTAGGCGAAAAAATTGCAGAATTTTCCGCCCATCACCTCTCAATCTCTCCACCTTCCTACTGGACGGCGCAATGGCCGCCAATTGGTGCACTTGCGCCCAACTTTCTTATTTTAGATGGAAAGTGAGAATTAAATCATTAAATGATTTATTAAATTTTAATGATTCAAGAGACTTTATTTTCGACTGGCTGCGGCTGCCATCATGGACATCGTTTACCATCCTCTCAAGGAGAATAACGTAAAGTGAGTTTTACATCAAGGTTTGTGACCTGGTCGGCCTATCATGATGGGTTTAGAATATATACTGCTACTCCTCTCATGTTTACGCTCATGGCACCCCAATGCCTCGTTCCTCTTGGTGGGGGAGGGGAGGGGGAGGGGTTTACCATCGGAATCAACGCAGAAAATAATTGTTTCTCTCCTGGTCACTCATTAAGTAGGTACACTGGATGGCTATGATTACAAATTGCTTCATGCAAAATGGTACCTGAGTCACTTTTTTCACTTTTAGGCTTCATAGGATTTTCTAAGGTGTTGGGGGTCGTTTTTATCGACTCCTCCAGTAAATAACTAGAAGTTGGCTACCTTCTATCGACGCTTCCAGAAACTCCATTGTAACCAGTGAAAGCGAGATTTAAACCCATATCATGTGGTACAAACTGGCCGTCACAATAACTGAATCATTCACATTACTCCCCCCCCCCCTCCTCCTCCTTCCTTATGCTTATTTTGGTTTATTATTCTTGGAATTATTATAATACACCTATGTTTTCGCGACGGGGGTCGACGACTCCGATCGGCCTCAAAATTTGACATTATCTTTCAAGAGGTTTACATTCAAAATCCGAAATGTCCGCCCGCCGTCCGAGCCGTTTTGGGCAGTAGGATTTTTTTTTTTTTTTTTAATCTGAAATTTTGACAAAATACTTGGTTTACCATCTAGTTGTGCCCGCGAGGTTTTCAGTCCGATCGCCCAAACCCGTGGGGCGCTATGGGGCTACGGGAGGGTTTTTTTTTAAAGGCTTTTGGCTATGGGATCGAGTTAGGTGTCGTTTTCGAGGTATTTTTGGACTAGAATCCATTTATTGGGGTCCCGGAATGATCCGATTTCACTGTGGCGATCTATAGGGCTTTCATGGGGCTAAAAATGGGATTTTTGAAGGATCCCAGGAGGTTAAGTATTTTTCGAGTAAAGAATAAAGAATGTTTGAAAAAACAATTTTTTTGAAAAACAAAAAATCCAAAAAAATGTTTTTTGAAAAAAAAAAAATCCAAAAAATTTTTTTTTTTCCAAATTATTTTCTTTTGACACAGAAATAATTTTTGCACAATTAACCTATATCAAAGAATAATAAACCCTTGTGTAAAATTTGCAGCGTTTTGGTTTATTATTCTTGGAATAATACACCTATGTTTTCGCGACACGGGTCGACGACTCCGATCGGCCTCAAAATTTGACAGTATCCATTTCAAGAGGTCTACATTCAAACGCTGCAAATTTTCCACAAGGGTTTATTATTCTTTGATATACGTTACTTGTGCAGAAATTTAATTCTGTCAATGAAGAAATTTAAAAAAAAAATTATTTTGGGATTTTTATCTCAAAAAAAATTTTTTTTTTGGATTTTTTTGTTCAAAAATGTGTTTTTTCAAAAATTCTGTATATTTAACATCCTGGAATCCTTCAAAAATCCCATTTTTCGCCCCACGAATGCCCTAAAGATCGCCCCAGTGAAATCGGATCGTTCCGGGACTCCAAAAAATGGATTCTACGTCCAAAAATACTTCGAAAACGACACCTAACTCGATTCCATAGCTAAAAGCCTTCAAAAAACCCCTCCCGTAGCCCCATTATAGCCCCATAGCGCCCCACGGGTTTGGGCGATCGGACTGAAAACCTTGCGGGCACAACTAGATGGTAAACCAAGTATTTTGCCGAAATTTCAGATTTTTTAAAAAATTCCTACTGCCCAAAACGGCCTGGACGGCGGACGGCGGACGGACATTTCGGATTTAGAATGTAGACCTCTTGAAACGGATAATGTCAAATTTTGAGCCCGATCGGAGTCGTCGACCCCCGTCGCGAAAACATAGGTGTATTATTCCAAGAATAATAAACCAAAATCCGAAATGTCCGTCCGCCGTCCGGGCCGTTTTGGGCAGTAGGAATTTTTTTAAAAATCTGAAATTTTGGCAAAATACTTGGTTCACCATCTAGTTGTGCCCGCAAGGTTTTCAGTCCGATCGCCCAAACCCGTGGGGCGCTATGGGGCTAAAATGGGGCTACAGGAGGGGTGTTTTGAAGGCTATGGGATCGAGTTAGGTGTCGTTTTCGAAGTATTTTTGGACGTAGAATCCATTTTTGGGGGTCCCGGAACGATCCGATTTCACTGTGGCGTTCTATAGGGCTTTCATGGGGCTAAAAATGGGATTTTTGAAGGATCCCAAGAAGTTAAATATTTTTCGAGTAAAAATTAAAGAATTTTTGAAAAAACACATTTTTGAAAAAAAAATCCCCCCAAAACATTTTTTTTGAAATATAAAAGTCCAAAAAAAAATTTTTTTAATTTTTTTTATTGACAGAATTAAATGTCTGTACAAGTAACCTATATCACAGAATAATAAACCCTTGTGTAAAATTTGCAGCGTTTTTCAATTACATTCGATTTTTCACCTACGAACTTTTACAATAATAATTATTGTAAAAGTTCGTAGGTGAAAAATCGAATAAAATTGAAAAAAATTAAACTTACGTACTTCACGCTTTTACTATCAATAATATTATGCTACCTAACCCCAATAAGCTACCTACAATTCTAAACAATTATTGTACAAGTCCGTAAAATAAAAATGAAATGAAAAAACGCTGAAAATTCTATAAATGGGTTTATTATTCTTTGATATAGGTTACTTTTGCAAAAATTTAATTCTGTGTCAATAGAAAAATTTTGGAAAAAAAAGTTTTTTTTAATGCTTTGTTTTTTACTCGAAAAATATTTAACCTCCTGGGATCCTTCAAAAATCCCACTTTTAGCCCCACAGATCGCCAAAGTGAAATCGTATCGTTCTTGGACCCCCGAAATCGGCTTCTAAATTCAAAAATACTTCGAAAACGACACCTAACTCGATCCCATAGCTAAAAGCCTTTAAAAAAAACCTCCCATAGCCTCATTTTAGCCCCATAGCGCCCCACGGGTTTGGGCGATCGGGCTGAAAACCTTGCGGGCACAACTAGATGGTAAACCGAGTATTTTGTCAAAATTTCAGATTAAAAAAAAAAATCCTACTGCCCAAAACGGCCCTCCATTTTTTTTTTTTTTTAATATAAAATTGTTTTTCATTGACAATTAAATTTCTGCACAAGTAACCTACCTATATCAATGAATAATAAACCCTTGTGTAAAATTTGCAGCGCTTTGTCTTTTCTTCTAAGGTCTTCTCTTCTTAGGTGTTACTTCTTATGTTTTAGGTTTCATCTCTCTTCTGTGGTCTCTTCTTTTTGTCTTTTTTCTCGTCTTTCTCGTTCTTTTTTTGGGGGTTGTTTCTCTTCTCTTCTTTGGTCTCTTCTTCTTAGGTTCTTGTCTTCTCATGTCTTTTCGTATTTTCTTCTAGGCCTTCTTCTTTTTCTTTATGTATTTTTTCGCTTTTGTTTAGATTATTTATGTAGATTATTGTTTTTCGTTTTTCTTGAAATGAGGTTAACTGACTCATGTACGTCCCTTGTTGCAAGAGACAATTCAAATGGCTTTTCGGCGCCTATTTGCAATGAGGTTAAATGGGAGCACCTGTTTGTAGGTTCATTGTTAACAGGCAAATTGTGTTGTCGCTTCAACTCCCGCTTTTCTCTAGAATTAATTTATATCCTAAACCTTGAACAAACTCTGACGATCGGGAGGGTTTCAAGACGAGTTGGAAATTTAAAAATACATTGTATGAGCCCATTTCGAGAAGGAGATCCCGCCTCCACCTCTGACCACTCGCCCATCATACTGGCTAGAAAGGGAGACCTCCGCCACTGACTGGTAGAAGCGAATCTGGTTCCGCACCTTCCCGACTGAGCGAAGCGATACCCCTGTCTATAAATTATTTGTTCATTAAACGGGACGAAAACCTTGCAATCTCAACTTAGTTATGTACCGAGTATTTCGTCAAAAAGTTCCCTACTACCTGAGGCCAAAACGGCCAATAATTCGGCCTAACCACTTTCCAAACGGGCCTTGCCACTTCCTAACTACTAGTCGTATTCAGTGACATTGGTTTGGTCTATTTACAGCTAAATTATCGCCTCGCACGAGTGATTAGAACACGTTAGCCGACTAAACCGCGCAATTAGCGGTCTTTGTGAGCCGTCGAGAAGTACCGCCTTTTGGGAACGAGGCTTTCGTAATTCCTTGAAATTCCATCGGATGTGCTTCACATTTTAAGATGAAAGGATTTTTTCAGCGTGAATAATGAATTTAAGTTGAAGCAATGCGGCGAGTGAAAACCGTAAGAAAACCGCCATTTGGTGACATTAAATTTCACCAAATTAACAATATGATTGAAATTTTCGGTCAAGTCTATGGCACGTTCAACGTTATAACGCGTTGTTCACCTCCAGTGCAGCGGTAAGACCTGTTCGATCAATCAAAGCCCCCCCCCCCCCCCCCCCCTTTTAACAAGGAATAATAAAACAGCTTAAGATAAAAATACCAACTTGTAGAATTCTTCAGCCGGAGTGAGAGAGTTGTTGGGTTTCTCTTTGGAGAGAGTCGGGTACCAGCACCTTTCTGTGTTGAACGTGTTGCCGCAAGTGTTCCACAGAGGGTCCGAGTGGAAGGAGGTGAAAAGGTAGAAGAGCGTGTAGGCGATGATCACGTTGTAATAAGTTGACATGAAAAATGCCACGAAGACGCTCGACAGTCCTGCGCCTATGAACAAGACAGGGTCACGATTAGGAAAAATGTTCGACATGGAACGTTGGCTCCATCTTGGGGGGCGAGTGGAAGGTCAGGCGAAGTACCTACATCTTGGGAGTCTTCTGACAAGGCAAAATTCACAAGTAGATCGTGAGTGGTCGGGGAGGGGGGTTATGGGTGTTCCCAGCAGGTAAGCGTAGTGGCTTGTCGTCCTTTTCCTGGGCGACCAAAGTTTATCAAAGAGAGCTGTGAGGGTTTTACCCCCTTTTCTCTCTCAATCTCGCCATCCGGGCAGAGGTAGTACCGGCCGGGAGGGGCAGATCGCGCGACGGAACCCCTCTTCTCTCACCGATAAGTCAGCCTTACCGTTCGAAGACGGGATTACGGCGTTTAAATTGCCATTTACAGTGTATAATTGAGCAACATGCCTAATCGCAATGATTATTTAGGCATCAATACCGCTAACCAGGCCTCCATGGCCTCCAGGAGCACGGGTCCACTGCCCCGGCCTCTTTTGTCGACATTTCAACTAAGGAAGCCATGGGAGTTCCCCTATGAGACTGTGTCAGCAGGCCAGGCCACCTTTGGTCGTCTAAGGTAGCTGTAATTTGATGGGGTTCTCACAGCTGTTCCCGGTATAACTGTGCGCCCAGAGGTGCTCAAGTTCTTCATCAAGCAACTGTTTCACCTCCCACGCGTCACCCTGGACTACGTTGTATATTTGGAGGCTGGAGTAGAGCTGCTGTTCATGTTGACCTTGTCCCTCCATTGCAGGTATCTGCTGAAGATAGCGAGTGTGCCAACTAGCCGTTATGCCAGAATTGTGGTGGAAATGGCGGATCTCCAGCTGTTTTGGAGTAGGGCTTCAAAACTTGGGTGACCAGGTGGGATGTGCATTGGGCCTTTCGTTGGGGACAGGAGTAGGCTGAGGTGTCAGCTGGCTTCAACAAAGGGTTAAGGATGATTGGATAACACATACCAGAGCTAGGGCCCTTGCATCACGACACTAACGCCAACTGGATCAAGGAGAGTAAAGCATGAGGGCGGAGACCCAGAAGGCATTGATATTCGTCCTCAGATGGGTCTGGAGGATTCGTGGAGACCCGCTCGACCTCAACTGTCGGCCGCAATAGCAGGAGGAGGAGGATGACAGTTCGAACCAACACAAGCAGAGGACTCATTTTCTCTCCTTAACCAACTCATTGAACCGAATCAGTTCGTTGTGTAATATGGGTGTCACAAAAGTCATGTTTCACTTTTTGGCGGATTGTCCTGTTCTAGGGGAATTTAGAAGGATGAATTTTGAGACTGCAAAGTTGTAATGTGAAACGGTTTTCGCCAACCTAATCGGAGTGAATCGGCTTCTGGCGAGATTCTGTAATTCAGCCTGGGCATATCGTGCAGAGCTTGTCGGTTTTTTTAATTGAGAAAATTAACCTCCATCATTAAATATTCATCTTCTTGAAATTGTGTAAACGAATAATGTCAGAGGCTCCCGGAATAAACTGAAGAGGCGTCCCTTACAACAACTTGAAAGCCTACAATGCAAATTTCAAGCCGACAGCCGTCTTTTCCCTCCTGAAAAATCAAAAATTAACCAACAATTCAAAAGCTCTAAAAACTAATTCTGGCTCACCTTTCATGATGGGGCAGAGTTTTGAAAAAGCTCCGATCGGCCCTCTTCGAGTAAATTGTCCTATGGCTAGCTCCATGTAGAGAAGTGGAACCCCGCAAAATATTAATATCAAGTAGTAGGGTATTAGAAACACTCCTGAAAGCAAAGAAAACGTGACGTCATCAACTGGAAGATTCGTCAGCACAGAGAAGGTATATAACGGTGTGTAAAATTTACGCAAAAGACTACCACAAAAACTCCTTCGTGTCTCTTCTTGTCTTCTTATTGAAGCGTCAGACTCTGTTGTTTCGTCATCATGTATCCGCCATAGGTGAACATTAAAATCGGATGATTTATTAGCACAGAGAAGATATACAGCGGTGTGGAAATGTAGACAGCGGTCTTTATCTCTTCTTTGTGCAGAGGAATCCTTCAACTTTAATGTTCAACTATGGCGGATACCTACATGACATGTACACTACATTGTAGTGATGGATATCGACCAACAAAATTTGTTCAATTGATTTAATCAATTAAAATAATCGACAACTATTTCATCTGAATTAATACCGATGTAGGTAGGTACAGATTAATCGGGTCCTTAAAAATATTTTTTAACTTACTCAATTATTGAGTAATCGATTATTGGTTGGGAAAAAATTAGATACCATAATGAAAACAACGAACTCAAAACAAACAATTTATTGAGGAAAAAATCATGAAACAAAATTTGTTTCATGATTTTTTCCTCAATAAATTGTTTGTTTTGATTTAATCAAAAGGAAGAGTATGATGACGAAACAACTGACGCTTGAAGGAGTTTTTCTTGGGATATTTTGCTCGAACGTCTATACAACTAACAGTTGTCGTTACGGCAACACCACATAACTAATTTTGACAAAATTTTCAGGAGAGCCGAAACTGTGGTTCTCAATGATTTCAAAGAATCGTGGCAGTTGTGTGGTGTTGGGTTTTTTCCATTTTCTGAAGTCTGTATCATTCGATGGACAACATACACAATATGTTCACAAAGAGAAGAACTCAAAGAAGAACTCAAAACACCCAAAAAAGTTAGTTACAAGGGGTGTTGCCGTAACGACGACTAATCGGGGTCCTTACAAATTGAGTCGACGGTTGAGTAGACATTATGTGTTATTATAATAATTGGTACATATAATACTCAGGGCTACAATGTTATTATAATAAACTATGTTGTTATAATAGTATAATAGGTACTGTGTGCGAGTTGTGCGGAATTTCGCACCCATTCGCGACGAGGGTATTCCGATCAACTTCAAAATTTGTCTTTATGGTTATGAGTTTGGTTAGGGAGAGAGAACGACTCCTCTGCTGAATACTAAATTGTTTATTCAGGTAAACAATTATAACGTGGGGACCGGTTTCGAGCAACTATGCTCATCTACAGCCCTGACAAGAAAACCATTAAATTTTGTCATTAGCATCAGAGGAAAAACCATAAAATTATATTAACAATGTAAACTCGAAATTATATTATACTGAAGGTATATGAACAAACACAAATGGTGAAAAATTATAACTGACGAAAACGGTCCAGAATGGTGGTACATAACTTGACAATAGTAAATTCGGAATATGGATCCACTGTTAAAATTTGCTCCATGACTGATGGCCAGTGAACCATTTGAAAACCAGTTATGGTATACCGTATACTGTATACTGTAGATGAGCTTAGTTGCTCGAAACCGGTCCCCACGCTATAATTGTTTACCTGAATAAACAATTTAGTATTCAGCAGAGGAGTCGTTCTCTCTCCCTAACCAAACTCATTGGATTAGACCTCTGCACCATCGGCAAACAACCACTTTATTTATGGTTATGTTTTATGATGGGTGAAATGAATAATTCATTACGGACAATTATTGTCCGTCCACTGTGCAGGATGTTTTGGGCGTCACAAATCTTTGTATTCTATCATTTTGACTATATATATCAAGTTCTGCCGGCAATGTGGGGCTAAAAAGAGGCCCTTGTAATTGTAAGGGGATAGGTGGTCTGATGAGGTGTCGTTTTTAAAGAATTCTTCGACGCAAAATCCATTTATCCCCGTACACCTACTACAAACTACAAGGTGGAGGATCTAAGGGGCTCGTATGGGGATAAAAATTGAGTCTTATAGAACTTCGGCCAAGACCTCGAATGAGAAGTTCGAAGTTCTTCAGGAAGTTTAATCACTCCTTTGAGGGTCTCTCATCTGCATCAACAGTATACAGATAGGGGAGGTGGGGGGTAAAAGTCCCCAGTTTTCGGTTTTGTGATTAAATCAGGACTTCAGGAAATTTTCCTAAACACATTTCTCAAGAGATCCATCTGGATCAGGATGAGAGGAAAGAAAGCTTCTCCATGGGATTAGTTTCAGCTGCTACCAGAAATCTACTGTCTTCCTTCAGCTTCTTCTGAAGTCCAATATCATCCTCTGGCATGCTCACAGGATTTTGAGTGATTTGCTCACGACGACAACCATTTCGCGTGAAATCTAATTTACAGTATTTCATTGAGAGAATCCCTAAAATCATTGTACACATTTTCTACAACGCCAAAGCCCATAGTGACACAAGACACTGATCCAAAAGAAATCAAAAGCCCTCACAGATAGTCCAGAAGTTATCTTCACTTCGTCGCGTGAGGACTTTTTCTCCTAATGGTTAGCCGCTCCAACACTATTACAATGCTCGTCGCGAACGTATTACAGGTGAAGGCCCTCATTTGAATGAAGTTGGTCAGGGAGGCTCCAGCAGTTGTCACCTCGAACGTCTCGCGGGTTAGAATCAAATCGTCACTAGCAATATCATTATTCAGGACATGGCACCCTCTAATAAGGATGTTACAGTTACAAAGGCCCCCAAATTGATAGATGATCCGAGAGGTTCCTCTCGCCTAAGGTTCTGAACCAGACAAAACTTGAGACCATGACCGAGACAGAGACCCGACGTAGAGGGTTAAGCCTAGAGTTTCAAATCTTTGTTTTTTATTAAAAATGACACGATTTGAGGGGTTACACGGTTTTGTTCTCTACGGCTGCGTCGCTGAATTTTGAAAATGAGAGAGGCATCGCTCATAAATGATAAATGCACAGTCGGATAGCTCTATAGGAGGACTCTGCAACTCAAGCATGGATGAAGATATTTCCACTTTGTTGAGGCTTGCTCAGTCTTGGGGGAGTTCGGGATGCGTTTCCTGGGGCAGAGTGATCATGAGCACAGTGAGGATGGTGGAGCTGCTGATCTTTAGGGGACACGTCAACGTGATGTATAAAAATTTGAGAACGGTCCATAAAAGTTTGAAGACTTGTACCTTTGATGACACCATAGCAAGGTTGGCTAACTTGCACCTCTTTGACCAATCAAGACCGGATGTAAATTAGAACATCACGTCCCGCTCAGAATCCCAGGAATTCAAATTTTTGATTTTTCCTAAGGGCCTGTAAATAACGGAGACAGTTTTCTTCTATGTTGAATCGTTGAACTCGATAAAACTCCCTTCAAGGGGGAAAAATCATTCAACAAATGGCATGGAAGATAGTTAAACAACCCTGAAAGCAACTAAGGAATCAAAATAAATAAAATTAACGTAAAGGGGCATCACAATTAAAAAATGTCAACTCCTAATTTCGATTTACATGCTAGAGGGCCGAATAAGGTTCGTTTTTGAGGTGTTTTTGGACGTACTGCAAAAGGAGTTTTACCCCATGCGTCTTGCGGCAGCAAGGTAGGTACCCCATGCGCCCCAGTCAAGGAAAATGAAATAACCAAATGCTCCTAGTTCGTTTTGCGGTGCCCCGGGTGCCCAACAGAACCATTGGACTGGCGGTGTGCTACTTCTGGCGGTCTGTGGCACTAGTGTATGGCCACAATGTCTTCGACCGAAGAATCTTCGGCGGTAGGCCACGGAGAAGCCCCCCCTACGGTGGCCGCACGATCTTTCCCTCCAGGCGACTGCTTCAGCATCTGCTGCACCAGAACAGACACCTAGGGGCAGCCCTTGGTCACGGGTCAACCATCTTGACTTCTCTCCCAGACAGGGAGCTGGAAAGTACGGCCAAGTAGCTCAGAGGGCTCTTTCCACCAGCTCCGACAGGACTTGCGGCCATACGTTGTCAAACGCTCCCTGGATATCCAGGATAGCGGCCATGAGCCGCCTGAGTACCATCCCCAGGGCGGAGAGAAGGCTGATAAGGCGATAGGACCTACCAGAGGTATGTAGCGACATATGTTTTCTAATCACCTGTGGGCCGCATCGGGTATATCAGACAATCACCTCTCGATCGGCGACACGCATTGTGAATACAATCCTCCAAAACAGGGAGGGTCCAAAGGAAATTTCGCAAGTTTCAAAGGCCTCATTTCAGAAAACGACTAACATTAGCGTCTTAAAACCACCAAGAATTTTCCGTTCTTACCGCCTCCACTCGCGTAGCAGAGATAGGGAAATCGCCAGAGGTTGCCCAGCCCGACGGAGTATCCCACGCAGGCCAAAATGAACTGGATTTTGTTCGCCCACAGGCCACGTCCTTTTCGAGGCCTTCCGACTTCGCATTCCCATTCTTCAGACAAATCGTAGCTGCTGCTTGTCGACGCGTTGTCTCCTCTGCAACATGAATAAGAGACAAAACAATCAATTTAAAATTGCATACAATAGCAACACTGTGTAGATTCAATGAGAGGTTTTGCTGTGTTCTGAGTTGGATTCGAGTTAAAATGGCTCCCGGAGCCGGAACCTGTTATAGAATAAACGGTCGAGTTAACCATTCATTGTGATTCCATGGAGAACCTCTGCATTGGGTTTGACAATTTAAATATAAAATGTGGCGGGTTTCTTGTATTTTTTTAAACTTGGAGTCCCCTTAAACGAGGGATGATCTAATCCACCGGACGTGCCGCCACTGGCCCGGCATTACCAACAAGACGAGCTGATTTGTTCTTGTCAACACAATCACGTCCCCTCTTTATAAAAGGATTAGCATAATGCCATTCCGCGAGTATAACCCCGCGTAAAATTGCTGATTGGGAGCGGTGGACAACGTCAGCGGACCCCAATTGAATAGTATATTTTGGCAAAGACCTTAAAAAATGTAGTATTTCCATAAACATTAGGTAGGTATATAGATTAAATATAAAAGATAAAAGAGAAATATAGTTGCCTATAAAATATTGATTATTAAATTTTGGTTTCCGGCATAATTTGTAAGCTTTGACACTCCGGGTCATGTGGTTATACTACACTAGCACTCTGACGGGGGCCTCGCTTCGCTCGGCCGACCACTTTCTCAGGCAGGAGGACCTCGCTACGCTCGGCTGACCACTTTTTCGGACAGGGGGGCTCGCTTCACTCGCCCATTTGAATAATCGGTCAAGTGACGGGGTAGGATACAGTGGAAACGCCGAATCATCATCTATTTTATAGCCCTGAGTGACAAATATTCCGAAATCGTGGGGAAACAAAAAACGTCCCTCCCCTGTCAACAGACCTCACAGACCTGAAGAAAGGTTGGCTCCCATAAGATGGAAGACACAACAGAATATATCCGAAATTAGTGTGGAAGGAACCATCTCCCAAATCTTAAAAACGACCCGAGCGGCAGGCTCTCGTCCCTTCCAAGGTCCCCCACAAACCACGCAGCGGCCGGCCCCTATAAGGTCTATAAAACAGACGGCATACCCACGCGCGATCTCTCAAAAGCGTTCAAATTGAACTCGCCGTCTAAATTCGTTCTTTCGGGATTTAGTACAAAATTTGGATTTCCAGGTAGGATACGCCAACTCAATCAGCCTGTAAACAACAAAGACAGTAAGGATAGAGCGGATGTGCGCGCCTCGGAAATTTCCTTCAATGTGCTTATTGGACGTAAAAGTGTCTGGGGAATCAAAATTCGCCAAAACATTTAGGGGTTCCCATTTAAAATAAGAAAGTCGGGCGCAAATGCGCCGGTTTGGGCGCATCTCGGGGGAATCTCAACCCTCCTAGTGGTAGGTAAACGGGATACCGAGATGGTAGAAAAAATCGGCGTATTTTTATCACCAATATAATATAAATATATATTATATTTTCAAACGGACCCTAATCGTGTGGAACTTTTGGAAGGCAGTAATTTTCCGCTTTCTAAAAATATAGTAGATTTGCTATGTACCATATTTTGGTTTATTATTCTTGGAATAATACACAGGTGTCTATGCCTATAATACATAGGTCTATGTTTTCGCGACGGGGGTCGACGACTCCGATCGGGCTCAAAATTTGACATTATCCGTTTCAAGAGGTCTACATTCTAAATCCGAAATGTCCGTCCGCCGTCCAGGCCGTTTTGGGCAGTAGGAATTTTTTTTACATCTGAAATGTTGACAAAATACTTGGTTTACCATCTAGTTGTGCCCGCAAGGTTTTCAGTCCGATCGCCCAAACCCGTGGGGCGCTATGGGGCTATAATGAGGCTACGGGAGGGGTTTTTTGAAGGCTTTTAGCCATGGGATCGAGTTAGGTGTCGTTTTCGAAGTATTTTTGGACGTAGAATCCATTTTTGGGGTCCCGGAACGATCCGATTTCCTTGGGGCGATCTTTAGGGCTTTCATGGGGCTAAAAATGGGATTTTTGAAGGATCCCAGGATGTTCAATATTTTTCGAGTAAAAAATAAAGAATTTTTGAAGAAAAACATTTTTGAAAAAAAATCAAAAAAAAAAAATTTTTTTTGTTGATAAAAATAAAAAAAAAAATTTTTAAATTTTTTTATTGACAGAATTAAATTTCTGCACAAGTAACGTATATCAAAGAATAATAAACCCTTGTGTGAAATTTGCAGCGTTTTTAATATAGTAGGTAGGTAGTTCAAACCTTAAAATTTAAGTTATTTAAACAGTAAAATACTTGATTATATAGTAGGCCTGGCAACCCTAGTCGATGGGGAAGACGAAGTGTTCGACCAGGCCTGCGGTGCCAGTCCCGACGGAGAAGGTTCCCGGTTTGTAAACCGGCCGAAAGAAAAAAACTACTGCGGCGCGCGCGCTCCAGGAACGGGCCGAGTCCGCTGACGAGGAGAGCAGCACGAGGCAGGAGGTCGAGACGGTTCAGGCCGTCTGCTCACCGACCATTCGACGCTATCAGGATGATGAGATGCTTATATACCAGGTAGGCAGTAAGTACTCGTTATACAATTTTCGGGAGAGAATAATTCTCATAATTTAATAATTATTAATTTAATTATTCATTATTATTATTAATGTGGAAAACGCTATTAGGTACGCCTCATGTGGCCACATTGAAAAAATTTGAAAATTCCAAAACTTGCATTTCGTACTGTAGAATGTGGCATACCTAAGACACCCGATGTATCGACGGTCGACAGGGAGAAGGGCGTAAACGGAAAATTTTTGCCTGTCACAGTTTTTAGCGCAACCTTTCCCTCAAAAAAAAAAAAAAAAAAAAAAAAAAAGGAAAGGTGCGCTCATCTCTTCGACATGTTTGTTTGTTTTATTGTTTTTCACAGCATCACGCCCGAGCAGCTCAACAGATTTTCATGAGGGTGGTCTCATTGTGATCAGCGAGTTCCTTGATTTTTCCTCCCTCATCCCCTTCATCGGTTTTCGGGAGGTCCTTCACGACGAAAGTTGTTTATCTCTGATGTGTAACTGAAGAGGCCTCAAAAGGGGGACGAAAGTTTTTGTCCGATTTCGTTGGTACAAGGGTCTATGGAATGAGCTTTTTAGGCTGATTCCAACGACTCCAAAACGATTTTTGCAGCCTGAGCCGTTCGTTACCTCTGATCGGCATAAGGTTTTATTACGCATCGGTCGTTAGGGTGCAGTTGTTTACGTAATGAGCATCACGTGGATATTTTTGATTTGTTGTGTGGCATAGTTTGGTCGCTAGATACCTACCTACTGTTTCTTAGTTTCTCTCGCTCATTAAATATATCGTAATAACAGAAAGGTTGCGCTCATCTATTCAATTCAATACCAACGGATTCCAAAACTGTCTACATTCATTTTCGGCCAAATCGAGTTAGCAGTGGATTCTGAAGCATTTTCCCGCGCTCCATCGAAAAATGACTTCAGAATCAAGGAAAACTCTCTCCTTTCCACTGGTTTTAGCTCCCAAAGTTTGGTTTATGTTCCAAAACTCTCTACTTTCATGAGTCAGTTCGAAGCAAAAGTCTCTCCATTGGACAGTTCGTGTCAAAACTGTCTACATTCATTTTTCAATCTCAATTTACTGGCTCCCTTCTTAATTGAAATAGTTCAAAATTGTCGCACTCATTTTGTGATGTCAAATGCAAAAGAAATCGCGTCTCCCGGCTTATTGGTTGAGTTGAGGCATGTTTTTTGTGTTTCCTGAAAAATTGCTAAATCGGACTTAGGCAGTTTTGAAATCAAGCAAAACTCTCTCCTTTCCACTGGTTTTGGCTCCCAAACTTTGGGGTTCGTTCCAAAACTCTCTACATTGGACAGTTCGTGTCAAAACTGTCTACATTCATTTTTCAATCTCAATTTACTGGCTTCCTTCTAAATTAAAATAGTTCAAAATTTTTGCTCTCATTTAGTGATGCCAAATGAGTCAAATGCAAAAGAAATCGCGTCTCCCGGCTTATTGGTTGAGTTGTGGCATGTTTTTCGTGTTTCCTGAAAAATCGAAAAATCGCACGTAGACAGTTTTGGAATCCATGGCCAATTGATGGCTTGTTTTGCTTGTCACAGTTTTTTTCCTGTCACGGTTTTCACAATCGCCCAAGCATTGAAAAATTTTTTTCCAATATCTTTTCTTTTGGTATGTTGTCGACACTGGTAACATTGTTCAACCGCTAGAGGAAGAAGAAAAAAAAAAATAAATAACTGCTCATAACTCAGAATCGCCAAAAATGTCAGTTACGCCCTTCTCCCTGCCGACCGTCGATATGTCAATCCACACTCGATATATGTCAATTCATCGGTTTTTGAAAAACAACACTCCAATCCAATAATTCAATTGGTGGAAGGCTCTCTTTCCTCGAGCGAATCACCTTCCCAATCCGGTCAATAAAATAATGCAATATTTCAATCACAAAACCAGGAGGACACAAGTAAGCGCAATAGCAATAAGAAAACAACGGCAATAAGAAGACAACAATCACCTTGTGAATCACAGGGAAAAAAAAGTGAAAGGGAAGACGCCTTCTCGGAATGGAACCCGAGACGTGTGGAGTTCACGTTATCTCTTTCTTCCCTTGTAGCGCTCATGAAGTCTCCTGTTTCTTCTGTACGCCTTTCTTCACGCCGTTTTAACTCCATAATTTAGTTTAGAGAAAAAAATGTCGGTACCTCTGCACATGAAGGGCGAATCTGACTTTGCAAAAAGGCGAATCTGTTTTCGGGATTTTCAAATTGAGAAGTGGAGAAAGGCGAATCTGAAAATCGTTAGGGCGAATCTTAACTCGGCCAGTTTTTCTAAAACAAAAAGGGCGAAACTGCAAGGTAATGAACAATGAACAATTCGTCATTTTCTTACTTGCAGTTGGGACACCCGTGCTTCGCACAAAAACATCAAATTCCCGTCCATCGTCTATCGATAATGCATCCATCCTTCACTTGGAACACCCGTAGCAACCCGTCAACTCGTAATTTTCAGAATTAGCAGATTCACGAACTCTCGCCAAATGTTTTGTGAGTGACATTAAACTGATGAGTAACTGGGAGATCCTCTTTTACGATTTTGATAAGAGATGTGGAGCTGGCGGAGTGAAGTAGACGAGGAAAACGAGTGAACTCACGGTTTCAAGAAGCCAACAGGTATGTAGGGGAATTCCGGATTCAAACCTTTCACGACACCCGTCAAAAACATTTCTTGAAATTACTTGATTTGAGCTTCACATTCAGAACTCTTCACACTCAATAGCCGAGCAGAATGACAAACAAACGAAACGTTAGTCTGAAAACACCAAAATAACGCCGGAAGAGCTTTTTACAAAATAATTGGATGGTATTGTTCGATGGTGTTGATAAATTTCAACAAATTACGTCGTGACCGGAAAGCCTTGCCAAATACGTATTTACCAACCGCTCTCATTAAAATCGAGCAATTTAGATTTAATTATCCGCGGAATGAAGAATTCCTAGATCCTGCAAACGCCTACGAACTCTAAAGTTGGATGTTTTGAGTTCACAAACATTCCAAAAGGTGGCGCACGAGGAAGAAAACGGGCACTGAAAATGACGCCAATTTGCCAAAGGTGCAGATTCCTATCGTACGATGTACCGTTTGTAACAACTGTATCCTTCAAAAACCAAACATGCCAGGTATTATGTCCAGAGGCCTGAAGGACGCCGCGGAACCAACAAAGGACAAATTAAGGCTTATTGTATTGTACCGGGGGTTTTTGAATAGCCGTCATTCGGAGTGTAATCAAAGCAATCTGTCGACCAGAATGGACATGAGCGTGATTTTCGTCGTCATATAAATGGCACAAATTAGCCGAGCACGGTTCACGAATCCGCCGAGATGGTTCCAGAGTTCTTTTGACGGATGAGCGATTTCTTGAAATAAACATTAAATTTTAACGTCGCCAAGAACAAGAGTTAGCGACTTCTCTCAACAGTTTGGGCAGTAGGAAGTTTTTTTAAACATCTGAAAATTTGTCAAAATACTCGGATCGCCATCTAGTAGTGTCCGCAAGGGTTTCAGCCCGCTTGTGGCTTAAAAAAAAGGTTCCTGAGGAGAGTAGGGTCGGGGACTTTTGAAGGTTTTCGTCTATGTGGTCGAGTTAGATGTAGTTTTTGAGGTACTTTGGACGTAGAATCCGCCCTCTTCCCTCAGTGCCTCACTTAGGACTCGTACCGGAAAATGTTCTGGTGAACGGGAAAATGTGGGAATTTCGCCGTGGGGATTGATTTAACAAGATCTTTAACGTGGAAATATTTCTGAAAATGGTGAATTTGCACCATTAAATTAAAAATTATTTTTATTTAGGTACATAGAATTAAATTCTATGTTCCAAAATAAATTTCTTTGCTCAATTTATGACAAATGATAATAAACCTTTGGGTAAAAATTGCATCGTTTTTTAAAAATTTTTCGTAATTGGTTTGTTGGGAATAGCGTTTCATTAAAGACTCACAAAGGCGTTTTGTTCGACTGGTCTGTTAGAAACTTAGTTCTAGCGTGAAATATCTTGACGAGGGTGTCAACCTGCAGTCATATTTCAATGTCCGTGTAATCTTCAAGTTGAGTCAAACTGTTGACATTGACAAGTGTTGACCCATCCGCTCTCAAAAACGGCGTTAAAATAACAAATGGGTCGCGAAATTCCGCCCTCAATTAAGCTCAGCTGGAAAAAAAAGGCGTAAAGAAGACAAATATTTTCGGGATTAGGGTTTCCGGATTAAAAGGGACGGGGTTTTAATTGAAAGTAATTTGCGGAGTTTGTTTGGCCCGACTGTGGGCGGAGAACTGCAAGTCGAATCAGTGTGAAAAACCTGCGACGGGCCGGTCAAGTGGATAATGCTAGACGAGGGAGGATAATGTTAGGTCTAGGTCAATCTCCTGCCTGTTCCCACGGCTGTACCCCAGTCTGGCACCTTGCAATGTGCGCGTCTTAATTGAGAGGTCGAGCGAGTAAAAGATTGGGTGTTTCTGGAAGCAGTTGGGAGGGTTTGGTGAGCGAACCCAAAGGAAACTCCAATGGGTCCAAGCTTCTGTAAGTACGGGTATAGGGGAATGGAGTCAGTGAAAATGCCTCCAAATTCTGTTCCGTAAAGTGGGGCAACTAAAAAGAGCCGCTATTTGAGAAAATGTACGTGTCCGAGCTTTCTTCAGAATGCACTGTGGGTGCTGTGGGCCCCAATCTTGCGTTATATTCTCCAGCACACCACAAGTGCTTCCGAGAGGGGCCTTGGGAAGCGCTGCAGTCGACGGCGAGATTGGGCGGATCCGCTTCTCCCGCAAGCAGCCTCGCCGCCTGCGACCTGGAGTTATCACTTCATGAAATGATGAAGTGCACTGACCGCTTGGTCTTATGATGTCTAATCGCAGTGCATTTTTGGTTGGCCCCGAGGACCGGGCATCTTCTGGTGACATTTCACCTGAGGAAGCCAGGTCAGCGGGACCAATTATTTCGCACGGGTCCGTTGCCCAGGCCACTATTAGCGACACATTGCCTGTAGTAGCTGGGAGATCGGACCTTCGTAAGACTGGGTTAGCTGACCAGGCCTCCGTTTGTGGAAGCTGGCCAGCTGTTTTCCAGTAAAACTGCGGGCTCAGGACAAACGGATATCAATCATGACCCTTCATCTTTGTTATCACATTCCCCTCAGCACCTTTCCAAGGCCAATGCGACATATCGGCCAACCTGGAGCTCACAAATCCGCCATTCTTTCATCGATATCACTCCCATGGTCAGCATATTAGACACATTTTATTTAATGAGGGTCCTTAAGGCGCATTCTGAAGAATGCTCGGACACACTATTCGTTTTATTTAAATCGCAGCCCCTGGGTCAGCAGACACCAAAACGCCTAATTTAAAAAGGTGACACGTGGTCAGCGGACCCGCACTAACGTATTTTTCCAAAGGAGCGGCTGACTCAGGAATGTGGAGGGGATCAACTCCTGGGGTGGGGTGTTACAGTAGGTAGCTTAATCTGTGAGTTGGACGGAGTAGTTTAAAAGCTCTAAAAAGCTAACAGAAAACTAGACCCCATCACTGTAACAGTACATGAAGTGAAGCAGTAAAACCGTCTAAGTTCAATTTTTGCCGAAAATAAGGTTTTGAGCTATACTGGTAAATTGTGTCCTTGCGCATCGTCTTGATCCTTCAAAACGATTCCGCAAGCTCCCATTACTTCTGTATGAGTGTTATTATAACCGTCTAAGTTTGTTACCTCCCTAACGTGAATCTAAGACCGTCTATGTTGTTTATTTGGAGTACTTGGGAATGAACTTTTCGCGTTGCCAGGATAAAAGGTGAGTTTCCCCTTGATTTTCGAGTTCTATCGATGAAATTTTTTAAGGATATCGAGGTTTATAATAGTTCTATCGGTTCTGATCATAAATATCGTTAGGGTGTTTTCGAGTTCTGTGTTATTCATCTTTTTGGGGGTGATTGATAACTTAGAGGGTTTCATCACTCATAATCTGAATGTGGAAGGCTAATAATACCGGTAATACCGTCTAAGTTGATGTTAAAGTTCACATAATACGTGATAAAACCACCTAAGTTGTAAACTAGGGAATAAAAACCTGAGTTACGCAAATATTTTCAAATTTTTGGCTTAGATAGATTTCTAAGGTTTTCATATTGAACTGTAACCAGCTTGGAGTCATTTGAGGTAGCGACTAACGTTATATACGTTTTTTTCGTCCCCTGAAAAATTTGGACTTTTCAACTTAGACGGTTTTACTACTTCACTATCGTAGGCGTGAGTTTTTTCTCGACCCCCTCGTAGTGAGTTTTATGGGTCCGGTTACTACCGGAACATGGAAAACAATAATAGCTAAGTAGACAATTACAGACGGACAAAAATGTCAAAGAACGCGACATATAGAATCTGAATGAACCAGTAGAGGACGAGACCTCCGCTCAAGTTCAATGGAAAAGCCGTACGCTGTAGGTCGATTGGGCTTCCTGGCGTCCTTGCAAGATGAACGTCCTCTGAATGGACAAAGGTGATTGCACAAGCCGGCTGATGGATGCGGAGTGAAGGTTTGTATGCACAAGACAGTCGGGATGCCTAATGAACGACGTAAGTGCCTCGAACACATTGTGCGTTTTGCGATGATGGAAAGAGCTCCGACGAGAATTAAAACTTCGACTGGTGTTTGATAGTGATATTCACTGTCCACGTTGGGTGCCTGACATGACACATTGTGCAGAGCGACTCTGGCAACCAGTAGATCCCCAATCTTATTAGGAAAAAAAGAAAAAAACAATAAGTAGTAAAGCACTCGCCTCTGCAGTGCCGGCGTACAATGTAGCCAAATAGTCTGGCGTTCACTCACTAGATTTAAAGTTCATAGGTTCAAATCGTGCCACGATTATCGTGGACCGCGACTCGTAGTCGCCCTTGCAAGTGTAGGGTTATTTAAAATTTTACGGTCATTATTATTACTGATAACTTATCAGTATTCTTCTCCCAACGTAGGTGTGAAAAAATCGATGTTGAAAATCGATGAATAATCGAGACTTTTGAGAACATTTTCAAACAAATTACTGGATTATTCGGCGTGCCAAAAGGTAGTACCAATAATAATTATTATTATTGGTTCTTCCTTTTATTGTAATAATCCTGTAATTAATTTTATTGTTATTATTATTTTCTATTATTAAATCATTATTTTTTCCATTATTTTTTTGTTTAACCTCGAAGAATTAATAGGTTGACGATTAAATCATTTTGTTTGTTTTAGGTACCCAAAATCTTCTCCCGACGACATTTTATGAGCAATTGAATTTTAAGCCCCGCCAAAAAAATGACATTGATCGTTTTTCGCCACAGCCCATACCTATATAGGTATATAAACATAAATTTATATTTATAATATTATGATCAGTAGGCCTCGGATACGAGCATATTTGCACATAATTTCCTTGTTTAGTAAACATTGAAAGAAGCCTTTTGGGAGTATTTTCACCTTTCTGGGACCTACAGAACCGAGCATATAAATGCATAGAACCACGGTCTTCAAAATAAACGCTTTTAAATAAATTATATTATGAAAGTCTCATTCTAATATAATGAAATGAAAGATCAGGGATAAAAACAAACTATTTTATCGAAAACTACTGATAGTGCACATTATGAACTGGAATTTCGAGTTTGGCACCAATAACTTTGCGTTTAGTAAAACTCTGTAAGTCAAATAGGAACCGAGAAAACGAATTTAAACCAAAACAAGAAACGCCCTTGATTCTCTTTTTATTGTATAAGGTGCAGTACCACAATGAGGTCGGACTAGTCGTTTTTGAGTTACGTGCAAAAATGTGCGAAAAAAACACCTAAACGCGTTGGCTTCAAATTTGGCTAAAATTTGCCATTAAATTTTGTTTTTTGGCTAAATTTTGTTGTTGGCTAAAATTTGCCATTAAATTTTGTTTGCCCTGCCTGCTCTCCCTTATCAAAGCTCAAATAAAAATTTCATTAGGAATAGCTGCGATGGGATATTTAATCAGCTTTCACGAGAAAAAATGAAATTTAGAATCGGACAAATAGTTTTCCGCTTACCGAGCGGTGTGAGATTGGGCGCCATGAAAATATGCGATTTTTCAACAACAACAAAAAAAAAATCAATTTTAAGTTTTGGTCAGTGTCAGACCCACATTACGGCCAAATACGAGGATATTCGTTTCGAGTGAAGTTGTAGGAAATTTATTTAGCTTTCATCTGAGCACTAGTAGAACTCTGTTACAGTAGATCAAATAGGAACAAGGGATTTAATGCATTAAATGCAAATTTTGTTATTTTTCAAAGGTAGAGCGAGTTCATACTCAAGAGTCAGTGGCGGATTCATGATAGTGGAGGGAGGGGTAGAACACGTAGGGAAGAACACACGTGTACCCGTTTCATCCCTCCATCTTCCGCGTCTCGTAGACTAGAGACTATACCTACACCTGACTCCCAATCCGCGCATGCGCAATCGCACTTTTTTATCGGTAATCGATGCGTTATGAGAAAGATCGATTGTTCGCTACGCGTTTCAATCGATGTTGCCTTAACTTCCAAAACCCGCCTCTTGAAACAATGGAGGGCGGTTTTTTCATTTTCTTTTTCAAATTCTTTGTTTTTTACTCGGAAAATATTTAACCCGCTGGGATCCTTCAAAAATCCCATTTTTAGCCCCATGAAAGCCCATAGATCGCCACAGTGAAATCGGATCGTTCCGGGACCCCCGTAAAATGGATTTTACGTCCAAAAATACCTCGAAAACGACACCTAACTCGATCCCAGAGCTAAAAGCCTTCAAAACCCCTCCAGTAGCCCCATAGCGCCCCGCGGGTATGGGCGATCGGACTGAAAACCTTGTGGGCACAACTAGATGGTAAACCAAGTATTCTGTCAAAATTTCAGAATTTAAAGAAAATTTCTACTGCCAAAAACGGCCCGGAGGGCGGACGGACCTTTCGGATTTAGAATGTAGACCTCTTGAAACTGATAATGTCAAATTTTGAGGCCGATCCGAGTCGTCGACCTCCGTCGCGATTACATAGGGATCCTTCAAAAATCCCATTTTTAGCCACATGAACTTGCCTCGCTTTTGATTTCCACTACACCACAGTCGATCCTCTGCTCGCGCTTCGAATGTCTGGACGCCTTTTTGGACAGCCCCGAAATCCGACAACACCTCGCACAAATAAACCGAATATAATAAACGGAATATAATTTGGGGTCAAAAGGAAAATAACAGTTATTTAGAAGTTACTTCTAGGCGCCCCGGTCGAGTTGACATTTCGTCACGTTAGTGGCAACACCTGCTATCTCATTTTTTGACGAAAATGAGATAGCACCGGATTCTAAAGGAAAATGGGACGGGGAATCGATTAGTGAAGCTAGTTTTTTGGTCCACTCAACAGGGCGCGCGTAAATCATGATTTAGTTAACAGTGGCTATCTAAATCTGTTCGTCAACACCAGCTATCTCAGTGAAATCACTATGGGGACGCTTGGAATCGACGACACTCTCTCAGTTACGTGCAGTTTTTATTGAGTTTTCTCGTGAAATCAGTAGTTTTGATGGTTTATACGTTTAGCCTCAAGTTGTCAGGATAGATGGAGCATGTTGAAAGCAAAAATTGATCAATTTTTCATTTGTAATCGACCTCACAAAATAGTGCTGTGAGATAGCATGTGTTGCACTGAACTACTCCATGTGAGATAGCACCTGTTGTTGAGGGTTCTGCAAGAGAAACTTGATCCTATATTCGTATTATGTTGAATTTATTATTGATTCCACACTAATTCTACTCTAATCTTTCTTTTACTAGACCCAGAGAGTGATTTGCAAGAAAGAGAAAATATATGAACAGTGGATTAAATAATATTGAAATATTATGCTTCTTTCAATTTTAATACTAAATTTTTAAAGAACATTCCGACGATTTGAAGGATTTTAGTATGAGCTAGTAGGTAATAATTACTATTGTAAAATAATATGTACTTATTTTATACTTTTTTTTATAACTATAATATATAGCTCGTCTTCCATAATATTATTATGTCGAGATGGATAAAGCGACGAGCTGGCTTTCTGAGATGAGACCTGAGAACTAAAAACTCTTTAATTGCATATTTTCCCAGTTATGGTATCACAATATAACCTGAGTCGAGTGAGGTTTTTGTGGAGCGAAAGCGAAAGTTTATATAAAATTTTATATAAACTTCAAGTCAAAGGGACTTCCTCACCCAACATGGGATTCGAACCCATGATCTTTACATCGGCAACACAATGATAGTCCCCCACGCTATCACTGTGCTACCGACCTTCCCAAGTAGTATTAAATGAAGAGCTTAACACGTTGAGCTTATCAAGTGAGATGTCAAATCAGCAGAACAGAGAATTCTCTTCCTTGTTAACAAGGATCCTAGTAAGCTTTGGTACACCAAAGCTAACTATAGTTAGGTCCCGGTAAAAGTATGCTCCATACTAAAATCATTTTTGAGACAAAAAGTCTTTCATGATGTGGATTTTTATCTAAAGATGTTCTGAACGATTTGAATCGCTGGCCTTGACGTCACTCATGAGGCGCTCAGTTGTCAGGAGAGGTGCTATGCTGGCTAACTAGGAAGCTGAGTAAGGTGTGACTAACAGCCCAAACAACAGATTTCTTGTCTCACCTTATTTGACCTCCAGGGATCTCTCAAAAATCCAATTTGTAGCCCCATTTTAGCCCCAAAGCGCCCCACGGGTTTGGGCGATCGGGCTGAAAACCTTACGGGCACAACTAGATGGTAAACCGAGTATTTTGTCAACATATCAGATCAAAAATTCCCAAATTATTAGGTATTTACATTATAGGTACGTTATTATTACGATAAGATAATCAACATACCTAATAATAATTTGAACATGGTAAAACTCCTTCAATGTGGCCAGGACCCCTTCAAGTCGCAATTCTCAAAAATTCGCATTCAATAATTTTCGAGAATAAGAATAATCCGTGTTCTTCTCCCACTTCTTTTTGAGATTTCACACGAATTAAGAAAACCATTCCTATTTGGCTTTTTCGAAAAATAATATCGATTATTTCTGCACCGAATTATACATTTACCTTTGTACCTACCTACCTACCTACGATAATAGTTTAGTAATTTTAATTATTTAATTAGGTAATTCTGGATTTTCATTGAAAACTTAGATTAATTTCATTTAAATTTAAAATTAAGTAATGAATAATCATCACTATTTAAAAATAAATAATATTTATTATGCCGTTATTCATTACGCAACACAGGCTATCTCATAATGTAGTAAACTACAACACACGCTATCTCAGCATAAACTTTGCGTGCTACACCTGCTAACTCAACCTTGCAAACACCAACACCGGCTATCTCAGCTAAATTTTCATTATTATTTATTTTTCGTTATTTTTACGTTGAAATCAATCATTGGGGACCTCCTTATTGTCCTAAGCTACAGACTTGCGGTAAAAGTCGGTCCAGGGATTCAGAAATCAGTTTTTTGGCTCTCCTGAAAACCTGAGAAAAATGAGATAGCAGGTGTTGCCACTAACGTGACGATTTTGGATTTGGAATGAAACCTCTTGATCAGAGAGGCTAGATGTGATTCGTTATTCACAGTGTATCCACATGGGAGCAGTTCAAAATAGGAAACCGCCTCACTGTCTGGCATAACATGGCCGTGACGATAATCGAAGGTGATGGAACATCGAAACGAAGATCGAACATCGAAACATTACCGATAATAAAGTGCGATTGCGCATGCGCGGATTGGGAGTCAGGTGTATGGGTAGTCTCTAGTGTCTCGGCCGATGTAGACCTGAAGGTGATCCACGTCGCCTCCGTCTGTAATGTTGATGGATCGGAAAGTAGGTTACGGCCGGTGGGGGCCGCGCAGGTTGCCGGCGAAGTTTCAATGTGTGTCGGGATGTATCAGGAGGCCAGGATCCCTCGGGAGGCGGTTTCCTCGCTGTCCCTCGCTGCCAATCTCTACTCCGTGCACACCTCTATTATAATACCTTCGGTGTGACTGACGGTTTGGCTTCCGTTTTTGGTTTATTAATTGAAGGAATAATACATCGGTGACTCGAGTCGGAGCTCGAAATTTTTGATCGTCCACAAAATGGGTCATTATACCTGTCAATATGCGCTGATTCCAAAAATTAAATGCCCGTACGCCGTACGCCGTCAGGGCCCTTTTGGGCAGTAGGCTTTTTTTTCTGAATTTTTGCCCGCAAGGTTTTCAGTTCGATCGCCCGAACAGCTTGGGGTTAAAAGGGCTTTCGTAGGGCTACAAATTAGATTTTTGAAGGATCCCAGGAGGTCAAATTAGGTGTTTTCCGAATAATTTTCGACGCAAAATCCTTTGGTTTATTATTCTTGGAATAATACACCTATGTTTTCGCGACGGGGGTCGACGACTCCGATCGGCCTCAAAATTTGACGTTATCCGTTTCAAGTGGTCAAGTGGTCAAAACCGAAATGTCCGTCCGCCGTTTTGGGCAGTAGAAATATTTTTTTAAATCTAAAATTTTGACAAAATACTCGGTTTACCATCTAGTTGTGCCCACAAGGTTTTCAGCCCGATCGCCCGAACCCGTGGGGCGCTATGGGGCTAAAATGGGGCTACAGAAGGGGTTTTTTGAAGGCTTTCGGCTATGGGATCGAGTCAGGTGTCGTTTTCAAACTATTTTTGGACGTAGAATCCATTTTTTGGGGTCCCGCAGCGATCCGATTTCACTGTTGCGATCTATAGGGCTTTTATGGGGCTACAAATGGAATTTTTGAAAGATCCCAGGAGGTCAAATATTTTTCAAGTAAAAAACAAAACAAAATTTGAAAAAAATATTTTTTGAAAAAAAATCAAAAAAAATCTTTTTTGAAAAAAATTAAAACATTTTTTTAAATTTTTTTCATTAACACAGAATTAAATTTCTGCACAAGTAACCTATATCAAAGAATAATAAACCCTTGTGTAAAATTTTCAGCGTTTTTTTTTTCCCCGAGGCCCCACATCTGTCCAAACATTGCACAGATTTTTTTAATTTATTCAAAAATATTTTCTTAATAACGCAGAATTAATTTTTGCACAATAATAATGAACCTATATCAAAGAATAATAAAACTGTGTAAAATTTGCAGAGCTTTTCGTCTCAAGACCAAGTGCATAAACGTACAATGTGCTTTCGCGTTGGCTGCACCAATTTTGATGTACCAATCGATATATCGAAGTTTAACACCAGCTTGAAGGGCTGCGGCAACAACTGTCATTCAGTTTACGTTTGGCCAAAAGTAACATTATTAAATAATTTTGTGCTCTCTGAACGCAGAATTAGATGCTCTTCAACGTCCATGAGTTTTTACGGGGAAGTTACCATTTCTAAGCAGCAGACATTCAAACTTGAAGTTAGCTTGATTCTTCGAAAAGTTGGAAAAAACGACATTTTCTGACAGCCCGTCGCGCCCTTACGGCGGGCTCAATTTTGACTTTGAGGTACCTTCCACGCACAATTTTGCGCTCTTTAATTTAATACTTAGAACATTTTCACCTATAACGCACTTCAAAGTTTCAAAGTTATCCGTAAAATAAAAAAATAAAAAATAAACAATAAAAAAAAAGCCGAAATGTCGAGGTTGTTAGCGATTTTGACCGCCGAAATGTCGAGGTTGAGCGACCCAGAAAGTTTTTTGGGAAGCTTCGGATTCGTGTTCAGCACCCCAAAAAACATATGTAGGTATAGAGTTACAACCGTTGAGAAAAATACTACACCTCGCTTTGCATCGAATCTGACTGGACTAGGCCATCTGAGAGGTTTGATCGCCGAAAGTGGAAAGTGAATCGCATAAGTCGGGTCCACTCTTGGCGGAAGAAAAACGTGATCCTTTCAAAAATAACCGTCCGCGTCCTGCATCCTGGCCAGCAGACCCGCTTTTTATTAAAAAAAAAAAAAAAACACCTCCGATTTCTAGTTTCAAATCGTCGGAACGTGAGTCTATTTCTGGACTTACGTGGAAGTTCGATTGCGTCCGAGGCGGGTTTGACCCTCCCCTGACGACACCAAACACTAAACCGGTGCTCAGGGAAATGAGCCGTCATTACAATTAATTGCCCGCCTGGATGGCCGCGGAGAGCCTCGTTTAGAACGACAACAGATTTTTGCTGGTGAGGCCTTGAGCGACGAGAAGAGTTCACGTTCTATCTCTACTCGGTGCAATGAATCAATCTCTACTCCGTGCTTCAACTGACGAGATTCATCCTAATCGATTCGCTGAAATGACGTAACGTTACTACAACTTATTGAGCGATTCTCGTTTTTATCACCAGCTAAGACTAATTTCTACAATCAGACAAGGAGAAAACATTTGACGCGTACCGTGAAATCATTCGGAAGACATGTCAGATTGGAAGGAGGAGAACGTTCGGTGTTGAAAACACGAAATGGATACCTACAAGAACTAGATACATTAGATACATTATTTTATTCTTTCATAGGCCAGTCAATTTAACCCGAAAAAAGGGCAAACCTCGCTAAGTTGCATCCATCTGCAGAGTTTTTATATGTTTTTAGGGTCCTTTAGAGGAGTTAATACCTAAATTTGCAACCCTGAAAAGCTTGTGCTAACTTTGTGGTACCTAGTCAAAAAACCGCAAAATGTTCGGACTTATTTAAGTTTTTTTCCAAAAAATGCCAATGAGGAAGCGTATTTCGACAGATATCACACTATACATCCTTAAAGTAAGTTAAATTTGCTAAAATGCAGTCAACTGAAAATTTGTGATTCTTTTTTAAAAAAGTCCCCCAATCTGCCACTGTTCGGTAAGCGGAAATCCACGTTATTCAGCCGTCCGCCGTCCGAGCCGTTTTGGGCAGTAGGATTTTTTTTTTAAATCTGAAATTTTGACAAAATACTTGGTTTACCATCTTGTTGTGCCCGCAGGGTTTTCAGTCCGATCGCCCAAACCCGTGGGGCGCTATGGGGCTAAAATGGGGCTACGGGAGGTTTTTTTTTGAAGGCTTTTGGCTATGGGATCGAGTTAGGTGTCGTTTTCGAGGTATTTTTGGACGTAGAATCCATTTTTTGGGGTCCCGGAACGGTCCGATTTCATTGTAGCGATCTGTAGGGCTTTCATGGGGCTAACAATGGGATTTTTGAAGGATCCCAGGAGGTTAAATATTTTCCGAGTAAATAATAAAGAATGTTTGAAAAAAAATTTTTTTGAAAAAAATCCAAAAAAAAATTTTTTTGAAAAAAAAATCGAAAAAAAAATTTTTTTACAAATTATTTTCTTTTGACACAGAAATAATTTTTGCACAAGTAACCTATATCAAAGAATAATAAACCCTTGTGTAAAATTTGCAGCGTTTTTTTTTTAAATTTCAGGTGCTCCTTGAACTCCTAATTTGAAGCTCTACAACATAAATTTTGAGCCAATTCATTTGCATTAGCCGTTCATAGGTTACAGGAGTTGAAACATGAGCGAATCCAGTTTTTAAGCCAAGTTAGAAAATATTGCCCATTTTTGAAGCTTGTTTGTGACTAAACGGCTGAACCGATTCTAATGTGTATTTGAGGTCATTCGACGCAGAATTCTATGCTCTTTAAATTCGTCTGAAAAGTTGACATGTTTTCTCTGAGGTGCTTATTTTTTGAGTTATAGGTGAAAAACTGGAAAATACCCGAAAAAAGTCGAGATTTTTTGCCCTCCAAAAGGTTGCAGGTTTTGCTCCCAGCAAAAGTGTTGCTTCTTTCTTTGATTTTGATATTTTATTGTTCACACGGTGTGAATGGGTGTGAATCACACCCATTACAACCATATAAAAAAATAAAAGATTCTACCCCATTTTTTGCAGCCCCCCTCCCCCCCACCCTTAACCGTCTGGCCCATCCTCTGGCGACTGGACTGGCCTGATACGGACTTGTTCAAAAACACGAATTAGTGAAGGTACCTAGAAGATACACTATTTTTTTTTTTTTTTTAATAGATCTTTCTTGTAAAGTGATTGACAAATGTTTACACGAAGTTGGTCATTACTCATAAATCAAATATTTGACCACAAGATGTACAAAGTACACAGTGAGCGTTATCTGCAAATTCCTTCAGTTTTTCTTTTTCTCTGTTATCTAGTTTATTGTGCGTTATGTTGCAAAATATGTCAGGTGCGGCTAAAATAAAAGTCGGCAAATTGTGTTTGAAGTGAACGAGGATGGAATGGAATTTTGGTCGATTACCCTATTGGGGCAATGAGGTTTTTGAGGGCTTTGGCCTTTTAGTTGAGTGGGGTGTCGTTTTTGGAGTAATTTTGGATTTAGGATTGATTGGAGACCGTCGGGGTCTTTGGGTGGTTGAAGGCGTTCGGAAGATATTTGGGGAGTTGAGTGTGGTGTCGTTTTTAGAACAAATTTTCGAACGTGGAATAGAATCCTGGACCTACCAGCCGGTGAACGTAGTGAATGAGTAAGCACCTGTTCAGGGGTGTTGGGGGTTGAACGGATTGGGGGTGTCACAAACGGAAGAGGGTGGCCGACGCTCCACCCCCTCAGCGCCGCCTCCCGCCGGACGCCCACCCGTCCTCGCTTGAGCTCCTCCTCGCTCCTGCTTTCCCGACCCCCAAAGGCGGGATCAAGTAAAATTTCATAGCGCGGGAAACCGCGAGCCAGCGCCTCGCTGCGGACGCCGGCAAGATCCCAGGGAGCGGAGGCTTCCCTGCTACGGCCTTCCTCGGGAACCTGACTGGTTTCCCGCCAACGGAAGGGTGAGGGAGCGCTAGAGAGAGCAACGTGGTGACTCACATGATGTCACATGGGATAGGAGAACAAAAGCCGCCAGGAGCTCCGACAGATGAATGAGACTTGCTGTAGGTTAACCTCAGACCTTGTAAAACACCCACAATACTCAGCAAGGCCCAACACTAGCCTCTACTTCACGCTGATCTCCCAGTCTCTGTAGCTTCCCGCCCACCTACTAACCAGCTGGCCGTTGGATCCGCTGACCTGCCTCACATCAACGCGGCTGACTACGTACTTACACGTTTTTACAACTCTCGTAGCGAAGACACAACAAGCAGAGACATTTTACAACACTGAGAAGACGAATCTTTGCACGATGGATCTGTAGCCTCAAATTAACCCGGAAAACTTCGGCAAACATCGGACTTACATGGTTATACAGGTATAGACCATTTCACGGGCCGACGATGGCCGAGCGATCCCGAAGATAACCGATCTTACGCTGTCGGTCCAAGTTGGTTTGTTTTGATACAGCGACCAGTGTGTCTCTTCATCTTATCCGTATCCTTTTGAAAAATTCAATCTCAAAATATGCCCGGAACTAATAAATATTGCAAGTTCGGTACGTGTAGAAGCGACAGCCGCCGAAATCGGCCTGAATTTTTGCCAGGAAATAAGTTTTTTCGATTTCCTAAGCCACGAGTTTCGAAAGTGCGGTTTCTCGAAGTATGGAGGTCCTGCTGCTGCCAATCGAGCCGATTTTTCCATATTAGAGTAAATGCCCCCAACATGGAAAATTGATCTTTTAACGTCTGCGAAAAGGCCCTAGAGGTTTTCCGAGTAAGTTTGGACGTGTAATTCGTATTTTGCGGCCACACATCTGTCCAAACACTTCCAGGAATACACTTTAAAAACGCTGCAAATTTTACACCAGGGCTTATTAATTGTGCATATTTTGTTAAAAAATTGTTTTTTTTTTTCCCCCCAATTGATAGCCAACAGAAGGAATTATATACCAATATAGTGTCAGGATACGTAAGGGACCCCCAATATTGGATTTTACGTCCAAAATTACTTCAAAAACGACACCTCATTCGACCTACTGAAAGAAGTTCTTTAAAAGCTCCATTTGCAGCGCCCACAGAAGCCCTTCAGAGCCCTATAGTGTGGTCGAATGAGTCTGGGACCACCATAATAGGACTCTACGTCGAAAATACTTTAAAAACGACACCTCACTGGACCCACTTTCTTAAAATTTAATCCATCAAAGACTCCTCCTACAACCCCTTGTTACCCCCACAGAACCTCGCAGACCCCAGAAATGAATTCACGTCCAAAACCCTTCCCCATTTGATCTCTAGTCTTTCAAAATCCCCATTAAATGGGGATTTTGAATCATCATATATCCCCGCAGTATGGTCTGAGACCCCCAAAATGGATTATGTCTTTCTCTCCCCTCTCCTGACCATGTTCTTAATGGAAAACTTTGTCCATAAAGTCCATGGGCTACCATTTGGAGACTAGTCTAACTGCACACTAGAAACGCCTAAAATATCATAAAAATGAGAAAAAGGAGGAAAAATAGGACGGGGTTTGCAATGGCAGTGGACCGACTGTGATAACAGCACTGATACCAATGTAACAGCTGACCAGGGAGGGAGATGGTTTGCGCCTGCGTAGTAAGGATTTCGACGCAGAATCGCTGGACCGTGAAATGGTCTATACGGTCGAAAAATAGAATAAAATAAAAATAAAGCCATTGCGGTGCTTTTAACATGCAATTAAAATGAACATATTAATTACCTAACGTGAAATAAATATTAGATCGATACAACAACAACAAAGTTCCACCCACATTAATTCAAACGGTCACCATCATCATCAACATTAATAATTATTGTTATTGTTATTGATGTGATGAATGGGCTACTTTACATGCAAATAATATCAATGCATTTGAAATCACTTCAGGGCATTTTCAATAATCTCAATGATGCTTCATGCATGCCCAAGACAACTACTTTAAATTAATAATGGGGAAAACAATTTATAAATTGAACACAAATATGTCAGGAGGGTTAACGATGGCAAAGCCGTCAGCTCTCAGACGTCGATATTTCTTCCAGGGTTTGCGTCCCTCTGGGCGAAACTCCGACTTTAAATCTGTCAATTACCGAAGCGATCGGGTTTGGAAAAAAAAAAAATCGAGCGGGGTGAAAATTATTAATCTCGGACTTGGGAGGGGTCAGGTCTGTAATTTGCGGGGAAGGATGTTGTAATTGCCTCTTTCACGTGGGAGTGGTCCAATGAATTACTACCGCATGCAAATATCACTGAGAATGAGAAGAAAAAAGAAACCGCTTGGTCGACTTCGAGTGCATTCCTCTCGTCAACAACCGGCACAAAAGAGCGATGTAACCAAAGAAAAAGTCGAATTGTAACATTTTAGGTTTTTGGTCCCTGCCCCTTGGGGCTGAATCAAATTAGGATCACCACACCTTTTCTACAAGAGAAAGTCCCGTAACGAAGATCCCAAATCGAGATTCAAAGATGACTTCGCCAGAACAATTTTACCGTTATTACGAAAAAAAAAAACAAAAAAAAAACACGTTTTCTCGTTCACGATGCTCAAGCTTTTCAATGACATTCTTCGTGGGAGATTACTGGCTGAGTAATAAGACAGGCGCCTTATGCGCATTATGACACCCTCAACAATAAAAATTGAATTTAGATGTCACGCTCTACAGAACCAAACGATGTCAGCTCTAAATTACACTGAGTCTGTAACTCTATGGATTAGCATTTTGATCTCCAAGGCTTCCCGATGTCACTATTTTCAAAACACTCACGATATCACTCTCAGGAAGGCCACACGACTCTACGAAAGAATGAGAGGCAATGAGGATCAGAACTAACCATTTAGCAAACAAACAAACGTCATTTCACTATACCAGACACTCCTGACGTTACTATTTTCAAAGCATTCATGATTAAACTCTCAGGCACACGATTCTACAAGACGTCACACCCTAAAAGACTCATCGTGGGCTGAACTGGCACAAATGATGTGACTCTCCGAATAACAACGTTGCAGTCTCCATTATGCTCAGAACGTCACTGTCTACAAGACAAGCGTGATTTCTCTACAACGCCTCAGATGTTACTCTTTTCAAAACCCACACGATGTCAATCTCTACCCCCCCTGACGCAACAAAAAAAGAAGAAATTAAACTCTCCAAAGAATCACAACAAAAAACCCATCACCCAACTTATTATTCCAACGAACCATACAAAGACCCCCAAACTGGATCCATCCAGTTACACTGCCCACTATTGTTACTTCTGAAGACGATAACGGTATCAATTCGCCGTCGCGGCAAATGTTATCTGTGCCATTCGTGCGCAAGGCGAGACTTTTCTAATCGGCCTGGCAACAGCTAATAACGCTCGAAAACTGATTCGCGGTGATAACCTCGTGCACGGAGTGCTAATAATAATGAGGTAATGTCAGGAGAAAGTGACCTTTATAGAGTGTTTTAATTCTGCGATTGGATTACACATTTTATTATCCTTTTAAATCGACTACAACGAACAGTGAGGAACCGGAAACTCACAACAATTGATAGTTTGACACAAACAAATCAAATTGAATGGGCTTCTTGAAAAGGTCAGAATTCAGCATTTCTGACAACATATTCGGATTCAGCATCCTTTAAAACCCATAAACCCCAATTTTTAGTTCAAAAATCCGTATAGGTACGTGCTGAGCTGTTTTCGAAATGTTAGAGATTTTGAAATGAACGCCGGGCAAATTTGACGTCACACCTCGCCAGGCTGGGCGTCGAGTAGTTGGGCACTGAGCCGCCAGAGCGCTAAATAATGAATCTGAACAGAATCGGAATAAAAACACTCGGCCCAGGTCGATTTTTGAATAACATTCTTTGATAATAACCTCGATGCTCAATTTTCGAATGACCTTCTATAATGTTTAACCCGATTTTCGATTTTTGGGGTCGACTTTTCGCATAGCAAAGTTGGCTGACTTGCATAGAGGAGAGAGAGAGGGATCTCTCGGCCAATCAAAAGACGTTGAAGCAGCCCACGTCATGTACCCTCTCCAGACCCCAGAATTCAAATATCATATTTTTCCTAAGGCCCTATACATAATTGAAACGGGTTTTCTGCAATATGGACCCGTTTTCTTAACTTTTGAAGCACGACCTTTGCAGGAAAAACATTTTTAAAAATCATTAAAGGAGCTCATTGTTTTATATGGTTAAATTTTTTGGTGCTGCCTGAGCAGTGGATCCATTAAGGAACTAGGGATCACCCCCTGACCGTTTCCCACTTGGCCTCAGACCCAACAGGGGGAGGAAACAGCTCTTTAGGATAACTGTCACCATAATAATAGGGCCCCATATTAGAGAGTTCCTAAAGCCACTTTTTGCCTAACGGTGATGAGTTACGGTCGACGTAACTCGAGATTTCGCGCATGCGCAGAAATAACGGTGATAACTTACGTCCTTATGCCTAACGTCGAACGTTATTGCCGTAAAGTTACGGCAATAAACTTACGGTCTTAAGGATACCGCCGTTAATTTCGAGCAATAGAACGTAAATAGCGGCACTTTAAATTTAGCGTGACTTTTGATAAGACCGTATCTCTGTTACGGTCTTATGTGAAGTTAGCTTTTCTTTGATTCTCCCTAGACAAATCCCTTACGGTGATAAAAATTAACGGTCGACGTAACTCGGATGTTTCTTTAGGAACTCTCTATTGTCTCCTCATGAAACTAATGACCACTTTCACCACCTGAGTTAGAGTATTCGGCATTTCAGAAGGCGGGAGGCTCTATGACCCGTTCTAGAGGTCCAGAGAAAGGGACCACTGCACTCCCGATACCACATCACTCCCCAAATGGAAACCAACCGATACCACAACATTCCCCAATTCACGCCTGCAGTGAATATTTCTCGTCTCTGCTCGTCCCAAGCTATCCAAGGATTTCCTAAGCATGCCAATATGGCTCCAAGCTGGATAAGGGTTTCCAAGGCTTGACAAGATGGTCCCCAAGCATTCCAGATCTGGGCAAGGCTTGCAAAGTTGGCGCCAAGCTGGGGATGAATTGAGAACAAGAGAGATTGCCTTAGATGGGTCAGATCGGATGGAAACCGGTTCCCTCGCAACATATCTCTCTATACTATCTGTTGGAGCTAAAGTTAGGGAGTGCAGTGGCAAAGTTCACACTATGATTCTCAGCAGTGCCAGGTGCGTAGTGGCTATCAACCAGCGAGCAAAAAGTGTAAGCCCGACCAGTCGGGATTGCTATGCTCGTCTCAAGCTATCTAAGGATGAGGGTATGAGGGTAAACTGGTTGACAGCATCATTTCACGAAAACAGAGGGCTATCACTTTTGATTTAATATATCCTCCTGCTTTACCGTCAACCTCCTCTCCTGTACAAGTTCCCGCCTCTACCAGTTCCCTAGAAACTAGACCCCCTTGGATTTTCTTACCATACTATGGCCATTTATCAGAAAAACTCGCCAAAGAACTCCGCAAACTGGGGCATAAAGTCATATTTCGGGCTTCCAACACAACTGAGAGGTTTTTATCAAGTCCTAAAGATAAAATTGAACCTAGGAACAGGTCAGGGGTATATAAATTAACATATGGAGAACCGTTTTGTGAAGTAAATTATGTAGGACAATCAGGCAGAGCATTCAGAACCCGATTGGCAGAACATGAAAGCAAGATTCGCCTTCAGCATCTTGGCTATAATGATTTTGCCGACCATTGTATCAGCTCAAATCATCCTTTTAACCCAAATAGGGATAGGTAGTAAACTTTTACATTTCCAACCCAAGGGTCGCCTGCTCAATGAGTGGGAGAACCTGGAAATCCTGAAAGCTTATACTATCCACCCTGATCTTAATAAAAACGACCATGGCAAAATCAGTAGATCCCCAATATTAGAAATTCTGAAACCAATTTAACTCTATCAATCAATATTATCCCCCCCCCCCCCCCCACCCCATTCTATTAATTTAAAACTTTAAAATTCATACTTGAGCCTTCTCAAATATCCCCAATAACCACCCCTCAATAACGGTTCTCCACTCTCAAAAACAAACTCGGAATTTCTGGTATTAATGTCGGTTTCCTTTCAAAACACTCAAAGGATACCGCCCGAGGTAATCCCTCAGCCCCCCTCAGGTATATAAACTCTCAGACGTCTAACACAATTGTTCAGAACTGATTGTACGTTCAACCACCTCAAGTCACTCTGGTAAGCTCATCTAGATATTTCTATTTCACCCAACCTCATGTACTTAATAACATTTTTTCAAATTTACCTCAGTATGTAAACTGCTGAAAAATTAACTCTTATAAAAATTTAACTTCTCAAAAATTCAACAGTAACTTCAAATAGATTCACAAATTCAATTAATTTAAACCTTCATATTCAAATTTACCTTCTGTATACATTCAAAATTCACCATGTCAACTAGGTCACCTAGGTATGTCATCATTTTCTGTAGTTTTACTTATCAATTGTCATCATTTTCTGTAGTTTTACTTATCAATTGTCTTAAAAAAGAATAATTCCAACTTCATCTTTCCTAGTACCAATTAATAACCTTGTCAAATGGGTCCATTTTTAAAATTACCTCTGACTTTCTTACCTCTAATTTCTCCTTGTCACTACTCACATATCAAGTAGTTGTTTTGCCACTAGAATAATAAACAATTCTCCTTTCAGTACCTGTAGTATAGCCTAACTGGTTTTCAAATGGTTCACTGGCCATCAGTCATGGAGCCAATTTTAACAGTGGGTCCATATTCCAAAATTACTATTGTCAAGTTACCACCATTCTGGACGTTTTCATCAGTTATAATTTTCACCATTTGTGCTTGTTCATATACCTTCAGTATAATATAATTTAGAGTTTACATTGTTAATATAATTTTATGGTTTTTCTCTGATGCTAATGACAAATGGTTTTCTTGTCAGGGCTGTAGATGAGCTTAGTTGCTCGAAACCGGTCCCCACGCTATAATTGTTTACCTGAATAAACAATTTAGTATTCAGCAGAGGAGTCGTTCTCTCTCCCTAACCAAACTCACTATCTAAGGATTTCTACGGCATGCCAATATGGTGCCAAGGATAAGAGTTTCCAATCTTCACCAAGATTACCACCAGAGGTTAGTCCCCTCGTGGTGCGCCACCATTCCTTTAACCCAAACATCTCCTCTCACCTTATTTGCTCATCTGGTGAAAGTAGCCCGAAAAATTAGCTTCCACTTCCACTCACCCCTTTGCTGACGCCTTTGTTTACATTCAAGTCCTACAGGATTCTTATAAGAATACCTCCCAGCCGGAGGGCGTCTCAAAATTATTCACGCTCTCATTATTTTTCTTCCACATCACGCAACTTGAACGGTCTTATTCAAAAACAGACTCTCAATTGAGTCCATAACAAAAGAAACCCGCCATCCCCGCCTCAATACCGATGTCACATCCAATTTATTGCACCTTTGGCATGCATGTTGCTCACAATGCAGGTTGCGCACGCGCATAATCCAGTAGGCGTGTGGGATTGTCTCGGCTGCCCACGTCGAAATCGTTGCATTAATCGACACCTGCGACCGCCAATTAACGAGGAATTTGTGAAATATTTGTTTTGTCTTCGAGTAGGGTATTCAAATGACAATTTTATTCCGAGGGGAAGAGTTTAGTTTGCAAATAACGTGCTCTGTGGAGGTCGTCTGTATGTAGTGGGAATCCAGCCAAAGACAATGGTGGAAGTCAAACAAGTAAGGGTGTTTACGATGGTTGCTTACGAGCAGAGCATGTTTGGCGCGTTCAGAGTGACGAGACAAGTCGTCGGGTCGGTGCGATTCAACCACTTGTTGAAAATGGGTGAACACTATTTCTTTTCGGAAACGCCTCCGTTAGAAATGTGATATTTTTTTTCACGAGGGCGAAAAATTGAAGGAATTAACTTCATTTTCAGTCAAGGGGTAATGTCAGGTGTTATGGTTATGTTATGTTTATGTATTGGTGGGATCTTCTCTAGTTAACCATCGTAGGTAATATGAGATCTATTCACCTTCTCTTAAACCGACGAATTTTTATGGGACCCACTGGGACGGATGCAGAATCCAGTTTGAGGGTCTGGCAGAACACCAGCGGCGCACGTACTATTATAGTACTTGAAACCTCGTGCGCCGCTGGTGTTCTGCCAGACCCTCAAACTGGATTCTGTACCCGTCCCAGTGGGTCCCATAAAATTTCTTCGGTTTAAGAGAAGGTGAACAGATCTGGTATGGCCAGGGGGGTTAGGTTGCTTCTGATGTGGATCCCAGGATCATAGTGCCATTTCTTTCCCATATCCGCCACTTGGAATGTCCAACGACTGCAAGGGAACGCAGCAGGCCCATCAGGCATGGCGTCTGACCAGGTTCATCCTCTTAGGCCAGAGAAACGAAGGAAGGCAAAAGCTCAATCTGAAGATAACGACGAAGTTCGGTTCCAAGATGTGGAACCCATGGCCCTGGAGGACGTTGAGCTCGACGCTGACGAAGCAGTCGAGTCAGAGACAGTGGAGCGAGAAAAAGAAAAGACAGTTGAAAAGCTAAAACCCCTCGCGAAATCATAGGTTAAGACGATATAGGCGCTTGTGCAACTCGAAAAGACTGACGTTCCAGTGGAACAGATGATGGAAGAAACCTAAACCGCCTAAAGGGGACTGATCTTGGCGAGAGAACACTGAGGACAAAGCGTCCGACGACACCAAGCAGCTCTTCCATGGTCGCGATGGTCCCAAGATGACTAACGTCGCTGAGGACACCGTCCATCGCTCCCAAAGAAGACGACCGCAAGGAGGCTGGCGTGGACGATTTTGGCGACGATCTTCTCGGCGAACCGCATGCAGGACCTGGAACATGTCGATGGCGCAGCTGAAGATGTAAACGAAGACGGCAAAATGGAGGAGCCGAACGATGTGAACGGGATGGAAACAAAAGCCCCAGTCGTCTAGGACAGCAGTGATCACTCGAGCTAAGGGCCTGAAGCAAAGCTTCTCCGAACGGTTGAGGGTAGGGGCTGCTAAAATGGTAACTAACGCTGAAACGCCGGGAGCAAGAAGCTACGAATTCGTCTCCACGCTGACTGGAGATGCTGAGACCTCGGAAACTAAGCCAGCGCTACCGGTCCCTACCTACTATCTAATTTCTTCTCTGTGGCCGATTGAAATAACCCGTAAGTTACCTTCCTAGTGTGCAAGAACTCGTAAGTTAATCTGGGAGTATAGCTGGTTCACCTTCATTTAATCACTTGGACCCCCTGCCCAGTCATTAACAAGGAAATTCAATGAGTTCACGTCATTCAGACACTGAAAACAACAGCTTTTGGGAGAAATTCTATTTCTATTATTCTAATGAGGTGGTTAGGGTGAGAAATATACATCGGAGCCTTAAAAAACCTTTTACAATAATTGTAATCATCATGTTTTTCAAACCTACCAACGTTGAGATTCAGCATTTTTAACTTCCTCACGTTTTGACTAGAAACGACCCGTTTCAGGTAAACCTGGCAGCCTAGTTACAACCCGGATGCCATTTGACGTGTAAAAACGATAAAGATCATTATTGCCTGCGTTAAAGACACGAAAAAAAAAAAAAAAAAAAAAAAAAAAACGCCGAAAAAACCAACAGTTGAAGCGATTTTATCGATAAGGAACGTTCGTTTTTGGCAAATTAATTGCTACGGTTCATTGGAGCAGATTGTGTGACCCTCAGGAGGCGATTAGAAAAAATCAAAAATGAAAAAATAAGCCATTCTAAAAAGCTTAACTGAAGACGTCTTTCTTCTATTCATTCCATGATATTTCTAGTTAAAACTAAAAACGAACTTGTATAATCGTGATCGGCTTCTTCTATTTACCCTACACTTGCTGCAGGTGTGGTGTAAATAGAAGAACGAAATTTGACTAGAAATACAAATATTTCTGCTCTATCTTTGGTCATACGTTCTTCTTCTTACCAAGCGAAGCGCTGGAGAATCTGCGTCCAACGACACCAAAAAGTCAAAATGCCCAAAAGGTCATGTTGTTTTGCACCATCTTAGTTAGTATAGGTCGTGTTGTCCTGCCATATCTCAAGTCTCTTATTAAGTATGATGTACAATTAATATTTAAATTGTTTTTTTAAATTTGACTATGAAAATAAAAAGTGTCAGTAACTGATACTTTTATTTAGCTAGTACTTTCTATATTTAATTTTTAAAAATTTTATAAAAAGTATATTATACTTTTATATAACTTGTATATACTTTTGATATAACTGATACTTTTTATATTAAATAAAAATTGAAAAAAAAAACTGTTTGTTTTAAATATTTATTTGACTTGAAATTAGCGGCGGCCGAATTAGCCAAGTGGTTCTGGGCGTCGCTTCACGCTGCATTATGTCGAGGCCACGAGTTTGAATCCTGTTGAAGATCGTGCATTTTTGAGAACAAACGTCGATAAGCGACTGGGTTATTCAAGCGATTAGTGTAATATATTAATCGCTTTGACCCAGTTAAAGTTGCTTATAGACGTTTATTGGTATTATCAAGTCAGTCGTGTCAAGCTGATTAGGTCAAAAATCTCGATGTTGCACAGAGGAGCGAATATGGGGAAAAAACTGGTTATAAGTCGAAGTTGAAAGTCGAGATTTGGTCCAAGTGATGGTAGAAAATGGTTTGTTTGCCGTCAATGCCAATGACAAACGGCTTACCGTTGAGATTTTTGCTCAATCACGAGAAAACATGTAAAAAGTTGTAAAAAGAGTTTGGTTAGGGAGAGAGAACGACTCCTCTGCTGAATACTAAATTGTTTATTCAGGTAACAATTATAGAGTGGGGACCGGTTTCGAGCAACTAAGCTCATCTACAGCCCAGAGTGACGTTGACGTTGAAGTTGTAAAAATGTTGATGAAATGTGAAATGGAAATCAATTCATTTTCAATATGCATTTTTTTCTGCGATGGTCCAAGTATATTTGTTTAAGCTTACATACTATAGTAGAAGTACAAGCAACCATTTTACCGAGTCAGAATAACAACAATTATTGTTTTCCCATGTTTGAAACTTTACAAAAAGAAATGTGCAGTGTGAATTTTTTTATTTCAATGTACAGATTAACGATTAACAGAAGCCTCTACTTATCTAGAAACACCTCCAACAATTATTGCTGCAACCACTTGCAACCTCCAGAGCCGCATTTATCTTGAAAATGTTTGCCATGTTGTCGATAAACAAACGGTGTTGGAAGGCGCTGCGAAAACCATTTAAATTTTAACTGCAAAAACACAATAGAAAACTGCGGAAAACAATTCAAATGTTGAAATTATTTTGAATTTAAGTTTATTTGAATTTTATTTGTTTAAATTTTATTTTACTTTATTATAATTTCATTTCATTTGAATTGAATTTTAATCGCCCAATGAACTTTTGAATGATGGAAAATCTTTTTACAGGTTACGTGGGTCATCGTGAACAAATTTATTATTTGACTACATAATTGGAATCGTCTAATAAATTTAATTTGAATTGAATTGAATTTTCATAGTTTTATTAAATTTTAATCGCTTCTAAAAGAAACAACTTAAAATTTCTGGCAACGTGGCACACAAAATTCATTTAATGAATTATTTTGTTTGCAAATACGCAAAAATATTGCCTTAATTTTAGAATTTTCAACACAAGAAGACGTCGAATGAATCTATAATGATTAATGTGTTCTTGTCAGGGCTGTATATGAGCATAGTTGCTCGAAACCGGTCCCCACACTACAATAGTTTAGTGAAATAAACAATTTAGTATCCAAACCAGCAGAGTCGTTCTGCTTCTTAATAATTAAAGAAAGAGGTGGTTAGGGTAATTATTTTTGTTTTATTTCAACATTTTTGTTCGACATTGTTAACGAAGTTTATTGAATATCCACGGGTTTTGTGAGGCCGAAACGTGTTCACACTGGTGATGTCTCTAGTTAAGCGAAGGTTGGTGGTTGGATTGGTCAGGACGTAGGTGAACTCTGATAGGGTTATTGGGGGAAGGCAGGAAACTGGTCATTTCGGCTCTCTCGAGTCTCCTGTGCCCTCCAATCTTCCAATGGTGAGCCCACCCCAACATCCAATTAACACTCAGCCCACCGACCTCCACCACTTTAGATTAATTCAATTTATTGATATGCAAAACGATGAGGTTGAACCCTCTCGAGATTGGCTCGTGTGCTGCACCTCTTCATTTGGCGGTAGGGATGGCCATCGACAGTATCGAAATATCGATGTTTTCCTCGGGCATCGAAGTTTTCCTATCGATGAGGCATGGACGATAGTATCGGGTATCGATACTTAGTGACCGATAGTTTGGGTCGATATTTTTTTATCCGATTCGCGATTTACATTAACACTGGAGCGCTGTAGTCGTTTTCAAAATGGCCGTTCATTCCCGGCAAGCTGCCTCAATCTCAAGAGGCGATATGGAGGATTTCTTCACAAAATCGCTCGTAATTATTTTTTGGTACACCTAAACTCGATGTTGGCATGAAAAATCGATTACTAGATAATCGGACAAGAAGAAGAAGAATAAGGAATCTCTTATCACTCTTATCTCAGCTCTGACAAAATAATAATAATCCGTCCTTTCCGTATTTCCTTTCGGTTCCCTGATTCCCGTAACGGAATCCCATTCCTATTTACCTAACGTTATGCTTAGGCTTAGTTATATATTCAAATACGCCAATTGTAATGTCGAGTTCCGGAATTTTTGCGAGGTGGGGGGCTGTGATCAATGCTGGCCACATAATTGTGTGTGGTGTTCGACTGCCAGAGGATGTCTGCACCAATAGTTATGCATTGGTTCGCACGTCGTGGAAGGAAGAATCAGCATAAAAGGAGAGGAAATTTTATCATTCCACTGTACATGTAAGGCCGGAGCGTCAGCGGAATGTAAGTAAGTCGTCGCCGTCTTACGTTATTGCAACAGGTGAGGTCCTACCAGCCCAATAATCAATTCCAATTTCAATCATTTTCCCCCAAGATCCAATGTTGTTCTGATTTTACAGTCCAAGAGCTTGTTTGGTTTGGGCCTGTCCAGCTGGTCTTTCTGACCTCTGACTGTTCTCATTTTGACGAGGCACATTGTAAAATGTACTTCCTTCGATCCTGACTTAATAATATGTATTGTTCTCAAGACTGCAAAATCAAGAGGTCTCCGAGTTACTTTCCCGTTATCCCCCCCCCCCCCCCCCACTCGATTTTGGTTACGTTTCGGCCGCTAAAGGTTTTTAATCATCACGAAACTATTCTCAACTCTCGGATAACAGGTTTATATGGCAATTATGAAAAACAAATACTCCGTATATACTGTACACCCTGGGATACTTGAAAAATCACGTTTGTAGCGCCATAGATTCCCACGGTGAAATCAGATCGTTCCGGGAACCCCAAAAAATGGATTCTACGTCCAAAAATACTTCGAAAACGACACCTAAATCGATCCCATAGCCAAAACCCTTTAAAAAACCCTCCCGTAGCCCCATTTTAGCCCCATAGCGCCCCACGGGTTTGGGCGATCGGGCTGAAATCCTTGCGGGCACAACTAGATGGTAAACCAAGTATGTTGTCAAAATTTGAGTATGTAGACAAATAAATGCCTACTGCTAAAAATGGCTCAGACGGCGCAAGGTAGGACATTTCGGTTTTGGAATCTAGACTGACCAACCGGCCACCCAGATTATAATTTCCAGCCCGTGAGGGCTTTTTGAAGAAAATTCGCTGGTTGGGTTAACGTTGCCTGACTAGGTTTATTTTTAAACTGGAAGAAAACTGAATAAGAAAAATCCTTGTTTTGCCCTTGTTTTGCTCCCGTACACACAGCAAAACGCCCCCCTGCATATTCGTCGTCAAGGTCCACACAAATGATTATTTTTCTTTTAGCGAAATTGCCAAATCAACCTCGAACTGCGTTTTTATTTCTTAAAAAACTAATAATTAGTGAATTATTCTTCTTCAATTTCCAATTTTTCGTACCCCGACATGGCTATAATTGGAAGAAAACTGAAAAATTAGGTGCCGGGCGCTTCAAATTACGTGCCGGGCGCTTCAAATTACATAGGGCAGGCGGGTGACTTGCCGTTTTTGAGTGAGTCTTCCGAGCGCCACCAGAGTTCGCATGCTTAATGTAAATCGCGAATAGAATATAATTTAATAAAAGTCGATATTGTAGAGTTTATGAATCTGATATATTGACTGAACACTGGTGTTCAGTGAACACTCTTCTAAACGAAGACCTCTTGCCAAAAGTTCCCAGACAGCAGACCTACTACGATTGTATTTATTATTCGGGTATCTTTTATATCGTATATACGGCAGTACATAGGTGTGCACTAAATTTTGCTGTTGAACCGCCTCTTGATTGCAGCACGAGCCGCCACTGCTAGATGGAGAGGACTACCTATCGAAATCGACCCTTGGAAGAAATAGTTTCCAGGATCGATTGGAAGAGAGGAAGGTAACCTGAGGAAGGTTGTTTAGGGAAGGAGAAGAACGAGAAATGAATGAATTTAGTTTTTTCATCCACCATCAATACTATAATAATAATATTGAGCAAAATATTGAGTTTATTAAAAAGAAAAAGAAAAACGCTGCAAATTTTACATAAGGGTTTATTATTCTTTGATATACTTGTGCAAAAATGAAAAAATTTAGGAAAAATGTTTTGATTTTTTTTTTTTCAAAAAAATTTTTTTTTTTCAAAAATTCTTCATTTTTTACTCGAAAAATATATAACCTTCTGGGATCCTTCCAAAATCCCATTTTTAGCCCCATGAAAGCCCTAAAGATCGCCCCAGTGAAATCGGATCGTTCCAGGGCCCCCGAAAATGGATTCTACGTCCAAAAATACTTCGAAAACGACACCTAACTCGATCCCATAGCTAAAAGCCTTCAAAAACCCCTTCCCATAGCCCCATTTTAGCCCCATAGCGCCCCACGGGTTTGGGCGATCGGACTGAAAACCTTGCGGGCACAACTAGATGGTAAACCGAGTATTTTGTCAAAATTTCAGATTTTAAAAAAAATTCCTACTGTCCAAAACGGCGTACGGCGGACGGACATTTCGGATTTAGAATGTAGATCTCTTGAAACGGCCTAATGTCAAATTTTGAGGCCGATCGGAGTCGTCGACCCCCGTCGCGAAAACATAGGTGTATTATTCCAAGAATAATAAACCAAAATAAATGAACCATTCTTATGTCCACAAAAATTTTGATTCTTTCAGATTTATTTTTATTTTACTTTTTAATAAACTTAATACTTTGCTAAATCTATCGATATTTTTGTTCGATACAATCGGTGGCCATCCCTATTTCGTGGCGGTAGACGTGAGGCTACTGGTCAGCGGAGGTGGTATTTTCGAGCGGTTGAAGGTCGTCGAGTGAAAGTCCGGTGTGTGGGCGGTGCGGGTGACCGCGTCCGCCGCGGAAGCGGTTTTTCCCCCGTCGTCTTTCGGCTCTTATCGCGACGCGGAAAACTGCCCCCCCCCCCCCCCCCCCCCCCCCGGCCGCACCGCATGAACGGGGAAGAAAAACCAGCGTTCCCAGCGACGTCCGCCGACGGGGCGGCGAGTTAGGGAGGAATGTCCGGAGAGCTCCTGGATTTTCCTGTCGTCCTAATCCGACAATTCCTCGTGGATCCTCCTACTGAGGTGGCGCTACTTTCAAAACGGCCCACATCGCGCCCACCCACGCCCTCCCCTCAGAGTCTATTGGCCCATCGGGGCTTCCCCTTCAGACTCCCCAAAGATGAGAACCCACAAACTTGAGCTCCGCTCGGTTTTGACCCCTCCCATCCCTTTTTATTCCTTTGTTCGGCAAGTTCTCACGAGGGTTGTGCCGCAACTAAAGCATTTCGTCCGCGTGCCACAGCCCCTTCATAATGGACGGTGTGACTCACGCGGAGGCCATCGACGTCTCAACGAGCCCGCTGACCAGGTGACCCACCGCATATTGAAGGGCTTTTTGAAGAAGGACCTCGTTTTCACATGGAATTTTGGGTGTGGACTACGTAACACGTGGACAACATCAAGTTTTGAGGGTTCTCGCTTCTTGGGGACATCTTTACTTACATTTAAAGCCTAATTTCATCAAAATCGGTTGAACATTAAGCGAGTAAATTCAGGAAAACGAACAACGGGCTCGGGAACAAGGTCAGAGAAATGGGAAAATTCGGCTGAACATAGTTGAACTAATAATGAACAAAGTGCTCAGTACAGTTAGCACTGAGAAATTAGGTGTATGAGCAGAGGAAATCACTAGTGAATATTTGGGGTTTTGAATTTTCGCGCCGTGATTTTTTAACTAATCCGCCAGAGTGCACTCGCACAAAAAGTAGAAAGTGTACAAAAAAATCTTTTTTATTTTGGGTTATGTGATGTTGGTGAACATGAATATGGTCTGTCTCGTCACGCTAGCGTCAGAACAAATCTGAACGACTATTTTCCTTGCAATTTCACCTCGCGAATCTCTCTGAAATCGTGCTTTTAGTTCATTGGCTGACCACCAGAGAGCACTTCTTGGAAGCGCCACTTTTCCCTCCATATTCAGAGTTGGAATTTTCGAAAGTGCCCTGGAAATTTGTATTACACCGTAGGAGCCCAAAACTCACTGCTATGGCTTCAAATTATGAAGTTCTTTCAGAAAAACGTATACTAATATATTAGTCGACAATCGGTTCCCGGGCCCATTAGGCGAAAAAAACAGCTTGGGCAATAAGGTAGGGTGTAAAACAGTCAGTCGTTGGTGTAAAAACATGCTTTTATCACGAGAATAATTAAAAGTGATTCTCGGCTGTCCAGATGAACGCAACTAATCAACTGGCTAAAACTGATAAATACCTGTTTACAATTACCCCTTAGTTTCTGGGGTAAATGTAAACGCTATGGAGTAATCGTAAACAGGCTCTCAATCACCCTCAAAGGCAGTCATAGTGAAAATTTTGAGATTATTTAATCTTGAGATAATCACTGGTTGACATCAACACGCAACTTTGTCCATTTGAGTTAACCCAAGAAGTAGAGGAGAGGTGAAAGTTGAAACATCACTATTTTGTTTACAATTGCCCCGCCTGACCCTAAAAACGCAAATAAAAAACGTTTGACTTTTTAAGCAGCGCTCCTTCGAGAATTTAAAGTGGACGTTAAATCAGTAACTCAGATGGTGAAAGTGGCCCTAAGTGACAAACCAGATGTGAACCTCCGAGTGCTTTGACGATATAAAACTCAAAACAATCAATTTTACTATTTTTTAACTGCATGGTGGTGGCTGCCCTTGCCATTCGGTCTCAAGGTAAATCCGAGGGAGTTGCCTCCGTTTTATGTTGCCACCACGTGTGTTTATGAGGCCTGCCAAACCTGAGGTCCCTGACCCACTACCCACGCGGAGTTCCTTTCTCGACGGTGAACTTGAAAATTCGGATTTATTGTTTATTTTGGCCGTCTCGACTCGGCTGAGTCACCCAGGGATCTGTTATACCTACTGGATTGCCGGCTAGTGAGCTCGGAAGCGGTCCGACTCGAGGAACCAAGGCCCCCCACCCTTTACCGGCAAGAAACCCTCTCGCCGCATATACCCCACGTTTAGTTCACTCCAAAAATCAATCATTTCTCCTTACCGTGGCGAATATGGAGATTTTGTTCGATTTAAATGATCTTCTAGTGCATTATGAGCGTCTGTATGTATAACTAAAAGGTAGGTGAAAGGCGTTGAAAGAATGAAATAGGTAGATAAGTACAGAGTAGTTTATTTACGTAGGTAAGTAACTATTTACAAATTAATATGAACAACAACAAAATATAATATATAGGTACAGAGTTTAGGGGATAGAATTTTTACTCATTGGTTATTAAACAATATAAGTTTCGTCAGCTTTTGACGTAAACCATGTTTCTTGGCGTTTATTTCAATTTTTTTCGTTGGCCAAGTGAAAGCGTACGATTTAAAAAAAAATATCTTCCTATCATATTTATTAATCTTAAAATATGGGTTGTGTCAGTGTAAGGGTCCGCAGCATGCTCCCTGAACACTGAATGCTCAAAAAACGTTTGAGTTTTGTTCATAATGAACGTTTCTATTGAGGAAGCCGGGTTGACAGTTAAAACGTGATATCCATTTTCTGATCACAGATGGGCAGGGTAAAATGAAATTTCTTTTCCGCAAGTAGGTACCTATAAGCTTTGGGCGAATAAAAATAAAGGGTCAAGGCAAATTCTTTCACGTCATCACTGTACTCACGTTTGAATTTGGACTTATTCTTGTTTTTGACGGTGTTCATTATTAAATCCAATGGAAATCCAGAAAAGTTCTCTTCCATCAGTTCGATTAGCTTAATAGGAGCTTTTAGTTTTTCCTTGAGACAGGTGATGAGGCTCTTCATGGTTTCAATTTTGCTCTCTCTTCTTTTCAGTCTCTGTTGCAGAACTTTGACTTTTCGGCGAAGAGATAGCTTCCTGGGCGAGGGTGTCCGCTATAAGCAAATAAATGAATACCTATATAGCATGCGTATGAAAAATTTAAACGAGTAGTAGTTGCGAGGAATTATTGTACTAGTAGGTAATAGCTTTTAAATAGACCTTGAGGAACCTGGTAAGCAAACTCACTAGCAACAAACTAGGTAGGTAGGTACCTACTATAACTTACTTTTCTTTTTGGAGGTCTTCTTGTAGGAATTTATGTCCCTTGGGATGTTGGATTCTCGGTTTCTTTGTCATATTCTTTGCTTGGCAGTGTTATCTCTTCTGTTGATATGGGCTGTGAATATAAAGAACGTTTCGTTGTTTTGAAAATAGTACCTACCTACTGATTCAAAGCCTCTAATTGCGGCCTGCAGCGCCCGCCACAGACAGATTTGGAAAAGAAGTGAAATTAAATTATAGATAACATTTTTGATAAACCATACCTCAATTCTCTTCAAAGTTCTTCTCTTCTTCCTCGGCGGTGGTTGTAAATGTGCAGGGAAATCAAAAACAGATGGTACAGCTCTCTGCTTCAACAATTTGTACGATGCATTCGGTCGAATTTGGTAATCGTCTTCGGTGAAGTGGTCCCCACAAATTCGAGAGTGTTTTGACGGGTTATAATAATTATATAAAAAATGGATCATATCGATGAAAAGGGACAATTATTGTCCCTTTTCATCGATATGATCAATTTTTTCAAAAGATCTGGTTCTTTCGGAAAACTGAAATAAATTGGAATGAATAACAGTCAGCGAATGAACAACAATCAATTTACCAGTGAAAAGTGAATCGTTGCAAGGCATTTATCATAATATTATGTGTTATATCAATTAAATAATGTTAAATTACTGACTCACCTGTGAAATGGTAGTCCTCCACCTTTAGCCTGCCGTTTGGTACAATTCTCAGCGTCACACGACTTCACCATTGCACTGTAAAATGTTTCAAATGAGCCAAACTGCACACACTCAGTAGCCAGTAGCTGAGGAGTGCCGTCTTCTTGCCGGTGAAGAGTGGGGGGAAGAGAAAGGTCGGCGGACCGAAAGCTGGCTACGTTAGGAGGGGCCGGTTAGCGATCCAGGTAGTATAACAGATCCCTGGAGTCACCCGACCCAGATGCCTATCGAGAGCTCGTCGATTTTAAAGAATCGATCACAACGATAATAGCTAGAACGTCAAATGAAAAATTAGAATGAAACAATAAAACACTTTCAATAATTGAATTATTTACCCGTAGCCCTATTATTGAATTTATGGTCAAGTAACTCGATTTTTGGTCGAAAATGAGGTAATGATGGGTCCCTATGGTTTGAAAGGTGCTGGATCGAATGCAAAAGCGAGAACTGGGAAAAACCCCCAGGCCAATGCCTCAAATCATCGAGTGAGCATTCGGCATACAGGGGGAAAACCAGGTCCACCGTGCGCTCCAAGGGAAGAACCAGGAAACCATGGAGGAAAGAAAGGCTTCTTTCCTCCATGCCAGGAAACATTCTCTCCCACACTCGAGCCTTCTTGCCTTCTCCTCTTCCAATTTCTCGGTATTCCTCGTGTGAATCACAATATTTTTCGTGCCTTGTTTCTTTTTACCCTGTTTTCCCGTTTTTTTTTTTTTTTTTTTTTTTTTTGGAGTTTGCGAATTTGTTAATGAAAAAATAATGAATAAAATAATTATTAGCAGGATTTGATTATTGGATCATATTCACCTGTACTCCAAGTTTAATTGTACTTTTTTTTAAAATTTTTTAAGCACACTTATCAGCATGAAATTTTGTTTTTGACAGAAAAATCACTTTTACTCGAAATGTGAAAAACCTGAGTTACCCGGTTTTCCCCCTACTAACTGTTAGTTAGTAGTAATTATTGCTTGAATAATTAATTACAGAAAACTCTGCAAATTTTACACAAGGGGTTATTATTCTTTGATATAGATACAACAATCAAATCTGTCAAAAAAAGTTTGGATTTTTTTTTTTTTCAAAAACTATTTTCATTTGTTTTTTACTCAGAAATATCTGATCTCTTGGGATCATTCAAAAATCCCATTTGTAGCCCCATGAAAGCCCTATAGATCGCCTCAGTGAAATAGGATCGTTCAGGGGCCCCCAAAACTGGATTCTACGTCCAAAAACACATCAAAAACGACACTTAACTCGACCCCATAGCTGAAAACCTTTTTTAAAAAACGCTGCAAATTTTACACAAGGGTTTATTATTCTTTGATATAGGTTACTTGTGCAAAAATTATTTCTGTGTAATGGAAAAAAAAAATTTTCCAAAATTTTTCAAAAAATGTTTTTTTTTCAAAAATTCTTTATTTTTTACTCGAAAAATATTTAATCTCCTGGGATCCTTCAAAAGTCCCTTTTTTAGCCCCATGAAAGCTCTAGAGATCGCCACAGTGAAATCGGATCGCTGCGGGACCCCAAAAAATGGACTCTACGTCCAAAAATACTTCGAAAACGACACCTAACTCGATCCCATAGCTAGAAGCCTTCAAAAAACCCTCCCGTAGCCCCATTATAGCCCCAGAGCGCCCCACGGGTTTGGGCGATCGGACTGAAAACCTTGCGGGTACCTACAACTATATGGTAAACCAAGTATTTTGTCAAAGCTTCAGATTTAAAAAAATTCCTACAGCCCAAAACGGCCCGGACGGCAGACGGACATATCGGTTTTGGAATGTAGACCTCTTGAAACGGAAAATGTCAAATTTAGAGGCCGATCGGAGTCGTCGACTTCCGTCGCGATTACAATGGCGATTATTCCAAGAACAATAAACCAAAAACACTAAAAATAAACAACACAATTTTACAAAATTTGTAAAAATATAAAATAAAATGCAGCATGTAGGCATTACTTGTAAAATGTAGTATTTAATGCAACATTTATTTTTTATCAATAAGCTGATATGATGACTCTTTTGTGCCGTGTCATTAATCGAACGATAATCTCCTTCGTAAACAAATCTGCGGTGAGGATAATGACGGTAATGGCAGGATCTGACCACGTAATTGCCGGGCGATAATGCGGTAATTTTACGATCGCCGCCGGGCGGTAGATCGAGCTCCCCCCCCCCCCCTCCCGGGGGGTTCAGTTCCGCCAGCGCAGTCGAGCGGACTGCCGGCAACTTGCTGGGCGGGCCCCACAGACCTAAGCGCGTTCCTCTCGAAGGTCTACGGGATTCCCGAACTCAGGGCGCGACGAGCTCCTGCGACGAGATGTTCTCCTCGTCGGCGGGACGATCGCGTTCACCACCATCGGCAACAAAAAGTTCCCGCGGGGGATCTCAAACCTCGTGGGAAGCCGCTCCGCGCCGTCTGAACTTTCGTCTCGCGCTCTCCCGGCTCCTCCAATCTACCGATTTCATCGATTGTCTAAATATCGATTGTAGATTATTGTCTAAATTATTTGTAATTTGGAATTTAAATTCGAAAAATATCGTATTTACGAGATTTATGATCGGGATGTCAATCAACAGAAGAACGGCGATTAGGAAACTGCCAGTAAAACGTCCTTAACAACAATAAAAATCAACAAAACCATAAAAATCAGACGCAGTTAAACAATTGAACTGATTGATGTTAATTTAAAAATTTCCCGAATTTTTCAATGGCAAAACTTTATAATACGAGGTTTTGCGAGTGATTGAATTTGATCGTGGGGGCCAGCTGCTGTCCATTTTGTGTCCAATTTCATTAAAATCGATTGAAGATTAAGCGTGAAATCAAGCAAAAAAGAGAGAACTAAAAAAAAAAAAAAAATAGAAGAAGAGAACTATGTATTGGAAAAGAGAACTTGGGAAATAAAATAGGGGAAGAATTTTCGAGAACTTTAGAAAAGACGCTTGTTAAACTTCGGAAAATCAGGGAATTAACTTTTTTCATGGAATAAACTTTTTCAGAACTTGGAATTAAGACAAGGAGAACTTGAGAGGAATTTAAAAAAAAAAAAAAAAAAAAAAAAAAAAAAACAGAATCTTAGAAGAGGGCTAAAAATGGCAATTTAATGCATTTAATTAAATGCTAATGCATGCATTAATATGCATTTTAGAGATCATAGAACTGGGACTGAGGACATGGAAGACGCTGGAGAACTTTAAAGAAGCAACATAGGTCTTAGAAGTTTATGAGCGATGAGAATCGGTAATCGATCATCGGTTACGGAGGAACGATTTTTGAACATCGATGATGGGTGTTAGATATTTATCGATCATCCATTGTACTTTACCTATGTAAATCGAGAAACGCTACCAATTTAAGAAAATAATTTCGAAAAAAAAAAATTTCTGTACCTACGATGTTTAGACAGAAAACGGATCTTCCGTCCAAAATTACTCGGAAACGACACCTTATTTGACCTCCTGGGATCCATAAAAAAATCCCATTAAATGGAGCTAGAAATTATGGGGGGGGGGGCTTCATGAAAGTCCCATATCGTCACGGTGAAATTTGATCGTGTTGGGACCCCCAAAAATGGATCCTACGTTCAAAAATACTTTGAAAACGACACCTAACTCGACCCCACAGACGAAACCCTTTAAAAACCCCTCTCGCATTTTAGCCCCATAGCGCCCCACGGATTGGGGCGATCGGATTGAAAACCTTTTCGGCACAACAAGATGTTAAACCGAGTATTTTGTCAAAATTTCAGATTTAATAAAAACGCCTACTGCCCAAAACGACCCGGACGGCGGACGGCGGATGGACATTTTGGTTTTGGAATTTACGTGTCTTGAAATGGATAATGTCAAGTTTTGAGGTCGATCAGAATTAAATTCGATAGTAAATTTGCAATAGATAATCTATAATTATAATATATATATATCTATAATCTAAATTATTTTCTATCTCCATAGCGATTACCTAGGGGTATTATTCCACGTATAATAAACCAAAATCGGTAAAACAACAAGTAAAAAAAAAACACTTAATTTATTGCATAGCGTACATACTTAGTAGGGGAAAGCATAGACACAACTCCTGACGTTAATAATGACTTGAAAAAGTCCACAGTCTGCTATTGGATGAAGATGATGGGCGCTGCCACCAATAAGAATGCCATCCAGTATAGAAGCCAGCAACTCAGAAAGACCAATGAGGTAATTAATACCGCTTTACGAACGTCAGGTCATAGTGCCCCATAGTGCCTAGTAATTATTTCGAAAACGTTGGCCATCTGACTTGAGCGCGTTTTCAATGTGGTCAACGTTTTCATCTGAGATAGTCGGTCTAGTTTGGTCAATATTGAGTAGAACTGGTAGTAGAGCATCCTGCCTTCTGAAATGCTGAACACTCTACCCAAGGTACTTGGAAATTCAAAAGAATACCAGGTCCTTCCTCTCCGAAATAAGGAAATCTGCCGCATACCCTAAAAAACTAAAAGGAAATAAAAGTTCTTACAGGTCCACCAGGTTTTGCGAAACGGCTCAAAAGAAGACATCTCAGACATGACAACCAAGACATCCCATCCCAACCAAACTAACAGAACAGCCCATCTGAAGACTCATTAAAGAGGAGACAAATAAAAGACTTGTTAAAAATCCTTCGGGGGAAATTCTTCGAATCCGGAGATAATAACTGTGTACAAATTTGAGAAAACAATCCGAAAATATTCCAACAATCCTTTAAAAAACGCTGCAAATTTTACACAAGGGTTTATTATTCTTTGATACAGGTTACTTGTGCAGAAATTAAATTCTGTCAATGAAAAAATTTAAAAAAAAAAAAATTTTTTTGGATTTTTATTTCAAAAAATTTCTTTTTTTTTGGATTTTATGTTCAAAAATGTGTTTTTTCAAAAATTCTGTATTTTTTACTCAAAAAATATTTAACATCCTGGTACCAGGATGTTAAATATTTGAAGGATACGTATCCTTCAAAAATCCCATTTTTAGCCCCATGAAAGCCCTAAAGATCGCCCCAGTGAAATCGGATCGTTCCGGGACCCCAAAAAATGGATTCTACGTCCAAAAATACTTCGAAAACGACACCTAACTCGATCCCATAGCTAAAAGCCTTCAAAAAAAACCCTCCCGTAGCCCCATTATAGCCCCAGAGCGCCCCACGGGTTTGGGCGATCGGACTGAAAACCTTGCGGGCACAACTAGATGGTAAACCAAGTATTTTGTCAAAATTTCAGATTTTTAAAAAAATTCCTACTGCCCAAAACGGCCCGGACGGCGGACGGCGGACGGACATTTCGGATTTTGAATGTAGACCTCTTGAAACGGAAAATGTCAAATTTTGAGGCCGATCGGAGTCGTCGACCCGCGTCGCGAAAACAGGTGTATTATTCCAAGAATAATAAACCAAAAGTGGGAAACTTCATAAAATCAAGAATTAAGTAAAACCTCAATAATATTTGTAAAATGTGTGAAATGTTCGCAGAATGTGAGGATTGATAAATGAGAAATATTTTGAAAAGCTCCGCTGTAGACTGTGACCTACCGCACCGTCATAAAGTGAACCGCTAGAGTCTAAAAGTAGACGCAGCAGCTTTATTTCGTCGATTATATTTTACTCCATTTTACGACCGGAGTTTTGTTTTCACTGCCATTATGATGTAACGCGATCTCAAAGGAAACGACTGAAATGGAAAACGTGCCAAACGGTTTCAAGACTAAGATTCACTTGAGAGAATTTGTTGATCAGTTGGAGTCCATTGAGAAGCTTTTTGGTTGAGATTCCTGGGCCGTGAGTGGCATTTTAATTTTTCCGTGTCTAAGGGGTCTCGTGAGAAGGAAGGAGTGAATGAACTTGTTGGAATGAGCGCGAAACCGAGGAAGAGATTGTGCATGAAAGTTGAAAAATTGAGGTGTAGGGAAATGAGAGGAGGTGAATTTTGCAAAAAAGGTTTTGATAATGGCTGTATGGTAGTAACGCTGGAAGGTGCATTTTTTAACACATCTGTGCAGCATTTGGTCAAAGAAGCGACTTAAGGTCAAAAGGAGGTTCTCCGCGTTGAGGTTGATCACATTGATCCGCGATGGTGTTAAAGCAGGTGAAAGGAACATTAACACCCGAATTTATCCGTGAGAAGGTTAGATCTGAAACTCATTAGGGGCACCGATTAGCATGGGAAACGGTGTGAAGCTCGGTCAAATTGATGGTGAAAGCCACTCACTAACGGCTTCTTCTTTCACCAACTAATGGCTCCACAAATGTGACTGAGCTCTGAACCGTTTCCCATTCTTCAGTGCTTCCTCAGGAGTTTAACGTGGGCGTTAACGCTTAAACTCTCGGTAACTCGGTAAACGCTCAGTAACTAGGATGGTGAAAGTGGCTCTAACTCGCGTGGTGAAAGTGGCCCTAAGGGTTATAGCCATCACAAAGGACATTAAAGCAGGTTGAAGACATCACTAAGGACATTAACGCCTCCGAAAATGCCATTAAATCTATCAAACTGAGAGAAAGTTTAATCTGAGGAGTGACTGGTGAAAGTCACCTTATTGACGCTCAAATGTATGGGGAGTCCACGTCCTCGGGAGTTCGCCTGGACCGTGGAGAAGATCGTGAAGTGCGTCCCGGAGGTGTAGGGGACCCGGGAGACGATCTGGAAGGTCCAGGAGATCCAGGAGACGATCTGGAAGGTCCGGGGGACCCGGGAGATAGTCGACTCCCGAGCCTCCGTCAGACTGACAGGCATACGCTCGCCGTTGTTGCCTGGAATGCACTCCCTGATGCAGCATCCACTCAGTTCATATCTCCACACCCCTCGTTTCCATGCCTTGATTCGGCCTCGATTGAAGGCTGGCCTCAACACATTTTGTTGCATAGAGATCGTCACGTTTGCCGGTTTTCCCCTAACCGGACCACTGTCAGTAACGATCTCGACACACGAACACAAAACATGGTTAAACCTGCACAGCAGTCAGCTGAGTAGCCCTAGAGTCAAAGGAACACTGTTTAACACCTTGAACCTCGAGAAGGCAAATCTGTGGAGGAGTTAGCTGGTGAAAGTCGCCTGCTTGGGTCAAAGCTACACTGTTTAACTCTCTGAGCTGGTGAAAGCCACCCTAAAGGCCATTAACACTCAAAATACGCCTTTAAACACGTCAAATTCCCTAAATAACCCTTCAGAGCGCTTTTCACCGTCTTGGGTCAACATTCACCACAAACAATCGAATGTTACGATGCCTCGATCGTGGGGCTTCGAAATCGAAAAAGGCGAGCGTCGTTGTATGCTAATGATGGAATTCTGAGGGGACAAAACTCGCTTGAGGAAGACCTTTAAAAGGAAACATGTCTTTTGAACCGGTAACCCCCCCTTTCACATCACAACTGCCCACCAGCTCCGCCAGTTCCAAGAACGTGAATCACACTAGCAATTTTTTCCAATAATCAAAATGAAGGATTTTGGTATTTTATTCTTGGACTCAACAGGTGTATTAGGTATGTTGTCGCGACGTGGGGGCCGCAATTGTGATCGGCCTAAAAGTTTTTCGTTATAAGTTTCATGCAGATTTAAAAAAATCATGTCCGTCCGCCGTCCAGGGCACTCGGATTTTTTGTATTAAATCTGAAATGTTGACAAAATGCTCGGTTTTCCATCCAGTTGAGTCCGCAAGGTTTTCAGCCCGATCGCACAACCACATGGGGCTAAAAAGGGGCTACGGGAAGGGTTTTTGAAGCTTTCCCTTCAGTTTTCCGGTTCCAGTTCAGGTTCTCCTTCAGATATCCCATTTGTAGCCCCATGAAAGCCCTAGAGATCGCAACAGTGAAATCAGATCGTTCTGGGACCCCCAAAAAATTGATTCTTCGTCCAAAAATACTTCGAAAACGACACCTAACTCGATCCCATAGCCAAAAGCCTTCAAATAACGCCTTCCGTAGCCCCATTTTAGCCCCTTAGCGCCCCACGGGTTTGGGCGATCGGGCTGAAAACCTTGCGGGCACAAGTAGATGGTAAACCGAGTATTTTGTCAAAGTTTCAGATTTAAAAAAAAAAATTGCTACTGCCCAAAACGGCCCGGACGACGGACGGACACATCGGTTTTGGAATGTAGACCTCTTGGAACGGATAATGTCAAATTTTGAGGCCGATCGTAGTCGTCGACCTCCGTCGCGATCACATAGGTGTATTATTCCAAGAATAATAAACCAAAATGAGCTAAAATCATGAGTTAGCCGGTTTTCTCCCGCCTACTCTTCAAATCCAAGGCGATTGTTCCCATCATAGGCCAACATAAACTCAGTCAACTAAACTTGGTTCATTCTTGGGCGTTGAAACTACCCAGTTCAGATTCAGTCGAAGCCCAATCGGCACAGCGATTCGATAAAGTTCTCCGTCAAATCTCTGATCGTGACTTGAACCCGTCATTGGAGGATTTTATGTTCTGTTGTGTTTGGATGCCGATCTTCTTAAACGTCTCGAAGATATCAGTGTTTTGTTTGGTTCTGTTTGTATTTATTTTTATTTCTCTCTTCTCTCTCAACTAGTATTTTTGTACCGCAAGACGTCCTAATCCTCGTTTATTGACTTTTATTAATCACTTCACGTCCCGGAATTAGCTGGCGTAATAGTAAAGTTGCTCAAGGCGATCTGCAGGGTGCACAAGACAATTTTAAAGATATGGCCCGTCCTGTTGATATTTTATTACACCTTGACCCACATACTCCAAGGGAAGGTTGCAGTTCTTTACCGAGAGAGTAAACAAATCTCCAGTTTAAATCTCAATTAGGGTTTTTTTTTTTTTTTTTGTCGCTCTCTGACGAATAGAAGAGTTAATTAAAATCCTATTGAAAGCTCACGACGGGTAACAGAAGGCGGTGATTTGATAACCGATTGGCGTAGAAACTCTTCAGAAGTGAGATTTTAATAATTACTTCTAATTATTAGAAGAAAATTTGAATATTCAGATGAAGTTTTTTTAGCGGTTATAAGAACAACAAATCATTTCGAAAAAAAAAATCAAAGTAGGTGATGGAGAATCAGGTAATTAATTCATTAGTAATTATTACATAATTTGTATTTTTTATAAATGCATGCCTGCATTCAAATATTCAGGTATTGATTGTCATGCACTTCAAACGTTTGACGAACGTCTTAATTTGGATATCACAGATGGGTTAAGCGCAGGATAATAAATTTTAAATTGTAGGTTTAACTTTTCAAAATGGTCCTTTCCCTCTTTTGAGGGGACTGAACAATGAAGACAAAAATTTAAAACACAAACAAGATTTTGAGATATAAAAAGAGAATGTTATTTATAAAAAATAAAATATAAAACGAGAAAAAATTAATCAACTAACATGAACAAGAAAGGGAATCAAAACCCTCGAAAAATGGATAATAATATAATTTTGGACATAATATAATAATATTATTATGTCCAAAATTACTCGGAAAATATGTGACCTCCTGGGATCGATAAAAAATCCCATTTGTAGCCCCTTCAAAGCCCTACAGATCCCCACAGTGTAACCGGATCGTTTTGGGACCCCCGAAAATGGATTCTACGTCCAAAACTTCTTCGAAAACGACGCCTCACTCGACCCGATATACGAAAAACTTTTAAAAAAAACCTCCCGTAGCTAAATATCCACCACTATCATAGTTTCATGATACAATTTCGTCACCTCAGCGGCAACGGTTTTCTCATTTTCAGGAGTCTGGACATAAAACATGCCAACGTTTTATTCTGTAAGACGGCAGAAGTATTACTTTTATGAGTTTGTTTGGAGGCATGACGTTTCAAAGTGCTTATTCCACCATATTTTATAAAGAACGATCTACTTGCACAAGGAGCAATACGCCTTTTTGGGATTTACCTTATCTACCCGTGCCCATCGGTAATCTCTTCTCCCACAACAAGTTGAAAGAACACATACGTTTAGAAGTCTGAGCCTTCGCTTACTTTGGGTCTCCTCAACATCGCTGTCGGTTTCCGTGTCCATTTTAGAACAAACTGTACCTAGGTACTAAACTTCTCGACCAAAAACTAGGCAAAAATCTCCCAAAGTAATCGCGATCCATGTGAAGACGATAACATTCACCGGTATTCAAACCAGAGAGGGCAGATAAAGTGACAGAAAAAGACAACGTTGATAAGAAATGTGATCACTCCTTCTTCCTCTTCTCATTTCTTCTTGCGGTGGTCGCGGTTGTTCTGTTTTAACTGTCTACGTTAGGTAGGTAGGTAGCTGTTAACGTTATTTTTAGTTAGGTAGGTAGGAACTTAGCGCGTTGTGAGAGGAGCTAAAATTGTTTGTTGAAGAAACATCAATCCACACACAGAAAACGGAGGACATTTTAGCGTCCTCCCGAGGTCCAGGGTTTTGGGAGCAAAGGTGACCAAAAGGGAGGACTGTCCTCCCGGGGTGAGGACAGTTGGCAACCCTATCTCCCAGTTTGAAAAATTTTCATTTTCATGTCCCTCAAAAAACACTCAAGTTCTGATGCTCGCAGATCTCGTTCAGAATCAATTCGGGCACTTCTGCTGTTTTTTTTTTTTTTGTTTTTTTTTTTTTTTTTAGAACATTCCGGACTGATTTCAGACTGCCTCCTCGATTGTGGAAAGTCACACAATGTCATGCGCTATTCATTTACTTCTGGTAGGGATGGGAAATCGGTAAGAAGTATCGATTTTTTGAATCGATTCAGAATTGGATGCTCCAAATCGATTTCCCAAAAAAATCGCCATAAAAGTATCGATTTTTTGGAAAATCGATTCAAAAATTGGTCTTACAAAAAAATGTTTTTTTAACGAGTGATAATCGCAGATATTTTTAGTGATGGCGATAAATTTATCAAAAGCTGATACTAGCGCCCCCGGTGAGACACTTGGTTTTAATTAATTTTTATTAATATTAATTAAGTAATCACGATTGCTACTTAAGGAACATGTTGAATGCCCCGCAATCTGATATACTCGTTGATTAACAACTGCTGACGCGTCATCTTGTCCCCGTAATAAAGCTAATAATACTGTAATGCGATGTAGAGGGCCGTGCCGGAACCGACGTGTCGTTAGAAGCTGGTAATTTGAGCTGAGCGGGTCACAGATGGAAGATTATCAACCCAGACGAGCCTCATCAGCCGTATCGGTGTTGAGATCACTCAAGTCTTTTGATTCACAGCAACTTCGTATGAATGAGGCCGGTTATCGAGCGTGAGTCGCCAGTTCGAGAGGTCTCAATCAACGCCAAGTTGGCCAAATTTGCTGCGATTTTTCAGATGATCTTCTCTTCTAATTAGTTCTTAAGAGACTATAAATTCCTTCAAGTCCTTGTGGGGCACCCCCGAATATGTGTGTTGGGTGTGTACCTACGTGATTGGTGTTTGTGGTCTGAGGTTACGCCGCCAGGTGTTTTGGAGGGAATCAGAGACATAATATGCTGCTATATAGCACAAATTGTTGTGGTCTACAACCTCTGAGGGGTTTTTAGCTGAAGAATTGGAGGGTCAGGGTTTCTTGGGCTCACTCAAAGTGTCGAGATGTAGTCTGGCAGGCTCTTGGAAGGGTCAGTAAACTACCTCCCCGTGTACTGCCACAGTTGTACGGAGGGGCGGTTCGCTGCCTTCCGAATTGTCGAGGATGGACTCCTGTTTCCCGCCCCTGGTTTTACAAGGACGCTTTACAGGCTTCAGGGCCGTGGAGAGAAAATCCGGGCCCGGGGGCCAAATTCATCGGGCCCCCTAAAAAAAAAAAAAAAAAAAAAAAAAAAAAAAGATGAAAATTCATCGGGCCCCCCTAAAAAAAAGGTGTGAAAATTTTTCCTATATTGATCTGTCCCTTTTCCCATTTTGCCTCTCCTACCCCCTTATTTTACAACAAAAAAAAAGTTTTTTTCAAGAAAATCCGGGCCCCCCTACGAAGGCCGGGCCCGGGGGCAACGGGTCCAGTGCCCCCCCCCCCTCTCTACGGGGGCTGCAGGCTTCCATGCGTGAGATGTCAAGGACTCCTGGGCAACGGGCCACTGCGAATGTGCTATTTCCTCCTTGGAATCTCCTGCTGAAGCGTCGGCCGAAGTTACCAGATCGTTGAAAATAGCACAAAAATGACTGTGATTAAACATACAATGTAAATGCAGATAGAATGGGCTACGACAGCTAGCTACAGGCTTTTTCTAGTGCTCCATTAGAAGGAGATGCAGATTGCAGCTCCCATGGGAGACACTGCAGTGTCTCGGCATCAGCGCTCCGGGCGGCCAATAATTGAGGCTCAAGCTGGCGCCTAATTTAGAATATTGAAATGAAAGGATTATTTGTAAAAGCCTTCAGTCGATACAAGGATAATTTAGAATTTATTGCGCCCCGCGTGCAGCCATTCACAACCCTATAAACCTATACAATTATCGCCATTCTTTTAGTTTTTTATTCTTGGAATAATACACCTACGTAATCGCGACGGAGGTCGACGACTCTGATCGGCCTCAAAATTTGACATTTTCCGTTTCAAAAGGTCTACATTCTAAAACCGAAATGTCCGTCCGCCGTCCGGGCCGTTTTGAGCAGAAGGATTTTTTTTTAAATCTTAAATTTTGACAAAATACTCAGTTTACCATCTAGTTGTGCCCGCAAGGTTTTCAGGCCGATCGCCCAAACCCGTGGGGCGCTATGGGGCTACGGGAGGGGTTTTTAAAGGCTTTTGGCTATGGGATCGAGTTAGGTGTCGTTTTCGAAGTATTTTTGGACGTAGAATCCATTTTTTGGGGTCCCGGAACGATCCGATTTCACTGTTGCGATCTATAGGGCTTTCATGGGGCTACAAATGGGATTTTTTAAGGATCCCAGGAGTTCAAATATTTTTCAAGTAAAAAAAAACAAATATTTTGAAAAAAAAAAATTCCAAAATTTTTTTATTGACAAATAAATTTCTGCACAAGTACCTAACCTATATAAAAGAATAATAAACCCTAATGTAAAATTTGCAGTTTTTTTTTTTAATTGTTTAAAAGAAATGTTCTTATTCTCAGCCCAAAGACGTATCCAGAGCCGACGGCATTTTTTTGTTTTTTTATTTTTATTTTGAACTTTCTCCTAACCGTAGTGTGAGTGCCCTCCAAAAGTAAACGTTCAGAAGACGCCAAAAATGATTCCGATCTACCTCACCTTCCGGAGCCTCTAATTACTCGTCGATCATCAGAATCCTCTCAAAACTCGGCCACTCGAGGCTGTCAATTGTCAACAAGATAAAACCTAGTGAACAGCAGGGATTGTCCACTTATTGACAGTAAAATGCAGTCAAAGTGGTGCTAACTCTTTTTAGCAATCTCTCAACTATTCTCCAAATCTCCCTAAAAAGCGGGGGATTTTTTAAGTTTTTCTACAGGAAATCCAAACATCGGATGATGAGATTAGCTCGTGTTGGTTTTCGTCGTTAGTTGTAAATTAAACTGATGGGAGAGAAAAAAAAAACAAAAGGCCCGCGAGGCGTCTAATCTTCATGCGCAAACACGCTTTTAGGTACGTCGGTAGGTTTGTTTAGTGGACGGAGACAACCTTGAATGGGGTTGAGGTGCTCGGCGAGGAAAATAACGAAAAAAGAAAATACCAGACGAAAAGGTTATTTTTTTTCCGAGGAAAACTCGTAAAATATGAGATCCTGACGTCAGCAGATTGTTGCAGAACGTCCGACAAAGCGGAAATCGTCAAGAGAAGATGACGTGAGTAGAAGTCAGCAGAATTTCAGCAGTTAATCTTAGGCGTAACAAATTTGAAATGTTGGGAACTTTTGTTAGATAATATGAAACTGTTAAAGCTTTGAACCTATCGAAACTGTACCTGCTCTGCATTCTAAGAGCGACAGTTACAGAAGAAAGACAACATTATTACCGAAGCGAGGGGGAAATATAGTATTTTCCCTTTTTCACATTGATTTAAACATTTTTGACTTAAAATCACTCACTTAAAAGCTCCTGGATATGATTCGATAACACCAGATTTGATCAAGAACCTCCCCAGGAAGGGCGTTCCTCCTGAACGTGTACAATGCACTTTATCCAATCACCATGTGTGGTGAGCCATCCCAGCATCTCCACCATGTTCCGATTCCCAATAAGATCGCGATTGATATAAATCCCAATGCACGGTTGTAGGTATAAAATATTCAGTAGGTATACAATAATATCCAATATCCACGTATTATATAGGTAATCCAACCATATTATAGTGTATCAAACCAAGCACGTCGCCCCTTAGGGCGTGTAGCCCAATAGCACCCTCCACTTCCCTTCTAGGTGCTCCCAAGCCTCTCAGTTGGGTATAAACGTATAGTGTGTTAATCCTGGTGTATAAACATAGTATAAATGGTGTATAAGTGGGCGACGAACGTGCTATCATATAAGCTTATATATATACTAGTATACTTGTATAAATTTACCTGTGGGAGTACACCATTTCTTCCTGGTGTATACCTCTGCTTCGCAGCTATGTCCTATCAGAAGCGCACTGGACACATCCATAGTCACAACTAACTCCTTTTAGGGTATCCTCGGGTTCCTTCCTTCCTTCGCCCACTCCTATACCCTCCTTGCTACCTCTATGTACAGTCTGTACACGCAAACATGCTGTGGTCATACTTGTTCTGAAGCCCGGCAAACCTCAGCAGGACCCGGCCAGCTATCGCCCAATCAGCTCTGCTGGGGAAGCTGTAATCAGCTTCTCGTATATGAGAAAAGTCTTCTCAAGAGGTTAGCGAGTGCTCTTCAGGTGTCATCAATCATCGTGGACCATCAGTTTGGGTTCAGCAGCGATCATTCCACGACTCTGCATCAGCACAGGCACCTGAAGGGACACTTGGCCAAAGCTGAAGAGTGGCTCAACAAATGGAAGGTGAAGGTCAACCCAACTAAGTCCTCGCTCATCACCTTCACGCTAAGGCCAGGAACGGTCGGCAACGTCGGTCTCTGTGGTGGTTTACTTCCAAGGAAAAGTCAAGTTCGGTATCTAGGTTTGACCCAAGACCGTAGACTAACTTGGAAGTACCACATCAAGAACTGTCAGAGACGCTATGAAAAAGCTGAACTTCCTGTGCTGGGCCAATGCTGAATTGGAGATCCAAGCTGAGCTTGGAGAACAAGAAGCTCCTTTACTTGGCTCTCATAAGACCTATATGGACTTATGGCTGCGAGATCTGGGGCACAGCCTGCTACACTTCTACACAACAGATTCAGCGACAACAAAACAAGATCGTCCGTTCCATAACAGGTGCCACGTGGTACGTGAGAAACGACGTGCTCCGGGAAGACCTCCAACTATCCACAATTCAAGAGACCATCACTACACAATACACAAAACTGGTGGAGAAGGCCGAAGGGAACGCGAATCCACCAGGTTTTGCGACAAGACTCAAAAGGAGCATCTCAGACCATGGAGGAATAGAGTCTCTATTCCTCCATGCGTATAACTACTCTCACTCCTCACAACAACCAAGACATCCCATCCCAACCGTCAACCCATTCGTCATTATCTCAGAAACTAATAAAGTTACAGACCTCCAGTTGGTCTCAAATTAAAGCTAATGAAATGTACTAAAAGTTCATCCTTTATGACTTTTTGGTAGGATGCATATTACAGGCGATATTCAACAAAGAAAACACTTTTTCGTAAAGTTTGCATTTTGAGAAAAAATTGCCATTTTTCAACAACCTGTATCTCGGAAACTATTCACTGTAGAGAGCTGCGGTTGGTCTCAAATCTTAGCAAATATTGTCTAGTTTAAGAATCTATTAGCGCTTTTGTACGTAAGATGCTTCCTTCACCGACTTTTTTAGTGAAATCCGAAAAATGGCCGAAAAAATCATAGTTTTTCGCTAACGCCGGAGGCGGCACAAGGTTTTTTTAATTGGGTCATTTCAAAATTTCGATCACATTTACGTCACTGGGTAAAATTTGGGTCAAATCACACCTGAATGCGGTCTCCTACATTTTTATCGTGATGTATGCATGAATATGTAGGGAGTGACGGAGTAGGGAGTGACAGTAACTGTCACTCCCTACTCCGTCACTCCCACCCAAAACGGTGAAATATCTCACACCCTACAAGTAACTGTTACTTGTAGGGTGTGAGATATTTCACCGTTTTGGCATGGGAAATAAAGTTGATAGGGGGTTCAGATGGTGGGTGTGATGGAGGGTCCTTCCAGAAAACAAGGTTAATCTGAATTCGAAACTCGGGAAAACACATTTCTTGCCACTTGCCTTTTTGTCACTTCCTACTCATTCACGTCACTCCCTTCAAAAGTGATTTTTTTTTCCCCCAAAATGGCTTATCCATGATTAGGCTGAGGTTTATGTGTGCTTACTTTAGTAACATGCTGGGAGAACCATAGAGATGTATTACCAACGAAAAAACTGCCCATTTTTGATTTTTGATTTTTTTTTTTTTTTTCAGAAAAGTTTGAGGTCCAAATGTGAACGAAATTTTGCAATGAACCAATAAGCATAGGTCCTAACAACATACCAAAAAATCAGAACTAACCCACCTTTTTCCAGCACGACTCCCTTTTCAAGTACAAAGGAACTGGAATTGAATTCTGGCAAAACAAACCAGATATTTTAATTTTAGGTTCTCGTGCTACATTGGGGCGTTTTTTATGGCGATTTGTCTTGTTGCAAAGTGGTAATTTCACGTTGAGGGCGACATGTTTTGTCCTGCGTCTGAACACGTGTTTGGTATCGTTAGCGAACAGGTTTCAACGTGTTTTGCGAACGTTTGCGCGTAAATTATCGAGACTTACGTGGTGGTGCTGGCGATGTTGAAGAGTTCGTTGGGCGTCGTCGGCACTTTGCGGATCGTCAGTTTGTGTCCGTCTGTAGACCCCATCCCGATGGACGTCGGCGACGACGGCACGAGCGCGTCAACGTGCCGGTCCCACGTGTTGTTGTTGAATTGGCCGTGATGAGCGTCGTCGCCGATGGCCAGCCGCACCCGAGCGTCCGGGTGTCCCGTCGGCATGACGAGGACCCGTTGGTTTTGGCGGGAATTCCGGATGGACACCGGCGTCGAAAAGGGGCTCCGCGTCGTCGTCGTCTCCATGGCCCGCGGGGGGAGGGGGGAGGTTGGGTCAGTTCGAGAGTAAATGAACCGGTGGGGAGACTCGCGGACGGGCGGCTCCTCAGCTCCGCATCACAAACCGAACTGAGGGGTCCGCGGATGCGGCGGCAGGAGATCCGCGGAGGGGGCGGCCCTCAGCTGATCTCCCTCCTCCACACACTTGTTGTTTGGCGAAAAACAAAATGTGCGGACGAATGCCACCATACAAGAACCTCACGAGTGGAAATTCCGCATTCCGAAATACGTGAATCCGCTGACAAGGCTCTCAATTAAAATTGCTAATATTTTCTTACCGTTGACAAATTTAAGTTCAATAAATATTCCTGATTTGGGACAAACGACTGAAATCTCTGCAACACAACGAAACAATCAAAATTCTATAAAGTGTGACATCGTCAGCGGACCCAAGCGGAGCTTGTGAAGTGGGTGGTCCCGGCGGAAGCAGAGCGATCTTACGGTCTGGCGGAGAACCGCTTGAAGTGACCGCTGGTCAGTCCCTCCCCGCTCCCTGCAACTCGTTACAAATCATCTTCTTCCCGGTGGAGCGGGTGGGGAGGAGGGAGCCTCGCGGGCGTGGGATGCTCCGCGGAGACGCGAGGGGCTCTGCCGGCTCCCCCTGGGGGCCTCGCTATTGTGCACGGACCCATTTTGTACCTCGAGGCGACAGGCGGGCAGAAGGGAGGAGGAGCTCGTCGATCCCGCTGAGCCCGTCGCTACAGCTCGGGAAGATTTTCCCCTGATATGAGATTTGAAATCATAAGTCCAAGTCAAAAGTTTCGTATTTACGCGAATGTACACGTGTGAGGACGGCAACATTTTGAAAAATTCTTTCGATACTAGCAACTGTTGCAACAAAAAAAATCGCGTCAAATTTTTCAGCTGATTTCACGTTTGTTCTCCCTTTTCGGCGCTTGAACACTGCAGAATCGGTTTCACAAGTTCCTTTTCGAAAATTGGAGACCTGGTCGGCGGATCCGAAAATCCTACTGCGATCAAGAACCGCATTACCGACCCGTGCGGTAACAAAACAAGTAGGCGGTAACAGGTGGATAACGACGGTAACCCTCGACATTCCGGAAAGCTCCTCGCTCTGGCGGAGCCGCAGGCCTTTTTCGTCCCACACGAGGGGGAAAAGGACCCGCCGGTTGAGCTGTTGCCGCTTGCGGCGGGTTCCCAAAGGCCGGCGGCGGGTGGTGGGGGCGACATCATGGCCAAGCCGGTGTGCGTTTGGCGGTCTTTGTATCCGGACGACAGAAATGGTTAGGAGCTCGGGAATTGGAAAGAGTTCGGTAACGAGTTGGGGTCGGTTGTTTGGGTGGGGTGGAGGGGGTTGGGAGCTTCAACGGGCTCCTCGCAGAGGGCAGGCCCACCTCACACTTCACAGACCCTTCTGAACCTCTGTGACGTCTATGATCCTCGGCAGCGGTCAACCTGTGTCCGCCATGAATCAACACGAAGACGAAGTTTATTTACTCCCTTATCACTGATACGTTATCTCAATCCATAAATCAAGTTCTGTTGTATATTTTGAGTCAAAATTTTGGACAACCTTTTATGTATTTTGTTGTACCATAATGTATTCTTTGTGCTTTTTAATTGATTCATGAACTAAAACGCTTCAACATTTTGGAGCTTGTGTTCAAGGTTTGTATGACGATTTATTAGCCAACAGTGTAGGTTTTCACCTCATGAATCGATTCAACGACTCCTCACGGCTTCTACGTTCAAACGTTCAAAACCCCGTATTTAGTCTCTTTGAAGCCTCATAAAGTTCCAACGTATGTTCGGACCGGTCCGGCACCTCAATAGGCCGATATCACTTCAAAAACGGCACATCACTCGACCCTCCAGGTACCATACTCTTCAACAATCCCACCTGTAGCCCTTAGAAGCCAATTGGCTCCCGAAGGTGTCGTCTGATGGGCCTGGCATCCCCATAAGTCAAATTTTCATTCGAAATCACTTCGAAAACGATACCTCATGGTCCCAAACCCTTCAAAAACTCTTCTTGTGGCTCCTTAGTAGCCTCACTGAGCCCCTTGGAGTCGTCTCACGGTCCCTATAAGTCAAATTCATGAAATCTCTTAAAAAACGACACCTCACTCGACCCTCCAGGTCCCAAACCCTTCAAAAACTCCACTTGTGGTTCCTTAGAAGCCTCACAGAGCCCCATTGTGACGTCTGACGGGCCTGGCGTGCCCATAAGTCAAATTTACGTCCGAAATCACTTCTAAACGACACCACACTCGACCCGCCAGGTCCCAAACCCTTCAAAAACTCCACTTGTGGTTCCTTAGAAGCCTCACAGAGCCCCACGGTGACATCTGACGGTCTTGGCGTGCCCATCAGTCCGAAATCACTCCTAAAACGACACCACGCTCGACCCTCCAGGTCCCAAACCCTTCAAAAACTCCACTTGTGGTTCCTTAGAAGCCTCACTGAGCCCCACGGTGACATCTGACGGTCTTGGCGTGCCCATCAGTCCGAAATCACTTCTAAAACGACACCACGCTCGACCCTCCAGGTCCCAAACCCTTCAAAAACTCCACTTGTGGTTCCTTAGAAGCCTCACTGAGCCCCACGGTGACATCTGACGGTCTTGGCGTGCCCATAAGTCCGAAATCACTTCTAAACGACATCACACTCGAACCTTCAGGTCCCAAACCCTTCAAAAACTCCACCTGCGGCTCCTTAGAAGCCCCTCGGTAACATCTAACTGTCCTGCATCCCCATAAGTCAGGTTTTCATCAGAAATCACTTCAAAAACGACAACTCCTGGTCACAAACCCTTCAACAATCCCACTCCTTAGTACATTGTATCGATTATTCGTCTAAAATTACTTTATCATGTGCACTGCACTTGACTAGAAATGATTTGTCTCGCCGTTTTTTACAGCACATCTGATTCTGCTCCGCAATGGCCATTTTGCTGACTGGTGAATGGACCAAATTCGGAAGAGATGAATATTTCAGGTAATCTTCGACTTTTAAAACTCCCCGTTCTCGTCGTCAGAATCATTTTTAAATCTCAAGCGACTTCTCTGCTTCGTCCTTGCAGGAAATTCGAAGTCTACAACATGGAGTGGCCTCCGGAAATCAGCTTGGAAACTTTGTCTTTGACGTCGGCTCCCTTCGGCGGGCTCATCGCCGTCGTGAGGGACAGAAAGAAAGTCGTCAGGATCCAGGGAGGTTCCAAACCCGTCGTTTCCATCTACAACGCCGCCGGAGTTGTCCAGTCGTCGTTTGTCGTAAGCGTCTTGACGTTCCGTGTTATAACCCGACAAATTGAACGTGTGGGGAATTTGACCCACTTTCCGGTGCATCTCGCCTGCCCGCCAGAGTTAGTACCGGCGGGAGGAGCGGGTCGCGCTACGGTCGCGGTGAGGCCGTGCGAAATCCTCTTTTCCAGCTGGTACGTCAGCCGGCCCGTTTGATGACGAGAGTAATTTCCTTAATTAAGTTGCCACGCACTGTGTGTCATAACATTTCAAGTAATTTCAAATCGTAGTTTATTTTTAGGGATCGAGCCCGCTGCCCAGTCCTCCTCTGACGACGTTTCGTTCAGGGAAGCTGAAGCAGCGAGTGAGATCCCGAATTAATACCGGCCACGACACTTCGTGTAAGGTATTATCTTCCACACAATTCCCTTCCAAAGACTGTATGCTCCTCCAAAACCACCGGCGGCGAAATTGTGGATTTACGCCACAGGCCTTCCGCCAAACACAACTCAACATATAGTGAACCTAAATTCAAATTTAAAAACACGTACGCTTGTAGGGGTGTCTCACAGAACGGTAAACAGTTTCGTTATTGCAGTGGGACAGCGGTCACATAATACAAATGGGATGGTCGTCCGGCTGCGATCTCCTGTGCGTTCGTGAAGACGGCCAAGTTCTCCTCTACGACATGTTTGCCAACTTTCGACACAAATTCAGCATGGGCCAGGTAATCGTCACACTTACACGCAGTACACTTACAAGCGACTCGACGGAATTGACACTTGTCGACCTTTTCAGGAAGCCCAAGACATCAAAGTCGTCGACGCCAAAATATTCAGCTCGATGAGCGGCACCGGCTTAGCAGTGTTGACGTCCGCCAACACCATTTTCCTCGTCAACAACGTCAAAGACGTCCGCGTCAAGAAGCTGCCCGAAGTTCCCGGTGAGTTTAGGGCCGTGAAATATGAAATGACGTCGACGAAATCATCACTCGTTTGTTCCCTCAGGTGTGAACAACAGCCCGAACGCCTGGGTGGTCGTCTGCGAGGAGAGAAGCAGTCGAGTGCTCTTCGCCAGAGAAAAAGACATTTTCTGCCTGCGGGAAGGAGAAACCACAGCCGCACTTTTGGTCAGTGTCAACTGTAAACAAATGTAATTTTTGTTACAATTATCCGTCTATTATATTGGAGCTGCAGCCCGAGGAGGAGGAGGACTGAGAAGGAGAGCTCATTTTTATTCCAAGGCACTTCTAGATGTCGCAAAAATTTGAATCACAAACCAAAAAATTCCTCTTGGCGAGCATAGTACGAGAAAAGTCTGAAAACACCAAAACGTCCGCTCAAAAACGGGCTCAGTGTTCAATTTAATACTGGCTGGCTCAGTTGGGAAAATTTTAATTTATGGGAAAACCGGGGATCGGAAAGGAGGGCGTTGCTGAGACAAAGTGGTCGGCAATTACTAGAAGAATGTATACCCATTTGAGGGGGGAATTAGCTCCTCAATCAGGGGCGACAGGATGGGGGGGGGGGGGGGCAGTTGCGGAAACGGCGGAGCTCAAAATAGGGAGATGAAATGGCGAAGGGGGGGGGGGGGGGATTTCCGACAAGATCCCGTCACCAGTAGACAATTTCCGCGAACGTTGAAGTTTAGCGACGCCTTTCCAACAACCTCCCTCTCCCCGACGATGAGGACGCCTGCGCATAACAAGAATTTAAAAAAAAAAACGCTGCAAATTTTACACAAGGGTTTATTATTCTTGGATATAGATTACTTGTGCAAAAATTATTTCTGTGTCAAAAGAAAATAATTTGGAAAAAAACATTTTTTTGGATTTTTTTTTTTTTTTTTCAAAAAAATTGTTTTTTCAAACATTCTTTATTCTTTACTCAAAAAATATTTAACCTCCTGGGATCCTTCAAAAATCCAATTTTTAGCCCCATGAAAGCCCTATAGATCGCCACATTGAAATCGGATCGTTCAGGGGACCCCAACAAATGGATTCTACGTCCAAAAATACGTCGAAAACGACACCTAACTCGATCCCATAGCCAAAAGCCTTCAAATAACCCCTCCCGTAGCCCCATTTTAGCCCCATAGCGCCCCACGGGTTTGGGCGATCGGACTGAAAACCTTGCGGGCACAACTAGATGGTAAACCAAGTATTTTGTCAAAATTTCAGATTAAAAAAAAATTCCTACTGCCTAAAACGGTCCGGACGGCGGACGGACATTTCGGATTTTGAATGTAGACCTCTTGAAACGGATAATGTCAAATTTTGAGCCCGATCGGAGTCGTCGACCCCCGTCGCGAAAACATAGGTGTATTATTCCAAGAATAATAAACCAAAATCCATACCCTCTGGCAGCTGGCCTGTTGCTGAGAAGAGGCAGCACCACGTATCCAACATTTTGCTGCTTTTCAGGAGACATGTTTCACCTGCTATTGAAATCTCAACGAATGTAATCATCAAAGTATGAATGACTGCCCAGAGAGGTCCAGGATCTCCCATGAATCGATTTCACTCTCAAAGCAGGTCACAAAATAACACCCAACTTGGCCAAAACCCGTCAACACCTCCCGCTTGCTGACCCTTAACAGCCTTATGAAGGCCAGGGACCTTCATTAACCGTTACTACGCCCAGAACAGCTCCAAAATCGACAACTTTCTCGGCATCAAGGCAAACCTCTTCAAAACCAGCGCTTTAAGTTGAGCCAGGCCTGACGCTTGCAACTTTCACTATCTATATAGTTTTATATCACGATGTGTCAGAAGTATTGTAACGTTCCTCCATCGAATTTAGGAACTAGACCGCTGACCAGGTGTCCTCAGACGCCATCCAAGCGTACAACGTCGGCCAAGGCTTTCCTTCTTCGACGTCTGCTCCTTGGAAGTTCACAAATGGAGCTTATCATTGTTATCTCACACTAACAAAGCGACTGGGTGAGGAACGAGCAGGGTTGCCAACTGTCCCGAGTACTGTTAGTAGCGCGCAGCCATACCAGCCTGATAGTCGGGGGCCTACTAAAGCTTGGCGTACATTGAGCTGGATAAGTGATGGATGTTCCAGATGAGACCCGACAGTCTCTTCAAAGCCTCAGCGCAAAATATACGTCACTGGGGTGAAGTCCTTGCGAGAAGAAACTAGTAAGAAAACTGCTGAACCTTTTTTAAGGGTACAAACCTCCTTGAAATGACAAAAGCCATTGGAATCTTAGGTTTTATTCGACAAAAAACACAAGTGGGAATAATAGTGTCGATTAGAGCGACGAGCTAAAACACGTGGTAATAACTACTGGACTAGTACATTCTCCCCTTCCAATTTTACGTCCGTTAGATAACCAGGAGGTCTTCCGATTCTTTGAGATCTCCTTAATTCGCGAACGGGCGATGTTTAAGTTGATTTCGGCGTCTTCATCGAGAAGATTCTCTTGGTCAGAGGGAGAAGTTAGTCGCAGAGTCTAGAAGGAGAAGATGGTGTTCCGCTACCCATAAGGGGCTAAGTGTCTGTTTGACACTGCGGTTTCTCTTCCATCAGGTACGTGATAATACTCGGGGTTTGCTTCCAGCAACTCCACTTCCACGACAGCCGAGTCGTACTTACTTGTGGAAGGAGGACTTCTCATGAGTATCGGACCTGGAGATTTTAGCCAAGTTGGAAGTGACTGACCGTTGACTGATTTTCGCGGATGACTAAACATTCTCTCACTAGCTGGTAGCACAGAGTAAGGAACGGATTGAATGTAGTGCCTGGTTAAGGACTCGCTCCCACTGCTCTAGTTTCAGTCTGGCTGAGCGTAAGGCACAGATTAAACTACTGATTGGCGTATGGCCAACTGAATTGATTTCCATATTATGCCGTTGTATCTCTCCACTTACCCCGAGGGTTGTAAGCCGTAGTTCTGCTTGAGGCGATTCCTTGAGACATTAAAAATGACTTGAGTTCAACAGACATGAAGAAGGAGGACATATGAAGGCATACCAGAGAGGACATAAGAGGCATACCATCTACATACAGGCATACCATCTACATACCAGGTATACCATCTACATACGGAGAGGACATAAGAAGGCATACCATCTACATACAGAGAGGCATACCATCTACCTATAGAGGCACCAGGCATACCATCTACATACCCAGCATACCCAGGCATACCATCTACATACCACCAGCATACCATCTACATACCACAGCATACCATCTACCTACAAAGGCACCAGGCATACCATCTACCTATAGAGGCACCAGGCATCTACCTATGGAGGCACCTGGCATACCATCTACATACCCAGGCATACCATCTACATACCCAGGCATACCATCTACATACCACAGCATACCATCTACCTACAAAGGCACCAGGCATACCATCTACCTATAGAGGCACCAGGCATCTACCTATGGAGGCACCTGGCATACCATCTACATACCCAGGCATACCATCTACATACCACCAGCATACCATCTACCTACAGAGGCACCAGGCATACCATCTACATAACCAGGCATACCATCTACATACCACCAGCATACCATCTACATACCACCAGCATACCCTCTACCTACAGAGGCACCAGGCATACCATCTACCTATAGAGGCACCAGGCATCTACCTATAGAGGCACCAGGCATACCATCTACATACCCAGGCATACCATCTACATACCCAGGCATACCATCTACATACCACCAGCATACCATCTACCTACAGAGGCACCAGGCATACCATCTACATACAGAGAGGACATAAGAAGGCATACCAAAAGTAGAAAATAGCCCTGTAAGACGGTCGATTAATATGCTTGAAGATAGGTCAGCTCAAGGGAATGCAAAAGGAAATCTAGAGTATTCATCAACCACTTTCAAAATGTATCGGTTCCGAGTCGCTGAAGGAAGCGGGCCTTTAAAATCCAGGTTCAGCCTTTCAAAAGGTGACGTTGCTTTGATGAGCACTCCAGAGTGTTTGAAAAATCGCGGTTTCAGTTCTCCGCAGTCCTGGCAGTTGGCTGTCACTTGCTTCACCTCCTCGACGGAATATGGTAAATTTTTACATCTGACGAGGGAATCCATTTGGCAAAATGTGACAACATCCCTAGAACTCGTTTGAGATCTTTATGATTCTCAGGGTGTGGCATTTCTTTTAGAGGTCGGAGTCTATCTTCGTCTTGTCTAATCATGTTGTCTCCTATGTTATAGCCTAGGAGAATGATGTTAGTCTGCGAACAGTAGCACTCTCTATGAACCAGCACAGCGGGCCTTTGGTAGGTTGCCGGGGGCTCTTTAAGAACCCAACCGACATAACCTCAGTGGCACTAAATATAATTTTCTTAAGAAATTATAATTTAATGGTGGAATCAAGACATTCCTATATCGTCACGTCACAGAGACGATTGTGTTTAAAGAGTGCTGACTCTGAATATGATGATATAAATGAGAAATTTCGCTTTCTCCAAGTTCCCATTAATTGTGAATAGTTTTTTTTACCTCACTTGAGTTTTTCTATCTATCGGGCCGCTCATTTATTTCTTTTTGTGGTATTATAGCGTATAAACCTCGTGGACGATTCCTACCTCATCAAAGATATGGCCGTGTCGTCCGACTACAAACACCTGGCCGTGCTGACGTCGCGAGGGAAACTCTGGATGGGAACCGTCGACGGAGACGTCTGCCACAGGATTTACGAGCTCAGATTCTCTTCGCCGCAACAAACTCAGCTGTTATGGTACGCACGTTATGACTCTTAACGGTCAAGCTTGGAGTAAGCAGTGGAAAAAATCGTAATTTTCAAAATCATGACGCAGCCGACGGTGTGTTGAGCGAGTTGTCACGACAAAGTTGGCAAAACGTAAGGACCGAAGTCCAGTAGGGTTTTCTAAGGAAAAATGTATAGAAGTTTTTTATCTCATTATAGTTGATTGGACAATCGTCAGATTACGTTTATCTATCATTAATTTATACTATTACTTTTATTACCTAAAAAATATAGTTCTTTTGGCTATGATTCATTTGATGAAAATATCTCATTACGATTCTGCTCAATCCGCTCAACTCAGAGAAGCTAACAGCGGACCTCACTGACGATTGTTCAATCAACAGTTGATTGGATCATTATAGTAACTGTTACCGTAGAGAGGGGTAACTTAGATCACGTGGGGTAACTTTCGTGAAACCCGTTATTTTTTCTTCAATCCATTGTGGAGGGCTCAATTTTGAAGTTAGCGACCCCCAGCTGGTACCATCCTTTCATGAATTACATGTAGAGCGCTGTTCAATCGCTGGAAAACGTGATGTTGGCTAACCTGAGAGGCTGAGCGCTTTTTTCTGTTATCCGCAGTGTTATCATTTTTCGTGGTAACCATCAAACCTACCACGACCGTCCAATGTAGAGCCGTGTTTGTGTCTCCGTTGAGTTATTATCTGATTGCTACATTAATAAGGAACATTTTCTTCGGTTTTTCATCTCTGTAACTCAATAATTCGATTTTATATGAGTCGAAATGGAATAAAGGGCTACTTGATGGGGTAACCTTGAACAGGGTCACAATTTTGGGTATATTCACTGAAAACAAGGTTGTTTTTTTTTTTCAGGTACAAAACGTCGAGAATACTGTAGATTTTTTTTTTTTTAACTCAGGCTTTCAAGTGGGGTAACTTTCGTTTTGGTACAAGAAAACCCTTCTGTTCAGTTACCCCACTTGATGGGGTAAGATTAATATTTAAAAAGTTGACTCCCCCCTATTGAAGATAGAAAATTCGCTAAAGAAGCATTAAATTCTCAAATTTTGAAAGCTGAGATGTTTAGCTATCATTTGGTCCAAGAATTTTGAAAATAGCTCCAAAATTACAAGAGATACACTTACATATATACCAAACCTGCACCAAAGTTACCCCTCTCTACGGTACTATATGATCCAGTCACATCAGTTATTTATTGAAAAAAAAAAAAGTCGTTTTGGTCGTAAGGGGCCTTATAAAGACTTGCATACAAGTCTGCAACCACAGGAGAGCATTTTCATGTCTCCGTTCCGTGGTGCGACGTTTCATTTCATTCATGCGATGAAATCAAACCGATAAACTTCGAACCGTCCTTTCCTTATTTACAGGTCAACAATAATATTATTTTGCTTGCGTGTGTCCTGTGACAGGTTTTCTTGTCGCTCGAAGGGAATGCTTTTTGATAACGCCTTTTTCGTATATGTGCCAAAGCAAAGACATGAAAATGTCAAAAAACAAAGTACCCTTTGTACAAAGTAGCCTTTGGCCTAAATTACAAAAATGAATACTATTCATTCATATTTATCGGCCAGGGGGCTCGCTTGGCTCGGCCACCCATGTAGGTAGTTCTACAATTATCGAGGGAAGACTTTTCAAATTTGATTTGACTAGCACTTTGACAGGGAGGGGGGGGGGAGGTTTGCTTTGCTCGGCTGATCATTTTCTCAGCCAGAGGGGGCTCGCTTTGCTCGGCCACCCACATAGGTAGTTCTATAATTATTGAGGGAAGACTTTTCAAATTTGATTTCACTAGCACTTTGACAGGGAGGGGGGGGGGGTTGCTTTGCTCGGCTGATCATTTTCTCGGCCAGAGGGGGCTCGCTTTGCTCGGCTGCCCACATAGGTCGTTCTATTATTATTGAAGGTGGAGTTTTCAAATTTGATTTCACTAGCATTTTGACAGGGGTGGTTAGGGATATATTATGCTTTAGCCTATGATGTAATCTGGTCGCTACCGGACATCACTCCCTAGCAATGGATGTTTATCGGTATCGCGCTACTTTCGTTCCAATCTCATATAACGTTTTTCGGCAGTTATGTCCCGCCTAAAGCATTTTATAGGCATTAAAACTCAATGGCATAGTAGAGCAAAGGGTTTCCTGCATTTTTACACTTGAAGCCAAAAAAGGTCCATCATCAGAGCCGCCGTCCTATTTAAGATAATGTTGTGCGCAAAATAACAAGGAATGTAAAAAACGAGGAGTATTCTTGAAGTGTTTGGAATGGTTGGAATAACTCACGTGGGGATCCACGCGAATTTAGAATTTAGTGGTTGAGTTGATTTGTGAACCCAAAGTTGGGGATTCTTACGTGTTGAAGTGAAGCTTAATCACATTTGTAGCCCTATGAAAACCCCATAAATTCCCACGGTGAAATCGGATCGTTCTGGGACCCCCAAAAATGGATCCTACGTCTAAAAATACTTCGAAAACGACACCTAACGCGACCCCATAGCGTCCCACGGGTTTGGGCAATTGGGCTAAAAACCTTGCGGGCACAACTAGATGGTAAACCGAGTATTTTGTCAACATTTCAGATTTTAAAAAAATTCCTACTGCCTAAAACGGTCCGGACGGCGGACGGACATTTCGATTTTGGAATCTAGACCTCTTAAGATGATGTCAAATTGTGAGGCCGATCGGAGTCGCGATTACAAAGGTGTAGGTATTATTCACTGGACTACTGTTGCATTTTGCTCGTGTTGATTTGGATGTTGATAATATGGGTTGACCAGGTGCGGAACGGACGCCGTCGTCGTCAATTGGGGCAAAAACCTCGACGTCGTCGGTTTGGCCGACGAGCACATCACGTACGGTTTTGAAGATTCCGTCTTCTGCGTTCAAGAAATCGACTGCATTCGAGTCATTTCCAATCAAACGATGGACATCATCGAGAGGGTCCCTCACGACGTTAGAGACATCTTTCAAATCAACAGTTCCTGCCCGGGCTCGTATTTGCTCGAAGCTTCGAAACAGTTTCAAGTAAGTTTCCCGTTTGTGGTGGCGTGGAAAGTGTTGCGTTTTACCGATTGGGTTATTTTTTTCAGAAAAAAAGCCACCGAGCCAACGAATATTTGCATCTCGTCAAACCGAAATTGCTCCTCGCAGTGATGCAGTGCATTGACGCCGCTGGTCGACAGTTTGACGTGGAATCGCAAAAACTGCTTATTAAGGTTGGTGCGGGGTTCTTGTCCACTCATTCAGAACACGCTAACAATAAACAAATTGAGACGTTTTGGTTTACAGGCGGCTCAGTTCGGAAAAATTTGTTTGGACGACTGCAGCCCGGAAAATTACGTCACGATGATTCGGGTCCTCAGGTGTTTGAATACCATCCGTCACCCGAAAATAGGGCTACCGCTCACCTTCGTTCAGTATCCTTTTCGTCACGACCGGCTCAGGATTCTGAACCCAAACATCCCTCCTAAAATTGTCGGTTTTCACCCGACGATTACTACCTTATAAATTTGTCATATTTTTAAGTTGTAGGAGTTCAATAGACGCAGAATTTAATGCTCTTTCGTTTACTAAACAGAAGAATTTGTGAAAAAGTGCTTAGTTTAGGAGTTATAAGTTAAAAACGGAAAATAGTGCGAACATTTTGCAGTTTGTTGACTTCCGTAAAAAGCGCATTTGAAGGGCAAGTTGGTGATCGTATCACGAGCAGCAGGTTTTACAGGCAAGTCCTGTTTACAATGTACTATTGTCAGACAAATTTCGGAAAAAGTGACCGCCAAGGGATTTTAAATGTTTATTTTCGTCGATTTGGAGAAGGCTTACAACGCTGTGCCAGTAGATAGATAGACAGATAGATCTTTATTGCCTTAGAGATAACGATCCACATCAAATGTGTAAAATGGAACGCCTCACATCAACGAAATGTAAAAGAAAAAAATATAAATATAAAATAAATTAAACAAGCAACTGCTAGATTCAAATCTTAACACTGTAGGCCAGTCAAAATCGACACTAAAAATCCCTAAATTCGCAAAACGAGATGTACCTATCTCTGATTTTTTCATTAGGGTAGTGTTTACCCAATTCTGCAACTTCCCAAAAGTTGTGCCTCACGCGTAGCACACGAAAAACCGCGATTTTTTCGGCCTTATTTCAGTTTTTGCTCTATATCTAATAAACTATGCATTGTCCGACGAAAACTACTATATGGGTTTTTAAATAGCATTAAATATGTGACAATTCAAGCCCAACCGGAGCTGTGTAGGTTAATTAGTTTCGGAGTTATGGCACTTTGAAAATAGGCCATTTTTTCCAAAATGTGAACATTTTAGTTGAAGACCTGAAGGCAGCGGAAGCACGTTTTTCAGAGCGTTTTCGGCTGTAGCTCAAGAACTAGTGGTCCGATTCCAAATATCTTTTTTTCTCGTGAAAGCTAAATAAATTCCCCATCGCAGCTATTCTGTGAAATTTTGATTTGAGCGTTGATAAGGGAGGGGCAGGCACGGCAAAGAAGTGGCAAATTTCGAACAAACCGTGTTTCTTTGCACATTTTTGCCTATAACGCGGAAGCGGTTGGTCCGATCTTACTTTTCTTTTTTCTTTTTTTAGGTGAAAGCTGATTAAATTTTAAAAATGCGTGGAGCCTATATTTCGATCGGAGAAATAGTCTTGGAGGGAGAGAAGAAAAACTCCCGAAAAACGTGGTTGTAGAGGGTCAAATATCTTGTTTCCACCCTTTCCGAGGAATACGAATGGCACTTTTATTGTTTCAATAGACATGCAATGTGCTGTCCCCTGTATAAAATTTAATCAGCTTTCACTTAAAAAAAAAAAAACAGCTTCCTGGACCTCTTCATTGTCTGCAAGTCTTTTTCCACCCAAAAACTCCTTCAATTTATTGAACAGAATCTGTTCAAGTCAGATGGTGGTAAGTCGCGTGAATAGGGAGGGTGGTTGATAATGTCCCATCCAAACGAAGTCAAAAGTTCTTGGGTGACTCAAGCAGTGCAGGGCCTGGCGTTGTCGTGGAGGAGGCAGATCCCCTTGGTTGGCATACCCCTTCTACGGTTCTGAATCGCCCTTTTGAGTTTTTGAAGGGTATTGCAGTAAGCGTCAGCATTAATAGTCGTCCCTTTTGGCATAAATTCGACCCAAAGGACACCCTTCTGATCCCAAAATACGGATGACTGCTCGGATCTCACACGGGCGGGAGCTGGCCTCGACCTCTCCATTTAAAAAAACTCACTGCGACTGAACAAAACGGTCTACAGAAGCAAACTGACCGTTATGACCCCGCCTTCAAGCCAGGTGCACAAACTTTAAAAAAAAAAATCCCCCTCGCCACAGGAGCTGTTGTAAACCTACTTTCTGGATGACCCTCTTACATCTAATGCAGCAAGAAGTCCAGTCATTAGGTAGTAGGAATGGGAATCGATTTCCGATTTTTTCAAAAAATCGATTTTTGTTCCGATTTTTTGAATCGATCTTCAGGTTCCGATTTTTTACTTCCGATTTTTGTAAAAATCGTGAATCAATTTTTTACTACTGATTTTTAAAAAATCTTGAATCGATTTTCGTCATTTATAAAAATTAGTTTAGTATTTCAAGTGCAACAACAAAACTCACTAGTTACAAGCGACGTCCGCCATGGCTTTTTCAGACAGCGAAACTGATAACTCGTCTGATTAAATGTTTATTATCAAAATTTTTGAAAACTAATACAATTTTAATTTTAAATAAATTTTTTAAACGATGTTTTCTTGAATCTACCTACTTTGAATATACCTACCGTTATCACTCATTAAAAAAATTTTTTTTTTGTAACCGATTTTTGAATCGATTTTCCAAAAAATCGATACTTTTAGGGCGATTTTTTTGGGAATCGATTTGGAGCATCCGATTCTGAATCGATTCAAAAAAATCGATACTTACAGATTTCCCATCCCTATTAGGTAGTTCGGAATGGAAAAAATACCTGTAGAATTTTTCTCGAAAGATTTATTCCCGTCTATTCCTATGGATGCCTTTCTAGAATTGAGTTTCCTTACATAATTTCTCCAGGCTTCAAACGTTAACTATGCAGGGACTGATGGAGCTCCTGATGATACGACGGCATCACTTCCTCGCTTTGGATTTGGCGTCTTTCCTCAAAATGCCCGATTCCAGCAAAATTCAGCTCCACTGGGCCTGCTACAAGGTAACTATCGGCTTTTTTAAGTTGAAACGAATCCACCGTGCTCATCGTTTCGTTTCAGGTGCAACACAGCAGAGAAGACGTAAATGTGATCGCCCGAGAAATCGCCGATAAAATCGGGAACACAAAAGACGTCTCTTACCGGGACATTGCCCTCGAAGCTTTCAACTGTGGCAAACACGACCTCGCTATAAAGGTAATTTAGTGACGCTCTGTAAGAATTTAGTACTTCAAAATCTCAAAAAAGTTTTCGTTTTTTTTTTTTCAGTTGATAGAATACGAGCCCCGGGCGGATCTCCAAATTCCCCTTTTGTTGAAACTGGACGAGCATTTTCTGGCGCTCAACAAAGCCACTGAAAGTGGCAACACTGATTTGGTGTACCACGTATTGGACCACATGGGCAAGAAGAGCGGCGAAGCCAATTTCCAGGTTAGTTCTGCTGTCACGGTTTGGCTGGTAGGTTTGTGTGTTGCCACTGGTTCACCCGATGGACACCCGTTTATTAATTTATTATTATTATTATTATTATTTTATTAATTTCCATTTTTGTTGATTTTTCGGGGCTGTCCGGCTATTCTGGGCGCTGGAAAACCCTAAAAAACGGGAAACCCTAAAAGTCGGGTACCAGGAGGGCCACTTTATGAAGGGTTGGGCGCGGGACCGGTGGGTTTTCCTCCGTCTCACTGGTCTGGTATGAATGAAATGAACGAAAGGTGAGTGAATGAGGATAGGTTAGGGAAAATGTCTGTGATATGTGTGCATCATCATGTGTGTCTTCAGATTTTTATTTTTGCTTAGGCTAGTCGTATAAGTTGTAGGGAGGGTAGGACGTTTTGTAGAAGTACTCGCCCTCCACCAGACAAGTAAACGTGGAGAGAGCAACCCCACATGATCCAAAAACTGCAAGCTACAAGAAGAGGCAGAAGAGTAGGTACGGTCTGCTGCATTCCGCAACCACCAACGCCCCGAACACCACAAGTTACAAGAAGAGGTGGAATCGTAGGTAGGTCCGCTGCGATGACTCCTGTTCCAGAGAATTTCGAGCAACTTAAATATGAACAAGACCTCATATAAAACCCGGCACCTCCACGTTGGTCCATCCCGGGCGCACCAGAATGGTGTGGCTAACGCCGGAGGGGACAGGAGGGCCCGCTGTACTCCCCCTAGGGGAGTGCTGAAGATCAAGAAGAAGAAGAAATTTGAGGAAACATAAGTGCACTTCCCCTAGGGGAAGAAAGAGAGCAGAAGGTACAAGAAAGATTGTTATGGGCCAGAAATTGCCTTAGACACAACCTTAGAAGCTCTGTACAGCGGGTTCCTCATCAGTTGCAGACTATGGAGATCGACCTGAATGTGTTAACTCGTCTGTCGTATCGGGATTTGGGTCAAACGAATTTCATCACTCTTTCGCCGAGCTTTCGAAAAGTATATTTTCTTCTTCAGGGCCTACAACACATTATAGCATTAGAGCAGTAAAAGCTATATAATATTACATGAATCCCGAAGGCGACTTACTCAGAGGGAGGTTATCGTTTGGATCCCACAACGATGTCAAACATGAGTAGGTATGAACCGGGAAACACTGTAGAACATTTAACAGGTAAGTATGTAGTTAAGTATTAGATGTAAGTTAGACATAAGCTCGATTATAAGTTAGTAGCATTAAATTAGACAATTTTAATTTTGATTTCTTGAAATAACTTAAATAAATTCATAATTAGAATTTCAATTTCAATTTCAGTATGAATTTAATTTAATTTAATAACTCCTCCCTTCCCCAAATTTTAATTTTGATTCCATGAAAAAAAATTGTAGTGAAAAGAGATGGCCCAATTAAGTCATAAACAATTAAATACAGAAGATACTCAATGTTAAAGAAAATCTATTGGTTGAGTGGGGAAATAATAATTATTAGAACATCATTAAAATTTGACAAGTGTGGAGCAACTATGTGATAAGAGATAACAACAGACACTGTGATAAGACATAACAACAGCAACAACAGCCATGGAGAACATAACGTGACATCACAACACTAATAAAATATATAACTAATTTAAAAAAAATAAAAATAATAATAATAAATAAATAAATTTAAAAAAATAAAAAATAAAAATAAATGAAATAAATAAAATAAAAATATAAAATTAAAATAAAATAATAAAAAATAAATCACTGAAAAATTATAAACATGTATTTATAATATAGTGAACCACATTATGATGACTAGATAAAGAGTACAATCCAGCGAATCACAGCCAACAGGGGAAATGGACAAACACAGCAGGTAGGTAGGCAGCTCAGGAGGCGGCATGGAGCTTGCAGATCTCTGCCAGAATACCGGAATACACTGAACTCAGGCCAGAGGTGTCAGTTCGCTTGTTGCACGCTGATGGAGTCATGCGGATATATGCCATTTCTTTAAACAATCTTCTGCCCAGAATTGGCTCACGGTCTAAAATTCCTCATCAGTATGCCAAGAAACGAAGGAACCTTCGGTTTACCCGCTCTAGCTGGTCTTGATGCAGCTCGTAGTGTGGAGACCACAGAACACTGCAGTGGTCGAGGATGGGAAGACCCATAGCCTTGTAAGCGAAGGCCTTGGGGTCGGTGAAATCTCGGGTTGAACCTAAAGGCACGAGCAAATAGGCTGCCTTCATGCGGCTGAAAGTACAGACGAGAGTCGACCATGACACCGAAATCCTTAGTTGCCGAGCGTCGAGCCACCCGGGCGCCGTCGATGGTGTAATGGAGGATACACTCAGACCTGGGATCTGCTCATCGACATTACAGAACACATTGATGGATTCAGACTCAGGCTGTTAGCAGCACACCATGCAACCAAAGCATCCAGCCCTGAATATGACCAACATAACATTACGTAACTCGGAGTGAACGTCAACATTTCCCAGTTAAATCTTTGATTCTCATTAACTTGCTTCCCTCTATCCCTTTAATTCCTTTTCAGATTCCAGTGGCTAATCAATTTAGTCGTGAACTTTGCACTGATTTGTAGATGGCGATCAGAAACTACCGTTTGGCTCAAGCGCTCTACTTGAAACACTGTGCTCACCACAACAAGGACCTTTTGAGAAATGTCTACATTCAGGAGGACAACCACAAAGCGCTGGCGGAATTGGCCATCAAGGAATGTACGGACCCAAAGGTGAGTCTGATTATGGGGAGTGATTGATACAACTATACACAGTATCCGCGTCAGCTTTTATTCCTGTCATTGTCATCCTCCTCGCCTTGCAGAATTCCGGAACCAGAGACGCCCTCCTCGTCTCCGCCTACGAGAGCTTCAAAAGAGCCAAGTCCGACTTCAACGCTCAACTCTGCGACGAGCAAATGAAACTCTACAAATACCAGAAGAACCTCGAAGACAAATTGAAAACCGACTTCTACGGGCTCTCCCTCCACGAAACCGTCAAACGGCTTTTGTCTCTCAAGGAAGTAAAATTGGCGGACAAATTACGCGCGGAGTATAAAATGCCCGACCGGAGATACTGGTGGTTGAGGGTACAAGTTCTCGGCGAAGAGGACGACATGGTTGAGCTGGAGAAGTTCTCGAAAAGCAAGAAATCTCCTATTGGATACGAAGTAAGAGTTCACGAGGATTGCCAGCACATCGGCTCTAATGATGCAACCGGTCTCGCTTTGTCGTTCAAAAACAACTTGTTTCAGCCGTTTGTCGACGTCTGCCTGAAGAAGGGAAACAAAAGAGAAGCCGTCAAATATCTTCCCAAAGTCCGCGAAGAATTGAAAGTGCAGTACTACACCAAATTGGGGTAAGAACCTACACGAACAATTATCAACCGGGGGGTTTAATCTGCTTAACTAATCATTCGGAGTTCCAAAATGGGCCCCTGCTAGTTTTTGTGTCACTGTAGGACTGAAATGAGCCCAACGAATTTGACAACAAGTTTGGGTGCGACCGAAATGAGCCCTGGGCCCAGTTATTCAACTAGGGGGCCACCCTCTGCTGGCTAAAGGCAGCCAACACCCCCCCCCCCCCCCCCCCCGATCGTTCCCATCGGGCCTCAGACCCCTTCTACTCACTTTTTGATTACCTACTAATAGTTTATTTTTCCTTAAATAAATACGAGATGTTGGTTTTTTGGAAACCCAATTTCAGATTTGGGTTCAGCTAGAAGACCTGAAAATACTCATCGATTTGATAAATATTCATTATAAAAATGGATCACTGAACTTGGCAGCTGATTGAAATGGCACAGTATGACTTCGCAACCCAGGTTGCCATATGAGTTGACATCATCTGGCGAATAAGTGATGTCAGGCAAACAGTTTCAAACTAGATGGCATCCAGTGGAGATTGTTTTGTAGCATTTTTACATCCCACATACGCACTTGCCCCGTTTTTGCACTTTCCCCGCCCTACCTTATTGTCCTATAGGTTTTTCAATGATTTGTGAGGATGAAATTTTCATGAATGTCCCCACAATGAATTAAAATAATCGATCAGTTGCGGTTTTAAATACTCCAATAGGGGAAAAAAATACTCCAATGACTGGAGGGGAGACTCTGAAATTTCTTTCTTGTCTCTGCAATGAGAGGCTTTTTTTTTCTTGGAACCAGGACATTTTCGCCGCGTCCCTCATTGGCGGCGTATTTTGAGCTCAGCGACGAGACTGAAAGAGACGAGGAGGCGGTCAATGAGACTGCCTGGGGCCACGCAACCCTTCGGGGTCACCAGGGAGGGAGGGCTTTTCGAAGCTCGTTCGTCCTGCATCCTGGCTTAAGCCAGCCAACCCCCGACCTCTCTAAACGGGCCTCAGACCCCTTCTACTCCCTTTTCCTTTGTGGCCTGGCGGCGTTCCTGGAGGACTAGAGCCGAGAGTACAAGTTGGGATTATCGGCTGCAAAGAGCGTATGGATGCTGCTCAAGGGCTCCTTGGTGATGTCACCAGCATTTAGGTGGGGGGGGGGGGGGCTGTCAGTCCGCTAGCGGGAGTCAAGTTTCAGGAGCGATTTGGTTTGGCCGAACATGTTGCAGGGGCTATGGCGAAGGCCACACTGGCCTTCAAACGAGTGGCCAGGCTCGCGAGAGCTGTATGGGGGCTCCCTTATGAGGGCCTCCTGGCAGTGTGCAGGTTGTTTCCGGGCATCCTCCTGTACGTCGTTGGTGGCTGCGCTAATAAGGCGGCCTACTGCTCCCAGGCCTATGGGTCTTGGAGCCCCCGAGGCGAATGCTGGCGGCCCTGGACCTGACTAAATAGGTCCAGGGTGGAGAGTCCCCCTTTTGGGGGACCCGGTCGTGGCCAAGTGCCGGCACTTCGGTGTCCAGCATTTGCCTCTACTCCCTTTTAAAGTTTTCGAAGAGTCGAATGGGGCCCATTTCAGCCCACTAGGTGAGTCGGGGCCCATATCAGTCGCAGTGTAATCATTCTAGTGTGTTGGGCTGGGCGATTTGTGCGACTAATCGCCAAAATTTGGCTGGTGTATACCTTAACGCACCTTATCAATGAATCGGTTGAAAGTATCCTGCATCAGCAGTTCATGGTGGGGCATTCGATATAACCGGTAATGACCTTCGGTATGACCTTGTAATGTTTGTGTGGAAACCATGACCCCTTCTATGCCCTCTGTGTTTTCGACAATAAAATTCTTGATTCTACTTTTTTTTTCTGAACATTATAGGGAACAACCTTCTCATTTTCCTTCATATTTCTTGCAGGATGTTGGAAGAAGCTGTCCAAATCGCCTGCGAGAAACGGGACTTCGAAGGTCTGGAAATATTGACGCCCAAATGCGACCCCGTCCTTCGCGAGAAGATTCAACTCTTTTTGAGAACCACCCGAAAATAACTCGAATCGATTTTCATAATAACTTTTTCGTAATCCTCGTATTAATTGTGTAATCTAGTTCGCTTAACGGAAACATTCCTTGTACAAGTGTATATTGTGTTTGTAATAAAAATGTATCGTTCTGTAGTCGGTGTGTGGATCTTCTCTGCTTACGGGGGTGTATCGTTGCAATTTAGGCTCCAACTGGGGCGTCAAACTGGAACGACCTCGGCGACTTCGGAGAATCGTGCTGATATCGACACCAAAGCCAACGCATCTTCGGCATGCTAGTCGAAGCCCCATAAACGTCAAATCCATTTGACTGCTTCAGATTGGTTACTACTTTGTAAACATTCTGAGTCTCAACGCAAGAAAATGCGCAAGTTAAAACTCTGAAAGCTGAACATGGAATTCCCAAGGGTCACCATAATTGGAAGGATGCTCACTGACAACTTCTGCAGGGACATTACAAAATAGCAATTTTAGGCATCTGCTGATAAGGGGGACGCACCTCACCATCATTAAACACGAAAATTAACTAAGCTGGTCGCATCGCTCCATCGTCCAAGCACTTAGAGAGTTAATGGGGGAATCATTGGTATGCCCTTTCAAGGAACAACTAGTTAATATACTAAATTTTATGTAGATACGTAAGTACCAACCGTGGAAAGAAAGAAAATGACAAACCGTGAAGATGAAAAGAGAAGGAGGAAATGAGGCAGAAAATCAACTTAAAAACAACTATATTTTCAGATATTGTAACATATTAAAAATTTCATGTAAAGCGGAGCACAATTTTCAAAAGTCGCTCAAGCTGTAGCAACAATATAAGTCCTGTCAAAATAGTCTTTAATTTACATTCATTTCGATTTGAGTAATTCTAACTCTGCGCAGGAACGAGGCGAAAATAAATAAAATACAATTATCAGATTTGAGTTCGACGGGGTTTAATCATCTTTGCAGAGGTCGACAACGGCAGAAGGTTCTGCAGGAGGAGGTTTGGGAGATGCGTCTTTATTAGCTTGTCGGCTGAACATGTTGGCGATGGTGACTTTTTGCCGGGGCGATTTGTCGTTTTTGGGTTGGGTGACGGTTTTCGATAAAGTGATGAGGGGGACCCGTTTGCGGACGGGGGTTGACGGCTTGGCATCATTTGCGGTGCTGGGGGGGTCGGCGGGTTCCTTCGGGGGTTCTGTTGGCGGCACTGGCGTGGCCGGAGTGTCAGACTGGGCAGAAAGAGGTGAACTTTTCAAGTTACACGCTTCCAAAACGGGCGGCACATCAGGCAACGGCGTGACGCCCAAGTCGACACCTCTTCTGGGGACGGTGCCTTTGTCGATTTCGCCCACGTTGAACGACTTGTTCACGACTGGACTGGCCACCGATGATATCAAAGTGGTCCCAACGCGTCTTATGGGTTTGACCGGGTTGACTCCTGCGTTGGGTCTGGGAGTGTCGACGTGCACGGGAGGATTTTTAGGAACGAACGTAGTTGAGATGCGCTTCACCGCAGTAGGCGTTTTCTTCAGGAAGTTCACCAACGGCGAGTCTTTCGATTTGGGCTCCACTGGAAGTGCGACTTTCGGACTGTCCACGATGGGTGTCAACCCAAATTCACTGCACAAGTCCGCATTCACCGTCCACACCAACCTGCCCGACTCGGAACTGTACGTTTTGCTCGCAATTTCTTTCACTTTCAAAAATACCGCTCTTTTTGATATCGTCGAAAGCTCCGCGTCGTTTTCATAATTTTTCAAAAACTCGGATATGAGAGCCTTCAACGCAGCACGATTACCGTGTACCAGTTTAGCCAACTGTTCAACCATTGAAGAGGGAAATTTAGTGTTAGACACGACTGGTGACGGGTTGCAGTCTACAACTGGCGTGAGGACGTCAATCGGCTCTTCGCTAAGGTCCCACTTACACCGAAGTTTCATCAGCGGCTCGTAAAGGGATTTACTCACCTCAAGAATTTTGTTCGATATGTAAACAGGGCCGAGCAGCCGAGGCTGCAACCTCTGCGTTTTCGCTTTCAACTCCTGGTCAAATTCCCGTTTCAACACGGTCAGCTTCAACTTCTGGTCTTCAACCGACTCGTCGTCTTCGGCTTCGGCTTCTTCGTCGCTGAGATAACCGTGCGGCACGAATGTATTATCCAACATGTAACCGTTTTCACCAACATTCTCATCGTCAGCTTCTTCCTTGTCTGAATCGCCTTCCTTGTCAATGTCTTCACCCTCTTCTTCCTCTTCCCATTCAGAATCTGAATTCACCTCATAGTCAAGAATCTTATCTTGCCCGAAAGGTCTCCGCGGCTTCACTGCGCTACTCGGTTTCCGCCACGTCCCCCAATAAGGCGGACGGCGGTTTTCATGAAATTGCAACAACTTGGCTTTTTGACGATTGGGCTTCACAGTCGATTTCTCCTCTTCGTCCGCTTTATCTTCGTCGATGAACTCCACAATGATGACGTCATGCTGTTCATTCGAAAGCGGCCAAGTCGGCGGGCTCGTCTTGGGTTTCCTCCGCTTGAGATCTTCAATGTACGTGTTCCCCGCTGGTTGATCTACAAGCGCCTTAATCACACCTTCTTTCTCCGCATCAGTCAACGAATGCCTCACGTGCGCTGCCAACCTCATATCAGACTTTACAGGGAACGGCATGAATTTCGGCCTGTCGGATTTGTCAGCTTCCTCCGTTTCGTCTTTTTTGGGCAAACTGGGCTTCGGTGTTTTTTCGGTGATGAAAAATTTCGTAAAGGCAGCTTTAGCTCTTTCTTCTTTTTCTTTTTCTTTCTTTTCCTCGGCCAGGCGGGCCTCTTCTTTTAATTCTCTTTCTTCTTCTTTCTTTTTCTTCTCCTCTTCTTTCTTTCGTTTTTCTTCTTCCTTCGCTTCTTCCTTTTTCTTGCGCTCTTCTTCTTTTCGTTTCTTGGCTTCCTCTTTGCGTTTGCGCTCCTCGTCCTTCTTCTTCTTTTCTTCCTCTTTTAACCTGAAAATAAAAAACAATAATGAGATGGCTCACAAACATTTCAAACAGGTTAATTCTTACACATCTTACATGCCTTGAGACACTTGGTCAGCAAGCACGTTGAAAATGTGATATTCACCTCAATTCTTCTTGCTTCTTCTTCTCCTTTTCCTCTTTCTCTTTTCGCTTTTGTTCTTCTTTTTCTTTCCTGAGTCTGAGCTTCTCCTCCCGCTGTTTCTCTCTTTCTGCTTTCTTACTTGCGCTCTTTGGCGTCGACATTCTCTTCCTTTTGGCGATCTTCTGATCCGGCGAGGTGGCCGCCCGGTCGTCTTCGCTGACGCTCGTGTTCAAGTCTTCCGGATCCGAGTCGGCCGCTTTCGCCTGGGCCTCGGGTTTGTCATGAACGGCGTCGTCAATTTCGACAACAGTCTCTGACGTTTTGACTGAATCAGCTGCCGTTGGTGGTTCATCCTTAGCAGGTTCGCTACTTTCCGGCTTTTCTTCAATGAGTTCATCTTTTATCACGGGCTCCTCGCTATCCGCTTCACAGACCTTGTCCGACAAATCCTCAATTACAACCACCTCATCGGGTTCTGCCTTCTTCTGGACGTCAGCTTCGACGACATTCTCCTTATCGTCTACAGCCACCGGCTCCGATTCCCTTCGCAGTAACTTGGGGGCCAACCCGTCTGAAGCGTCGCTCAACTTCCGTTTGTTGTTCGGTTTGCCGGTCGTCAAGCAGAAATTCAGCTGGGCCTGCTTCAGCTTTTTCTTAGGTGGACCTTCAACGCCTCCGAGTCCCATGATAGGTCTGCAACATGAAAATAACAAATAACTAGATGTGACATGTTGATGATTGTTTAACGGCTATCACAGGGATGTTTATGATCATGTTTCAGCCGCTTGAGTCAATTCGTTGGTTTCTCATCAACCCTTTGGATATCAAGACACAGCTTGGCAGCCTAAAGATGCCATCATGTAAACGGATTCCAATAATTTTGGGCTTCTAAGGGATAACAGGTGGAGTTGAAACTGTGTTTGGACGTAAAATCCATTTATGGGTATGCCAGACCTCACCGTGAGGCTTCTTGCGGAGTTATTGAAGGGCTTTGTCCAGAAGGTTGAGTTAGGTGTTGTTTGCGGAGTAACTTTGAACGTAGAATCGACTAAAGGGAGTTCCAGACATGTTCAACATCACTGTGACGCTATGAGGGGCATCTAAGAGGCTACAGGTGAGGTTGTTGAAGGGCTTTGTCCTGGGAGTTGAGTGGGCGGCGTCATCAAAGTTATTTTGACCGTATCATCTATTAAAGGAAGTCCCACACTGTGGATTCAGTATATCATTGCGTAATTAATACCAAAAAGCGCTGCCTCTGATCAGATGCCCTATTTAATGACACGATTACGACGTTGAAAATGTCGTCATAATCCATTGAACACTAGCACTCTGAGCAGACGGGCAAGGACCTGGATTGAGACACTAGAAGCCAGTTTATGATTCTCAGGACCGCAACAGGTGTTGTTTGAAAGGCGAACCACTCAAGTTACAAATCAACAGGTGGTTGTAGAGTAAAATTAGCGTTATAATCTGTGCCCTACCAGAACCACCCCAACCCTGAATAAGAATTATTCCGGGTACTTAGTACAAATCCTGCAGAAGGCCTCAAACCGAGCTTCAAGCCATGAAATCAAGCAACACGGCCGTAACAGTTCATTAGCCTGTCAAACTTCCACCACAACATTCACGTCAATTTACAATTTTAATAGCAGACAGCCGTAAAAAAAAACATCACGAAGGAGCTCTACAGTGGAATAAAACTACAATACCCTTAAAAAATATACCAAAATAACTGAAAATACCTACCGATGTGATGTGATAACGCACCAAAACCAAAAGTGAATCTCGCGCCGCGATCACTCGCACTACATCATAAGGTCAAAAATCCAGCGCAACACAAAAACCCACAATCAGCAGCAGGAATTCACGTATAATCAAATCATCAGCATCAGCGCAGTACAGCAGATGACTAGACGGAAGAGAAAAAGAAGGCGGATAAACACGCGCGAAAAGTAAATCCCTTTTCTGTGCACATTCACGAGGATCAACAGCTCCAAATAAGTTCTTGGTCGCAATTTAAAAAAAATAAAATTTATCTCAACCACCCAAATTTGTGCAAATCAAATCAAATTTACCCTTAAAAGTACACTTCCTAAAATTGAACAAGTTATTTTTTACGGGACAGTGCTGCAAAAAATCGATTTTTCAACTTTTCGATTTTTTGATTATCTGGGGCAAAAAATCGATTAATCGATTAAAAATCGAAAACAAAAGAAACAGTTTTAATAATATAATAATAATAATAATGTATTATATTGAAACTCTAACATAATAATAATATTATTACATATTATTTAAGGGTTTCAATATAATATTATTATGTAAGGGTTCCGAAAAATAAGGACTTTCAGCTCGACAGTCAATAGGTAGGTAGGTACCATCAAAGTTGACGGGCATGCTTGTTTTTAAACGGGCATCTAAACATTTTCCAACCAACCTAAAATTTGATATCGACGACTGAACTGACATTCGTAAGTTTATAACCACTCTCAGTGCTGACCCAAAATCCGAGACCCTTCCTCCTGACGGAAACAACAATTTTTCTGTTTTTGAGGTGGTTAGGGTGAAAAATGACTCCTCTGCTGAGTACTCAGCAGAGGAGTCATTTTTCACCCTAACCACCTCATTGGATTAGACCTCTGCACCGTCGGCAAACACCACACAGTTTTCTGTTTTTTCCTCAAAAGACAATAATATAATATAGGTATTATTATCTTCAGGGCCGTAGAGAGAAAATCCGAGCACGGGGGAAGAATTCATCGGGCCGCCTAAAAAAAAAAGAGGTTGTATGAAAATTTTTCCTATATTGATCTGTCCCTTTTCCCATATTGCCTCTCCTCCCCCCCTTTTTTACAACAAAAAAAAACGGGTGTGGTTTTATGAAACCACGGTAAAAGTGAAACTTTTTTCCCACTAGTCTCTCCGGCTCGCTACGCTCGCTCCCCTAGTGGGGTACGTTTTTATGTCTAGTCCCCCCCCCTAGGGATGTTTGATACTTCTAAAGTATCGATACAGTATCGTATCGATACATCCAGACAGTATCTAAAAGTATCGATACGATACTTTCAATAAAGTATCGGTATCGAAGTATCGATACTTTTCAAAAACGCCTGCAAATTTTTAGTCAAGGGTTTATTATTCTTTGATATGGGTTACTTGTGCAAAAATTAATTCTGTCTCAATGAAAAATTTTTGAAAAAAAAGGTTTTTCTTTTAATTTTTTTTTTTTTGTACTCAGAAAATATTTGACCTCTTGAGATCCTTTAAAAATCTCTTTTGTAGCCCCATGAAAACCCTTTACATCCCCACAGTGAAATTGGATCCATCTGGGACCCCCCAAATATACTCTACGTCCAAAAATACTTCGAAAACGACACCCAACTCGATCCCATAGCCAAACGCCTTTAAAAAAAAAAACTTTCAATTGCCCCATTTTAGCCCCATAGCGCCCCACGGGTTTGGACGATCGGACTGAAAACCTTGCTCCAAGCCTCGGTGGGTAGGTACAGGTAGCTAAAAAGGGGAACATTCCCTCGTTTGGTGTAGCTGCGGCCACACTAATTTCTACTGTGATGAGTGAGTTGGGTTGGTTGGTTGGGCCAACATTTTGGTGGTCCGCCCTTGATCGAGGACGGCTGATTCTCCTGATATGAGAGCTGGTGCAGCTCCAGGAGGTGGTGGTAGGTACCTACATCAACTTTCTTCAATTGCTGGTCAAGTTAGAGGTACTGTCAACTACCGTAAGTTTTGAATCTGATGAAATGTGAGGGATAAAAAAAGTATCGGCGCCGATACCGGAAAAAAAGTATCGATACTACGATATGTATCGGGGACAAAAAGTATCGATATGTATCGATACTTTTTTGAAAAGTATCGATACTTTTAAGTATCGATACTTTTTCAACATCCCTCCCCCCTTCCCGCCATTTCATACTCATTCACCTATCCTTGTTTCTCTACCCACGGCTTCATTTTGGCGTTTTCTCAAATTGATTTCTAACGTGGCAACTGCGTTGTTTACTGCATCCATTAATAACATCAATAAATGTAAAATGGGGACATAATGACAAAGAACAAGTACGAAAGAAATGCGTGATAAATCGAGAGCTTTCCAACGAATGGTGAACGATTTTTGTACGATTATAACTGGCGAAGATGATGTTCCGTAGCAACGAATCGGTTGTAAGCGAAAATCAACGGTAGCGTGACGTTACAAGAAACGACACACAGACCAAAAAATTTGGGACGATGTAATAAAAGTTTCACTTTAAAAAATCTCAAGAAAATCCGGGCCCCCCCTAAGAAGGCCGGGCCCGGGGACAACGGGTCCAGTGCCCCCCCCCCCCCTCTCTAAGGGGTTGATTATCTTGAAAATTAATGCGTTCAGAACGTCTTAAGCTGGGTACACACTAGTACGAGGCAGCGCACGAGGCAGCCCGAAGCGCGGCAAGCGTGCAGATGAGGACGTGTTTCCGAGGCAAAAAAAACTGCCTCTACCCGTTCGCCGAACAGCCCGAGGCATGCGGTGCCCGAGCCATCCGAGATGGATCGGCTGGGAAAATTCGGCGAACGGGCGCACGCTCGCCGTATTGGTGTGGACGGGGTACAAAGTCCGAATGCGTGCAGTCACAGCTTTTCGAAAGGTGGTGTCTTCTCTTGATATTTCCCCGCGGATTCTTCCCAACAAGAAATGGAAGTCGGCGAACGACATCCTCATAAAATTCACAAAACGTCCGCTTTCTTCTTCTTCGAAGAGGCTCTCCAAAAATATCTTGCCACGAGTTTGTAGCCGGTCTCGATACAATTTTGTTTCCCACCATCGTCTTTTTCTTCTTTTTTTTGCTAAACTAGCGATCACTATGAACGCCGCGCTGGCCACAACCAACTCGTCGTCGCTCTCCATCTCCGTCGGTTCTCCGAACTGCCGAATGGACGTACGAAATGGATCGCTGCCTCATGCGGTGCCTCCGTTCGTCGCCTCGGGACCAACGGAAGTAACGCACGAGGCAGTATTTTTGCCTCGCCTCGCCGCCGTTTGCCTCGTGCGCTGCCTCGTACTAGTGTGTACCCACCATTACAAGAGCACTTGGCACAGGAGCTGCGTCTCAGTTGGCGGCAATAAACTGGCACCGCACAAACGCAGTGGCATCAGCACTGCGAGTGTTCATAATTAACGCAATAATTGATGATTATTTAATAACTTATGATAATTCAAAATGCAATAATTATTATTGCATTTTGAATAATCATAATTTTTGCAAATATTTTGTACCAACTCGTTTGTTGAAATAACTTTTTTCAGTTAGGTAATACAATTTTTATTTACTGAATCGCGTCAAATTTGTATTGTTTTATCCCAATTCTTCGCCTATGAGTAGTTCAGCTGAGCTAGATAAGTAATTCAAATAATTTAAATCATTTTAATAGACTTACCTTATTATTAAGACACATTGTATTTTTCCTCCGTGTTCGATTTAAATCGATTTTATTGGGAGATTTTTCGATTTTTTTCGCAGCGCTACGGGCATGCAAGTATGCAACAACAACCCTCACAGGCGTCTCGTCGTGGCGGCCATTACCCTTAGAAGTCCCTTTCAGTTCGGTGGCTTGTCTGGCTTGTTTAATTTGCACTGGAATTGCACGTTTTCGCTAATAAATACATTTCGGAACTATCGGCATTGAAGAGTTCTTTCAAGGCTGAATAATGGTGAGTATAGTTTCGTTTGGAGTTGTATAATTTTCTGGGTAGAAAGTTGGGAGGAAGATTCCCGGCCGGTTATTTTCTGGGTGTTTGAGGTTAGGCTGTTTGGCGTCCCATAATCAGCTTTGTTTAGGTTTTTGGTCTGTTATGGTCGTGAAAGTTAGTCGAAATGGGTTATTTCGGGGCGTGAGTGGTTGTGTGGCGGTGGAGGTGAGATGTTCGCAGTGTTTCGTTGTAGGGAAGGGGGTCAAGTAGTTCGGTACAGTTATGGTGTCATCTCGGGATGGTGACACCGCACAGTGGACGGTGAATGTAGCTCATCAAAAGTCGAAAATCGAAGATATTTTCGTAGGGAATAGGCGTAAAAACGTGCTAACAGGTGCTAATAATGGTTGTAGTTCTCAACGATTGGTCCGTGAGGGTTCGTTGACCAACTCTCTAGAACACTAACAGGCAAGTACTAACACGCTCCTGAAGACGGAACGAAAACGAAATCGAGGCTAAACTACAGCGGGCTCGTCCCACGAAAATCGTTTTGTTATCGGCGAAATCTTTTTTCCGGTGAATCCCGAGAAACGTTGGGACGTGTTGAGATTTAAGGCTTCTACAAACAGAACGCGGACTGGACCGCGATGGTACCAGGCCTCCAGTTTGATCTCCGTGTCATTGAGGACCGTTGCGGGTGCTGCGGAAGACACCAGGAAGTGCAGAGGCTACTATTCCTCCTCACTCTCTGGTCGACGCAGCACACCCCCATAACATTCGGGCCATCACCTAGGTGTTGGAGAGATGTGGTAGACGGGACGCGACACGCTGTCTATTGTGGAGTAATCCAGGCTGGGGGGATTATCCTTGAGCCTGCAAATGTCGTCTGCTTGCAGACGGCAGGAGAGGCACAGCCCTGGACGGCAGCGAGCTCTACTTAATAACGTGACAAACAAGATCTCCGTGTCATATTCAAGATCTTTGACTTCATGAAGGGACCTTGCCTGAGGAGGTTGAGATCTGCCATCATTAGTGTCTCGGGGCATCAGTTCAAACTGGTTCTGGGCGTCTACCTGAGCTGGAGGCGGCCCGCCAATTTTCATCTTGACAGATTTGTGAGGGATGCCCCTTGTAGGACTGGGACGATGCTTTGAGCTTTTAAAGTGGCTCCACTCATGCGGTGTTCGCCGCGCTACGGGCAACTCTCCGACTACCTAGGCGAGTAGCCCGATATTCGGCTCCCTTCTCCACGCATTCGGAGTTAATACAGAGGAGCGCCTTGGGAGAGGCTTCCGCCTACTAGTTGCTCGCGATGTATTATAACCACTACTATAATTGTGGTTGATCCTTGTCTTGGAAATTTCTGGCCATGTTATTGTAGGTGCGCAAACCAGATGGGTTTGTAGACCTGGTCACTTCCTGCTCCACTTAGGATGCTGTCCTTAATTTCTTTTCTTAAGTCCGAAAGGATGCCACGCTCTTCCCTTGCATAAATTTCGCCTCGCTAAAGTTCAAAACTATTTCATCTGCTATGGTTATCCGACCTAATAAAAACCGAGAAATGTCTGTCTGTCTCCCTTTTCACGCCTGAACGGAATGACCGATTCGCGTGCCGTTTATTGCGACCCGTTCCAAAAACCAGCGCGATGGTCATAGGCTACCTTGATTTTTCCTCACTCATCCCCTTCATCGGTTTTCGGGTGCTCCTTCGCGACGAGAGACGGGTCAAATAACGTCGTTACTAGGGATTACTAGGAAAATTTTCGAAACGCCGAAACCCGATACAACTTTTGGCGTCGGGTTTGAACGAAACTACGTTTGTTAAAACGAGCTTTTCGCGCTGATTTCAGCGAGCACAAAACGATTTCTGTGCGATAACCCGTTCGCAAGTTATTCGAAGGTCGTCGGTAGGTGGGTAAGAGTATTTTTTGCAAGCCGATTCGATTAGTTTGATAGGTACTAGGTAGGCAATTTCATTTGGAGTTGATGGGTTGCTATGGGCTGCATCTTACGCGAACGGAGCTTTCCTTCGCAACGAGAGACGGGTCAAAAAGCGTCGCCAAGGGTGCATCGTTGATAGGTGATGGACGGAAATTTGATGTTTCGTGCGAAGCACGTGCGGGCATCTAGTGTGATATAAAAAATTGTAGAATGCTTTTCTTTTATTATTTTTTGTAAAAGTATTATGCACTACTACAAACACTTGCAGTGCAAGTAGAAGAGGAACTTAGGAGGTAGAAAACAAAACAAACTGTTGAAGAGATTGAGTGAATGATTGATTACACCCGTCTACATAAAAAATTGACTTGTGAGTTGCCGGCTTCTTCTCACGTTTTTGAGGGTGCAGAATCCGAAAATGACAGCCGTTTTTTTTAGTTGGTTCAAATAAGGCCTTGTTTTTGCGTATTTTGGTTTTTTGGACCTTCCTTTCACTGAATTTTCCAGGAACCAACGACTTCATTCGAGCTTTTTCAAAAGACACTTATTAAATAAGTGTAAATTGTACAATACTGTACATAAGTGTAAATTTTACAATACCTCATTTACTGTAGATTCTGAATATATACTTACATTTAATCTAAACCCTTTTTAAACCATCAAAAACCTCAAAAAAGTAAACAAATGAGCAAAAATCACATTTTTCACAGTGTTTTTTTTTTTTTTTCTTTCTAATATTCCTCTCTCTACTCGCTCCAAAAAGTCCTGGAAACCCCCCTAAGTAGTGGAGTCCCATTGAGGAAAGGATTCAAGACTTTACGACATCAGTCTTCACTGGGGTTTCTTTCCCATCAACCCGCCATTCCTCGTGAAGCTCCTTTTTCAAAAACTTTCCTATCAGATACAGAACAGATTCTGTTCATCATTAAATGATCAAATTTTGATGAGCTGCTTTCGGCTCTTTCATTACCCAATTACGAACGTTCGCGTTTAGACTCCGGTCGAACGGCTCCCTTGAAAGGAGTCTCCCATAACACGACATACGCGACACGATTACACCACTTGTCTCTGTCCTCCTGATATTGACTTCCTTCCCATATTTGATTTCAGGTGAAAAGGGTGACTAAACCTGTCCTAGACAGAAAAGAAGAAAAGTTCCGAACTGAAAACTTCCCAGGTATGTACGAGGACCAAATGAACTTTACGTTTTACTTATCTGAGAAAACCTCTGCAAAGGCCCAAAATATCGGTATGCTGATATATTTTGAGCATCCCTAGTTGAAACTACAGTACCATGCGGAGAGAAGGCGATCACTTTCTTTGCAGAAATTAAATTTGGAGGCTCTAAACAATACTCAGTTTCCTACAAAAATTCATATCATAGAACCTTTCCAATTTGTATTAAATTAATCTCCTAAATAATGATTTTTAATTACTCAGGTCATTAAAGAGGCTTCATGTATTCAGTTTGTTTTTAGGCCTTGATATAGTCAGTCAGCCCCACTGTGGGGCTCACCCCTCTCACCCTTAGAGAGGGCTGATTCTCGTCGGTGGGGGATCAGTGGCGAAGCCCCCACGGCTTCCGAGCATCCCGCGCGTTGTACCTATTTGTCTGCTCCTTTTTACTTCTTACGTTCATTCGTTCTTTAGTTATGTACATTGTGGGGGCACCACAATATAACTCGAGTTTTCTTTCATGGGTGTAGAGGACAAATCGAATCAAAAGTCAACCACAGAAGTTAAAAGCAAGGGACAACTTTTTTTAAAGAAACATTTTTTGAGCTTTTGGAGCGTTAGTCAGACGGTAGATGGTTGAACCGAAAGAAGGGCAGGACCCGAAATATAGTATGGGAAAAAAGTAATATTGTCAAATGAATCATATGTCATTCGCTCTGTCTTCAGATGTTAACAAGATCGTCGACAAGAAATTACTCTGCACGTCATGTAATATCTCAGTGAAGCCGCAACTTCTGAGGGGGAATCCGAAGGTTCACCCTTTTATGGACACCTTGCTCTGCGACGTGAGTAACGGAAGAATTGCGTTATGGTCACCTCCAAGACTGGTGTCATAATTGATGTTCATGTTGTAGAAATGCTTCGCTTTTTTCGGAGACGGCGACTTTTCCACCGACGAGGACGGCAGCGACAAATACTGCCGTTGGTGCGGTCAGGGCGGCATGTTATACCTATGTTCTAAGTGCACAGCTGGCTTTTGCAAGGTGAGTCCACTTGAAAATGGATCTACTTGAGAAACTCGGGGGAAAACAACCGTGATTGACTATTGATTTTTCAGCGTTGCATAAAAAGGAATCTACCGCGCGCCGTTTGGAAAGACGTGGAAGACGATGACTGGCAGTGTCTTTGCTGCAACGTGGTTCCCTTGTACGAACTCCGGGCACAGGCGTGGGCCTCATTGGAATACGTCAAGGCAAATTTCAAAGATAAGGTGAGAGCTGTGTAGAAATTGTTCGGACAAGAGTTTTTTTTTTTTTTTTAATTTAACTGTCTTCGTTATTGGGTGTTAATTTGGTTTGTTTTTTTCTTTTAGAACGAATCAGGATCCCGAAAGAGGAAGCCTAAAGCAGAGAGTGACTCGGACGGTGAATCGTCAAAGAAATCCAAAAAGTCAGAAAATGAAGATGAAGAGGACGCCACCAAAAACGTTCGTAAAACCACCAAATCGAGCAAGAAAAGGAAAACAGTAGAGTCTGTAGCCGACGTCGACACCGAAGAGGAAGAGTCGAAAAAAGCCCGGAAACCCAACAAGAACCGCAAAAAGAAGAAAGGCGGTTCTGACGACGAGTCTGACAATGAAGACAAAGCGAACAAAGATAAACTCAAAACGAAACAGTTCAAATTCGCCCGCTCCAAAATATCCACCTTCCTCGCCGACGTGGTCAAAATGATGGACGTCACCAAACGGAAAGCGGAAGACTTCAAAAAGAAAAAGGTCACCGCTCAAAAAGTCAACAGCCTCGAGACGGTTTTGGCAACTGCGGACAACATCAAAACGATGTTGCAGAGCGTCGAAGCCTTGTCGTCCGAACTCCGCGAATCCGTCACAGACTTCACGACCAAATTTGAGAAAACGCTTCAAGAACAGAACGGGCTGGAAGACAAGAAGACGGAGGAGAATGGGGATTTGGAGGCGAGTTCCAAAAAAGATGAGGTAGGAAGTGACTAAAAAATCGTTTTTCGAAAAACACTCAGTCTGACGTTAGACTATGTATTTTATTCCTAAAATAATTACTTAATAATATTCATTTTTGGTTTTTTTTTTAAATAAAAACGCTGCACGTTTTACACAAGGGTTCATTATTCTTTGATGTAGGTTATTAATTATTGTGAAAAAAATTAATTCTGACTTGAAAAATTGATTATGAAAAAAATCCTCCATAAAGTGGAGATCCAGTACAAAGTGGAACCCCGAGAAATGGATTATGCGTCCATAATAGTTTTTGTTCTTCACGTCGAACGTTTCGTTGAAGCGAGGGGAGCAACGTCTACTAAGAGGGGAGATGATAGCTTTTTCACGTTTTCGTTGGGGCGGCTCCGTAAAGACAGAGTAGAAAAGGAAGGCAACCCCCCCCCCCCCCCCCCCCCCCCCCGAACAACGACAACTGCTTCACTTTCGACGTGGGGGGGGGGACCCTCTTCACGGTACGAAAACCTTCACGTTGCACTGTGGTTTTTTTTTTCATGAATTCTCGCTACGCCCTGTTTTTGAAGCCACGAGGATGAAACCAAGTGCAGCTACGCAGACCTTGTATCCCAATATAAAGGGGGGATGTTGTTGTTGCTTATATAGAGAGGGGATGGTGTTGTGAGAATTTACCTCATTTTTGAGCAATTGGGGAGTTCGCATTGATTTTAGATTTGGAAATCTTCCCTACCATTCAATAATATGGCTAAAAAGTAACGTGCACAGACTCCAACAGCAACGAAAAAAAAAATCATTGTAGGAGATATAACGAAAAAACGAAACGCGTAGGTAGTGACGTCACAGTTCCAGTGAATCTCTCACCCAGAGCGCTAGTGTCGTTAGCTTATATGATAAATTTATAGCAATTATAACTTGATACGACGGAAAAAATAATAAACTTAATTATAATACACAATACTTGAAATTTGAAGCCTTATCAGAAGGATTCACGGCTCAATTGAATTTTATTCTGTGATGAGTAGTGGAGTGGCAACCCTGGGTGGACCAATCCCCCTCACGTAGTTGGTTGAAGAGGTAGTGACGTCACGCTCCCTCCATGGCCGTGTTTTTCAAACGCCGTAATTTTCGTTAAATTATTTAAATTTTCTGGAAACGATTTCAGGCGGCTGACTACTGTTTTCCCTACATTCTCAGGGAGTACATTTACCAGGATAACTTACGCCCCGGCTCCCGAAAGGCGAAACCGCACTTCTCGCAAAAGTTCTAATTTCAACCCATAAAGACCCCATTTTCCAATTGAGTGGTGAGGCCCCTGGAGGCCTGCAATCGTCCATGTCCCAAAGGAGATTCAAACTAGGACTAATTACCTTTCTTTTGCACTTGGTTTCATCCTCGTACCTCCAAAAACAGGGCCTAGCGAGAATTTAGGGGTACAAAAACCGCTGATTGTCCCACAGTGCGTTGTTGGCGCATGCGCAGATAGTTTTTTCTCTTCCAAGTTCCAACGAAATGATTAGCTAGAAAACAAAAACTATCATAAGATAATTTGACCTCATGATGTCCTCCATAAGTCCCATTTGTAGCCCCATAAAGCCCCAGTTTTTTCCGCGATGGATTCAAACCGTTCTGGGACCCCTTATGATGGATTCTAGGTCCAAAAATACTTCGCACTCGACCCCGTTACGGGCTACGGTAGCCTAAAAACTTCAAAAACCCCTCCCGTAGCTCCACAGAACCCCACTGGGGCTGAAACCTAGCAGACACAACTAGATGTTAAACCAAGTATTTAGTCTAAATTTCAGACTTGGTGGAGGGGGGGGGGGGGATGCGTACTGCCAAAACGGCCCCGATGGCAGACGGACTTATGAAATCTACGCGTGACGATATGCCAAAGTTTGAGGCCAAATAGAAATTTTGACCCCCCGTCAAATCCACAAAAATGTTTATAGCAGCTCTGTTTCAACTATTCGCATTTTAAAAGTAAAGTAAGTTTTAAAGGCGCTGAATCCGAATGATTATGGAAATGCGAAATTCCGACCTTTTCGAGGAGCCCATTTCGAGTCCAATCGCCCATCTTAATCGTACTGGAAATAGTTGGCGCCAGGCGCCAAATATCAAAGCAGCCCCATTTTCTTCTCAAAAAATGTTATTCTTCATTCATTTTTTCAGTTATACAACATAATATGTAGTTAAACAGCATATTATGTAGTTAAACGAGTGTTTTTCAAGTTTTTTCCAGCGTACTTTCTTTGAAAAACGCTGCAAATTTTACACAAGGGTTTATTATTCTTTGATGTAGATTACTTGTGCAGAAATTTAATTGTCTAAAAAAATGTGTAAAAAATCTTTTTTTGGGGGGGGGGGATTTTTTTTTTTTTTTTTTTTTTTTTTCAAAAATTTTTGTTTGTTTTTACTTGAAAAATATTCGTCCTCTTGGGATCCATCAAAAATCTCATTTGTAGCCCCATGAAAGCCCCATAGATCGCAACAGTGAAATCGGATCGTTCCGGGACCCTAAAAAATGGATTCTACGTCCAAAAATACTTCGAAAACGACACCTGACTCGATACCATAGCCAAACCGCTTCAAAAAACCCTCGCGTAGCCCCATTTTAACCCCATAGTGCCCCACGGGTTTGGGCGATCGGGCTGAAAACCTTGCGGGCACAACTAGATGGTAAACCGAGTATTTTTGCAAAAATTCGCATTTAAAAAAAAATTTCTACTGCCCAAAACGGCCCGGACGGCGTATCCTGTAGCTCGTGCTTCCTCCATTACTGACATTAAGACCACGACCTCAATTCGTGTGATGCCGGGGGTGTTCAAACACTTCCCTCCTCATCCTCCCATGACAGCGGGGGCGTAATCCTAGATATGACGCTAGCGGCATTCCCCCCAGACACACTAAACAAATTATAATGTTAATCCAGAGATCAGACGATTTTTCCAAGGATTTCCATTTTTCGATTTTCATTCCCCTAAATCGGCCAAATTACGCACAGCGCTCAATGGCCCTACCAGACGTAAAATCTACCTCGCTTGAAAAATTTGATCGGGAATAATTGCGTTGATATTTTTGTCTTCAGGCGACAGACGAGCCAGATCAAGACCAGAAAGAGACGACTGACGTCGAAATGAAGGAAGCCGATGACGGCAAAGCCGACGACGACCTCGCGAAAGTAGACAACCCCGAAGAAGAAACCGACTCGCCCGAGAAGGCCAAGACTGACGAATCGGACCCCGACGCAACCATCGACCCCTTGAATGAATCCGATTTGAAAGAAAAAGAGACGTCGGAATCAAACTAACCGATCGACGTATAGTATTTTGTTTTTTCGATTATTCACGGGGTTATGGGGGGGGGGGGGGGGGGGGAATTGCGATTCAAGAAGCGATGCACCAATATTTGAGTCGGTTGTATCTCACACTATTTTGCGGGTTTTCCTAGCGAGGGGTTTTTTCCGTCGCGTCGAACGGAGTACGCCTATCGACAATGCAATGCTAATGGACAAGGCTACGAAATTCGCTGAAGATCCCCAACTTGATCACATTAGGTACCCACTGTATTACATTTCCTTATTAACAAGCCAAAACAAAAACGTTCATAAATCGTTTCGTCCCTCGTCATCTGCGGTGAAAGATCGTCGTTTCGTCTTTCTTCCGGTACACTCCAACATTCTTCGATGAGTCACTCAAGAAGTTGTCAAAGAGGGAGGCCGTAGGTGACTCACGCTACTTCCCATCTTCGCGTAGGTGTTTGAAGCCTTTTTCGAGCGTTGAGAGCGTTCTTCGGGCTGTCTTCGATCCAACTGAAGTCGAAGACGTATTCGTGGATTTTATCAGTGACACCCGACGAAGCACCAAACGTCAACCAACCTTCCGACTTGCCTCAATTTTGCAGACTACGTCTTCGACGTGTCCGTTGAGGCGAATTTTCCTCCAGCTATGTGGGCGGCAAACGAAACACAGGACCCCCCTCCGGACTACAAATGGACCCGAGTCTTTCCACTCACTACAACTCGCAATACCACGATCACCCCTGCATCTGGAAGGTTTTTGGAAGTCCTCAAGGAAATTCAAGTGGAAACGCGCAACGAAAGTCAATTCCCACATCCGGTGCCAGCCCCTCAAAATTGACTGGCGAACCCTTCACCACGGGTGCCCCCTGCATCCAGAGGTGATCTGAAGCTTTCCTTCGTCGACGTGAAAAAAAAACCCATCGCTAGGAAAACCCCACAGTGTGCTTCACTAATCGCAACGCCTTGTTAATTAACAATTCCTTTGAATTTGAAACGTTTTTGTTATAGGTAGCCCTACCGCTTGATTCAGTTTAATTTGTTGATTGAGAATCAGTTGATTCTCGAAAAAAAAAATTGTACAGCATCAATATGTACATATGTAAGTTTTTGTGTTTTTTTGGTGGGGAGTCTTCGCCATCCAAATGGCGAATGTCTTCGCCCGTAAGTTCAATTTTCCATCTTCACTAAAAGTACGCTTCAGCTAAGCCTGGAAACGCTCCTATTCGAACCCCATCAAGTACCTTTTTATCGAATTATTTGTTTTTTGTTAGACCCGTTCCAAAATAATTACGAGTAAGAAATTTGTACAAAGTGGCAATTGTATCAATTAGTTATAGAAATATCTACGTAATGTTTAGGACCACTGACAAATGTCTAGGGTAATCGCATAAGCTTGTAGTTGGGTTTGTATACTTTTGGGTACCTGCTGTATTCAAACGTGGCGTTCCTGTGTAATCAGGCTAAACTTGAAATTCGAAAATTCACGCCTAACGCGTCTTGAGACGTACTTAACGTTAGGATCTTGTAGTGAAGTTACCTGTTACGGGAATCGTTATGGATTCGCATTCATCGTCGTCATCATCATCTTTCTTCTTCCTTGAAACGGGTCTTGTGAAACACGTTTTTTATCGCCACTGGGTTCTTCTAGGACTGGATCGTCCGATTCCGTAACAGAAAGGATCTCGGATAAGAAGACAGAAACTGGAGGTGGGGCGCAGGCGAGGAAATGGTCCTGGTGTACAGCCATCTATATAACAAAGCTGGACTGAGCATCCTCGTGAAGACTGAGACCGGCGGAGTCTATGGGGGTGGGCTAATCTTTGCGAAGGGAAGTACCAAACGGAAGAACTATACCAAGGTCTTGATGGGAGCGTCAAGAAAATTGTCGGTAAAGAGCACTGCGCAGCTCTCACTCACGATGGCAGACTGATGTTATGGGAACACGCGAGGATTTCATCGGTTGACCCTGTTGATTGCATTGAAAATGTATGGCTCAATTAAGAAGTGTATGAAATTTGAGTTTGAATGCACAGACATGTGGGAACTCGCTTATTGCGATAGGTGTTGCATGTACCAGCCAGGAAGGAAAGATGATGACGACGATGAATGCGAATCCATACCGATTCCCGGTAACACTTCACTACAGATCTTCTTGCCTTTTTTGTCGTATATGTACTTCGAGGTTCACATCAACCCCCACTACCAGAAACAACCGCCCGGACGCGAATTTGTATTATAATTTTTGTATTCTCTGGATTTGAAATTGCACATCAGTCGGGGCAGTTGAAAGTACATTCGAAATTATTTATTTGTGTAGTCGAGCGAAAATGCATTGTAAATGAGCGCAATTCGTGTAAATATTTCCTGAAAGTTTGTTCGAGTTATGTGTTGTAGCCTAAAGTTTTTCTCTTATGAACTTCGTGAATAAAATGTCTGAAGTCATTGTGTTTCTGTCTTGTCACCTTTTTAGCGCAACCTTTTTCCAAAAAATGGAAAGGTGCGCTCACCTCCTCGACATGTATGTTTTTTTTTTGTTTTTTTGTTTTTTTGTTTTTTTGTTTTGTTTGTTTGTTTGTGTACAGAGCATCACGCCCGAGCGGCTCAACAGATTTTCATGAGGGTGGTCTCATTGTCATCAGCGAGTTCGGGGGGTGGTTATAGGCTACCTTGATTTTTCCTCCCTCATCCCCTTCATCGGTTTTCGGGAGGTCCTTCACGACGAAAGTTGTTTATCTCTGATGTGTAACTAAGGAGGCCTCAAAAGCGGGACGAAAGTTTTTGTCCGATTTTGTTGGTACAAGGGTCTATGGAATGAGCTTTTCAGGCTGATTCCAACGACTCCAAAACGATTTTTGCAGCCTGAGCCGTTCGTTACCTCTGATCGGCATAAGGTTTTCTTATAAGATACGCATCGGTCGTTAGGGTGCAGTTGTTTACGTAATGAGCATCACGTGGATGATGTGTTGTGTGGCATAGTTTGGTCGCTAGATACCTACTGTTTCTTAGTTTCTCTCGCTCATTAAATATATCGTAATAACAAAAAGGTTGCGCTCATCTATTCAATTCAATTGATGGCTTGTTTTTTCGGTTTGGGGGCCTGCCTCAAAATGGGGACGAAAACTACAGAATTCAACATTTTGAACTGGACGTGGAAAATGAATGTACCGGAGGGGGTGGGGGGGGGGGGGGGGTCACTTTTTTTTCTCACATCCAAATTTTTACATCTTTGCACTCAGAAAATGAATCTCTTCATTTCTGCAACTAGAAAAAAAAAAGGAAAACGCTGCAAATTGTACACATGAGCGATGAGTTGCAAAACTGGTTAAGTCCATTTTCTATCAAATCCGAGATTGCAGCCATTCCTTAAGAATTTCACTGCGAGGCATCGAATGACGAGGTTTTAGTTCTGCATTACTGGTTACATCCCCTCGAAAAAAGTGGTTTAGTCCGGGATTCGTTTTGAAACAAAACAGGCTAACGCCGCCTAATTTGGCATCACAAGTGGATATGTCCACGTGTTTTGTTTCAAAGCTGGTTACGTCCATGAACTCAATCAACCACCTGTTTGAATACGAGAAAAGAAAGTTTGATTTTTTTGTAGGCTGGACCTTCAATTAGGAATGGAAACTTGTCTGGGTTATTTTTTTGATACGTCTAAGGCGAGGGGGGTCAGTAAAAATATCTTTCAATCTCGAGTTGAATAACGATGCATCCATCTCTACTACCCGAAATAACTCTTGCATTGATGCTATATTCACACGTCATTTGGATCAAGTGGAAACTCAGAACTATATCTCCTATTTTTCATACCATAAGACTATGCTTAGCATTACTGACCATACAAAACTTCTGTCAAAGTTTCATTTATCGAAACAAGAAACAAAATTTTTTTACCAGTAGTCTCCCAGACATAGACATGATCTAAAAGATCTCCCCATAATTTATCGACAGAAGGCGTCTAAATAATATTGAAAGTGGGGCTAAAACGAAGTGCAAGTTGGCTTCAATCGACTCTGGAATCTAGTAATCATATTTACTGCCAAAACACATATTTTCAGCGTTGGAACGAATTTATCTTGTAATTAGAGTTTTGCCCAGCTAGATTGGCGAAAAAAGCACTGTGCGCCGTAGGTGACGTCACCTACACCGGTTTTTGAATCGGCCAGAACGACTTAAGACGATTATAAAACTCGGTACGTGAAAGAGTTTGTCACAAAAATGATGTATTTTTCCTTTTTTGACTTCTAACAACAAGGTACAGGATGATTTAACCCGAAATTCCAGTTTACTTCCAAAAGGGCATGCATCCACTTTTACTTGTTGTTGAGAAACGGAAATAACGTTTAGTAGCCCTAATAAAATTTATTGGTTTTCCCAAAGTACCTACTGAGATGCATACGTCTTGATAAGAGTGATGAAAATATAGAAGTTAGGAGTTTTCTACGGGATGATTTCAACATTTTAAATTTGGATAAGACCCTTCTGGTGAGAAACTTGGATTAGTGCCTTTTTCGAGAAAAAAAATTGTGTCCAACCGAAAACTGCAATTCCATTGGTGGGATTAGTTGACTCTGTCTTTAGACTGTGAATTTGCACAGATGACAGACAACAGCTTTCTAAGGGTCAAGCTCTCTTATGGTAGGTAACCCGATTGAGAATAATTTTTCAGGTTCGAGTCAAAGAATCGATTTTATTATACTGGTGCCCATCCCTATTCACAACAACCGATAATCTTGAGACAAGGTTCAGTTGTGCCAAGTGATGCTTAACCCTATATTCACAGTGTGTTTTGAGAACAAACGGTACCAGGCGCGACTGGTGATGGCAGAACAAGGGGGTGCAGTCACGGATTCGTGATAATATTTTATGAAAAATTTTATTGCACCCAACACAGATAAAAAGTACCTACTATCAAGATTTGCTATAGTTCATTATTTATTTATTTGTTTAAAAATTCCAATTAACTATTACCAGTTTCCTTTCATTTCCTGGGTACACGCTGCAAACCTGGTAAAGGTGAGGTTGGCCGTCCCATGTCGCGAATGTCACACTTCGTCGATGTCAATTCAGAATGGCCTATCTCAAAAAAGTTGGGTTTTGAGCTTTTTATAGCCCTCGATCCATAATTTCGAGGCGGATCGCTTGGGAACACCAGCTTTGACGAAATCCCACTAGAAAGCACTAAAATCTCACAATAAGTGATATGGCCTATCTCAAATCGGTCACAAATCTCAGTGTCACAAATCTCGGTGGCCTATCTCAGTGTTTTTGTTCATCAAAGGTGAGTTAAAATAATACAGTGTTTCCAATGATTTTGTATTCTAGAGATAGTTTATACATTGCTATTTCAGTAATGAACACCAGTCACAAATTATCATAAGTTTTTAACTATTCATTCAGTGACTGAAGTTTGGCTGTGAGATAGGCCAATATGAATTGACACTGGTTGCGGTTTCCCTCAGTATTTCAGAAATCAGTTTTTTTCGATTCCTGAAAAACTGATGAAAATGAGATAGGCCATTCTGAATTGACATCGACGACTTATCACTCACGCCTAAACGGGAAAACTCCCTCAAGATGAAATCAATAGAGTTATCCAACAAACGCTTTATGAAATGACCAATGAAACGAACGAATAAAAAACTTATAAATGAGACAAACGCAGATCACCGAGTTCAGAATACACTTCCCACTGGGAAGTTCCCAGAAAACATGGAAGCACACTAAACCCCTGATGCCATCCCCTCAGAAGCTGCTTCTGGTAAAAAATACCTTTGTGGGAAAACTGAAAAAATCAGAAACCTTGGTCGATCGAAATTTTATGATTTCATACCGTACTAAGTAATATAGCAACACCAAAAAGTTTTCAAAATATTTCAAAAGTAAGCCCCTATTTTTTCCATGATTTGAGACAGATTAGATCCTGAAAAAGTCCCTCATTACAAACGAAAATTCCCTGCCCATGAACGAAGACTGCCAACACTGATTGTGGAGGTGATTTAACATCTGGTGAACGGTGAGAAGGAAGGGTGTGCGCAGTTCCCAGAACTGCCCCACATTTCGACATTTCTGGCTTCACACTTAGTTCGTTGTTCCATAAGGTCCATGCAAAAAAATCGTCTCAAGAAGGGCAGTGCTCCCGTTATCATTGCACTATCAACACAGGCTTTTCAGACGTTCCGCGAACTATGTAAGGTCTACAAGAACTTACGTAGATTTTCGAGCCGAGTTTTGATTAATTTTTAGGTAGGTAACTAATTAGGTAGGTAATACGTAGCCCCCCCCCCCCCTCTCGCCCTTCTGCATCGAGGGGGTGCAGTTGCGACGCTGCCTCCCTCACGAGTCGCGCATGAACGGTACCAGATCCGCGATCATATGGCGCACAACCAAAACACACAAGCCCCCAAGTGTCGCCACCTGTTCAGCTCGGAAGTTATCTCGACAAGTGCTGCACTCGAGTAGTTAACCCGTAAACTATAAACTCATCAGGGAAAACACTTTTTGAAAAAAAAAAAAAAAAAAAAAAAAACCAATCCTCTCAACATGCAGGATAATATCCATATTGTGTCCCTCTTTGTGGAAATGGATTCATAGTTTACTATTGGTGGGATATTTGCCCATTTTGGTGGCAAACTCAATTTTCAGTTCGCTTTTGATATGGGATAGAAATGCTTTAGGAGAGAAATCGATGCGCCTGTATGCAGAGCCCTTCCATGAGATCAGAAAAACGCTAAAAGTCGAAAATTTTCCCCAACATGGATGTATGCCCTTTTGAAAGTAAACTCCTCTATTGTATCCCACTTGGTAAGGTTATTCATAAAAAATGAAACTATTTTGTGTCAGTGAATTCACTTAATAAGTAATTATAATATATTGTTTCCGAACTGGTTAGGTCCCACCAGTTCTTTTGCAAAACTCGTTAGATCCAGCGTTTTGAAACAAAACTGGTCAAGTCTGAACGTTTTAAACAAATTTTATGAATGTTTACATAAGGTTTTGATTCTTTTCGATTCAGAGAGACTAATATCTCATCAGGAGCCATCAAATGTCTGATTTTGATCAAAAATCGATCTCATTACGTGTTTGCCCCACTTAACCAGCTTTGCACGTGATATCAGCGTGGCACATGCCATTGTACATAACATCAACCCTCGCTAGCGCAATTTCAGACTAGCACAGATTTCTTATCAGCCTCAAGCCCTTGAAATCCAAAACAATACCCTCCAGATGTAAGCCTGTCATGCCTAACACAATCAAAAGCTTTCTCGAAGTCGGTGAAGCAGACGTAAACTGGAGTAATTCTCTAACAGTTTTGTACGTTTCGTATTTCAACAAGCGAGCCCTAGTGGAAGTACGAGGGACCCGGAGTTCATCCAAGAATACCGCACAGAAAGAAAACACGACCCTTCGTTATAAATTATGTATTACACTCGAAGCTTTATGTACAGTTATTTACACAAGTAATGAAAATGTACAGTTTTAATTAAGGAACATGGCCACTACACTACATCTCGGGAGAACCGTTTAGTGAAAGTTGACTACACAAGTTCCAACGGGATTGTGAACTTTATCAGTCTTCATTTATGAATTTTTATAAAAACACTATTAGGCCACGTCATTGAGAACATGGAAGGAGTTTCAGGAGTTGCAACTTCACGTTAGGAGTAAACCGTGGCTCCTGCAACAAAAAGTGAAACAATTCGATAAGTATAAATTGCTCATGTTGGTTTATCATTTGCAGAATAACTAAATTATGGGGTTCGAAGGGAACATTCAACAATTGTAATGTTTTTTGTCTAGAGATGAAAATTCTGGAGGAGACGGGATCCTGGCGAGGGAGTCGAGTGAGATGACTAGTTTTCAAACAATTTGTACGTCTTATGGCTGGGGGATCAGGTGTACAATAGCGAGACGACAAATGTTACCCAACAACTGATAAAGGTTCTTACTACAAGAACGTGTGGTTACGGGGCTATTCAATACCAAAAGACATGATCTATTCACAACAAATTTTTTCAAAGTACCTACTAAAAATGCATTTAAAAAACGCTGCAAATTTTACACAAGGGTTTAATATGCTTCATAAATTTAATTTTGTGTCAATGAAAACATTTTTTTGAGATTTTTATTTTTCAACGAATTTTTTTGGATTTTTTTTCTATTCTTGTTTTTTTAATTTTTTTTTTTTTTTTTACTCGAAAAATATTTGACCTCCTGGGATCCTTCAAAAATCCCAATTGTAGCCCCATGAAAGCCCTATAGATCGCAACAGTGAAATCGGATCGTTCCGGGACCCACAAAAGTGGATTCTACGTCCAAAAATACTTCGAAAACGACACCTAACTCGATCCCGTAGCCAAAAGCCTTCAATAAACCCCTCCCGCAGCCCCATAGCGCCCCACGGGTTTGGGCGATCGGGCTGAAAACCTTTCGGGCACAACTATATGGTAAACCAAGTATTTTGTCAAAATTTCAGATTAAAAAAACGGGCAGGACGGACGCCAGAGGGGACAGGAAAGCCCGCTGTACTCCCCCTAGGGGAGTGCTGAAGATCAAGAACAAGAAGAAATGTGAGGAAACATAAGTGCACTTCCCCTAGGGGAAGAAAGAGAGCAGAAGGTAAGGGAAAGGTTGTTATGGGCCAGAAATGGCCTTAAGATACAACCTAAGAAGCTCTGTACAGCGGGTCGGCGGACGGACATTTCGGTTTTGGAATCTAGACCTGTTGAAACGGATAATGTCAAATTTTGAGGCCGATTGGAGTCGTCGACCTCCGTCGCGAAAACATAGGTGTATTATTCCAAGAATAATAAACCAAAAGGGGGCAATCCAAGTTGGCTACGTGGACCAATCTCAACACTAACAGCTCATAACTTGACGAGCGTTCTTGTAGACCTATCAACGTGCACCATGATTTTTCAACAAAACTTCTTACACTGCAAACAAAGCTCGCCATAATAAAATAATATCTCATGTTATTCAAGCCTGATAGGTATCTCATATTATGATGTCGAGGAAGGGAAATGTGATCAGAAAGTAGATAATATCTATATTATAGCACCAAAACAGTAGAATCAGATTCTATGTCATAATATGGCTACAGTTTTGGCGCTTTCTTAGTCACATTTTCGTTCCTCGACACCGTGAACGTTTCTGGCTCATGGCTTAAGCAAGTGCCAGGCTAACAAAAAGAGTTGAGATTCAAGACCGAACGGCGATCAATCCAAGTTGGCTACGTGGGCCAATCTCAACACTAACAGCTCATAACTTGACTTTTGGATTGGACGGTATGGTCTGGCAGGTCGCAACACCCCGAGTTAACACCCGAAATTACACTGAAAACTGCACCCCACTCCATCTCCTGGGCGACAGCCGCATGTAAGTGGGCTTTTTTTTTTCTTTTTTCTTTTTTTTCAAGTATAATATACTTTTTGTTTAGCCAAGAAAAGTTTGTCCAATCTGAGATTTTGATATTATGAATAGTGGATATTTTGCATGTACGCATGAGGTACGTAATGACGCACGTCAAGGCCCATCCAATTATTCATTAACCAAAAGAAGGCGAAAACGGTTTGAAAAGGATGGCACTCTTGATTGTTGCTTAAGGGGTCGTCAATCCAATTCAACCGCAGACCGGATTTGGGTAATATCTTAAACGGTCCTAGTAGATGATGCTGACAAGAGTCTCAGTTTGAAAGTGTAGTGGAGGTTGGCACGAGCACAACAGTGAAATGGCGCTGATATGAACTTGAGGGCTGAACTGAGCAGGTTTCTCATTATGGGCGAAGAGCTGTTTTTATGCGTCAACTAGAACCCTGCGTGTTTTTGGGAACCCCCGATAACCTGATCTGTTAATTTCTGGACTTCCGGTGATACGAATAGTGCAAACGAAATGGTACCACCTCACAGCTATAAGGACCATGGTAGGTAAGTGTAAGATCAGATGTGAATTTCAAGAGTGTGGTTTAAAAATATTAGTCAGCTTTCCTCCAACAGTCCAGGTCCAGTCAAAGCATAGTTGGAAGAGATGAAAAAATAGGTTGTTGGAGTTTTACGTCTCACTAGCACTCAGACATTTCTGTTTCCCCTTTCCCCAACAGAAGGCCTCGCTTCACTCGGCCGACCACTTTTTCGGTAAGGGGGGCCTCGTTTCGCTCGGCCAACCATTTTCTGGCACAGGGGGGCTCGCTTCGCTCGCCCAAGTGTCAGTCGCTCAATGCGCTAAATTTAACGGGTGGAATAGAGAGAGAAACCGTCTTCCCACACACCAGAATATATCTGAAATTAGTGTAGAATGAACCGTTTCCCAAAACTTTCCCCGCCACCTCCACTTTTCAAAGGTCCCTGGCACCCTCTGTTCTCCTGTTCTTTCCACTTTTCGGAGGTCCCGACAGAAAGGTCACAGTCAGTGGCCGACCACTTTCTCAGACAGAAGGCCTCCCGGTGCTCGGCCAACCTCTTTTTCGGTCTGGGGGGCCTCGCTTCGCTCGACCAACCATTTTCTCGGACAGGGGAGCTCGCTTCGCTCGCCCAAATGACAGTCGCTCAATGCACTAAATTTAACGGGCCGGGGAATAAAGAGAGAAATCGTCTTCCCCCACACCCGAATATATCCGAAATCAGTGTAGAATGAACGGTTTCCCAAAACTGCCCCCCCCCCCCCCCAGTTTCCCCGCCAACACACCTTTATACGGTCCCTGGCACCCTCCCGTTCTGTCCTCCACGTTTCCGAAGTCCCTGGCAGCGTCCCGTCACAAAGGGCAAACTCGCGCGGCGCGCCAGATCTCTTGAAATTGTTCAAATTAAACTCGCCGTCTACATTCGATCATCGACAGAACTTGTTGTTTCGGGATTTTGTTTTCAAATTTGGATCCCTAGGTAGGATACGAAGGAAACGCTGACTCAATCGGACCATTAATATGCGAATAGTTGCAGGAATTTGCGCGCGCCAAAAATTTGTGTTCTCAAACCAATTCGAAGTTAAAAGGTTCACCGAACCCATAGAAAAAATCGGCGTATTTTTATCGCTCACCGTTTAGGAGGAGAAGGCTGGTGACACACACTCAGCCATACATATACACGATGAGAATTAGTGGTACAGATTCTATGTTTTCTGGGATGCTGAATCCAAATCTGTAGAGATCCAACAAAATTTGTTTGATGAATTTAATTCAACTTTTGCATTTTGAGATATTCGCAAAAAAAAAAAAAAAAACTCCAAAATGTTTGCACTTTTTTCAGCTGTTTCCTTATAGGTAACTTCTGAACTACTCAAATGTTACAACATCAAAATGAAAGAGCATCAAATTTCCCCACCTGCCTGACGGCATCCTTCTCAGCTGGTTTATATGAGATGTTGGCAGCTTTCAACTTCTCCATGAGCTACTATGAGACGTTAATTGTTCCTAGTATTAAATACTTTAAAAAGCAAGGTACCTAGTGGTAATCTCTTAGGAGACCGTTGGCTTCTTTTCCTTGGCATACGTCAAATTAATGAGGTACATTCAGGTAGTGTCCGCCGGAATTCTGAGCCCTGCCGTGGACCGATTTCAACGTTGAAATCAGGATGTCCCCGCGATTATTGCAAAATTGTCGCCTTTCTTCGAAACCTCTTCCTTCGTCGTCAACTCAGACTTCCCTAACGACCTTGCTCGAGTAAAAAACCGCGTAGGTTGTTCCTGATTGTTACTCACTTAGAACCTCTAAATAGTAGACGTTGCCAAGTATCTAGGCTATAGTGTCACGTCGACGGATTACATATTAGTAACTCAAACAGGAACGTCAACGTTTTAGCCGTCTGTGATGGCCTCCTCATTGTCTAATACACATCATACTATGAAGTGGCAACCTGAAAAACAATTACGACTCAACAAAATACCGCTAAGAGACCACACCGGCATAGTCACAATCACCCGAAGGGATAAACCCTTCGAGTTCAAACCGGGTGTCATAGTGGCTGCCCACATACGATCAAACATTATAAGAATACTGTCGAAGGGCTAATTGGAGCGAACACCACTCTTGAAATAAATCCAGTCACCGAACGAACCGCCGAATTGATAAACTAGGTACCACACAATGTAAGAGTAAGAGTAAGAGTAAGAGATGTTGGATGAAAGTTCTTGTTCATATGTCATATGAACAAGAACTTTCATCCAACATCTCTTACTCGCAATTTACCTAACAGCAGTTCGTCTCTTACCACGATCACTGATCAACTATCGACGACATCAAAACGCTGCAAATTTTACACAAGGGTTTATTATTCTTTGATTTGGTTACTTGTGCAAAAATTTAATTCTGTGTCAACAAGAAAAAATTACGGAAAAGTTTTTTTATTTTTATTTTTATTTTTATTTTTTTTTAAATTTTTTGTTTTCTTATTTGAAAAAAGTTTGACCTCCAGGGATCCTTCAAAAATCCCATTTGTAGCCCCATGAAAGCCTCATAGATTGCCACAGTGAAATCGGATCGTTCCGGGACCCCCAAAAATACTTCGAAAACGACAATAACTCGATCCCATAGCCAAAAGCCTTCAAAAAACCCCTCCCGTAGGCCCATTTTAGCCCCATAGCGCCCCGCGGGTTTGGGCGATCGGGCTGAAAACCTTGCGGGCACAACTAGATGGCAAACCAAGTATTTTGCCAAAATTTCAGATTAAAAAAAAAAAACTCCTACTGCCCAAAACGGCCCGGACGGCGGACGGACATTTTGATTTTAGAATGTAGACCTCTTGAAACGGATAATGTTACATTTTGAGGCCGATCCGAGTCGTCGACCTCCGTCGCGATCAAATTCCAAGAATAATAAACCAAATAAATAATAATATTATTATTTATTATATGCACTTGGATGTGATGCACTGATGCACTGTTCTACTGAACTATTATTCCAAATATGTATCAAAAAACTTTTCCTCTTTATTTCTGTGAAATTTCTCCAACCTAATTCGATATTATTATTTATTAGTATTTAATAATATCTCTCAACCGGAAACGAAGAAGACTGCAAATAGAACTCGCATACCATCTCATCTTGCCCCAGATTTATAAACCCCCACAATTAGATGCAAAATTAACCGAGATCAATGAATAATAAACCCTTGTGTAAAATTTGCTACGTTCTGAGACTCACCCTTGGTGTACCTATATAGTGCGCTCACCTGTACTGGAGGGGTGCACGGAGTTCAGGAATGAGTCATCCTTGGGTCGTCCAGAAACAACTCCATCCTGCCGAATCCTTCACAAATTGTGCAAAATGATTTCTTCGCCGTAGACGAACTCTTCATTGTTGCCCAACTGTTGTCCCAAAATGAGCTCCATGCCGCCGTCTTGCCTCGAGTTGGCACTGTGGAGAGGATGGTTTTGTATCATCGGTGGATGGGTTTCCTGGCTTGGTGCGCTCTGAAGGGCAGTCGGGTTGCTCCGGATCAGAACCCGCCCCTGCTGCGGGTTCACAGGGCGGAATTCCACTTTTTGTTTTTTGGCCGGCGGTTCGGGAGCTTTGATGTAACACGTTCCTCTTCCACCTTCGAGAGTGATGATTTTGACTTTGGACTCTGCCGCCGTTTTGCGGGAGTCAATCGCCGGAACAACTTGGAGCAAAAGCTCTTCCGCCACTTCAAATTCCTCTTTGGAGTTGGCAGTTTTCAAGCGGTTTTCAATGGATGTCATCAACTCAGTAATCCTTTTTCTATCTTCCACAAACTTATCCGCATTCAAGTTAATTATGTCCAATTCGACGCTACACGTGTCGCTGTTTTTCGCGGCAGTTTCTTTTTTGGCCACACTGATGTAACCGTTGCCGATGATGAATTTTGGTAAGTTCAAGTTCTCGCACAGGAGATGGATGTGTTTGCACATGTTCCAGTTTATAGCTGATGCTAAACACGTGCAGACGAACATGTGGGAACACCCGTTGCATTCGACACATTTGAGAAAGCAGTCGCATTCAGTGTTGAATTGAACAATCTTTGCGACGACGTTGGCACTGGGAGATTTGAGCATCCAGTCTTCGCCATCTTTGATCAACTGACACCCTTCGAGCTGTTTGGTCTTCTTGTGGCCGTCTTTGAGGCTGCGCAGTTTGTACGATGAGGTTTCTTTCCGGGTGAGCCTTTCGAGGATTTTCTCCCTCGTGAAGGCCATCACTTCCTGAGCGGCTTTGTCGAGAGTTTTGACGTTTTTCCCTTGGAGGCAAATGTGTTGTAGGGTGTTGTGGGCTCTCTCTAGAGTCAGTTTGAAGTTAATGCCGGTCCCTTTGCGGCAACATTCAGCCCACAGGACGGCAGTGCTGCCGAAGTTGTCGATAAAGTAGGTGCCGAACTCCTGCGTCGCGGGGTCTTCCATCATCCAGCGGCAAACCCCTTCGAACATGACGTTAAAAGTGTCTTCCTCAAGTTCGTCCAACGTCGCCCGGAGGTTTTTATATACTTCGCTCCTTTTCGCTTCGTCTCCAATCAACGTGAGGTTCTCCCGCCAAACTTTATCGACGCACCAGGCCGAATAAGAAACGGTTTTCGCTGGCGGCATAATCGCCGCCCAACTAGTGCAATACAACGCCCCCATTTCCGACAAGAACAGGTCAGTTTCCACGGCGCTGCCCAAAGCGGTTTTGACCGTTTGAAAAAACACTTTCATGATGGCAAAATCCACCCTGTTCGAGAGCATGAAAGCCGTCGGCAAGCCTTGACGCAAATCGTCCGCAACGAGCAGAGACGTCAACAAATAGTTGTCTCTGGTGTTCAAAACGTGATCAACGCAAACACAATTTTTCCCAAATTTCCGCAAAACCTCCAACTGCGCATCGTTGAAAAAAATCACCACGAAATCTTCAACTTGAAGTCCTTCACTTTTTGGGATGTCTCCTTCTTCTTTGAAGTACCTCACAAACTCCCTTTGAGCGTTTGAGTCTTCAACCCATTTCTTCAAACTCCCGTGTGTCGTCGTCCTGACGCTCTTACCACCTAATTTTTGAGATTTTTCTATATTGTACAAATCCTGCCGCTGCAACATGTTCCCCCGGGAGACACCATCGCTGGCACCCTGGGCTTCGTTGAGGATCACGTCGAAAGGGACTTGATTGTCGATTTTCCTAGCAATTTCTTCTCTGTGGGATTGTGTCAAGCTGGTTTGGCCAATTTGGGGCTCGTGGCCGACGTGAGTTCCCGTGAATTCCACGAGAACCAATTCCGGCGTAAGAGTCAGTTTCATTTCAGCGGGGCAGTAGGAGTTGATTTTTTTAGACCCGGAGACTTTCGGGTCCCGCTGACCAGTCACCCTCGACTTGTACACGCCGTCTCGACTGCACGAATACAGAATTTTTTCGCTCCCGTCGCTAGTCGTGTACGGTTGACGCCTTTTAATGTACTCCGACATCGTGTTGCTTTCGGTTTCTTTTTTCCACGCCTCGAACTCCGCCAAACTGCGGAATTTTTTGACCACCTTTTCCAGAAAGTAGCCGTGGTCTTTTTCGTAGTGTTCCCGGAGCTCCGGCTTGTGGCCGGAAAAAGCGCATAGGGGACATTCCACGCTAACGTGACCGTTGGGGTTCAACCCGTGCCACTGACGTTCGTGTTTGGTCAAAGCCCCTTTGGAGCCGTAAGTTTTCACGGCGCCGGCTTCCGAACAAATCCGACAAGTGAATACGGGCTTTTCAGTCATGTCTGTCTTGCCACTTAGACCACTCTCAGTCGCGACGGTGATTCACCTTACCGAAACATTTTGTCAACAATTTGCTTATCATTGCTGAAAGATAGCCCTCCGAATTCTGGGAAACGTTTTAAAAGTTCCATTCAATCTCATCATGTCAAAGCATCATTCAATACTGCATGCACATTACAAAACGAGCACATTCAACAAGTCCAACAGTCTACCAAACTGTAAAGACGAAGGGATTCCAACTTTTATAATGCAAAATGCCACTAAAAATTGGAACCTGTTGTAAACAAACTGCAGCACTTCAATTCAATTATTTATCGACAGGAGATCGTTTGGCACACAAACTTTTTTCACGACACATTTCACTGGAACATTTTTAATTCACTTCGTGCATTTTTTTTTACATCCTGAAACACCTTTGGGGGGGACACGAAGGAAATTCGTCGACAAATTTGCTGCGAATAAAATTTTTCGATTGTTTGTTGATGTTGTTGGGTAAAGTTGGTGGCTGTCAAGCAAGCCATGGGGGACACAAGCGTCACGGCCCCGCTGACCAGGTATAATCAAGATGTAGGCTTTTTATTGGCATGATGTTCTTCTCATGCTTCGGAAACTTAGATAGGTATGAATGTCAGTTTTCCAACCTTTTGACTCTAGGTTACAATTTAATAGACAAATTTAAATCGCTTGCATTGTAACCATCGGGACCTGCTTATGTAAGCCAATCAGCCCCCCCCCCCCCCCCTTAGCAAAGCCACCTTAAAACATTTAAAATACTGCTACCCACTCATGCGGAAAACCGCCCCACGGGCGGTTCAAGACGGTCGTCACGCAGCCGAGGCCAATATGGTCATATCCCATTCGTAGCCCCATTGGAGCCCAATAGATCCCCCGGTGAAATTTAATCGTTCTGGAACCCCCGACAACGGAGTCTACGTCCAAAAATACTTCGAAAACGATACCTAACTCGACCCCATAGCGGAAGCCCATAAAAAACTCTCCCGTAGCCCCATTTAAGACACAGAGTTCAATAAAAATATTAGTTGGAGACTTTTATCATTCCCCATTATCGTTCCCATTTTTCAAGTAAGGTATAAGATTAAGATTGATGAAGCGATTTTTATACCCTTAATGGAATTTTTTTTTACGGATCTGACCTAATTTACTACCTAATTTAATTTAACCATTCTAACAACGAGCGCAAATGATATAGATGATGGGTCATAACTACCTAGTTCGTCCCCCCCCCCCCCCCCCCCCGCAGAGAACCGCAACTCTTTCTAACCACACTCCACGCCCCGAGTCAATCACCTCGGGCGGAATTACCGAAAAACACATTCTGTATTTCATTGGTGTGACCCTCAAACATAACATGATTTCATTGGTGTCCACCAGTATTTTTTGATTTTGTTTTTTTAATTTTACGGTCTAAAGTAGTCTTTAGTCTGTTTACAGTCCGCTTACAAGAGTTCCGATCCTCCTTGAGAGGACGGCTGACGACGTCCGCGACGGCAGCAGCCAGTCGGACGAAAATTCAGGGTGAAATTCCCTTGTTACATTTTTTTTTTTTTACAGTCCGCTTACAAGAGAAAAATCAAATAAAATAGAAAAAATAAACTCCCAGACTTTTACTATTCAATAAAATGTATAATATTTAATATTATCGTTATTATTATTATGAAATAATTATAATATTAAACATTATAATACCTAATAATAATTGTATTAAAATTTAATATTTAATCTATATAAAAATGACTGCCAAATCTGTTTGAGGACTCACTACGTAAAAACCAGTGGAGTGTTTGGCACCAAATTTTGTGATAATGTTTGTGAAGCATTGTAGATGGTTTTGAAGAAGTTTCTACAAAATCGGTCGAGCCTAATGAATTTTCAAAATCTGTCGGTGTGTTTTCGCAGTTTAACCGTACTGATTTCCATTTGGTGATGAGTCGTAGCGCTGGTGATAAATAAATAAAACGACATAGGTATTAGGTAGTGAAGCGAAGCGCACTGGGTCAGCTAGTATTATAATTTTATTATTGCTAGGCGGTTTTTGAGGGCGGTTTCGGATGTGCCATCGGGTGGGTTGGCGTTCGTGATTCCAAGAACTTGCGTCATGCCCTTTACCTGTTTACACTGGAATTTGTTATACCTACATCGGAGGAGAGTTCCTTAAGCCAAAACAAATTCTTTTTTTCATTCAGTTGTTGTAAAATTGCATTTATAGTTTATAAACGTGTGCATGCATTTTTGTATAATTTTGAACATTTTCTTCAATGGTAGGTTACAGGCTGAAAAGTACCCACCTAATTAATCACTTCAGGAATTCCTCATTTTTGTTGGTAGGTACATTACCTAATCATTTTCCATTTCTTGACACAGGAAAGAGAATCGATTTTTGGGAGTCCCTGATGGGTCTGACCACATCGTGAGGCTTCTATGGGGACAAGTGAGCCTTTTCCCGGGATTTAGAAAAGGGTCGAATGGGGAATTGTTTTCCAATTAATTGTTGGCAAATATACTCGCTTTATTGGAGGTAGCTCAACAGTCTGACTTCACGGAAGACTCCACGAGGGCGTTAACTAAGTACTTGCGCCTATCATCACAGCTTAAGTTACACAGAGGTATACTTTTGAAACCTCTAACTCCCACCGTAGCCCACTATCGGTTTTGGCTATGGTGGAGTTAGAGGTTTTAAAAGTATTTTTGGACGTAAGATCCATTTTTGTGGGTCCCAGAACCATCCGATATTACTGTGGGGATCTAAGACTGAGATAATATCTAGATTCTGAGATTAGCTAATAAGTGCGTTCGCAGAGTACCTAAGTTCTGGCTTTTCGGTATCGAATCGGTATAGGAGGAAATGAATCGCGCGTGCGTGACTTTCCACTATCGAGGAGGCAGTCGGAATCAATTCGGAAAGTTCCGAAAAAAATCCGAACTGGCAGATTCGATTCCGAACGAGTTCTGCGTAGGGATGGGTCGCATAACTAATAACGTTACGAATAACTAGTTATTTAAAAATAACGAACTAACCGTTATTCAATTTCTAAAATAACAGTTATAAATTATAATTTTTAGTACAATGCCTAAAAAAATTTTCTTTTAAACCTTCAGATTCAAGTAAGGTGCCTACCTATATATTTTTTGAAAATAGTAACTAGGTACCTACCTACCTAAACTCTCTGATGAAGCTGACATTTTTGGCGACCACACCAACAACAACAACCAAAAACCTGTGTCTCCCATTGCCAGGGCGAGAGAAACGAAGAAGCGCTGCGTCTTTCCGTTCGTCCGTTTTTTCCGTTCTTTTTCTGTTACAGTTATTTTTCCGTAAAGTTCGTTTCTGTTGTTCAGAACTATACGTTTCTGTCTAGTTCGTTTCATTTCTTTTGTTCAGAAGTTTGTAAACGCCGAAGTTATATTCCGTTCCATTTTCACACAGGTAAGGTTCGTTTCTTTTCGCTTGTTCAATTATTCTCGCCCATTACAAAGTCGTTGATACTCAACAGTTTTTAAAGTGAAACTTTTATTACATCGTCTAAAACTTTTTCGTCTGTGTGTTGCATGTCGCGTGACGGTCGGCCTCAGTGGTAGTGGCTGCCGAACGTCAGTGAGCTATTTATTGAGACTCTAACAGATTGAAAAATGTGGGCATCATTTCCTGAAATTCTTGCTAGGCTCGCCTCAGTGGTAGTAGGTACCAACTTCGGGCGTGGCTGCCGAACGTCAGTGAGCTATTTATTGAGACTCTAACATATACCTAATATATGTTAGAGTACCTATTATATTATAGATTATATTATGTATTATCTATATAATATATACTGATATAATATCTATAATATAATATTATTATATATAATGTATCTAGACCTAGTATACTTTTATCATTTCCCATTATCATTCCCATTTTCGAAGTATAACATTAAGATTGATGAAGCGATTTTTATACCCTTAATGGAATATTGTTAAATGTCTATAATGTGAAAAAAAAAAAAATACTGCTTAGAGCCTTTGGCTAAAATTCAAGAAACATGGAACATGCTTTGCATAGTAACGTTGCCAAGCAGAAAGAAATCAACAATTGCAATTCTTCAATTCTTCAATTCTTCTTGCCATGGCAATTGTTTGATTAAAAATAGCTCCTTTGTCCTCCTAACCTCCTAATACTCGTGTGACACTTCTACGTCAGCCATCTCGCGTCACGGGCAGTTAGATCAAGGCTAAAGCATGTTCCATGCTAAAAAGTTCCACTTTTACCGTGGTTTCATAAAACCACACAACCAGTTTTTTCGTTATTTAGGTATATTTTTTCAATCCTCTGGCCATTATTACGTTGTATGACGTCCCGCTCGTTGTTCAACTTCCGGACGTTGTGAAGTAATTTTATGAATTCAGCCCAAATCCGCAGGGGGTTAGCTGCGTAGTCTTCGGACACCCCTTGGCCCACCACCATCCCATGTCAACTGCTCCAACCCCTATTTGTTGACCACTTTTAGAGCATCTGGTACTCGACTTGGTGCAACTTGGTGGTTTCATAATTTTCTCGTCATCTATTCGACAAAACAGATTTTTGGTATTCTTTCATTTTTTTTTTTTTTTTGGAAAAGTTAAATTTCCCGTTTTTCTCCACTTTAGGAGCTCAGATACGCCACATGGAGCTCCTTTTTGGTGGTTTCATATTTTTCTCATCATCAACTCGCCAAAACGGATTTTTGGTATTTTTTTTTCAAATTTTATAGAAAAAGTTTAATTTCCCGTTTTTTTGCAAATTAGGTGCTCAGATAATGTCAAATTTTGAGTCCTATCCAAATTTTCGACCCTCGTCGCGAATACAATGGTGAATTATTCTAATGGAATATAAAATGAAATAATAAACCAAAACGAAATGATCGGTTTCTTGCAATAGCTGAAGAACGAGAAACGATAAAAACTAGCAAGTAGGAACTAATAAAGAACTAAAAAAAAAAAAACGAAACGACTGGTTTCTTGCGGTAGCTGAAGAGTTATTCAGAACTCGTTTTTTTCGGTTATTTTGTAGCAGAAAAAAAAACGGTTATTGTATAATAACGAACGAAACGGAACGTTATGAAAATGTAGCAATAACGCCCATCCCTAGTTCTGCGTTCGCAGAGCATCAGAACTTGAGTGTTAAATTCCTGGAAGCCGATGTACCCCCACCCTCAATAGCAAATTCGCTCTGAAGAACTGAACCCCCCGTTTCTCATTTAAGTTAGGCCCCGTTATCCGCGGTGACCCTCTGGAACCTAATTCCCTCAGATAATGAGGGATTACTGTACTTAGTATGGGGCTACAAAATGTATTACTTATTATGGTGTCATTTAATGAGGCTTTTGAAGGAGGCCAGGAGGTGAAGTGAGGTGTTGTTTTCCGAGTAACTTTGGACGTAGAATACATTTTTCGGTCCCACATCTGTCCAAACTCCGCGCAAGACTGCGCAAACTGTTTAAAAAAACTGAATCTTGAAAAAGTGGGAGTCATCGTTTCCTCCCAAATCCGTCTGCCAACCCTCATTAAAACCCGGGACCAGCAAACCCTTGGTGGGGTGAAAGTCATCACTTCCGCCCCTCAGTCCTATGACCACGGAGATCGGTCCAGGAGAACACACAGCAGTAGGCTGAAATCCTTTAATACGATAACATTGGTCATGTTTGATACCGTTCGGCTCGCGAAGGTTGGCTACCACTTAACCAAAACGGTCTCTATCCCGGGCAAGCTAAAAAGATTTGTTGCTCTAGCAACTCCTGTTCGCTGACGAATGTTCAGCAGCGTTGATGCTCTCCTTTGGCTCACTCCTCTGCACATAGCATTCAAGCATATCATGATGGTCTGCAACTATTCGTCTTTTGGGTTCTTCATTGTGTGACCCGGACATGCAAAAATTTTGCATGTCCATGTGCATTTAATGCATTTATGGTGGTCAGGAGCTCCAGTTTCAAATTTTTGTGTTGCTGAATATTTATATATTCTGAGACAGCTATAGTTGTTCCGCAGATGGGATCTTCAGCATCCTCCAGATCAACCACATCTCAAACGCCTCGAGCCGGTTGTTGCCCGCGGTCTCAGCGTCCGTGAATCGGACACCGTAGGTACATCAAAATTCTCAAGAGGCTGACCCACAGCTGCCACAGTGCTCTCTTTCGGACCAGACTTGGATACCGCCAATGACATCGGTTTTTGTCACTTTGATCCGCAGGCCATACTGGTGGCAAGCTGCCTCCAATTTATCAATGAGCGCTTGGAGCTCCACTGGAGAGTGCGCCAGGACTGACTGATCTACTTTGGGGTGGGAGATTAAGTTGAAAGGATCCAACGCCAGGGTCCAATCGGCGGAAGTGATGATACTCTCCGCGAATGTTTCTGAAGGTACTCGGGTCCGTGAACGGCTCATCCCTGTTCGCATCTCGGGCGGAGATGATAATCGCCTTTGAAAAACTGTTAAAAAATTTTTATTTATTTTTTAATAGAGAGAATTAAAACTATTAAATAGTTTTTAAATTAAAAAAACAAAAAACACGTACATTCTTGTAAGAATACAGTACTTCTTACGGTGCTTGGACTGATGAGGGACACACTACCGTTGTAATTCACACGGTGGGAGCAACCCTCAAGGTAACTCCTGAAAACGCTGCAAATTTATCGAGGGGATTCTTTGGTGTTAATAATTAAGGCTAATTATTAGCCTCGTGAAGTGGGTCTGCGAGTTTGCGTTTGGCAACCGGGGAACCGTTTCAGTAGAACGCTTGGGGAGTACCTACGGCACACGAAGTAGGAAATATGCACTAGATACCAAAACCCTCTATCCTAAATTACACAAATCCCTTTGTGTCTCGTATTTACTCGTAACAAATAATAAATCTGATAAAAAAATGAGAAAAGGCTGTTTGGGTCAACAACGGTCTAAGACTCGATCACATATGGGGGTAACACTTCCACCATTGTCAGTCCGTTGGGCGATAGTAGACCCTATTGAGTGAATTGTAACTGTGAAATGATGGAAAATGACGTTCAAGCAGAATCTGTCGAAGATGAGGAGTCGACCGACTCATTTTTACTGGATGAGTCCAAAACGGCTACGTTGAATGGAAATTTGAATTCAGGTAGGGAAGTGTAGTGCAGAATCGGCGCATGTAGTAGTGTTGAACAGTGGCGAGCCGTGAGAGTTTTCCCAAGTCATCGCAAGTAAGTTCACCACAAGAAAATCGCTGCAAATTTTACACAAGGGTTTATCATTCTTCGATATAGGTTAATCGTGCAAAAATTAATTCTGTGTCGTTAAGATCATATTTTTGAACAAATGAAAAAAAAAAAAAAAAATCTACAATTTTTCGTCAGACGTGGGACATAAAAAAGGATTTTGCGTCCATAATTACTCGGAAAACGACACCTTATTTAACCTCCTAGGATCCTTTAAAGGGTTAAATGGGATTTTTGAAGTATCCTAGCTAAATTTTCTCGCTACAAATTTTGTAGCCCCACTAAACCCCCATGACGATCCCCACGGTCAAATCGGATGGCTCTGGGACCCTCAAAAATGGATTTTACGTCGAATATACTGCGAAAACAAAACTTAATTCGACCCCATTGCCGAAAACCTTCGAAAACCCCTCTCGTTGCCCCTTTTTAGCCCCATAGAGCACCACGGGTTTGGGCGATCAGGCTGAAAACCTTGCGGGCAAAACTAGAAGGAAAACCGAGTAGGTATTTTGTCACATTTTCAGATTAAAAAAAAACCTGCACAAAACGGCTCGGACGGCGGACGGACATTTCGTTTTGGGAATCTACACCTCTCGAAACAGACAATGTCAAATTTTTAGGCTGATCTGAAATGTCGACCTCCATCGCGATTACATAGGTAGTTGTATTATTCCAAGAATAATAAACCAACACCTAAAAGCGAAAATAGACGAAAGGAGAGGAGGTTTTACTGAAGGAAACAGGAAATATAGGTCGTAACTATACACTAATTAGCACCCTATACCAGCCGAACTTACACATTTAAGCTTATGTCACGTACCGACCTACCTACTTGACCCTGGAAAACATTTAAGTCTTTTTACCTGTGTCCAGTTATAGTTTTTGGATACCTAGTAGGTAGTTAGCGAGCATAGTGCGCCTCCATTTTTTGTAATTTTCAGTGAAACACACGAGAACACTCCCTGCTCACCACATAACACAAGGATTCTGGAATGTGCGGAAATCTGTATAGGTTTGGTCGAAATACTCGCACAACCTGTTGTGGAAGAAATACTCTCCCGACCTATTACTGATCGTACCCGTACAGGTGGAAAATAAGTTCACAATTGGGCAAGTTAATTTTCACTAAAATGGAAACAAGATAAGGGAACCTTACTAAGATTATAGCAAGAGCGGAAAGAGAGACGCCAACGTCGGTGGAAGGTATGACGACAGGAGTCGAGAACAGCTGAGATTCGCCCAACTCTGCGAATCGCCACCTGATCTTGTTCGCTACCGCCCGCCTCCACTCCCCTCCACACCAACTCACTCGTTAACCTAACTCCTAGCGATTCGCCCTCTCGCCTCACCCACCACTTGTCACCTGCGCTTTCAACTTTCAACAGTTACTGGATGAAGCGTATTCTCCCCTACCACACCAACAATATAGCTTTTTTATTTTTCATTTTTTCACTAGTCATCAGCGATGACTGGACGCCTCGCCACTGAATTCAGATGATATTCCGATTTCAGAGTCGTACACTTCAAAAGAGACAAGATGCGGTTTCTTCGGATGTTACCCCGATTGGCTGCAGATACTCGCCAGCAAAAAAACCTTTGTTATCGTGTACGGTTTACTTGGAATGACCAACGCCGCCATTGGGAGTTACTTCGTTGCTACAATCACCACGCTGGAGAAAAGGTTCAAGCTCCCAAGTTCAAGTTCAGGTGGGCGGAATAATCCTTGCCAAACCTTGATCATGTTGCTTTCGACTCATTCCAACTTCAAACTTTTTTCAGGTATAATTTCGAGCGCGTGGGACGTGGGTGGACTGGCTGTGATTCTGTTCGTAGCACATTACGGAGGTCGAGGTCATAAAACCCGGTGGGTAGCTTACTGGTCGATTTTAGCTGCGGCTGGAATCATAGCACGGCTGATTCCTCACTGGATCTACGGCCCAGGGGAGGAAACGTATCGAATGGGACTGAACCAAACGTCAAATTTAACCGCCTCGAATAACGGTGAGAATAATAATTATTAGTGAGAATAGTAATTATTACGAGGCGTGGGGAAATTGTTGATTTGGTATCTAAGTTTGGGCGTTACGAATCTGGGGCAAATGAAAATGATATGTCGTCGGGCCAAGGTTCTGCAACGATATTGGGCCAAGGTGCATTGTTGAGTCTCCGTGGATGAGCGCGTTTGATTATGATATTGGGCGAGGTATTTGTGTGTTATGAGCGACGGTTTGAGTCAGTTGAGTTAGCGATCCCGTTCAATTATGGATGTCTCCATCGAGAAAAGATTTTTAAGCCATCGCAGGAAGGTCACGGTTGTTAAATTAGATTTTTACTGGAGAAGGTATAAAAGTGGATTCCTGAATAGCCCTACTAAGGTAAAAGTACCCATAGTCGACACCTTAAGGAAATTTGAACAGGTTTTTGTCTCTCCCACCCTCAAAATCGAGTTTTCCCACTTTTTCAGGGCTTACACAAATCCCTTCTCTAAACGATTCAATAGTAAATTTTATTAAAATTTGGGCTTAAAAGGGTGAAAAATTAGTTTTTCGAAAGTGTGTTTTTGCACCAGTAGTTGACATAGGGAAAGAAGATTGTTTCAGTAGTCGACAGGGGGTTACGCACTAGTGGTCGACATACGTGCGTTGGTAGTCGACATGGGATTTGCATCACTCAGTAGTCGACAGGTGGTGACCCGAAAACCGCCATATTTTTTACTTTTTTTTTTGTTTTCGGTAATTTTTACCCAGAAAGAAGCGTCTGGACGAAAAATTCATTCCATGCTTTTTTAAAGAGGACAACATTCTGCGTCGAATGAGCACCCTATCGATCCAATCCGGTTAAGCCGTCTGGCTGAAACCGAACGTCAAAGATGTGCAATGTTTTCCAAAAAGGGGAAAAACTGAATTTTGAGCCACTTTTAACGCTCCAACAGTCACAAATCACCTAGTTGATATAAGTTGACTAATGTTAAAGTTACCATTACCGTTACCAGTAAGTAGGTTCTACTTAGTAATAGTTCAACCTAGTTCTACTTAGTAATAGGTATTATTGAAATTATGTGGCTTGTGAGAAACCACCCTGTCGACTACTGACTCAGCAGCAGATTACGAAACGATTCAGTTGTCGACACCCCCTGTCGACTACCTACTGAAAATGAGCGTTTTTTTTTTGTTTTTTTTTTTTGCACTCATAGTCGACATAGCCGGAAAACAGTCAAAAATCGTTAAAATGGCAAATATTTTGGATCAACATAGACTTGAAACACTAGGGAACACAGAAATTCAGGAAAGATGCAAATGATATATTATAATATAATATATCACTTGATATTATCAAGTGATATCATGTGAAAATTGTATACAAACTCAAAGGGTTCTTAGCCTTCCAGCTAACGAATCACCTCAGAAACGGTGGCCACAAGGAGCTTAGAAGAAGAATGGAGAAGCCCTGGCCTTACCGCCAGACCTCAGAAAGGTGGGCCGGAGTGGGGGGCGACCCCTTCGGCCGGCCGCCATCTTGTTATTCCCTTCTTCACGCTAAAGCCTTATGGGAGACCAGAGGTTTTTTCAATCCTGTGGCTGCAATTTTTGGAATTTCGACTTGAAACTTCCTCAGCACATTCGTAATAATATTTCAAACTAATATTTCATGCGTTTTCAACGATCCTTTGCGTTGAGGAGGTTGTAATGGCTTGATATGGTGGTTACATCATCACAGAAAACCATGTTTTTTCAATTCTGTGACTGCAATTTTTGAAATTTCGACTTGAAACTTGCTTGGCACATTCGTAATAATATATCAAATTACTATTCCATGTTTCTTCAACAATCCTTTGCATAGAGGAGGTGGTAATGGCTTGAAATGGAGGTTACATCACCTGTTTATAATATAAAATGAAATCACCAAAATGTTTTATTTTCATCTTTCTCAAAACAATGGTACAACAAATAACAAGAATGATACCTAAACAAAATAACAACCAACAACAAAAGAAACAAAAACAAAACAGCAAATAGTGAAGTAAAAGTAATATTCATTGAGCAAACACAGTGTACCTATGTTTCACTCCACTTGGTAGAGCAATGGGTAGGGGAATAGTTAAGAAAAAACGCTGCAATAGATCGCCACAGTGAAATCGAATCGTTCCGTGACCCCCAAAAATGGATTCTACGTCCAAAAATGCTTCGAAAACGACACCTAACTCGATCCCATAGCTAAAAGCCTTCAAAACACCCCTCCTGTAGCCCCATTTTAGCCCCATAGCGCCCCACGGGTTTGGGAGATCGGACTGAAAACCTTGTGGGCTTCTTTTCAGCTGGGTAGTCAGAGTCTTCATGTCTTTTATTCTCGCATCCATCATTCGGTTGGAGCGCCGAAATTTCTTAATCAGGCGCGATTTTGCCAAAAGTTTCCTGGTAAGGTCGGCCACCTTCCAATCAAGATGTTTGACATTAGCCCTCAACTCAGCCACAGTGACATCGTCAACCTGAAACAAAATAATATTTTGTTAGGTATCTTATAATAATAATAAAATTCTTATATAAGATTCAAGTAGATGCGTATATAAAGGATTTTCGTACAAGGTATGGCTAATTACGCCCTTTCATTACAATAACTGTAATAATAATGATGGTTATTATATAACAGCACCCATGGAATACTACACCTATGTTTTTCCCCTGTTTTGAGGTGCTCATCGTGTTGACCATCGAAAAGCAATGGAAACTCATCATCAGTCGTATTTCGTCAAAAAAGCGAGTTATCCCCCTTTTCCCCTGAACTCGTCAAATATTTTGTATTTAAATAACGACTTCTTATAATAAAAATGCGTTTTTTAATCATTAAAAAAACAAAAAAAAAAACAATTATTGCATGGAGGAGGTGGTGAAATATCTATCAGCGTATACAGAAAGCAATGTTTCCATAACCAGGAATTTCAGTGAACTGACGCCAAACGTCTCAGCAACTCCTCAGGGGTTTGGCGCCACAGTACTGACATGCCTGCTTATGGAAACATTATTTTCTGTTTCAAAGTGTTCTGTAGAAACTGAAGAATATTTCACCACCCCCTCCATGCAAACTTTCTACACATCAGTTTCCAAATATTTCCTTGGTCGTTCCAAAATCTCAGCACCATCCTACCATCACATTTCTCATCTTGATGATACACACCTGAACACCAATATCCTTGAATGGTTCCAACGCAACAGGCGGCGGTTCCGACTGGGCAGGCAGCATATCATCTTCCAGGCAACTATCCTCGATTTCTTTTCGACGGCCTGGCATGGAAATCCTGGCCCGTGGGGGTTTCCGAGTCTAGAAAAAATTCAGTTATTTATACAAAAAAAAATCATGTATCTTGCGTATACGCAAGACGGAACTAGCCAACTTATATACATACATACACGTACCTACACATAAACATGGCGAACGCACCATAGCAGCAGTAAAATACAATTAATTAGTGGAGGAAAACGGGACAGAAAATGGGTGACTTAGGCGGGGGTCCCTGAGACCAATCTACATATGCCAGATGATCAGGCATATCCAGTTAGCACCTGCATTAGCATCAACCGAACCACGTATTTCGGAAGGAAGAGAAGGAATCTTGTGGCTGTGTCTGCCCGTGGTTGAGGAAGGGAGCTGAGTTCGGTCATCTACTTGGCCTGCACCTCATACGCGTGCCTACATACCTACCTGGTGTGGATGAGTAGTAACAACACCACCATAATTGTCGTCCCAACGAAAGAAACAGATGTATCGAGGATTCTAAATGTCACAGGATACTTTTGTTTTTACCCTACGTAACAGCGTATACTAACCTTGACAACTTTCTGCAGGTGCGCAGGATATGCCGGAAATACGGTGGGAACTACATTTTCCCGCAATTTTGGTCCTGACGGGTAGGTCCAATTCACGTCTTGGGGGTGAAAATGGTCCGTGCAGACCTTTGAGAACTGCGACGGTACCCAGTTTTTACGACGGACCGCTTGAATCCACTGGGCCCTAAGGACTGCATCATTCGGGAATCTGAAAACCATATTATAGCTAATATTCTAATTAATCATTACGCACCCACCAGAAGGAGAGAGCTTTTTAGGTAGTTGGGGTACATAGTTGGGTCAAAAATCTGTGGACTTGAAACATCGAGTGATGCTGAACAACGAAGTTGAAATATAAAACCGCCCTTTTTCAGGGAACTCGTAAACGGGTTCCGCCATCTAATTTACAAGCAGATACCATGTTACAAGACTTGTAACACTTGTATACTTAGTATACTCATGTCTTTGATGGGGGATAATCATAATAATGGATGATAATAACGATTCTCCGCGAGAGTTGTAAACAAACCCTTTTGTTTATAGATTTAGTCAAAATGTTCTTACTTGTGAAAGCCCAGCCGTGGTTTATTTTGTTCGGGTTTGTTGTGGCAACCAAACACGCAGCAGATTGTCATGCTTGTCTTGGAGGAAAAGCACAAAAATAAAGGAAGTTAGATATAAATTTCAAGGGACACAAACCCCAGAAACGGATGGTAGAGACCCACATTGGGCACCAGTTCTGGGCCTAGAATGGAACTTTTCTTGGGAGCTTTACATCTCCCAAGAAAAGTTCCACCACTGGGATCGCGCGAATGAACGGAAAATATCCAACGGAACCGAAGATACAAGCTGAAAACACCGTTCTCCCCTTATAAAAGTTAGAAAACAGGTAAATTTCCAATGGCCGCCGTGATACGAGTTCCCCCTCCACTTTGGAACAACTGATAAGGGGCCAGGGCTTCTCCATTCTTCTTCTAAGCTCCTTGGGTGGCCATGACAACTGATAACTAAATCTTCGTCTAAAACTTTCCCCTTTTTCGGTTTTTCCCGCTCGTTTCCATGGCAACTTCCCATCAAACATTCAGAAGACATTGAAGGATCAAAAGCGCCACCCAGGATTGCAAATCTGTATCCTTAAGCTTAGCTTTTCTCATTTTTCGAAGGGGGTGTCTACTACTCTCAGATTAAACTACTGGTGCAGTGTCGACTATGGGTACTTTTACCTTAGAGATGTTGAAAAAGCATCGATAAAATTTATAATATCGGGGACAAAAAAGGTTTGTTCCAGCTTTGACGGACTGTTAACAGAAATCGACGGAGACATGCGCAGTAGAGAAAACTGCTGTTCCAGGTCGATTTGTAGGTCGACTGCAGTTCAACTGCTGTCCGCCGAAAACGGACAGCTCGAATGAGTTCGGTTGGGTTCTGTCGACTAGGGTAACCCTACCCAGTTGAAACCTCTCTCATAACCTTCTCACTTTATTTTGGTGCTCGGCGCGTCAAGTTGTACTCACGTCCTCCCGAAGTCCTCGTAAATACCCTCAAACACATTACTCATTCCCGCCCTTATGATACTCCTCTCTTGAAAAAGGTTGATTATTCTGAATAAAATAAACCAAAAATTATCACTTGGATTTTTCCATTTGAAATTTACTGTCAAGTGAATCACCATGAAGTAATTAAATTGTGTAGCATTACTTCACGGTGATTCATGTGACTTGGTTTGTTGACAAATCGCGTTCCAGGTCATCAGTTGGGCTGTTCGACAGAACTCAACAGCGATTCAGAAGGCATTGGGACTGCTGTCGACAGCTGTCAACTTTTGTTAACAGACGCAGTTAGACCTGGAACGAACCTAAAGTATCGGTATTTACTGTCGATACTTTTTGTCCCCGATATTTATCGTAGTATCGATACTTTTTTATCACATTTCATCAGATTCAAAACTTAAGGCATGTAGGTAGTTGACCTACCTCTTCCTAGACCAGCAATTGAAGAAAGTTGATGTAGGTACCTACCACCACCTCCAGCTCTCAGGAGAATCAGCCGTCCTCGATCAAGGGCGGACCACCAAAAGAGTAACGAATAAAAGAGACTAGAAGAGTGGTAAGGACTCTTTGAAAACGTTAGTTGGCTGAAACGCCGCGGGTCCAGAGAGCGCTCGCGATAGCCCTCACTATTCCTCTCCCCAGACGCTAGTTTCGGTCCAGTTCCAGGTCGGTGTAACTGTACCGACAAGGGCAGAGATCTTATCACTGCGTGGAACCGTTCCAATGTCACACTCGGTTACACAGTCCCGGTACTACTGTACCAACACATCACTACCAGGCACTGTTGCACCAGTATCTCTCCCAGGTCCAATAATCCCAGAGCAAGACAGGCACGTATGGTGCTCCAGGGCTTCACACTCAAAAAGTCATGGATGTGGTTAACGATGGCTGACTCAGCGCTGCCAAATCACCCGCACAAAAACCACCTGAGCCATGGAAAAAACTCCTTTAAAAACCCAAAACTTCAGTTTTAGGTCGAAATAGAGCCGCTGATGGACCAATTAGTTTTAGGTGTGTTTTTAACATCATTTAATAAGACAACCTAATGAACTACTACCAATCAAAATTGTCATAGGTAATAGGTAAATATTGACGAATTGGCCCAAAGACAATAGGGGAAGGGTGGGTAAGACAGGATAGTGGGGTCAAATGGGATACCTTCAGATCTGTTCGTAAGGTGTAGCTTTCTGTAGGCTGACCAGTGCTAGGATTTTTCTGAAGAGGAATCACTAGACAAATTGCTGCCATCGACTGACGAGGATGAAGACTATGGCGATGCCTGTATGCACTCCAATCACCTACCTTATAGTAAGCACAGCAATGACTGAGAGTTTTCTTCAGTCTGTACAGTCTGCACAGTCTCCAGTTAAAGCTATATGTAGCTCACAGCCCATGGAGCGGGTTTGAAGGAGATTAGCAGTTCGTCTGCAATTTTCGCTCAACAATAATACCTCAGGTGAAATTAAATTAAAATATTTGGGTAAAACATGGTGATTGGGAACGATTTCTATCATCTTCTAGAGGTATCCCATCTTACCCACCCCTACCTCAAAAATTGCGATTTTGAATCTTTCCACTAAATTTAATCTGGTTATCAGGGTGCGTTGAAATTCGCCAAATTTCCAACGTTTCTCATTATAATACATCCCTACGAATAAAACAGTGCCATTTTTAGCTACATTTGAATGAAATTGTAGTCACTATCGCCCCTAGAAGTTATGGTATCCCGTCTTACCCACTCTTCCCCTACCCATTCCGTGTCTTCAATTTTTTGCGCCCAAACCCATTACTTTTGAGTGCTTTCAGTTGGCCCAATGACAACAACTTCTTAGTTCTTTTTTGCATAGCTATTATGTTTTTCTCAGTCAGGGAGAAATTTCTCTCGATTTAAGTTTACGGAAAAGACGCCATTTGAAAAATTAACGTTTATGCCAAACCCTGACCCCGTCCAACTCCTACGGGGCTGTGTCAAAATTGTCGTTAGTGTGCACAAGTAGGTGAAGGTGAACGGGCATTTTTTTAAATGGCTTTAATAGTTGTGTCTATCTTTTTTCAGCATCACTATGTGGCAGCTTGTTCCACTTGGACGAAAACTGTTCTTTGAACAACGAGGGTACCGTGGCGTACATCCTGACTCTGATAGCGCAAATCACGGTTGGCGTAGGAATGACAGCGTATTACACGTTGGGCTCTGCATATTTGGACGACAACGTGTCCAAGAATAAGTTCCCCGTTGTTTTCGGTGCGGAGAAGACTCGTTTTGACTGTGTATTTAGCGCCGTATCCACGACTTTATCAAATTTCAAATCGGCTCAGGTCTGGTCATGTGCGTGCGTTTCGTGGGGCAACCGTTGGGTTACACGCTGGCGGCGTACACTTTGGGAAAATACATCAATACAGACGTGGAACCGAACTTTGGAGCTGAGGATCCTCGATGGCTGGGAGCTTGGCAGTTAGGTGAGTTTGCGTCAATAGGCAATATCGATGGTAGACTGGTCGCTGGGAAGTTCTTAAGTGTGTTAATTTTTCCTTCAAACACGATGTAGTGGTTGGTCTCCAGGTCTTTTTCTCATTTCAGGTTGGATACCACTGGGTTTGGTGGAGATAGCGTTTGCTCTGATTCTCGCCTTTTTCCCTCGAACTCTTCCCCGGGAAGCCATTCGGAGGCAAAACTCCTCGATCGACGCCAAAGCCCTGGAAAAGAAAACAGGTAAGTTTTTTTTTTTTTTTTTTTTTTTTAAATAGCTTCCGTGTGTTTTAAAATTCACCTCGTTCTGGTTAATTGTGGGAAGAATGCACCTCACATTCAGACAATGGGCTCCTTCAAAAGGTCGGAATTTTGCATTTCTAGCGTCACGTTCGGGTTCAGCCCCCTTTGAACCCACCCCGAGTATAGTTTTCAGTTTGAAAAGCCGTAAAATTAGGCGCAGAGCTGTTTTAGAAATGGTTGAGAGCTGAAAGCAAAACAACTTATCCTCCCACATCTAACCGCCAGAAAGTGACAGTTTTTACTTAACACGCGCGACACGGAAAACCTGTTCACATCAAATCTCATCAGATCGCTCAAGTGAAGGCTGTTGGGAAGTGATTTGACTTTGGTTGTCGCCAAAACGGCTTGTCGCGCTGCATGGTTGGCTAACTTGCTTCTCTCGGGCCAATCAAAAACGGATGAAAATTATCACGTCACGTCCCGCCTTCAGGCCCCAAAATTCAAATTATTTTATGTTTCATGCAGCGCTAGAAATTATGGTGACGGGGTTTCTACTATGTTGACCCGTTTTTCTTACCTTTTGAAGAATGACCTTTCCAGGAAAATCAATTAGGTCAGTTTTTTTTTTTTGGCTATAAATTTTAGAAGTGAGAGAATTTCATTTTAAGATAAATGAGAAAATTCGGCGGAGAATTTCTCACCACTATTTTGCCGTCCCTGTGTTGACAGATTTCTTTGGAATTATGAAAAAGCTAACTAAAAACCGCCTGCTGATGTGCATAGCCTGGAGTAACGTCTCATACTGTATGGGATTGATTGGATACTGGTATTTCATGCCCAAGTACATAGAAACGCAATTCCGGAAAAGCCCTTCAGAAGCGTCAATAATTACCGGTAAGTTATGGTTTGATATATACACCACTAATCCAGAACTTGTCTTTAAATCGTTGGTGACTTCAATCACAAGACACGCACAGCCATTGTCGATCAGATCCAGTTGTTTTGTCTCGTGTCCACAGGTACAGTAGGCCTACTTTGTACTGCCATTGGGATCCTCTCGTCCAGTATTGTTACGTCGCGTTTCAAGCCTCGAGCTACCTACTTGGCGTTTTGGAACGTCATTGCGGTGTTGGCAGACGTCATTGGGCATTTCCTGTACATCTACATTGGCTGCCAAAGAGAAGATTTACACGGGTCGGTGGGGGTTGATGGAAGGTACGTACTCATAAAAATGCCCTTCACTTGCCGATTGCGTTTTATAACATTTCTTAACCTACAGTTGGATGCTGAACCAGACTTGCAACGCTCAATGTGGATGTGACGTGAATGTACCGTACTCACCTGTCTGCTCCGAGGATGGGAGCCAAATGTACTTCTCTGCATGCCACGCAGGCTGTTCGGAATCGAGTTTCGCAAATGGTACAAACGTAAGTTATGAATTGTTGTTGTGTGGCAACACTGACATTGCTTGTAATGCTCCTACCACTGTTAGGTACATTTTGAACTACTGGACTTCCAAGCCAACCCCCGCCGTATCCCACTGGCCTCAGACCCCTTCTACTTGCTGTACCATGTTCATAAAATGTTTTTCCTTAAAATACCTACCTACTGGATGACCAAATTCTTAAAGAAAACGCTGCCAATTTTACGCAAGAGTTTATTATTCTTTGATATAGGTTACTTGTGCAAAAATTGTTTCTTGTTTTTCCAATTTTTTTGGATTTTTTTTTTTGATTTTTTTTTTCAACAAAAAATTTTTTTTTTCAAAAATACTTTATTTTTTGCTTGAAAATATTTAACCTCCTGGGGGAGTGAAATCGGATCGTTCCGGGACCCCCGATAATGGATTCTCCGTCCAAAAATACTTCGAAAACGACACCTAACTCGATCCCATAGCTAAAAGCCTTAAAAAAAACCCTCCCATAGACCCAGTTTAGCCCCATAGCGCCCCACGGGTTTGGGCGATCGGACTGAAAACTTTGTGGGCACAACTAGATGGTAAACCAAGTATTTTGTCGAAATTTCAGATTAAAAAAAAAAAAAATTCCTCCTGCCCAAAACGGCCCGAATGGCAGACGGCGTACGGCGGACGGACATTTCGGATTTAGAATGTAGACCTCTTGAAACGGATAATGCCAAATTTTGAGGCCGATCCGAGTCGTCGACCTCTGTCGACTTATTCTAATAATAAACCAAAATTATGTTAGTGATGAAGCGATGTTTCCTCCCGCCTTGTACAACCTGTATGGGCTCACAAATCCAGCGACTTCACGTACACAACCAATGCTTGTGAGTCGTTCAATTCTTCGTACATCATATTATGTCTCCAGAAACTTTCATTCAAATTGAGACCTCACTTCGTGGATGAGGTTCTGCAGCATCCGAGCCACTTCGAGGGTTCAGTAGCATTGGGCAGGCTAGCGTCTGATTATGATGCTGAATTGAGAGTTGTCCATGAGGCGGTGGGGTGCCTGGCAACCCTCGAAACAGCAAAAAGGACAACAGTGTTCTTTGTAGACTCTCAGGCCGCAATACTATGCTCAACCGATCACCACAAAGAGCACCAATCACTGCTGGTTGGGAGCTATCATTTCAATGGATCCCTTAACATTGTGGTGTCTCTGGGAACGAGAGAGCAGACAGATTGGCCAATCAGGCCAGCAACGAACCAGCTACGTTATCGGAACCAGTTACCCTAAGTCAAGCCATGAATGATGCGCGCCATAAAGTTGAGGAAAAACGGCTAGAGCGGACTCGGGACCAAGCAGCTGGGAAAAAGTGGGCTCAACTTGTAAAACAGCCAATACCACCTGGATTGCCACGAAAGGAGGAAAGAGGACGCGTGGGGACGAGACACGACTTTCTCCAGAGCCACTTAAACCGCATTGGAGTTGCCGACTCGACCGTGTGTCCTCTTTGTGATATGCATGCGAAAATCGACGCAGGGCATGTAGAAGCGTGCCCGAAGATGAACTACCATCAACGAACGAAGATTCCTCATCATGAAAGAATGAAAGTTATATCAGATATAAGATTCTAGTACATTCTACCGGGCTGCACGGAGGGAGATGTCACTTGTGCCACCAACTGGCGAATGATAAAAAAAACAACTTTGTTTTATACAGGTTTACCGTATAACTCAAGGTTCAAGATTTTTTTATTGTCGCCAAACAAATAGGTTTATGACAAACTTCGGTAACAAAAGTCAACAAATAGGTACAACAAATTATGGTACAACAAATTATGGTATGTAGGCCAACAATATTCATTAGTGTGAAACAACAACTACAAACGAGAAAATTAGGACCAGTCGTACGCTTCAATTTCTGCGACTGAGTAGGGGGGCCAATTCGACGAGCTTCTGCCTCACCCATCCGACGAAAGCGCCCTGCGACAACTTCCTAGCTTGTTCAGGGACCCGGTTGAAGAGTAGCACCCCCCTCCCCCCCCCCCCCCCCCCCCCCCCGGTAGTCGGGGTCACCCGCCTGGACAAGCGCGAGATGATGGCACACAGTGGGGCAAAACGGCTGTTTTTCGGAAAAAAACCCTGTAAAAACTCTACATACACCTTTAAAAATCTGAAAAAAATCACACGTGGTCTTTGAGTCTCACTACGCATTGTACGTAGTCAGTGGGTCACATTGACCGAATTCACATGGGTCAATTGACCCACCGACTCACTATAATTCAACTCCATTATGAGGTACAAAGCTGGCAATGTCACCAATCGATTATAAATATTAAATTTCATAGGATTATATATATATGATATATAATATATAGGATAGCCCGGGGTCAATCGCAATATGCTCTAAAAGTAGAAGGTAGAATATTAAAATTTAGTTTCTGGGCTGCTGAGTAGAAGAGAGAACTCTCCAAGGTCCAAATAATTGTACACAATCTCTTGAGAAAAATTTTAAGTACATTTTAACATATATATAATTAATGAGAATAGTACCTACTGTTTAGTCAGGGTAGTTGAATTGACTTCTGTTATACAAGATTGGCCAGAAAAATGATAATAGAATGAAAGTAGTAGAAAAACAACAAATGAAATCAGCCTCTGCTTGTAATATTAATGAAAATAAAATTTATTATTTATTTAAAATTTATTTAATCTAATTTATTTAAAATTATTAAATTAAATCATCATTATTATTTATATTTATTATATTTATTTATATTTATACTTGTATTATTATATTATTTATGCTTCTATTATTATTTATATTTGTATTATTATATTTAATTTTTGTATCATTAACCACTGGGTCAGAAGTCACTAGGATCTAGTTCAATTTTATTTTCATTCAACTTCTCGCCAAATTTTTCTGAAATTGAATAATAATGATTTTTTTAATTATTTGTGAATCATTCAGAGATTTGGTACAATGATAAATACTTGCTTGAACAACCTGGCTTGAGATAAGCCGTTCTACATTATTTGTTAATGACAAATCCTGATAAAATCAGCCAATTTACCTGCAACGAAACGGTCCAAATTCGCATCGTTGAGCAAAACCTCGCATAATTCGCGATATTGAATTATGAGCCCTGGCATTGTTGCGGCGACCACTTAGGAAATTGAACTGACTAAACTGAATGGTCTGGGAATGACATCAGATGTCATAAGATTCTTATGTGAAAGGATCAAATTTTCTACCGTAAACCTCCAGCTACGGAGTAGGCACCTTATATTCGATCAAGCTCGTTTATCTCGCCGAAAGCGGCTGAATCGGCCATGTTTTTTACACTAAAATCAATCCTGCGTCCAGAATTGCAAATGATTGCAGCTGAAATTTTTACAAGAGCTTCCCTAGGGTGTCTACAATCGAAAAATTGCCCTGCCAGAGCGGAGCACGGTGGAGCATTTTTTGAAAGCTTAGAAACCCGAGATTACTCGTTAAAACACGATTAATTACTAAATGATTCAGCCTCCCATGAAGAGCATGGTATTTCAAGCGGATTGAAGGTTCTTAATTTTCTTTAATATATCAGGAACACGCCCAAAAAATTTCAGATTTCTATCTTCAAAAATGAACACACACGAATACTCCAAACTTTATGTTTATAAGTGCCTATTTTCGAAGTCTCAAAAAACTCCACATTGTACCCCTCAGTCCAAGCTGAAAATAAATTCTTCCAGGAAAACGGCTACAGGGATGCATTCTACAACTATTCAACAAATATAAACCATCGGAAAAAGTTCGCAAAACTAATTTTCGTTTTTGAGGGTTTTTTCCGGCTTTGCCCCACTGTGTGGCGCTCCACGCAGAGGTCAGCACGCGATCGCGTGCCATGGCCGTGCACATCTCCCCGGCGACGATAATCTGCGATGCGACGCCTGATCCTGGTCAGCAAAGCTAGGGCATACAGGGCCGGCACAGTGAGCACGCGAGCACTCCTGAAGAGCGGCCTACAGTGGTCCCTGCGACCGACACGACTCAGAATACGGATGGCCGCCTTCTGCTGGAGAAAAATTCCTGCTGCACCGCTCGAGCGCCCCCACAGCAGCACCCCATAGCTCGCACGCGGTTCAAAGAAGGCGTAGTATACTCTACGGAGAATGGCGTGAGACACAGCCCTGGAAAGCCTCCGCAGCAGGAACACCGCACGAGCCAGATCCCCCATCAGAGACCTGACATGCTCACGCCAGGTCAGAACATTATCCAGCCTCATGCCCATCAGTTAAGGCTGTTAAGGCGAAACCATTCTAGAATGTCTCTTATTGCTCTTTCGGCTACTAAATGCACCTTTTCTCATGAATTTCTCTTTCAGTATTATAGTTATAGTTAAATCATCAAGCATAGAGCCTTGTGGCACCCTGTATGCTGTCAATCCCTTCGTGCTTTTGATTCTTTCATCTGTACATAATAACATAACGACATTCACCAACGTGCCACTTTTCCTACACTCCCTGAAGACGTTTGTAAACAAGAACTTTTGATCCGAGTATTTCAGAAAATTCCTCTTTTTCAGATTTTCACTAATTGCAGTTGTGTTGGCGGTTCTGGTGTTGCTATCGGAGGCGTCTGCCCCGCCAATTGCGACAGTCAGTTCATGATGTTTGTGGCGCTCCTCTGTTTCATGAAGTTCATGTCTTCGACGGGGAGAGCCGGAAACACCATAATTCAGTACAGGCGAGTCAGCTAGTTACGTCTGGTGTTACTTTCGAGTTGTGTGGCTTTGTGGTGTTTTTTATTGACGGATATGACGTTGTTTTCCAGGGCGGTAGCCCCTGAAGACAAATCCATGTCGATTGCGTTTGTTGAGGTTCTCTTAAGCGCTTTCTGCTTCGTCCCCGGCCCCATTTTCTACGGCTATGTCATAGGTAATATCTTGTTTTCTCAAAATGTAACCTAGATAGGATTTCGTATCACGTCGTGATGTGTTTTATGTTAGATTCGACGTGTCAGGTTTGGGGCTACACGTGCGGTGATCGAGGAAACTGCCTGGTATACTATGGCGACCAAATGAGGTACCTGCTCAACATAATGGCTTCAGGTAAGTTCCTCACTTAAGATTTGTATGTACAGTCAGTACCGAACGGTTCGGCTGGGATACGATCAGGGGTTGGCTGGCTTCAGCCCTTATTGGCTGTAAGGACAGTGATTGAACTAGTTTGATATTCATAGTCCGAAGCATCGTGAGTTTTGGCTGCCAACAGTGAGAATTCACGGATTTACAATCTCTCCACCTAACCTTGGACCGCAAATCGGATGTTACCTTTTGAAGATGGGCCCGCAATTGCCATATCGAGGGCGTCAGAGCAATACCCCACATCGTCATTTGGACAACTTTTCAGGAGAGCCAAAAAACTACCTGCCAATGATTTGCTTCTCTCTATTACCACGCATATAAGTATACTAAGTCTTGTGCTTTCCACATTCAGAACACCAATCTCATAGACTTATGAGAAAATATTCGGAAAACCCCTTTGTTTTCTAAAAAACGCTGCAAATTTTACACAAGGGTTTATTATTCTTTGATATTCATTACTTGTGCAGAAATTTAATTCTGTCAATGAAAAAATTTAAAAAAAATTTTTTTTTTTTGATTTTTATTTCAAAAAATTTTTTTTGGATTTTTTTTGTTCAAAAATGTGTTTTTTTCAAAAATTCCGTATTTTTTACTCGAAAAATATTTAACATCCTGGGATCCTTCAAAAATCCCATTTTTAGCCCCATGAGAGCCCTATAGATCGGCACAGTGAAATCGGATCGTTCCGGGACCCCAAAAAATGGATTCTACGTCCAAAAATACTTCGAAAACGACACCTAACTCGATCCCATAGCTAAAAGCCTTCAAAAAACCCCTCCCGTAGCCCCATTATAGCCCCAGAGCGCCCCACGGGTTTGGGCGATCGGACTGAAAACCTTGCGGGCACAACTAGATGGTCAACCAAGTATTTTGTCAAAATTTCAGATTTTTAAAAAATTCCTACTACCCAAAACGGCCTGGACGGCGGACGGCGTACGGCGTACGGCGGACGGACATTTCGGATTTAGAATGTAGACCTCTTGAAACGGATAATGTCAAATTTTGAGCCCGATCGGAGTCGTCGACCTCCGTCGCGAAAACATAGGTGTATTATTCCAAGAATAATAAACCAAAATGAGTCGTTATGGGGTGTTGATCGTCAGAGCTGTGACAATATGGGGTGTTGATCGTCAGAGCTGTGACAATATGGGGTGTTGCTGTGACAATGGGGTGTTGCGTTGTTGAAATTGTAGAAAACACCTGACTCAGATGACGATGTGGGCTATTACTGTCGTCATGACAACATGGGGTATTCACTTAGAGACGATTTACGCGCTGCCTATCGATTTTTCCATGGAACTTATTAGTTTGATCAATTCGTCACGAGAGGACGCGTCCAACGGTATCCCAAACTCATTTTCGCCAAAAATGACGATGTGGGGTGTTGCTCTGACGCCCTCGATATGAATGAACTGTGAGCTCGTGACCGCAAATTGGATACAGCCATAAGTAAAAGCCAGCCACCCCCTGACTTTATCCCATCTGGCCTCAGACCCCTTCCTTGTGTCGCAGTTCCATTGTAGTAGATGTAGGGAACACGAATCCACGCGTCGCGGCAATAACAGATGTGTGTTCATCCAGGGTGAGTTTTTTAAATCTCCTCTGGCCGGGGGAGTTGCTAATCTGAAATTGACCAGGTTGAGCTACAAATGAAATCGGGGGACCTGCAACAACCCCAGTAGATATGCTTCAACGATTAGCGTTAATGAGAGGTAAGTGGCAACGTTTGGCCCTTTCACCAGCCGCTCAGAATCGTAATGCCAGCCTGCTGGGGACATGTGGGGGTGTCCCCAGGGGCAGTCTGACCACGGGTTCACCAAAAAGATAGTGAGTGAGAGAGAGAGGAAATTTTATTTAAATATTATTTAAAATTGGGAAGCTATTATTGCTGTATAAAAAGAGCAATAATAGCTTCCCATTGTGTCACTTTTGGTGCAAGTTGGTAACTAGCTCAAAGTATTTTTGATAACAGTTCCATATGTCTGGGGAATGACGTCAGAATTTGTAGCTGATCAGCACACAAAAGAAAGAAGACGTTGGGGGGGGGGGGGGGGGGGGGGGTGGAGCCATGTGACTCAGTTTGAGCTGGTCTCTGGTCTTTGTGCAGCTCAGCTACGAAGCTTAGGAACGGGTGCAAAGAACAGGAGTAACAGTTGCGCAGCAGTGTTGCCAAAACACATTTTTTAAGGAAGGGGACTTTTGTAGGGGAAAAGCCATATTATTCCCAGTGAATTTGAATTGTAATCGTCAAAATTTAATCCTCCTGAAATAAATCAAAACAATGGGCCCGGGAGCCGATTGTCGCCTACCTAATACTTTTTGACATTTTCATGTCTTTACTTTGGCACACAACCGAAAAAAGCGTTACTTTTGACATTTTCATGTCTTTACTTTGGCACACAACCGAAAAAAGCGTTACCGAAACCCTTGGCAATCCGTAAACTTAAAGTGTTACCGAAACCCGTGGCAACCCATAAACTAAAAGTGTTACTTTTTGAATTGTTACTTTTTAAAGCGTTACCGAAACCCGTGGCAACCAGTAAACTTTCTGTATAATGATATCGAACCACGAAATTTGTAACTAAGTAGCGTCTCCTGGTCAACAACAAACACAATAAGGTGCACGCATGAAATCGTATCATGAAACGATCGGGGAAATTGAATACCGAACTTGCACTCAAGAAACTAAAATTACAACAGAACTCATCTGCAGCCGAGAATGCCGCAGAAGAGGTGGAAATTTGCGACGTAAACCATTCGTACATTCCGCCGCCTCGCTGTCTCGCCAACGTAGAACTAAAGACTGGTGAGGAAGGCAAGGGAACGAAACCATCAAAGACAAACGCACAAAAACAACGCGAATACCGCCTTCGCAAGAAATTACAACAGAATGCCGAAGTAGTTCGCGAACCGGAGACCGTTTTCATGTCTTCGTCTTCATCTCACCGCGACTCACATTTATGCAGATCCATCGGCTACGTTTTGTAAGAGGTTCAAAAGCGATCGTTTGCCAAGTCATAAACGTACCAGTCGAGGTGAATAATATGCAAGACGAAGACATGAAAATGGTCTCCTGTGGTTGCAGACGAGTCTGCAAGCTGATTTTTTTAGCGCAACCTTTTTTGAAGCGTTACGGTAAACCCGTGGCAACCCGTAAACTTTAGTGTAATGAAATCGCATCACTATAGTTACAAATTTTGTGATGCGATTTCATTCAGATTATTGTAACTAACGCTACTTATAAGTAGCGTTAGTTACAATAATCTTCTGGTCAACAACAAACACAATAATTTGTGCTCAGCCTACATTTATGGATAGGCTGAGCGTGATTATAGCTAATGGACGGAGAGGACGTTTTACGAATTGCAGTAGCTTTCAGCTACCCACTAATGGCACACTTTTTCTGGGAAAAAAGAAAGGATACCGTCTGGGACTCCCTTGATCCCCCCTTGATCCCCCTATTGTGTCCGCCATGACCCCCGGTTTACCCACCATAGCTCCCGATAACCTCAATGTCGTTTTCGCCACCCGCATGGTCGCTTTTTTCCTCGTTTGGTGTTCAAATTCGTCCAATTTTCTCGGGAATTTGCACACAGTTTTATTTAATTTCGTCAGTTTTCGTCTCCGGCGTGTTCCGTGAGTGTTTTTTTTATGTCAGACTCTCGTCGAGAGATTATTGTAACTAACGCTACTTATAAGTAGCGTTAGTTACAATAATCTTCTGGTCAACAACAAACACAATAATGGTGAATAATAATACGAAGACATGAAAATGGTCACCTGTGGTGGCAGACGAATCTGCAAGCTGATTATGTATACATCCCACCCCGAGCGAGTTTAGTCTAAATTTAATTTCTGAAAGAACTTCATAATTTGAAGCCATAGCAGTGAGTTTTGGGCTCCTACGGTGTAATACAAATTTCCAGGGCACTTTCGAAAATTTCAACTTTGAATCTGGTGGGAAGAGTGGCGCTTCCAAGAAGTGCTCTCTGGTGGTCAGCCAATGAACTAAAAGCACGAATTCAGAGAGATTCACGAGGTGAAATCGCAAGGAAAATAGTCTTTCGGATTGGTTCTGACGCTAGCGTGACGGGACAGACCATAATATGAATATTATTCATGTTCACCAACATCACATAACCCAAAATAAAAAAGATTTTGTGTACACTTTCTACTTTTTGTGCGAGTGCACTCTGGCGGATTAGTTAAAAAATCACGGCGGGAAAATTCAAAACCCCAAATATTCACTTAGTGATTTCCTCTGCTCAGACACCCAATTTCTCAGTGCTAACTGTACTGTGTACTTTGTTCATTATTAGTTCAACTATGTTCGTCCGAATTTTCCCATTTCTCTGACCTTGTTCCCTAGCCCATTAAAGATAGAGCCATCATTGCTCTAAGATATAATCTTGGGGTTTTTGAACACTATGCTGGAAATAAAAGTGAAGAAAAAGAAAAGGAAATTGTCTATGAGGGAATTTTTACAAAGTGAGTCTATTTTACAGCAACTGCCCTCCTTACAAGCCTGTTCTTGCCCCTCCTTTTCCTCGACAAGACAAGTTAGAAATTTAACGCTTGGGCTGGGGGTATATATAGGGACATGGAAGTGAGTCAGAGATCTTGTCCGTTGACATGTTAGCTATTTTTCTTCTAAAAGAAGACTTCTTGCTAAAGGTTCCCAGTCAGCAGACCTACTACAATTATGTGTATTGTTCGGGTGTGTATTAACTAGGTAGGTATGTACCTAATGTGTTATACGGCAGTACATATTAAATTTTGCTGTTGAACCCCCTCTTGCATGTAGCACGAGCCGCCACTGCCCCCAGACCACCGTATTATTTCAGTTTTAGTCTAGCGTTAAAGTACAGAACCCGGTACACAATTCATTCAAAAAATTTTATGTACCTACACGTAATTTACAAGTTCGTCATGATGAAATGATCAACTTATCTGAGATTGATAAAATTGGTTTGTTGAAGCAGTATAGATCTTCTGAATGTGGGGGGGGGGGGGGGGGGGGGGTTCTGCCATTCTATCACACCGGCAATAAAAGTTAATCAAAACAAAAAAAAAACCTAAAACGTCATGTTTGTTTCAGGTTTCTTGCTCGTAGCGTTAGTCCTCGATTTCGCTTTGTTCCGGATGGTAGGCCCCCTCAAAATATGGGAAGACGACGAATATGCCTCTCCTCCGGGGAAGGCCAACCAGTTGGATGTGATACGCCCTTTGGAAGTGAAATTCGCCTCTACCGAGGTATTGAACGTCAAAGAGCAACCGCTGTTGGACAAGTTGGAAGCTCCAGGGGTTGACGTCGGCGGCGATAATAAAGACGGTTGAAGTGAATGCGTTGTTTTAATCGCGAAATTGTTCCTGGGGACTTTTCGAAGGAGCGATTGGGACAGGTTTGGTACCCCCGCAAATCACATTCTGCGGCGGATTTCCATCAAAGGTTCGCTGAATGTAGGAGTGTGGCATGAATGGTTGCTACGGTTCTGTTTCTCTTACATTCACAATGTTATACGTCTCCCACAAGAATATTGCGCTCCGACTCTGAACGGATTTCCTCTGACGGCGGAAATCGAACTGTTCGCACGAAATTTCCCTGTTCCCTCTTGTTATCCCTTCTTAGTGGCAGCACTTCTCTTTTTCTCCCTTCAAACGGTTTCAAATTTGAAATGATGAAAAATTTTGAATATCACATGATTGAATCGAAACTATCGACTTTTATTTTAGTTTGTCCTTGAGCAGTTATTAGGATGAATTAGGAATACCTACCTCAATTTAAAAAGCAGTATTGTTTAATTTAGTTTATTTTAAACAGCATTGTAAAATACACAGTACAGTCGCAGCACTGATCAGCCTGGTTCAAATCTGGGGACGAACACCAATGTGTGACCAAAAGTCAATCACGTGTTGTAATACCTGTCTTGTTGGCAGACAATTCACCTCCGAACTCAAGTTGATGTGAATCCTTTCCTGGAGCAAGGAATTTCTAAAGCGTATCAAAGTACATGTGAGAAGTCTGCTCCGGCCCCAATTGTGAAAATCATGTATGGTCAGCACAAAAAAATCCCACTTTACTTGTAATTGTACTTTATTTTTACAGTAAAACAAGACTTGTTTACTTAGTTAAATGTAGTTATTTGATTTCTATTATGCAGTCATTATCTTAATTAATTTTCGTCCACCAACATTTACCGTTGAAAACCTGGGAAAAGTTATACACTAATTGTTTCTCTTGCTTGATTCCTCAGCGGCTTCCCACGAGAAATTCCACTTTTTTGAAAATATCGTCAAATTTGATAGTTAACTATCAACGCGACGGAGAGACAGAAACAATACAAGTTTTAACCAACGGCGAGCAAGTTGAGACAATGTTGCCAACAGAAAAAACTGAAAATCCCTTCGCTTGACCTCTGCTCAGGATGCACATTGGTGTTTCCTTTTGCGGCCATCAGACTTCAGGGTTGGAGCCCAATATTCTTGTGGGAGACCTAACTAAGTGCTTATAATATAAGCACACATATTATGTGTTCTATTTCAACTGAAAATTTCAGTTTTTCAGTTTCAGCATTTATTGCTTCACGCTTTATTTGATTAAAGCCTTACAAACAAGAGGTTTATTCTTGGAAAGTATAATCTAGTAAAGCAAAATGAACAAACTCTACACATTTAAACTTGAGGGGTTTTTAAGGTCTTTGGCCATGGGGTCGAATGGGGTGTCATTTTCTAAGTAGGTATGCTTGAACGCTTTCATACGCTTTTCATAGCAGAGCTGTCTATGCAATAATTATTCTGTGTTGAGGACACTCCCCTGCAGCTTCCATTGTTTTTGCATCTCAAAGGAAAGCCGTACGGGTCGTGGCTGGTATTCGCTATCGAGATGACTGTAGACCAGCATTTGTCGAGCTCGGAATTCTCACTATCCCAGCTGTTTACATCCTTGGGGGCTTATGGGAGGAGGAACTTTGATCCAACCATCAGTACTCCACACCTGGCAAAAACAAACTCATACTCCCCTTTCATTGCCTGACTGCTTCCCAGAATAGCACCACCTGGTGGGGGCTCAAATTTTTTAACGCTCTCCCAGCAGATATCCGGGATGCTCCAGCGGGTGCGTTCAGGGCCTGTATCAAGGGTTTCCTCATCAGGCTTGCTCCTTACAGCTTTGATGAGGTCTTGGCAGACGTGGTGAATTGGTCCATGTAGTGTGCCTGTATTTTGTTTTGTTATACCTAGTTTAATCAGTTTTTTCTTGTTTTTTCCTGTATGTATCTTTTGACCATTGCCCATAAATTCTGTGTTTCTCAAATAGGAGTTTTGATTTGAACATAGAGACTGTACCTACATTTAGCTGGCCGATAAACAAATCTAAAAGAAAATAGTGTCGCAAATCAATAGAAATTGAAATACTCACATTAGTAATAATACCTTATCTGTGTTTCTTCTTCCACGAACAAGGGATGGCCAATCCTTCTTCATGGTAAATCTCGGTTCTTCCCCCCCCCCCCCCTTACCCTCATTTGAAAATCTGCCGCGTTCACCCGACGCCCGCGGGCTTGACGATTCATTCTTACCTACGCCAGATGGCTTTAAGGCACCCTAAATTTCTAGTCAGAAGGGAATTCACACAAATCGTCACACAAATGGGTAGAAGTTTTGGTGTCTAAAGCCATTGGGTGGGGTGTGTTAAATAGTCAAACCTGTGAAGTGGCCTCTTTTCTAAGTGCCTACCCACTATTTTACCCTTTTAATGTGTATTCCTCTCCAAAGTTAATGCGACACTTTTTGACATGTCTTTACTTTGGAACATAAACGAAGAAAGCGTTGAAAGTGTTTAAAAAAACGCTGCAAATTTTACACAAGGGTTTATTATAATTTGAAATAGGTTACTTGGGTAGATATTTAATTCTGTGTCAATGAAAAAATTAAAAAAAAAATTTTTTTTGGATTTTATTTTTCAAAAAAATTTTTTTTTTGGATTTTATTATCAAAAATTTTTTTCTCAAAATTTTTGTTTTTTAGGTACATGAAAAATATTTGACCTCCTAGGATCCTTCAAAAATCCCATTTGTAGCCCCATGAAAGCAACAGTGAAATCGGATCGTTCCAGGACCCGCAAAAATGGATTCTACGTCCAAAATTACTTCGAAAACGACACCTGACTCGATCTCATAGCCAAAAGCCTTCAAAAAACCCCTCCTGTAGCCCCATAGCGCCCCACGAGTTTGGGCGATCGGACTGAAAACCTTGCGGGCACAACTAGATGGTAAACCAAGTATTTTGTCAAAATTTCAGATTTAAAAAAAAAATCCTACTGCCCAAAACGGCAGAACGTCAAACGGACAATTCGGACTTTGAATGTAGACCTCTTGAAACGGATTATGTCAAATTTTGAGGGCGATCGGAGTCGTCGACCCCCGTCGCGAAAACATAGGTGTATTATTCCAAGAATAATAAACCAAAAGCGTTACGGGTTTTTCGAGCATATAAATTTGATTTTATCGAGCGTAATATTATCAATCCGAGCCCTAAACATAGCTATCACTTGGATTATGGCACCTGGAGGAATGGATTTTTTCCAAAAATCGCTGTGAGGGAGTTCGTGTGGTCCAAACGGCAATTAATTTCCCCTTTTGGAACCTGGAATATAAAAGTTTGGAAAGTAGCTTCGTACCAGCACACTTCATTCAACTCTTGCTCACTGAGTAACAGAAATGAATTCATCATTCGTTTACAACGCGTTGTCAGGGATTTTATTTCACAAGATGTGGACGGCGATAGCTATAGAGAGGAATTTCGTGCAGATCGGAATAGGTGGGCCACTGGCGCACAGATTTGGCCAGTTTGATGATTTTGTGCATGCGGTACCCTCAGGGCACTCACTGCAGGGGCTACCCTCCGCGTAGACTGGCTGACCATTGGTGTTCACCCCTTCGCCAAAGACGCATGCAAGACGTTGCATCGTAATGGTTGGTAACGTCATAGGAATACCAGCAGTTGTGGCAGTAATGTCAGTGTTTACGTCGAGATATGAGCATCCAACCTTTGAGGCACTGGCCCATAGCAGTGTTGTGATGATCATCGGGAAATATTTCTCTGGAGGCGGTCTTTCGAGGGTGTTAGCAGGATTAGAAGGGACAGGGGGTAGAGGTCTGAAACTTTTAATTAATTGAGGGTCGACTTTCTGCTTCGACGCTACAACTATCAACGTTTCCATCTTACTCATGGTAAAAACGAGAGTAGCGGTCTTTTTGAATTTGTCGTTTGTGAAGCACACTGACGATATCCACCCTCCTCCTTGGGGAACATCCTGAGGATTGACGTCATCCGGATGATTCGTAGCAATAATGAGGGCAAACTTTTCAAATTCGTCGTCCCATGTCAATTCACGCATGTTCGAGCTGGATTTGTAGCCGTCTGCGTCCCCTCCAGCCACTTTGTTGCCAAAAAGTTGGCTCACAATGGCCCAAAAAATACGGAATTGCTTAGATGGACGGGGGGGACCGCTCCTCTGATTTTTGGCTGAGAGTTGGCCAAAGAAGGTGTGCAAATAGATTCCACCTTCCAAAATTTGGAATTGGAAATTTGAACCATTTAATGATCCTAACTCTCATCCTGTATTTCTTTAAGAATTAAAATTTAACTCCTAAAGAAATACAGGATGAGAGTTCTATTTAATAGAAAACTACTCATTATCAAAAAGCTACAAGAAGGGTTCTTAGGCCAGGTGTGAGAGGTCGGGGGTTGGCTGGCTTTAGCCAGCAGAGGGTGGCCCCCTAGTCTATTATATTGGAGCTGCAACACGAGGAGGATGCTCATCGATAAAGATCTTTATTCTAGGGCACCTCTAGATGTCGGTAAAATTTGATTTGACAGGATTTTTAGAAGATCGGCCGACGAACAGTGGGGCAGGACCTCCAATTTCGGGAAAAAATAAAATTCCTTGAATAGTCAAAATATTTGTGATCATTTCTAAAGTACTTTTTCGCGCTGAATTGAATACTGCAATAACTTCGACGATTAGAGCAATTGGCAAAAAGTTACAGCCAATTATTGGATGAAATAACTACGGCATCACACAATTTTGGCAACAATATTTATTGTAAATTAAAAAAGTAAATTTAGCTTTATATTAAACTTGGGAAAAACCAATAAATGCACAAATATTTTATTTAAGTTGAAAATAAATGGTAAAAATATATATTTTTTAAATGAATAAGAAGGTAATTATGTAGGTAAGGCTATAAATAGTAGCTCCTACATTCAGTCAATGAGTAATTCTTTTGCCTCGTCACTTAATTTAATTGATTACGTTGATTCACTCTCCTTTATCGCCTCGACCTCTAACCCGAATACACCAAAATCCTGTTAATCGGCATCTGTGAAAATTCACTGCGCTTGAATACGGTGGAAAACGGCGACAAAACTTTCACAGCATATTTATTAGGGTGTGACGTTTAAGAAAAAAAAAAAAAAAAAACACCTTAGGATGGTCTAGCTCGATTGGCACGCTCCCCTAAAGTCCTCTCACGGTGTTGACGGGAATCATGAAGGGTGGGTGATTCAAAAATAGGTACAAGGCGAGTTTTGAGGGTGAGCGAGGACCGTCATATTATGAGCTCCCTATGAGATTTATTATCTTGCAGGGGATTCAATATCTCTCCAGGATTCTCCACGTGACGCTTCTGTCCAGCGAGTGGAACGCCTTTTCAAAGTCAATGAAGACAGCATGCATTGCTTCTCCATTCGGCTCATTGTTCTACGACTATCCTCAGGGTATTGATGAGATCAGTGCAGCTTCGGTGCTCTCAAAACACCGGCTCTTTTTTCAATTTCAGTTCTTTTGAGAATAGTACTGAATAATGATGAAGGACCTTCTCAGGATTGGCAGCAGGGTGATCTCTCTCCAGTTGGAACATTCAGAGATGCTCCCTTGCTTAGAGATCTTTACAATTAGCCGCGTCAGACATTCTGAAGGCACTTTTTCCTCTTCCCAAAGGCTCCACAGCAGCTGCAAGAATCTGCATATCTGCCTTGAACAGCTCTGCTGCTAGTCCGTCAATAACGCCGGCGCTTTCTAATTCGTTAGGGCTTTTAGGGCTTCTTCAATCTCCACCAGAGATGGGACGGTCTCATCTATAGTACCGGTCGCATCCGACCCTGACATCCGGAAAATAGTCTCGTCAACATCCTCACACGTCCTGTAAAGCAACTGCCTGTGGGAATTTTGCTGGACTCCTATCAGGCGCCTCGCCAAGTGGCGGATACGGGGACGCCCACAAGATACCTACGGTAGGCTACCTACTGGATAACCGAGGGTGGTCCAAAACCAGCCAGCAATTGGGAACAGCCAGGGAGGAGATCTACTGGATCTATAATCCTTGTGGGTGCGGTCTTTACCTGAAGGCCGGATCGATAATATCTGACGGGTGTCCAGGTCTGCTGGACAATCGGAAGCTGAGGGCTAACAACCCGCACTTCTTAAATGCGTTACAGAACTATTACAAAAAATACTTTAAGCCAGAACCTCGTCGACTCTACGTTTTTCCGAAATACTGAACGAAGTTTCCCTTTTCACTCATACTATGAAAACATTGTTGTTGAGTGGTATCAAACCACGTAAGAAGAGGAAACCAGACTTTCCTCCTCATAATGTGGAGCACTCCCTTGACAGTTCTGTGATCTTGAAATAGAAAGTCTTATTACTTACAGTTCTGTGAGATTGAAAAGGGAAGTCTTCATATTTACTTCTTAAGTTAGGTATACTATTCCTAATTGTAACTGCTTTAGTTGTCCTTTTGTAAAAATAAAAATTGCTGTCGATTACTTGTCGAGCAAATCCGTAAATCGGATAAACTTTTTTTTTCTCTCCACAAAACGTTATGTTCGCTCCAAAAAAATGGTCCATTTGCTGCAAGAAGAAAAAAGAAGAAAAAAAAAAAATTGGTGTTTGACAAACATGGAGCCGAAAATTTTCTTGAGGTGTCGGTACGGTGTGAAAGTACCTCATTGTACCGTTCACATTTTGGTTTATCATTCTTGGAATAATACACCTATGTAATCGCGAGGGAGGTCTACGACTCCGATCGCCCTCAAAATTTGATATCAAAATATCAAATTTTTTTTTTAATCTGAAATTTTGACAAAATACTCGGTTTACCATCTAGTTGTGCCCGCAAGGTTTTCAGCCCAATCGCCCAAACCCGTGGGGCGGTATGGGGCTAAAATGGGGCTACGGAAGGTTTTTTTAGGCTTTTGGCTATGGGATCGAGTTAGGTGTCGTTTTCGAAGTATTTTTTGGGTTCCCATAACGATCCGAATTCACTGTGGCGATCTATAGGGCTTTCATGGGCCTACAAATGGGATTTTTGAAGGATCCCAGGTCAAATATTTTTCGAGTAAAAAACAAAAATTTATGAAAAAAAAAAAAAACCCAAAAACATTTTTTCTTCAGGGTGTTGTGGGGTAATAGGAGGTGTATGAAATGACTAGACGTTCTTTGGTGGCCAAGCTTTCGGGTTATAATTAACCATCTTCAGGGCTCTTAAGTTACAGTGCGTTGTTACATTTCAGTTCCTCCGTCCCAGACGTCGACCACATGCCAGAGCGCCAGGGTAAATTTGCAAAAACTCCCTGGGTGGGTGGATGTCATGTTTTAATCTGTCGCTGTCATTGTACTGGGTATCAGATTGGTGGGTATTATTATAATGGTTATTGCCGGTTGTTGTTGAGGTTCCAGGTGGTTGATGTGTGGGAGGGGGTAAATAGCGGGGTAAAAAACGACTGCAGTCGCCCCCCTCCTCCCCCAAGCCAACAACTCCCCACCGCAATTTTAGTTAAATTTCAAGTAATTCTGTGCAGATCAAACTCTATTTACCCCCTCCCACACATCAAAACAACCACCTGGAACCTCAACAACAACCGGCAATAAGCATTATAATAATACCCACCAATCTGATACCCAGTACAATGACAGCGACAGATTAAAACATGACATCCACCCACCCAGGGAGTTTTTGCAAATTTACCCTGGCGCTCTGGCATGTGGTCGACGTCTGGGACGGAGGAACTGAAATGTAACAACGCACTGTAACTTAAGAGCCCTGAAGATGGTTAATTATAACCCGAAAGCTTGGCCACCAAAGAACGTCTAGTCATTTCATACACCTCCTATTACCCCACAACACCCTGAAGGCCAGATTAGCCACGGAGGAAAGAACAACATGTCAACCAAAAAAATGGGTTAAAAGGGCATAAACAGTTTGAGAATCATCTATAGTTTCATTTATTTATAATTGACTTTACTTGAGAGTGAATTACATGACATTTTCTGGCTGAATGTTCTGAGGTCTGTAGGCGCTGTAAGCCAAGTCATGAGCATAATCGTCGTCGTTCAGGTTGTCGTTTCTTCTCCAATAGGACTTGACTCGTCCGTTCATTTTGACGATGTAATTCAATAACAGCAGGTTACTTTGAACGTCTGAAATCGGATTTAGTTGCAGTGACTGACGTTGACCAGTTATTTGTGGAATGTAACTTTGGATGCCTGGGGTTTGAAGTTGATGAGGTATGATGGGTGGATTGGGAGTGAAGGGTGGTGATGGGTTGATGGTCTTGTGATGATTTCTGACGTTAGCAGACGAATCTGTTGGTATACTACGGCGTTTTCTCTGTTCACTTTCGGTTATGGTTTTTTCCAAGTTTTCCATGAAATGGCGGGACGTTGTGTCGGTAGGGCCTCCGAAGACGTTCAAAAGTGTCGAGTAGTTCTTCAGAGGGATTGCAGAAATGGGATAATATCTGGGCGATTTGGATGGGTACACAGGGGTTGCGCCTCTCGCGCCACTGAATCCATAGGGGCCTGGAGGTACGTATTCAACTTGGCTTCGTGTCCAAGGAATAATCAGAATGGATCGATCGTGGGTGATGATTCTGTCGCTCCAGCCACCTCGTCCCCCGTTGCCTCCGCCACCTCCACTTCCACCGAGACCATCAACGGCGCTGATTTTCGGGTTGGGGCCGTCATACATCACAAACCGGACTGTACCTCTAGGGCCCCCGCGCCCTCCATTGCCGCCATCGCCGCCGTTCCCGCCTTTCTGCCCTTTGCGGATCACGTCTTTGGTCCACCTGTTGTAGACGAGAGTGACCAGCATCCCTTCCTGATTACCCTCGTATCTGTGATAAAAGTCCTCCCCAACCGCTCCATCTCCTCCCCTTTGGCCGTCGCCGCCTCTCCCACCGTTGGCGCTGATCGTCAGATGTTGACAGTTGATGCAGTTCTCCCCGAAGCCCCCAAAGAACCCGCCTGCCCCACCGGCCTCTCCATCTCTCCCGTTGCTTCCTTGAAGCCACCACGATTGCCCATCGTTAGCCTTCGGTGGATCATAATCATCTCCTCTCGCCCCATCCAAAATAATTCTTGGAGTCCCAATCACCTCCCAAACCGGTGCGATAATAGTTAGCTCGGCTTCTTCCCCAATCTTGATGTAATCATCGTCAATGAACACCTTCCGTAGGGCAACGACGTGGATTCTACGTTTATTCTTACAGTCCATTCCTTTCAGATCACTCAATTTTACATAGTGACCCGTCAAGCTCGCTCCAAATGGACCACACGACGTCAGCAAAGTGAAATCCAAGAAAACACTCAGCAAGCGCCACTCATCAACGTTGCCCAAATTACGGATTTTCCCGTATTCCCTCTCGAAGTCACCTTTGTAAACCTGTTGAATGAACGCTTGAAGACCAGCAGACAACCCATCTTCTGATCCCGACTCTGCGTAGTTGGAGATTTTCTTTCGCAGATTTTCTGCCACAGTTGTATCTCTCTTCACTTCATTAAGGACGTCATATTTGTACAACGCGTTCTTCAAATTTACCAGCATTTCAAGCCAATTTCGACTCACTAGCAGGTTTTCCACAATTTCGTTCAAACCTTGCAGCCATTGAAGAGGCGTTGCTGTCTGGCCGCTGAGTGTCTTGACGAATTGTAAAAAGTCATCGTAATGAATGATATTTTGCGTCGCGTCTTCAGGCAATTGTACGTTTTCAGTTTTTGCCAGAGCAGTGATTTCCGTCATCAGAGTGATGGGGGACGAATAGCTTCTGGAGTCTTTCAGCTTCGACAATTTGTCGTGAGCGTCAGTGAAAGTTTTGCTCAATTCTTCAACGTCCAGTGTGACTTTTTCCCGAGAGCGGTAGTGTTGTTGGAGGGGATCCACCAACGATTGAAAACTGGCGGCCAGGTCTTCGCCAATGTTGAACATCAAAGCGTGCATGTGGTTGAGGGAATCTGCGGACAAGGTGTAGCCGAAATCGCCTGCCGTTTTGGGGACGTAGCGAATGGATCGGACTATTTTGTCCAACCGTTGTTTGCCGGTCTTGAGCAGAGCAGTTTCCTTGAGCTTCCCCGCTTCATCGGGCCGCCGGAAAAGTCCTATTTTCGGGTACTCGTCGCCGTTTTTCTGCAACAGAATATCGATGAACTTGATAGCGTTGGTGTAGAACGCAATGTCTCCCTCAGACTTGGCACTCAGTGTTTCTTTTACTCCTGTAAGAAACGCTGCAATGTTGGCAATTATCGCCTCATCCGTAACCATAATCGCCTGACCCTTTTTCACATTGTATTGGTTATCTACTTTCGTCACGACGAGAGCAATCCCATCTTTGAACTTCTCCACATCTTTCACCATGTTGATGACGTTTTTCATCAAAAGCATGAAATTATGCCGGTCAACCCCTCTCCTCACTGATGGATAGTTGACAACGAACACTAACTTGACAGCATCTACAGAATCGACAACTTTCTTGATAAAGTACGTCACGGAAATGTCATGTTTGACGTTCCTCGTATCGCCGAATCCTGGACAATCGTAATATCCGGATTTGGTCTCTTGGTCGACGTACAAAGTGGGGAGTGTCGTGCAGGAGTCTATCGTGTCCTTGCACACACGGTTGGTCTTATCTGTGATTGTAAACTCACCGGTGTCGTCCCCAATTTCTTCCGCCATCAAACCGTCGTCGTTGCCGGTGAGGAATTGGCTCAGAGTGCTTTTCCCGGATCCTGTGAATCCCAAAACCAACGCCGCCTCTTTGAACTCGCCGATTTCTAGTTTCCCCTCTCCGTCCTTTAAAAACGTCAATATTTCCCGAGAAAGTTCAATTTTCTCCGAGTCCAACAGGGTTTCATTGTGCGCCATAGCGGAAGGAAGCGACTGCATTGCGATCACAACACACACTGTTCACAGGCCGTGTTTACTCGCAGATTCGGGGTTTCCCATTTTTTAATCTGTATTGCTCGAATAATCGATCGGTTGAGCAACCGCGTCTGGAACGACAATATCTAATCTTGAGGTCAGGTTCATTGAATGATTCCTCCCTAATCTGCTGCCGACCAACTAATTTCTTGCATTTCAGCTAATCGCCCCTGGGAATCACAGAAAACACGGCGAATTGTACCGACGCAAGCGTTTATTTCTGGATCTTTACTGTTGTATAAAATATGCGAAAATAAATTTTACGTCGGTCGCGAACCGACCAAAATGGGACGGAAGCAGGGCGAATAAAACAACCCGGACGATTTACAAAAGGACGTTTTAATACAAATTCAACCGCACAACAAAATTTAACTCAACTTGCACAAAATCACTTACAAAAAAAAAAAAAAAAAAAAAAACGCTGCAAATTTTACACAAGGGTTTATTATTCTTTGATATAGGTTACTTGTGCAAAAATTATTTCTGTTTCAAAAGAAAATAATTTGGAAAAACATTTTTTTTGGATTTTTTTTTTTAAATGTTTTTGGATTTTTTTTTTTCAAACATTCTTTATTCTTTACTCGAAAAATATTTAACCTCCTGGGACCCTTCGGCCTCCCTCGGATCCCCCAAAAATCCCATTTTTAGCCCTATGAAAGCCCTATAGATCGCCACAGTGAAATCGGATCGTTCCGGGACCCCAAAAAATGGAATCTACGTCCAAAAATACCTCGAAAACGACACCTAACTCAATCCCATAGCCAAAAGCCTTCAAAAACCCCTCCCGTAGCCCCATTTTAGCCCCATAGCGCCCCACGGGTTTGGGCGATCGTACTGACAACCTTGCGGACACAACTAGATGGTAAACCAAGTATTTTGTCAAAATTTCAGATTTAAAAAAAATTCCTTCTGCCCAAAACGGCAGGTTGATGGAAAATGGATTTAGAATGTAGACCTCTTGAAACGGATAATGTCAAATTTTGGGGACGATCCGAGTCGTCGACCCCCGTCGCGAAAACATAGGTGTATTTTTCCAAGAATCGCTTGGAGGGTGTTCGTGTGGTCCAAACGGCAATAAATTTTCCCTTTGGGAGCCTGGAATATAACAGTTTGGAAGGAAGGTAGCTTCGTACCAGCACACTTAATTCAACTCTTGCTCACTGAGTAACAGAAATGAATTCATCATTCGTTTACAATGCCGAGTTGTCAGGGATTTTATTTCACAAGATGTAGAAAGCGATAGCTATTGAGAGAAATTTCGTGCAGATCGGATCCGATCCTGCCCTGAGTGGCTCAATGGTGGGAATACTGGTGGGAATAGTTAGTACACTGGTGGGAATAGGTGGGATACTGGTGCACAAATTCGGCCAGTTTGATGATTTTTTGCATGCGGTACCCTCAGGGCACTCACTGCAGGGGCTGCCCTCCGTGTAGACTGGCTGACCATTGGTGTTCACCCCTTCGCCAAAGACGCATGCAAGACGTTGGATCGTAACGGTTGGTAACGGCATAGGATTACCATCAAATGTGATAGTAACGTTAGTGATTACGTCGAGATATGAGCATCCAACCTTTGAGGCACTGGCCCATAGCAGTGTTGTGATGATCATCGGGAAATATTTCTCTGGAGGCGGTCTTTCGAGGGCGGTAGCAGGATTAGAAGGGTCGACTGTGACAGGGGGTAGAGGTCTGAAACTCTTAATTAATTCAGGGTCGACTTTCTGCCTCGCCGCTTCAACTATCAACGTTTCATTTCCCTTCATAATTTGAAAAACGAGAGTAGCGGTCTTTTTGAATTTGTCGTTTGTGAAGCACACTGACGATATCCACCCTCCTCCTTGGGGAACATCCTGAGGATTGACGTCCTCCGGATGATTTGTAGCAATAATGAGGGCAAACTTTTCAAATTCGTCGTCCCATGTCAATTCACGCATGTTCGAGCTGGATTTGTAGCCGTCTGCGTCCCCTCCAGCCACTTTGTTGCGGAAGTCATTTATATGTTTCAGGATATCCTCACGTTTTTGGGAATTCGTTCTATTCAACAAAGTTACCTCAACGTTCGTTTTCGTTCCGTTGACCTCTATTTCTGGCAGCGCTATCTCTGTCTGTATGTCGTGTTTGCACGCATAGTTTTCTATGGCACCGCACTTAAACTCTGCCCCGCAGTAAGAACTTGCCGCCATTCCTGGGCATGAGTGACTCACCACCGTCACAAAAATTACAACCAACAAGGCCGAAGCCATCTTAACGAAAATTTTGACCCGAAAATCAAAGTCCCAGTGAAAAATGTAATCTTTTTAAAAAGGCATGTGCAAAATATCATGAAATGGAGATCTGTGATACTGGGAACACCCCATTAAATTAAAATGTGATGTTACGCTAGGTAGGTAGTAAAAAATTTAATTAAAATACTTTTTTCCTCTCAGACGTGATTTTGCTCGAGAATCCGGAGCTAACTAAAAATGTAGAGGTTCCCATTTTAAATAAGGAAGGTGGGCGCAAACACGCTCATTTGCGTGAATTATCGGGCGATCTTAACCACACCATTGGGAGTAACCTTTATAATATCCATTATATTGGAGCTCCAGCCAGAGGAGGAGAAGGAGGAGGAAAATGCTCATGTTATTCTAAAGTACTTCTAGATGTTGGAAAATTTTGAAAAGAGTGGCGAGTAGATAACGAGAAAAGTCTGAAAACACCAAAAAGTTGGCTCACAATGGCCCAAAAAATGGTTCAGTTTTCAAAAAAATACGGAATTGCTCAGATGACCGGGTGGAGAGGGGGGGGGGGGGGGGGGGGTGATGGAGGGGGGGAAACCGCGCCTCTGATTTTTGGCTGAGAGTTGGCCAAAGAAGGTGTGCAAATAGATTCCACCTTCCAAATGATGCTAACTCTCATCCTGTATTGCTTTAAGAATTAAAAAGAAAACTACTCATTATCAAAAAGCTACAAGAAGGGTTCTTAGGCCAGGTGGGAGAGGTCGGGGGTTGGCTGGCTTTAGCCAGCAGAGGTTGGCCCCTTAGTCTATTATATTGGAGATGCAACACGAGGAGGATGCTCGTCGATAAAGATCTTTATTCTAGGGCACCTCTAGATGTCGGTAAAATTTGGAAAAACGCTGCAAATTTTACATTAGGGTTTATTATTCGATGTAAGTTACTTGCGCAGAAATTTAATTCTGTCAATAAAAAAAATTTGTTTTGTTTTTCAAAAATTTTTTGTTTTTCACTTGAAAAATATTTGACCCCGTGGGATCCTTCACAACTCCCATATGTAGCCCCATGAAAGCCCTATAGAGCACCACAGTGAAATGGGATCGTTCTGGGACCCAAAAAAATGGATTCTACGTCCAAAAATACTTCGAAAACGACACCTAACTCGACCCCATAGCCAAAAGCCTTCAAAAAACCTCCTCCCGTAGCCCCATAGCGCCCCACGAGTTTGGGCGACCGGGCTGAAAACCTTGCGACCACAACTAGATGGTAAACCGAGTATTTTGTCAAAATTTCAGATTTTTAAAAAACATTTCGACTGCCCAAAACGGCCCGGACGGCGGACGGACATTACGGTTATGGAATCTAAACCTCTTGAAACGGATAATGACAAATTTTGAGGCCGATCGGAGTCGTCGACCTCTGTCGCGAAAACAGGTGTATTATTCCAAGAATAATAAACCAAAATTTATTCTAAAGTGAAATAAGCAATACATTAGCAACGCACAAACTTAAGTATAAAACTCAATTAAATCCTAGCACACGAAAATAGGAAGAAGACCGACTAGTTGTTCCAAATATTTCCCATCACTATCAAAATACTGATTCTCTTCAAGAGGGACGCCATGTCACACATCACGTTAGACATCGTTATCACGCAACGTAATATATAAAATTTAATTTTGAAGGGCGAATCGCACCTTTGATCTTAAACTATTCGGGGAGTGGAGTCAAAACTTGTTTCCTTTTCGGCTTTAGCGAGAGAGGAGTAGTGGGTAACATCACAGCGACAACGCCAATGCCTGAAACAGAAAAACGAACGAAGTCAGACGACACCAGACAATTTTCGATTAAGGCGAGAGAGGAAAAGCGTTACCAAGAAGTAGTGTTCCAAGTCCTACAAATACTTCGGAGCAGTGAGAGAAAACAAGTAGAGCCACGATGAACATGGTTGACATGACACCAATCCGGCCGCAGATCTGAGTCATGGCTACGCTCGTTGCTCTGAAATTAAGGGAAATAAGTTGTTTTTTTTTACTGCCTGAGACAAGTGGAAACTATGAATTCGGGGTACTTAAGTAGAGTTTCCGGTTTCACCAATTAAAAAAAAAAATTAAATCAGTAATTGGCGATTTGCGCACGAATCGGGTTTTACCGAGGCCCGCTTAGCCTAAGCGCCGCTTAAAATCGCCTAAGCTGAGAAGAAAGCCGACTATAATAGTAGGATTATTTCCGATTCCGCCGGCATTACAGCCTTTATGTAGACGTGTGTTTGTTGACATTTTTGATTATTCGAATCATCCATTATGAGCAGAATCCAGGCCCTCCAAATGATCTTCGAGGCTAAGTAAGAGGACGAGAGATTTTTAAAGAATTGAAAGAAAGAAAAAGAATTACGTTTATTAAAAGAAATTGCAGGAAGCGAGTAAGATAGTAAGAGTAAGAGAGTGTTGTCGTTCTATTTGTATTTTGGAGGCGATCCAACTTCGCCAAAGTCCAGCTAATTGCAAGTGAAAACATATCAAATCCGCCAGCGATGCGGGTTTGATGCACCGAACGGTTCGGCATTTTCAGAATTACTCTGCGAACTCACCGAGTGTAGTCTACTGTAGTTTATTTTCATTAAAAAGGGCTCAACAGTCGTTATAACGTTAATTTTTGATGAATCAATCATTTCAAAATGATTAGGGAACCTGAAGTAAATTTTTGAACCTCTCTTTTTTGCAGGCTGTTTTCTCAGGTGAAAAGGCAACAAAATCTTGCTGTTGGGTTTTGCCGAAACAGATCCACCCTAACGTAGAGTCGAAAAGGATACAGGAAATGGTAAAAACTGTAAGTACCTCATACTGGTCGGGAAGGTGTCCACAACGGACGCCAAGAGAGCAAAGAAGGACACTTGTATTAGACCCAAGCCGACGGTCACCACGTAGACGACGTATGAGGCGGGCACGAAAGGAATTGCGAGCACGAAAAAAGAAGGCACCAAAGTGGAGACGACTGAAAAGAAGAAGAAGAGCCAGAAGTTAACTTGCACTGCATGACGACCCATTTTGATTATATCAATAGATAAGTTTTTATGCCACGAATCCACACTTACTAATAGGTGCTTTCTTTCCAAAGTAGTAGGCGATAATAAGGCAAAGGGGATGTGACACGAAGAGCCCTGTACTTATTATGAGCATGTTGGTATACGGGACGGGGGATGTGGGCTTGAAACAGGAAGAAAAAGTTGTTAGGAGCTGCATCGAGTCGCAATGTGACCAAAAACTATACATTAGAGAGTATAAACCAAATTTCAAGTCAGTAAGATAAATAGCAGCATGAAAACAGAATTTGGGATGGAGGCGCCACCAACAGGTGGATGCATGTTCATAGCTCAGGGACTAGAACAGGGGTGGATATTCGGTTTTGACCGGCCCTGCATCCTAGCTTGAAGCGCCATTTTGTTGATAAGCTGTGATAATCTACTTAACTCGTCAGTTAAGTACACTATTACAGCTTATCAACGATAAAAAAGAAGGCTTGCAGGGGAGAATCTGTCTGGGGTTTCCAGCCCTCCTCGCGATCTCATCTCCACCCATTCTCACATACGTCCCCCGTTTGTTCATTTCTTTCAAATTCTAGGCTCAGCCTCAGGCCCATGGTAAATTTATACCTGTTTCAATTTAGTTATTAAAAAAATGTTTTTTTAAATTTTCATAATATATTATACTTGAAAGTGATTGAACGGATGAAGGACCCCGAAAAATTAATTGTCAAGATTACTCGGAAAACGAGTCCTCATTCTACTTCTTAGAATCCTTCAAAAGCCCAATTGATTCGCACAGTGAAATCAGATGCTTTTGCGACTCCCCAAAAAGAATTTTACGTCCAAAAATACTTCGAAAACGACACCTAACTCATCAAAAAACCCTCCTGTATCCCATTTATAGATCCGCTGAGCCCGACGGGTTTGCGCGATCAGGCTGAACACTTTGCGGGAGCAACTGAAAGGAAAACCAAGTATTATGTCAAAAATTGTAGATTTTAAGATAAAAATCCTACTGCCCAAAAATTGTGAACGGCGCACAGTCGGACAAAAAGGCCTTTTTAAGGGACATTGACCCAAAAAAAATTCTTCTGCGGTTTCGGGCTGGATTTATTCCGAACATAATAATATTATAATATAATATGTAGACTTAGCTATCTGGAGACGAAGTTTCAATTTTTTAAACTACTTCCTTATCCCAGTTTTTTTTTAAGGATCACTAACAAAATGAGGTGAAATGGCAGTTTTGACGCGTCGCGTCGGTCAATTTTATTGTAGCCCAGAAGCTTCTAGGATTTTTTTAATTTTTATTATCAGGCATGATAGCATCATTCCTTGAAGTCTGTAGAAGGACTCAACGTTGGGAAAAAAATGTTGGACGTCTTAGTAGTCTTTTACCGAAAAACGCTGTGTTTTCGAGCGATAATCAGCTCGCACGTTTTTCCCTCAAATCTGATGGTATGGGAGCATTCCTGACATGTTGAGTTAACAAACTATGAAGGGATTTCCTGCGGCAATTTGCGGCTTCGCCCAACAGACTCTTTTTACGAACAATTTGTGGTAATTTTCAGGGTATTTTTGGATAACACTGGGAAAAAATAAAATTGAGCAAAAAGTTCGATGACTTTTAAATGTCTTTTTTCAATCATTAGCCTTACAATGGGCTTTTTAATCATTTTAAATATTATTATTTTCTTTATTTTTCAGAAATGGAATTTTATGTTTTATACAAATTTCATATTTTCAAATAAATAAATACAGCTGGTCTAAATTGAGGTCTTTCTCCCAGTTTTCCCATGCGGAACGTTAGCAAGCATCCATCATAATTTTATGATACAGGAATTATTTATTATAGGCTCTACCGCCTTTCCTTCGACTCCTATCGGGAAATAAACCTCACCATTCGATTCAGCGCGAAAAAATGCTTCTATAATGACCTAGTTCAACATTTTAGTATAAGTATTAACGGTGGAGAACAGCATGTCCCTAAAAAAGGCCGTTTCGCCCCACTGTGCGACGGACAGACATTTACATTTTGGAATCTACACATCTTGAAACGTAGATATGACAAATTTTGAGGACGATCAAAATGTTGGACTCCTGTAGAAAATACCCAAGTGTATATTATTCCTCGAACATTTAACCTAAACGGGATTACATAACGCTCACACACAAAACGCTCGCTGATGAAGGAGAAGGGACCAAGCGGTAGGCGATGGCGAGGAGAGCCATTATCGACCAAAGCCCTTTGGCTCACTGCTCCAGCCAGACTCTCCAGCTTGCAAGCCATCAACTTGCTGATCTTCCAGATTGTTGTCACTCAGAGTGTGCCTCAGCCTTGTTTAATTTTGAAAAACTCTTCTAACACACGACTTTGGTCGTAGAAAGCGTTAGGAACTAAAAATTTGTAAGAAGCCCATGAGGTTGTACTGTTTTAAAACCTTGTAGCACAAATTCCTCATATGGTGGAACAAAGCCTTTTTTCAAGTCTTAGTTTTCCTATTCGGTTTCGATTACATAATATTAGTTTAGGTAGAATAAAACTTTTTTTCCAGCTTCGAACGAACCCTCAGAACCTTCGGCCTCTTGAGCGTCGCCCAATCGATCTGCCTCTCCGCCCCTGGACGTTCTTAAGGACCGGCTTTCATCTATTTCTGATCCGCACGCATGAACCCAATGCAGACTGTGTGAAAACTGATGAAACAGCTCACGCTATTTTCAAGTGCCTGGCACACATTTTGCCCACTCTATTAAATAGTTTTTTTATTAATTAATTTCCGCCAAGTTGGGGAAAACCCGGTACAACTTTTGTCGTCGGTTTTGAACGGAACCACGTCGGTTAATACGTTTCACGCTGATTTCATCGAGTACAAAACGATTTCTGTGCGATAACCCGTTCGCAAGTTATTCGAAGATCGTCGGTATGCGGGTACGAGTATTTTTTGCGAGCCTTCGATTTTGAGTTGATGGGTTGCTATGGGCTGCATATAATTAGTGATCATTCACTACGAGAAACCAACAAGCGTTGTTACTATGAAAAATTAAGTTTCGCTGCACTAAATAAAAACCGACGATCTTCGAATAACTTGCGAACGGGTTATCGCACAGAAATCGTTTTGTACTCGTTGAAATCAGCGTGAAAAGCTCGTTTTAACAGACGTAGTATCGTTCTAAACCGACGTCAAAAGTTGTACCGGGTTTCGGAGTTTCGCACGAAACATCAAATGCCCGCCTATCGACGATGCACCCGTGGCAACCCGTCAACTTAATTTTTCATAGTAACAACGCTTGTTGGTTTCTCGTTGTGAATTATCAAATTCCCGTCTATCAGCGTAGCGTTCACTGATTTTCTCGGACACACAGTTTCATTAAAATTATATTTTTATTGAGTGCAGCGTAGTGACCGATTTTGTAGAAACTTCTTTAAAACCATCTATGATGCTTCACAAACAATCTCACACAATTTGGTGCCAAACACTCCACTGGTTTTTAAGTAAGTAGTGAGTCCTCAAAGATTTGGCAGTCATTTTTAAAAATATAGATTTCCGCCAAGTTGGGGAAAATCCCTGCGTTATTATTTTTCTCAAATACAAAGTTTCTCTTTGACGACGTGTTTCCAAAGGGAAGTAGGTCAGAGCCCAACCTAACCCACAAAAAACTAAAAAAAAATCGGCTTCTCATCAGTCAGAACGGTCGTCAAACCAAAAATTTCAGAGCTTTGCCCCCCAACTACGTGTTTATTGTACGGTGTTTTATTCCGAACATCGTAAAATCCTTACCACGCATTCATCAAGTGAAGATCCGTTGTAGGACTGGAGCAATTCACAAATCCCCGCATCTTCAGGGGCGTTCTCCGCTGTCCCCGCTACAGCGAATATTTGAGGGAGCCAAAGTCGAAGGGAATTCAAACTGCATCAAAAGACGTTGACGTTGAGAACAAAAACAAGGCCAACATTGAGAACAAAAACGGAGGTTGCAGTAGCGGATTTACCAGGCCATAGCGCCGAACTGTATGGTGAAATAGTAGATGGCACGACCGATGTAGGGTTTGCGGAAGAGTCGCAAGGATAATCTTATCCCGTGACCCACTTTTTCCCCGAACGACTTCTTTATTTCAAGGTGGGTCGCCGCAATGATCGACGGTGACCTGATGTCGTGCAGAGTGTGTACCTGGACAGAAAATGCTTAATCAATATCACTTCTCATTTTAGATCACGGCTCAAAGCACAAATTCATGGCACATGCTTCAACATAATCTCTACTATATTAAAGTCGCAAGTAGAGGAGGAGGGCACGATTTTGGTCATCTTTATTCTAGGGCACTTCTCGCGGTCGGAAAAATCTGAAATTGATCTTCAAAAATCCAGTTTGGCGAGCATAGTGCGAGAAAAGTCTAAAACCACCAAAAAAATAGCTGAAACCACCAGATACGCCACATGTGGCGTATCTGAGCTCCTAAAGTGGAAAAAACGGGAAATTAAACTTTTTCTAAAAAATTTGAACAAAAAATCCGTTTTGGCGAGTAGATGACGAGAAAAATATGAAACCACCAAAACGTTGCTCCACGTGGCGCATAGAAGCTCCAAAAGTGGAGCGAAAATCAGGGTTCGGAGCAGTTGAATGGATGTTAAGGATGCTGTTGGACAAGGGTTATCTGAACTTCAGATTCTGAAGGCTATGCAGCTGACTCCTCCTCCTCTAAACACCATCAACAACAAAAGCGTTGCGGATCATTTTCGGGGAAAAACGCACTGCCAGACACTGTTCCCGTGAGGGGAAACTGCCCTAACCAGGCGGTAGGTATCTCACAGTTGGGATAGCAATCTTCACTTTCTTGCGCGAGCCCGCGCCCATTTCCAGAGAGAGATCCGAGTACCAGTCTCACGGAAAGCGTCGATGGTAGGTTGAGGTAAGGCGGGGAAAGTGCAAAAACGGGACTGTAAGTGGGATGTAAAAATGCAACTTAGAACCATTTACACTGGATGCCATACAGAGGCTACGTTTAAAAAGAGGCATAGGTATGCCTGACATCATTTATCCGCCAGATGGTGTCAGCGCAAATGGAAACCTGGCTGGAAGTTTTTGAAGTCAATGTGCCATTTCTCCAAGTTCAGTGCCTTGTTTTTGTCGAGTTCCATCCTTCAAGTCAGTGAGTATTTTCACGAGTTTTCAAAGTTTGTTTGTCAGTAGTTGTACTTCACTCGTATAATTGAAATTCAGGGTTATCTTTTTCTATCAGTGAGTTCTTCTTCGACACTACCATGCACTGACCATGCACTTACCCCAATGTTCTTCAAGATGGGCAAGGATCCTGATAAATTCATAAGACTTAGGACTTAGTCGTATTTTGTGCATGCTCTAGTTTGAGATTGATACCTCATGTAAAGGCTGAATTTAACTTATTAATATTTAGAACAGATTTTTTCAAGTTTAATGGTGTTTATTGATGCTTTCAATTTTTACCTCCGTGGTCCAGGTGCTGACTTGATGAACTGTAATACTTTATAACTGTGAGTTTTGTGCAATTTTAAATTTTCACATCGTTAAAGGATCATTGAGTTATTTCCTTTTTTTTTTTTTTTTTTTTTTTGCACTTGGCCCAGTGACACCAGAAAAGCGTTCCAACGATTGAGCAGGACGGTAACGCACTTACCCCGCTTTGATGGAGGCTAAGTGCTTAAGTGGATTTGGACAGCTATTTCAGTCATCATGCTCACAATCGTACATTGACAAACGAGGGATTCAGAGGTATCCAGAGCAAAACTAACAATTGACGCCAACGGCTGGTTTTTGAGGTTTTGTTGAAATCACACCAAGCACTTCCCACATGTGGTGCACCTTACCTTAATTAGTACTCTATGCAGGGGTGGTCCTAGAGAGCACCAAGAGAAACGGAGTGTGAGGTCCAAAGGAAACCCCTTTCTAATTCCAAAATGTGAGAATCATTGGGTCTGTTAGATTTCTGCTGAGAATTAACACTCTGATAGAGTGTAATGGTGGGAGGAGGTGACTCGGCCACGCTCTTGAAACCAACCCGCCGGAGAAAAAGCATGTGCCAAGCTAATATGGGAAAACACCTCGAGCATTTACACCACACCAATACTTACAGGATAAGACGCATGCGGATGACCTGTGTTCAATTTGTACATCGCCTTGAAAACCTTCAGTGCCTCTTCTTTTCTCCCTTTTTCCAAAAGGAATTTCGGGCTTTCCAAGGAAAACGCGCAGCAGATGCCGCTGAGGAGAGACGGCATAGCGCACGCGATCAGGAACAATCTCCACGAGGTGATGGTGAAGATGCCAACACTGACCGGCTCAATGGGAGACAGGTACATGAGGACATACGCAAGACCTGGAAACAGAAAATCCGAAAATGTGAAATTAAGAACCGACAGAGAAAGAGTTGACTTTATTAGAAAAAAAAATTACCTGGCTGTAATACATTTCCAATTGCGGAAAACACGCCACACGAAAGTACAGCAAAATCTCGGTGTTTTTTATCGAATGTTTCTGAAAGGTATGCCATGTAGATTGAAGAGGGTCCACAGTTTCTGAAAAATGACAATTGATAATCAACAATCATGTATTACCTAGTTTTTGTCATTCCTCTGTGAAGCTGAACTTACAAGGCACCCGTCAAAAACTTGAAGAACACCATCAGCGGAAAATACGGGGACAAACTGGCACCAACGCCGGCGAGACCGTCAGAAATGAAGCCGAAGACGAGCAGCTTTTTGCGGCCCAAGGTGTCTGAAGCTGATCCCCAAAAGAAACCGGCAAGGAGCATTCCTGGAAGAAAATGAACAAGTTACTTAGGGTTGTATGTAGTAGTTGCTGGGAGCAAACTGCATGATGGAGAAGATCTGGGAGAGGGCTCGTGTCATTGTTGCAGGATGTACCAGAACATATATTGGGGGGGGGGGGGGGGGGGATCCAGTGTTTCGAATTTTAATGAGTTGTATACTGAGTTGACTCAAAATCTTGCCTAAATTCACGCCCCCGGAGCGTTCATGACGTCTGATCCGAACGATTTCATTGACACCAGCCCTCTTTCTGATCGGCAGAAGGCAGCCTTACCTTATGTTTGATCATCGAACCACCAAATCGCCTCGCTCGCTGGGAGACAGTTCAACAAATGGTTCAGCATTTCTGCTGAGGAAAGATGACAAGTCATCCACCCTCAATGGTGAAGAATCAGTTTTTTGAAATATAAAAGCACCCATCCTCAAGCGTCCAAGCACTACTCCCTCCTCTTTGCTCTGAACGCTCCTATTCATTTCCAGATACCTCCCTATCATGAGCACACCTAGTGAGGCCTTTGCATTCTGGACAGACCTTCCACACTTCATCTGTTGCCTCACTGTAGGTTCTTCTTCAACATTGGAAGAGCATGGAGTAGGGGAAGGTCCGTACCTCTAGCCAGTTTTTGAAAAATTGAGTTTTTGATAACTGTCATAATTTTCAAATTTCTCATCATTTTCTCAAAAAGTAACTATTTGGCAACCAAACTGCGAAAAAAATCGTCAAAATACCAATTACTCTTCTCATAGGAGCAATTTAGAAAAAAAAAAGTGAGATTTGGCCAGAGGTACAACCATAGCATGTACCTTTGGCCAGACCTGTCGTGCTTCCAGGAGTACATTCTGGGGGTGTAAACGAGCAAATTCATTGTTGGTCAACGTATCATTACCCAAAAGTGTAAAATTGCTTCGTGGATCAATAAAATGAATTGTTCAGGTGGCCAGGGGTGCTTACTGAAAAATAAAAGTGATTCTGAGACTATTATTGAAAAAAAAAAAACCTCCATTGCTTATAGAAAAGTTGATAGTTCGAGTTCATTAGTATGAAACCACAGAAACAACAGTTGTTTTAGTTACTATACCCCTATACGGTACTGGTCACATACTGTGTACGATACCTTGTTAAAGGTAATGTGGAGCCTGCTTCTTGTAGCTGCGCACCACTAAAACTTTGAGTAGCCTTATAAGGGTGGAGATAATAGCAACATGGGGAGTGCTACGATACAATTTGTTGCCTGGGATTATGAATTCATGGTGAACACAATTCTTTTGCGACACGGGTAGGGGTAGTAATAGCAATTGGCCGGAGGTACAAACAGTCAGAGGTACAGGACCTTCCTCTAACCTAATTCGTCACAGTTGGTCACCCTGGATCGTGCTACCACATAGTGGCCAGACTGGACGCGAACACCTCTCCCACTATACGTGTCCAGCGTCCAGAACTGTTTGGTCACTTAACCAAAATGCGGCGACATTGAGCCCCCACCCCCACCCCACCGTAACACTAAACTAACAATACAACCGTCACCATTCCAAATACAAAACAAATTTTGTTGCCGCACCTACATAAGGGGCCACTTGAAGGATTGCCTTCTCGAAGTTGGTTAATTTGAAATCGCAGGTGATGGCGGGCAAGACGAGCGACACACAGCCGGACACCATTCCCGAAGATATCGTGACGGGGATAGCAACCAGCATCAGGAAGTGATTGTACTTTCCAAAACCTGGAATTCACCGATTTGAGCAATAAAACAAAAAGAAACGATAAAACATCAAATGCTCAAGCAAACTGGTAACTCACCCGCTCTGTTGATAGCAGTTTCAAAATCTACAGAGTCACGATATCCTGAAACATATTTCTACTATTTAGACAATTTTCGTAGGGCATTGCAATGATTGTTTCGTTCAAAACCTTGCAGAGCTTCACGGCCCAACTCAAGGAAGACTCTACCCCCATCGACCAATCACAAAATTAGCGAAGATTCTGACTCACCGGAGAGAGAGTTGGTAGCCAATGACTTGCGGACGATGTCCCAACCTTGAAAAGTTCATAAATCCATCAGAAGTCGTAAAAATGGAACATGCCGTTAACTGTAAACTAAAGCAGCAAAGTTGCTCCACAAAACCTGTGAGTTTGAGAATAACTCACTTTTTCAGAAAATTAGATGGGTTTGTAAGAGATTTTGGGCTGGCCGACATGATGGACGCCACAAATAAGAGGGAAAAGGAGACTAAACGGCCGAACATGGCCATTGAAAAAAGGCGTACAGGGGAAAAAGAGGACTAGACCATATAACTAAGGTGTTAAGGTTTCAAAACAGGACGCTCTAGTGCTATATAGGTACCTATATGTCCCTAATAGCTATATACTAGCTCTAACTCCCCTTAACTAGCTATATACTAGCTCTAACAAGCTCCAACTAGACAATGTATTACCTATACTATAATGCCTCCAACTAGACAATATAGGGTAAAGTGGGGAAGTGCGTAAGTGGGATGTAAAATGCTAGTTAGAACTGTTTCCACTGGATGCCATCAAGTGGCAAGGTTTGAAACAATATGCCTGACATCACACATCCACCAGATAGTGTCAAGGCAAATGGTAAACTGGTTGTGAAGTCACATTGTGAATTTCACTCAGCTGCCAAGTTCAATGTACCATTTTAATCGTGTTCCATCCTTCAAATTGGTGAGTATTTTCAGGTGTTTTAGAGTTCGTTTACAAGCTCAGTAGGTGTACTTCACTCCTATAATTGAAATTCAGTGTTATCTTTTCTATCAGCCGAGCCATGCCATGCACTTACCCTATTGGTTTTTCAAGAGGGGGGATGTGCGTGGTGACTATCAAGTTCAAGATCGATACCTCATGTAAAGACAAAATTTAAGTTCATTCAAGTTCATTGGTAATTATTGACGTTTCAATTCCCCCCCCCCCCCCTATTGTCTATGTACTGACTTGATGATCTGTAAATGTTTATAACTCTGCGAGTTTTTGTTCAGATTTTGAATTTTCAAATCGATAAAGGGTCTTTGAGATATTTCCTTATTTTTGCCCTTGCCCCAGTGAAACCAGAATAAGCGTTCTAATGATTGAACAGACCAGTTACACCCTTACCCCTTTCATGGGGCAAATGTGTAAGTTGGACTTGGACAGATATTTTAGTCAAAATGCTCACAATTGACAAGGCTACGAAAAATCAATCGTCAATTTAAAAAAATCAGGGTTATTTAGGGCAACATTTAAAATAGACGTCAGCGGCTGATTTGTGAGGTTTAGTTGAAGTTGCATCAGTTGCTCCAAAAGTGGTCAACAAAATGGGGGCTGGAGCAGTTGACAGGATACTCGGATGGTGATGAGCCGAGGGGTGTCTGACGCGGCTTTTTGGGCGCTGGCATAGTTTTCTGACTTGATAACGCTAAGAATCTAGGCAATTACCACAAACGCGCATTCTACAGTTCGAATCTACAGGCACATTTAGATATTTTCAAAGTTTTTCAACGTGGCCCACATTAAGAATACCTAACAGTTTTTTTCCGCAAAAATGCTCTCCTGGAAAGTTTCAAAAAGTTAAGTTATGCATCCCCCTTTTCCCCTGTGATCTTCAAACGGACTTGCGACATAAGCAAACAGTAATAAATTTAGTAAGTCATGTTGGATGTTTCAAGGATAAGCCAAGGATGTTTCAAGGATGTTTTAATGGACTGTCGTGATGCCAAGTTTAGGCTCGAAATGGGGAGGGTTCGAATCCTAACAGCTCGTGGGTACGACGTGTAAAGCTTGGCATAAAGATGGAAGTGTTCTCAATTTTGTTTTGTTGAGGCCATTTAACCCCTCAAATGATCAATGATGAGGCACAAAATCTTATTGCCCATTAGTTGGTGAACACTGAACAATATCGGTTCAGGAAGAGCTTAATAATTGAGCTTTGCTTTTAAGAATTATTCTTGAAAACAAAGTTTCCAGCACAGTCATTGCGAACATCTGCATCGAAGTTCTCCTCATTTAACTATCAAGTCCTTCAGAATGAGAGAAGGAAAGAGAACTTCATTAAAACAGCTCAAAGCACAAGAGAGAATCCCTTTATAACTCGCACACTGAACAAGTTAGGTAAAACTTGAAAAAAAAAACAACAACAAAAACATGATACTCACCATTTTTCTTCTCATGCCGTTCAACATCTTCAGAAATCGTGCTGGAACGTTTTGGAGCTCCATCTTCCGGAATGAACCCCGCGTTGTCGAATTCTGACGTATCTCTCATGTCGAAGACCCCAAATAAAACGTTAACTGACCCGAAAAACGGCCGAGTTCGGCATTGCGGCCTCAACGAGGGCCCACAAATAAATTCCATTTTTCAACCAAAAAAATCCCCTTATAAAATACCGATATCTTGTACTCACATCTAAGATCCTCGGATAGATGAAATAGTTTTGCACATGACGTAATCTCCTCATTACGACTAATTTATAGCGGTGTTTTTCCCATTGTTCTCAGACATTTTATGAGTCGTCAGCATACAGACACGAAGGTGGTACACGAACATCCATCTGGTTTGCTGGCATTGTGTGGTTATTTGCCCAAGAGGGTAACTTCCCGGTCGTTGAATTCGCCCAAATCCACACAGCTCTTCAAATATTTACAACTAGGTGTCTGGTATTGATATTTGTTGGTAGCTAAGGTTTTCTTAGAGAAAAAATTTTTAAGAGGAGAAAAGAGGAAGCCATCAGCAAGTCGTAGCGCAAATAACTATTGAGCTTAGTCGATGTCATTGTGTCGGTCGTGAGGCTCTGAATACGGACCACACAACGTTGCATTATTTAAATCAGTCAATAAAAATAGTTGATTTGATAAAAGTCTGACAAAAAATAAATACTGTTGACTTGACACAAACTTGTGAGCAATCCAAGCTGAATGAAAATTCTAAATCAGAATGAAAGGAAATATGTAGGTTTTTTTTCGAAAATTCGGATTTCAAAGCCCGTCAGTCGTTACCCCATGGGGCTGGAGGCCCCTGGTGCTGGAGTTATGATTTCACCGGTCGTCCTGTTGATGCTAGGACATCACCTTCACAGCGGCGTTGGCGAATAATAGGTTTGTTCCAGGTTTGACGGAATGTTAACAGAAATCGCCGGAGACATGCGCAGTTTAGAAACTGCTGTTCCAGGTCGATCGTAGGTTGACAGCAGTTGGACGGAAACTGACAGTTCAAGTGAGTCGTCTAGAATCAAACCGCAACCTATCCAAATTTTTGAAAAATGAGGTTATGGCGGTTTCTGACAGTATTTTTTCCGCTGAAGCCATTGGTGAAGTTGTTTGGAGTCAAACTGCAGCCCTTCCCTGAGAAAAACAAGCAAAAAGTTGAGAGTTGCAGTCAAAGTGTACCCTATCCAGTGAGTTATACTGGATGGGATTCAATTTGATCCCAAGCAAGTGATTCAACCAATCAGATTGCAGGATTGAGGTTTGAATCATGGCTGCCAACAAAAAACAGATGTGTTTCCAATATTTCATTATTTTATTAATTTTTAGTGATTTAATAATCAAAACTGTAAAAAACGTTGGTTATTTTATTCCTAACCTTCCGAATAATGTTTTTCAAACAATTGAAAAATCAATATAGGTGCTAATGGTTTGTTCTGATTGGCCCAAGGCCCCGGATACTAACCCGCAATGACAAAGTTTAGAATCAAACCGCAACCTATCCCAATGTTGGAGTCCATGGAGGAAGGAAAGGATTTCTTTCCTCCATGGTTGGAGTCAAACTGCATCCTATTCATTCTTTTTTCCCCGATTTTGGAAAGATGAACAACAAAATAATAATCATTGTTTTTCACCTCAAACGCCTTCACAGGATTGCAATAGATGCTAGAAAGCTATCAGTTTAAAGCGTAGCATTGAAAAAGTGCCCTACACAGTTTTTGGCGTCTCCTGAAAAGTTAGCCAAAACGGATAGGTTGCGGTTTGATTCTAGACGACTCACATACTTAGTATGTGCGGTCGGGATCTGTCGACAGCTGTCCAACTTCTGTCAACAGACGCAGTCAGATCTGGAACAAACCTAATAACCCCAGTACGCCATATTATGCACCTAGTACTGTTCGACGTCTTCACATCGCATGCAATCACCACCAGCGCTAAAACAACAAGTGTGGACACACTCTACTAACAAGACTTGTTGTACGTAGTACAACTTTTTCATCAAGATATATAATATATATACATTACAGTATATTATACTGTACAAAATTTGTGCAGGTATTTAATGGTACCTGTAGGTAGATCCTCCATACCGGGTGTGGAAGGTGTACCTACATGAGCAATTTGTGTACCTAAATTGGTTATATTGTCCCTATTGGTTGTTTTGTGTGTTTGGGAGAAGGCCTCTGGCGTGACCAGGATTTCGCTCCCTGTGTTTGTGGAGGATGAGGAGGGGAGTGCGCAAACACATCTATCTGGGGCTTGACACAATTTGTTGTGATCAGCTTGTCCAGTAAATAGTGTCGGGGCAATTTGGGGAATTTCGCAGTCCCCAATTTGACCAAACGGATTTAGCCTAATTGGGTCGCGTTCGTTCCCGGAAATGAGTCTGGTCGCAGGATCATCTGAAGACAATAAATTGCCTCCATCAGAACCGCGGCCCAGATCTATACCTGAGACAATCAGCTTCTGAGCTACACCGAGCGAAGTGTCAGTAGGAGTGGCATCAGAATCAGATTGCTCCTGACGAGGGGTAAATTTCCCGGCTGATCCGAGCGAATTGTCGGTAGGATCGGCCTGGGCAAGTACCCCGCGTGAATTTAATTTTGAGTCCGCTGAGCCGGCTTCCTCAACTGAAATGTCTTCAGAGGAGGATTCCTGGCAAGCGGTCTCGTCAAAAATTGTGCGATTGATATCCATATCTACGATAGGCAGAATGGGGATCACAAGCATAAGGATAAGGATGGCTCCGATGTACGAGAGGCCCGAGTGAACCATGGGGAGCTCGCGGTATCGGGAACGTAATCCCGCCGGCCTCCCGCACGTGGGCGCCGGGAGCTGCTGCCCCCCCGTGAGCGCGCTGCGAATGAATGCAGCGGCTGCCGACCAATTTTAAGGAAGATACCGTGGGGTCTATACTGAATCCCCACATGGCTCCCCCCAAAATTGGTCGGCAAGGGGAGACAGTAGTCCGAGAAATTTAAAAAAATGAAGAACATGTAGGCCGTGAGAGCACCGAGTGCCAAAACGAGCACGCGGTCGGTGGTGTGTTTGTGAACTTCTGGATGCCGTCATTTGTCCCCAAAGAATGGGCTGGCCATGTCGGCCGAAAGGTTGGCATAGAGAGCCATAGAGATGGGTTGTGAAATGACTGCGTTTATGCGGCAACTTGTGGGGTCATGGTTACGAGGTCTAGGGTTATATTGCAGGGAGCATCCAATGTTAGGATGAGGCATCCCTTGCGTCAAACGCTGCCAGAACCTGTGTGAACCAGTTGACGAAAGTATCCGTGCATACCCGCAGGGAGAACTGTCCTTCTCCAGGATGAATTAGGTATTGAATTTTGGGACTCGTGACGGCAAAAGTTCTAGAACCGACCTTGTGTGGGCACAGTTGTGTGGCCTGAAGAAGCCGGTGCTGAAGATGAAAAAAAAAAATTGGGATGGTTCGAGTGACTCTCGAATGATGACGTCGAAAAACGCGTCGTTTTGACGTCGTGGAAGTCGAGTTCCAAGGCCCGGTAGCCATGGTGCAGAAACTCCGTTCTGACTCGTGTTAGCTTGGGGGGACGACCCAAGATTTAATTGATGGAAACAGAATTTCCATTGAGTGGGATATTAAGAAAAGAAATTGTCTGAATGTCGGTGGGGGAATTTGAATTTAAATTCATGCCACCTTCATGTCGCGATTGAAGTGATGACTGTGTCTTCTGGAGGGGGTCACCAATTGTAGGTAGACCATGAGGCTGAAGCAAAGGCTCCATGTTCAAGTTGGGGTCACCAGTTGTAGGTAGATCCTCCATACCGGGTGTGGAAGGTGTACCTACATGAGCAATTTGTGTACCTAAATTGGTTATATTGTCCCTATTGGTTGTTTTGTGTGTTTGGGAGAAGGCCTCTGGCGTGACCAGGATTTCGCTCCCTGTGTTTGTGGAGGATGAGGAGGGGAGTGCGCAAACACATCTATCTGGGGCTTGACACAATTTGTTGTGATCAGCTTGTCCAGTAAATAGTGTCGGGGCAATTTGGGGAATTTCGCAGTCCCCAATTTGACCAAACGGATTTAGCCTAATTGGGTCGCGTTCGTTCCCGGAAATGAGTCTGGTCGCAGGATCATCTGAAGACAATAAATTGCCTCCATCAGAACCGCGGCCCAGATCTATACCTGAGACAATCAGCTTCTGAGCTACACCGAGCGAAGTGTCAGTAGGAGTGGCATCAGAATCAGATTGCTCCTGACGAGGGGTAAATTTCCCGGCTGATCCGAGCGAATTGTCGGTAGGATCGGCCTGGGCAAGTACCCCGCGTGAATTTAATTTTGAGTCCGCTGAGCCGGCTTCCTCAACTGAAATGTCTTCAGAGGAGGATTCCTGGCAAGCGGTCTCGTCAAAAATTGTGCGATTGATATCCATATCTACGATAGGCAGAATGGGGATCACAAGCATAAGGATAAGGATGGCTCCGATGTACGAGAGGCCCGAGTGAACCATGGGGAGCTCGCGGTATCGGGAACGTAATCCCGCCGGCCTCCCGCACGTGGGCGCCGGGAGCTGCTGCCCCCCCGTGAGCGCGCTGCGAATGAATGCAGCGGCTGCCGACCAATTTTAAGGAAGATACCGTGGGGTCTATACTGAATCCCCACAGTACCTAACACAGGGCACATCTTATCATAAGATTCTTATGACATCTTCAACGAGCAACACTTCCGACCTTCTTTTATTTGAAAAAAACGTTTGCTAACATTGTAAAACGAAAACGTATTGCATATTTTTTTAAATCCACCACTCAGGTAAAATTCCGATTTTTTAACCCTTGCACCAAACTAATGACCGCATCGAAATTCAACGCAATGGGAAGTAGAAAATAATGATATCGCTATCACTTTCTAGATACAAAACGACAACGCTGTCCGATAGGGCACCAGGTCAGCGAATAATAATTATCAGTAAGATTGTTTTAATTCATTATTGATTGATGCGAATCAATGAAATGTAATGATTGGAACGAGATACTGTCAATGATTTATCACTAACATTGAGAAGAGATGAGCGACCTCCATACAATGGTAATACGCCAGAGTCAATCCCTTCTCCATGCTGGTTCGAAATTCCCCCACACAAGAGAATCTAGATGACATTAGTTTAGAGCTACCTAAAAAACAACAGAATTATTATATTCTGTTCATTATAATGAACAGCAAAATTGAAACGTTTGGCTATACAAGTCTGAAGTTTTCATTTCAGCCAGCAAAGAACGGTAAGTTGCAAAAGAGGGCAAACAATCTCTCATTAGTCAGAAATAGGAAACAACTAAAACAAGTTTTTCTTCTCCCTAGTCGAGTCGGTACTCTCCTACTGCCTTCTAGTATGGAGAGTACCTACCGACCCCATAGCGCCCCACGGGTTTGGGCGATCGGGCTGAAAACCTTGCGGGCACAACTAGATGGCAAACCAAGTATTTTGTCAAAATTTCAGCTTTAAAAAAAAATTCCTACTGCCCAAAACGACTCGGAGGGCGGACGGATATTTCGGTTTTGGATCTAGACCTCTTGAAACGGATAATGTCAAATTTTGAGGCCAACCTCCGTCGCGATTACATAGGTGTATTATTCCAAGAATAATAAACCACAAGGTATCGCCCGTAGAAGTGGGGCCTATAAAGTTTAGTTCACCTGCAGACGTTTAAGGGTAATTTACCCAGATGAAGATGTCTTCACAAAGAAAGCGATCTCCAGAGTACCAAAACATCCTGTGATGACTGAACGGGTTTATTTAACAAACTAGACTACATTTTCTAATTTTCTCAACATCTTGTCACGAAACTGCACCTCTAATACGTTCAGTTCTGCACACAACTGGTTCAACGGTTTCAACTTTACGATTATAGTTGACAACAAATTCTGAAGGTCCCGCATACGCTATACAGCTACTTCCCAGACACTCGTCACCTTTGTAGAACACAGCGTACTGTCCTGGCGTTAAAGCTCGAAGCGGCTCGTCCAACACCGCTAATAAATGGCCGTCCGGTCGCTCGTAGAGTGCACATCCTATGAGAGGGTCTCTGTGCTGGAACCGGAACTGACACCGCAAGAAGGAAACAGACAGTTCGGGAGGCCGTGAATGGATCCAGTGCGCCTGAGAGGTGAAAATGTACCGCCCGTAGAAAATTGGATGATCGTGGCCGGCTGCAATGTAAACATCTTCATTTTCGGTCCTCCTAGCAACATACAACCTTTCGGTGAAACCCCCCATTTTACACCGTTGTCCAATTGTGTACCGGTGTTTTCCAGAGTGTTTCCCAACAATCCTCCCACTGTCAATATCTATAAAATTGCCTTCTTTCGAGTCAACGTAGTCTTCAATAAAACTGGGAAAATGCCTGTTCCCAATAAAGCACATCCCCATCGACTCTTTCTTTTTGGCTATTTTCTCAAGATGATTTTCAGCTGCAATTCGTTTAACGTCAGACTTGATGCAATCTCCCAAAGGAAATAGAGTGTGTCGTAAAGATGATTGCGGTATTTGGCTAAGGAAAAAGGTTTGGTCTTTGTTAGGGTCACGAGCTTTAAGAAGTCTAACGACGCCCGAACCGTCAGGAGGCGACACTCTAGCGTAATGCCCAGTGGCAATTTTATCACAGCCTAGTTTGTCAAAAGCGAAATTCAAAAAACGACTGAATTTAATGTATTTGTTGCACAATATGTCCGGATTGGGGGTCATACCGTTCTGATAAGAGTCGAGCAGTTCTTGAAACACTTGGCTCCAATAGGGCTTGACGAAGTTAACCTCTCGAAAGGGGATGCCCAGTTTGTCGCAGACGTACATCGCGTCAGTTCGGTCCGCCTCGGTAGAGCAATGGCCCGTCTCGTCGGTCAGGTCCCAGTTTTTCATGAAAACTCCGACGACTTGGTGACCCAGGTTTTTCAAGGTAAGAGCCGCCACGGCGCTGTCGACGCCGCCCGATACTCCGACGGCGATTTTCTGGAGGGGTTTCAAGACTTTCATGGCTACCTCCGACTAGAATTGTTACACCTGTGAACACCAATATTTAATACTGTGGCTTCCTCTAGTAAATATAAGTGACGACTGTGAGGCAGGTTGATAACAAAAAAATCTCTCCCAGGCAGATTTGTTTATAGGCTCACGCAGCCCAGTGAAATCTGCAATGAGGACATCGTGACATGACTGATAATTATTCTAGGTTCCTGGTGGAGCTGGTCGGGCATCAACCGCCCTACCAGCTGGTCCCTTTTTGGGAGATTCCATCAAGCTGAACTCATACATGACACCCTTCCCAGATGATGCCTAGCGTCTGAGTTAGCTGCCTTCTCCAACCACCTAAACCAGACAGCCCACTCCACTACTTCCATGTAATTTTGCGTCAGCATATTCCCCAGGTCAAAATATCCCTTATGGCTTAAAGGTCTCAAACCATGTCATCGTGGGTCTTCAGAAAATATCGAGATGACGAAGAGCACTTTACAAGCTACTTCAGGAGGCTGCAGCAGCCTACCACATCTTTGAATGCAAAACTCTGGAGCACAAAAGGACTCTGGGATCATCAGACCAGGAGGAGATTCTGACGCAAATGGACCTATAAGGCCAGTATTTTAAAGTCACCACTGCTATTGGGCCTGATGGGTTTACAGCAAGCCCCTAGGGAGCGGTACCAGGCAGACTGACAAGGCTACTTCCTGGCTCCACCTGCCACCCACGAAGTGAGCTGATTAGGAGCTTTCCATCCTGAGCGAGGGGAACTGTTTAACCACCCCTTATCAAAGGAACGACCCCAGGGCCTGTGAGGACAACTATTTGGCGCTGTTGGTCGACCATGGGGCAGCAAACACCCTGATCTAGACAGGCAGGAGACATACATGAGTACTCTCTCATTAAGCCCTACATACATGAGTACTCTCTCTTAAGCCCAGGCCTTTGCTTTCACAATATTAACTCTCTGACGGCAGCAAACTACATAATATGAATATTATTCGGAATCAGCACCCCAAAAACATAAAGATCCGTTTAGGAAAAAACTTCCCTACTGCACTTTTGAACGCCGATTGACTGGACAAGATGGCGTGAGGGAGGAATCATGGTGGTTGAGGGCGTAGTTGGCGCCTGGCCGACAAATAATTGTGCTGCCCTTCCGAGAGTCAATGCTGTAAGAGCAAAGGCCTGGGCTTATGTTTTCTATTACGGCTTGAGAGAGTACTCAATAATGTCTCCAGCCTGTCTAGGTCAGGGAGTTTGCTGCCCTGATGGCCCCAGCGGCAATTACTGATGGTGGACAAACAGTGCCAATCGGTCGTCCTCACAGGCCTTAGGGTCGTCCTTTAATAAGGGGCAGTTAAGTAGTTGCTCCCGCCCAGGGTGGTAAGCTCCTAAATCTGCTCACGAGAAGGCAGCAAGGGATTGGATTCAGCCCCCCCCCCCCCCCCCCCAAAGATCCGTTGAGAACAAACTTCCCTAATTTTGTACGGGAAAACCACCACAACACACAGGAAAGGACTAGTACGAAACCTAATCTAATCAGAAATCTTCCTGATAAGTCCCCCACTCCAAAAATCCCAGGTCACGAAGAGGATTTACGGAATAAACCAGTTTCCTTCACTAAAACAAAAGCGCCTGTGGAAAAATTGTACTCACACTAATAACGATTAGCAGATACGCGCCGTATGTACATACAACCATGTAACAATTAGCTTAGTCAATATTTTCTACTCTTCTTGTGTTTCTTGCGGTGTTTACTGTACGAATCACTATCACTGTCATTTTTGTAACTTTTGGGTTTACTGTGTTTAGAGCGGTCAGCGTCACGAGTGTTTTTCTTTTTTGTGTTGTAATCAGAATCACTGGAATCAGAACGATATTTGGATTTCTTGTTGGTTTTGTGGGAGCGGCGTTCTTCTTTTTTCCTCCGGTAGTCGTCCGAGTCTGACGAATCACTTCTGCGCCGGTCTTTTTGGTATGAGGGTTTTCTTTCTCGAGAACGATCTCTTCTTTGGGACTTGGAGTGAGATTTTTCTCGGTAGTCAGAGGGGCTGCGGCTTCGGGATTTCCGGCGAGGTGGACTTGGTCGACGTTTAGGTTGTTCGGGCTTCAGGGCTTCGTTGAATTTGTCCAAATTCATGACTTTGGCGTTCTTGGTGTATTCCGTAGGGCCGACCAGTTGTATCATGAATTCGTTCAACGACACTAGGGAATTGCTTAGGGTAAGTCGAACTGCTAGCCGGCCTGGGAGCTCTTCGAAACCCTCAACTTTACCGTAGAGACCTGCATGAGGCCCGGCAATGACCTTCAACGTGGAACCTTTCTTCAGCACCAACTCCTCGGCCGCTTTGGACTGGGGGTTTTGAGCAGCGAGAGCTTTGTCAGCTCCAAGTCCCATCCCTTTGGGCCTAACCTGTGGCGCCGCAGGTGTGACAATCTTCTCGTTCAAACCTATGCCTTTCTTGGGGTCCCACCCCATCCCGCGAAGCATCGCCAACCCAAAATCATCAATCGGCATGTTTTCGTAATCGTCCAAAGTGGATTCTTTCTTGGTCGCGTCGTCCGCTGCACCTGTGATGACCAATTCTGGCTTTTTCTCCTCGGTGACGTCCATTTTAGCACTTTCCAACAACTCCTTGGCAGCCATTTCATCGAGAGTCAGCGGTTTAGCTTCAACCCCATTAGAACTTTGACCGTTGGCATCTCCTGACACTTCAGACTTCTTGTCTTGACTCTCTCCACCTTCGCCACCATTCTCCTCGATCTTAATTCTCCCTCTACTTCCATTTTTCACATCTTCTCTCGCCTTTATAGCCTCCAAAATGCGGTCCCTTACAGAACTTCCTGGCGGCATCGGTATCACCGGTAGAGGCTTCGGTTTGTTAGCTTCCTCGTTCACCAATTTCACAGTATTCTCCTCGACACATTTAATATATTCTACTTGTTCCTTTTCAACGGGTTTGGCCGGAAGCAACGTCGGTTTTTTCACAACTTTGCTGAACCCGAAACTGAACTTTTTGGGCTCTTCCATTTCAACAGTTGAAATTCGGTTGAATCGCACTATAAAAAAAAAAGAGGGTTTTATTGTTTTGGTTCTCACAAGTGGGGCAGGAGCCGACCCCATACTGCGCCCAGATATAATCACAGATAAGTAAGAAAGTCTTACTCCAGAGAAAGGATTCACATAAACTTGCGTTCAGAGGTGAAACTTGCGGGGTCAGGGTGGCCCAGTGAGCTTAAGGCGACAGGTCTTCGTCAGTTTACAAATCAGTCGGAGCGCCGATCAGCCTGGTTCGAATCCGGGCCGAAAACCAATGTTTGACCAAAAATCAATCAAGTGTTGTAATTCCTGGCTTGTCGGCAGACAATTCATCTCTGAACGCAAGTTTATGTCCAAATCGCACTATATTCACTAATCTACTCTATATTTGTCCAAGTAGAAACACATTATGTACTACGTGAGTACGGTAAAATTTGAAGTGAAAACGACTAACCTTCTTTGCGTAGTCAACTTATCACCAAAAATTTTGAGTTTTGTGCAGACTTCGGTCACTATAAAATCATTTTCCACGGCGTAATGGGCATTTTTTCATCAAAGTTCGTTGAAAATAAACTCCAAAACGAGGATGACTTATGTGATGTAAACAAGGGAGCTCAACCCCCAACGAGCTAGCCAACTAACAAAAAAACAGCTGTAGATGTTTAGAGCGATTTTGGTTGATAATACATTAGTAAACGTTCATATGAACTAAATATCTGCTTGATCTTGTTAAAAATACACTAGTGTTAATATAAAATTTGTATTTAATAGCATTAAATCGTCCTGAGTGGAATTTTTAGCACCTGGAGAACTGTAGATCTGCAGAAAACCCCACAACAAGCTTGGCAAATTGTCGTCAGCTGCGTGCTCAATGTTGTGGCTGTTGGCTATCTTTTCGGTGTACCGAACACAAATTACTGGGTCCGCTGTCGTGTCTCAAAAGAGACCTTTGGTCGGCTTTCACGATCCATGTTGAAGGAAAACGAGTAAGGCTATTACGGGGCATTAGGTGGGGGTTTTGTGCAGGGGGTCGAGTGCGGTCTCGTTTTTGAAGGTGTAAGTAGTGGGCGTAGAATCGATCTATGGGGGTCCCGGACCAGTTTGAACACTCCTTAAGATACTAAGATGCTGTTGTGTTTGTGATGGGGTTTGGTCAGTGGGTCCGAGTGTGGGGTCGTTTTCAAAGCTGTAGTGGGCGTAGGATTGATTTGTGGGGGTCCCGGACCTGTCTGAACACTCCAAGAAGCGCTGATATGGGTCTGCTGTGGGTGGGGTTTTAGAAGGGGTTTGGCAGGTGGTGCGAGTGTGGTGTCGTTTTCGATTTGCAGGTAGGTAGACCGTATATGACGAACGGACATTTGATTTTGGAATTCTACGCGTCATGGAATAACAAAGATATGGAATAAGTTATTTCATATCTATGATCATGAAATGTACGTTGCAGTGTGGTGTTCGCCGACGGTGCAGAGGTCTAATCCAATGAGCTGGTTAGGGTGAGAAATGACTCCTCTGCTGAGTATGTACGTTGCATAACGTCAAATTTTGAGGCCGATCAACATTTTAAACCCCCGTCATGAATACCTACATCGGTATGTATGTATACTAAAAATGTTTTAGTTTTTAAATACATGTATTTGGTTGTAAAACAACATTACACGTGGTCCGTTTAAATGATAAACAGTTTAATGTAGGTATGTAATAATAATTTCTTATTTCAAGAATAATGAACCGATAGGTGGGTACCAGAATTCTACTTCAAAAGTCGACGATTCTGCTATGTACCTTACCTACTTTTGGTTGATTGTTCTTGAAATAGGTATTAGCCCTATGACATAGGTAGGGTTATTATTGTATTTGCGACGGGAGTAAAAAATTTAGACATTACACATGAAATGACGCGTGGATTTCAAAAATCAAAATTTGATTTGATTTGACGGCATTTAATGTCCGTCTGTCGTCCGTCGTCCGGGCTGAGCGATTTTTGGTTTATTATTCTTGGAATAATACACCTGTTTTCGCGACGGGGGTCGACGACTCCGATCCATCGATGTGTTAGTTTACTACATCGATTCTCCGATCGGGCTCAAAATTTGACATTATCCGTTTCAAGAGGTCTAGATTCTAAATCCGAAATGTCCGTCCGCCGTACACCGTCCGGGCCGTTTGACAAAATACTTGGTTTACCATCTAGTTGTGCCCGCAAGGTTTTCAGTCCGATCGCCCAAACCCGTGGGGCGCTATGGGGCTAAAATGGGGCTACGGGAGGGTTTTTTTTGGAGGCTTCTGGCTATGGGATCGAGTTAGGTGTCGTTTTCGAAGTATTTTTGGACGTAGAATCCATTTTTTGGGGTCCCGGAACGATCCGATTTCACTTGGTCGATATTTAGGGCTTTCATGGGGCTAAAAATGGGATTTTTGAAGGATCCCAGGATGTTAAATATTTTTCAAGTAAAAAATACAGATAAAAATCACAAAAAAAAAATTTTTCTAATTTTTTCATTGACAGCATTAAATTTCTGCACAAGTAACGTATATCAATGAATAATAAACCCTTGTGTAAAATTTGCAGCGTTTTTAATCTGAAATATTGGCAAGTTACTCGGTTTACCATTTAGTTGTGCCCGCAAGGTTTTCAGCCCAATCGCCCAAACCCGTGGAGCTCTTTGGGGCTGAAAAGGGGCAAAAGGGTTTTGGCTATGAGGTCGAGATAAATGGCGTTTTCGAAGGATTTTTTGGGGACCCAAGGAGCTTAGAAGAAGCTTGTGGGGACCCCAGAACGATCCAACTTCACCGGGGGCATCACGAAGCTCGTTCCATCTGTTCACTCTAACCCTCTATAAGCTCTACATCCAAGTCTACGAAATATGTCGAAGAGGAAGAAGCGGGATTTTCCTCGGAACTCGAAGTCGAATGAATTCCGACAAATCCGTCAGCCATATTGGATGTAGGTGGAGGTGGGTGCAGGACTCCGTCAAAATCTTATGAGATGAAATATCCCACCGATTGCAAATCCGATTGGTTTAGTGCGAACGCGTTAGCAATTTGAAAAAATAAAGTGTCGTTCGTGTGTATACGTTACAACCCGCGCGTGCGATGGTGTCCCGAAACGGGTGAATCTTCGAACTCGGTAAGTTTTTGAAATGGCTTCCCCATCAGAGGCTATTCGTCGTAGCCAAATTTTTCAGTTTGTTGCTTGCGTGCATTTCAAATCCACCCTACTCCGACAATTTCGTTCATCACGATTTATTCTGCGCCGTTGAGTTTTACTTCTCGCCATGTCACTTGCCCTCTTGGGATGTCATTTGACATGCCCTTGTATGGAGTTCAACATACGCGCACCCCCCCAGAACACGGTAGTTGACTTTATTTTCCATATCACTTTGTCGCCGTCTACCCCAAACTCCCTCGTTATCCCGATTATTGATTTTTCAAGATTTTCCATCATTCAGTTCACTCCTTGCCTGCGATAAAAATAGTTTTCTAGTAATCCAATTGTTTACAAACAGTGTTAGGGTGGGTCATGCACAGGGCCCAACTTCCTACTCCCCCACATCATCACCCACATTTCATTTTTACGCCCCTTTAGGCCTTTAAGGATTAGGTATAAGACTTATACTTAGTGCTGCATTTGTTTTTTTTCTAGTTTGTAGTTGAGCTCTTTTGGAAAATTGTGGATATTCGTAATCGTGTTTACAATTACTGGGCCCACGATTGACCTGAAAACTAGTTGGCTTTTATGAACCTGCGTACTGCGGTAACGAGATGAATGATGGCGATGCTGTTTACTTTTTTCTTCAATAACGAACCCAATTTAATCGTAGTGTCGTCGGCCGTTTTGAGTATTTTTGCGTGACATTGACACTTGGTGACCTTGTGGTTCATTTCCTCGCCGAGGTTTAATTGTACAGTCGATCTGAGGTCACATTTTGTTCAAATTGAAGAGAGTGCCGTGAAAATAACAGCTGGTACCTCATAACTCCAAAAATGGCTTTGTGGCGAGACCAGAGACAGCGGCACAGTGGTCTGGAAACCCCTAAAGACGGCATTAAGGTATGATAGGTACCTGAAATACGTATGAGAGGTAGATACGGTATCTGATCTATTCTGTAAAGTATGATAGATACCTACCTGAAGCAGGTAGATGCTCTTCTAATACGCGGCCTCCTTGAGCCCAACATGCGGCCAACCGTGGAACCGGTATTTGCAATAAACCAAAGTAAGGTTAAGGTCGGAAAAATCAGACACCAATGCCATTTTGAAATAAATTACAGCATTGTTGATGCGTTGTCACAGTCTGGATCCAGATTAGCGGTTCACATATTTGACGTTATTTTGGCGTCTAGCCATGAGCATTCAACTTCCTGGGTATGAAGTGGTAGTAGGGTTGAAATAATTTCCATGCAAGTCACTTCATCAATTGGGAATAGACCTCTTTCAGGAGCATTATGGCTGTTGGGTGAGACGGTGAGATGGACCAGACCTGAACAACTGGCAGTAATATTACGCGTTATCTTGGATGTAGGTATTCCAAAAGTCTACACCAGTCAAAACAGAAAGGTTGTAGACAAACTGGTGGCCGCGTATTAGCACAATTCTGTCTTAAGGTAGACTGGGTGGCCGCGTACTAGAAGAGAAGGCAGGCAGGGTAGCCGCGGATTGAAAGAACACCCAGCAGGTATGATAGGTTCCTGAAATAGTTATCCTGAAATCTGGATACATAGATAACTGAAATGATCTTTAGTCGGTGACAGGATTAAACAGAAGTTGGAAATAGTTGCCTATTTGTGCAGCTTGATTGTGGCTAAACGGCTGAACCGATTCTAATGTTTAAAGATGTCATTTGACGCAGTATTTTATGATCTCCAACTTTGTAATTTAAACGTTTTCTCTATTATGCTTAGTTGTCGAGTTATTGGTGAAAAACTGGAAAAAAATCGAGATTTTTTTGGCGGCCATCAGTTTTCCCGGCAAACATTTTTCTACAGTGAAATCTGGATAATTGGAACCTGGGTTAGTGGAATTCCTCTACGAGTGGAACGAAACTGCCGGTCCCTCCCCCTTGAAAGTCGAAAACCTCTATGAGTGGCTTTCAGAAGGATATGTGGAGAAAGTAGTGCAGTTGTCGGTGTATGTAGTCAGTGGGTAAAAGATCTCCCAGCTCTCATTCAAAGTTACGCCTCGGAAGACATAGTATAAAATGAATATTATTCAACGCTGATGAGCCGGGCTCATTCTATAGGTGCCTACCGGAACACCACAGTCACGTTCAAAGTTTCTTAAAATTACCCTTCACCTGGATAAGTGGAATACGGGACTTCAGAACCTGGATAAGTGGAAAACTGGGTTACTAGAATACCTGGATGAGTGGAATTTTAACTTCGGTCCCCTGCGATTCCACTTATCCAGGTTTCACTTTTTCAATCAAAACCTTTTTTATATTTAAAAAAATAAATTATAACTTTGAATAAAAAATTATTTAAAAAAAAAGCTTCTACACCAATGCCCCCCTTTCAATCCTCTGGTCTAAAGCGTATTGGTCCAAAGATAACGCGAAAACTATACGAAGCCAGTAGGTTTTTAAGATATTGAGCAAAGCCGCAAGTTCCCGTAGCCGATCTCTACGTTTCTTTTTTCAACAGGCCCTACTGAGTGTTTCTAGACCTACCGCACTTGGCGCACGGTTTTCCTTGTCTTTTGAAATTTTTGGTATTTTTCGATAATATCGAAAAATATTATTTTATTCAAAAACGCAAGCTAAAACCGACTAGGAAATGGATCTTTATCTTATGAATGGATCTTTATCTTTACGAAAGGATCTTTATCTTATGAAAGGATCTTTATCTTATGAAAGGATCTTTATCTAATGAAAGGATCTTTATCTAATGAAAGGATCTTTATCTTATGAAAGGATATTTATCTAATGAAAGGATCTTTATCTTATGAAAGGATCTTCATCTTATTAAAGGATCTTTATCTTATGAAAGGATCTTTATCTTATGAAAGGATCTTTATCTTATGAAAGGATCTTTATCTTATGAAAGGATCTTATGAAAGGATCTTTTTCTTATGAAAGGATCTTTATCTTATGAAAGGATATTTATCTAATGAAAGGATCTTTATCTTATGAAAGGATCTTCATCTTATTAAAGGATCTTTATCTTATGAAAGGATCTTTATCTAATGAAAGGATCTTTACCTCATGAAAGGATCTTTATCTTATGAAAGGATCTTTACCTCATGAAAGGATCTTTATCTTATGAAAGGATCTTTATCTTATGAAAGGATCTTTATCTTATGAAAGGATCTTTGTCTTATGAATGGATCTTTATCTTATGAAAGGATCTTTATCTTATGAAAGGATCTTTATCTTATTAAAGGATCTTTATCTTATGAAAGGATCTTTATCTTATGAAAGGATCTTTATCTTATGAATGGATCTTTATCTAATGAAAGGATCTTTATCTTATGAAAGGATCTTTATCTTATGAAAGGATCTTTATCTAATGAAAGAATCTTTATCTTATGGAAGGATCTTTATCTTATGAATGGATCTTTATCTTATGAAAAGATCTTATGAAAGGATCTTTATCTTATGAAAGGATCTGATGAAAGGATCTTTATCTTATGAAAGGATCTTATGAAAGGATCTTTACCTCATGAAAGGATCTTTATCTTATGAAAGGATCTTTACCTCATGAAAGGATCTTTATCTTATGAAAGGATCTTTACCTCATGAAAGGATCTTTATCTTATGAAAGGATCTTTACCTCATGAAAGGAGCTTTATCTTATGAAAGGATCTTTATCTTATGAAAGGATCTTTATCTAATGAAAGGATCTTTATCTTATGAAAGGATCTTTATCTTATGAAAGGATCTTTATCTTATGAAAGGATCTTTATCTTATGAATGGATCTTTATCTAATGAAAGGATCTTTATCTTATGAAAGGATCTTTATCTTATGAAAGGATCTTTATCTAATGAAAGGATCTTTATCTAATGAAAGGATCTTTATCTTATGAAAGGATCTTTATCTAATGAAAGGATCTTTATCTTATGAAAGGATCTTTATCTTATGAAAGGATCTTTATCTAATGAAAGGATCTTTATCTTATGAAAGGATCTTTATCTAATGAAAGGATCTTTATCTTATGAAAGGATCTTTATCTTATGAAAGGATCTTTATCTAATGAAAGGATCTTTATCTTATGAAAGGATCTTTATCTTATGAAAGGATCTTTATCTTATGAATGGATCTTTATCTAATGAAAGGATCTTATGAAAGGATCTTTATCTAATGAAAGGATCTTTATCTTATGAAAATATCTTATGAAAGGATCTTTTTCTTATGAAAGGATCTTTATCTAATGAAAGGATCTTTACCTCATGAAAGGATCTTTATCTTATGAAAGGATCTTTACCTCATGAAAGGATCTTTATCTCATGAAAGGATCTTTATCTTATGAAAGGATCTTTGTCTTATGAATGGATCTTTATCTTATGAAAGGATCTTTATCTTATGAAAGGATCTTTATCTAATGAAAGGATCTTTATCTTATGAAAGGATCTTTATCTTATGAAAGGATCTTTATCTTATGAATGGATCTTTATCTAATGAAAGGATCTTTATCTTATGAAAGGATCTTTATCTTATGAAAGGATCTTTATCTAATGAAAGGATCTTTATCTAATGAAAGGATCTTTATCTTATGAAAGGATCTTTATCTAATGAAAGGATCTTTATCTTATGAAAGGATCTTTATCTTATGAAAGGATCTTTATCTAATGAAAGGATCTTTATCTTATGAAAGGATCTTTATCTAATGAAAGGATCTTTATCTTATGAAAGGATCTTTATCTTATGAAAGGATCTTTATCTAATGAAAGGATCTTTATCTAATGAAAGGATCTTTATCTTATGAAAGGATCTTTATCTTATGAAAGGATCTTTATCTTATGAATGGATCTTTATCTAATGAAAGGATCTTTATCTTATGAAAGGATCTTTATCTTATGAATGGATCTTTATCTAATGAAAGGATCTTTATCTTATGAAAGGATCTTTATCTTATGAAAGGATCTTTATCTAATGAAAGGATCTTTATCTAATGAAAGGATCTTTATCTTATGAAAGGATCTTTATCTTATGAAAGGATCTTTATCTAATGAAAGGATCTTTATCTTATGAAAGGATCTTTATCTTATGAAAGGATCTTTATCTTATGAATGGATCTTTATCTAATGAAAGGATCTTATGAAAGGATCTTTATCTAATGAAAGGATCTTTATCTTATGAAAATATCTTATGAAAGGATCTTTTTCTTATGAAAGGATCTTTATCTAATGAAAGGATCTTTACCTCATGAAAGGATCTTTATCTTATGAAAGGATCTTTACCTCATGAAAGGATCTTTATCTTATGAAAGGATCTTTATCTTATGAAAGGATCTTTGTCTTATGAATGGATCTTTATCTTATGAAAGGATCTTTATCTTATGAAAGGATCTTTATCTAATGAAAGGATCTTTATCTTATGAAAGGATCTTTATCTTATGAAAGGATCTTTATCTTATGAATGGATCTTTATCTAATGAAAGGATCTTTATCTTATGAAAGGATCTTTATCTTATGAAAGGATCTTTATCTAATGAAAGGATCTTTATCTAATGAAAGGATCTTTATCTTATGAAAGGATCTTTATCTAATGAAAGGATCTTTATCTTATGAAAGGATCTTTATCTTATGAAAGGATCTTTATCTAATGAAAGGATCTTTATCTTATGAAAGGATCTTTATCTAATGAAAGGATCTTTATCTTATGAAAGGATCTTTATCTTATGAAAGGATCTTTATCTAATGAAAGGATCTTTATCTAATGAAAGGATCTTTATCTTATGAAAGGATCTTTATCTTATGAAAGGATCTTTATCTTATGAATGGATCTTTATCTAATGAAAGGATCTTTATCTTATGAAAGGATCTTTATCTTATGAATGGATCTTTATCTAATGAAAGGATCTTTATCTTATGAAAGGATCTTTATCTTATGAAAGGATCTTTATCTAATGAAAGGATCTTTATCTAATGAAAGTATCTTATGAAAGGATCTTTATCTAATGAAAGGATCTTTATCTTATGAATGGATCTTTATCTTATGAAAGGATCTTTATCTAATGAAAGGATCTTTATCTTATGAAAGGATCTTTATCTTATGAAAGGATCTTTATCTTATGAATGGATCTTTATCTTATGAAAGGATCTTATGAAAGGATCTTTATCTTATGAAAGGATCTTTATCTTATGAAAGGATCTTTATCTTATGAAAGGATCTTTATCTAATGAAAGGATCTTTATCTTATGAAAGAATCTTTATCTTATGGAAGGATCTTTATCTTATGAATGGATCTTTATCTTATGAAAAGATCTTATGAAAGGATCTTTATCTTATGAAAGGATCTTTACCTCATGAAAGGATCTTTATCTTATGAAAGGATCATTATCTTATGAAAGGATCTTATGAAAGGATCTTTATCTTATGAAAGGATCTTTATCTTATGAAAGGATCTTTATCTTGTGAAAGGATCTTATGAAAGGATCTTTATCTTATGAAAGGAACTTTACCTCATGAAAGGATCTTTATCTTATGAAAGGATCTTTATCTTATGAAAGGATCTTTACCTCATGAAAGGATCTTTATCTTACGAAAGGATCTTTATCTTACGAAAGGATCTTCATCTTATGAAAGGATCTTTATCTAATGAAAGGATCTTTATCTAATGAAAGGATCTTTATCTTATGAAAGGATCTTTATCTAATGAAAGGATCTTTATCTTATGAAAGGATCTTCATCTTATTAAAGGATCTTTATCTTATGAAAGGATCTTTATCTTATGAAAGGATCTTTATCTTATGAAAGGATCTTTATCTTATGAAAGGATCTTTATCTTATGAAAGGATCTTTATCTTATGAAAGGATCTTTGTCTTATAAATGGATCTTTATCTTATGAAAGGATCTTTATCTTATGAAAGGATCTTTATCTAATGAAAGGATCTTTATCTTATGAAAGGATCTTTATCTTATGAAAGGATCTTTATCTTATGAATGGATCTTTATCTAATGAAAGGATCTTTATCTTATGAAAGGATCTTTATCTTATGAAAGGATCTTTATCTAATGAAAGGATCTTTATCTAATGAAAGGATCTTTATCTTATGAAAGGATCTTTATCTAATGAAAGGATCTTTATCTTATGAAAGGATCTTTATCTTATGAAAGGATCATTATCTAATGAAAGGATCTTTATCTTATGAAAGGATCTTTATCTAATGAAAGGATCTTTATCTTATGAAAGGATCTTTATCTTATGAAAGGATCTTTATCTAATGAAAGGATCTTTATCTTATGAAAGGATCTTTATCTTATGAAAGGATCTTTATCTTATGAAAGGATCTTTATCTTATGAAACGATCTTTATCTTATGAAAGGATCTTTGTCTTATGAATGGATCTTTATCTTATGAAAGGATCTTTATCTTATGAAAGGATCTTTATCTTATGAAAGGATCTTTATCTTATGAAAGGATCTTTGTCTTATGAATGGATCTTTATCTTATGAAAGGATCTTTATCTTATGAAAGGATCTTTATCTAATGAAAGGATCTTTATCTTATGAAATGATCTTTATCTTATGAAAGGATCTTTATCTTATGAATGGATCTTTATCTAATGAAAGGATCTTTATCTTATGAAAGGATCTTTATCTTATGAAAGGATCTTTATCTAATGAAAGGATCTTTATCTTATGAAAGGATCTTTATCTTATGAAAGGATCTTTATCTAATGAAAGGATCTTTATCTTATGAAAGGATCTTTATCTTATGAAAGGATCTTTATCTTATGAATGGATCTTTATCTTATGAAAGGATCTTATGAAAGGATCTTTATCTAATGAAAGGATCTTTATCTTATGAAAGGATCTTTATCTTATGAAAGGATCTTTATCTAATGAAAGGATCTTTATCTTATGAAAGGATCTTTATCTTATGAAAGGATCTTTATCTAATGAAAGGATCTTTATCTTATGAAAGAATCTTTATCTTATGGAAGGATCTTTATCTTATGAATGGATCTTTATCTTATGAAAAGATCTTATGAAAGGATCTTTATCTTATGAAAGGATCTGATGAAAGGATCTTTATCTTATGAAAGGATCTTATGAAAGGATCTTTACCTCATGAAAGGATCTTTATCTTATGAAAGGATCTTTACCTCATGAAAGGATCTTTATCTTATGAAAGGATCTTTACCTCATGAAAGGATCTTTATCTTATGAAAGGATCTTTACCTCATGAAAGGAGCTTTATCTTATGAAAGGATCTTTATCTTATGAAAGGATCTTTATCTAATGAAAGGATCTTTATCTTATGAAAGGATCTTTATCTTATGAAAGGATCTTTATCTTATGAAAGGATCTTTATCTTATGAATGGATCTTTATCTAATGAAAGGATCTTTATCTTATGAAAGGATCTTTATCTTATGAAAGGATCTTTATCTAATGAAAGGATCTTTATCTAATGAAAGGATCTTTATCTTATGAAAGGATCTTTATCTAATGAAAGGATCTTTATCTTATGAAAGGATCTTTATCTTATGAAAGGTTCTTTATCTAATGAAAGGATCTTTATCTTATGAAAGGATCTTTATCTAATGAAAGGATCTTTATCTTATGAAAGGATCTTTATCTTATGAAAGGATCTTTATCTAATGAAAGGATCTTTATCTTATGAAAGGATCTTTATCTTATGAAAGGATCTTTATCTTATGAATGGATCTTTATCTAATGAAAGGATCTTATGAAAGGATCTTTATCTAATGAAAGGATCTTTATCTTATGAAAATATCTTATGAAAGGATCTTTTTCTTATGAAAGGATCTTTATCTAATGAAAGGATCTTTATCTAATGAAAGTATCTTATGAAAGGATCTTTATCTAATGAAAGGATCTTTATCTTATGAATGGATCTTTATCTTATGAAAGGATCTTTATCTAATGAATGGATCTTTATCTTATGAAAGGATCTTTATCTTATGAAAGGATCTTTATCTAATGAAAGGATCTTTATCTTATGAAAGGATCTTTATCTTATGAAAGGATCTTTATCTTATGAATGGATCTTTATCTAATGAAAGGATCTTTATCTTATGAAAGGATCTTTATCTTATGAAAGGATCTTTATCTAATGAAAGGATCTTTATCTAATGAAAGGATCTTTATCTTATGAAAGGATCTTTATCTAATGAAAGGATCTTTATCTTATGAAAGGATCTTTATCTTATGAAAGGATCTTTATCTAATGAAAGGATCTTTATCTTATGAAAGGATCTTTATCTAATGAAAGGATCTTTATCTTATGAAAGGATCTTTATCTTATGAAAGGATCTTTATCTAATGAAAGGATCTTTATCTAATGAAAGGATCTTTATCTTATGAAAGGATCTTTATCTTATGAAAGGATCTTTATCTTATGAATGGATCTTTATCTAATGAAAGGATCTTTATCTTATGAAAGGATCTTTATCTTATGAATGGATCTTTATCTAATGAAAGGATCTTTATCTTATGAAAGGATCTTTATCTTATGAAAGGATCTTTATCTAATGAAAGGATCTTTATCTAATGAAAGGATCTTTATCTTATGAAAGGATCTTTATCTTATGAAAGGATCTTTATCTAATGAAAGGATCTTTATCTTATGAAAGGATCTTTATCTTATGAAAGGATCTTTATCTTATGAATGGATCTTTATCTAATGAAAGGATCTTATGAAAGGATCTTTATCTAATGAAAGGATCTTTATCTTATGAAAATATCTTATGAAAGGATCTTTTTCTTATGAAAGGATCTTTATCTAATGAAAGGATCTTTACCTCATGAAAGGATCTTTATCTTATGAAAGGATCTTTACCTCATGAAAGGATCTTTATCTTATGAAAGGATCTTTATCTTATGAAAGGATCTTTGTCTTATGAATGGATCTTTATCTTATGAAAGGATCTTTATCTTATGAAAGGATCTTTATCTAATGAAAGGATCTTTATCTTATGAAAGGATCTTTATCTTATGAAAGGATCTTTATCTTATGAATGGATCTTTATCTAATGAAAGGATCTTTATCTTATGAAAGGATCTTTATCTTATGAAAGGATCTTTATCTAATGAAAGGATCTTTATCTAATGAAAGGATCTTTATCTTATGAAAGGATCTTTATCTAATGAAAGGATCTTTATCTTATGAAAGGATCTTTATCTTATGAAAGGATCTTTATCTAATGAAAGGATCTTTATCTTATGAAAGGATCTTTATCTAATGAAAGGATCTTTATCTTATGAAAGGATCTTTATCTTATGAAAGGATCTTTATCTAATGAAAGGATCTTTATCTTATGAAAGGATCTTTATCTTATGAAAGGATCTTTATCTTATGAATGGATCTTTATCTAATGAAAGGATCTTTATCTTATGAAAGGATCTTTATCTTATGAATGGATCTTTATCTAATGAAAGGATCTTTATCTTATGAAAGGATCTTTATCTTATGAAAGGATCTTTATCTAATGAAAGGATCTTTATCTAATGAAAGTATCTTATGAAAGGATCTTTATCTAATGAAAGGATCTTTATCTTATGAATGGATCTTTATCTTATGAAAGGATCTTTATCTAATGAAAGGATCTTTATCTTATGAAAGGATCTTTATCTTATGAAAGGATCTTTATCTTATGAATGGATCTTTATCTTATGAAAGGATCTTATGAAAGGATCTTTATCTTATGAAAGGATCTTTATCTTATGAAAGGATCTTTATCTTATGAAAGGATCTTTATCTAATGAAAGGATCTTTATCTTATGAAAGAATCTTTATCTTATGGAAGGATCTTTATCTTATGAATGGATCTTTATCTTATGAAAAGATCTTATGAAAGGATCTTTATCTTATGAAAGGATCTTTACCTCTTGAAAGGATCTTTATCTTATGGAAGGATCTTTATCTTATGAAAGGATCTTTATCTTATGAAAGGATCTTTATCTTACGAAAGGATCTTTATCTTACGAAAGGATCTTTATCTTATGAAAGGATCTTTATCTTATGAAAGGATCTTTATCTAATGAAAGGATCTTTATCTTATGAAAGGATCTTTATCTTATGAAAGGATCTTTATCTTATGAATGGATCTTATGTAAGGATCTTTTTCTTATGAAAGGATCTTTATCTAATGAAAGGATCTTTACCTCATGAAAGGATCTTTATCTTATGAATGGATCTTTATCTTATGAAAGGATCTTATGAAAGGATCTTTATCTTATGAAAGGATCTTTATCTAATGAAAGGATCTTTATCTTATGAAAGGATCTTTATCTTATAAAAGGATCTTTACCTCATGAAAGGATCTTTATCTTATGAAAGGATCATTATCTTATGAAAGGATCTTATGAAAGGATCTTTATCTTATGAAAGGATCTTTACCTCATGAAAGGAGCTTTATCTTATGAATGGATCTTATGTAAGGATCTTTTTCTTATGAAAGGATCTTTATCTAATGAAAGGATCTTTACCTCATGAAAGGATCTTTATCTTATGAATGGATCTTTATCTTATGAAAGGATCTTATGAAAGGATCTTTATCTTATGAAAGGATCTTTATCTAATGAAAGGATCTTTATCTTATGAAAGGATCTTTATCTTATAAAAGGATCTTTACCTCATGAAAGGATCTTTATCTTATGAAAGGATCATTATCTTATGAAAGGATCTTATGAAAGGATCTTTATCTTATGAAAGGATCTTTATCTTATGAAAGGATCTTATGAAAGGATCTTTATCTTATGAAAGGAACTTTACCTCATGAAAGGATCTTTATCTTATGAAAGGATCTTTATCTTATGAAAGGATCTTTACCTCATGAAAGGATCTTTATCTTACGAAAGGATCTTTATTTTACGAAAGGATCTTCATCTTATGAAAGGATCTTTATCTAATGAAAGGATCTTTATCTAATGAAAGGATCTTTATCTTATGAAAGGATCTTTATCTTATGAAAGGATCTTTATCTTATGAAAGGATCTTTATCTTATGAAAGGATCTTTATCTTATGAAAGGATCTTTATCTTATGAAAGGATCTTTGTCTTATAAATGGATCTTTATCTTATGAAAGGATCTTTATCTTATGAAAGGATCTTTATCTAATGAAAGGATCTTTATCTTATGAAAGGATCTTTATCTTATGAATGGATCTTTATCTAATGAAAGGATCTTTATCTTATGAAAGGATCTTTATCTTATGAAAGGATCTTTATCTAATGAAAGGATCTTTATCTAATGAAAGGATCTTTATCATATGAAAGGATCTTTATCTAATGAAAGGATCTTTATCTTATGAAAGGATCTTTATCTTATGAAAGGATCTTTATCTAATGAAAGGATCTTTATCTTATGAAAGGATCTTTATCTAATGAAAGGATCTTTATCTTATGAAAGGATCTTTATCTAATGAAAGGATCTTTATCTTATGAAAGGATCTTTATCTTATGAAAGGATCTTTATCTAATGAAAGGATCTTTATCTTATGAAAGGATCTTTATCTAATGAAAGGATCTTTATCTTATGAAAGGATCTTTATCTTATGAAAGGATCTTTATCTAATGAAAGGATCTTTATCTTATGAAAGGATCTTTATCTTATGAAAGGATCTTTATCTTATGAATGGATCTTTATCTAATGAAAGGATCTTATGAAAGGATCTTTATCTAATGAAAGGATCTTTATCTTATGAAAATATCTTATGAAAGGATCTTTTTCTTATGAAAGGATCTTTATCTAATGAAAGGATCTTTACCTCATGAAAGGATCTTTATCTTATGAAAGGATCTTTACCTCATGAAAGGATCTTTATCTCATGAAAGGATCTTTATCTTATGAAAGGATCTTTGTCTTATGAATGGATCTTTATCTTATGAAAGGATCTTTATCTTATGAAAGGATCTTTATCTAATGAAAGGATCTTTATCTTATGAAAGGATCTTTATCTTATGAAAGGATCTTTATCTTATGAATGGATCTTTATCTAATGAAAGGATCTTTATCTTATGAAAGGATCTTTATCTTATGAAAGGATCTTTATCTAATGAAAGGATCTTTATCTAATGAAAGGATCTTTATCTTATGAAAGGATCTTTATCTAATGAAAGGATCTTTATCTTATGAAAGGATCTTTATCTTATGAAAGGATCTTTATCTAATGAAAGGATCTTTATCTTATGAAAGGATCTTTATCTAATGAAAGGATCTTTATCTTATGAAAGGATCTTTATCTTATGAAAGGATCTTTATCTAATGAAAGGATCTTTATCTAATGAAAGGATCTTTATCTTATGAAAGGATCTTTATCTTATGAAAGGATCTTTATCTTATGAATGGATCTTTATCTAATGAAAGGATCTTTATCTTATGAAAGGATCTTTATCTTATGAATGGATCTTTATCTAATGAAAGGATCTTTATCTTATGAAAGGATCTTTATCTTATGAAAGGATCTTTATCTAATGAAAGGATCTTTATCTAATGAAAGGATCTTTATCTTATGAAAGGATCTTTATCTTATGAAAGGATCTTTATCTAATGAAAGGATCTTTATCTTATGAAAGGATCTTTATCTTATGAAAGGATCTTTATCTTATGAATGGATCTTTATCTAATGAAAGGATCTTATGAAAGGATCTTTATCTAATGAAAGGATCTTTATCTTATGAAAATATCTTATGAAAGGATCTTTTTCTTATGAAAGGATCTTTATCTAATGAAAGGATCTTTACCTCATGAAAGGATCTTTATCTTATGAAAGGATCTTTACCTCATGAAAGGATCTTTATCTTATGAAAGGATCTTTATCTTATGAAAGGATCTTTGTCTTATGAATGGATCTTTATCTTATGAAAGGATCTTTATCTTATGAAAGGATCTTTATCTAATGAAAGGATCTTTATCTTATGAAAGGATCTTTATCTTATGAAAGGATCTTTATCTTATGAATGGATCTTTATCTAATGAAAGGATCTTTATCTTATGAAAGGATCTTTATCTTATGAAAGGATCTTTATCTAATGAAAGGATCTTTATCTAATGAAAGGATCTTTATCTTATGAAAGGATCTTTATCTAATGAAAGGATCTTTATCTTATGAAAGGATCTTTATCTTATGAAAGGATCTTTATCTAATGAAAGGATCTTTATCTTATGAAAGGATCTTTATCTAATGAAAGGATCTTTATCTTATGAAAGGATCTTTATCTTATGAAAGGATCTTTATCTAATGAAAGGATCTTTATCTAATGAAAGGATCTTTATCTTATGAAAGGATCTTTATCTTATGAAAGGATCTTTATCTTATGAATGGATCTTTATCTAATGAAAGGATCTTTATCTTATGAAAGGATCTTTATCTTATGAATGGATCTTTATCTAATGAAAGGATCTTTATCTTATGAAAGGATCTTTATCTTATGAAAGGATCTTTATCTAATGAAAGGATCTTTATCTAATGAAAGTATCTTATGAAAGGATCTTTATCTAATGAAAGGATCTTTATCTTATGAATGGATCTTTATCTTATGAAAGGATCTTTATCTAATGAAAGGATCTTTATCTTATGAAAGGATCTTTATCTTATGAAAGGATCTTTATCTTATGAATGGATCTTTATCTTATGAAAGGATCTTATGAAAGGATCTTTATCTTATGAAAGGATCTTTATCTTATGAAAGGATCTTTATCTTATGAAAGGATCTTTATCTAATGAAAGGATCTTTATCTTATGAAAGAATCTTTATCTTATGGAAGGATCTTTATCTTATGAATGGATCTTTATCTTATGAAAAGATCTTATGAAAGGATCTTTATCTTATGAAAGGATCTTTACCTCATGAAAGGATCTTTATCTTATGAAAGGATCATTATCTTATGAAAGGATCTTATGAAAGGATCTTTATCTTATGAAAGGATCTTTATCTTATGAAAGGATCTTTATCTTGTGAAAGGATCTTATGAAAGGATCTTTATCTTATGAAAGGAACTTTACCTCATGAAAGGATCTTTATCTTATGAAAGGATCTTTATCTTATGAAAGGATCTTTACCTCATGAAAGGATCTTTATCTTACGAAAGGATCTTTATCTTACGAAAGGATCTTCATCTTATGAAAGGATCTTTATCTAATGAAAGGATCTTTATCTAATGAAAGGATCTTTATCTTATGAAAGGATCTTTATCTAATGAAAGGATCTTTATCTTATGAAAGGATCTTCATCTTATTAAAGGATCTTTATCTTATGAAAGGATCTTTATCTTATGAAAGGATCTTTATCTTATGAAAGGATCTTTATCTTATGAAAGGATCTTTATCTTATGAAAGGATCTTTATCTTATGAAAGGATCTTTGTCTTATAAATGGATCTTTATCTTATGAAAGGATCTTTATCTTATGAAAGGATCTTTATCTAATGAAAGGATCTTTATCTTATGAAAGGATCTTTATCTTATGAAAGGATCTTTATCTTATGAATGGATCTTTATCTAATGAAAGGATCTTTATCTTATGAAAGGATCTTTATCTTATGAAAGGATCTTTATCTAATGAAAGGATCTTTATCTAATGAAAGGATCTTTATCTTATGAAAGGATCTTTATCTAATGAAAGGATCTTTATCTTATGAAAGGATCTTTATCTTATGAAAGGATCATTATCTAATGAAAGGATCTTTATCTTATGAAAGGATCTTTATCTAATGAAAGGATCTTTATCTTATGAAAGGATCTTTATCTTATGAAAGGATCTTTATCTAATGAAAGGATCTTTATCTTATGAAAGGATCTTTATCTTATGAAAGGATCTTTATCTTATGAAAGGATCTTTATCTTATGAAACGATCTTTATCTTATGAAAGGATCTTTGTCTTATGAATGGATCTTTATCTTATGAAAGGATCTTTATCTTATGAAAGGATCTTTATCTTATGAAAGGATCTTTATCTTATGAAAGGATCTTTGTCTTATGAATGGATCTTTATCTTATGAAAGGATCTTTATCTTATGAAAGGATCTTTATCTAATGAAAGGATCTTTATCTTATGAAATGATCTTTATCTTATGAAAGGATCTTTATCTTATGAATGGATCTTTATCTAATGAAAGGATCTTTATCTTATGAAAGGATCTTTATCTTATGAAAGGATCTTTATCTAATGAAAGGATCTTTATCTTATGAAAGGATCTTTATCTTATGAAAGGATCTTTATCTAATGAAAGGATCTTTATCTTATGAAAGGATCTTTATCTTATGAAAGGATCTTTATCTTATGAATGGATCTTTATCTTATGAAAGGATCTTATGAAAGGATCTTTATCTAATGAAAGGATCTTTATCTTATGAAAGGATCTTTATCTTATGAAAGGATCTTTATCTAATGAAAGGATCTTTATCTTATGAAAGGATCTTTATCTTATGAAAGGATCTTTATCTAATGAAAGGATCTTTATCTTATGAAAGAATCTTTATCTTATGGAAGGATCTTTATCTTATGAATGGATCTTTATCTTATGAAAAGATCTTATGAAAGGATCTTTATCTTATGAAAGGATCTGATGAAAGGATCTTTATCTTATGAAAGGATCTTATGAAAGGATCTTTACCTCATGAAAGGATCTTTATCTTATGAAAGGATCTTTACCTCATGAAAGGATCTTTATCTTATGAAAGGATCTTTACCTCATGAAAGGATCTTTATCTTATGAAAGGATCTTTACCTCATGAAAGGAGCTTTATCTTATGAAAGGATCTTTATCTTATGAAAGGATCTTTATCTAATGAAAGGATCTTTATCTTATGAAAGGATCTTTATCTTATGAAAGGATCTTTATCTTATGAAAGGATCTTTATCTTATGAATGGATCTTTATCTAATGAAAGGATCTTTATCTTATGAAAGGATCTTTATCTTATGAAAGGATCTTTATCTAATGAAAGGATCTTTATCTAATGAAAGGATCTTTATCTTATGAAAGGATCTTTATCTAATGAAAGGATCTTTATCTTATGAAAGGATCTTTATCTTATGAAAGGTTCTTTATCTAATGAAAGGATCTTTATCTTATGAAAGGATCTTTATCTAATGAAAGGATCTTTATCTTATGAAAGGATCTTTATCTTATGAAAGGATCTTTATCTAATGAAAGGATCTTTATCTTATGAAAGGATCTTTATCTTATGAAAGGATCTTTATCTTATGAATGGATCTTTATCTAATGAAAGGATCTTATGAAAGGATCTTTATCTAATGAAAGGATCTTTATCTTATGAAAATATCTTATGAAAGGATCTTTTTCTTATGAAAGGATCTTTATCTAATGAAAGGATCTTTATCTAATGAAAGTATCTTATGAAAGGATCTTTATCTAATGAAAGGATCTTTATCTTATGAATGGATCTTTATCTTATGAAAGGATCTTTATCTAATGAATGGATCTTTATCTTATGAAAGGATCTTTATCTTATGAAAGGATCTTTATCTAATGAAAGGATCTTTATCTTATGAAAGGATCTTTATCTTATGAAAGGATCTTTATCTTATGAATGGATCTTTATCTAATGAAAGGATCTTTATCTTATGAAAGGATCTTTATCTTATGAAAGGATCTTTATCTAATGAAAGGATCTTTATCTAATGAAAGGATCTTTATCTTATGAAAGGATCTTTATCTTATGAAAGGATCTTTATCTTATGAAAGGATCTTTATCTAATGAAAGGATCTTTATCTTATGAAAGGATCTTTATCTTATGAAAGGATCTTTATCTAATGAAAGGATCTTTATCTTATGAAAGGATCTTTATCTAATGAAAGGATCTTTATCTTATGAAAGGATCTTTATCTTATGAAAGGATCTTTATCTAATGAAAGGATCTTTATCTAATGAAAGGATCTTTATCTTATGAAAGGATCTTTATCTTATGAAAGGATCTTTATCTTATGAATGGATCTTTATCTAATGAAAGGATCTTTATCTTATGAAAGGATCTTTATCTTATGAATGGATCTTTATCTAATGAAAGGATCTTTATCTTATGAAAGGATCTTTATCTTATGAAAGGATCTTTATCTAATGAAAGGATCTTTATCTAATGAAAGGATCTTTATCTTATGAAAGGATCTTTATCTTATGAAAGGATCTTTATCTAATGAAAGGATCTTTATCTTATGAAAGGATCTTTATCTTATGAAAGGATCTTTATCTTATGAATGGATCTTTATCTAATGAAAGGATCTTATGAAAGGATCTTTATCTAATGAAAGGATCTTTATCTTATGAAAATATCTTATGAAAGGATCTTTTTCTTATGAAAGGATCTTTATCTAATGAAAGGATCTTTACCTCATGAAAGGATCTTTATCTTATGAAAGGATCTTTACCTCATGAAAGGATCTTTATCTTATGAAAGGATCTTTATCTTATGAAAGGATCTTTGTCTTATGAATGGATCTTTATCTTATGAAAGGATCTTTATCTTATGAAAGGATCTTTATCTAATGAAAGGATCTTTATCTTATGAAAGGATCTTTATCTTATGAAAGGATCTTTATCTTATGAATGGATCTTTATCTAATGAAAGGATCTTTATCTTATGAAAGGATCTTTATCTTATGAAAGGATCTTTATCTAATGAAAGGATCTTTATCTAATGAAAGGATCTTTATCTTATGAAAGGATCTTTATCTAATGAAAGGATCTTTATCTTATGAAAGGATCTTTATCTTATGAAAGGATCTTTATCTAATGAAAGGATCTTTATCTTATGAAAGGATCTTTATCTAATGAAAGGATCTTTATCTTATGAAAGGATCTTTATCTTATGAAAGGATCTTTATCTAATGAAAGGATCTTTATCTTATGAAAGGATCTTTATCTTATGAAAGGATCTTTATCTTATGAATGGATCTTTATCTAATGAAAGGATCTTTATCTTATGAAAGGATCTTTATCTTATGAATGGATCTTTATCTAATGAAAGGATCTTTATCTTATGAAAGGATCTTTATCTTATGAAAGGATCTTTATCTAATGAAAGGATCTTTATCTAATGAAAGTATCTTATGAAAGGATCTTTATCTAATGAAAGGATCTTTATCTTATGAATGGATCTTTATCTTATGAAAGGATCTTTATCTAATGAAAGGATCTTTATCTTATGAAAGGATCTTTATCTTATGAAAGGATCTTTATCTTATGAATGGATCTTTATCTTATGAAAGGATCTTATGAAAGGATCTTTATCTTATGAAAGGATCTTTATCTTATGAAAGGATCTTTATCTTATGAAAGGATCTTTATCTAATGAAAGGATCTTTATCTTATGAAAGAATCTTTATCTTATGGAAGGATCTTTATCTTATGAATGGATCTTTATCTTATGAAAAGATCTTATGAAAGGATCTTTATCTTATGAAAGGATCTTTACCTCTTGAAAGGATCTTTATCTTATGGAAGGATCTTTATCTTATGAAAGGATCTTTATCTTATGAAAGGATCTTTATCTTACGAAAGGATCTTTATCTTACGAAAGGATCTTTATCTTATGAAAGGATCTTTATCTTATGAAAGGATCTTTATCTAATGAAAGGATCTTTATCTTATGAAAGGATCTTTATCTTATGAAAGGATCTTTATCTTATGAATGGATCTTATGTAAGGATCTTTTTCTTATGAAAGGATCTTTATCTAATGAAAGGATCTTTACCTCATGAAAGGATCTTTATCTTATGAATGGATCTTTATCTTATGAAAGGATCTTATGAAAGGATCTTTATCTTATGAAAGGATCTTTATCTAATGAAAGGATCTTTATCTTATGAAAGGATCTTTATCTTATAAAAGGATCTTTACCTCATGAAAGGATCTTTATCTTATGAAAGGATCATTATCTTATGAAAGGATCTTATGAAAGGATCTTTATCTTATGAAAGGATCTTTACCTCATGAAAGGAGCTTTATCTTATGAATGGATCTTATGTAAGGATCTTTTTCTTATGAAAGGATCTTTATCTAATGAAAGGATCTTTACCTCATGAAAGGATCTTTATCTTATGAATGGATCTTTATCTTATGAAAGGATCTTATGAAAGGATCTTTATCTTATGAAAGGATCTTTATCTAATGAAAGGATCTTTATCTTATGAAAGGATCTTTATCTTATAAAAGGATCTTTACCTCATGAAAGGATCTTTATCTTATGAAAGGATCATTATCTTATGAAAGGATCTTATGAAAGGATCTTTATCTTATGAAAGGATCTTTATCTTATGAAAGGATCTTATGAAAGGATCTTTATCTTATGAAAGGAACTTTACCTCATGAAAGGATCTTTATCTTATGAAAGGATCTTTATCTTATGAAAGGATCTTTACCTCATGAAAGGATCTTTATCTTACGAAAGGATCTTTATTTTACGAAAGGATCTTCATCTTATGAAAGGATCTTTATCTAATGAAAGGATCTTTATCTAATGAAAGGATCTTTATCTTATGAAAGGATCTTTATCTTATGAAAGGATCTTTATCTTATGAAAGGATCTTTATCTTATGAAAGGATCTTTATCTTATGAAAGGATCTTTATCTTATGAAAGGATCTTTGTCTTATAAATGGATCTTTATCTTATGAAAGGATCTTTATCTTATGAAAGGATCTTTATCTAATGAAAGGATCTTTATCTTATGAAAGGATCTTTATCTTATGAATGGATCTTTATCTAATGAAAGGATCTTTATCTTATGAAAGGATCTTTATCTTATGAAAGGATCTTTATCTAATGAAAGGATCTTTATCTAATGAAAGGATCTTTATCATATGAAAGGATCTTTATCTAATGAAAGGATCTTTATCTTATGAAAGGATCTTTATCTTATGAAAGGATCTTTATCTAATGAAAGGATCTTTATCTTATGAAAGGATCTTTATCTAATGAAAGGATCTTTATCTTATGAAAGGATCTTTATCTTATGAAAGGATCTTTATCTAATGAAAGGATCTTTATCTTATGAAAGGATCTTTATCTTATGAAAGGATCTTTATCTTATGAAAGGATCTTTATCTTATGAAACGATCTTTATCTTATGAAAGGATCTTTGTCTTATGAATGGATCTTTATCTTATGAAAGGATCTTTATCTTATGAAAGGATCTTTATCTTATGAAAGGATCTTTATCTTATGAAAGGATCTTTGTCTTATGAATGGATCTTTATCTTATGAAAGGATCTTTATCTTATGAAAGGATCTTTATCTAATGAAAGGATCTTTATCTTATGAAATGATCTTTATCTTATGAAAGGATCTTTATCTTATGAATGGATCTTTATCTAATGAAAGGATCTTTATCTTATGAAAGGATCTTTATCTTATGAAAGGATCTTTATCTAATGAAAGGATCTTTATCTTATGAAAGGATCTTTATCTTATGAAAGGATCTTTATCTTATGAATGGATCTTTATCTTATGAAAGGATCTTATGAAAGGATCTTTATCTAATGAAAGGATCTTTATCTTATGAAAGGATCTTTATCTTATGAAAGGATCTTTATCTAATGAAAGGATCTTTATCTTATGAAAGGATCTTTATCTTATGAAAGGATCTTTATCTAATGAAAGGATCTTTATCTTATGAAAGAATCTTTATCTTATGGAAGGATCTTTATCTTATGAATGGATCTTTATCTTATGAAAAGATCTTATGAAAGGATCTTTATCTTATGAAAGGATCTGATGAAAGGATCTTTATCTTATGAAAGGATCTTATGAAAGGATCTTTACCTCATGAAAGGATCTTTATCTTATGAAAGGATCTTTACCTCATGAAAGGATCTTTATCTTATGAAAGGATCTTTACCTCATGAAAGGATCTTTATCTTATGAAAGGATCTTTACCTCATGAAAGGAGCTTTATCTTATGAAAGGATCTTTATCTTATGAAAGGATCTTTATCTAATGAAAGGATCTTTATCTTATGAAAGGATCTATATCTTATGAAAGGATCTTTATCTTATGAAAGGATCTTTATCTTATGAATGGATCTATATCTAATGAAAGGATCTTTATCTTATGAAAGGATCTTTATCTTATGAAAGGATCTTTATCTAATGAAAGGATCTTTATCTAATGAAAGGATCTTTATCTTATGAAAGGATCTTTATCTAATGAAAGGATCTTTATCTTATGAAAGGATCTTTATCTTATGAAAGGATCTTTATCTAATGAAAGGATCTTTATCTTATGAAAGGATCTTTATCTAATGAAAGGATCTTTATCTTATGAAAGGATCTTTATCTTATGAAAGGATCTTTATCTAATGAAAGGATCTTTATCTTATGAAAGGATCTTTATCTTATGAAAGGATCTTTATCTTATGAATGGATCTTTATCTAATGAAAGGATCTTATGAAAGGATCTTTATCTAATGAAAGGATCTTTATCTTATGAAAGGATCTTTTTCTTATGAAAGGATCTTTATCTAATGAAAGGATCTTTACCTCATGAAAGGATCTTTATCTTATGAAAGGATCTTTACCTCATGAAAGGATCTTTATCTTATGAAAGGATCTTTATCTTATGAAAGGATCTTTATCTTATGAAAGGATCTTTGTCTTATGAATGGATCTTTATCTTATGAAAGGATCTTTATCTTATGAAAGGATCTTTATCTAATGAAAGGATCTTTATCTTATGAAAGGATCTTTATCTTATGAAAGGATCTTTATCTTATGAATGGATCTTTATCTAATGAAAGGATCTTTATCTTATGAAAGGATCTTTATCTTATGAAAGGATCTTTATCTAATGAAAGGATCTTTATCTAATGAAAGGATCTTTATCTTATGAAAGGATCTTTATCTAATGAAAGGATCTTTATCTTATGAAAGGATCTTTATCTTATGAAAGGATCTTTATCTAATGAAAGGATCTTTATCTTATGAAAGGATCTTTATCTTATGAAAGGATCTTTATCTTATGAAAGGATCTTTATCTAATGAAAGGATCTTTATCTTATGAAAGGATCTTTATCTTATGAAACGATCTTTATCTAATGAAAGGATCTTTATCTTATGAAAGGATCTTTATCTAATGAAAGGATCTTTATCTTATGAAAGGATCTTTATCTTATGAAAGGATCTTTATCTAATGAAAGGATCTTTATCTTATGAAAGGATCTTTATCTAATGAAAGGATCTTTATCTTATGAAAGGATCTTTATCTTATGAAAGGATCTTTATCTAATGAAAGGATCTTTATCTTATGAAAGGATCTTTATCTTATGAAAGGATCTTTATCTTATGAAAGGATCTTTATCTTATGAAAGGATCTTTATCTTATGAAAGGATCTTTGTCTTATGAATGGATCTTTATCTTATGAAAGGATCTTTATCTTATGAAAGGATCTTTATCTTATGAAAGGATCTTTGTCTTATGAATGGATCTTTATCTTATGAAAGGATCTTTATCTTATGAAAGGATCTTTATCTAATGAAAGGATCTTTATCTTATGAAATGATCTTTATCTTATGAAAGGATCTTTATCTTATGAATGGATCTTTATCTAATGAAAGGATCTTTATCTTATGAAAGGATCTTTATCTTATGAAAGGATCTTTATCTAATGAAAGGATCTTTATCTAATGAAAGGATCTTTATCTTATGAAAGGATCTTTATCTAATGAAAGGATCTTTATCTTATGAAAGGATCTTTATCTTATGAAAGGATCTTTATCTAATGAAAGGATCTTTATCTTATGAAAGGATCTTTATCTAATGAAAGGATCTTTATCTTATGAAAGGATCTTTATCTTATGAAAGGATCTTTATCTAATGAAAGGATCTTTATCTTATGAAAGGATCTTTATCTTATGAAAGGATCTTTATCTTATGAATGGATCTTTATCTTATGAAAGGATCTTATGAAAGGATCTTTATCTAATGAAAGGATCTTTATCTTATGAAAGGATCTTTATCTAATGAAAGGATCTTTATCTTATGAAAGGATCTTTATCTTATGAAAGGATCTTTATCTAATGAAAGGATCTTTATCTTATGAAAGGATCTTTACCTCATGAAAGGAGCTTTATCTTATGAATGGATCTTTATCTTATGAAAAGATCTTATGAAAGGATCTTTATCTTATGAAAGGATCTGATGAAAGGATCTTTATCTTATGAAAGGATCTTATGAAAGGATCTTTACCTCATGAAAGGATCTTTATCTTATGAAAGGATCTTTACCTCATGAAAGGATCTTTATCTTATGAAAGGATCTTAACCTCATGAAAGGATCTTTATCTTATGAAAGGATCTTTACCTCATGAAAGGAGCTTTATCTTATGAAAGGATCTTTATCTTATGAAAGGATCATTATCTAATGAAAGGATCTTTATCTTATGAAAGGATCTTTATCTTATGAAAGGATCTTTATCTTATGAAAGGATCTTTATCTTACAAAAGGATCTTTATCCTATGAAAGGATCTTTTTCCAATATAAGGATCTTTATCTTATGAAAGGATCATTATCTTATGAAAGGATCTTTATCTTATGAAAGGATGTTTATCTAATGAAAGGATCTTCATCTAATGAAAGGATCTTTATCTTATGAAAGGATCTTGGTCTTATGAATGGATCTTTATCTTATTAAAGGATCTTATGAAAGGATCTTTATCTTATAAAAGGATCTTTATCTAATGAAAGGATCTTTATCTTATGAAAGGATCTTTGTCTTATGAATGGATCTTTATCTTATGAATGGATCTTTATCTAATGAAAGGATCTTTATCTTATGAAAGGATCTTTATCTTATGAAAGGATCTTTATCTAATGAAAGGATCTTTATCTAATGAAAGGATCTTTATCTTATGAAAGGATCTTTATCTAATGAAAGGATCTTTATCTTATGAAAGGATCTTCATCTTATTAAAGGATCTTTATCTTATGAAAGGATCTTTATCTTATTAAAGGATCTTTATCTTATGAAAGGATCTTTATCTTATGAAAGGATCTTATGAAAGGATCTTTTTCTTATGAAAGGATCTTTATCTAATGAAAGGATCTTTATCTTATGAAAGGATCTTTATCTTATGAAAGGATCTTTATCTTATGAAAGGATCTTTGTCTTATGAATGGATCTTTATCTTATGAAAGGATCTTTATCTTATGAAAGGATCTTTATCTAATGAAAGGATCTTTATCTTATGAAAGGATCTTTATCTTATGAAAGGATCTTTATCTTATGAAAGGATCTTTATCTTATGAATGGATCTTTATCTAATGAAAGGATCTTTATCTTATGAAAGGATCTTTATCTTATGAAAGGATCTTTATCTAATGAAAGGATCTTTATCTAATGAAAGGATCTTTATCTTATGAAAGGATCTTTATCTAATGAAAGGATCTTTATCTTATGAAAGGATCTTTATCTTATGAAAGGATCTTTATATAATGAAAGGATCTTTATCTTATGAAAGGATCTTTATCTAATGAAAGGATCTTTATCTTATGAAAGGATCTTTATCTTATGAAAGGATCTTTATCTAATGAAAGGATCTTTATCTTATGAAAGGATCTTTATCTTATGAAAGGATCTTTATCTAATGAAAGGATCTTTATCTAATGAAAGGATCTTTATCTTATGAAAGGATCTTTATCTAATGAAAGGATCTTTATCTTATGAAAATATCTTATGAAAGGATCTTTTTCTTATGAAAGGATCTTTATCTAATGAAAGGATCTTTACCTCATGAAAGGATCTTTATCTTATGAAAGGATCTTTACCTCATGAAAGGATCTTTATCTTATGAAGGGATCTTTATCTTATGAAAGGATCTTTATCTTATGAAAGGATCTTTGTCTTATGAATGGATCTTTATCTTATGAAAGGATCTTTATCTTATGAAAGGATCTTTATCTAATGAAAGGATCTTTATCTTATGAAAGGATCTTTATCTTATGAAAGGATCTTTATCTTATGAATGGATCTTTATCTAATGAAAGGATCTTTATCTTATGAAAGGATCTTTATCTTATGAAAGGATCTTTATCTAATGAAAGGATCTTTATCTAATGAAAGGATCTTTATCTTATGAAAGGATCTTTATCTAATGAAAGGATCTTTATCTTATGAAAGGATCTTTATCTTATGAAAGGATCTTTATCTAATGAAAGGATCTTTATCTTATGAAAGGATCTTTATCTAATGAAAGGATCTTTATCTTATGAAAGGATCTTTATCTTATGAAAGGATCTTTATCTTATGAAAGGATCTTTATCTTATGAAAGGATCTTTATCTTATGAATGGATCTTTATCTAATGAAAGGATCTTTATCTTATGAAAGGATCTTTATCTTATGAAAGGATCTTTATCTAATGAAAGGATCTTTATCTAATGAAAGGATCTTTATCTTATGAAAGGATCTTTATCTAATGAAAGGATCTTTATCTTATGAAAGGATCTTTATCTTATGAAAGGATCTTTATCTAATGAAAGGATCTTTATCTTATGAAAGGATCTTTATCTAATGAAAGGATCTTTATCTTATGAAAGGATCTTTATCTTATGAAAGGATCTTTATCTAATGAAAGGATCTTTATCTTATGAAAGGATCTTTATCTTATGAAAGGATCTTTATCTTATGAATGGATCTTTATCTAATGAAAGGATCTTATGAAAGGATCTTTATCTAATGAAAGGATCTTTATCTTATGAAAGGATCTTTTTCTTATGAAAGGATCTTTATCTAATGAAAGGATCTTTACCTCATGAAAGGATCTTTATCTTATGAAAGGATCTTTACCTCATGAAAGGATCTTTATCTTATGAAAGGATCTTTATCTTATGAAAGGATCTTTATCTTATGAAAGGATCTTTGTCTTATGAATGGATCTTTATCTTATGAAAGGATCTTTATCTTATGAAAGGATCTTTATCTAATGAAAGGATCTTTATCTTATGAAAGGATCTTTATCTTATGAAAGGATCTTTATCTTATGAATGGATCTTTATCTAATGAAAGGATCTTTATCTTATGAAAGGATCTTTATCTTATGAAAGGATCTTTATCTAATGAAAGGATCTTTATCTAATGAAAGGATCTTTATCTTATGAAAGGATCTTTATCTAATGAAAGGATCTTTATCTTATGAAAGGATCTTTATCTTATGAAAGGATCTTTATCTAATGAAAGGATCTTTATCTTATGAAAGGATCTTTATCTTATGAAAGGATCTTTATCTTATGAAAGGATCTTTATCTAATGAAAGGATCTTTATCTTATGAAAGGATCTTTATCTTATGAAACGATCTTTATCTAATGAAAGGATCTTTATCTTATGAAAGGATCTTTATCTAATGAAAGGATCTTTATCTTATGAAAGGATCTTTATCTTATGAAAGGATCTTTATCTAATGAAAGGATCTTTATCTTATGAAAGGATCTTTATCTAATGAAAGGATCTTTATCTTATGAAAGGATCTTTATCTTATGAAAGGATCTTTATCTAATGAAAGGATCTTTATCTTATGAAAGGATCTTTATCTTATGAAAGGATCTTTATCTTATGAAAGGATCTTTATCTTATGAAAGGATCTTTATCTTATGAAAGGATCTTTGTCTTATGAATGGATCTTTATCTTATGAAAGGATCTTTATCTTATGAAAGGATCTTTATCTTATGAAAGGATCTTTGTCTTATGAATGGATCTTTATCTTATGAAAGGATCTTTATCTTATGAAAGGATCTTTATCTAATGAAAGGATCTTTATCTTATGAAATGATCTTTATCTTATGAAAGGATCTTTATCTTATGAATGGATCTTTATCTAATGAAAGGATCTTTATCTTATGAAAGGATCTTTATCTTATGAAAGGATCTTTATCTAATGAAAGGATCTTTATCTAATGAAAGGATCTTTATCTTATGAAAGGATCTTTATCTAATGAAAGGATCTTTATCTTATGAAAGGATCTTTATCTTATGAAAGGATCTTTATCTAATGAAAGGATCTTTATCTTATGAAAGGATCTTTATCTAATGAAAGGATCTTTATCTTATGAAAGGATCTTTATCTTATGAAAGGATCTTTATCTAATGAAAGGATCTTTATCTTATGAAAGGATCTTTATCTTATGAAAGGATCTTTATCTTATGAATGGATCTTTATCTTATGAAAGGATCTTATGAAAGGATCTTTATCTAATGAAAGGATCTTTATCTTATGAAAGGATCTTTATCTAATGAAAGGATCTTTATCTTATGAAAGGATCTTTATCTTATGAAAGGATCTTTATCTAATGAAAGGATCTTTATCTTATGAAAGGATCTTTACCTCATGAAAGGAGCTTTATCTTATGAATGGATCTTTATCTTATGAAAAGATCTTATGAAAGGATCTTTATCTTATGAAAGGATCTGATGAAAGGATCTTTATCTTATGAAAGGATCTTATGAAAGGATCTTTACCTCATGAAAGGATCTTTATCTTATGAAAGGATCTTTACCTCATGAAAGGATCTTTATCTTATGAAAGGATCTTAACCTCATGAAAGGATCTTTATCTTATGAAAGGATCTTTACCTCATGAAAGGAGCTTTATCTTATGAAAGGATCTTTATCTTATGAAAGGATCATTATCTAATGAAAGGATCTTTATCTTATGAAAGGATCTTTATCTTATGAAAGGATCTTTATCTTATGAAAGGATCTTTATCTTACAAAAGGATCTTTATCCTATGAAAGGATCTTTTTCCAATATAAGGATCTTTATCTTATGAAAGGATCATTATCTTATGAAAGGATCTTTATCTTATGAAAGGATGTTTATCTAATGAAAGGATCTTCATCTAATGAAAGGATCTTTATCTTATGAAAGGATCTTGGTCTTATGAATGGATCTTTATCTTATTAAAGGATCTTATGAAAGGATCTTTATCTTATAAAAGGATCTTTATCTAATGAAAGGATCTTTATCTTATGAAAGGATCTTTGTCTTATGAATGGATCTTTATCTAATGAAAGGATCTTTATCTTATGAAAGGATCTTTATCTTATGAAAGGATCTTTATCTAATGAAAGGATCTTTATCTAATGAAAGGATCTTTATCTTATGAAAGGATCTTTATCTAATGAAAGGATCTTTATCTTATGAAAGGATCTTCATCTTATTAAAGGATCTTTATCTTATGAAAGGATCTTTATCTTATTAAAGGATCTTTATCTTATGAAAGGATCTTTATCTTATGAAAGGATCTTATGAAAGGATCTTTTTCTTATGAAAGGATCTTTATCTAATGAAAGGATCTTTATCTTATGAAAGGATCTTTATCTTATGAAAGGATCTTTATCTTATGAAAGGATCTTTGTCTTATGAATGGATCTTTATCTTATGAAAGGATCTTTATCTTATGAAAGGATCTTTATCTAATGAAAGGATCTTTATCTTATGAAAGGATCTTTATCTTATGAAAGGATCTTTATCTTATGAAAGGATCTTTATCTTATGAATGGATCTTTATCTAATGAAAGGATCTTTATCTTATGAAAGGATCTTTATCTTATGAAAGGATCTTTATCTAATGAAAGGATCTTTATCTAATGAAAGGATCTTTATCTTATGAAAGGATCTTTATCTAATGAAAGGATCTTTATCTTATGAAAGGATCTTTATCTTATGAAAGGATCTTTATCTAATGAAAGGATCTTTATCTTATGAAAGGATCTTTATCTAATGAAAGGATCTTTATCTTATGAAAGGATCTTTATCTTATGAAAGGATCTTTATCTAATGAAAGGATCTTTATCTTATGAAAGGATCTTTATCTTATGAAAGGATCTTTATCTAATGAAAGGATCTTTATCTAATGAAAGGATCTTTATCTTATGAAAGGATCTTTATCTAATGAAAGGATCTTTATCTTATGAAAATATCTTATGAAAGGATCTTTTTCTTATGAAAGGATCTTTATCTAATGAAAGGATCTTTACCTCATGAAAGGATCTTTATCTTATGAAAGGATCTTTACCTCATGAAAGGATCTTTATCTTATGAAGGGATCTTTATCTTATGAAAGGATCTTTATCTTATGAAAGGATCTTTGTCTTATGAATGGATCTTTATCTTATGAAAGGATCTTTATCTTATGAAAGGATCTTTATCTAATGAAAGGATCTTTATCTTATGAAAGGATCTTTATCTTATGAAAGGATCTTTATCTTATGAATGGATCTTTATCTAATGAAAGGATCTTTATCTTATGAAAGGATCTTTATCTTATGAAAGGATCTTTATCTAATGAAAGGATCTTTATCTAATGAAAGGATCTTTATCTTATGAAAGGATCTTTATCTAATGAAAGGATCTTTATCTTATGAAAGGATCTTTATCTTATGAAAGGATCTTTATCTAATGAAAGGATCTTTATCTTATGAAAGGATCTTTATCTAATGAAAGGATCTTTATCTTATGAAAGGATCTTTATCTTATGAAAGGATCTTTATCTAATGAAAGGATCTTTATCTTATGAAAGGATCTTTATCTTATGAAAGGATCTTTATCTTATGAATGGATCTTTATCTTATGAAAGGATCTTATGAAAGGATCTTTATCTAATGAAAGGATCTTTATCTTATGAAAGGATCTTTATCTTATGAAAGGATCTTTATCTAATGAAAGGATCTTTATCTTATGAAAGGATCTTTATCTTATGAAAGGATCTTTATCTAATGAAAGGATCTTTATCTTATGAAAGAATCTTTATCTTATGGAAGGATCTTTATCTTATGAATGGATCTTTATCTTATGAAAAGATCTTATGAAAGGATCTTTATCTTATGAAAGGATCTGATGAAAGGATCTTTATCTTATGAAAGGATTTTATGAAAGGATCTTTACCTCATGAAAGGATCTTTATCTTATGAAAGGATCTTTACCTCATGAAAGGATCTTTATCTTATGAAAGGATCTTTATCTTATGAAAGGATCTTTATCTAATGAAAGGATCTTTATCTTATGAAAGGATCTTTATCTTATGAAAGGATCTTTATCTTATGAAAGGATCTTTATCATACAAAAGAATCTTTATCTTATGGAAGGATCTTTATCTTATGAATGGATCTTTATCTTATGAAAAGATCTTATGAAAGGATCTTTATCTTATGAAAGGATCTGATGAAAGGATCTTTATCTTATGAAAGGATTTTATGAAAGGATCTTTACCTCATGAAAGGATCTTTATCTTATGAAAGGATCTTTACCTCATGAAAGGATCTTTATCTTATGAAAGGATCTTTATCTTATGAAAGGATCTTTATCTAATGAAAGGATCTTTATCTTATGAAAGGATCTTTATCTTATGAAAGGATCTTTATCTTATGAAAGGATCTTTATCTTACAAAAGGATGTTTATCTTATGAAAGGATCTTTTTCCAATGAAAGGATCTTTATCTTATGAAAGGATCATTATCTTATGAAAGGATCTTTATCTTATGAAAGGATGTTTATCTAATGAAAGGATCTTCATCTAATGAAAGGATCTTTATCTTATGAAAGGATCTTGGTCTTATGAATGGATCTTTATCTTATGAAAGGATCTTATGAAAGGATCTTTATCTTATAAAAGGATCTTTATCTAATGAAAGGATCTTTATCTTATGAAAGGATCTTTGTCTTATGAATGGATCTTTATCTTATGAAAGGATCTTTATCTTATGAAAGGATCTTTATCTAATGAAAGGATCTTTATCTTATGAAAGGATCTTTATCTTATGAAAGGATCTTTATCTTATGAATGGATCTTTCTCTTATGAAAGGATCTTTATCTTATGAAAGGATCTTAAGAAAGGATCTTTATCTTATGAAAGGATCTTTATCTTACGAAAGGATCTTTATCTTATGAAAGGATCTTTATCTTATGAAAGGATCTTTATCTAATGAAAGGATCTTTATCTTATGAAAGGATCTTTATCTTATGAAAGGATCTTTACCTCATGAAAGGATCTTTATCTTATGAAAGGATCTTTATCTTATGAAAGGATCTTTATCTTGTGAAAGGATCTTATGAAAGGAACTTTATCTTATGAAAGGATCTTTACCTCATGAAAGGATCTTTATCTTATGAAAGGATCTTTACCTCTTGAAAGGATCTTTATCTTATGGAAGGATCTTTATCTTATGAAAGGATCTTTATCTTATGAAAGGATCTTTATCTCACGAGAGGATCTTTATCTTACGAAAGGATCTTTATCTTATGAAAGGATCTTTATCTAATGAAAGGATCTTTACCTCATGAAAGGATCTTTATCTTATGAATGGATCTTTATCTTATGAAAGGATCTTATGAAAGGATCTTTATCTTATGAAAGGATCTTTATCTAATGAAAGGATCTTTATCTAATGAAAGGATCTTTACCTCATGAAAGGATCTTTATCTTATGAATGGATCTTTATCTTATGAAAGGATCTTATGAAAGGATCTTTATCTTATGAAAGGATCTTTATCTAATGAAAGGATCTTTATCTTATGAAAGGATCTTTATCTTATGAATGGATCTTTACCTTATGAAAGGATCTTATGAAAGGATCTTTATCTTATGAAAGGATCTTTATCTAATGAAAGGATCTTTATCTTATGAAAGGATCTTTATCTTATAAAAGGATCTTTACCTCATGAAAGGATCTTTATCTTACGAAAGGATCTTTATCTTACGAAAGGATCTTCATCTTATGAAAGGATCTTTATCTAATGAAAGGATCTTTATCTTATGAAAGGATCTTTATCTTATGAAAGGATCTTTATCTAATGAAAGGATCTTTATCTTATGAAAGGATCTTTATCTTATGAAAGGATCTTTATCTAATGAAAGGATCTTTAGCTTATGAAAGGATCTTTATCTTATGGAAGGATCTTTATCTTATGAATGGATCTTTATCTTATGAAAAGATCTTATGAAAGGATCTTTATCTAATGAAAGGATCTTTATCTTATGAAAGGATCTTTATCTAATGAAAGGATCTTTATCTTATGAAAGGATCTTTATCTTATGAAAGGATCTTTATCTAATGAAAGGATCTTTATCTTACGAAAGGATCTTTATCTTATGAAAGGATCTTTATCTTATGGAAGGATCTTTATCTTATGAATGGATCTTTATCTTATGAAAAGATCTTATGAAAGGATCTTTATCTTATGAAAGGATCTGATGAAAGGATCTTTATCTTATGAAAGGATCTTATGAAAGGATCTTTATCTTATGAAAGGATCTTTACCTCATGAAAGGATCTTTATCTTATGAAAGGATCTTTACCTCATGAAAGGATCTCTATCTTATGAAAGGATCTTTACCTCATGAAAGGATCTTTATCTAATGAAAGGATCTTTATCTAATGAAAGGATCTTTATCTTATGAAAGGATCTTTATCTAATGAAAGGATCTTTATCTTATGAAAGGATCTTCATCTTATTAAAGGATCTTTATCTTATGAAAGGATCTTCATCTTATGAATGGATCTTTATCTTATGAAAGGATCTTTATCTTATGAAAGGATCTTATGAAAGGATCTTTTTCTTATGAAAGGATCTTTATCTAATGAAAGGATCTTTACCTCATGAAAGGATCTTTATCTTATGAAAGGATCTTTACCTCATGAAAGGATCTTTATCTTATGAAAGGATCTTTATCTTATGAAAGGATCTTTATCTTATGAAAGGATCTTTGTCTTATGAATGGATCTTTATCTTATGAATGGATCTTTATCTAATGAAAGGATCTTTATCTTATGAAAGGATCTTTATCTTATGAAAGGATCTTTATCTAATGAAAGGATCTTTATCTAATGAAAGGATCTTTATCTTATGAAAGGATCTTTATCTAATGAAAGGATCTTTATCTTATGAAAGGATCTTTATCTTATGAATGGATCTTTATCTAATGAAAGGATCTTTATCTTATGAAAGGATCTTTATCTAATGAAAGGATCTATATCTAATGAAAAGATCTTTATCTTATGAAAGGATCTTTATCTTACGAAAGGATCTTTATCTTATGAATGGATCTTTATCTAATGAAAGGATCTTATGAAAGGATCTTTATCTAATGAAAGGATCATTATCTTATGAAAGGATCTTATGAAAGGATCTTTTTCTTATGAAAGGATCTTTATCTAATGAAAGGATCTTTACCTCATGAAAGGATCTTTATCTTATGAAAGGATCTTTATCTTATGAAAGGATCTTTATCTTATGAAAGGATCTTTGTCTTATGAATGGATCTTTATCTTATGAAAGGATCTTTATCTTATGAAAGGATCTTTATCTTATGAAAGGATCTTTGTCTTATGAAAGGATCTTTATCTTATGAAAGGATCTTTATCTAATGAAAGGATCTTTATCTAATGAAAGGATCTTTATCTTATGAAAGGATCTTTATCTTATGAAAGGATCTTTATCTAATGAAAGGATCTTTATCTAATGAAAGGATCTTTATCTAATGAAAGGATCTTTATCTAATGAAAGGATCTTGGTCTTATGAATGGATCTTTATCTTATGAAAGGATCTTTATCTTATGAAAGGATCTTTATCTAATGAAAGGATCTTTATCTTATGAAAGGATCTTTATCTTATGAAAGGATCTTTATCTGATGAAAGGATCTTTATCTTATGAAAGGATCTTTATCTTATGAAAGGATCTTTATCTAATGAAAGGATCTTTATCTTATGAAAGGATCTTTATCTTATGAAAGGATCTTTATCTTATGAATGGATCTTTATCTTATGATAGGATCTTATGAAAGGATCTTTATCTAATGAAAGGATCTTTATCTTATGAAAGGATCTTTATCTTATGAAAGGATCTTTATCTAATGAAAGGATCTTTATCTTATGAAAGGATCTTTATCTTATGAAAGGATCTTTATCTAATGAAAGGATCTTTATCTTATGAAAGAATCTTTATCTTATGGAAGGATCTTTATCTTATGAATGGATCTTTATCTTATGAAAAGATCTTATGAAAGGATCTTTATCTTATGAAAGGATCTGATGAAAGGATCTTTATCTTATGAAAGGATCTTATGAAAGGATCTTTACCTCATGAAAGGATCTTTATCTTATGAAAGGATCTTTACCTCATGAAAGGATCTTTATCTTATGAAAGGATCTTTACCTCATGAAAGGATCTTTATCTTATGAAAGGATCTTTACCTCATGAAAGGATCTTTATCTTATGAAAGGATCTTTATCTTATGAAAGGATCTTTATCTTATGAAAGGATCTTTATCTTATGAAAGGATCTTTATCTTATGAAAGGATCTTTATCTTACAAAAGGATCTTTATCTTATGAAAGGATCTTTTTCCAATGAAAGGATCTTTATCTTATGAAAGGATCATTATCTTATGAAAGGATCTTTATCTTATGAAAGGATGTTTATCTAATGAAAGGATCTTCATCTAATGAAAGGATCTTTATCTTATGAAAGGATCTTGGTCTTATGAATGGATCTTTATCTTATGAAAGGATCTTATGAAAGGATCTTTATCTTATAAAAGGATCTTTATCTAATGAAAGGATCTTTATCTTATGAAAGGATCTTTGTCTTATGAATGGATCTTTATCTTATGAAAGGATCTTTATCTTATGAAAGGATCTTTATCTAATGAAAGGATCTTTATCTTATGAAAGGATCTTTATCTTATGAAAGGATCTTTATCTTATGAATGGATCTTTATCTTATGAAAGGATCTTTATCTTATGAAAGGATCTTAAGAAAGGATCTTTATCTTATGAAAGGATCTTTATCTTACGAAAGGATCTTTATCTTATGAAAGGATCTTTATCTTATGAAAGGATCTTTATCTAATGAAAGGATCTTTATCTTATGAAAGGATCTTTATCTTATGAAAGGATCTTTACCTCATGAAAGGATCTTTATCTTATGAAAGGATCTTTATCTTATGAAAGGATCTTTATCTTGTGAAAGGATCTTATGAAAGGAACTTCATCTTATGAAAGGATCTTTACCTCATGAAAGGATCTTTATCTTATGAAAGGATCTTTACCTCTTGAAAGGATCTTTATCTTATGAAAGGATCTTTATCTTATGAAAGGATCTTTATCTTATGAAAGGATCTTTATCTTACGAAAGGATCTTCATCTTACGAAAGGATCTTTATCTTATGAAAGGATCTTTATCTTATGAAAGGATCTTTATCTAATGAAAGGATCTTTATCTTATGAAAGGATCTTTATCTTATGAAAGGATCTTTATCTTATGAATGGATCTTATGAAAGGATCTTTTTCTTATGAAAGGATCTTTATCTAATGAAAGGATCTTTACCTCATGAAAGGATCTATATCTTATGAATGGATCTTTATCTTATGAAAGGATCTTATGAAAGGATCTTTATCTTATGAAAGGATCTTTATCTAATGAAAGGATCTTTATCTTATGAAAGGATCTTTATCTTATAAAAGGATCTTTACCTCATGAAAGGATCTTTATCTTATGAAAGGATCATTATCTTATGAATGGATCTTTATCTAATGAAAGGAACTTTATCTTATGAAAGGATCTTTATCTTATGAAAGGATCTTTATCTTGTGAAAGGATCTTATGAAAGGATCTTTATCTTATGAAAGGATCTTTACCTCATGAAAGGATCTTTATCTTACGAAAGGATCTTTATCTTACGAAAGGATCTTCATCTTATGAAAGGATCTTTATCTAATGAAAGGATCTTTATCTAATGAAAGGATCTTTATCTTATGAAAGGATCTTTATCTTATGAAAGGATCTTTATCTAATGAAAGGATCTTTATCTTATGAAAGGATCTTTATCTTATGAAAGGATCTTTATCTTATGAATGGATCTTTATCTTATGAAAGGATCTTTATCTAATGAAAGGATCTTTATCTTATGAAAGGATCTTTATCTAATGAAAGGATCTTTATCTTATGAAAGGATCTTTATCTTATGAAAGGATCTTTATCTAATGAAAGGATCTTTATCTTATGAAAGGATCTTTATCTTATGAAAGGATCTTTATCTAATGAAAGGATCTTTAGCTTATGAAAGGATCTTTATCTTATGAAAGGATCTTTATCTTACAAAAGGATCTTTATCTTATGAAAGGATCTTTTTCCAATGAAAGGATCTTTATCTTATGAAAGGATCATTATCTTATGAAAGGATCTTTATCTTATGAAAGGATGTTTATCTATAGAAAGGATCTTCATCTAATGAAAGGATCTTTATCTTATGAAAGGATCTTGGTCTTATGAATGGATCTTTATCTTATGAAAGGATCCTATGAAAGGATCTTTATCTTATAAAAGGATCTTTATCTAATGAAAGGATCTTTATCTTATGAAAGGATCTTTGTCTTATGAATGGATCTTTATCTTATGAAAGGATCTTTATCTTATGAAAGCATCTTTATCTAATGAAATGATCTTTATCTTATGAATGGATCTTTATCTTATGAAAAGATCTTATGAAAGGATCTTTATCTAATGAAAGGATCTTTATCTTATGAAAGGATCTTTATCTAATGAAAGGATCTTTATCTTATGAAAGGATCTTTATCTTATGAAAGGATCTTTATCTAATGAAAGGATCTTTATCTTATGAAAGGATCTTTATCTTATGAAAGGATCTTTATCTTATGGAAGGATCTTTATCTTATAAATGGATCTTTATCTTATGAAAAGATCTTATGGAAGGATCTTTATCTTATGAAAGGATCTGATGAAAGGATCTTTATCTTATGAAAGGATCTTATGAAAGGATCTTTATCTTATGAAAGGATCTTTACCTCATGAAAGGATCTTTATCTTATGAAAGGATCTTTACCTCATGAAAGGATCTTTATCTTATGAAAGGATCTTTACCTCATGAAAGGATCTTTATCTTATGAAAGGATCTTTACCTCATGAAAGGATCTTTATCTTATGAAAGGATCTTTATCTTATGAAAGGATCTTTATCTAATGAAAGGATCTTTATCTTATGAAAGGATCTTTATCTTATGAAAGGATCTTTATCTTATGAAAGGATCTTTATCTTACAAAAGGATCTTTATCTTATGAAAGGATCTTTTTCCAATGAAAGGATCTTTATCTTATGAAAGGATCATTATCTTATGAAAGGATCTTTATCTTATGAAAGGATGTTTATCTATAGAAAGGATCTTCATCTAATGAAAGGATCTTTATCTTATGAAAGGATCTTGGTCTTATGAATGGATCTTTATCTTATGAAAGGATCCTATGAAAGGATCTTTATCTTATAAAAGGATCTTTATCTAATGAAAGGATCTTTATCTTATGAAAGGATCTTTGTCTTATGAATGGATCTTTATCTTATGAAAGGATCTTTATCTTATGAAAGCATCTTTATCTAATGAAATGATCTTTATCTTATGAAAGGATCTTTATCTTATGAAAGGATCTTTATCTTATGAATGGATCTTTATCTTATGAAAGGATCTTTATCTTATGAAAGGATCTTAAGAAAGGATCTTTATCTTATGAAAGGATCTTATGAAAGGATCTTTACCTCATGAAAGGATCTTTATCTTATGAAAGGATCTTTATCTTATGAAAGGATCTTTATCTTGTGAAAGGATCTTATGAAAGGAACTTTATCTTATGAAAGGATCTTTACCTCATGAAAGTATCTTTATCTTATGAAAGGATCTTTACCTCTTGAAAGGATCTTTATCTTATGAAAGGATCTTTATCTTATGAAAGGATCTTTATCTTATGAAAGGATCTTTATCTTACGAAAGGATCTTTATCTTATGAAAGGATCTTTATCTTATGAAAGGATCTTTATCTTATGAAAGGATCTTTATCTTATGAAAGGATCTTTATCTTATGAAAGGATCTTTATCTTATGAAAGGATCTTTATCCTATGAATGGATCTTTATCTTATGAAAGGATCTTAAGAAAGGATCTTTATCTTATGCAAGGATCTTATGAAAGGATCTTTATCTTATGAAAGGATCTTTATCTAATGAAAGGATCTTTATCTTATGAATGGATCTTTATCTTGTGAAAGGATCTTATGAAAGGATCTTTATCTTATGAAAGGATCTTTCCTCATGGAAGGATCTTTATCTTATGAAAGGATCTTTATCTTATGAAAGGATCTTTACCTCATGAAAGGATCTTTATCTTATGAAAGGATCTTTATCTAATGAAAGGATCTTTATCTTATGGAAGGATCTTTATCTTATGAATGGATCTTTATCTTATGAAAGGATCTTTATCTAATGAAAGGATCTTTATCTTATGAAAGGATCTTTATCTTATGAAAGGATCTTTACCTCATGAAAGGATCTTTATCTTATGAAAGGATCTTTATCTTATGAAAGGATCTTATGAAAGGATCTTTATCTTATGAAAGGATCTTTATCTAATGAAAGGATCTTTACCTCATGAAAGGATCTTTATCTTATGAAAGGATCTTTATCTTATGAAAGGATCTTTATCTAATGAAAGGATCTTTATCTTATGAAAGGATATTTATCTTATGAATGGATCTTTATCTTATGAAAGGATCTTATGAAAGGATCTTTATCTTATGAAAGGATCTTTATCTAATGAAAGGATCTTTATCTCATGAAAGGATCTTTATCTTATGAAAGGATCTTTATCTTATGAAAGGATCTTTATCTATTGAAAGGATCTTTATCTTATGAAAGGATCTTTACCTCATGAAAGGATCTTTATCTTATGAAAGGATCTTTATCTCATGAAAGGATCTTCATCTTATGAAAGGATTTTTATCTTATGAAAGGATCTTTATCTTATGAAAGGATCTTTATCTTACGAAAGGATCTTTATCTTATGAAAGGATCTTTATCTTATGAAAGGATCTTTATCTAATGAAAGGATCTTTATCTTATGAAAGGATCTTTATCTTATTAAAGGATCTTTATCTAATGAAAGGATCTTTATCTTATGAAAGGATCTTTATCTTATGAAAGGATCTTTATCTAATGAAAGGATCTTTATCTTATGAAAGGATCTTTATCTTATGAAAGGATCTTTATCTAATGAAAGGATCTTTGTCTTATGAAAGGATCTTTATCTTATGGAAGGATCTTTATCTTATGAAAAGATCTTATGAAAGGATCTTTATCTTATGAAAGGATCTGATGAAAGGATCTTTATCTTATGAAAGGATCTTATGAAAGGATCTTTATCTTATGAAAGGATCTTTACCTCATGAAATGATCTTTATCTTATGAAAGGATCTTTACCTCATGAAAGGATCTTTATCTTATGAAAGGATCTTTATCTTATGAAAGGATCTTTATCTTATGAAAGGATCTTCATCTTACAAAAGGATCTTTATCTTATGAAAGGATCTTTTTCCAATGAAAGGATCTTTATCTTATGAAAGGATCTTTATCTTATGAATGGATCTTTATCTTATGAAAGGATCTTTATCTTATGAAAGGATGTTTATCTTATGAAAGGATGTTTATCTAATGAAAGGATCTTCATCTAATGAAAGGATCTTTATCTTATGAAAGGATCTTTGTCTTATGAATGGATCTTTATCTTATGAAAGGATCTTATGAAAGGATCTTTATCTTATGAAAGGATCTTTATCTTATGAAAGGATCTTTATCTTATGAAAGGATCTTTATCTTATGAAAGGATCTTCATCTTATGAATGGATCTTTACTGGAATGACTTGAGGGAATTTTGAACTGCTTCCCTCGTACAGTGTTTTATTTGGGGGAAGGGAGGAGTTATTAAAGTAAATTCATATTGAAATTAAATTCTAATTATGAATTTATTTCAAGAAATCAGAAGGGGAAGGCCGAAAAATTTATTGGGGCTCAGGTGGGACTCGAACCCACAACCTCTGCATTACATGTGCAACGCTGTACCATTGAGCCACTGAAGTCCAGTAGTCATGATAGAGCATTGGAGATTAAAGGTTCAACCGTCTCCTGCCCCCAACGCTTGATTCGGCCTTCTCGTATTTTTGCTTATTTTCCCCCTCTGAACCCTGATCTGATATGAAGCCAGTAGACATCCTACTTTTGTCCCTCTTCCTAGGGGTCCCTTAATTCCCCAGGAGGAGTAGTTTCATTACTGGAATGACTTGAGGGAATTTTGAAAGGAATTTATGAAAGGATCTTTAACTCATGAAATGATCTTTATCTTATGAAAGGATCTTTATCTTATGAAAGGATCTTTATCTTATGAAAGGATCTTATCTTATGAAAGGATCTAGATAGGCAGGACCTGCTTAGATAGGCAGGACCAGCAGGATAGGCAGGATAGGCAAGACCTGCAGGATAGGCAGGATCTGCAGGATAGGCAGGACCTGCAGGATTTAGCCTCTTCGGACGGAGTCCTTACTTTCTCTTTAGCCTCTTCGGACGGTGTCCTTCATTTTTGCTAAGCCGACTCAGGTGGGTCGGGACGGAATCTTATAATTTTCTTAAGCCGCTGCCACTGACTAATGAGGGGACGGGACGGAGTCCTGGCCCTCCCCCTCGCGGAATGGGCGATTTCCCGTCCTTTCAGGCTTGTGAAACGCTGTAAAATCGTGGTTTTTACCAATAAAGCCATGGAATGTTCTAGTTTACTTCTTCAAACATTGGATGTAAATTCAAATTCTATCTACAATTTAGTTGAAAAAGGGGGGGTTTTGCCATCCTCAGACCACTTAGGTGAGTCCGCTGAACACGCGCCTAATCCAAACGAACTTGATAGAAAAATCGTCAACTATCCTTGTTTTTTTTTGTTTTTTTCAGGTTCGCCATCAGTTGGGAACTGCCCATTTTATGGATGCTAACGAAGACCGTCTAAGTACTGACTTTTAAACCTTCGACTATTCATCCTGAGAAACTTTTAATTGACCATGGCTTATCAGCGTCTATTTTTCCTCGTGGTAGCCGTGATATTTTCATGTAAGTATTTGACTTGAGTGTCGTATTTCTCAATGTTGGGATTGTTACACATTCTATTTGCCTCCTGGCGATCGACAACACTAATGGATATGTTATCATCGGCCTGTATCCACACGCTAATGGCCTGCGTCTAATTTCTAACTAACAAGGCATTTTTCCCATATTGTCAATAACAGTCTTTGGATTTCAGGTTTTTATCTGTGTGCGTCCCTCCCGCGGCCCGAAACTACGCGTTGTTTGTACCACAATCAGACTTTGTGCTCCGAAACTGGATCCGACGGTTGCGGCAATGAAACTCAGGAGTGCGAAGAGGACAAGAAACACTCGTGTTTTGTCCTCTGGCAGAACAACACCGAAGGGAAACCTGAAGTCGTTTTGAAGGTGATTGAAGGCTGAATGATTTTGTTAAGGGAATTTTTAGAGGAGGTGGAGCTGCTGATTGTCCTAGTGGTGCTTGGGATTTGGAACCTTTTGCACCGATGTGTTCAAACCTCAATGAGCATTCTTCATTACACCTTAGCTAAACTTGATCTAAATTCACCTGCTGTGGACGTTTTTCTGTTCGTGAGATGCCGATGAAACCTTTGACACTCTCGGAGACCATCTTGGACCATTTCAACTCTTTTTCGACGACTGGATGATGCCTCTGGGGAAATGGGGCTCAAAATTTGCAAGACGTCTTTTAAATATGCAAATAATGAATTTCAGTGAGCAGAGGCTGGTTTTGGTTTATTATTCAGTAATAATACACCTACGTAATCGCGACGAAGGTCAAAATTCAGATCAGCCTCAAAATTTGACACCATCCATTTTAATGGACTAAGTGGAATAAGTCATGAATTCATGACTCGTAGATTCAAAAAACGCTGCAAATTTTACTCTAGAGTTTATTATTCTTTGATATAGGTTACTTGTGCATAAATTTATTTCTGTGTCAATGAGAAAATTTTTAGAACACTTTTTTTTAATTTTTATTTTTCAAAAATATTATTTTTACTTGGAAAAAATTTTTGTTTTTACTTGAAAAATATTTGACCTCCTGGGATCCATCAAAAATCTCATTTGTAGCCCCATGAAAGCCCTGTAGATCGCAACAGTGAAATCGGATCGTTCCGGGACCCCAAAAAATGGATTCTACGTCCAAAAATACTTCGAAAACGACACCTAACTCGATCCCATAGCCAAAAGCCTTTAAAAACCCCTCCCGTAGCCCCATTTTAGTCCCATAGCGCCCCACGGGTTTGGGCGATCGGGCTGAAAACCTTGCGGGCACAACTAGATGGTAAACCGAGTATTTTGTCAAAATTTCAGATGTTTACGGCGTACGGCGGTCGGACATTTCGGTTTTGGAATCTAGACCTCTTGAAACAGATAATGTCAAATTTTGAGGCCGGTCGGAGTCGTCTACCTCTGTCGCGAAAACAGGTGTATTATTCCAAGAATAATAAACCAAAACGATTCGGACGGATATTATCCGTCCGCCGTCCGAGCCGTTTTGAGCAGTAGGCTTCTTTTTTTTTTTAAATATGAAAATTTTACAAAATACTCGGTTTACGATCTAGTTGTGCCCGGTAGGTTTTCAGCCCGATCGCCCAAACCCGTGGGGCTCTGTGGGCTAAAAAGGGGCTACGGGAGGGCTTTTTTGAAGGGGTTTGGCCGTGGGTTCGAGTTAGGTGTAGTTTTCGAAGTATTTTTGGGCGTAGAATCCATTTTCGGGGGTCCCAGAGCGATTTGAATTCACCGTGGGGATATTTTTTTTAACAGTCAATGGGCGCCACTGCAGTCCCCAATGGGTCTGATTGTGGCGGTAGGCAGCGACACACGCTCCTGCCTACTTGGCTGACTCCAGAAACCAGCTTCTGCCCTTCCCGAAAAGGTACCGTTGGATGGAGCAAATGCCCCTCCATCTGGTCCTGTTAACGATTTGGGGGTTGGACACTTCGCCCGTCCCATCAGGCTCTCCGAGTAGGACACACGCCCTACCCACACATGTGTCACTGGTTAGGATTGTCATCCGCACCATTTAGTTTTTCATGAGGATTTGACTCCAGCCCTTTCCTCTTCCTACCTAAATCTAGCTTCTAGGTTGCCCCATCCACCAGCCTCCACCAGGACTTTATGCAGCCTAGGAGATCCCCCAACCTTGTTTTAACTATGTCCCAAGGAGTACGAGTGACGCGCCCCAGGGACAAGAAACGGAAATGTGCACAAAACCGGCACTCCTCAGTGTCCGATAATCCTAACTTATAGAGGGATACCGGAGCCTGCAGTGGCCTGTGAATAGGCCAACTAGTGTCCGCTTATCACCCCTCTCCAGCTGAAGCATCTCCCTTGTTGTTGACCTGGAGAATCCAATAAACAACCTCTTGCCTCTGACCATGGAGCCTTTGCCAGTGCAGCGCTCTCTCCTTTGTTTCCGCTTAGAGATTGCATTCAACAGAAAGTTCGTTGTTGTCGCAAGGAATGGCTCAGGACCTATTGGGAGACATGCTGAGCCTTCTTTTGCAAGGATGGCAGCAGCCTCCTTACCCCCACCATGCGAGGTTCACTCTAGTGTCCCTTGCGAGGGACTTGAGTTTGTTCAGACAGTCCCAGACCAGCTTTGATGTAATAGAAAATCCAAGCTTTTCTGGCTTCGTTAGGCTAGCTTCACACTTGTACGGTTTCATTCGGCAAGTTTCAATTTCGATTTGGTTTCGGTTGCGACCTGATAAATGTGGAGCGAGAAAACGGCGCTTGTAGGAGCCTGGTCGAAACCGCATAGCACCGAACGCCCCCTCGACACGAATCGGTTTCATCCGGTTCGTAATCGGTACCACTTCGGGTCCAGGGTTCACTACTTAGATGGAGCCTACACATTTGTGCGATCAGGTTCCTATTCGGCGGCAGTATTTCAGCATTATAATAAATAAATTCCATCCATGGCGGATATTAACTACTTGTGTAAATCTAAGACAAACCTGATAAGAACCGAACAAGTGTGAAAACACTAGCAAGGTTTCAGGCGGTGACCGAAAACGAATCGAATCTGTGCCGAACCGAATGAAATCGTACAAGTGTTACAATTGAAAGGTGTTCTCAATACTCGAATTTGTGTTTTACGACATTAAGCTTCTCTTAAAAGGTCTATCTGATGTAAAGTTCGCCGAAATCTATTAAATAGAGTCGAGCAAAGCCTACTTGCTCTAATGAGAGTCTAATCCATGCGCATGAATTCCAGGGATGTTTTCTGAATAACGGGGAGTGCGCGCAGGAACGATGTGTTGGCACCGAAAGTAAAAAGGGCCTCAGGTTCTGTTGTTGTTACTCCAACATGTGCAACCGCGAGTTCTCCTGGGAACCCACAGAACCTCCGCCGACCACGCAGGAATGTAAGTATCATTTCAGGCCTCGTTCGTTGTCATTATTTATCCAGCCAAATGTAGTAATATATTTTGTACGAATCTAGCGATCCCCACTCAACGGACGACCACGTCAACTGTCAACCCTCTGGTTTTGACTGTCGTCCCCATCACCCTCGTCATCCTGGGAATATTGATTTTCTGTTGGTTGTACCGTCACAAAAAGGCATCGTACTTCAATGAGGTAATTTCACTGCTTCTCTAAAAATATACAAAGTTGTTCCAAAGGATTTTGAAGGGTTTAAGCTTCAACTCCACAATCTTGACTCCTACCCCACGAACTTAAAGATCTTTTGGTCCCGATTTGATTTAATATCCTGTCCGTTTCTGCTATCTTTGCTTGGACGTAAATGATAGTGGGTGAGTACGAAAGCACATTGAACGATCGGGAATGCTCTAACGAATTTATCAGCACTTTTTTCAGTGACAATGCGTGAAAAAAAATGGACACGACAGCAAAATGTTTGCAATGAATTTGTCGTACTTGCACTAAACAAAACATTGAGCTTCATATAACCGCAACTGCGCATGTATTTTTGACTCAGGATTTGTTTTGAACTCGTATTTGGTGATTGCTTGCGTTTTGGATTTTACGGCTTCTTTTTGTAAAGCAATTTTATGCTTTTATCGCCACTCAGGGTTATTCGCCTTTGTGGCCTAGGACTGTTTTGGATTTTGCTATTGACGAAGGACCTCATTTGGCGGGATTTGTGTGGATTGAAGGAGTGCCAGCTGACGGCTCTGATGTTATGCAGATTCGGCTGTCGAAGTGCTCATTTTCGTGTCAGTCATCTTTTGTCATGGTTTTTTACCGACCTGAGAATGAGCTCTTCGACAGTAGCATGACGAGAACGAACTTGCCGAAAATGCTGTACTTATCAGATTCGGTGGGAAACTTTGTTCTTATCCTTCTTCATTCTAGATTGGGAATCATTTGCGCTAGGGCCGCATGTCCGTATCATGAAGAGATACCAATTCATCTTATGTTGATTTAGTAATTTGATGTATTATGAATTTTCCACATTTTAATGTCTAAACAAAAACGGTAAAAAAATCCATTTTCAGTGCTCTATAAAAAATGTCTTGTACTGGTTTCTTTTAGGCATAGTGGTGGTTTAGACAAATTGTATCGATTCACACTGCCCTCTTCAGCTACCCAACATTATGAATGTAGGGAAAAAGGATTAAACTCTTAAAATGTGGTCTGCTGAATCACACAACACACTGTTTTAGCCCAAATGATGATAAAAAAATTTATCGTAACGTTGGCCCAGTAAGTGACTTCCAACTTTTGACTGATCCCAAGATCTCCACCACCGTATTAAAAGTAAGCTAACGAAGTGGTGGCAGAAGATGCAGAGGTCTAATTCATTGACATTGTGGTGATTAGGGAGAGAAATGACTCCTCTGCTGATGTAGGTAGTAAATTCGAATAAGCCAGTCCAAACCACGTGTAGGTTCAACTGCTTCAAGTTTATCTGGGCTGCATGAGCTTAGTTTTTCGAAACCTGTCCCTACTTTTCAATTGTTAATTCGAAATAGCAATTTAGTGCCTACATCAGCAGAGGAGTCATTTCTCTCCGCAAAAGTAAGCTCTTTGAAATCACCTAGTAAGACGCCAAGGAGCCGCAGCCAATCACAACCAAATCAGGTCTTGCGCCGGTCCTACTTTTGTGTCAATGTACGTCATAGTGGATTAACTAACGACTTAACGCGAGTGTCGGTAGGTCTATGCAGATGCAGTAGTATTTTCGGAAGTCGGAGCCCTTTGAAGTCCTGTAAATTACTTCGTCTTGCTTTCAACTTTCAAAACTTCTTACTTACAAAAAAAGGGGGGATTTTAAACCATAGTTTGATGTACAGGTTGTTTCTGATCCCTCTAAATGTGAATATGAGGCCGACGCACAGTGGTCAAAATCGCAGTTTTATGAGCCCAAAAAGGGAAAAAAATAAAATGCTTAAAAACAATGATTTGGGGAAGGGAGGAGTTATTAAATTAAATTAAATTCATACTGAAATTGAAATTCTAATTATGAATCCATTTAAGTTATTTCAAGAAATCAGAAGGGGAAGGCCGAAAAATTTATTGGGCCCCAGGTGGGACTCGAACCCACAACCTCTGCATTACTAGTGCAACGCTCTACCAACTAAGCCACTGAAGACCACAGGTATGATAGAACATTGGAGATTGAAGGCTCAACCGTCCCCTGCCCCCAACACTTGATTCGGCCTTATCATATTGTTGCTTATTTTCCCCCCCTGAACCCTGATATGATGTGAAGCCAGTAGACATCCTACTTTTGTCCCTCATCCTAGGGGTCCCTTAATTCCCCAGGAGGAGTAGTTTCATTACAGGAATGACTTGAGGAAATTTTGGACTGCTTCCCTCACACAGTGTTTTATTTGGGGAAGGGAGGAGTTAATTAAATTAAATTCATACTGAAATTGAAATTGAAATTCTAATTATGAATCCATTTAAGTTATTACAAGAAATCAGAAGGGGCCAGAAGGGGGATCATTTTTCGGCCTTCCCCTTCTTTAATTTAATAACTCCTCCCTTCCCCAAATAAAACACTGTGTGAGGGAAGCAGTCCAAAATTTCCTCAAGTCATTCCTGTAATGAAACTACTCCTCCTGGGGAATTAAGGGACCCATGAGGGACAAAAGTAGGATGTCTACTGGCTTCACATCATATCAGGGTTCAGGGGGGGAAAATAAGCAACAATATGATAAGGCCGAATCAAGTGTTGGGGGCAGGGGACGGCTGAACCTTCAATCTCCAAAAGAAGCTCGGCGCGCTCACTTTTTCATTAGTATTCAGTCGTTTGTCAAGATTGGGTGAAGAAATACCTTTTTCCAGCGATGGATACATCTAAGATGGGTAATAATATCCGTTATAAAAATTATTTATGAGATTGTACTAATTTTAATAGCATTAATAAATGGTGTATCATAAGGTAAATAATGTCATGCTCGATTTCTTTGTACTGCCAAAGACGATATTGACCTGTATTGAGTTTGAAATAGACGTACCTCCACTCGTTCATATGTACAGTAAAATTTGAATCCAAAATTAAGTGCTCTAAACTGCTCTAAGTTTAGTTTTTATCTGTTTCCGTTTTACAAAGAGGCTGTCCTTCAGCAGCAGATCTTCAGCGTTTGGCGTGAAGAAACAGGTCGTTTGCGAAGTATTTTTGGGCGTAGAATCCATTTTTGGTGGTCCCAAATTTTTTTTACGATTTTTAATTTTGGGCTCATAAAACTGCGTTTTTGACCACTGTGCGACGTCCCGAAGAACCCCATTTGGGGTCCAAGTCTTTCTTTTATTTTTTCCCAACATTTACTTACCTCATAGAATTCATGTATGATAACCATTACATACCTATTTTTACCATGAAATAGGTATGATACCCCATTACCTATTTTTGGGCCGCACTTTCGTTCCTCGATACCGTTCCTGGATACCGTAGCGTTTTCTGGGCGTTAGCTCAAGGCTAAAGCATGCTCCATGCTAAAAACTTGGTAACACTCCTCACCAACCTTCCTGTTTGTCACCAGTGGACAAATCATGTTCCTCATCTGTTGGAGCATCTCCTTCCCCATCCCACAGCTGAACAGCGTAAATTGTTGTAAACAATTGGTTGACCAGATTAATAATCCTCTATTATGTGAGCTACTGGAATGTTTGACGCTATAAAGTAATGTATCTGTACATCCGATGAAAACATTGCTACGGTTTTTCTCTCTAGGCACCTTCTGTAGTGGCCGTAAGAAGTATTTCTGGGTTTGTGTAATCGATTGGATCGTTTTTCACCACCATTGTGTTCAAGCGCTCACTTAGTTGGTACGCATATTTTGGGTACTGCACCAGCACGAACAATATTCAAATTTAACAAACTAGGGGCAAAAAGCCAGCTTGGATAAGTTCGGTAGTTGCCAAATCATAGATGTCACAGTTTATCCCGTAGACTTCACTTTCTTTGTTGATTGATACTATAATCGTTGGAATTCTATTACAGGTACCGACGGTGGATCCCCATCCGATCCCGCCCTCGCCAAACATAGGGTTGCGCCCCATACAACTGCAGGAGGTCAAAGCAAAAGGGAGGTTCGGCGCAGTTTGGAAAGCTCAGTGGAAAACTGAAACAGTTGCTGTCAAAATCTTCCCTATTCAGGTAAAGGTGGTCTGATTCTATGTCAGAAAAATAAACAAGTTCAGCCCGAAAATCTTTCCAGTGGCCCGAAATAAAGGGCATGGGTCGGTCAAGAAAAGGCAATAGGTCTTCAGTGAAGAGAAAATCGCGAAGGAAAATACCTGTAGTCAAACCGAACTAGGAACCTTTCCAGAAAAGCGAAAACTAACCCGTCAGAGTGCACCAGCACGTCGTCAAATTTCTAGGTTTGTTCTGTTGGTCAACTTGGTTTTCAACGACCTTGCAATGATAGTTGCACTTTAGACTGACTCAAATCTGACGATCTTGTTTTGATCGTTGCTGTCGAATTCGAATTGCTAGAATTTTTCTTTTGTTTTATCTGGATTTCCGTCACAATGACGCAGAGAACAGTGGAAGAGGGTTTTTACGAGGGGAACGACGGCCTGAAACAGCGATTGAGGTGTTTGCTGAATTGTATGCCAGAAAGCATAGTCTAGCCTTTTCCATTGGACCGCAGGGAAGAAGGAAAAGGAAGTTACACTTCATAGGGGGTGGAGGGCGCCAAAGACAGCCGAGAGTAACGCAATCTCGGCGCGTATCCTTTGTGACTAGTAAGTTTACCAGGTGCCCGCTAGGTGGAGTCCGGGTTCGAAGTGCTCGGCATTTGCGGTTCGAGAATATTCGGGGAATAAAGCCTGCTTCCTCCAGACGGCACCATCTCCCAACACCGCAGAGATGGATATCCGTAGATATTACATTTTATTTAGCGGTAAGACAGTAGTGGGTGTTGCCTGGCGCGATCTGTGGGGGTAAAGACAAACTTCTTATTAGTATCGTGAATACTCCCGACCGCTAGCGGTCGAATGCGGCACCAAACGGGGGGGATTCATTGAAAAGGAGGGGAGCTTATGGGCACGTCTTGTAACGCAGAGTGGGGCTTCCTTTTCCTTCTTCCATGGGGTCTAACTTTCTATGGTTAACAGGGAGATATGTGGACTAGTATGTTCGTGTGACGGGTCGCTTGGGACGGAATTCCAGTTCCACGAGCAGCTTGCCACTGTTCTCTCGGAAAAGTGGTCTCGCCCGTACTCTCAAGTAGCTGCCTGGGTTCGGATCAAGACTCAGTTCGCAGTGATCCGAGCCGTCGCCGTGAGACTACGGGGAACTCGGCGGAAGTTTCGTTGTCTGGGGTTGGAGGATGGCGCCGGACTCCAGGTTTGGGACCGCGAGTGAAGGCTGAACCTCCCGTTTACTGGTGACACCGATCCTTTCAAAAAGCTGCTATGACGACATCGTCGTTTTCGTTGCGGGTGATGCGACGGGTCCTGAGTGGCTCGTGACGACTCAGCCAGTGGCGGCTCCTGCCCCGAAACCCAGGGGGTGCTGTCGAGAAGGGGACGGAAAAGATTTGGATTCTACGACCCAAAAAACGTCGGTGTGCCAAGTTTCATTGAAAAAATCCTAAGAAAAGAGGCGGCTTTTTAGGCATTCTGGACCATAGTGTGGCCCCTGTCCTACGATGTTTACTTGTTAATAAATTCATTTACAAGTAGGGAGATACGTGGATCACTTACCTCAAAATGATCTTCGCACACGGAGTGGACGTTCGCAGCCATGAACCATTCTTCGTCCGGCATTCTTCGTCCATGGGGACAGCCACCATCAATTTTCCTTTGGTGCTCGTTCTAAGGCATTCCAGAGTCGCACACGTTTTTCCGCTATGGATTTGGCACATTGGCACAAACTACTCGGCAACATTTGCCGAAAAATCGCGGTTATCTACGTGAATAACCTTAATCTAACTTGGATAACCCGCTTGTGAGCTTGCAGCCTCCAGTACGATTTTTCATTAGTCAGTGAGTGGACAATCAGAAAACTTTCGACTCGGAATCCGAGTTAACGGTTCCATTCAAAAAATTGGCGAGGTGGCTCGCCAAAAATTCAAATTGCACTGGAGGGGCCTAAAGCCCACTTTTCTTGTATAATAAAGATTCAGAAAAATATTTTGAGAAAAATTTTTGAAACATATAGGTACCTAACTACCTCACTTCTAAGAATCATAAATGCTTGCATACGAGTCTGCAACACATTGGGACATTTCATTGAGCATATTTCGTTACGTAACGTAACGTGACATAACGAAAATTTGGTTGTGTGCCATAGCAAAGACATGAAATGTCAATAAAGATCAAGAAACGTTTCCAGACCCCATTTGACGTGAATGAGGGGTTGATTGTTTTTTAGAGGTTATGAAATTACAATGCTACCAACAGTGCAACGTTCTCGTTTTTTCTCAAGCTGTTTAATACATTCAGTTTGGATTTTAACTCACTTATCGCTCCTTGTTGACAGGATAAACAGTCATGGTTGAGCGAGCAGCAGATCTTCAAGCTCCCTCACATGCGGCACGATTCCATTTTGAGGTATCTTGGAGTCGAGAGACGAGGCGAAGGTTTTCAGCAGGAGTTCTGGCTCATCACCGCCTACCACGATTACGGTTCTCTCTGTGACTACCTCAAGGCCAACACACTCTCGTGGACGCAACTGTGTAGGATCGCCGAATCGCTGTCAAGGTGAGATTTAGGATTGTCAATTGACAACGGATTCTCCACTTAACACTTTTCACCAAAATGTGCTATGTTTCGTAGGGGCCTGATGCACCTTCACGAGGAAATGTCGCCGACGAAAACCGAAGGTTACAAACCTGCTATCGCTCACCGGGATTTTAAATCCAAAAACGTTCTGCTGAAGGCCGACCACACCGCCTGTATTGCTGATTTCGGTTTGGCTCTAGTCTTCCAGCCTGGAAAACCCTGCGGCGACACTCACGGCCAGGTATGGCATTGACTGACTTGGTTTGCACTTATTTCTTACCTGGTTGATCTTGGATCATCAACGGTGTTTGCAGGTTGGAACCCGTCGCTACATGGCCCCAGAGGTTCTCGAAGGTGCCATCAATTTCTCCCGGGACGCCTTTTTGCGCATCGACATGTACGCTTGCGGCCTCATTCTGTGGGAGTTAGCCTCCAGGTGTACTGCTGTTGAGGTGAGTGCAATCCTAAATTGCTCGATTCATGGCAGAGATTATCGTGTCATCGGAATGCTCTTGAGTCGCAGCTTGATGGTGTCGGCGTCTGGCTGACGTCGGCGATTCAAATGCCCTTCTTTGCTCTTCCGAGGTTTCTTGGAGCAAGCAAGGACAACAAATAGGGAGTATTGGCGTTTATTGACCTCAATCAGAGACCTACCAAGAACCTACCTATTGGCTGCTGCTTTATAACCTCGGACGGTCCACATTGTGCTTGATAGAGGAGCTGGTTGCAGACAGGATGGTCTTGTCCAGGGAGCAGGATAGTGGATAGTGTTAGCTGCTTCGGCCCGGAGTCATTTTTAACGTCGTTGGACCGACGAAACCTCCGGGGGGGATATTTGACTCGTTCACGTTAGCCAGGGACGCCGAAACCACGTAGAACATCCGGTAGAGGCGTTGCTAGCTGATGACGGATGAGCATCCCGATTACTATGAGGTGGTTAGGGAGAGAGAACGACCAGCAGAAAACCAGCGAAAACCAGCAGAGGAGTCGTTCTCTCTCCCTAACCACCTCATTGGATTAGACCTCTGCACCATCGGCAAACAACGTGTGATCCCGATTACCACAATCCAATATCGTTGAGCACTGTACATCCTTCAGTCATTTGTCACAAACCCGTCTATGTTTTGTGTCTTTCTAATCTCTGGTTTTACTCTCTCTACCAGCCCTTCTTCCGCTGTGAGTTTTAGGTGGCCAAGAAGGGCACGCTATGCAGTGAGGCAAGCGGCCATTTGATCACTTAATGTTTAACCATGAAATACCTGTGAGGTCCTTGTCCCGGAATTAGTGGTGTAGGTCTCATACTGGAGAGGTTGAGTTGAAGCAGATACCATTTATCTGTTCGCTGGAGCTTATTCAAGCGACTCTTGATTGTTATCCTCAAGTTGTGCTTGCGAGCGGCAGTCAAATGTTTTGTGAAATTCGATTTTTTTTAAACGTTTGTTTTTTGTAGTTGACAATTCACAGCACAATAGCCAATCAGATGTCATGACCGGTTAACTTGAACCATGTTGGTGTCCTTGAGATTGGTTTATTATCAGTGATAAGAACAAAATGGCTCCTTTAGACTATCAAGAATTTCTTCCAAGTCCATTACTTACTGATTCCATAATCATGAGTAATCACTCGCTTCAATCCAGCTAAAGTTCGCCCCAATCCTTTTTCATTTACTGATGTCTCGATTCGCCCTTTTACAGACTCCGGCTGAGTACCAGCTGCCGTTCGAAGAGGAGGTCGGCCTCCATCCAACTCTGGAAGACATGCAAGAGTGCGTCGTTCACAAGAAGCAGAGGCCGGTGCTGAGAAACAGCTGGAAGTCTCATCCTGTAAGTGACCCGGTGTCCGTCCAAAGCTTGTACCTCCTGCTATCGCAGATTGACCTCAGAAATTCAACTTCTTTTTTTTTCAGGGGTTGCTGGTCCTCTGCGACACGATGGAGGAGTGTTGGGATCACGACGCAGAAGCCAGACTGTCCGCGTCTTGCGTCATGGAAAGGATCGCGTCTCAAGCCCGACAGAATCCTCCGCCTCTCCGCATTAATGACCCCAATTTGTACGTAATTACAACCTTTGTTTACACCACGCATACTCACCTGATCAGCAGTTTCATGTGATCCTCACTAGACTTTTCCATACTTTGGCCGTCAAGCACCCGAACGCCCGGCATTTCGTCGATCATTCCTTCTCTAAATCATTCGGTAGTTCCGCAGGGCTCGAGAGGGTCCTTCCGAGTTCCACTGAGGCCGCCAGCTTCTCGTGACGGAAATGCGTCCGTCTGAGGGGAAAAGAAATCATAATATTTTAGATAATAGACTTTTCCCACAAGAAATCTAATCTAAGAAAAAGTATCGCTTCTACAATGTAGAATACATGTCATGTATTCCCCACTTAAAGCCCTCTTTACACGCAACGATAAATAGTGACAATTAATCGTTGCGTCTAAATGGGAAATCGTAGCGATTTATTGGAGTTGGGTTGCAAGGTTGAAGCCGGCCGGCATTTCTGGGAATCGGAGCGACTTGTTTGATCGTGCAAACGGTCGCTCCCACTTATGTCTACGATCTTATACTTTTGCTCCCGTACTAGTGGGTTAAAAATCAATGTTGACCAGTGCATTTTGTAGGAAATTTGATGCTCTATCATTTTGATACCGGCAGCATTCGCCGTACAACGCATTGGTTCGGAGATATAAGCAAAAAACTGAAAAAATTGCCCAAGTTTTGGCTTCTTTTGCGAATATCTCTTGACGCATTTATGCTTATAAGCTGAATTTGTTGGTTCTCTTCAAATTCGGTTTCAGCACCCCAAAAACCGTGGAATCTTCTTAGGTAACCCCAGGAGCAGGAGGAGGAGAGTGACCCACATTTGGTCATCTTTATTCTAGCAATCGGAAAAATTTGGGAAAAAAAATTGTTTTGGCGAGCTTATGACGAGAAAAATCTGAAACCACCAAAAAGTTGCATACTTGATGAGTTTGGGTGCGTCAAAAATCGTTCAAACAATTGTAGCGTGACCCCCCCCCCCCCTTCCCCCCTTCATTTTATTAGAGCGACATCATCGTTACGATTACATACCTCTGAATGTTGAGAAAATGTACTTCGTGAATCTCCAATAAAAACTATCGCTACCGCATAATCCTCCTCCCTACGAAGTTATCACTACTATAATATACCTACTATAACCATATTATGGGTTATCTCTCACCAAACTATCTGTTATCCTAAAAAAAAACTATCCCTGGAGAATGATTTCCTTCCCATAACAAACTTTCACTTATACTTTACCCTCCTATCATAAGCTATCCCTTCTGTATGACCCTCCTATCATAAGCTACTGTATGGTTCATAGCATACTAAACTATCCCTGCTAGATGATTAACCCACAAAAACTGATTCTCCCGTCTGATTTTCTTCCCACGAGCCATCACTGAATGGTTTTAAATCATTATAATTCCCTCCCATGAAAACCTATCACTACTAAATGACTCCTCCCACACGAAGCTGTCACTACAGTATGATTTATCTAACACCAAACTATTACTCCTCTATGATTTTCTTTCCAGAAGCAACTATCTCTACATAATGGTATAGTATACCTACTATGATTATTAATATCAAGATAAATTATATCACACGAAACTATCACTACTCTATGGTTTACCCCTCGCCAAACTATCCCTCCTAGGTGATTTTCTCCATAACCCTCAGATTATAGGGATGGGTATCGGTGAACAAAACATCGATTTTCATGAATCTGGATAGTATAAAGACCGCGTGAGCATTAAAATTTAATGCTTTATAAATTTTATGACACATAAATTTTACAGCTTTACAGAAAAAAGGTACTTTAAGGTGCCTCGGAAAAACCATCAATCTATTTGGGTTTTTGGGGTGCTGAATCCGAATCTGACCTCCGTTTTTCGGCTCACGTTTTTCCGTGTTTTTTTTTCGTCCTTTTTCACTTAGGAAAATCACAGATAATCTTACAGATGCCCGAAAATTCCGCAAAAACTCTCTTATTACTGGAAATGTATCGCTGATTCCGAATATATAATATATATATTATTATTTATTATATAACTCTCTCCACTGTAGGGTAAAACCGTTAACAACCTTTTTTCATCTTTCAGGATGGACCTGGGACATTGAACTCGCGACCCTCAGAGTGATCTTCTGTGCCAAATGAACTATACTGAGTTCCACAACTGTACGAGTTTCCTCGCTTCGAACCACCGAACGGGTGTGATGCTGAAGAAAAACGTTAATACTGGAAGACTGTTCTCGTACGGTGAGATTTTCGATGACTAGAGTCAAACTTTTGAAACGACGTTAGTAGCCAAAATCCAGGTTTAATTTTTTTTAGCTAATTTATAAAAAATAAAAATAAAATAAAAAAAAACTAAAAAACCGGCGCATTCAACGAACTGCATCCACTACGCTTCTTTGAACTGTACACTTGAGCAGCAAAATCCGCGAGCTTTTTCTTTCACCCCGGTTAATTATTTTTGTATTGATTCTCACAAAACAGACCGCCAAGACGCCGGTGGGGCGTCGCCGTGTAAATTGTTGTGTACATATTTTTCGCATTATCGTGACGTGCTCCGTTTGTAAATACCCCACTACACTCAAAAAGACAGATACATCGCTAGGCTAGCCACAAGAAGAAAAAAAAACCGGTTCAATGTGAAGTTTCCGTTGAATGAATAAGAAAAATAGGCTTTCGCTACGCTTGCCGCAGAAAAAGGTCGAAATACGCGAAGAATGAACCTGCACGACGAGGTTTTCCATTATGCCCAAATTTGAAACTTCCATAGTTGTAAAGTGAAATTTTAAGGGTGCTCGTTTAAATCTCTTTGACAGCGAAACGTTTGCTAATTTTTAATCCTCTGCCTGATACAATTCCAGATTCTGGTTCTTGAAAACTAGACTCTAGAATTCAGTTTTTAGTGATTCTAATAAGCTATATTTTTAAAAATCCAGATTTTGTCATTTTAGGATCAAGTTCTTGAAATAGATTAATCTAAAATGATAATTATACTTCTTAGATTGTATAAATTTAGATTATTTGTCTAAATTTCTAGATATTCGAATTCTAATAAGGTTTTAATTTTTAGACATTTTCATTCTATAATTCTGGCTTCCACTTGAAACATATTAGTTTTTGAATTATACTCTCTAGGAGTCTAGAACTCAAGGTTAACTTGGACAAAGTTTACTTGAGAAGCAAACAGTGACTCCCCCCCCCCCCCCCCCCCTCCCCCTTATTAAGCAAAAATTAATCGACAAAAATGACCCAACACTGGAAATTTATGACGTGAGGGTTTCAGAGCGTTAGAAACATTACTCATACTGCATGTACGCACGGTATAGGAGTTGTGAGCGAACCCCCCCAAACTGCCACAATTTTGAGGTTTTTAGGCTGTCAAAAGTTGTCCCGACAAATTTGGTGCTACCCTTTTTGATATTTACTTACTTGCTCCTATTTATACAAGATAGAAAAATAAAACGTTGGGCGCCACCTTTTGCACCCTGTAATCCCCTAATGTCAGGCCTACTATCCGTCTCCAGTTGTGAACCGTGTTTTTCTGACCCATCGCAGGATAATGAAAGTCTCCAACAGTGTTGGGCAAAAAGTAGCTTCCACTACAGCTACTGTAGCGGTCAGTTCAAGCTACAGCTAGTAGCGTGAAAAATGTAGCTGCGGCGAAGCTATTAGCGAAAAGCGACAGCTACTTTTGTTCCATACTGAAAAAATAACGAAAAGAAGCTACTTGCTGTAGCTTCTCAGTGAAACCACATTGTTCACCTCTACTAGCTGTAGCGGTTATTTCCCGCTACAGCTACATTCGCTTTTCAAAAAGTAACTTCGCCGAGCAGCTACAGCTATTAGCTGTAGCAGTTGTCTGCCGCTTCTTGTTGCCAATAACTTTTTCGATCAAAAATTACAAAATGTGTAATTTAATTTCCACACAAGTAGTGTGCTGTAGCTAAGTTACTGTTAATCGAGTAGCGGTAATAATTACCGCTACAATTATTGTAGCTAGCTACTCACGTAGCCCAACTCTGGTCTCCAACGAGCAGTAGTGCTGCAAAAAAAAAAAAAATCGAAATCGTACTTGGTTAATTGGTTTTCCCCAAAAAATCGATTTAAATCAGCCACAAAACCCACGACGCTTGCAAAGAAGGAAAAGTGAATTGTGACTATTAAAATTCATGTAGTTTATATCAGCGAAAAATTGGGATCAAAACAATATAAATTTAATCCACTTCAAATCCAAAATTATTATTTCAAAAGACGAGGTACAAAAAGTTATTGTATTCAAAATACAATTAAACAACTTCACGAATATCAGATCGGTCCTGTATAATCCAATTTTAAATTAGTTTGTAAAATATTCAGATTTTTGTTTAAAAAAAAAACAAGTTTATCGACGTTTTCTGGCAGAAGGCAGCTCCGACGATTTTGGATTGTGTATCCTGTCAAGCTGAAAATCCTCTCTGCGGGGGCTGACGTGGCTGGGACACGGAAAATTTTAGCAGCAAGCTCAGTGAAGCTCTCCCACCCCAATAACTCTCTGTCCAGTAATGAAGAGGGTTTTGGCTGCGGTCCAAGACCGGATTTTCGAAATGCAGCTTTAATAAAATTATTGCATTCACTTCATGTTGGTTGGAGTGCTCACCAGGTATTTTATAAGTCCAGCAGAAGCAGGCTTGCTAGTTTCAGTGGTTGACGAGGAGGGGCCAGGATGCGGTAGAATTTGAAGCAGTAGGAGTTGAGTTTTCCTTCCAAGTCGTCGCAGTGATCAACTCATTTACGAGTTGGCCCTCGCCGGCTTTGATGTCATCATTGCGGAAACCCAGGTTTTTGAATCTGTGATCAATCAGGGTTGAGATGCGGCATACGCTTAGCCTTATCCTTTTCCAAATTCATGGCGAGCCGCCTTGTCGCATCATTTTTCATCTTGAGTCTGACTTCCTTTGATATCGAGAATCAAACCCTTGACAATTGACACTGTCGTGTACAGCTCCCCACACAGCGATTCAGTTGCCTCAATAAAAGGTTTCAAACTCTGCACCATCTCTTCCAAGATTATGGTATCTACTCTAAAAGGCCTATGACGAGAAATGGCCGAGAGCGATGGTGACAGAATCATTGGTTTTCAGGAGTCTCTCTATCATGAAGAGTTCGGAGTTCCATCTTGTAGGCACCTCCTGAATCAGCTTGAGAACTTTTTCGCCTCTTTCCTTGAGCACCTCTCTTAGCTTGTCCATTGCCGTTGGGCTGCCGCGGAAGAAGTTACCTTGTGCTGCATCGGAAATCTCTGGATGCTTCTTTTCAACGAAGGTTGGAAGTGTTGCCGCAAGTGGCGTATTCCTTCTTGCGTATCTTCCACTTTGCCAACTTCTTGGGTCCAACATCCTTAAAATAAAATAACAATAAGTAGAAACAAGACGAATAATTGCCCTGTGGAGTTTAGAAGCTTCAAGTGCTTCAAGAAATCACACGCGAAGGTCGGAGAAAAAACAGGATCAGAACAAACAACACCAGTTTAAATGAAAGGTCCTCAGGTCTTTCATACGAATACAGCCGTTCTTATTGTTGTAGATGACCAGGAATCGATGACCTCAATTGAAAATCTGGCGACTGCAACTCATGAATGATTCTCTCGTACATAATGCCTACTGCTTAGGTCCTTATTTTTCAAAACCTTTACCAACCTTTATTGACCCTTTCAAAACCTTTATTGAACTTTTTTTCGCTTTTCGATTTTTAATCGATTAATCGACGATTTTGTCCAAAATAATCGAAAAGTTGAAAAAAAAAAAAACGATTTTTTGCAGCACTACCGAGCAGGTCGAATTGCCATCGTGGCTCTTTTGATGTTCAGATAGAAAGGAACCACTTCCCTCATTTCAACGATTTCACGCTTTCATAGATGATTTTTCCACTCAGGATTTTCTATACCTGAAATATGTACCCCCAACTGTTTCCCTCAATTTTTCATGGGGCTCATAGATTTTAAAATATGAACCAGAATAAACACATTTAACATCAAACCACAAAACTGCAAACTGCTCAGATGCAGAGGAACTCTGGCTTGAAAAATTGCCCATCCAATCATCGCGTCAACTTTTTCTGCGGCAAGCGTCTATTACTAATTAAGGTCCGATATATTTTCCTATTTATTGCAAATAGAGCTACAATATTTGCCTTCACAGTCTTGTTCCTTAACTGCATTACCTCGAAAATACAAATGGAAAAAAAATACAAAAATTGTTTAGATTTGTTTCACGTGTACATATTAGTTTTCTTAACCATACTTGGGTAGACATACATTTTATATTACGCATTAAGAATTTTTTAGACTTGGAAAAAAACATGTAAAATCCTAACAAAACAATTCAGGATTATGTAACGTATTTTTTGTAAAGCATAAAAAAGAGATACATTGTGAAAGTCGTTAGCACGCTAAAAGAGACTTTGTAAGAAAAACGTCACGTTTGGTAGGCTTGTATCGTGAAAGTACAACTTGATGTAGGAACTAAATTAGTTTTGTATAGTTGATATTTAAAGTTGTAGGTGTAAATAATATTTTAACCTGACTCACTTGTATTGTTACTTATCTCGAAGGGTTTGGAGGGGGTAGGGAAGGGCGGGATGTTTTGGAGGTAGGGTTGTACCTTAGATGGGCGAAGTGGCAACACTGTTTTGTCATTTTTTATCTTAAACGTAAAACTGTCTTGCTTCAGTGTTAACGTTTTCACGTTGGAATTTCAATAGTGATCACGATCTGGTTTTCATATTCTGGTAACACTGGCCCCTCGAGCCACCAATTGTTTTGGTGTATGATTTGGGCTTTTCAAACGCTAACGACAACCGAATGGCCAACCCTCACCCCTCCATCCTCAGTCTCCTGTTCGTTAGGCTAAACTTGAATGTTCACCCATCTTATTGTAATCTGCAACCCCTCATGACACAAAAAAATATGTACAAGTGAAATTTTGAAGAAAAAAAAAGAAGTATATATTGCCAATACTATAAGCGACTTCCCTGTAATTTCGTCTTCGAAACTGAGATTAGTTACTTGCAAAAGATCGAAACAGCTTTTTCCAATTTGATATTTTAAATATCTAGAGTTGATAGTGTAATTTTAGCCCTTACCTCGAATTTTCACTCACAGAGGCCGTGTAATACCGTTCACCCGTTGTGGACCAGGAAGACTGCTGCTGAACCTCTACAGAAGGTTATAGTTGACTAGGTTAGCAGATGGTTTGTAGATTTCAACATGGTGTTCTCAACTGGGTGAACGGGAGGACGCGGCTGTGGCCCTCAAAAGCGTGCAAAGGTAGTTGAACATTTTTCGATTGCTCCGCTTGTGAAAAGGTGACAGTCGAACTTTCAGTAGGTACTGCGACATCTGGAAACGCTGCGATTTGAGTTTGAGCAACGTGTTGACGGTTTTTGGTGATTCGTCATTATTTTTTATCTGCTGGGATGAGTAGGTGGTGTAAACATGTCAGAAGTGGCAAAACTGTTATGAGTGATGGACATAACCTCGATATTGGTGCCTTCCCTCAAGTATACTCATAGGACGTTGGTTCTCGGGAAAATAATCTATTTGGCTGTCAGTTATGACAAATGGGATTCGATCGCCGCTAAAAGTTCCTTTCCTACAAAGTAGTGCAGGTTCTTATCTTGATTTCCAGACCTGTGAAGCTGGCCCCAATCTGGCTACCAGTCACCAAAGCTTGTCAGGATGTCATCCACGCTTTTCTGGCCTGTCAAAGGCTTGCAAAGCTGGTCCCAATCTGGCTAAGGGCCTCCAAGGCTTGTCAAGATGGCATCCACGCTTTTCTGGCCTGTCAAAGGCTTGCAAAGCTGGTCCCCATCTGTCTATGGCTATCGTAACCATGGATGCGGGTTCTGACGAAAATTTCGAATGGGTTTGAATGCTCAAATAGTACTGACATTGACGTACAAATCAGAATGCACATCTGTAGTTAGTTTAGCCTAACTATCAAGGCTTGTCAGGATGGCATCCTCTCTTCGCTGGCCTGTCTGAGGCTTGCAAAGCTGGTCCCAATCTGGCTAAGGGCCTCCAAGGCTTGTCAAGATGGCATCCACGCTTTTCTGGCCTGCCAAAGGCTTGCAAAGCTGGTCCCAATCTGGCTAAGGGCCTCCAAGGCTTGTCAAGATGGCATCCACGCTTTTCTGGCCTGTCAAAGGCTTGCATATCTGGTCCGAATCTGGCTAAGGGCCTCCAAGGCTTGTCAAGATGGCATCCACGCTTTTCTGGCCTGCCAAAGGCTTGCATATCTGGTCCCAATCTGGCTAAGGGCCTCCAATCCTTGTCAAGATGGCATCCACGCTTTTCTGGCCTGCCAAAGGCTTGCAAAGCTGGTCCCAATCTGGCTAAGGGACTCCAAGGCTTGTCACGGTGGCATCTACACTTTTCTGGCCTGTCAAAGGCTTGCAAAGCTGGTAACCATGGATTTGAGTTCTGACGAGAATTTCAAATAGGTTTGAATGCTCAAATCGTACTGACATTGACATACAAATCAGAATTCGCATCTGTAGTTAGTTTAGCCTAACTATCAAGGCTTGTCAGGATGGCATCCTCGTCAGAGGCTTGCAAAGCTGCTCCCAATCTGGCTAAGGGCCTCCAAGGCTTGTCAAGATGGCATCCACGCTTTTCTGGCCTGCCAAAGGCTTGCAAAGCTGGCCCCAATCTGGCTTTTAAAGGCTTGCCAACATAATGACAACTTCATAGACCCATCCAAGGCTCAGAGTTGATTCCAAGCTGACTCCGGCAACTTGTTCGAGAGTCGATCAAAGACCTAACACAGAAAGGCACTTGAAAGGTTTGATCTTCGTCGGTTTACATTAGCTCAGTAACTGCTACTACCACTAAGGGCCAACATGTTGAGGTTATGACCACCATGCAACCTGAACTTTGCGGCTAATTGGCCGCTCTACTCATCCTGACAGTTTTACAAAATTGTGCTTCACTTTTCATTATACATATCTCATTCATCATCCTTGAATTTGTCTTTGAAAGCAATATTCGCCCGTTGATTACTCTTTCGCTGCGCCCGAATGCTGACCAAGTGCCTATGCGTAGTTTTTACCTTTGAAATGTAGTATTAATGAAAAGTGTTCCCGTCCGGCGGAAGAGTAAATCACGCAAATTCAAAATTGAAGCGTATTGTGTTCTTGTTTTTTTGGCATTTCTTTCATCGTTACTGTTTAACGGATTTTCTATTGTTGTGCCATTTTGTTTCTATCAGCGTTGATTATGCAACTTCCAAAGTTGTTCAAAATTCAGCCTCAAAAGGCGTTGTGAATGTTCTCAATTTATTGTTGTTGGTCTCCGGAGTTGCAAGCGGCGTTACAGTGTGCCAGTCAGCACAAGACGTGTCTTCCTTCTATGATTTTGTCCGTGAAGCGTATTTCAAGTCTGGTTTCATATTTGACTAACCTGTTGGTTGTATTGACATTGTGTTCGGTTGTTACACCTGTCAGACCCCATCCATCTACAGCTCGTCCCTCCTACACTACCGTACTCCTAACTCCCCCTCTTCCTCCCTTGTGTACTGAATGACGAGTCCTAGACAAGTTAACTCCTAAATAAACAGACTTATAGCGTAGGAACCCTTTGTAATTTAACTCATAGTTGTAGGGGCCCCTTGAACTGTATCGTTTTTGTAATTTCTTCCCGTTTGCCGAAACGCAAACCGCAAACATGACTTCCATACCTAACCATTATGTATAGTGTTTCCTATTTCCTTAACTGTTGAACTGCCCTGATTTTTGATGTTTAATCTTGTTATATTTTTCCAAACGAAGGAAGAAGAAGATGAAAGGGTGTAATTTTTAGCGGTACCGGTAAGATTGTACCTATTGTAAGATTTGAAGCTGGAGGTTGAGAGGTTATCTCAGCTGTCGACGGAAGAAAATTGAGCGAATGATAAAAATAAAGCTTAGTATTACTAAAACTGTTTTTTGTTGGTGTATTATTTCTCCTGAAAAGCATCTCTGCAGTCCTCCCGACAGCTTAGGCCCTTGATTGCTCTGACAGCTCTCCTTTGACTGCTGAATACAAGGGCGGTGTGTGGCGAGTGGCCCCAGCAAAGGATGCAATGTCCAGCCCTAATTTGAAAAACTGAATAGTAGTTAGCAAGAACCGGCAGTCATTGGAAGTTTGTCGGAAAGTCTTCGCAATAGGAAGGAAACGCGGCCAGTTCACAGTGGGTCCTCCAACTCAGTTTCGGATCCAGTACGACACCCAACATTTTAACGGACATTGAGGGTTACCAACACCCACTGCCAGCGATAAGTCCCTTAATCCAAAATATATCACCTCCGTTTTGGTTTATTATTCTTGAAGTAATACACCTGTTTTCGCGACGGAGGTCGACGACTCCGATCGCCCTCAAAATTTGATATTATCCGTTTCAAGAGGTCTACATTCCAAATCCGAAATGTCCGTCCGCCGTACGCCGTACGCCGTCCAGGCCGTTCTGGGCAGTAGGATTTTGACAAAATACTCGGTTTACCATCTAGTTGTGCCCGCAAGGTTTTAAGCCAGATCGCCCAAACCCGTGGGGCGCTATGGGGCTATAATGGGGCTACGGGAGGGGTTTTTTGAAGGCTTTCAGCTATGGGATCGAGTTAGGTGTCGTTTTCGAAGTATTTTTGGACGTAGAATCCATTTTTTGGGGTCCCGGAACGATCCGATTTCACTGGGGCGATCTTTAGGGCTTTCATGGGGCTAAAAATGGGATTTTTGAAGGATCCCAGGATGTTAAATATTTTTCGAGTAAAAAATACAGAATTGTTGAAAAAACACATTTTTGAACAAAAAATCCCAAAAAAAAATTTTTTGAGATAAAAATAAAAAAAAAATTTTTTTTTAATTTTTTCATTGACAGAATTAAATTTCTGCACAAGTAACGTATCAAAGAATAATAAACCCTTGTGTAAAATTTGCAGCGTTTTGAAGTTGGGGGAGGTTAAATATTTTTCGAGTCGAAAATAAAGAATTCTTAAAAAAACATTTTTTGAAAAAAAAAAAAAAATCCAAACAATTTTTCTTTTTTAATCCAAAAATTAATTTTTCTATTGACAGAAATAATTTCTGCACAAGTAATCTATATCAAAGAATAATAAACCCTTGTGTAAAATTTGCAGCGTTTTTTGAAGGCTTTTGGCTGTGGGATCGAGTCAGGTGTCGTTTTCGAAGTATTTTTTGGACGTAGATTCGATTTTTGGGGGGTCCCGGAACGATCCGATCTCACTGTTGCAATTTATAGGGCTTTCATGGGGCTACAAATGGGATTTTTAAAGGATCCCAGGAGGTCAAATATTTTTCATGTAAAAACAGAAAATTTTGAGAAAAAAATTTTGGGAAAAAAAATCCCAAAAAAAAAGTTTTTTGAAAAATAAAAATCCAAATTTTTTTTTAAATAAATTTTTTCATAGACAGAATTAAATTTCTGCCCAAGTAACCTATATCAAAGAATAATTAACCCTTGTGTAAAATTTGCAGCGTTTTGAATCATTTACAGCGAGACGGTTTTTATGGAACCAATGTCAAATAGCACAGTACTATCAGGAATTTCTACCTGGGCAGCCAACGACGAATCTGATGGAAAGACCGTTAAGTCATCCACAAACATAACAGTCCTTTTATTTGAAGTTGAGGAAGGTCATTTGAAATGACCTGAAAGGTCAGGTCATGAGAGGTCATGAAATGAAAGGGTCCTAGAACGCTACCTTGAAATACCGTTAAGTCTCTGATTTGTGATAATTCGGAAACAGTACACTTCAGGCGATCAGCTTGGACTCTATTATGTAAGTAAGATTTAATCAAGGAATTTGCACAATCGTAATTTTGCCAGCAACAGTTTATGAGGCACACAATCAAAACACTTTGAAACATCAACCATTATTGCTGAAGCATAGTGACCTCTTTCAAAATGTGTATAAATTTGACTTGAAATACACAAAACTGCTTGCTCAGTCGTCTTTCCCGTTCTGAATCCGTACTGATCCGAGACAAATAGATCACACCGATGGTCTTCCGCCCCTGGTCTAGTTGATGAATATTTGTTACAACAGACGCACTTGCATTAAGGTTGGGTCACCTGCCAAGATAGGAGATCCAGCCGCCTGGATCAATCGGCAAATTTCCTGGGCTTGATGGTGGATAATCGTCTCTCGTGGCTTTCACATGTTGATGATCTGTAATTTACATGGTTAGGAGATTGAAAGGAATAGTGTCCGACCAGGTCCTGCTTTCGTTTTATCATTCTTGCTTCGCCAGCAGAGCCTCCTATTGTATCATCGATGGGGCAATTCCAGTCATGCTTTAACCATATTTAAACTTTAAAAGCGAGTCATCAGAATAATGGCCGTTCTATCATGGGGTTGTAGGGGCTCTTTCACTTGTTTAGGAATTCTTACTATTCCTAGCGCTTATGTATTGGCTGTGTTAAACCTGGTAAAACCGTGTCTACTATGTTTGCTGAATCGCACCAGCATAATACTCGCTCCCGGGGTCTCATCCCTTTCACCCGCCTCTCTTATGCCCAACAGAATGACCCGATACAGGTGGGCTCCAAAGCATAAGTATGTGAAGTCCCACCTGGTAAAAGAAGAATTATATTCTCTGGAGGAATTTTACGAGTATGGCCTGTGGTTAGGGGTGGTTAGGGATCGTTGTTCAGTGACTGACGATGGTTTGACCTCCGTATACTAATGAGGAGGTTGAACCATCGTCGGTTATTGACTTCTGCATGGCCATTCATTGTTTTGTGTTTTTCTGTCATTCCCATTATTCTGCCGTCCTAAGAATCATTCTTATTATAGATCCCGTATCTGCATTTTTGGCCAAATTGAGTTAAAGGTTTCTAGCAGTTTAGGGGGGGTGATTCCTATCGATTTTCCCAGTTTCAAAGTCGTATCTGCACAGGAAATGCCTCAAAAACGGCATCCGATTATCGAGTTAACGAGCTTTTTGGGAATTTACTTATGAAAAACGCGTGTATGCCCTTTTCCTAAAGTTTAAAGTCGTATCTGGACGAAAAAATGTCATCATTTTCAAGTAATTGGAACATAAGAATTAATGCACTACGAGAGCCCAGATACAAGTTTTGTTCCTAGTATTTTAAGGCTCCTACTATCAGATACGATTCCTGATTTACGGGTTTTCACCCTATTATTTCAGACATACGATTTTTTCTTCTGGTAAACGGTACAATACGGCTTACCAGATAATTGTGATAACAGCCGTACGGTAAATTTACAAGTGCGAATCTAGTATCTGCCGCAGATACGATGTAAACCCTGTTTAAAATACAGATACGAGTTTTCCACTCACTTGAAGAGCTTCCTATTTGCTATACGAAAAATCCGTATCTGCTCCATTGCTTGGTGGCAACTCGTATTTGCTCCAGATACGAATAATACACTAGTACCTAGTCGGAAGATACGGTCTGAGAAATTGATATGAATCTGAGCTTGATTTCCAGCAAACTTTGTTGTACGTCGTTTTTTTGCTATTTACGGCCAAAATTTTGGGTTTTCGTCCTCCACGTTATTCAGCGAGAAATTTCCTATAAATTAGCGCCCTGCGAAAAACACAACACACGAGTTCGTAAGTCAATATCGAGAAATTTGTATTCAAAACCAAGAGTCGCTGTTTCCCAAAAGTCGAACTTCGTCAGATACGGGATCTATAATAGATTATATTGACATAACATTGACAGTCAATATAATTTGTAATCGGCGCTATAACCAGTCAGCGTCTGCATGTTCTAAATTATGGCTTTTGCTCTGTCATTTTTGGCTTTGGCAAATAAAAAAATTCTTGATTATTCAGATACAAGACAAGATTTTTAAGTTCGTAGGGATGATTCCTTGCTCAAGACTAAAATTGATGAGCTTAACCAATGGCTTTAAAATAACAGACTATCAGATCTATCTATCCAGACCTGGGATGTATCCCCCTCTCAGCGAATCAATTGCACGTTCGATATCGTTTTCAGCTGCTAATTTGAAGGTGAACTTAACGCCCGGGTATTCGGGAACTTCATTTAGATGACGATCTGGGAGTGCCAACAATTTTTTCGGCCAGGCTTTTTCCAACTCTTGCGAAATAATTATTAAAGGCACTCCTGATTCCCCCTCTCTTCTTCGATAATACTGATCGCGAGATTTATTAATTTTCTGGTATGCTTGAAGTATGAATTAAACGGTTGTTTCCTCAGGTTGGTGAACAGCGAATTCTGTCGAATGGAACAAAGCAACCCTTGTGTTATCCACGGCTTCAGGGCGATGAATTTTCGAAGTAATTTTGAACGCAGTCCGCGGCCTCTTGACCCCTAGAACATGTTTGCCATTTCATACCTTCCCCCCACCAAGCTGCCAGTTGCGGGAAATTACAAAAACAAAAATGTGTACAATAAATCTGTAATTTGAAGAAAAAATCAAAGAAATACTTGATAAGTGCATCAATACATACTTTTACTAAGATGTTAAGTAATATAAATACAGTAAGTTTTATGAAATTAAAACATAACTCATAAACGAGCAGCAAACCGCTTTTTTTTGCGATTTTTTCCATTTTTTTGAAAGCTGCTTCGATAGACCACACAGAAGTGCTTACTCTAACTTACGTCAAACTATACACGTGAGCAGGCGGCTGCTGGTTTTAACAACTAGTTTGAATTTAATCACCGATATCAAACACCAATAAATATAGTAAGAGTACTTCTTGGTTGAGAGGCGGGAGGCGCACTCTATAGTTGAATTGTGTAATCGCGAGGTTGTTGGTTGTTAAAAATTTCGAGTTGTGCCTACCGCTTAGCGTTTTTTATGGTGCTCATGATTGTAGCACGCATATCGAGGACGAGCTTGCTCATCCGGTCGGCTCTTGCACGGAGAGCCCGGTTTTCGGATTCGAGTTTGTCGGCGGCGTTTTTCATTTCCATGTCGCGTTGCTTCCGGTTGAGCCGAGATCTCCTCGAGGCTTCGTTGTTCTTGTCCCTTAGCTCTCGGTATTTGTCGGTGAAGGCCGAGCTAGCGACGGATTCGGCGTCGGAGTCCGCTTTGGGCGCTTTTTTGGGCTTCTTCTTCGGCGGTTTCCTCCCTTTGGACGTCGACGGCTCCCAGTCGTTGGACTCTTCGTCGGAATTGGCGAAATCCGAGTCGAAGACGTAGTCCGAATTGCTGTCGCTTCTTCTTTTGATGGGCCTTTTCGGAGGCGACTTTTTCTCTTGTTTGACATCTTCGGGGGAAACGGGCTCGGTTTTGATGACGAAGTCTTCCTGAGCGGTCGGTTGGCTTAACGGGTCGGTGTAATCGTGATCTCTCTTTGCTGACTCGTAAACTTTGTAAGTTGGCGTCACTCCACCCAAAGTTCCAGCGTTGACGTAGTCACCCGACACCTACAAAAGAAACAATAATACATGAGCTAACCATATTTGGAAAAATATACAATACAATATCGTCGCTGTAGAAGCAACACCGCCTAACCCACATCTTCCCAACTTCACAGGTGACACAAAAAACCGTTTCTTGTAAAAGCTCTTTCATTTTCCGACCAAAGTGGGTTAGGCGGTGTTGCTTCTACAGTAACAATATATTATAATATAATATTATATTATATTATAATAATTTAAAAAAATGTTTACAAAAAAAAAAAAAAAATGCCGTCTGTGGGGTATATTGCTGCGGGCAATAGGCGATTGCTCCCCGAAAAGTTCCATAAGCGTCTGTTAAAAAGGCTGCAAATTTTACACTAGGGTTTATTATTCTTTGATATATGTTACTTGTGCAAAAATTATATCTGTGTCGAAAGGAAATAATTTGACAAAAAAAAAGACTTTGGATTTTTTTTCTAAAAAAAAAACTTTTTTCCAAAAATTGTTTTTTCAAACATTCTTTATTCTTTACTTGAAAAAAATTTAACCTCCTGGGATCCTTAAAAATCCCATTTTTAGCCCCATGAAAGCCCTATAGATCGCAACAGTGAAATCGGATCGTTCTGGGACCCCAAAAAATGGATTCAACGTCCAAAAATACCTCGAAAACGGCACCTAAGTCGATCCCATAGCCAAAAGCCTTCAAAAAAACCCTCCCGTAGCCCCATTTTAGCCCCATAGCGCCCCTCGGGTTTGAGCGATCGGTATGAAAACCTTGCGGGCACAACTAGATGGTAAACCAAGTATTTTGTCAAAATTTCAAATTTTGGTTTATTATTCTTGGAATAATACACCTATGTTTTCGCGACGGGGGTCGACGACTCCGATCGGGCTCAAAATTTGACATTATCCGTTTCAAGAGGTCTACATTCTAAATCCTAAATGTCCGTCCGCCGTCCAGGCCGTTTTGGGCAGTAGGAATTTTTTTTTTTAAATCTGAAATTTTGACAAAATACTTGGTTTACCATCCAGTTGTGCCCGCAAGGTTTTCAGTCCGATCGCCCAAACCCGTGGGGCGCTATGGCGCTATAATGGGGCTACAGGAGGGTTTTTTTGAAGGCTTTTAGCTATGGGATCGAGTTAGGTGTCGTTTTCGAAGTATTTTTGGACGCAGAATCCATTTTCGGGGGTCCCGGAACGATCCGATTTCATTGGGGCGATCTTTAGGGCTTTCATGGGGCTAAAAATGGGATTTTTGAAGGATCCCAGGATGTTAAATATTTTCCGAGTAAAAAATAAAGAATTTTTGAAGAAAAAAAAAAATCCAAAAAAAAATTTTTTTTGATAAAAATCCAAAAAAAATTTTTTTTTTTTAATTTTTTATTGACAGAATTAAATTTCTGCACAAGTAACGTATATCATATAATATAATAAACCCTTGTGTAAAATTTGCAGCGTTTTAAAAAAATTCCTGCTGCCCAAAACGACCTGTACGGCGGACGGACATTTCGGATTTTGAATGTAGACCTGTTGAAACGGATAATGTCAAATTTTGAGGCCGATCGGAGTCGTCGACCCCCGTCGCGAAAACATAGGTGTATTATTCCAAGAATAATAAACCAAAAGTAAAATTTCATCTACTTACTACATATTTGATGAGGTCAAAGCCAACCATAGGCTCGCTGAGCACGTTCTGCACCTCGGGCGTGCTGGGCATGGCGACGACGGGCGGATTGGGAAGAGGTATGTCAAGTTTGAGTTTCGGTCTCTCCTTCTTCACGACGGCATCGGTCCGGGCGGGCACCCTGAACTGCCTCCGGGCCACCTGGTCCGGCGGCACGGAAAGGAAATTCTCCTCGTCTTCGGCCAAATCGAAAGGGATCCCGTCGTTGTAGAAATTGTCCATGCTGAGAACTTTAACATCCGGTTTTTTCTCCTCGTCGACGAAGACGCTTTGGGACAACATAATGTTGGCGCTGGTGGATTTCAAAGGTGATTTAGCGGGGAGCGGGAAGCCCGCGTGGAGTTTCCCTCCGCTGGTGCTTGTCTCAGATAGTTTCAAATATGGCGGCGTATTGTTGTTTTCTTCTTCCAAACCCAACGGTCGAGCCATGTCACCTCCCAGCGTATCCGGCATCAAGTCCACTGGATACAAGTCATCCAAATCTCTGACTGGACATTGATCAAAAGTACCAAAGTTGAAACATTCAGCTGAAACAAAAAGGGAAAACAATTCGGTTAGAACGACCTGAAAACGTCGAAAAATTGAAGATTTCACCAAGCGGGCCTGCCGACAAGGACCCTGCAACGACGCCAAGTAGGTAGCCAAGTGGGTGTCAATAAACTGGTCCGCTGACTAGATGAGAAATTTGTTTGGAATCGCTTGTGGGCTTTAGGGTTGGATCCTCTGATACAATAATTATTATTATTGTTGTGGGGGATAAAAATTATTTTTGACCGACCCACATTCATTGAAACCGTCATGATTATTAAATAACAACTGTTGCTTTTGATAATTAAATAGTTTCAATTAATTAAATAATTTAATAATAAAAATAACTTTACATATTAAATTACAAAAAGTAATAAAATAAAATAAAAATAAATAAAAAAATTACCTAACAAACAGAAAGTTATTAATTTAATAATAAAATAACACTTTTATTATTTGAATAATTTAATCATTCACAACAATAGTTGTTAATTATTAAATAATTTAAATTAATAAAATTAGCATTTATTATTTTTTAGTATCAATTGAAATTGATTAAAGTTTGTTATGGCATTTAAGTCCCAAAAAGCTTCAATAATTGAGGCTTGAATAATTATTATTGAGCCAATTATTGACTATGACTCAGAACGGTGAAGGGCTTGATGGTTGGATCCTCTCATCGAGTGACTCACGTTTTTTGAGTTCTTGGAGGCTCCACAAGCAAGGTTTGGCGGACAAAACAGAAAAGAGGCGACTACGAGAATGGGGAAGGACTCAACGCTTGAGGGCTTCAGGGTTGGATCCTCTCATCAAGTGGCTCACGTACATTGGGCTCTTGGAGGCTCCATAAGGTTGGCCAAAATGAATGGAGGCCTTAACGAGAACTGGGACTGACTCGAAACGCTTGAGGGCTTCAGGGTTGGATCCTCTCATCAAGTGGCTCACGTACATTGGGCTCTTGGAGGCTCCATAAGGTTGGCCAAACTGAATGGAGGCTTTAACGAGAACTGGGACTGGCTCGAAACGCTTGAGGGCTTCAGGGTTGGAGCCTCTCATCAAGTGGCTCACGTACATTGGGCTCTTGGAGGCTCCATAAGGTTGGCCAAATTGAATGGAGGCCTTAACGAGAACTGGGGCTGACTCGAAACGCTTGAGGGCTTCAGGGATGAATCCTCTGATCAAGTGGCTCACGTAAATTGGGCTCTTGGAGGCTCCACAAGGCGGGTCAAACTGAATAGAGGCTTCAACTAGAATTGGCAATAACTTGGAACACTTGAGGGCTTAAGGATTGGGTTTTCGGGCTTCAGGGTTAGTCCACTGACCAAGTGACTCACTGGGGGGTCTTAAAAGCTACACTATGCGGCCAGTAGCGCGGAACATACAAACGGAGGCTTCACCGAGATTCAGCCTGTGAACTGTTTAAAACGCCAATATGGACAATGATAGGATTGTATGACCTATCAACAATAAACACAAATCAACGATCATACTTACTAGTAACTTGGGGTGTGTTCAATTCATCCTGAGGGGGCGGGCACCAAGAATGCAAGTCCTGAAAACATTCTGTCCACCCTTCCTGGGGTCCAGTCGACCCCGCGGCCGTTCCAACAGTGCTTCCAATCATGTTGAGTTCGTGTCCCAACTCCGTTCGTGCCAAGTTCGCAAACTCCGTTCTCTCGCCAAGACTGTATTCCAGAGGGTTTTGCGGAAGTCTCCATCTCTCACGGGACTGGGCATCAAGCAGGAAACAAAACTCATCAATTTCCCCGTACGACAACATAGCGGAGTACTTCAAATAATTTCAGCTACAATACACTTTTGATAGGAATAAACAATGTCTTTCAACTCTCAGCCTTAGAAATCAGTACTAATTGACAACAGTTCAATTCACTACACTAAATAACTAATCAATATTAATTAGGAACTTTTTTAAACGTTAAACTATTCCAGTCTCTAAAGTTATACCCAGTCTCTTTGCTCCTTAATAACAATTCACAAAATCCAACAAATTCACTCTGAGGCTCAGCTCAAATTCCTGCCCAGGCAAGAAAAACCTGCGCTTACAAACTGCCGCGTCAACAAAATCGTTCATATCACACCGAAGTATTTTTTTGTAATGTTCTCAATACCCTTTGATACTCACTATTAATCCGACGTGATTGTTCGCAAATGAAATGGTGAATGTAGGGTCGCAACCGCTTACCAGGGTAGTTGAGATTCACTCAACCTGAAAAAGAAAAAAAAAAAAAAAGAGTTAGTAAAGAGCAACATACAGGAGATATTGAACACCAAAAGGGCGTACGGCGTAGTAAAAGTGTAAAACCTCGTATCGATTTTTTTTTTTTGTTGTGAAAATACCTTTTTAAAAATATAATTTTGGACTCACGAGGCTTACACTTTTACTAACGTGTCATACTGTCTTCTTCGTGTTTATTTATCTCTTCTGCGTGAATACTATCTAACGGTTTCAAATTACGAACCATGAGTAAGAATAACGTTCTACTTTATTTAAAACGTTCCATTTTATGTCAAAATATTTTTATTTAATATATAAATATTGAAAAAGATCCTAGAAAGTCACAAGTTTCGAGCGTTGAAGCATTGAGTTTTGAAAATCGATTTATAAATCGATAATAAATCGGAATTATCTATTTAATTTAAAATTCTTAATTTTTCCAAATTCAAAATGAATCAACCTCGAATATTTCAACGCTCTGATTTGATGTTTTATGAAGTTACCCCACATAATCAGAGAGGCAGACTCAAGAAGAAGATTCGATGCAGAAGTGATTCGGCGCTGAGTTAACACGAAGAAGACATTCGCAGTAATTTCCAGCACTTTGCTTTCCCGTACATGGTAGACCCCGTGAAGTTGTGTGGCGGTGTGTTCCGCGCCACGGGCCGCAAATTTTATTTCTGTTATTTATACTGAATTGGTGGGTCTTGGATCCTCATAAATCGATGGTCACAGCCAGTGTACAGGGATCGGTCATGATTTTCCTTAATTAGATCTTATTTAGACGAGGATTATGAGAAAAATACACTTCTCTCGACCCCCTGTCCAAAATCCTTCAAGAACCACCACCTGAGGCCTCTTCATAGCCCAACAGCGTGTAGGTAGTTCTGTGACCCGCTTAGGGTAGAAGCCCCAGTCTTCACCACTCCTGTGAAGTTGATTTTAAAATAAATAGCTTCTTAGGTTGTTCTAGAAAAGTCGGCATGCGCTTATTGGACGCAGAAAACCCTCCTACGCAAGCTTGAGTTGGAACTATACTTCAAGTTATCTATAATAATGTTGTATCTCGTATTTCTACAAATCAATAAAATATTTTTTGAACTGCTCCTTGTCTAGTCTATTATTTATAGGTAGGTATGGTAATTGTGATCACTCAATCAAAAAAAGTGTTATAATATAAAATATTTAATTTGGGAGAAATATCCTAAATATCTTTTCCTGGAGGGAAGGTCCTACGTTTTCGTTTCATCAAGGCCACCGTACTGTAAAATTTACCGACATTACCGGTTAACACCACATGAAAAACATATTTGGACTAAAATGTAACACAACTGGGGGTTCTCAAGTTTGTCTGGTAGCCATGGCTGCATGATAGCTTGGAATGAGCTGGTTTTGAAGCAACAATAATTGTTCAATTATTGAAGCCTCATTTCGGATGGGAAAGAGCTGGTATTGAGGAGTAGACAAATGAATTTCAAAAAAAAAAGTTGAGCTGGTTTTGATAGCAAACGCCTCTACCTACTACGTAAATTGAAGGGATTGCAGTAAAAAGCGCCAAAATAACTTGTAATAAAATTGTTGAATAATTAAAATTAAATAAACAATTTATATTATTCTATTAATAATTAATAGAAAATTAAATTTCTCAATTAATACTAGTATTAATGAATGGTAATAATAATTACCATCCATTTTGGCACATTGTACTTATTGCCTTTACAGTCTAAAGTTTAGACCCTAAAGCCCCCGCCTTTAGGCCTTTAGCCTTTAATTTTTCGCCCCGTAAAGCTTGGATCGACTTATTTACCGTTAAAAAACGCTGAAAATTTTACTCAAGGGTTTATTATTCGTAGGTTAATTTAAAAAAAGAAGTTAATTCCGTGTGTTAATGCCATTAAGGAAATAAGTACTTTTGAAAAAAAAAAAAAAATGTTTGGACAGATGTGGGATCTCGAAAAGGAGCTTTACGACTATCACCCAGACCTCAAACTTCAGACGATCAAACAGACCAGATTCTCCCTTTTCCCAGAAAAAAAATTCCGTCACAAACCCTCTGCAACCACAAATTTTCCTTCCCACTTGTAGACTTAGGACTGTCACCACGTATCAATAAAGGATTGCTCTTTTAGGTACCAACCCACATAATATGGGGTTGGTACCTAATATTATTAGGAACATCCCTTCTGATACAGGTAGGTAGGTCCCTTGTCAAAAATGAACCGTTTGAGTTGTCACCCGCCCCCAAAACTGACCTAATTAGGGGCCCCTGCCGAGTAGTAGGCAATAACCTCTTCAAAACGAATATGTACCTACTTTTCCCTGAAGCTCATCACAGACCCACTCGAGGGTTCATTACCACAGCAGAAATTTCGGACAGCTTGCTGGTCTGGCAGTTTCCAAGTTTTCTAGCAAATCCTAGACAACGCCGCGTAATTGCCATCACCGTTAGCTCCGTGTAGGACACTTTGACAAGCAAAATGTTGAAGACCCCCCAAAATTGTCCAACGTGCAAAAATACGAAAACGACACCTAACTCGACCGCATAGCCGACAACCTCCCGTAGGTAGCCCCTTTATAAAACCTTGCGGGCACAACTAGATGGTAAACCGAGTATTTTGTCAAAATTTCAGATTATAAAAAAACCTACTGCCCGAAACGGCGGACGGATATTTCGTTTTTGGCATCTACGTATGCATGCAACGGATCAGAATAATTCGCGATTACATGCGTGAATGAACCTGAAAGCCGAACGGTTTATATCTCAATCCCGAATCTGTTTCAAGCCAATTCATAAGGTTACAATTTCACGAAAATCAAATCATCCTATTTTACATTTGTTTAAAATTAGAAGCGACTTTTATGAGTCATAAATGGAAATTGACGTCAAATGCCGCGCCTCCTGGACAAACAACGGTTTGGGTCAATGTTTGGTCTGGAAGGGGCCAGAGTTGTCCCGAGTTTCGATTGACGACGTCCCAAGGTTGTGGGGGCTCCGTCAAGGTTGAAGGTTAAACAAGGTCAGGGGGTCGCTTAACCCAAACACCCAACTGGAAGCCGATTTCAGAGGATGAATTTAAAAATTGTCGATGTGTTGAACGGAAATTGACTTACCGAACCTGGTGGTAGACGGCTTTTTTACAGGCCACTCGCAAATAGAGGTTGTTATACTGCGTATAACAACTATGTCAACACTATTGGTTAAATTTAGTATTTGAATTTGTTGAATGGCTTTTTGCAGACGCGATAAAAAATTTTTGACACTGGCTGATGTCACAAAACAGTACAACTGAATAGCGCGATTCAACACTTGAGACTGAACGAGGAAAATGTTGAAAAAGGCACCTGCTCGGAGAATATATAGTGGCCCCCCACTCCGAAGTGAGAGCCGCCCTGGATGACGTTAGATTCGACCAATGGGAAGCCAGAATCAGTCACCCTACTCCTACAGTGCTGCCGCCACCCCACCCATCCCACCACAATCCTCTCCCATAACACCAATTGTTTTCTGGGAATTCCCGCTGAGTCATCGTCTAAACAAGGGAAATCGTTGAAAAATGGGAACCCGCTACATTAGGCCTCATAAAATAAATAAATAAAATCGCTGCCAAAGTGTCATCAGTAATCATTTGAGAGTCATTTTCGCTCAATCCAGAAGTCACACAATAATTGTGTGACAATTATTGTGACTTCGTAATTTTAAAAAAAATTTATTAATAAATTTAAAAAAAAATTAATATCAGTCCCTAATAAGGCATAAAAATTGAAAACTAACTCCAAACTTCTAGGATCCAGTATTAATTTCAGACTAATTTGTAGGGATGTATGATTCTTCAAAGTATCAAAAAGTATTGGGTCGATAATATTATATAATATTATTATATAATATGTTGTTGGAAACTTGTTGAGGGTCAGTCAACAAGTTTCCAACAACATTAATTGAAACGGTCAACATCACCATCAACTATTATATAATATTATAATAATATATTATATTGTATTATAATATTATATTATATTCAAAAAGTATCGATACTTTTCACAAAACAATTGAATAAAATTTGACAGGTTTAAAATTACCTATTATTTAGTCAAAAAAAGCAATTCTTATTTTATGATTAGGAAAATAATTCGAACAAAACTTATTATTGGATTTTGTAGAAAGGAAAACGCCTCTAAAGAAAAGTATCGGGCCTGATACAGGTATCATGTATCAGTATCGTCATACTTCATTTTAGAAAAGTATCAAAAAGTATCGATACTTTTTATACATCACTAATAATTTGCAGTAAACCCAGAAGCCCCTCAGCTTCCAAAAATGTCTTGCCAAAAAAAAAACTGCCTTCACTCACATAGCCGGGTACCAAATTTCAAACAACTTTCATTGCAATACATACAAAAAAATAGCTGACTCAAGTAAGTACTTACATTGTAACAATTTCTGAAGTGTCCACAATAAAACGAGAAAGTAGTACAAAATGATGTCAAATCCTTTGGGATGAAACGCACAAAAAAAGGTCGTCGGTACAGAATCACTTGAGAGGCGGGGGAGATGTGAACTGAAATGATCTTAGGGGTTCCCGGTAGGAACGGGATGGTGGGGTTTGGGATCGGAGTGGGAAATCGGCTGACGCAATTCGGAAGGACTTTTTTTAGAGCTCGAACCAGAATTTGTCGAGTAGAGAGCTCCTTCGGGAGTCAATAGTCATCATGAGTGCCATAAATAACTTCAGATCGTATCGAGTTTGGTTGAATTGACGCACGAAAAGAATTTGGTATGAAAAAACGTGACAGGTTTGACGCACCTCGCTGTCACGGAGCTGATGCAGGGATATTTGCACAGTTGAGTGGTGAAGTGGACCTGATAACATTGGAGTGAGCAGGCAGTGCGAAATAGTCACCAGGTGATTTTTCGAGGCAACGCCTTTTTGGAGTGCTGAACGCGAATCCGAAGCTTGCCAATAAAATTTGGCTGTAATAGGAAAGCGCCAATCCCTAAGAAACCAGTCATGGGAACTTTAAGGAAAGCGCCAGTTACGGTTACAGGAAAGCGCCAGTGCCCTTTGTTCGTCAAACATCGTACCTACGCAAAGATAACGATGACATGACGTAGTAGGAAAACCCATCTTCAAATAAGCTGACTATGTCCACGATAACTACTATTTCGGAAGCGGCTACCTTCTCACCGGCGATTTGGAGTGCACGTGTACCTATCAGATTCACACGATCCAAGAACGACAAATGCAGCTGAGAGCTACCATCGCCACCTAAAGGACTTGTTCTACAGCCCAAAGCCCTCAGTACATAGGTACTTTGATAATAACGCTCACAAAACTTCAGAGTGAAACCTACCTAAGAATGAAGGGAACTAAAGGAAGAAAAGAGACTAAGAAGAAGGCGCAAAAAATTCATTGCATCCAAAGTCAATACGAAGAGTACAGAAATGGCAACATCACCATTTTTGAATTTCTTAAATTTGGTAGGTTGTGCTTATCCTACCCACTATAAGCAACTCCGGTATAACTACATTTGACGACCGATCTTCATTGCGCTACAAGATTTTACTTTTTTGGTATGTAAGCATGTAAGTTTTCTAATTAATAAGACTTTCTCAGTTTCGTGTTTGGCGCTTTCCTATTACTTTGCAAAGTCTCAACTGGCGCTTTCCTATTATATTTTAAGCCGATTGGCGCTTTCCTGGTTCACCGCAAAAATTTGTGGGACGCTCACCGTCGGCGTAGGAAGAGATTTAAAACGCTACAAATTTTACACAAGGGTTTATTATTCTTCGTTATAAATTATCCAAAAATTAATTTAATTACCTATTTAATAGTTTTTTATTTTCCTGTAAAGTTTGCGGACGGATGTGGGACCCCAAAAAATGGATCTACGCCATAAAGTACTTTGAAAACGACACCCCACTCAATATCATACCCAAAAACTTGCAAATACCCCTCCCAGGAGCCACTTTTAGTGGGGCTGAAAACCTTGCAGGACCAACTAGATGGTGAACCGAGTATTTTGTCAAAATTTCAGATTTAAAAAAATCTCCTACAGCCCAAAACGGCCTGGACGGCAGAAGGACTTCGTTTTTGGAATTCTTGTCTTTCCATACTCCAAATTCTCCCAAATCGCGGGAGTCATTTCTATTATTATTAACTCCTTTATTAGCGTTATTAACTCCTCACTCTCGACTTTAAAATCTCTCTCCTCGAATATCGTGTACTGGCGCCTGGATTAGTGTGAAAACAACTTACTTCACATACCTGCTCGACCCTTCACGGGGTTCACTGGCCCTTGCTCTGACGTTTCCGTTTGTTGTTTTGGCTGGTAAAACCCGCGCGCGGTGTGTGTGAAAGACCTCATTCTCTTCCTTTACCTGCTACAATTGACACGGAATCGGTACGGCGAGACCCGTGTATGTGCAAAAGGGCCATTACTAAGTAATGGGCTACCTACAAGTCTTGTAGGTAGCCCATTTGACACGCGCAATTTTGTGCTCTCTAATTTACAATATAGAATATTTTTCCAAAACGCACCCTTTCGAAGTTATCCGTTAAAAACTAAAACAAGTGCCGAAATTTGGTGTTTTCTTTTCGTTTTGACGGAGAGTGTTCTACACGTTTTGTTAGGAAGCTTCGTGTTCAGCGCCCCAAAAACAAAACCGTTGAGAAAAATTCTACACCACACGTTGCATTGAACGCCCCTTTTGAGTCACCTGGTGATTGAACTAAAACCAGTCTCCACCAATAGGTACAGAACCTACTTCATGTCTCTCTTCATGACAATCCCGTTAGGAAATGGACAATCCCCTAATGGAAACTCAGCTCACGAGTGTGGGGGCAACTTATTACTTACGGGTACAATTAGTGAAACTACATACCTTCATGAGGCTGTGTTCCAAAATCATTTAAGGTATTGTGGGCGTAAGCCGTTTCTCATTCCTCTGGTACCTAATGTAGGTAAGGTTAATTAACGAGGGGTGTTAATTTCTCAAGATCCAAAACGATGCCCAACTAGTAAATGTACTTTTCCGCCCTGAACAGTGTACCTACAAGTCGTGTAAGTATCTCGATTTTTGACGACCTTTGCGAAGAACACGAACTAATGCTGTCTGCAAAATTTGTCGTTGCGGATTCAGAAAAAGGCATACTAGTATTCAGCTGAATCGAACCGAAATAGAAGCCCCAAGAAGGTTCCACGTTGGCCAATCTTGGTAGGGCGGTCCAGCGGTTTGGTCTAGCAACTATGTACAAAGACCAGGATGTGGGCTCGAGGCTCAAGGTGTTCTTCGGAATGCTGCTCCTTGACCCGAATAACGTGGGATTTGAAGTCATCCCAAGTGACATGTTGGCCTGCTGCTAGTGAGAAATATCGAAATCTCTCTAAGAATGATCGGTGTCTGTATGTATGTCTCCCTTTCACGGCCAAACTGTTGGACGGATTTTGATGCGGTTTTTTGCAAAATGATCGGGATAGCACGGGGAAGGTTTTAAGGCTATTCAAACGGGTTCGAACGGCGGCCGTTCTGGCTGAAACCTGAGTCCTTCACGACGGAAGTTGTTTACATCCTTGGCGTATCTTAGGAAGCCTGAAAAGCAGAAAGAATATTTTTGTCCGATTTCGACGGGACATGGCTCACCGGAATGAGGTTTTCAAGCTGATTCCAACGACTCCTGAACGATTTCTGTAGCATGCCCCGTTTGTTACATCTGATCGATATTAGGTTTTCATAACAAGGGAAACGAGATAGCAATATGAAATTTCGCGTCAGCATGAGCCGTTGAAATTTGAAAGTGGGGCCCCGGGGGATGGCTGACAACAGATGTATGACCCCCGATCAGCTAAGAGAGCTCTGGAGCTATTTTCTTTCATATTCAACCTACCTACGATGTTGACATTTGAAAGGGGTGCTCCGGAGCAACTGCTGGATATGAATGACTGACCCACAGTCAGCTGAAAGAGCGCTGGAGCTATTTTCTTTCATATTCAACTTACGAAGCTGAAATTCGAAAGGGAAAATGCTGGGTGGGTGGATTTGGAGGGGATGCTCTGGGGGACTGCTGGAAATGAATGACTGACCCCCAGTCAGCTGAGTGGGCTCCGGTGAGAAAAAAGGGATAGAAAAATTCAGGCCCCGGGGGATGGCTGACAACAAATGTCTCACCCCCGATAGGCTAAGAGAGCTCTGGAGCTTTTTTTTTTTTTTTTTCTTTCCTATTCAGCCTATACCTACGATGTTGACCTCCGGGGGACTGCTGGATATGAATGACTGACCCCCAGTCAGCTGAGTGAGTACCTTCATGGCACCTAACTTTCCGAACATTTCAAAATCCCGTGCGTTGCAAGGGGGAACCCGGGGGGGGGGGGGGGGGGGACCAAACACACATCCAAACTACAGTCAAACCCGATACAAGGGATTTTGATGCGGGTTTTCAGCAAAATGATCGGAATAGCCGGGGAAGGTTTTAAGCTATTCAAACCTACCAGTCGTTCAAAAGAGTTTGCGCATTTCTGGAAACCCCCGTTTTTTCTCATGGACAATCTTGCCTTGCCGAGGACTCGATCCCCTCATCATCTGCACATATGCTTCCGTTTTCTATAATCCAGACTTACCGTTACCAGACTTCGGTAACTGTAGAAGTAAAACTAATAAAAGGTAGGTAGGTGATGAAAGCAGGGTCCTCCCCCTTCAAACTCCCGTGCATTGCACGGGTAACCAGCTAGTTTTTAATATTATTCATAGTAATGCTTCTCCCAATGGTCAAACTCCTGGTCATGTGGGGTGTTTGGCGGAGTTCCGAAAGTGTGAGATCTCTGATCACGCTGCAAGAAAGGAAGGTCCGCCCAGACCCCCTACACCATTTCCGTCACCTGTTGCTTGGTCCTTGTACACCACTTCTGTACGAATGAATCCCTTGTCACGATGTGGTGTCGTTTTTATGCAGTGTTTCTGTAAGAATGAATCCCATTTGTACAATTTTTGGCCACCTGCAGGGTAATCTAGTCAGTCAGCAGGTGGCACAGGCGCGAATCATGGAGAAGGGACGGAGAGAAATTCTGGATCCGTGCCTGCTTCTAATGAATGAAACCCTTCATTACACCTTTTGCTCACATGTAGCTGGTGCCCTGTGCTCTGGATCTAGAGGATTTAATCCCTTCTCTAGCTTGGCAGTAAACTCCAGCATGCTTGGAGGATGGAATCCCTTTGGTCACCTGCTGCTTGGTATCTCTGCACCACTTCTGAAGGAATTAATCCCTTGAACACTTTTTGGTGGTAAAACTCACGTCTTGAAAGGTGTAGTCCAATCTGGAGTAACTGCCCTGCGATGGACGAAGTGTCCAACCTCACTTCTCCATTCCAGAATCTGATGTACTCCTGGAAAGGGCATGAGTCCAATCCATGATCTTGGCCGTTGAGCGATCGACCCAATCCAGAGGTCTCAGGAAAGGGATCGTTTCATCTTTCGGGTCAGCCCTCTCCTTCGGAAAGGATATATTATGTGGCCAACCTGATGACGTTCATCTACTTGAAGTCACCATCATGCGAGGTAACACCTGCTCCTGGTTTCTGCTGAAGCAGAAAGGCAGCCAAGTACGCACGGCGTGTAGGTACTACCGCCTACCGCCATAATCACACTCCAGCAGTGGCGCACTTCAGAGTGAAAAAAAAAAAAAATCAATTAATTTAAAAAAATAACAATAATCTTTTGGAGATGATGTAGGTATCTAGTTGTGTCCTTCTGTTCAAGGAGCGATTCACGAGTTGCTGCTACATGATGATACAGCTGTACCCATACATAACATACCTACCGTTATCGGTATCGTCGATCAGACGTACGTTTTGAATCGAAATGAAAGGCATTCTTTCAACCCTATCAGGGTCACTACGCAGCGGCACACAAGCCAAAGCTGTGGTTCGTGCTCCACCGGAAACCCAACACGACCGCCAGGAGCACAAATGGACCCCCCCCCCCCCCCCCCCTTCTCAACACACGCAAGCTTCTTATCCCCTCGCATTGTTATTTCCTCCCACCCATCATCTTCCTTCGAACCCCCACCAAGACGACCCAATTGGTTCATCCACCTCGTGAACTTGTCAGCGGGTGACTCACCGTTTTGCCGCTTCCACGTCGGCCGTCGCCAGCACCACATTTTGCCAAAGAGGTTTACCGTGAGGGGTAACGTAGTACCCAAGCGAGAAGTTGGTAGAAAGGCAGAGAGGTAGAAATGCGAGCGGAAGAGACACTTAAGCCCGAGCACTAAGAGGCTTACGGAGTGGCAGGATGACAGGATTATGGACGTTCAATGAAATCCGGTAGGCTCAAGTCGCATTCACACTATGTTTGATGATGTGGAATCAGGGAACATGTATTGGCCAGACTCCACACTTGTTTTGTATTGTGCCGAGGGTGTTCGAATCCAATCATCTTTGTTGACTGAACTGAAGCCAAACTGCACAATGTCTGGGTTGGTTTTCCATTATTAGGACCCCAAGAGGAAAGGGTCTTTCCTCCATGATCCAGATGAGCTGTTTCAGATTGGTTTTAGTGGCCAAGCCGAACGAGCCATCCACTCGAGTTCTGGTCAAGCAGAACTATGCAGACCAGTTTAGTTGATGAGAACCAGGCCTGTCACCTTTGGGATTGTTTCCTTGCTCGTGAGTTGAGCACCACGTCAGAAGCCATCAAAAATGTGTTAAAATTACGTATGGGTCACGACCCACCAGGCCTGCTGAATTAAGGCGTGTCCACACTGAGCTACGCGAAATGATTCGGCGGAGGTAGTGTGGACCTTCTCCACAACTGCCGAATCATGCCACGCAGCATAGCAGGGACACACCTTTACATCACTATTCCAACCCGAAGGAGAAGGCACACTGTGGAAGGGTATTCTATGGTGACCATAGTGTTGTCCTTACCCACTTGCCTGGATGCCAGGGGCAAACTGGCAAACCACGACATGTTGAACAACGTCCTCCCACCAAGAAGGGGTATTCAGTGGTCATCTGGTTCTCCCTGATCTTCGTAGCCAGAAACCTTCGTCCTCACCTTTGATACTGTTTTCATATGGAGAGCAGTGAGCAATCTGTGTGCCATCTCTTCCCATAACTGTGCAGTGAATGCAACCGTGATTTGAAATCGGTCAAGAATGACAACTTACACTTGACACTTTGGGGTTCTGGGACCTTCGTTCGGGACATCGCTCGGCGACCACTCAGAGTCCTTGGTCCCAAAGGTTGCGCTTCCAAGACTGTATACAGATACCAATAGGTACCGTAAATTGCTCATAATAGGGACGGTACCTTGAATAGGAACAGAACTGGCGGAACGAGATTAAAATCGCCCCTGGCGGCGTCCTATTACACTAAAATTCATATTCATGGTGAAAGTCAACTCTTCTGGATTTAATGATGAGTCAACAACAAAAGAAGAAGACGGGAGTTGAAAACAGTGATAACGGGTTTAGTCAGTTTGTACGAAAAACTTCTCATGGTGATCGTATAAGGGGACCTTCTGGTAAGTTGTCACCTGGATTTATTATTAGCCTCATAATTAACTAGAGGGAAGCCGTTGTCAGATTTCAAAAAAGTGAAACCAGCGAATTTTGGCAAGTGTTTTTTCCCAAAATGGCAATTTAGGGCTGCCCAGGTTCCTCAATAGGTACATAGCTGTTTTGGCCGATTTTCGATCAAAAACGTCATTTCAGCGTGTTTTAATGGATTTATATAGACGAAATCTCGGTTTTGCCGAACGTAGTGAGCCCTCTCTTTTGTTTGGACTCGTTTTGTTTTGAGTGGAAATAAGCCGGTGTTTGTGTCAATTTGCAAGTTTTCAGCCATGCCGAATCGAATGAGGACGTCTTCGGTCGTGGACTCGCTCATCTCTCCACAATGGATATGAATATAGCCACCACGTTGACTGTATTTACCTACCTACCACCTGTAAACCGCTCACCATCATGTTTCTGTCTTTTCAACGCCATGGCTCTGAGGCTGCGCAACCCTGAGAGCTGTGATTTTGATAAGGATCTTAAAATGTAGTCTTTTATAGGGCAACCCTTTGTATTTATATGAAAACGTTCATTAAAATTTGTTTAAAAATGTTTTGGATCGGAAAATGGGTTTTTAAAAAGCATAACTATGTCCCTATTGAGAATACGAGGGCTGTGAAGCGGTTTAAGCTTTAAAAAAAGGTGTGTCCCTATTATGGCACATGTGAACTAGAATAGGGACACTTTTCAAAAAATAAAAAATAAAAAAATTCAAGGAATATGTATATTTACACTTTTGCAACGTCATATTGTCGGGAATTCAGTAAGGAACACGTACCAGCCATAAAAAGTTTGAAAAAAGTACTATTTCTAGTGCTTAACCTGCGAAAACCTTCAAAAACCATCCCTATTATGGGCAATTTACGGTATCTCCTGTGAATGTCACACAGTTCCTGAGTTCCAAGCAGGAGTGTGGTAGTGCTGCAAGCTCTGACGGATTTAGCCCTACTACCAGTCAACGATGAATCGATCAATGTTTTCCATAAATGCTTTTGATAGAAGATCGATATTGTTTTTGTTCAACCGATGATACTATTGGGGTACCTATGGATGTTTGTTTGGTACTGTGGCCAACAACGCTGTCAAACCCTCTAACATCCCCCCCCCCCCCTTAAAGGTATTTGTAGCTAAACTCGGCGCTTCCGAATTATGATCCAGTGTCTTTAGCTCCAATACCGCTCATTGCGTTTCACCTCACCATCAACTTCTTTGCTCCAACTGTTCTCTCTATTTTTACGACTCTCATCTCCAAACACCAACCCAACGTTTGTTTGTTATTTGGTCAGTAAATTGGCCTCTTTTGTTCACTCTTGTTTGCTAACCTTCTACTGTCGCTCATTTGAAAAGCTCACATTTTGTGTGCTCGGCTGTTTACCGATAACCATATTTTACATTTTGTGGTAGACGCTCCGAAGCCTTTTGAGGGGTTTTCACTGACAAAATCAAACAAGTCCTGCGTTGAAATTGTTGGTGTCTTGAGAGGACTCACTTTATTTCTGCTATTTTAAAAATTGGCGTGAAGCACCTGGTCAACGAATGTACTAATTGAAATAATTTGTCTCTGCAGCGCGTAGGTTTTTTTGGACGGGATTGTGGTTGAGGCTCAATTAGATGAGATGACTTGGCGAGTTTCGCGTGACATTGCGAGGTCGGTGGGCGGATATTCCTCGCGAACGAGCAGAACGAGAAAATCATGTCAAGATAATTTTGTTTGATAGGGGGCTCCTTTTGGGATGTTATTCTCAGTACAGATTGTACGGATTCGACCGACTGGACATGCTCATTTGTTGGATGACGAAGTGATTGTTTACCGAAGGTGCAGAGGCCCACAGCAATAAATGGAGATTAATGAGGAAGATGAGTGTAGAGACCAGTTTCGAGCTGCTAAGCTCATGTGCCTACAACCGTAACATGAACAGCATAACATTAGCATCAACAGTGTCTCTACAAGCAGAAGAACAAATCGCCTACCTACACTGAATGATAATAATATTATCATGGTAACCTTATGATATTATCATGGTAACCTTATTATGGTAATTTAATCCTGAGGAGCTGCTAAAGCCGATGCAGACATGGTGGGGCAAATTTACCTACACGAGTAAATTTAGATCTCATAAACATTCGGTGTGCCTTTTTTAAATACTTAAAAACCGCTACAAATTCTACACAAGGGTTGATTACGCTTTGATTCTATATCATTAAAAAAAGTATTTGAAAAATTTTCAAATACATTATTTAATATTGTTTCTACCTATCCTCTTGTTAAGTTTGTGGACGGGTATGGGATCCGATGGTTTTGGGACCCCAAAAAAGGATTCTACGTCCAAAAATACTTGAAAAACGACAACAAACTCGATATCATAACTCAAAAACCTGCAAAATCCCCTCCCGTAGTCCCTTTTTAGCCCCAAAGGTTGAGCGGTCGGACTAACCTTGCGGGCACAACTAGATAGTGGTTCGAGCATTTTGTCAAACTTTTAGAATTTAAAAATAGGTAATTATTCCTACTACCAAAACCGGCTCGGACGGCGTAAGGTGGATGGACATTTCGTTTTTGGAATCGTACCTATAATGACAATTTTTGAAGCCGATCAAAATTTACGACCTCCGTCACGATTACGTAGGTGTATTATTCCAAGAACAATAAACCTAAGTTAAACATCTCGAATAACCAATAATAATTATTATTAGCTATACTGAAGGTAATTTAAACATATTTAAACTATAGTCCAGCGCATAAGCTTGTAATGATAGTCACATGGGCCATTTAAAACAATATTAAATTTTTTTTACAATATTAAATATTAAATATTAAACAATTTTAAAAAGTTTTTAAAATGAACCCATTTGACAATTATTGTAAAACATCTTCAGAATGGTCACATGGGCCATTTAAAACAATATTAAATATTTTTTAACAATATTAAATATTAAACAATATTAAATATTAAACAATTTTAAAAATTTTTTAAAATGAACCCATTTGACAATTATTGTAAAACATCTTCAGAATGGTAAAATTGTTGTGAAAAAATTGTTGTGAAAAAATTGACCTAAAAAAAAAATTAAAAAAAAAAAATAATAATAATAATAAAAATTAAAAAAATCAGGCGCAGTCTTGCAATTACCTTTTAAGGGTACCTACGTTTCCAAAAAGGAAAATGATCAGAAAAAATCAATTGTACCGATTACAAATTTTGTTTTCGAAAAACAAATTTTTGCTAAATTATCCTTGATTTATCAAGGATTAAAGTTAATCCTTGACTATATATTAATGTTGGATATATATCCAACAAATTGTACCGTTTTGAAAAACCGCACAAACGTTTTCATGCTTTTAAGGCTGGATTCATCCCGTTTTGACAAACCTTAATGTGACCATTCGATTCCCCGCAAAATTTTACATCAGAATCGTTATGTACCTACATAACTCGATTTTTCCGTTTTGGCGCTTGTTCTCTTTTCAAAACTGCCTTCAGCAAAATGGGTAATGCTCTTTTTTTTTTAAATTGGTTCAACATCCAAAATTACATGTGTTCATTCTGCATATAATTTAAGCATAGTGCAATCAGTTTAAATTGCAATAAATACAGCCATTTTTGGGGAAGGGAGGAGTTAATTAAATTAAATTCATACTGAAATTGAAATTGAATTAACAATGTTCTGTCATAGCTACTGGTCTCAGTGGCTTAATTGGTAGAGCATTGCACTAGTAATGCAGAGGTTGTGGGTTCGAGTCCCACCTGAGGCCCAATAAATTTTTCGGCCTTCCCCTTCTGATTTCTTGAAATAACTTAAATAAATTCATAATTAGAATTTCAATTTCAATTTCAGTATGAATTTAATTTAATTAACTCCTCCCTTCCCCAAATATGAAACACTGTGTGAGGGAAGCAGTTCAAAATTTCCTCAAGTCATTCCGGTAATGTACAGCCATTTTGTCATGTGATATAAGATTATGCCTTCAGGATAGTCAGTAGAGACGCTGTCAATGCTAATTTGGGCGGTAGACGAGATTAGGAGCACGAAATCCCCACGCTGTTTTTTCTTTTTAATAGATCAAAATGACAATTTAAACCATCGACAGAGCAGTAATCTTCCCCCTCAATCTCCACATTTGTTGGTTTTGTTTAAAGCATGTTTTGTTAGTTGGTGGTCGCCGCTTCTTGAATTAGTTTCGCGGCTGAACTGACTGCTCCTAATCATCGCGATAGACCTTGCAGGAACTCCGTGCGAGGACCAGTAGGCCTCAGGTTCTCGGAATCGCTCTCTCCGGCCATTCCGCGAAATCCCCCCCACACGATATCATCGAAGAGGCGGTTCCTCAAGCAGCTTGACCCTGACATTATTTTAATCGAGCGGGATTCACAGGTTTTCAACCGGTCTGCGTACGTGACTCGTGGATTTGTTCGACCTCGAGGGGTTCGCTTACTCGGAAAAAGCGAGCCGATTCCAATTGAACGCCGGTTGATACCTACCATATAATTGGGCGTTCAATTATTGTTGGTGCCCAAAAATAAATCGACAACCGACCGAAAATTACCTCAACGATAGTAAGTAATTTTCTTGAGTTCTATTTTGAGCGAGCCAAGCTAGTGAGGGTGAATGGACTTACTCCGCATTTTGGACAGGTAGGATCACGTTTTCCAGGCGGCTAACCGAGGTTACTTCGGATTAGTTCCACAGCTTAAAAGCAGAGTGATCTCCCGAACGAACTGCGCCTGTAGGTACAAAACCCTATGGTTCCGAGACGTGGAGTCCACGTCGTGATCCTGAAAGAAAAGTGCTGAAAAGAATCCTGGGTGAAACCTATGATCCAGAGGAACTCGCCTGGAGACTTCGAACTAACCAAGAAGTCATGGACAAGGACAAGGTCCAAGGCGTCATCCATTTCATGAAGGTGGGACGGCTGTGGGCTGGGCATGTCGCCAGGATGAGCCCAGGGAAACCGCCTCAAAAGATCCTCAACGAAAACATCTATGCCAAGCGAAGAGTCGAGTGCACGAAACTTCGCTGTTTGGACGGTGTTACGTCACACTCCTGCTCAATCCTTCGGGCAAGAAACTGGAGAGCAGCAGCTCAAAACAGAGAGGACTGCAGTCCATGGACATCATTACAGGAGGCCCTGCTCCCTCGACGGGTTGTAGCGCCAAGGTAGAAGGATCACGTTTTCACGCGTGTTTTGAGAGTGAACTTCGTAATGTGTGGAAATGGCCAGCTACGTACTGGAAGTGTTTTGGGACATCTTGTCGACCACTTTCAGCCCCAATTTCATTAAGGTTGATTAAGGAATGGACGTGTTTCTGGATTTTTAAAAAAAATCAATAGCCTTTCAAACAACACCAAAAATGGGGTTAAAACACAAATTGCAAGTACGAACGAATTTATGGAAAAATAGCAATTTGAATTTTCGGAACCAGCGATCAGCTCCCATTGGTCAACGATTTCGCCATGTTGCCAAGTTGGCCACAATTAAGACAAATTACCTAAAAACTGATGGTTCGGTCTCTGAGGTCACACCACAGCGAAGGTGGTTTGACACCACGGCCGTTGTTTTGATTCGTTCGTGGGTTAAGGTAAATGGGGAAATTGCATATATTTTTTCAATTTTTTTTTTTCGAAAGTACATCCTACGAGAATAACAAAAACGACAGTCAGCCGTCTGGAATCGCTTCCAGAAAATTATTATGATTTAGAGAAAGTGATGACGTTTGAAAATACGCGGGAGTAGTAGATCTACTACCCCCGCGTATTTTCAAACGTCATCGATCATTCTAGAATCGATCAGCTGGGTCAGTGACGTCGTTTGGTAACGAATTACGTCAATCTGATGTAATAAGACGTTAAACTATAAGTATAATATATTCAGAATTATTTATTCACTATATCAAATGATAAACCTTCCTAAATTACTTCTACAAGCTGTAGACACTAGCGCCCCAAGTGAGAGCCTTGCCTTGTTTGTGACGTAGATTGGGTAAGTCAGCCTCGCGGACAGACCCGCGAAAATTCGAACTGCACTACTCGTGTTTTGCTCTTTTCTCCTCCAACAATAAAAAAAAACTGATTTCAGTGTTTCTATAACATTTCTATAACATGCTTCGGTCCTACAATACAACGGTAGGGTTAAATTCAAAATCTTAAGTTTATGCAATTTCCCCATTGCAGAAAAACTTAATTTTCATTTAAAATATGTACTTAGTTCTAAAAATATCAAGAGATTGTTTATGGGAATGATGTGCGGAAAAAACAGATTTCTGAGTTGGCAACCCTGCCCGTCAAACCTGAAGGTTCGTAGGTGACGTCACGCACGTACTTTTAAAATCGACCAGGACAACTTTAGATGAATATAAACGTAAAATTTTTGTCACAAAATGAACCTTTTTTTTTTTTTTTACTTCTAACAATATGACACAGGATGATTCAACCCGAAATTCATTATTCAGGAAAAACGCCAGAATTGTTGGTCCTTCTGAACTAACTTGCATATTCAACCGATCTTGATGAAATTGGACTCAAAATGGGCGTCAAGATCCACCATACAGATGAGAAATGTACAGGCCTCTTACACTAATGAACTGCTCCTTAAATTTGTCAGAACTAAAAGTACCTATTTAATACTCTTTCTTTGAGCGTTTAAACGGGGCCTTTACGCAATACCGCCAAGAGATGGCGGCTCATGAAGGTCAAATACACAGCAAGGGCATGGTGGATATACCCAACACCAAGACATCTGAAGAGCTGGTCAAACTAAAGCGCGGGGAACTACGAAGGATAGAAGGTCTATTAACCGGCTTCGTCCCCTTGCGACTTCACTTGAACCGCATAGGCGTAACACAATTAACCCTGTGCAGGCTGAGGATGAACAAACCGCCACCCCCCATCATTTTTGAGTGCCCAACGCTCACACACCACAGACGTGCCCTCCTTGGGGAACCTTTGTGGGCATTCCTGCGCGATTATCAAGTCAAGAACCTAAAGACCAGGGGAATAGGCTGTGCTGGGGGCACCCTGAACCCTCTTTCTGAGCAATTCCTCAACAATCAACAATCAACGCTAATCTCGGTTAGGACAACTTTCAATATATAAGCTATCAAGGGTTAAGCGATACCGCCCAGGGCCACTGTTAGCCTAGTTGGTGCTGAAAGTTAGTCGTGGGGCTCTATGGAGCCTTTATAAGCGGGCAGGATTTACGCCAGGGAGTTGACGTTTCCAAGCAACATTGGAAGGAGCGTCGATTTATGGGAGTTCCACACCTGTCCGGCCACACCCTTGGGCTCTTTAAGCCGACAGGTGGGGGTTTAAAGGGCTTTGGCGCTGGGCTCGAGAGAGGTGTTTACAAAGTAATTTAGGAAGTAAAATCGGTGCATGGGGGGTCTCAGAACTGTCCAACCGCTTTCGCTTCTACTGGCCAAAGCCAACAAAAGTGAGCAAGAACTTAAGGGCCAGGATCAGTCAATAATTTTGAAATCGAGCTCTAAAAGGCAGTTCCACGTATCACCAGCTCATGCTATATTATTTCCCTATTTCTAAGGTTTCAACCTTACTCTAAAATTCTTCTCTATTATCAGTTGGCTAAATTTGTTGTTAGTTATTGCGTGTTGATTGTGAGTGAGCAAGTTTCAAAGTATTTTTAAAGAGAAAATCGTCGTAGTCGGAGTAGGGGAGCACAGGGTGAAAGTGGTCACTTTTCACTCATATTGAAATCGCTTGGGCCCCTTCAAGTTTTCTTCAACAATTTTGGTATAGGTACATCGAAACCCTGGGATCTCAGCTAGGTATCCAAAAATCACAGACTTAAATCAGTAAATTGTTTTCCTGCTCATAATTCACGATTATATAATGCCAAATTTGTTGACCACTATCTCCCACCCAGTGGCTAAGGGTAGTACGTGTACGTGGCCAGTAAGTGGCGAGTTAGTGACCAGGGGTGTGGGAGAAAGTAGTCAGACTGGCCGCTTAGTAGTCAGAATAGTAATTTTCCAAACAAAAAAAAAAAAGAAAATTTATGTAATGAGCTCATCAATGAGTTCAAGTACGACTCAATGGGACTGACCGTAGACGATTTTTCCAAAAAAATATGCCCTCCAGGCCAGTAAGTGGCTATCTGAGGGAGAAAGCGGTCAGACTGACCACAAACCTCCCCCATAGCCATTTATCCAAAACTTTGAAAATTCGACCTAAAAAATTCAAGGATTCTAAAATTTATGTAATGAGCTCGTTTGTGGGTTCAAGTAAAACAACGAAACTTACGGCAGACGATTTCGCCGAAAAATACGCCCTCCCGGCGATCCGAAACTACGACCCAAAATTGCTCTAGACCTCTACAAACCCTTCATGTCATCACTGCTTATCAAATCCTTATTCGAACAACTTTCTGCTTCTTGCACTTCAGGTTTGCACTCCAAAGATGAATTTCATCTAATCTGGCGCTTGCAATAATGAGCACAGTCGCCAAAAGTGGCCACTTTCTCCAATGACCACTTTCACCCCGTGCTCCTCTACCGATCGTTGGAAAGGTAAGATTATTGAACATGAATTGGATTACAATAAAGTGGCAAAAAGCTATAATCTATACAATATTAATAAGAATGGATGTCTGTTCCAACATCACGCCCAAACGGCAGAAACAATTTCCGTGGGGGAGCGTGATCCGACTTAGATAATAGGCTTAGTAGTTTGCTACTTCACGACCAGAAATGGTTCAACAAGCGTTACTAAGAAAAATCACGAGTTGACGGGTGGCTACGGGCGTTCCAAGTGATGCAAGGGTAGCATTATTGATAGGGGGTTTAGCGGAATAACGAATTTCTCTTCTGCTCATCCCAGAGCGCTAAAATTCTGTAAGTTTACAGCTCCTTGAGGCTCAATGGAAGTGAACCTACTGACAGGTGATTTTTCCCTCTCTCATTGTACGGGCGCATTGTAGGTACAGCAAGAAATGGGTCAACAAGGTTGGAAGTGCTTGCTTTCCGAGTGAAGGATGGATTCATTATTGAACGGGACTTTGACATTTTATATTTCGTGCGAAGCATGGGTGTCCCAGCTTTTATGGATATAATATTAATTAACTACTATGTTCAGCAACAGACAACGTTAAATGAAGAATGAAATTCATCGAAATTGCACTACGAGCATAAACACAGTCGGCAAAAATAAATAGGTACCGACCTACATAATGTCACATTTTGAGACCGATCAGAATAAGATTATGTCATCGCGACGGGGGTCGAATATTATTCCATAATTGATTACATAATTGTATTATTCCAAGACAAACACGCCAAAATCAGAAAAATCCCCTCGAAACTCTTAGGTAGGTAGTTTATTGCAGATACGACTGTCAAACGTCTTCGCTTATATTTTTCAGTCTCGTTTTCCATAAAAGTTCACTAGATACTTTCTTCTGGGCGGAGGTTGGGTGGCATTTCCTGACTTGATTTATGATGTTGATGGACTGGTTCCTGATAGATATACGTTCGTTTTCTGAGAATTCCTCGGAATTCAAGGTGAATTCTGCCAACAAACTCTCGACTTCGAGACATAGGCGTACGCAAGGGGGGGCTAGGGGGGGCCCGGGCCCCCCCCTAGACAAACGAAAAATATATATACACTTTCAGATAAAAATAAAGAAAAAGAGGAAGTAGTGGTTGAAAAATTCGCAGAGAAACCGAGGCGGCTCATGTTGTAAATTTAAAGTGAAAAAAATCAACTTGACATTGCTGGGTAGGCATGTTGTGTACATTTTATGTAAAGGTTTTATATTAAGAGGGGAAAAAAGTGAACTACAACACTTGATTTTGTAAAAATGATTTGTATGTTATTTTGTATTATTAGGTACTCAAGCGGTGTACGCAATATTATTTACGATATAGGGTGCCTATCACACCATACTCCACACTCCAAATACCTACATGCAAAGTTACGATCATTTTGGTTTGTTATTCTTGGAATAATATACCTATGTAATCGCGACGGGGGTCGAAAATTCGGATCGGCCTCAAAATTTGACATCATTCGTTTCAAGAGGTCTAGATTGCAAAAACGAAATGGAACCGCTGCCGCACAGTGGTCCACAGGTGAAAAAAAAAAATCAAAAAATATTTTTAAATCCTTTCAAAATCATTATATTCCATTCAGTATTAGTTGGAGGGTTGATATGAATAGTTTTCGGATCAAAAAGTCATCAACTTGACTCGTACTGTAGACCTGACTCGGGCAGTATAGGTACCTTTCTCGATTTTGGAAAATTGTGAGTTGACGGGAGCAGTATTAGACCTATTTACGGAGAATCGTAGCCGACTCATTTTGCACGGGAAAAAATTCGTTAGACATCGAATTTGTTCAGTTTTTACTCAGCTACAAGAAAGTAATTTAGGGTCATTGCAGTGGATAAAAAATAATAAGTTACAGCGAGATATTTCTGGCTCGAACCTTCGAAACAAAATTTTATTTAAAAGGCCACATTGTTTTACCTTACAAAGTCATGAAAATAACTAATCTGGCTCAGCAATTTTCCGTCTTCAAGTAGAAAAATTTCAATTCTAGGGTGTTCAATGGAATTCACCAATGTTACGGGGTCCATCAGAAATCATAGGAGTGTTCGATCGAAATCATCTTCGACCTCCTCATTTTTGTAGTAATTTTCAATTTTACTGTGTTCAATCGACGCCAAAATTATTGCTCTACAACTTTTCTTTATGTACAAACTTCGGGAGAATCCTTACTTGGCTCGCACACTGGAAAATGTACTGAAAACGTGTTTTTTAAAGGTATTTTGGGGAAAAAAAGGCTCAGAATCCATTTTAGGTACAGGGTCATGGGGTATATTCGTGATCAGCGTCAAATTTACGAATACTATATGTATGGGGTTTTCAGAGTTTTCCCCCCCAAATATGGCCGTTTTGCACCACCGTGCGTCGTGCAAACTTGTTTGACAACATACGTGGTTTCCATCTAGTTGTATCCGCAAGGTATTCAGCCCAAACCCGTGGGGCGCTGTGGGGCTGAAATGGGGCTACGAGAGGGGTTTTTGAAGGCTTTTGGCTGTGGGATCGAGTTAGGTGTCGTTTTCGAAGTATTTTTGGACGTAGAATCCAGTTTTGTTGGTCCCGGAACGATCCGATTTCACTGTGGGGATCTATAGGACTTTCATGGGGCTAGAAATCGGATTTTTGAAGGATACCAAGAGATCAAAAATTGATCTCTTTATAAAAAATATTTAATATTTTCCGAGTAAAAAAAAAAAAAAAAAAATGTAAAAACAAAAGATTTTGAAAAAAAAGGTAAGTAGTAATAATTTTTGTTAACTCTTTTTTTCAAGACAGAGAATTAATTTTCGTACAAGTTTATTATCAAAGAATAATAAACCCTTGTGTAAAATTTGCAGCTTTTTAAATTTTAATTTAACTAGGTACCCTTGTTGGCAGCATGTCTACCTGCAATATTTTTTAGCCCCCCCCTAAAGGAAGAGCTGCGTACGCCCATGCTTCGAGATTGATTACATGCATGGCACTGCTGCTACCATGGAGCATACCTTCTGCCAACAAACTCTCGCCATAAAAGTTCTTGCGCTGAATCCAAATTTGAAATCGAATTGCCTACCAAAAAAACCGTCATCCTCTCTTTGGCCTAAAAAGTGTAGTAAACACGGGGAAACGAGTTGTCGGCTCTCCAAATACCGGACAGAAGGTGAGACCCTCAGGGCGGAGGTCGGCAAGGGGATGGCCCTGTAGTTTTCAAATTCTGGGTTATTACCTTACGGCCCCGTCGTATGTCACAATGTCGCGCAATTTCTGGCGCCCGCTCTTCATTCAAGAATCAACTTGTTTTGATTATGTAACTCCACTTGTTGATCTACTTGGCCTCAAATGTTAAAATGAGGCACGTTTGTTTTTCGTTAAGAATTTTGCTTCAAATTAGATCGGTCAACAAGTTGAATAGTTTTTATCGATAGGCACGAAGGGTGTATATGGTGAAAACCTTTTAAAATCGCTGCAAGTTTTACACAAGGGTTAATTATTCTTTGATACAACCTAGATCATTAAAAAAAATTTTTGAAAAAAAAAAAAAAAAAACATTTCTGTATGCACCTACGATGTTTGGACAGATGTCGGACCTATAAAAAATGGATTTTGCTGACCCTACGGGCACATCTAAATGGTACAACGAGTAGGTGTTTTATCAAAATTTCAGATTTTTAAAAACGTCCCTACCTACTGCCCAAAAGGCTCGAACGGAAGGACATTTCCTTTTTGGAATCTACGTGGCATGACACGGATAAATTATGTCAAATTTTGAGGCCGATCAGATTGGTCGACCTCCGTCGCGATTTGTATGTGACCTACTTATTCCAAGAATAATAAACCAAAATCAAAAAATGTCCGTCCCGCTGTACCGAGCTTCTTAGGATGTGTCAAAGGCCATTTCTGGCCCATTACAACCTTTCTCGTACCTTCTGCTCGCTTTCCTCCCCTAGGGGAAGTGCACTCATGTTTCTTCGATCTTTCTTCTGCCTTGGTCTTCAGCACTCCCCTAGGGGGAGTACAGTGGGCCCTCCTGTCCCCTCCGGGATGGACCAACGTGGAGGTGCCGGGTTTTATAGGAGGTCTTTTTCAATTTAAGTGGCTCGAAATTCTTTGAAACAGGAGTCATCGCAGCTGACCTACCTACTATTCCACCTTTTCTTGTGGTGTTCGGGTCATTGGTGGCTGCGGAATGCAGCAGACCGTACCTACTCTTCTGCCTCTTCTTGTAACTTGCAGTTTTCGGGTGGTTGCTCTCTCCACGTTTGCTTGACTAGTGGAGGGCGAGTACTTCTAAAAAATGTCCGTACGCCGGCCGAGCCGCTTTGGATTGAAGGATTTTTTTAAAGAATCTGAAATGAAGACAAAATATTCGGTTTACCATCTAGTTGTGCCCGCAAGGTTTTCAGCCCGATCGCCCAAACCCGTGGGGCGCGAGAGGGCTAAAAACGGGATGGGTTTTGGCAACGGGGTAGAGTTAAGACTTAACTTAGTGTCGTTTTCGAGAAACGTTTGGACGTAGAATGCATTTTTGGGGGTACCAGAATGATACAATTTCACCTCTGGCTTCCATGGGGATACAAAATTTGAATCCCCGCTTAAGGGGACTTTTGAATGATCCCAGGAAGTCAAATAAGGTGTCGTTTTCCGGGTAATTTCGGACGCCTAATCCATTTTTCGAGTTCCCACATCTGTCCAAACACTGTAGACAGAAATTTTTGTTTGTATTTCATTTTCTTTCAGTGACAGAATTCTTTTTTTTTTTTTTTAATTAATTTAATCAAAAAATAAAAAGCCCCTTGTGTAGAAAAATGGACAGCTTTTCATGTTTTTACCCTGTCACCGATGCAATTATGAAAACCCGAATGAAAATTTGGATCCCTCGTGTAAATAATCTGAAATTTCGTCGCGGACAAAAACACCTTGCCCGTTCAATTGTAATCCAAAGTATGTTCCGGATTCTTCCTATTACGGCGAAAGTTCCGGAAAACGGAGCCTGAGTAACAAAAGATGAACCAAATCTGAGCAACGTTCAATTTTATTAGGTAGGTATAAAAGTTCTCACGTTAAATTTTGTACTGCCGTCTTTAAAAAAAATAGGTAGGTACCTATATATAAAAAGTAGTGATTCTTTTTTTTTTACATTAAAAGCTTACTGAAACTTACTGTATACCAACTGAAATGTTTCATAAGATTATTGATGTTCATGTTACTTCTGTCGAAGGGATTCTGAAACAGGCGTTATTGAGTTGCCGTTGAGCTCACATAGGGCTCAGGAACAGTTGAGAGCAATATCTCAGTCAATAACGCAGGTGTGAGCAACTTCCAATCTTCTGTCTGGGTGATTTCTTTGAGATGAGCAGTTATGTAATCAATGGAATTTTTCTTGAGGGAAATCGCCCCATGAAGATCCGCTCTGATTAACGTTTGGATCACGTTTGTCAAAGTAATCTGACCTGAGGGATGAAACAAAAAGTACAAAATGATTAGTACAAATTAGCAATGAGAAGCAAAGAAGGAGAAGATGATAAAAACAGTTGCTACCAAGACACAAAAATACAGAACAACAAGAGTTTATTATTCTTTTAAATAAATTCACGCAGAAATTAATCAAGTCAATAACATCTTTTGGTTTATTATTCAGGGACACATCTATGTAACTATTTGTGTCGAAGGTCGAAAATGTTGATCGACCACAATTTGTCGGTTTGGGTCAGAACATACATAGGATTTTTTTTTTAATCTGAAATGTTGACTAAATACTCGGTCTAGTATCTAGTTATGCCATCAAGGTTTGCATCCTGATCAGCCTGATGCAGCCAGAATCGATTCCGAGCGTTCGCAGAGCATCAGAATTTGCGTGTTTGATTCCTGGAAGCCGATGTAACCCCACTCTCGACCCTTGAAAAAGGCCTACCTACTGCGCATGCGCCGAACGGTTCGGAATTTTCAGAATTACACTGAGAACGCAGCTAATAGTTTTAGAACCTCAATAAGTTCAAGAGAAAAAAACGCTGCAAATTTTACGCAAGGGTTTATTATTCTTTGATATATTGTACAGAAACTTAATTCTGTCAATGAAAAAAAAAACGCTGCAAATGTTACACAAGGGTTTATTATTCTTTGATTTAGGTTACTTGTACAGAAATTTAATTCTGTCAATGAAAAAAAATTAAAAAATTTTTTTTTTGGATTTTTATATTTAAAAAAAAAAATTTTTGGGGGGATTTTTTTTTCAAAAATTATATATTTTTTACTCGAAAAACATTTAACCTCCTGGGATTTTTCAAAAATCCCATTTTTAGCCCCATGAAAGCCCTATAGATCGCGACAGTGAAATCGGATCGTTCCGGGACCCCCAAAAATGGATTCTACGTCCAAAAATACTTCGAAAACGACACCTAACTTGATCCCATACCCCGAAGCCTTCAAAAAACCCCACCCGTAGCCCCATTATAGCCCCATAGCGCCCCACGGGTTTGGGCGATCGGACTGAAAACCTTGCGGGCACCAAGTATTTTGTCAAAATTTCAGATTTAAAAAAAAATTCCTACTGCCCAAAACGGCCCGGACGGCGGACGGACATTTTGGATTTAGAATGTAGACCTCTTGAAACGGATAATGTCAAATTTTGAGGCCGATCGGAGTCGTCGACCCCCTTCGCGAAAACATAGGTGTATTATTCCAAGAATAATAAACCAAAAACGCTGCAAATTTTACACAAGGGTTTTAATAATTTCTTTGATATAGGTTACTTACTTGTGCAGAAATTTAATTCTGTCAATGAAAAAAATTTAAAATTTTTTTTTTTGGGTTTTAATATTTAAAAACAATTTTTGATTTTTTAAAAAAATTTTTTGTCATTAGGTACCACTTGAAAAATATTAAATATTTTTCAAGTGGTCAAATATTAAGTATTTTTCCCAGGAAGTCAAATTTTGACTTCCTGGGATCTATAAAAAAATCTCAATTGTAGCCCCATAACAGCCATATAGATCGCAACAGTGAAATCGGATCGTTGCGGGACCCCACAAAATGGATTCTACGTCCAAAAATACTTCGAAAACGACACCTAACTCGATCCCATAGCTAAAAGTCTTCAAAAAACCCTCCCGTAGCCCCATTATAGCGCCCCACGGGTTTGGGCGATCGGACTGAAAACCTTGCGGGCACAACTAGATGGAAAACCAAGTATTTTGTCAAAATTTCAGATTTTAAAAAAAATTCCTACTGCCCAAAACAGCCTGGACGGCGGACGGACATTTCGGATTTAGAATGTAGACCTCTTGAAACGGATAATTTCAAATTTTGAGCCCGATCGGAGTCGTCGACCACCGTCGCGAAAACATAGGTGTATTATTCCAAGAATAATAAACCAAAACTGGACCAGAAAACTGATGGACTTTTATGGAATAACCCAAATGTTCGAAAATTGCCATAAATTGTGATAACATACCGTCACCGAAATCCCAACATGACATAATTGATTTTGGCAGCTTTTCAGGAGAGCAAAAAAACTGTTTCATTTCCTGTCTATTCAACTTGGCATAATTACATGTTCCCACATTACCTACAACATAGCACCATTGCATGTGCACTCTTTCTGGGTGTACTGCGTTGATTCTGGCATTCCAGGCCAAAGAGAAATAAGGGATCATCATTCAGAAAGTATCTAATTAGGTGGTTAAAAAAGAAGTTTGAATATTCATCACCAAATAATAGCTTGAAAAGATGAAAACTTACCAAGCCTCCGTCAGAGCCGCCATGCTTCTTCTGACCTGTTGTGTCATGTTGGATTTCAAAACACTTTATGTCATGTTGGTCAACCTTTCGATTCCGGTGAAACTAGCGCACCCAGTGGAAAACTGACGCCGCCATTCGATTTGGCGCGTAATTTAACTTTCAGAAACGCAATAAAATTTTTTTCGAGAAATGCAGTTATGTCATGTTGGGATTTCGGTGACGATACCTTCCAAAGCTTGTGCGCAATGTTGTTTTAAAGTTTCCACGTCGTATTTGTCTGCACATGACAACAGATCCAGCAGGTTCCCTTCAGTGTTGAACCTTCGGCCGTAAATGAATTTCAGGAAATCCTCAACAACGTCTGGCGAGAAATCAGGAATGGTAATGCTGCTGTGAGCCGCTTCGATCATTTCGTGTTCGAACATGGCCGTGAACACGGGGCTGTGGGCTGCCAACACCAATTTGTGTGCTTTGAAACTTTTGTCGCCCACATTTATGGTCAAATCCGTGAATTTATTTTGTTCAGCGTAAGTCCAGAAATTTTTATTGGGACTGGTTTTTCGGATGATTGCCACGCAACGCAAATGTAGAGCGGGGAGGTATCTTACAAATTGCCTCAGATCGTGTTTCGGCATGAGACGGTTCACCGTGAGCTCCGCACTTGTGACTCCAGAACGTCCGTGGTACGTACCAGAACAAGAATAAAACGAACCTGGTTTGTGGACCTCCCGAGGCAGAACTTCAACATTGAAATCGACCACAACGTCAGGGTTTTTCATAGCCAAGATTTCGATAGAAACGTTAACGTAGTCATTTGCTAAGTGGGTTGGTATTGCGCATTCCTTACAACTGATCCCGAATCCTGTATCTGCCCATAAGTTGTATATGGACACCCGCCACTTCATAAGATTGTTCCAGTCGAAGGAACAAAAATTGCGAGAGTGAATATGACATGGTGGTGGCTGGCAAGGTTCTCGCAGTTGCATGAAGTACCCTAGGATGCTCATTGCCGCCCCCTGGAAAATACAAGCATAGGTACTTTTAAGGCAAACTGGCACATTTCACAGATGCGACAGAACACCAGATGTTACACTCAAGAACTTACGGTTTCCAGATCCATGGGTTGAGACGGTAAATTCCGGATTAGATTTTAGAGGCGCATTCCCCGCTCAAGCTGGCGTGTAGGGATGCTCAAAAAGAATCGATTCTTGAAAAAATTGATTCTTTTTGAAAAAATAATCGATTCTTTTAGATTCTTTATTTTTTTGAAGAATCGGCCCGATTCGATTCTAAATTTCCAGAATCGAAAACCGATTCTTTTCTGCTCTTAACAAATATTTTTATATTCAGTTGCTCTGTAAAACAGATCTGTTTAAAAGAATCAATATTATTTTTTAAATTGAGTCACTGCAACGACCATAGGTAACAGCTGAAGAAATGGAAACAGTTGCACAACAACCACTGACACAGCTGAAGCTTTCCTACCTACCTACCTTTTCCTACGTAATAGTGCTTTTGCAGTTGGATTTATTAGTAATTGGAATTCAGGTTTCGAAGCGTAATAATGCTTCTTCTTCTTCTGATAAAATTGAAATTCAATAAATAATTTGGAAAAAGAATCGATTCTCAGATGTATCGATTCTTTTTGAAAAAATAATCGCGATTATTTTCAATACTTTTCTAAATAATCGATTCGATTTAAATCGATTCATTTTTGAGAATCGGACATCCCTACTGGCGTGCATCGAACAACATGGCGTTCCATGTAGGGATGTTGAAAAAGTATCGATACATATCGATACTTTTTGTCCCCGATACATATCGTAGTATCGATACTTTTTTTCCGGTATCGGGGCCAATACTTTTTTTATCCCTCACATTTCATCAGATTCAAAACTTACGGCATATAGGTAGTTGACAGTACCTCTAACTTGACAAGCATTTGAAGAAAGTTGATGTAGGTACCTACCACCACCTCCTGGAGCTGCACCAGCTCTCATATCAGAAGAATCAGCCGTCCTCGATCAAGGGCGGACCACCAAAATGTTGGCCCAACCAACCAACCCAACTCACTGATCACAGTAGAAATTAGTGTGGCCACAGCATTACTACCTTACTACATCTTTACTACCTTACTCTGTGGGCCACAGCTACACCAAACGAGGGAATGTTCCCCTTTTTTGCTACCTGTACCTACCCCCCCCCCCCCCCCCCCACGAGGCTTGGAGCAAGGTTTTCAGTCCGATCGTCCAAACCCGTGGGGCGCTATGGGGCTAAAATGGGGCAATTGAAAGTTTTTTTTTAAAAGGCATTTGGCTATGGGTTCGAGTTGGGTGTCGTTTTCGAAGTATTTTTGGATGTAGAGTATGTTTTTGGGGGTCCCAGAAGGATCAAATTTCACTGTGGGGATGTAAAGGGCTTTCATGGGACTACAAAAGGGATTTTTGAAGGATCTCAGGAGGTCAAATATTTTCTGAGTAAAAAAAAAAAAAAAAAAAATTAAAAGAAAAACCTTTTTGTCAAAAATGTTTCATTGAGACAGAATTAATTTTCGCACAAGTAACCCATATCAAAGAATAATAAATCCTTGACTATAAATTTTCAGGCGTTTTTGAAAAGTATCGATACTTCGATACCGTTACTTTATTTAAAGTATCGTATCGATACTTTTGGATACTGTCTGGATGTATCGATACGATACTGTATCGATACTTTATAAGTATCAAACATCCCTAGTTCCATGTAGGGTTTAACATCGATGTTCGATGTTATCGAAACATCGATGTTTTGGCTCCGATGTTCGATGTTTTTACCATCGATGTTTAGCTAGTCGATATTATCGGACATCGATGTTTTAGTTTGTGGATGGGTTTTCTGTCTTCAAATCAAATCGTAAGACTTTTTTTCTTTTTTTTTAAGGGAGCTTGAGGCGCTGAATCGATTGTAATAGGAGCGGAGCACACTGATGGTATTTCAAAAGCCTGGATCTACCCTTGATAGAGGGATAATCAAGGGAAGATTCAGATTCAGATCAGATTTCAAAATGATTTTATTTCCATAAGTACAAGTAGTTATAATAATATTATCACAGGTAAGTACAAATAAAGGTAAGTATAAATAAAAGATTTTTCACGGTAAAAATAATGAAAAAATCTCGTTAGCGAGCAGGTGCGACTAAGATAAATTTTTTTACCGTTAGGACCTCATGGTAAACAATATGAATCGAGACTATAAAAATAATTCTGGCTATTTAAATAGCCAGAGAAAATTAAGAACTTAGAGATCGAAAAAAAATCACGATTAAATTTATTTATCATGGTGTGGCGAGGGGAAAACCCGTAGGCAGTCTATGGTGATAATTGCATTTAATAAAGTAGGTATGCAATTACAGGGTTCTCAAGGCGTCTTTCGCTCTCTCCTTTATCAGGATAAAGAGTTCATCAGGAGTTTAACAATACCTACCGGCACATCACAAAAGTCTTAGATTGAGGTTCTGCAAGGAGCAGCCTCACGTTGCACAGAAGTAAATCCTTATATATAAATTTAGATGTAATTTTTTACCTTCCGGGTCCATTTGGTGTGCAGGCCCCTTGCGGGGCGCTCTAAAGGGGGCCTGCACACCAAATGGACCCGGAAGGTAAAAAATTACATCTAAATTTATATATAAGGATTTACTTCTGTGCAACGTGAGGCTGCTCCTTGCAGAACCTCAATCTAAGACTTTTGTGATGTGCCGGCAGGTATTGTTAAACTCCTGATGAGCTCTTTATCCTGATAAAGGAGAGGGCGAAAGGCGCCTTGAGAACCCTGTAATTGCATAGGTAGTACCTATGCAATTACAGGGTTCTCAAGGCGCCTTTCGCCCTCTCCTTTATCAGGATAAGGGTGATTCTCAGAAAAAGGTCAATTTTCATAAATCAGATCAACCCCAGCTCTCAAACCAGGGTGAACTGGAAAAAATTTTTTCACCACTCATTCTCTTACGCTCCTCCTATTTCGCTAATACATTATTTACCCGCAGAACCATGGTTTTATGGTAGTTTTTTTAGTGCAAAGTTAGGAAATGTCCGTAACGTGGGTGTATCAGAATACGATTAGAAGTACTGGGGTGTACCAAGCATTTGCGAAAAATGCCGGTGAGTGAAAAGAGCTTCATATCCTGATTTTGTTATTTACGCTCAACTATTTACGCTGTTTCTTAGCCTTGTGAAACAATCACGGGTTGCTAAGGAGTTTCGCAAACTTTGCATCGGCGAAGTCCGTCAGTGACGTGGATTAATGGAAAAGGTCCCGGACCTCCAGCAAAACCGAAGGTAGAGACAATTTTTTGCAGTCATTTTGTGTTGGCAGTACTGGCTGGCGCGAACGTACATAGCTTCTCCCCCGTGGGCCCATCAGTCGCCAACAAAACGGCATGGAAGAGGAGAGGTTGCAGCGTGTTTTTATTCAGGTCAGTAACGTGGTTCAATGTTTCCCTGGCTAACGTTTACATTTCAAATCTAACTTTTGCCCATTTTTGTAGTATGTATCGTTCAGAATACTGACACGATTTTATTTATTCCATTGGCATCAGGAGAAAGGTGTGGGTAGAGTTCAAAGTTAGAAATGTCAGCTACGTGGCACAATCGTAGTCAGTCACGTGGAAGTATCATTGATCCACGTTACTGACGATACTTCCACGTTTCTGACCAGTTTACCAAAAATCGACAAAACCATTTATATATTCAATTTTACAGAGGAATAATACCTAATTAACTGTTTTTATATTTTCTTGCTGAGACAGAGACACTAGTACAGCAGTTTCATTAATTTTGCAGATTGAAAATGGCACCAGCAATAAGGTTTTCAGCAGAAGAGCTGAAAGAGAGGAAGCGCCTGGCAGAAAAAAAGAGAAGAGAAAAAAGACGAAATAACCCAGAACTGAAGCAGAAGGAACAGATTAAGCAGCATATGAGGTATGATAAAAGAAAGGAGAGGGGGCTGAAGCTGGTGATTTCAGAAATGTCCGAAGATCGAAGCGGGCTCAGAGAAGAATCTGGAAGGAACAGAAAAAAAAAAAAATCCAGAGCAAAGCAGAAGTTTCTTGCTAAAAAAACAACCCCACAAACTACTTCATCATCTGCTGGACTCCTTGAATCTTTGAGGAAAAAGGCTGGAAGAAAAGTACTCTGCAGGTATTGGTCGAAAGCGGCTCGAGACTTGGCAAAAACGCTGCAAATTTTACACAAGGGTTTATTATTCTGTGATATAGGTTACTTGTACAGACATTTAATTCTGTCAATAAAAAAAAATTTAAAAAAATTTTTTTTGGATTTTTATATTTCAAAAAAAATTTTTTGGGGGGATTTTTTTTTCAAAAATGTGTTTTTTCAAAAATTCTTTAATTTTTACTCGAAAAATATTTAACTTCTTGGGATCCTTCAAAAATCCCATTTTTAGCCCCATGAGAGCCCTATAGAACGCCACAGTGAAATCGGATCGTTCCGGGACCCCCAAAAATGGATTCTACGTCCAAAAATACTTCGAAAACGACACCTAACTCGATCCCATAGCTAAAAGCCTTCAAAACACCCCTCCTGTAGCCCCATTTTAGCCCCATAGCGCCCCACGGGTTTGGGCGATCGGACTGAAAACCTTGCGGGCACAACTAGATGGTAAACCAAGTATTTTGTCAAAACTTCAGATTTTTAAAAAAATTCCTACTGCCCAAAACGGCCTGGACGGCGGACGGCGGACGGCGGACGGCGGACGGCGGACGGACATTTCGGATTTTGAATGTAGACCTCTTGAAACGGATAATGTCAAATTTTGAGGCCGATCGGAGTCGTCGACCCGCGTCGCGAAAACATAGGTGTATTATTCCAAGAATAATAAACCAAAATGCGTGAAGAAAATAAAAGACTAAGAACCGTGATGTACAAGTAAAAATCAAGGTACCAGCGGGCTTCAAAAAACTGAGCAAAATTTCTGAAAGCCCTAACACATTGGTCAACAAAATTTTGGCTACCAGCACTACACCCGAGGGCAGAGAAATTGTCAGAAAAAAGCTCTTCACCGCAGAAGTAGTAGGACTACTGGACAGTCAACTAGTGGACAGTGTTTCCAACATGGATGGGAAACAAAAGAAGAAGTTTATTGAAATGGTTGGAGGTGGCATGATTGCTAAGATGCGATGTCTGAACGCTGTTGGAGAGTTTTTTTCATACAAGTCTTTCAGAACTTCACAGAGAAATTTCAAGGCCGTAAGAGAGGGGAGGGAACAAAGAACTAAGAGCTACAACATCCAGGTGAAAATCCAGAAGTTCTTGGAGGAAGATGAAAACAGTCGGTGCTGTCCTGGGAAAAAGATTTTATCATCCATAAGAAAGGGGGCTTTCAAAAAAGTTTATTTAATTTAATTTTTTTAAATTATTTTATTAAATTTATTAAAGTGAAACTTTATTTATATTATATTATATTAAATTATATTATATTAAAGTATATTATATATATTATATTAAAGTGAAAGTTTATTTAATTTAATTTTTTTAATTATTTTATTAAATTTATTAAAGTGAAACTTTTATTACATCGTCCCAAATTTTTTTTGGTCTGTGTGTCATTTCTTGTCCCGTCACGCTACCGTTGATTTTCGCTTACAACCGATTCGTTGCTACGGAACTTCATCTTCGCCAGTTATAATCGTACAAAAATCGTTCACCATTCGTTGGAAAGCTCTCGATTTATCACGCATTTCTTTCGTACTTATTCTTATTATGTCCCCATTATGTCCCCATTTTATATTTTTTGATGTTATTAATGGATGCAGTAAACAATGCCGCTTGTTTTGTTGTTATCAGTTGCCACGTTAGAAATCAATTTGAGAAAACGCCAAAATGAAGCCGTGGGTAGAGATACAAGGGTAGGTGAATGAGTAGGAAATTGGGGGGGGGGGGGGGGGGGGGACTAGACATAAAAAACGTGTCCATCGATGCTACGTACCCCACTAGGGGAGCGAGCGAAGCGAGCCGGAGAGACTAGTGGGAAAAAAGTTTCACTTTTACCGTGGTTTCATAAAACCACACCCGTTTTTTACTTTTTTAAACAATTTTTAATAAACAAATACACTCGCTGACTCAGTATTTTGTTAAACATCCTCAGTGTTGTCAGTCACGTGGAGGGATGGTCAGTGACGTGGCTCTATTGAATGTTAAAATTCAAATTCTGGGCTTGAAAATGGAGTTTGACCTCTAAAAACTACTATATTCTGTCGGTTTTCATATAAGGAACGCGTGAAAAAAAAAAGAAAAGCAATCAGAGCACTTGAATTTTTTTGAACTACAAGGGGTAGAAAATTGCCCTTTTTCTGAGAATCACCCATAAAGAGCTCATCAGGAGTTTAACAATACCTATTAGGTACTTTATTAAATGCCCATCACCATAGACTGCCTACGGTTTTTCCCCTTGCCACACCATGATAAGTAATATGGAAACCGACCAAACCACGCAGAATTGATTAAATTTATTGAACATCGATGTTATATCGATGTTTTTGGGCCGATGTTTTTCTCACATCGATGTTGAACGTCCGATGTTGACATCGATGTAAATATCGATATATTGCTCTCGATGTAATAGCCATGGAACTTCCATGGCTGGCGTGGATCGGTTTCTTATCGATAGTTTCTTACTATCGAAAACTATTGATAGTCTACGAACTATCGATAGTGGTATCGGAACCAACTTAAAACCGCTACAGTAGCGGTAAGAAATAACTTTTAGTTACTTTTTTAAGTAAAAACGTAACGAAAAGGTTTTAAGTAAAAGTAACTTTTCTCCAAAATTCAAAAGGACGTGTTCCAGAAAAATCACATACCCAATGCACGCGGAAATCGAACAAAATTACCTGAGCGGAAGAATCTACTTCTCTAGATTTTTGGTTTATTATTCTTGGAATAATACACCTATGTTTTAGCGACGGGGGTCGTCGACCCGGTCGACGACTCCGATCGGCCTCAAAATTTGACATTTTTTTATTTAAAAATTGAAAAACAAAAAAACAAAAAACAAAACTTCTCACAAAATTCTCGAGAAGTGTGTAGGTCTTTCCGCAGATAACACGAACGTGAACTTTGGTGGAGCAGACAGAAGAGGCAAGAACAATTTATACACTAAGATAGGTGGGTCAGTCACCAAAACAATCGTTGGAGTGGGCTGTGTTGCACACGTAATCATCAACTGCGTGCAGAAAGCCTCAGATACGTTGCCCATTGATCTTGAGGTGATTGTTGTAAAAATGTATAAACATTTTTACATCCATACAGTTCGTGCAACAGCACTCAAAGAAATTTGTGAAGGTGGTGAGACTGAATATCAGAAAATGCTATCATTTTCCAGAACACGATTCCTTTCTCTGATGCCGGCTGTAGAGAGAATCTTAAAAATGTTTCAGCCCTCGAAAGAATATTTTTTGTCCATTGGCAACAGCTGTCCAACAATCATTCGATCATTTTTTGAAAACCCGTATGGAGATGCGTGGTTATGGTTTGCCCACCAAAACAGTGCTGCTTTTCACGAATCTATCTTGAAAGATGGGAGACAATTTTTAAGGATTTCGCCTCTCAGGACATTCAATTACAAAATCGTCCAATTCGTCCTGTGCCTTCCAGCCACGAGTGCCCCAGTTGAACGATTATTTTCCGTTAGTATTTTTACCTTGCATTTTTTAATAAGATAAGGCCTATACCTATAATGTAGTACATTTTCCAAATTACAATATATATATATATATTGTAATTTGGAAAATGTACTACTTTTATAGAAAAAAAATCTGGTCACCGTAGGTATGGGGGACACTTAAACTAGCACTGAACACAACACCGTCAACAGGCTGCAACACCCCACTTGATCTTATAAAAATCCTCCAAGGTGTATAATTCAGCTTTAAGAAGGTGGGCTTTGATCACCCTGGAGCTTTAATGGATAACATTCTGACATTATGGGGCAGCGCATTGAACAAACGAATCCCCACTTGAAACGGATTGTTGCGCTGAGCCGTACTGAGGCGGGTAATTGGGACAACAAGGTTGCCTAGTGAGCGGGTGTTATGATGGTGCACCTCGGACACTACTGGGATGAGCGACAAATTGGACTTCATTAGGTTGAGAACAGCCAAGATGTAAGCACTAGGTATAGTAAGAATACCTAGGCGAGCAAAATAACCCCTACAAGACTCATTCCAAGGGAGATTAGCCAGAATTCTGATGGCGCGCTTTTGGAGCTTGAACACCTTTATAGCGTGATTGGAGCTGCCCCAAGCAACGATGCAATAAGTAGCTCTGCTAGCAAAACAAGCATGATAAACTGAGCGCAAGACCTCATCAGAAACGGCACCTCTCAGCCTTCTGATCATGAAGATGGAAGACGATAACTTAGCGGACAGTGCTTCGATATGAGAAGACCACGAAAGACGGTTGTCGATTCTCAAGCCCAGGAAGTTGACCGATTGGTCAAGACGTCGGTTGAGCCCCAATTCAAGAGTCTGGGTTTTGTTTTTGTTTAAGACCAAGCCGTTTGCAATACACCACATTTTTTGCCGTTTGCAATGCACCACATTTTTTGAAGGGTTTCGGCTATGGTGTCGTTTTCGAAGTATTTTTGAACGTAGATTCCATTTTTGGGGGTCCCAAAACGATTCGATTTCACTGTGGGGATCTGGTGGGCTCTCATGCGGCTACAAATGGAATATTTGAAGGATCCCGGAGGTCTGGGGTCCTTCAAATCGAAAATATTTTTCAAGTAATTTTGGACGCAGAATCTCTTTTTGAGGTCCCACATCTTTTTTTTCCAAAATATTTTTTATTGACACAGAATTAAATTTAGCACAAGCAACCAATATCAAAGAATAATAAACCCTTGTGTAAAATTTACAACATTTTTTATTTTAATTTTCGTCTTGAAATTAAAACTATCGATCACTACAGGTGGTCATCGACTAGGTATCGATATTCACTAAAAAAACGTCTGCGAGAAACTTCTGTTCCCTGAGGGCAGCGGCCCATTTTCTGCTCTCTGCTACTCTGTGGTGCAGAAAATTTCAGAATTTTTCAAAATTTCTGAAAATGTCAGTCATACCTATAGGTAATACATCATATAATATTATGTTTTTGGCATTGTTCAGATATAGGAAAATGAAATACCAGGGGCCCAGGTCTTATACAAAAATAGGTACATCCACCATTATGGTGGATTTCACCACCTCGGCTTAAGGTTCGGCTTACTGGTAAGCCGAAGAATAAGAAAAAGATGCGTTTCACCATTCCCGCTTAGTCTTAAACCTCGGTTTACGGTCTGAGGTTAAGCCTCAGATTTTAGTCCCTACTCATCCACGTCTTAAGCGTTAAATCTGAGATTTACGCGTGTGTTGTAGTTGTTGTTACAATTATCACCAACAACAGCAGTGCCCATTTCGTTGATATCGGATATGATAGTTGGATTTATTCATTATCATTTATCCTCGAACGGTGTGATTTTCGCTTTTTCGACCAGAGTGTTATTATTTCGTTCGTACTGCGTGTTTGGGAATGGCATACCGAAGAATTACATTCTAGGATGACGACGAGGAAATTGAGATGATTATTCAGTTGCAAAGGCGGCCGGGAGTCTTCAAACAGATCGAATTATGTTTCTCTTTTCGTCAACTGTTGGAAAAATTTGGGTAGAGTCCTCAATAAGATAATATACCCTAGTCCAATTTTTTTAATGACTAGTCCATTTATCGATTTATCCATTTATCGACTGAAATATGCAGAAACTTTGGATATTCATTTGTAATTTAAGTGCCTTCGCCTTCCTATCTTTTGAATAATAAATTAAATTACCTGAAAAAAGTTAATTTTTCTCAATTTATCAACCTTTTCCTTTGAATGCGAACTTATTCACAAAAATTCGCATTCAATAATTTTTGAAAATAAGAATAATCCGTGTTCTTCTCCCACTTCTTTTTGAGATTTCATACGAATTAAGACAACGCATTACTTGGATTTTTCGAAAATAATATCGATTATCCCTGCAGCGAATTATATATTTCTGTACGATAATAGTTTAATCATTTTAATTATTCTGGATTTTCATTGAAAACTTGGATTAATTTCATTTAAATTTAAAATTAAGTAATGAATAATCTTCATTATTTAAAAATAATAATGCAGTTATTCATTACGCAACACCGGCCATCTCATAATATACCTAGTAAACGACAACACACGCTAGGTATACCTGAGATACATCTCAGAATAAACATCCCCGCTAATATAACCTTGCAAACACCAACGCCAGCTATCTCAGCTGAATTTTCATTATTATTTATTATTCGATAATATCGAATTTATCGATAATATGGAATTTATATTCCAAGAATACATAATAAACCAAATATTATTTGGTTTATTATGTATTCTTGGAATAATACACCTATGTTTTCGCGACGCGGGTCGACGACTCCGATCGGCCTCAAAATTTGATATTATCCGTTTCAAGAGGTCTAGATTCTAAATCCGAAATGTCCGTCCGCCGTACGCCGTCCGGGCAGTAGGAATTTTTTTAAAAATCTGAAATTTTGACAACATATGTACTCGCTTTACCATCTCCCGCAAGGTTTTCACTCCGATCGCCCAAACCCGTGGGGCGCTATGTGGCTAAAATGGGGCTACGGGAAGGTTTTTTTGAAGGCTTTTAGCTATGGGATCGAGTTAGGTGTCGTTTTTTTTCATTGACAGAATTAAATTTCTGTACAAGTAACCTATATCAAAGAATAATAAACCCTTGTGTAAAATTTGCAGCGTTTTTTACGTTGAAATCAATCATTCGGGACCTCCTTGTCCTAAGCTTCTGACTTGCGATAAAAGTCGGTCCAGGGATTCAGAAATCAGTTTTTAGGCTCTCCTTAAAACCTGAGAAACATGAGATAGCAGATGTTGCCACTAACGTGACGATTTATCACGGCCTTATCACTTTATTGTCACTGATTACCGAGTTTTCCGCGGGAACACGAGTCTGGGGCAACCTGTTCCAAAGCTAACCGAGGCTTAGGTAAGCGCCACCTTCAGTCTAATGGTGAAACGGAATCTTCCCTAAGTCGGACTTAACGTTAAATCCGAGATTTAGCTAAAACGAACTTTAAGCTACACTTGGTGAAATCCGGCATAACAGAAGAGCGATGAGACTGTGACCGGAGGTGGGATAATTGAGTTGGCGGTGGGAAAGGTGAGGGAAAATAAGGGATATTTCGAGAGCAAGAGTGGGAATTATTCGAAAAGGTCTCTGGCATCACTGTGCATGACTCATGCACACAGAAGTTTCTCGCAGTGTTCTGTTTTCGTTTTTTGACCTTTGCTTTGTTGTGCATGTTTATTGAATTTTGTTTTCCTAGTTCGTGACAACGATTCAGTTGGTTGGTAAAATGAATAGAGAAAAAGGCGAAAACTTCACTTAGTGCTAAAACTCGTCGAAGAGTATCAGAAGCTCCGTTACCTATGGTATGTTCGTCCGTTCTATGTAAAGATAAACAGAAAAAGGGATACTGAGATGGCTTTCTTGTAGTTGCTTTCTGCCGTCGAATACGAGGCCCCACACGATTCAGCAGGAATTCAAAGTCGGTGGAGGACATTCTGGCAAATCCCCTGAATCTGTCATCTTCTTCAAATTCAACTTCACTTCATCCTCTCGGACATCCTTGAGAAGATCCTGACCGCTGGATCTGACCGGTCCCATATTCTCTTTCTTTAACAAACCGAGCATAAAACTGCAATGCAAGCGGCAGCAGTCGCGATATCACCCACTTGCCACACCGGTATGAATTGTAGACGACCAAAATGTTACTATGGAAGTTATCAACATTGTTGATAACTTTGTTAACGAACTAGGCCCACAAAAACAGACAGAAGAATTGTTGACAGCAAAAAAGTGCATAACATTGCTGCTATTTTTACTATTTCTGTTGGCCGTCTCTTCTCGTTCACTAACATTTTTGTTGTCAACAATATTTTGCTCTCAACACGTTTTGTTGCCAACATTTGGGTGTAGGCCTAAGCCCAAGCCTGTTCTCTGTTACTCTGTGGTGTAAGCACCTTAATACTGAAAGACATGCTACATATCTCATCTAAGCCGACAGGTTCTCATCTTCGAGTTGACTGCCCCCACCCCAAACTATGTGCTAACGAGGGGGACTAACTACAGACCCTAAACGTTATCCAAGGATATGATAATATTAACCATTGTCATATAATCGTGACTCCCTATATCAGAGAACAGGTATTGACTATAGACTTCTGAAAATGTGACCTCCAGCTCATTCGGTAGAGAAAATGCCAGCCGGCTGGGCAATGACATCGTCTCAGCCTCGTGCAGGATTGAACAGGCGTATTTTTTATTGTTCGAGGACGAGGTCACACGGTAGAGGAGGGTTTTGGGCGGTGAGAACTGAGGGTCCGGAGGCTCCGGAGGGGCAGCCTGTACGAACATGAGCCACATCTGCTTCCTGCTCCGTCGAAGTCGTTCCCTCCCTTTCTGTCTTGGTTTTGCCGCCTTTCACCCGGATACAGCGAACCTGGGGAAATCCCGAGTTGTATAACGGACGGAGAAGAACCCGATTAAAATGTCTAAACTTGCTGTTTCAAAAGAGAAGAAAATGTCTTTGGAAGGGACGGCCATGATGCTAAGTCACGACCTGGTCAGCGGGCAAATATTGGTTTGATTCGGAGAACATGGACGGAGGGGTCGGCAGAAAAGGACGAGGAAGGTCTCCCCTCTCGGCTCCACTTCCAACGGGCTATTTTCTGCTTTCACAAAAGAGCGAGGCGCCTGTCGGAACACGACTGGGTCCAAGGCCACCGAAGACGTCATTCGCGGGCCACCTGCCAGCCGACGAACGAGAGGGTCCCACCGGCTCAAATCCACTCGATAAATCATGCTCGTCTCTCGAGGGGGCTCGTCCCATGCATACACGTGACATACACCTCCCCTCCAACGCTCTGTACAGCATACACAGTTATTCTATTAAGGGCGGGTTTATATATATATATATATTTACCTCTTTAATTGCATATTTTCCCAACAATGGTATCGCGATATAGCCACAGCGCTACCGGAGGCCCTGGGCAAGGGTTTAAGAACCAAATTCATTTGTTAGCTTAGGAGTTCACTTTCAAATGGGCGATTACACAGGTTTACAAAAAAAAAGGTCAATCTCAGGCGCCGCAGAAAAAACCATCAAACTCTATGTTTTTTGGGGTGCTGAATCCGAATCCGACCCCCGTTTTTTCCGGTCACGTCCAAATTTTGGAGATATTGGCGATTTTTCGTTTTTTCGACCTTTTTCCGTTTTGGAAGTCACAGCTAAACGTGCGGATACCACAAAAACTCTCTTCTTACTGGAAATTTATCGCTGATTCCGAAAATATATATGAGTTGGTGTCTAAAACCACGAGAAATGTGTGATTTTGCCATAAAATGTTGAAAAAACGTGGTTTTTTCAAAACCAAAGTCACGTTTTTTTGATACTTTTTACCTTCTAGCGTGAAAACTAAGGCCGTTAATAAAATTTTTCCAACGAGGTCTTGTAGGTAGATTGTTTCTGCGTCGAATGGGACCAACCGTGATTCTTTACCTTCCATAATAAGGGAGCTATGATTTTTCAAAGTTTCTACCCATTTTGGCCATGTCGTAGAACATGAACTCCTGGAGTCGGCAATGCAACTTGATCACAACAAAACTTTGTTCCGAGGAATATATTGGACTCGGAGGCATCAATTCAGACCGACTCAAAGATGGTTTTATTCATCAAGAACTCACGGAATTGCACTTGAAGCCCTGAAAAACAAGCGCCCAGAAACTTTGAAAAATCATAGCTCCCTTATTATGGAAGGTAAAGAATCACGGTTGGTCCCATTCGACGCAGAAACAATCTACCTACAAGACCTCGTTGGAAAAATTTTATTAACGGCCTTAGTTTTCACGCTAGAAGGTAAAAAGTATCAAAAAACGTGACTTTGGTTTTGAAAAAACCACGTTTTTTCAACATTTTATGGCAAAATCACACATTTCTCGTGGTTTTAGACACCAACTCATATATATTTTCGGAATCAGCGATAAATTTCCAGTAAGAAGAGAGTTTTTGTGGTATCCGCACGTTTAGCTGTGACTTCCAAAACGGAAAAAGGTCGAAAAAACGAAAAATCGCCAATATCTCCAAAATTTGGACGTGACCGGAAAAAACGGGGGTCGGATTCGGATTCAGCACCGCAAAAAACATAGAGTTTGATGGTTTTTTCTGCGGCGCCTGAGATTGACCTTTTTTTTGTAAACCTGTGTTATCGATTTTTACTTGTCATTGAGGAATTGAAAAAACGTTTAGTGGCCCTGATAAAATTTAATGGTTTTCCCTAATTACTGAACCGCTTAAGTCTTAGTTCGAGTGAAATATAAGTTAAGAACCAATTTTCTAATATTTTTTATGGGATGATTTCAAAATTTTAATTTTGGATAAGTGCCCTTTTGGTGAGAAACTTGGATAAGTGCCTTTTTGGGGAAAAAACGGCATCCAACTGAAAACTTGTCAGTACATTGGTGGGGTTATTTGACTCTATCTTAAGACTGTGAATTCACACAAGTGACAGAGAACAGCTCTCTTTTGGTAACCCGATTCTTTGAGGACCTACATTTTTCAGGTCCGATTAAAAATCACGTCAAAAAATCGATTTTATTATACTGATACCAAACAACCGATAATCTCGAGACTCGGCCCAGTCGTGCTTAGTGGTTTAGTGATGCTCGACCCTATTGTCATTAAAATTGTGTTGATAACAGCACCAGGCCCGCGATCATGGCGCACAACCAATAACACTCGAACACAAGAGCTGTCGTGTGGCGCCACAGGTGTCACCTGCAGGTCTGCAGGTGGGCCCATTAGTGTTAATGAATGTTTCCCACTCAAACTGGTTCTCAATCTCTTCAATCTGGGTGCCAACCACACCAAACCAGTTATGCCCCCTTTGAACTTCATAGCCTCTAAAACCAGTTTTCAGCCCTCACTCAAATTGGTTCCTGATCTCTAACCAGTATTCAATCACTCCAAGCTGGTTATCGTTCTTTTAACAGGTTCTCTACTTCTCCAAACTGGTGTTTAACCCTTCCAAACCTGTTGTCTGTTAACCTCTTCCAACACGGCTTAGATAGGTTTTAGGTTTAAAAATATCGTATTATAAGTTGTTCGAAAAACAGGAGCCACCGAGATTTTAAACATAAAATAGGTGACAAACGATCAGGCACTCAGCTGGTGATACTAAAGAGGGATGACTCACCCACTCAACAACGGTTCAATGGAGATGAAGAGAGGGTGGGGGGAATGAGTCAGGTGGATGACATTCGACAGAATAATTTGGCTCGTTTTTTTATTGCAATCAACTTGTACCCACTGGAGTTTTTCAGGCGGCATATAGAATTGGTGTATTCGAACTGTTGCTACGCGGTTCTATGTTGAGCATCTTGTCCAACAACTCTATTTGGATTCCTAAGCGTTCGGCAGGAGTTGGCACTCTCCAAATATTTCTCAGAATCCCGTAAACGTAAATATCGCCCGCTTGAATTTTTCTGTCTCCGCCTCAGGCCCGCTTTGAAGTCGAGTTTATTCATTCGGTGTTTATCTTATCTGGCGGGAGACTCGCACACGAGGACCAGATAAGCCTTTGTTTTCTGAGACCTCGAGCCTCGCTAATGTCACTTGTAGCCCAATATCCCAATCGCAATACGCCAGACAAATAATAATTAAAATGTAAGACAATTCCATAGCTTGTTGTCGAGGTTACGAGACACGAAACATTATGGGAGAAAGGACGGGTCTGGGAATCCCAATTTTCCGTTTAAAACTACTTCCGAAGACAACAAAACTTCCTGACCAAACCCCTCCAACGGCCTCTTCAAAAACCCGTATAGAACGAACGAGCTACGTATTTTGTCGAAATTACAAATTTGAAAAAGTACCAAGGGTTTTATTTGCCATATTACAAAGAGTGTTTTTGACAATGGTCGAAATTGCAGTTTACAAATTGGGTACATACACGTTCAATTTGTTGAATTGAATGGGAAAGACTTGAGCATGTTCACGTTTACGAACGTTTGAACAGATTGATGTTGTTAAAAAAAGTCGTCAAATAGTAAAGCGCCATAATATGGTGTACACCATAATAATATTTAATTATGAGGCCGATCAAACTTTTTGACTCCCGTCGCGAACGTATAGGTTCTAAGAATAATAAGCCGAAACCTGAGATTTGACACTCAAAAACAAGTTTCTGCCGTTAGACACCAATTTCTGCTTGAAAAAATAGGTTGATGATAAGAAAGAATTATTATTTTCCTCCAGTATGACACTTCACTCGATTCTCGGCTCAAAGCCCTTCAAAAACCTCATCGTATAGCTTCACAGAGCCAAAATCGGAGCCGTAAGCGGGTAGGTAACCCACCGTTTGCCTGTCGACCAGCAGCGGAAAACCGCCTATCCACCTGCCCACGAACACCTGGTAGGAATCTTCCATCCCCCACCCAGCCAACACCTTGGACTCCCCTAGTGCAGGCAAGCGTCCATCTTGCAGCAAGATTCTTGCTTCCCCAGTCAGCCTGCATCTGTCAGCTATTGTGCGTGTATGTTTTGGCCATTGTCACCCCACCCTCTTTCAAGTTTTAGTAGATTTCATCAGTTCTATGCAGAACTAGTTCCCATACTTGTGGACAGTACATTCCTAGATTTCCGTGCCCTTGAGCCATATACAGGACATTAAATGTCTTCAAATTTTGAAGAATAGCCTTTCAAGGCCCTCAGCGTTGTTTGACGTCTTCTGGCAAGCTCTCCCAGTCCGTTCCGCCTCCCGAGGCACTCTGCGAACATCCCTGTCGTCCGGCACGCTCTCCTAGAAAGACCAGCCTTTCAAGGCTCGCTTTGAATACGCCCACGACTACCTTCGGGCTCGTGGCCTCTGCCCATACCAGTGATTGTCAGGACCAAGGACTCAGGCGCCTCTGCCGGGTACATCCACCATATTCATCGCCAGGACGACTCTACAGCAGACCTTCTCCAGTCCAGTTACGACCATCACTTTGCTTTCCTTATCCCCACTACTTACCTGTAGGTAACTTTTGCTGCTTGATTAACATCAGTACGTTTGTTTGGTATCTCAGTGAGCTTAGATTTGCAAGCCCCCCCCCCCCCCCCCCCCCCCCCCCCAACACCTTCCGAGCATTTTGGATTTGGTATTATACAAAGTCCAAAACCAAATTATAATAGTTTGCCCGTCCAGCGCCAGCAGAACCCCCGTCTCAGTCCACGTATTTATTTGGGATATGTATCTTCTTCTGTATTATATTTCCTGTCCGCTTTTGTACATTTGCCTTTTTCTTTCTCTTCATCGGAACCCCTTCTATATTTTTATCACGTCTTTTATCACATTCACTCATAATATATTATATTTCTATACTAACTAACTAATCTTTTGTACATTTTTTAAAATATTTATTTGTGTAAGGTACATACTTACAATTTGAAGTACGTTGTACATTATTCAGTCCCAAAACCAAGTCAGAGCAAAGGTTTTTAAGAACTGAATATATTTCAACTGGTACCTAAATATTGTAGAGCATTTCATGCGCTTCCCAAGGGAGGTGCTTACAATAATAAAACCAAAATTCATTGTTTTATTCTTTACAGAGTCACATGGCCGCAACGCATTCGCTCGACTTGGAGGGAAGGTATCAATCGCAAAACAGGAAACTGCGTACTTCCCTCGAGGAAAATGCGCCGTGCATTCTCCCTTCGACGGGGAAAAGGGCACCACGGAAAGGGCATCAGTATTGATTATCCGACAGGGGCGGGCTCGAAGGGGTTTGAGGACGTCGAGGGGCACAGTTGGGGTGGTTGTCTCTAAAACGTCCTACGCCGGCATCTACGCGTCAACCTGGGAAAAACGTCGGCGACGTTCAAACACACCTCCGACGAGGTAAGATTCTCCGAATGAACGAATTCGTCCATTTGTGATTTCGGCTCAGCCGGCCCGCCCTAAAAAAGAGTTCGTCGGCAACCAAAACAAACCCTGTCCTGTAGCGTGACCCCAAACCCTCCCCCACCCTTCGCTCCTAAATGCTTTACGATGTACACAATCGACCCTTTTTTCTACGTGACAAGTTAGTTTCCTTCATTTCCGTTTTATTGTGATTTACACGACACAACCTATCAGCGTTCAACAGATCACTGAGCATTTCTTGCAACTGGGTTTTATGCAATTTTCACCTTCAACACAGTAAGTGCTCAAGTCCAACGATAATTGCTTTGTTCACTTCAACAAACGGCTATAGGACCTCTTTTATGAAGCTCAATAAAGGCAGATATTGAGAGGTGCAGTGTGAACTTTGACCTTATCATGACGAGGCTAACCCGGTTTCAAGCACCATTTTCTAGATTAATCTTAGCAACGTCCAACATCTGCATGACGCAATTCCATGATCCAAACCTGCCGTTCGATTAAGAATGGGCCTGTTCAATTCACTCCTTCAATCATCGAGTGACGAGGCAGTTATTTCAGCACGGTGTTGGAACCAGCATCATAGACATGAGATTACTCACACCTGACAAATATTTAGCGGGCAAATATTAACGTTTCCACTCCGCAAGAAGGGTTAACAACTAGATGAGGAGCCATAAATCATTTTAGGCAAAAAAGAAAAAAGTATTTATGCTTCTTTTTTTGTCTAAAATGATTTTTGGAGGTCTCTTTACTGTCCAAACTACAACCAGTTGTAATTTACCATACGTCCTCCTTTTGTAGGAAATATCCTTCATTTTACACTTTGTCCTACACGCTTGAATTGGTGAACATAGTCCTACATTCCAACTTAGAAGAAAAAATAATTTAGAACTGTGAATAACGAACAAGGCTGCAGCCATCAACGTTTGCAAGACAAAACAAGCCATCAATTGAATTGAATAGATGAGCGCAACCTTTCTGTTATTACGAAATAATGCTGGACTGCTAACCGTAGCTTTTATTGAAACTAAGAAACAGTAGGTATATAGCGACCAAACTATGTCACACAACGCATCAAAAATATCCACTTGATGCTCATTACGTAAACAACTGCACCCTAACGACAGATGCGTAAGAAAACCTTATGCCGATCAGAGGTAACGAACGGCTCAGGCTGCAAAAATCGTTTTGGAGTCGTTGGAATCAGCCTAAAAAGCTCATTCCATAGACCCTTGTACCAATGAAATCGGACAAAAACTTTCGTCCCCCTTTTGAGGCATCATTAGTTACACATCAGAGATAAACAACTTTCGTAGTGAAGGACCTCCCGAAAACCGATGAAGGGGATGTAATGAGGGAAAATCAAGGTAGGTAGCCTATAAACACTCCCCGAACTCGCTGATCACAATGAGACCACCCTCATGAAAATCTGTTGAGCCGCTTGGGCGTGATGCTGTGGAAAAAAAAAAACGTCGAAGAGGTGAGCGCACCTTTCCATTTTTTGAGGGAAAGGTTGCGCTAAAAAAAAAGAAAGAAATTTCCGGGATTCAATGCTCAGTGAGTCTTTGGAGCTGAATAGCAACATGACATGCAGTGCGTTCCACAACTACGTTCTTCGAACTCTCGATTTATTTATAAGCGAAAGCGAATATACATGTATGAAAGCGAAAGCGAATATACGTGATATGTATATCACGTTTTTTATTTTAAGCTGACTTCTCCAGTCTGGGTATCTGGCGGCAGTTTGATCCCAAAAACCACGATCATGATCCCAAATACTCCTTTGTATACTCTTCTCGGGAGGAGATGAACCGTAGCTTGCAGGGGAACTCCTCAATTATTGAGAAGTGGTGCTCAGCTAATTCCCTGGTCCTGAACAGGAATAAGACTCAAAGTCTAGAACTAGGCCTCAACCGACGTCTGGATGGGTCGGTCAACTTCTTGGGTTTAATGATTGATAACCGTCTTTCATGGCTATCACACATTCAAGCACTTTTGCCAAAATTGTCGTCCTGCATCTACATGATTAGGAGATTGAGGAGCGTTGTGTCTGATGCAGTTCTTCGTTCGGTATATCATGCATGCTTTGCAAGCAGGGCCAGTTACTGTATCATTGCATGGGGAAATTCCAGTCATGCCATCAGGGTCTTCAGGCTCCAGAAGCGGGTGATCAGGATAATTGCCGGTCTCTCTTGGAATGAAAGTTGTCGGGGCACTTTTGTGCGTCTGGGTATTCTAACCATTCCCAGTTCCTATGTTTTGGCGGCTCTGAACGCAGTCAAGTCATGCTTGTCAAACCTCCCCATGGTTTCCGATGTTCACGAGCATTACACCCGCTCCCGAGGGAACCTTGCCATTCCATTTACCCGTCTCAGTGTGGCCTTGAGGAATAACCCAATTCAAGTGGGTTCTCGTCTTTTCAATGCCCTGCCAAATCATATACAACAGCTCCCTGATAGATCCTTTAATAACGTAATAAAATCACATCTTCTCAAAGCAGAACTCTACTCTTTGGAGGAGTTTTTCTGTATTTCATGGAGCGATGTGTCTTGAGTTGGGTGGATCGTGGATGGGGAAGCCTTGTCTCATCTGTTGTCATGTTTCTACTTACGTCCTGAGTTATTTTAGTTTGTTTAGATGACCACACCTATCATGTACCATTGTTTTATTTTGCCCTGTACCATGCAATTGCCTGATGTATTTCATTGTACCAACTCATTTTTGACGTTTGCTGTGTCATATTGGCCTCTGCAAATAAAAAACCTTGATTTGATTTGTTTCACTGAGTTACGTCTCTTCAGAAACTCAGAAACAATAGCAGGCAAAGAAAAGCATAAATTCTAAATAGTTATAATTAAACGTAAATTTATTATGCTTAGTTATAACTCGCATCGAATTTTCAAAATGCAATGCCAGTTATGCTTTTCTCTGGCTGCTTTCGTTTTGGTTTATTATTCTTGGAATAATACACCTATGTGATCGCGACTCGTAACGGCCTCGAAATGTGACATTATCCGTTTCAAGAGGTCTATAGACTCTACAGATTCCAAAACCGAATTGTCCGTCTGCCGCCCGGGCCGTTTTGGGCAGTAGGAATTTTTTTTAATCAGAAATGTTGTCAAAATACTCGGTTTACCATCTAGTTGTGCCCGCAAGGTTTTCAGCCCGATCGCCCAAACCCGTGGGGCGCTATGGGGCTAAAATGGACCTACGGGAGGGGTTTTTCGAAGGCTTTTGGCTATGGGATCGAGTTAGGTGTCGTTTTTGAAGTATTTTTGGACGTAGAATCCATTTTTGGGGGTCCCGCAACGATCCGATTTCACTGTGGCGATCTATAGGGCTTTCATGGGGTTACAAATGGGATTTTTGAAAGATCCCTGGAGGTCAAATATTTTTCGAGTAAAAAACAAAAAATTTTGAAAAAAAAAATCCAAAACTTTTTTTGACAAATAAAAATCAAACCACTGAAGCCATCAAGCAGCTGAAAAGAATGAAAGATCATCGTGTTTGAACCTTTCATTCTTTTCAGTGGCGTGTGTCCGTGTGCTAGGATGTGGAATCGGCAAAAAAGGATTTATTTATTACTTATTACATCCAACATTGAGACTAGACATCGATATCAAGAAAAATCGTCGGTAAAGGATCTATTTCAGGAAAAACATTTGATAATGAATCGATTTTTCAAAAAAAGTCTGCCGTTACACGTGTTTTATCGCTAAAATAATAATTACTTCAGCGATGGTTACTTATTAACCATCATTTCTGGGTTTTTCTGATTACGAGAAAGCAGATTTAAAAGTTTTGAAATTTCGTTACTTTTCCTCCAACTTTTTCCGAATGGTGAGTACCTACTAATAGTCTTATACATAATTGAACGGAAAAATCGGAGAATGGCTTGTAACCATACCTCCTCTGAGTCAGCCTTCGTTGTCTTTTTTCCTTATGTTAAATTCTAAAACGTTCAACTGTGCGAATTTTTCACTGCCCACGATGTTCATTCTTGCTCAACGTTCGTTAAAATATTATTCTTAAGAAAATCGTACAATTTTTCCAGGGGGTGAAATAGCCGATTTGTTCTAATACACAATTTCTAGAAAATCGTATAAAAATCCTAAGTTTCGAACAGCTGGTAAATCGTTTTCTATCCCTAAAATGTGGCAAAAATATTGCCTTTTTATTTTATTTTATTTTTTTCGTTTCGTTTTTTGCCTCCTTAAACTCCTTCTTTTCTAAAATCTCATTCCTTTTTTTTTTTGTCTTTTTCGAGAGCCCATGTTGCTCCTCGGCCTGCTGTCCACATGTTGACTTCATTATTTGAAGCAATGGCAGTGATCATTGGGCTCCTCATACAAATTTCCAGGGCACTTTCGACAATTTCAACTTTGAATCTGGAGAGAAGATTGGGTGCCCCATGACGGGCTCTCTCATTGGCTGTTCGTCTGGCTTTTAGTTCAGTGGATAACGAACAGGCAATGAGAGATCCCGTCCTGGGGCACCCAATCCCTCCAAGACACACACACAGAATAATAAACCCTTGTGTAAATTTTGCGGCGTTTTTACATCGTTTACTTGATTCCGAATTACGCTGTCGCTGAAATCAAATATTGCTGTACAGCCACCGACGTCAAAAGTGCCTTCGGTTGTTCCCTGGATGGAACTGTATTCACCCAACAATCAACTCGGTGGTAGATTAAAACTAGACTTTTATAGGCAGTTCCAGGGGCGGATCAATATCTTCAAATCCGTAGCTGCAGCGTAATAACGAGATTCTCCGTAGCGTAGGTCGTAAAATGCGCACTAAAAACAGGACTACCAATATGGCGGAATCCAGACCGCCCATCTGCCTGAGTTAAGCAGATTACACCATTGAGATTCGTCCCATGTTTCTCGCCCTTTCGGTTTGACGTTCGTATAAAAGCTTTCCACGCAACACGAAGTGCCAAACAGGTGGGCAATTCGTCTGATAACGCGTTCGGTCAATTACACACCTGGCAACGTTCTCCGATGGCCACTGCAGCTGCATCAAAGCACGAACTATCTGGCCGTATTTCACTTTTCTATAAATACCCGTTCCGTTTAGCAAATCTCGCCGTTGGCGAAAAAATCACCCCAAAAATAACCAAAAGCCCGAGCCAATACGTATAAAAGGAACCAAATAGCTCGTAAACTGTTTTTACTTGCAAATTCCCTTTCGGAAGAACGGAAGGTGACTCACGGAGTTTCAGACTTTTCCTCCTCAGACAATTTATAGCTTCGCTAAAAATAACCAGATAATCGGTATTCCAACATGGGTAGCTACCTATTCTTGTCTTGTGGTAACTTATTTTATTGATTGGAATGATTCACGTTTTCAGGATGTTCTGAAGTTGAGCGCCACCGCAAAACAGTTACCTGCATAAAAATGGGTGAGTCACGCAAATCTAAAGATGATAACGTGGGTGACTGGCGGATTGTGTCTACAGTTTGATTACATGAGGAACGCTTTGATTGTTTAGACGGCCTGGCGGTGAATTTCGCCGAAATGGAGCTGAACGGAAATTGCGCCGTCAACAAAAGCAACAGCCTCGAAGACCTCAGCGAGTACACTGACGCCGACGAGAGCATCTCAGCGCCGACTGAAATCCTCGCTGAGGTAAAATCCTCTCCGTGAAATGTTATGCGAAATGTTGGGCGAAACTTTTTGACTGTACGAAACTTTGGTTGCAGTTTCTATCAGCAGTGATGCTCAAAGACTACGAAACGGCGCTAAAATACTGCAAAATTAGTGAGTATAAAGCGTTAGTTGGTTTTAGTTCGGTAGCAGAATAATAGAGAGATCTTGAAACTGGGATTGAGTTTTGAAACTATTGTTTCACATTTGAATTGATAAACTGAAATTCAAAGCTCATCAAATCAAAACTGTGGATATTAACCACTTCTTGCCAAAACTGAAATCACTCTACACCAGGGTAAGTGGAATAGGCCCTTGAAATAGAAGTTTCTATTTCAACAGAAATGGAGTAAGGACTCTGGGAAGAACGTCCTGCCATCTAGCGTGAACCCTAACGGACGATCCACACGTATCAGTAAAATCAGTAAATCCGTCGCCTTCAGTGTTCTGAGCCCAACTGTGGCATCAGCTTCAGTGCATCATGTGCCATCTTTCCCCCTTTGTTCGCAGAAAAACTCTATTGAAGGTCACTGAACTGAACGGGACGTTACTGATATGTGTGGATCGACCATTAATGATAAAAGTGTAGTTGAAGCGCTGCAAATGTGTCACATGGGCTTATTATTCTTTGATATAGGTTAATAGGGCAAAAACTAATTCTCTGTCAATAAGAAGATATTTGTGAAAAATGTAAAAAATGTTCTTCTGTAAAATGTTTGGACAGAAGTTGGACCTCGAAAAGTGGATTATGCGTCCAAAATTAGTCGGAAAACGACTCTTATTTGACCTCCTGGGATCATTCAAAAGTCCCATTTGTCCCACGGAAATGCCCCATAGATCCTCACGGTGAACTCGGATCGTTCTGGGAAACCCAAGAATGGATTTGACGTCCAAGTATTCTTCGAAAACGACACCTAACTCGACCTCATAGCCCCTTCAAAAACCCCTTAAGTTGTTAGCCACATAGTGCCCCACGGGTTTGGGCGATCAGGCTGAACACCTTGCAGACACAACTAGATGGTAAACCGAGTATTTTGCCAAAGTTTCAGATTAAAAAAAAAAAAAAAAAAAAAAAGAAAAAAAGTCTGCTGCCCAAACCGGCAAATATATCCGAAATACAATTTATACATTGTGGTATAAATTTGGGAGGAATCCACGAAGGATTCAGGTCGTGATCTATTTTGGTGACCTGTAGGTATTGTTATACCTATTAAATATCAAACTTGGATTTAAGCCAAGTTACTCACTTGCTGCCCCTGCCTTTTCCCTCAAGCGAAAACCATTCTTGTTAGGGGGGGGGGGGGGGGGGTTATTTAGGATATATTTTAGATTTTTCCGCCAACGAGCGAAGCGAGGCCCTCTGTTCAGATCCTGGGCAACATCCAATTGGGTTAACCCATTGGACTTTCTTGAAGTCACTACTGGGGGTTCGTCTTGCTTCAAAGCCCATGTCGACAGTTTGTAAATCGAAGAAATTACTTTGGGGGAGTCACACTCAAGGAGTATTATCAACTGCACCGGACGCCCCCAGCACATCAACTGCACAGGTCGTTTTTAGGATGGTTAAAATAATGGCAAAATAGTGCCAAAGATTGTTCAATGTTTGAACATTTTCCGCAATTGTTGTCAGGCGTAGTAGGGATCACCAGATCATCAGAAGGGGTCTGAGGCCAGGTGGGAGAGGTCGGGGGTTGGCTGGCTTTTGCTAGCAGGGGTTGGCCCCCAGTCTCGTTATATACTGTTAGGTAGGGATGGGATATTCAACTCTTTTCGAGGAGTCGACTCATGTGATTCTGTTCGTTAAAAAGAGTCGACTCTTTGAGGATAAACGACTATCTTCCCCCACGACTTCTCCTTCCACGCCTCTCGATGAGTCGACTCTTTTGAACGCCGCGAGTCGATTCAATCGAGAGACTCATTTAAAACTTACCCAACCCTGCTGGTAGGTTCAAGAATTCGGTAGAGAGGGTTAGCAGTGCAGATGATACGGGAATCGACCTTTCCTACCTGTGTGAGTACACAAGTGCAGTCGATAGGTTTACCTCAGGCTAATGAGCCCTGGCCGGTGCAGATGATCGCTACCCATTTTGTGCAGCTAGTATGAAATATAAAATAATATAATTTCCAATAAATGGCAATATTAATGTTTTTTAATAATAAAGTCAGCCTTGAGTGTGGGTAGCGATCATCTGCACCGACCAGTTCATACTAGCTGCACAAAATATGAAACATCAAATTCCCTTTCATTGCCTATCAATAATGCAACCCATGCTTCACTCGGAACACCCGTAGCAACCCGTCAACGCTTGTTGACCCAATACTCGCTTGTTGACGAAGAAGGAACCCCATCGCACAAAATATCAAATTCCTGTTCATCACCTTTCAAAAATGCAGCCCATGCTTCACTCGGAACACCCGTAGCAACCTGTCAACTCGTAACAAACGTTCTTAGTAATAGACATCCATTTTTGTTAGAGTAGATAGAAGATTGTGAAATCTCTAACACTATTATTACCGTTTAATGTCGTAATTTATGGTGTCTGTTTAGTTTTGCAGTATGAACCAAACCATGTGACTGCTAAGGAGTTTTATCCACTCATTCAGGAGAAATTGAACCAAGGTAGGTCTAATTGTAAATAAGTAGTAATACTATGGAGGGTGATGACGTTGTGGTGTGGTGTAGCAGAGGAGCCATCACCATCTCTAGTCTACCGTGATGGACTGAACCTGTTTGGAACACCTTGGGCAAACACCCACTTAATAAATGATAAACTCCATCAACTCTTCACGTACATATTTTTACTCTTGCAGCTGCGCAAAATGAGAAGAACCACAATGAAGAGTCCGAGTCGACGTCCTCCTCGTCTGCGGAACACAGCGATGATGAAGACGAAGAGGAAGACGGCGAGGGTGAGGTGGAAGCGGAAGGGGACGACGAGGAAGAGGTCAGCGAAGAGTACAGTTCAGGATCTGGTGGAGACTCTAGCGGAGGTGAGTCGGTGAAATGAGTGTACTGAGCGCCTGGATTGCTCGAGCAGTACCAGAGAGATGACATTGAAGACTAGAGCATTTTTATGTCAAGATGACGCCTTGCTGCTGGCAATGAAAGCAGCATCGTGTCGACATAATATTATATTTATTATATTCTCACATTACAGTGCCCGAGCCACACAACCTTTTACAATCCTTGCTACAATTTGCACCCTCCGGGGACCTAGTTAACATTGTGGGGGCTCCAAAAGCGGCAAATCAATCTTCACGATTTATTGTTTTCGGCATTTCGCCCATCCTTATGTCTAATGACAAATTTTCGCTCCAAGGGGCGTCGATGAGGGAGCTGCCCGCTTACATGTCCCAGGATTTGCGGAACATCCTCTGACATGCAACCATTGCTGTGTTGGCTTTGTTAATTTCAAATTTTACATGGCGGTTGGCTCGTAGATGTGAGTCACTTAAAGTGACTCACTTTCCTCCAATCAATCTTGTCCCCGTCATGGTGGGTGGTGCTAATGATAGGCTCCGTCTTCTGGTGAAGGCTCGGAGCCATACCACGATTGGATGACGTTAACCGTGTTAGCCACCTGAGTCCTTTCAGAGACGTAGGCAACTTTTCTTCTTGATATCAACAGGCTTCTCTACCTTCTCAGGTTTGGGCAACTCCAGCGACGAACGCCGCATCGTCGATTCTGACGCTACAACAGCGAGCTACTCCTCCCTCGAAGACGAAGAAGCCGGCAACCCTCCGCCGTCAGCCCCTCGCCGACCTCCGCTGGCCAAACACGACAACGGTTTCTTCAACAACAGCAACAACAACAGCAACACCACGGTGACTTCGGACTCGGAATCCCCGACGGAGCCGGTGAGCCAACGGGTGCCGACGGTCCTGTCCGTCCGTTTGTAATGGGCAGCGGGAGGCGGGGAATTCGGCTGGTGGCTGCAAGGCGGATACCAAACTCGCCAAGTGATCGATTTTGAGGTACCTTCGCGCAGAAATAGCTTGTAGATTCTTGTAAATTGGTGTATTCCTCTTGAAAATGCCGATCATAGTATAAAGGGATATCACCGTCCGTAGCGCGGAACAAAACAACATGATAAATCGCTCCCACTTGCTTTCCTTGTGTCGAAAGTATCTGATACTTCTCTGCTTGCTCCCAGACCTCCACAGTAAGCACTCAACTTCCATCACTTCCACCCCCACCTCCCTCTGTGGACATCTTCCCACAAATTGATGTGACAAATTCAATAGCTATTTCATTTCATTAGGAAATTTAACGGCTCGGGACATCGTGAATATAAAAGTAGATATTTGATTATTATTGAGGCTGTATTCATACTTTCATGTCACACGCTTCAATATACTAATCCTCACTTTTTTACGATTTTAGCGTATTTCCTCATTTAATGTTCTTTAATTGCGGTCAGAGAAACTTTCAGCGCAATGTTGTTTTTTTTGGAAACAGCAAGAAAACGTTCTGGTAATTGTGAACTATTCGTCATTCACCGATCTTATTCTGACGGTATAGTAGGCGTATAGTAGTTGGAATGATGAAATAGATTAAATAAAAAGTCGGAAAGGCATACCAATTTTACGGTAACCAGAGAAGCTCCATTTGATGGGACACTTGGCAGACTATATGTTTCGTCGTCTTCATCCTATTTACGAACAACGAATTGGTACATAACCTTTTCCTTGCGACCCAAACAACGAAACAAACCCCAGTGCTTTTAATTTCAGCCCTCAACAACCCGATACTTCGGACGACGAATTCTAAGGTTAGTTTTTTGTTTACTCTCGATTTGTATGACTTTCCGACTTTTTATTTCATCATTCCATCCACTTTCAGAGTAAGATATTTCAATTAAATAAAAATCACAGGTGAATGACGAATAGTACACATTACCAACGTTCTTCCCTAAAAGCTCGAGACGCAACACCATGCTACAGCCTCACTACTGAAATAATATTTATTATCAGGTTACAGTAAGATACAGCAGATCTTATTCATCTTTCAATACACCAGTTTTGAGTTGGGGCCACCGGTTATTTCCAACATGACGTGGGCCAAATTAGTCGAATGTCTTTGTAGTTTGTCTTTAGTTGTGATCATTTCTAAGCGAAGGTGCTTGATTGTTTTTGTCTACAATTGTGTACTTGACGCGATAGGCAGTTTGTATCCCGGGAGGATTCGATGAAATATTGAAAAGAGCAGTTACGGGGTGATACAAGAGAAAGACGGTGATACCGCCAAAGACTGAGATGCACCAGGGGTACCTACATGAACAATTCACCAAGAGCGCATGTGTGTCTCCTGAGGTAGAAAGATAAATAGCACCTGAAATAAATCATAGACTGAAAGGGAAGCTACTGAGAGACAGTAAACACAGAAATGCACCTGATACATCATGGACAATGTAAGAAAGGAGCCTATCATGGAGGCGAGATGAGGCAGACAAGCACCTGAGAAACATAGTAGACAGAGAGACAGTAGAGGCAGAGAAACACCTGATATAGCGACATCATAGATGGAGAGACAGAGTTGCTTCGGAATGAGAGAAGTGCTTGAAAACCACCATAGACTGAGATACAGAGGAACACATGATCACATCATAAATGGAGTGATACCGAAGATAGATAAGTAAGATGTACGAGGGATGCACCAGACAAAGTATAGTAAATCATAGACAGACTGACAGTGAAGCAACTCATGGAGTCAGTAGGTAACAGAGGAGCTCCTGGGAACCTGAGATACATTACAGACACACACAGAGAGAGAGAGAGAGACAACTGAAACAGATAAGCACCTGAGATACATCGTAGACTGAGAGACAGCAGAGGCAGAGAAACACGTGATATACATAGACATAGGCAGGGAGACACCAGGGGCAGAAGCATCTGATTCAGCCACGACATAGGCAGAGAGACAAGACTGGAGCCAGAGAAGCGCCTGAAAACCACCATTGACAAAGATACAGAAAAACACCTGATACACATCATAGACGCAGTGATACCAAAGACAGATAAGCACCTAAAATACACCAGAAAGATGTTCAAGGGATGCACCAGACAAAGTATAGTATATCATAGACAGACTGACAGGGAAGCAACTGACATAATATATTATAGCGATCACAGAGAGACAGTAGACACTGTAGACAGTAGATACAGAAAGTCACCTGATACAACAGGACTCAATAACAGAGGAGCACCTGGTAAAAATCAAGGACAGTGGCAGAGAAGGACTTGAGATACATTATAGAGAGACAACTGAGACAGATAAGCACCTGGGATACATCGTAGGCAGAGAAAATCCTGATAGACATAGACAGGGACAGAAGCTTCTTATGTACATCATATCCAGAGTGACCCTGGAGTCGGAGAAGCGCCAGAAACATTGACATCAGAGACAGCGGAACACATGATACCTACGCATCATAGACTGAGAGAGACAACTGATACAGACAAGCACCTGCAGGTGCTTCATGAAGTGCATCAGATGTTTCAGGGTGGCACCAGACGCAAACACACCAGGCAAAGACCCATAAATGCTACATAACCATGCTACCTAACTGTATTGGCAAAGTTCCCCCTGAGGTACACCAAATGCATTAGACGAAGACAAAAATACCTCACAGTTGTAAGGCAAAAACAATAAAGTTTTGGTTTTTTCGTTTTGAACCGGATTGCAACATAATTTTCATCTTTTCAAGATCAACGACCACACAGTACCATTAGTACCTACAACAAAATACCCAAGTCAGATAGCGAATTTCGTTCTCACAATTATTAATGTTGTCTATAGAGGAGAAGCAAGCTCTTTATTTTCCCCATTTTCGGTATTTAAATAGTCAGGTATAAAATGCCTTCTAAATCACTTAAGTGTTGTTGTTTCGTTCTTTATTTTTTAGCCAGAAACTAGAATGAGTTTTAATTCAAATTAAATTCTAAAGATATTCTTCATTCTTTCTGTAAAATCTGTATCAAATACCCAATTCTGACTTTTTCCGTTCAAATTGCATTTAAATGAAAACGTTAAGCCAGCCAGCAACATATTGAGTACTCTTCAATGCTCCATTACAGTAATGATTTAAAGCATCGAACAAGCGAAACAGCTTTGTAGTCAATGAGACTTTCTTGGGTCATTCCCCAATTGGTAGGTAGGTAGTTTCTTTTGCGATCTCTTTCTTAGCTAGTTTTGAAGACGTGGAATTCCTAGCAAGAATTCCAAACACTCGAGAACATCTGGTCAGCCAAACGCGGTGAAATTGTATTTTGGAGCAACCTCCAAAAAAAAAATCGATGTGTAGCAAAAGTTCACTTTTTTCAACTTTCGCACTTGAGTTTTTACAACGATTCTAAAGTTAACAATAATATCAATTTTCTAAAAATGTGTATCTTATTTCGACTACGCTTCAGTATTTTCTCAAGTATTTCCACATTATACGATGAGTCTGGAGTCCTCACGGGAACTTCCTAAAATTCTTATTTTTCGTATAGATTTTGTAGCTGTATAGTGAAAAATTGCCAATCGGCAAGCTACTAATAAGTTAAGTTTCAAAATTACAAATAAAAAGACCCATGAATGTCACGATTTTGAAACTTCTGTCTCATTTAGCAAACTGCATCTACTAAGGAACAAAATGTTTATTTGAAATAAAGAAATAGAGAAATTTAATTGTACTACGAAAGAATTTCAGAGGTTTGATTGAAATATTTTTATAGGAGTAGAACTGATGAAACTAAACTGCAGACTTGTAGGGAGTTTATTTTAGTATTTTTCATACCTTTTGTATAACGAAGGTGTAACACGAAGCTTGGAATGAAAATGAGACTTTAACTAAGGCACTGAATATTTATGCGTTAGTATGATTAGTGTGTGAGATTTTGTCAATGAATTTATGTACGTTTTTTTATTAAAAACAAAAATTCCAGATTTTTTTCTTAAGCTGCTAAAAGTCGTATTGTGTCAATTTGGTGAAAAATGTCTTCTCTGCAGTTTTGAATAAAACGTTTGTTTGCAATGAGTCAAAATAGTTCCCTTTCTGAGTTCAATTTGAGCGTGAGGCAAAATGGGTCCGGTTTGAACAGCCTTAATTAAAAATTCATTGACAAAAAGCGTCTCCCGTGTGACAAATGTTCTACGCACGGTTTTTATCGGAAGACTTGAATCAATTACGACTGAAATGTAGATATCCTTTATATATTATGTATCGCTTTTCTAGCTGTAATATGTAACAGCCCCTTCCTTGCTGCGGCGGTATAGAATAAGGATAATTTTATCAAAAGTTCGAGTATTAATCAAAATTATGGGAGCTGATATAACTTTTGTGTTCAGTAAGACAAAAAAAAAAACACATCGCTATATTTACCTTATCATATCAACTAAAGTATTGAATATGTAGATATAAATGGAACATGAACTGAAGTAATTTGTTGCTGAAGGGCTGAGGATACAGAAATCACTTCTAGGGCCTATGAAATTTGCATATGATCGATCTAAGTTGAAAGCCTAAATTGTTAGCAGTATATAGAGAATTTTGATGTTTATACGTTATAAAAAAGTATTGTAATATACTGTAACTTGGAGAATAATAAATTTGATGTTTGCAGTTATTTGTTTTTTAATTTGTTTCCCTCGATATCTGCGTGCAGTGGTAAGATTTGCATGTTGATTATTCAGAAGGCAGTTTTGGTTTTTTTTTAGAGGAGTGCGTGAATGAGACGTGGGGAATGCGGGTGTCTACAGGTCGACCTTGGTACTACATAATGCTCGGTATCCTTGGCACAATTCGGTTCGACAGCTTTCACTGTCTGGCACGCTTACCGCTGACCAGGTGCCTCAGAACAAAATGTCAACTGGAGGTTGCGGGAGCTTGGATGATCACGAAGAAGTGATTCATCGGTGTCTACTGTGTGCTTTACGGTGTTATCATTGCTCCTAGGGATGTTCATATCGTGAAAAACGGTTATTGAAAAATATATCGTTTTAGTAAATTGATATCGATACATCGGATATTTAAGAAAAAGAATTTCATTAACGTTTTGTGTTGCCATTAAATGGACGTTATTCGCCCTTCGCGTTATCAATCAATCACCGAATTATTTGCATAATCGCACAAACAACTCATTTGTATTATTTTTTTACGCCATTTTAAAATGCAATTCTGAACAATTTTTGCTCCTCTTCAGAAATCCAGGATGGAGGTGTGATTATTGGTATTGTTTTCAATATTATGTGGGTACAGCGATAAAGTACATAACATCGGATGTTACATGTGCACATAACGAAAATATTTACATCTTTGTGGTGTTTCGCTTATCTTAAAACACTTGAATGATAGGCTGGCCTAAAGAATGCCATGCATGAGCCCATCTCGTGACTTCAATCCAAAATTAAATTCTTGAGTTAGTCGTAGCATGATATGGATGATTTCAACAAAAGTATAAAAACATTGGAACGGGTGGTAGAATGCTATTCATTTTTTATGAAACTCCAATTCGTACCTTAGTAGTACCTACCTAACTGTTACTCTGACATTGAAAAAGGAGTTTCAGTTGGGATGAGAATAGTGAAGATTGACCCAATGGAGTAGGTATATAATATATATATATATATATTATATAAGTAGGTATATAATATATATATTATATGAGTAGGTATATAATATATATATATTATATGAGTAGGTATATAATATATATATTATATGAGTCGGATTCAGGGCTATGAAGATGATATCATCTTCATAGCCCTGATGAAGAGCACATACTGCTTGAAAGCTCGGCAAATGAAGTAGGGTTTTCCCGTTCTTGACTCTAATCCCAATACAACTCCGACGCTTTTCAGTGGGAATGATGGCTTTTTTTAGAGAAGAAACTCATCAGAATTGCACATTTTTTAACATTCACAATTGGCGCAGGTTAACCCCTGCCAAAACCAATTTTTGAAAAACGTTTTCAAAAATTGGTTTTGGCAGAGGAGCGGCGATCAAAATTCCACAATGATGAAGGTCAGTCACCTGACTCATGCGAACCAGGAAAAAATAGAAGAACTCATTTTAATGTAAGCAGATGAGGTTTTTTTTATCCTCTTCTGATTCACCCACTACCGTGACGAGACAAATAAAATACAAGACTCCCTAACGTCACGGTTAGGTTTGATTTGGCGCAAAACTGGACACTTCCCAGATGGCATCATTTGATCAAATCCTCGCTCAGAAATAGTTTCTGGCATAGAATAGAATACTTTATATTTTGTAAAAGCCAAAAGGCAGTAGGGGAGCTCGGAGTGAAAGGGGTCACTGGCTGTTTTTGCTGCTGTGTTTGTCATTGCTAAAAATTCATCTTAGGAGTGTAAACCTGAAGTACAAGAAGCAGAAAGTTGATAATAATAATTCAAATAATAAGCATAATTCAAAAATAAACAGCTGTTTTAGGACATACGAAGATTTTTTTTCAAGAACTCTTCCAGACTTATAATAAGTACCTTACCTTATAATAAGTACCTTAGTACGAGTACCTCAATAATTGAGGTACTCGCCGAAAGCTGGGAATCACACGTTTTTACAAGCCACACGTTATTTCATGAAATTTGATGATGAAATGTTGCAACCGAAGACATTTCTCACCGTATATCCAGGAAACATTGCACGATGGATGTAGGTAAATCCGCAAATTTTCCCAGAAAACTCAAAACTTTTATTTGGCAAAAACTCGGACTTACGTGGTTTTGCAAGTATACGGTCGCAGGTAATACGGTTAAAATATTTTACGATTTTTCGGCAAAATCGTCTGCGGTAAGTTCCAATGCGTTTTACTTGAACCCACTGATGAGCTCATTACATAAATTTTAAACATTTACGGTCTAATTATCAGTTTAAAAAAAAATTAGTATGGGGGAGATTGGGGTCAACAAATTTGCCGTTATATAATCGTGAATTATGAGCAGGCAAACAATAAATTTTATTGAAACTAAGTCGGTGATTTTTGGGAAGCTGAGATCCCCTGCAGGGGTCCGAAGTATGTAAGTTATCATCCGCTGATGTCAGCAGCGAGAAGCTGTAAGTAGACCCCGAGCGCTGGGCATGAGTCAGTCTCGTGAGCGGTGTCCTCGCGTACAGTGTGCTGTTGTAAAACTCCTCGGTATAAACCACCTAAAAGTGTGTATTTCTGCAGTACGAATAAAACAATTTCTTTTTAATAAGCCGTTTTATTCGACCAGAATTATAACCTATACCAAAATTGTTGAAGAAAACTTGAAGGGGTCCAAGCAATTTCGAAATGAGTAAAATTTACTCATTTCGAAATTGTTCGACTCATTTTTGAGCCCCTTGAAAATTTACCACTTTCACCCCGTGCTCCCCTACTAACGTCAAAGCTAGTGTAGGTACTTCACAAATTGTGAATCACAATACAATAACACCTGCTTTAAGCGTTCAGCAGCAATGGAATACAAAATTTTTATTTTATTTAATAAAAAAACCGCGCATGATCATGATAATATCATATTATATTTATAGAAGCAGGAAAAACAAAAACAATAATTTTTTTAATTATAATTAATGTATTAATTAATATATTACATGATGTTTGAGAAATAATAATAATAATTTCTCAAACTTTAGACCTTATTTCAGGCGCCTCGGTAAAAACCCCAAGTTTTTTGGGGTGCTGAATCCGAATCTCACGCCCGTTTTTTACGGCCACGTCCAAATTTTCGGCAATTTTTCTTTGTTTTTTCTTAGGCCTTTCTTAGTTTAGAAAGTCACAGATACTTAATCTTACAGATGCCCAAAAATTACATAAAATCCCTCTTCATACTGGAAATGAATCACTGATTCCGAATGTATAAATAACTTGGGGTCTAAAACCAGAGGAAGATGTTATTGGGTAGATATTAGGACCTATTCTAAATGGACATTAAAAATAATAATTATTATTATTCATGAATTATTCATGAATATTATTATTACATAAAATAATGTTAAAATGTTAAATTTTAACACCTATCTACTTAATGTCCATTTTAAATTTTCATCACTCCGCGAACTATTTTTAATTTTCTCCATTAAATTTTCATCACTGCCGTGAACTATTTCTGATCCTGACGTGCCAACCACCTGGCAACCCTGATTCACCCAAATTGTTCAAGTTGCCAACTTGAAGTTGGATCTAACACTGTTCCTTTTGTTTTGTTTTTATTCAACTTTTTTACTAAGTTTTCAAACTATTTTCCTAAAATTTCCCTTTAGTCTTTTTCATTGGGTTTTAGCTAGTCGTTAGTTAGATTCAGATCGAGTAGTCATCGATATATTCATTCGTTTAAAGACTTTTCCTGTGCTGTCGACTGCTTTTTGACAAGCGTCATCTGAAGTTACACGTTGGTAAGTTTAATCAACGCTATAATATATTATATTTGATATATTTGAGTGACGATTTGTATAGACCGAGTTCATACTTGAAGGAATAAGGAAATAATTGAGACGGTTCTTTATCTTTCCCTCCTGAAAAGGAATCAGTCAATCTTTCACGTTCCGTCAGGGTGAAATTTCTCCTCATCCAGATTGTTGTAGTATCAGATTCTGTCCCATTTAGTTTCTTCAAGATCCTTCAAAATTAATGAACTTAAACCCAGCGGTATTCTTAATCTGGTTATGAGCTCACTTCTCAGTTGGCCTGCAACACGATTGTGAGTTTCACTCGTCTTGAGGTTTCTAACTCGTTATTAAGATTCCTAATTACAATTTGTAGGTGTTGAAACACGATCATGGAGAGAAGGATCCGGCTGAAGACTCTCAATTCCATCATAACCTGCAAACTCTGCAAAGGCTACCTCATCGACGCCACTACAGTGACAGAATGTCTTCACACGTTTTGCAAAAGCTGCCTCGTCAAACATTTGGAAGAGAACAACACCTGCCCGGCGTGCAATATTATCATCCACCAGTCCTACCCTTTACAGTACATTAGGTGAGTGGGAGATCTACGAGTAGAAGTCGGGTTGGTCAGCCGTTCAGGGTGTTGATGGAAATTTTGTTGCAGCTTTGATCGAACGATGCAAGACATCGTTTACAAGCTGGTCCCAAACCTGCAAGCCAACGAGATGAAGAGGGAAAGGGAGTTTTACAAGGCGAGAGGTCAAATATGCCCGAAGGACCAAATTCAGATTGCTGGGGAGAACGAAGAAGAAAAACCTCTGTCCGGAGGCAACCAAGAGGCTGATTTCCATCGTCTCGACGAACAGGCAAGTTTCCTCTCAGGTTTCATCATCGTGGAGCAAAAAGCTCCTTCAACTTGTTACACCTTTCATTTTGGTTTATTATTCTTGGAATAATACACCTATGTTTTCGCGACGCGGGTCGACGACTCCGATCGGCCTCAAAATTTGACATTATCCGTTTCAAGAGGTCTACATTCAAAATCCGAAATGTCCGTCCGCCGTACGCCGACCGCCGTCCGGGCCGTTTTGTGCAGTAGGAATTTTTAAAAAAATCTGAAATTTTGACAAAATACTTGGTTTACCATCTAGTTGTGCCCGCAAGGTTTTCAGTCCGATCGCCCAAACCCGTGGGGCGCTCTGGGGCTATAATGGTGCTACGGGAGGGGGTTTTAGAAGGCTTTTAGCTATGGGGTCGAGTTAGGTGTCGTTTTCGAAGTATTTTTGGACGTAGAATCCATTTTTTGGGGTCCCGGAACGATCCGATTTCACTGGGGCGATCTTTAGGACTTTCATGGGGCTAAAAATGGGATTTTTGAAGGATCCCAGGATGTTAAATATTTTTTGAGTTAAAAATAAAGAATTTTTGAAAAAACACATTTTTGAACAAAAAAATCCAAAAAAAAAATTTTTTTTGAAATAAAAATCCAAAAAAAAAATTTTTTTTGAAATAAAAATCCAAAAAAAAAATTTTTTTTTAAATTTTTTTCATTGACAGAATTTAATTTCTGCACAAGCAACCTATATCAAAGAATAATAAACCCTTGTGTAAAATTTGCAGCGTTTTTATTTACACATTTTCATCTTTGCTTTGTCCAAGGTTTTTGAAAAATTATTTAAATCCGACCTTAACGATATTTTCGAAAAGTACAATTTGTTCAATGATTCACAATTCCGTAACGGTCGATCCACCGAGGACGCAAATCAAAACCTTAAGTAAGGTACTGATTTCGTGGCATCTGCATTCAAAGACGGTGAATTTGCTTCTGCGGCTTTGGTGGATGTCGCAAAATGCTTCAATTGCATTTGCCATGAAATACTGGCTCCACAAGTATGGCTTTTCCCGTGGCGCCCTGTGTTTGGTCGAAAGCTATCTATCCGACAGCATACAGGCTGTTCGTCATGGTGAAGGTTTATCCCAGTTCTTGCCCATTGACTTTGGTTCCTCAGGGTTCAGTCCTCTGCCCAATTTTGTTTTTTTTTATTTTTATTAATGATCTCCTTCCATGCCTTCGAAATTCTTCAACAATTCCCATCCTTTTTGCTGATGACACATCTTTGGTCGTGAGAAGTAAATTATTTTCTACTCTCTGCAAAATAGAAGCTGCTTCTCTCGAGGCTGTCACAAATTGATTCTCGGTAAATTGTGACAAAACCAGCATCATGAGGTTTGTCAGGAAGTCCCATTGTACACGCCTCGTTTCAAGTCTCCATAGCTACACCTTTTTATTGAGGCGTCTTTCTGAAAGCCTGCTGTCCTCGCAGCTTATCACGCTTGTTTTCAGAGCAGAGCTGTCTATGCAATGGGGAGTTCGCATTGATTTTAGATTTGGAAATCTTCCCTACCATTCAATAATATTGCTAAAAAGTAACGTGCACTGACTCCAATACCAACGAAAAAAAATCATTGTAAGAGATATAACGCAAAAAAAAAGAACGCACAGTTTGAATCGGCCGGCGTTTCCCACCAGTCACTGTTTGAGGTAATGACGTCACAGTTCCAGTGAATCTCTCACCCGGAGCGCTAGTGTCGTCAGCTTATATGATAAATTTATAGCAATTATAACTTGATACGACGGAAAACATAATTAACTTTTAATTATAATACACAATACTTGAAATTTGAAGCCTTATCAGAAGGATTCACGGCTCAATTCTGTGATGAATAGTGGAATTTTATTCTGTGATGAGTAGTGGAGTGGCAACCCTGGGCGGAACAATCCCCTCACGTAGTTGGTTGAAGAGGTAGTGACGTCACGCTCCCTCCATGGCCGTGTTTTTCAAACGCCGTAATTTTCTGTAAATTATTTAAATTTTCTGGAAACGATTTCAGGCGGCTGACTACTGTTTTCCCTACATTCTCAGGGAGTACTTTCAGAAAGAAAAAAAAAAAAAAATAGAAAAAAAATCAATGCGATCCCCCCATTCTCTGTTGGGGACACTCCCCTGCAGCTTCCATTGCTTTTGCATCTCAGAGAAAGGCTGTACGGGTCGTGGCTGGTATTTCTTATCGAGAGGACTGTAGACCAGCGTTGTTGAGCTGGGAATTCTAACTGTCCCTGCTATTTATATTCTTGAATGCTTAATTTATGTAAGGAAGAACATTGACGAATTCCGCAGACCCAACCATAAATACTCCACACGCCTAATTACTTCCCGGAATAGCACCACTTGGTGGGGGCTCAAAGTTTTCAACGCTCTCCCTGCTGATATCAGGGATGTTCTGGCTGGCCCGTTCCGGGCCCTCGTCTATCTGGATCCATACAGTTTTGATGAGTTCTTGGCAGTAGTTGTAAATTGCTCTATGTTGTCTGCCTGTTATACATAGGTTAAGTTCATCCGTTTTTTTTTGGTTTTTTTCCCTGTATAATATAGATATTATCTACTATCTACTTTATGATGTGTCTTCGGCAAAAAATAAATTTGATTTGATTTAATTTCCAGGTCAACGTCGGCCTCGAGTGCACATCGGAGAACCTCAAGTCCCTCAAACGGCGCTTCCTCCGCCTGTCCGCCCAGGCGACTATCACCCACCTTAAGAAATTCATCGCCCTCAAAGTCCTCGACTCGATGGAGAACTACCGGGACATCGACATCCTCTGCAATAACGAACTTCTCGGCAAAGATCACACGTTAAAGTTCGTCTATGTCACCCGTTGGAGAAAGCAAACGCCGCCCCTTCAACTCCAGTATAGGCCCAGGATTGAAATTTGAGCTGATTTCAGGCTACTCCGTTTTATTTTCTTCAATTTTCCTTTTTTTAATTTTTTTATTTATTTATTGAAGTTGATATTTTTTATCCACTTTTTAGGATGAATACCGTTTCGAAAATAGTTCGTATGATGTGGGTGTTGATAGCAATACCCCACAAAAAGCATGCGTACAGCCATGTCGGGCGATTCAGACATGTCTTAAGGAGCCTCTTGGTTGTTAGTTTAGGCAACGAACGCGCAAAAGTAGGTCTGGGTGGAAATGTTGGGAGCAGAAGCGATTTCTTCACCGATGTGTTTTGACTCATGGGGGGGATTAAAATACTAAAAGTCCCCGACCCTACAAGGTGAGGGGGGGGGAGAGGTAAATTTGTTGTATTTTCGCTCCTGACTCGAAAATAGTATGTCCTACAGAAAAATCGTCTATATGAAAATTGAAGCTTACAATATTTGCTACAAAAGTGTCCTTATTCATCTTTCGCGTACCTATAATAGTTTAGGAGATATTCAACCTTGAAAAAGGGTAAAACGTCAAAAAGCCCACTTTTTCGCACTTTCAATTTAATTTTCGCTCATAGCGCATAAACGATGCATCCTAGCGGTATGGGCACTACTATATAATCAATACTACTTACATTAAATTTGCTACAATTTAAGCGTACCGGTGCTTAATTATTGTGCCCATACCGCTGGGCTGCATCGCTTAGGCGCTGTGAGCAAAAAACGAAAGCGAAAAGGCGGATTTTTTGAAATTTTACCCACTTTCAAGCTTGAATATCTCCTAAACTATTATATGCGAGAAATGAATAGACACACTTTTGTAGCAATTATGGTAAGGTTCATTTTTCATATACATAGTTAATTTTCTGTAGGATCTACCGCTTTCCAGTTAGGAGCGAAAATACGAAAAAAACTTACCTTCTCCACTTCCCCCCACCCACTCACCTCGTAGGCTCTAAACACATCGGTAAAGTAAACGCTTCTGCTCTCATCATTTCCACCTAGAATCATTTATTGCCTAGACTTGGTTTCCAGAGTAAAATTTGACGAAAAATCCGCTCGGTAAGTACCTCTTAATTTTGATATTTTTACTGCAATTTCCGAAAATCTTAGGATTGATTTGATGTTGTTATTTATTGCCTAATTACTTCGTATGTTGTGATGATTTTCATAATTTCGGATTTTCTTGTGTAAAATCAATAAATTTTGTACTTGTTATTTTAAATGTAGTTTGTGTCTTAAATCCTCAACTGGTTATCCTTTAATAATTAGTAGGGCTCGGATCAGGGCATATTTGCATATTATGTTGGCGATATGCCCAAGCTACAAATATCCCAAATACACCTTTTTGAAGCGAATTGGTTGTTCCAAATTTAAATTTATAGAGCATATAAATGCATATTTCGGCACTTTATTTTTTAAGAGCATATTTGGGGTGTTTTTGGCAAAAAGTCTATTTTTTGAAGCGCTGAGAGATCAATCCCCGGGAGTGAACAGCCTAATTTCGTCAGTAAAAAGAATTTTCGTCAAGGCACCTAGCTGAGTGAGGGCCTTCCATCAAGAGAACCCCCGTATCCCTCTGCCACCAGAGCCCATCCTGACTAGATGGGGAACATGGATTTCTGCGGCATTATACTATGCTGACCACCTGCAAGCAGTAAAAAAAGTGAGTGTCCAATGCAACCTCCTGCTGTTTTCCCTCATTCTACTCGAGTCTGTTTTATTCATCCTCTGCTCATTGGATTAGAAGGCAAGTGCTTCGTTTATACCTTCTTGAGTCTGGACCAACTATGCGCCATTTTCCTTATTTTTTCCAGGAGATCGATACATTTGACGAAAAAGATTCCCAATACATAGCAATACATCTAAGAAGTACATGAAAGAGCTGGCCTTCGTTAAGGCTCACTTTTCGACAATCCCCCAGCTAATACTGGAATTAAAAGTCCGCGGGGAAGGAGCTGACGGAAGTATGCGTCATCGAGAAGTTTCAGAAAGAAGCCTCTTCCTATCCGGTGGAGACAGGAGAAGTCGACCGCAACAAAGTCGAGTTCGTTCTTTTTCGGAACCCTGGCTGGTCAACTGCAGTCGAGCTGGCAAACGTGTTGAACGGCAACTCATCTGAAGCACTCCGAATTCACCCCTACAGATATTGCATCTTGCAAGTATTTACCACTCGTTTCCGTAGATGTAGAGCAGTCTTTCTCACGTGACTTAAGAAAATCATTCAAGCCTGAGAATTTGGAAAAACATTAAATTTTAGTTTTACAAGCTAATGTATTTACCTACTGACTGATATTATGTGCCTACGCGCTAAGAATGTAAATCCGAAAGAAAATAGTAATATAAGGTCAAAATAAAGTGTACATATGAGTGAGTTACGCATGTTTCTTCCTTCTCCCCATACTTTCTATAATTTTGTTGAGTCGGTGACGTAATTGCGCTTTGAAAAATGGAGGCTAAAAGCTAGTTTTACAGCATCCATTAAATTTTCAAGGGCATATCTATGGGTTTTTCGTGCATGTTTATGGGCATATCGGGGCGGTTTTCAGGGCATATTCGGGGATTTTATAGAGCATATCGATCCGAGCCCTAATAATTAGAGAGATGGGTGGGTATCGGCGCATTTAGTCTGAGAGCGTAAGCTATCAGAGATTATGTCAAATAAATTATATAAATCACATATTAGTACTCAGTAAACTGCAGACAGACTCACCAGATATAACTTGAGAGACGGCGAAAAGAAGCAATATATTCTTCAAGATTCATTAAGAGAACAGATATTCAACAATCAGAACAACTATTAGAATCAGAAAAAGTGGAATCACGTAAAAATGTAGCACACGGTGTGAGCGCTGAGATCCAAGTAAGTGACGTCAGAAAAAGCCAGGTTGCAAATGGGGGCAAACAAAGCCTCAATGTTCACTTGTTAAACCTTCCTGCCTCAACGATCAAAACGCCTTTTGTCCGCAATTTACAGAAATTTTAGAAAAAACCTTATGACTTCAAAGACCGTAAACCGCATAGTATACCGATTACAGATCATGGATATGTCTTGTACATCACACCAATTATGATTGTGTACACTAGCAATGATTTTGTTTAACCTAGATACTGCGGTGAAAATGTCGTCACGCAAATGTTTCCATGACCCCCAGCCAAAAGACATATCCATGACAAAACTAAGAAAGTGCGAAAATGACACCTCAATCGTCCTCCTTGGAGCCTACAAAAAATCCCATTTGTAGGCCCATGAAAGCCCCATAGATCCCCTTGGTAAAATCGGATCGTTCTGGAACCCCCAAAAATAGATTCCACGTCAAAAAAAAAAAAGTTCGAAATTGACACCAAACTCGACCCTACGGCCGAAACCCTTCAAAAACCCCTCCTGTAGCCCCACGGGTTTGGGCGATAGGACTGAAAACGTTGCGGGCACAACTACACGGTAAACCAAGTATTTTGTCAAAATGTCAGATTTTTAAACAATTCCTACTACGGCGGACGGTCATTTGATTTTTGAAATCTATGCATCATGAAACGATCCTCATTATGTCCAATTTTGAGGCCGATCAAAGCTGTAAAAATTACAGCAAGGAGTTAGTTTTGGGAAACGGTTCATTCCACACTAATTTCGGATATATATAAGACGATTTCTCTCTCTATTCCCCGGCTGATTTTACACCCGTTAAATTTAGCGCATTGAGCGACTGCCACTTGGGCGAGCGAAGCGAGCCCCTCTGTACGAGAAAGTGGTTGGCCGAGTGAAGCGAGGCCTTATGTCTGAGTGCTAGTTGATTTAAAAAAGTTCATTTAAATGGTTGAAAATCGGTTGATGACCTTCGATATTTCTCCAAGAAATCAAAACCCAGTTGAATCGCAACCTAGTTGCTTTCGTTTCTGACAAAATTACACGAAAATCTGTCATCGTAGAGAGCAATGAAGGTACCTGCAGTGAAAATGCCAGAAGTTAGACTGTACAATCAAGGCTTGGAAAGACTGGCGTAGCGACTTCTACCCGGGTCGTCATTTTCGACTGTTAGGTACCTCCTCGAAGAGCCAACAGTCGACTAAGGTGTATTTTCCGAACTAATTTTGAACTCCGTACCACCCAAAACTTGGGATAACAGATTAATAAAATTTCAATAGTTTCAAAAAGGTATAATTCAAACAACACTGCGGGCAAACACGTTGCTTCTTATCAATAATTTAGCAAACTTTTTGTAATTGATCATGTAAAAAAAAAAAAAATAGGCACACTGATTGCACATAAATATTTAATATAGTAGTCGAAAATATACTCTTAATGCTGACTTGGAAGAAAAAAGTGCAACTTACGAAATAACATTAACATTGATACACAAGGCACGTTAAATATGAAAAACTGACTGAAACGCAACATAAATAAGGCACAAATGGCTCCGATAGGCACTCGGACTCAATGAACACAGTGGTAGTGAAGCATAAATTAGTCCCTATAGTATACTTATCTAGTTATTAAAATTTTTCGATGTCTCAGCGGGCCGTCTTGATGGAGCCGAACTGGCTTTCCGAAATGCACTGAATAGGTTACTGGGTACAAACATTAGTCAGATTAGTACCGGGGATATGGCGTTACGTGATGTTTAGGCTTTCAGCCGCGATATCTTCTTGGTCTTGTCGATTTTGGGCGGCGGTGGGTTTTTGAGGGAAACCTGCCTGTTGTAGAGGCTGTAAAGATATCAAATGAGACAAGGATCAGTTTTAGTGATGGATCAACCCACGCGGATTCATCTCGATGATGAATCAGGAAGTTTGTAACGATGTAGTGAAGCTTACTATCTGTACGTTTCAGAGCGGATGTAGTCCATCAAGCGTGGAATGCCAGTCTGGAGTTGGTCCTCAATCGGGGTGACCCAGTCGTTCAAATGGAGCTTGAACTCGGATTTATCGCTCGTCAAATCCAGATTTCCTGCTCAAGACAACAAACACATCAAATGCTGCCTCGCTGTCAACTTCTATTGCCTTCCACTGTCTGAGCGACCTTACCGATTTCTGGAGGCAGCAGAGTCAATCTGTTCGCCTGAATGTGCAGTTCTCGCAGGCGGGTTAGCTCGCCGATTTCCTTTGGTAACTCGATGAGATCGTTGTCCCTCAAAACCAACTGAAATCAAAGACCTCGTCCATTAGGTACTGCACAGTGTCCAATATCTTCGTGGTGGACTTCTACGGTTCTACAGATGAACTGTACAGAACCAGAAGTGGCCCCTTAAACAATTATTTCCATCGCTTACTATTTGGAGGTTCTTGAGTTGTTTTATTTCTGGCTTAAGGTACTCAAAGTCGTTGTCGCCCAAGTACAGCGCTCTCAAAGTTTCTGAAAAACAAATTTTGTCCTTCCTTAGCTGGTATAGGTACACCAGTAACTGTTAGCTCTATCTAGACCAGGAGTGGCCAAGGGACATTTTGCCCCAGGCCCGGACTTTTACATGGGGCCCCAGCGGGCCTAGAAAAAAAAGGTAAAAGGTGGGAAAAAGGAAGAACAAAAATAAAATTAAAAAATGGATGAGTTGCCACTTGGCGGACACCGTAGTCTTCTGTGTGATTGGGCCTTGTAAAACTCAAGCAATGTGAATCACAACAGAAAAAAGGTCAGGATGAGGAGACGGGTGGCGGCAAAGTGGTATGAAGGATGGAGCATCGAAAGGAAAACAATGATATTCACCGTTATTCGTACCATCGAAAGAAAACATCGATAGGTAGCCTTCTAACATCGCGGCTTGAAACCATAGATGTTTCTGAAAATCGACTTATCTTTTTTAATTGCATGATCATTTTGTATCATAAGCCTAAAATTTACTCCTTGGCGTTCTTCATACACTCCACAAATATTAACCAACAAGCGTTCGAACAAGATTTGTAGATGCAGAAGATGCTAACAGCTAAACAATAACAAACACCAACATCCTAAGGTGAACTTCAGCTTCATGATGATAGCGACCTTAAAACTCGAACCTGAAACGAGGTAGCGACCCCATTTAGAGGCATAATAAGGTTTCAGTTTCAGAAGACCATAACAAACAATGGGGCCGGGGACCGATAATTTGAAGGCATAGTAGTGAGTTTTGGGCTCCTACCATGGAGGAATAGAGAGGAGAGCTCACTCTGTGTTAAATCGCGTTCCCAAAACGTCAACCCAGTGGTGGAACGGCGGGGGGGATTGCGACTGCAGCGCGACCCCTACGAGACGTAGTGAACTTTGAAGGTGGTAAGTTACCAAAACTGAACCAGAAGATGGCGCCCTGCGAATTCCGACGTGTCGTTTGCATTCACAGTGCAATACACAATCAATTTCGTGTTCATTCAACTACACAATCAATTTCGTTATTCAGAGATGGTTCCTTTAATTTAATTGTAGGTATTAGCACAACAGTGGAAGATAAATCCGTTTAGTGAGGTGTTTGGGGCTTTCCTTCGTAAGAAGGGCTAGTGGCTCACTCTAGTCGGGTTTGAAGGTACTATGTGTAGTTCACTACGTTCCGTAGGGATAGCGCCACCGTCGACTATGGCACATGAAGTCCTATTCAGTGAACTCTCCTCTCTATTCCTCCATGGGCTCCTACGGTGTACCTATTACAAATTTACAGGGCACGCAAGGAAAATAGTCGTTCGAATTTGTTCTGACGCTAGCGTGACGGGACAGACCATATTCATGTTCACCAACATAACAACCCAAAATAAAAAAAGATTTTTTGTACACTTTCTACTTTTTGTGCGAGTGCACTCTGGCGGATTAGTTCAAATTCAAAACGCCAAATATTCACTAGTGATTTCCTCTGCTCACACACCTAATTTCTCAGAGCTAACTGTACTGAGTACTTTGTTCATTATTAGTTCAACTATGTTCGGCCGAATTTTCCCATTTCTATGACCTTGTTCCCTAGCCCATTGGACGACCAGGCCTCCATTAATGGCTAATTAGCGAAAATTTGCTTTTGGAAGCCAGTCAGCCAAACTTCAATATGAGCTGTGGGAGAACCAATACCAATCTCGACCCATCGTGATAGGAGTTGGATTCACCACGGCCCCATTCTGAGGAAAGACACGCTACAGGACAACTCGACTCTTCCAGCCGGCCTATAGCTCGTGCTTCCTCCTTTACTGTATCGACATCACCTATTAAGTCTGTGAGCACGACATCAATTCCTGCAATGCCTTAATCGGGGATGTGTCATAATTACGGTGACCAGGCGTACTACTTTGGAAGGACATGTACTACTTTTGGGCTCAATGTACTACCACGTATCATGTACTACTACCTAGCGTACTACTTTTTGCCTTTCTTGCCAAAAATTGAAAAACAAAAAGAAAAAGTTGTGAAAGTTCGGTGGGAAGGGGGAATTAGGGAATTTAGGTACCTACGTGGTCAGAGGGAAATTTTTCGCTGGTCATCCTGACGGGTTGGGCATCCTGCGCTGGTTGATTTTTCTAAGTTAGAAAATTAATTAATTTCTTTTTGGTTAGAAATTCTAACCAAAAAGAAATTAAGTTGGCCCCAATAATGGTTCGGTAGGTACTTCGATCCAAATGTCTGTACTATCCAAATAAAACTACATATAAGGGATAGCCTATAGGTACCTATAATGTATTACATTGGTATATATATATTCTAGTTTGGAAAATGTACTACTTTTTAGGAAGAAAAATCCGGTCACCGTAGTCATAATACACTTCCCACCTCTTCCTCCAAAAACACCGGAAGCGTAATCCTAGAAAATTTCTTCATTTAATGACGCTATAGACATTCCCCAAAACACACAACTCAAATTATAATATCAAACCTGAGAAGCTGAATGTATTATAATCATGTAGGTAGGTATACACTGTAACCTGTAACAGGTATAGGTCTATGTACACACCCCCAACATCCGTCCAGCAAGGTGCCCTAAAATCACATTCAACAATCCCGCCCAGGGTGTGGTCGAACAGGTCTGCAACACCCAAAAATCGATTCCTAGTTCAAAATTAACTTGAAAGCGATACCCTACTCAAACTGATCACAGCTCCTCGACGGCCCCTTTGAAGCCCCACAGAGCCTGGTCAGGTCTTCCTTAAAATCGATTCTATGCCCAAAATTACTTCGAAAGCTTACCGAGCATGTAGAAATTCCCCGGTAACCCGTTCTCGTCGAGATTGTTGTACGTCAAGTCGAGAACTTCCAGAGCCGGAAAAGCGCCGAATCCCCGTGGCAAAGAGAACAACCTGTTCATCCTAAAACAATTTCGACTGATAAAAAAACAGCAACAAACATAAAAACCAACCGGATCCAAACGATTCGATCACAAACTCACCCAACGTTCAAAATCCTGAGTTTCGGCAGAGACGACAGCGAGGTGGGCAGTTCTTCCAACTGATTGTTGAACAAATTGAGGATTTCCAGATTCGACAGATTCGCCAAACCGGGTGGCACGCCTGAAAGTGTTCATATTGTATTGATAACTTTATCCACATCTCGCAGGCACGTGAAAGACGGACCCAACAAAATGAAAAAGCACTCAACTTACTTTTCAATTTATTGTGAGTGAGGGTGAGTCTTGTTATGTTCAGCATGTTAACTGAAAAAGACAAAAAATATTACAGGAGGAACTTTTATGGACAAATGGCAGGATTGAATAAACTATAATATAATTCATATTATGTACATAATAAACTATTTAAAATTATGTATATTACTAAACATTTTATGGTATTTTTCAAAGATTGCAGTCGTTCCGGCTTCAATCTCTTCATAATGTAATGCGCTCAATTCTATCTCTTAAAACTATCTTCACGGTTCAAGAGAACGAGTTAGGGGACGTTTTCGAGGTAGTTCCCGATGTAGAGTCGATTTAATGGGGTCCCGAACTTTTCTGACTGCCCTGTGGGGGGTTTGAAGAGCTTTGGCGTGAGAGTCGTTAGGTGTCGTTTTCGAGCAATTTTGGACGATGAATCGACTTGAGGCGTTCTTAGGCCAGCCCGACCTGGGCTTGATTGGGCTCTGTGAGGCTATAAAGGGGTTACAGGTGGTTTTTTTTAATGGGCTATTGCCTGGAAGAGTTAGGTGACGTTTTAGCAGCAATTTTAGACGTTAAACTGACGGTGGTCAGAAACGTGTCGGGGAGCTCTAAGGGAGAAGTAGGTAAGAAAGCGCCGATACTCTCTAGAATGCGTCACGAAAGCGCCAAATTTAGGAACAAGGAGCAGCAACGAGATTTTTATCAGCTCAGTAAATGAGTCAGTTGTTCCAAGCTTGTCCTGAACTCAATGGATAGCAGCAGGAAGACCTGGGTGGAGCTGCTTGGTCTCATTCTTGGTTTACCATCTAGTTGTGCCCACAAGGTTTTCAGCCCGATAGCCCCAACTAGTTGGGCACTATGGAGCTAAAATTGGGCTGCGGTATGGGTTTTCGGCGATAGGGTCAAGTTTGGTGTCTTTTTCGAAGTATTTTTGAACGTAGAATACATTTGTGAAGGTCTCAGTACGACCTTATTTCACCGTGGGGATTTATGGGGCATTCACGGGGCAACAAAGTTTTGTAGGATCCCAGGAGATTAAATAAGGTGTCGATTCTGAGTAATTTTGAACGCACAATCCATTTTTTTTCGAGATCCCACACTTCCAAACATTGCACAGAATTTTTTTTTTTTTTGTGCTAAATATTTGCTTAATGACACAAAATTATTATCGCACAGTTAGGAAGGTAACGTTAAAGCAAGAATAATAAACCTACCTATGTGGAAAATGTGCAGCGGTTTTTTGAAAGTATCGATTCTTTTGAGAATCGAACTTGAATTTATTCGAATGAAATTAAATTTATTTATCGATTGAAGAAAATAATATCGATTTTTTTCAAGAATTGGTACTTCTTCGAGTTTCGAAACGAGTGAGAGGGCGTTTACCAAACACTTCTAATAAAAAAATTTAATAGCCAAATCATTTAATGACTACAAAAATGTAGGCATGTACGTATAATCAGGGCCGTGGAGAGAAAATCCGGGCCCGGGGGCAAAATTCATCGGGCCCCTAAAAAAAAAAGTATGAAAATCCATTGGGCCCCCTAAAAAAAAAGGTATGAAAATTTTTCCTATATTGATCTGTCCCTTTTCCCATTTTGCCTCTCCTACCCCCTTTTTTTACAACAACAAAAAAATTCTCAAGAAAATCCGGGCCCCCCTACGAAGGCCGGGCCCGGGGGCGACGGGTCCAGTGCCCCCCCCTCTCTACGGGACTGCCTATAATGACATTATATAGTTATATATGACATCGTATAGTTTCTTTCAACGAAAAGAATCGGGCCGATTCTAAAAATGTTGAATCGATTCTCCGATACATCGAAAAAAATAATCTAAAATATTGATACCTACTAAAAAAATTGTTTAAGCATCGATACTTTTTTGACATCCTATTTGGGCCAGAAAGTCGAGTTTGTTTTGTTTTCGAAATGATTTTCGACTCGATTGGTTTTTTGTTTTTTCAAACCTTTCTCACTGTTCTGTGAGTGCTGTAGGTGGGGGTTTTGAAGGGCTTTGTAAGGGAATCGCATGAATCTTTCTAACTGCTCCGTAGGGGTCTTAAAGGGCAACAGATTTGAAGGGTTTTGGTCGAGTCAAATCAGGTATAGTTTTTGAAGAATTATTTTATAAATTTATTTGAAGAATAAATTTTATGTACGTGTTGTGATTACCCCATAATGGGGTCCCCATTCAATGCCTAATACGCGTTCTAAATTTTTGTTCGAGGCGAAACCAAACCACAGGGCCAGTAGCGTGAAGTAATGGAAAAGCTGAGGGGAACGGAATGAGTGAACAATCAATTTTCAATCGCGATGATTTTAAATGTCTCCTCCTTTGATATTGTTTCTACCAATAAGGAAGCGAGGGAGTGTTACAGCCTTATCATGACGTCGTCATTATGATAAGAAAGTAACATCGACGTTTGTAGTAAGTTCGCCGTTTAAACAGCTAAATTTAAGGAGTTCTCCCGATTTTGTTGTCATTATATTGTTGTTGACCATTTGTTTAAGAAGTAAATAACGAGCAATTACACATCTACAGGAGGGAGTGTTTGGTTTCAAGGGAACGATTTGTCTGGCGAAACACGCCCACAAACGGGTCCCTCTCGCCAAGTTGACCAAATAAGGCAAAGTTGAAGAAATCTGGTCCCGAGGGGGAACTCACACAGGCCTGGCATCTCGTCAAAGGAGGCGATGGATTTGTCGGCCAAATCCAACTCCGGATTTTGGATTTCTCGGGCCTCGTCGATGACTTTCTTCGCTTTGGACATCTTCGGGTTGGTCGGTAAACAACTGACTGGGGCGCCTTCCATCCTGAGCGCATGCGTCGACCGAAGGGGTGTCAAATCCGCGTTGGCGGGCTCCTTTTGAAAAATGAATAATTAATCGGCGTTATTAACCGGACGCGTCGGCCCACTTGGAAATTGTTGATTAACTCGAACGCATCAACAAATTAAATCCAAGATGTTCCCCTCACACGAAAAACACGGTAACTTGGATTGAATAGAAGTTGCTTCGAGGTCGGTCAGATTCGAACTGTCCGATCGTCCCCGGGTCGACCTTATTCATCGCATTTCTATTTCGATGCTCCCCACCATCCGGCCATACGGTACAAACTTGACGAATTCTGGAAATTGATCATCAAATTTTAAAAGAAGAAAAGTTGAATTTGAGGAGTGCTGGCGACAAAATTGAATTCTTTCGGGTTTCACTGCATCAAAAATTATGAAATTGACCAATAGGTTCCAGTAGGTATCCAAGTGGAAGTCACAGAGTAAAAGAGTTTGTGATGTGACTGTATAGTACCCAAAATCGGGTCTCTTCAGGCTCAATACATTCGCAACTCTGGCCACATCGGCATGACAATAGGTAGGTATGAAGTTATTCTTGACTCAACTGTAGATTCCTATTTTTATTAATTTTTTTTAAAAGTTTATTTTCACTAGGTAGGTAAGTCAGTTTTCTGAGGGTTTTCGAGTAAGGCTCGGTGGAGCTTTTAATGATCGGTAAGCGAGGTTTTTGAAGGTTTTGGGCCTGGATCTTGAATTCATCAGTAATGATGTACCTATGGGTTGATCTCAGAGCCGTCAGATTATTCCACAGATTAATTAATCTGTGTGTAGCGCTCATGGGAGTAATCAGTAGTTTAAACTACTGATTACTCCCATGAGCGCTACACACGGGTTTTTTTTAAAGAGGATTCACCCAGTGACTCAAGTTAACACTAATTTAGGTGTCTTTTCAAAGAAGCAGTTTTGGACGAGGAAATGGTAGGGTGTCACAAACCTGTCAGGGGTCGAGTGCGGTGTCGTTTTCGAAGTAGGTAGGTAATTATCGACGCAGGATCGATGCATAGGAGCAGCAGACCAGACAAACTACACCTTGGGGCTATTTGGGGCTCTGAACCCTTCAAAGGTAATGTGACAGGGATGGACCACAGGTCGAAGTAATTTTGGTCGTAATTTACGGCTCGTAAAACCATTTTTTGGGGTTCCAAATTTGTCCAAACACTACAGGAATGCAGTTTTTAATAATTAATAAAAAAAAAAATATGAATTAAAATTAACAATTAAAAAAGTATTGACATGATATTATTATGTCGTCAAGTTTTGACATAATCCCTATTATTATTATGTCAAGACTTGACTTAATGTAGTATCGATTTTACCCTATTCACCCCTGCGTAAAATGTCCAGAGTTTTTTTCCTTATGACATAAACACAATAAGCTTGAGAACCATTATTATGGAACTACCGTAGGAACTACTACTGTGTAAGCATTGAGCCTGCAGACCAGGAAATTTTGCCAAGGGCGTTCGATGGTTGTGCTATGAGCTCATTTCATATGGGTAGTAACCTATTACTCGGTCAACCGTGCTGCAATAATAACGGACCCACTGTTCTGGATTTTTTCAAATCTATTGTAATTATTACAATAGATTTGAAAAAATCCAGAACAGTGGGTCCGTTGCCAAGTCCACTATTATCTGGTGACGTCACGATCCCTCTCCAACAACCACCAGAGGAAAGTTATACCATGCGTACAAGCCCAAGTTGTTCAGAAAAAAAAAAAAAAAAAAAAAAAAAAAAAAAAAAAAAAACAGCCGAATTCAGTAATTAAAATGACTACCAGGTAAAATAATTTTCAGCGTTTTTACATACCTATTATCTAAAAACCTTGTGGTAAAAACGCTATTACGCATAAACGCTAAAAACGCATATTAAGTATGTAAAAACGCTGCAAATTTTACACAAGGGTTTATTATTCTTTGATATAGGTTACATGCCAGAATATTAATTCTGTGTCAAGTAAAAAATTTGTCAAAAAGATTTTTTTTATTATTTTTTTTTCAAAACAATTTTTTTCCTGGGATTTTTCAAAAATCCCATTTGTAGCCCCATGAAAGCCCTATAGATCCCCAAAGTGTAATCGGATCTTTCCGGGACCCAAAAAATGGATTCTACGTCCAAAAATACGTCGAAAACGACACCTAACTCGATTCCATAGCCAAAAGCTTTTTAAAAAACCCTCCCGTAGCCCCATAGCGCCCCACGGGTTTGGGTGATCGGACCGAAAACCTTGCGGGCACAACTAGATGGTAAACCAAGTATTTTGTCAAAATTTCAGATTTAAAAAAAACCTACTGCCCAAAACGGCCCAGACGGCGGACAGACATTTTGGTTTTGCAATATACACCTCTTGAAACGGATAATGTAAAATTTTGAGGCCGATCGGAGTCGTCAACCTCCGTAGCGATTACATAGGTGTTATTCCAAGAATAATAAACCAAAAAAAGTTTACTTACCTATTTGATTATTAGTTTTCTTAGTAAATATGGCCGCAAACAGAAGAAATCCGGCGTATCTCTCCACCGTGACGTCTTCGCTTTCTCCTTCCTCCGACAACGCGAAGAAGAATAAGTAGAACAGTTTGCTAAAATGGCTGCCTGAGCTTTCGTTTACCCGGTCAAAGTTTTTGCGTATTTACCTCGGATTCTTGCGTATGAATCGGGTTTCCATGTATTCACACACAGCCTGGTTGTAAGTACAAAGATTAATTCATCAATTACGTTTAATCCTCCGTTAGTTGGGTCACCCGCGTGCTGCAGACCACCTCCCCTCGCTGGCTCCCGTTGGTAATTGGTACAGTCTAATTGTGCGCTATGAAAATTGCTCTAATTCCCCGTTCACGCCCTTATTTCTCTCATTTTTGCTCATATTCGACTATCCGCGGGCACTCGGGGACAATTCAGGGCGACCCTGGACGTGTTGGAGTTCTCACGGTTGAGTGCGATGTGCCAAGTGGGTTGGTTGGTGGACGTCGGGTGAGGTGAAATCGAACTTTTCATTTCTCTCGACTCGAGTGAATTTAGTTCAGTTTTTCTCAAAGAACATTCCGTTTCCGCTTACAAGATGGATTTTTGTGGCTGTGTTCCGCTAGAAGCTGATTTTCACTTGACAATGAAGGTGAATGTCGGGTTGAGGCGGTCATGGGATGAATCGAAGATTATGGATTGCCGATTTCCCCATGACTGTTTTCCCACGCATTCTGAATTTTCATCCTGTTTGTACTGAACCCCTCCCGATCATTCTTCGGTTGGGAATATATAAATGTATGTATTTTAAATAACTACAGCGAGCAATTGCATGCAGGTCCTCGCCCATTGGGGTTCACCGAAAGTTGTCCCAGTTCAGGATTCCATTGTTTTGGTCTATTGATTCTTTCATTTCTGAAGCGCCGAACTGGCTGCTGTGGTATTACACCTACACGCTATTATTGTTGTAGCCCTGTGCCCAAGTTTGGAGTAATCGAAATAACTTGAAACTATAATAATATTATTATTATTATAAACTGAAACTATAAAAATATTATTATTCTGCGGGGTGCTTGATTTGACACATGTGTTAGCACCTCCATTTGGTAGCGTATGAAAATTTCATAATAATTTAATTATTATGGAGCATTTAATGCTCCACAATATTTACCAATAATTGGTAGGAAAGACCACAGGGGAAGAACGCTCCAAATCCCTCAAGCTCAACTTTTCGGAAAATCATTTTTTCCGGCAAAACCCCAATATCATTTCGAATTTGGTCGATAAAATTTATCTGAAAATGCGATTTGTCTCACATCGTAGTTAGTCCAAGTCACCAGGTGCCTCAGAAGGGATGTTCGATGCAGAGCGTAGGGTAGAATTTTTCTCACCGGTTTTATATGTTTTTTTGGGGTGCTGAACACGAATCCGAAGCTTCCCAACAAAATATAATACAATGTATTATGCATATTATGCGACGCTCACCGTCAAAATCGCAAAAAATCGAAATTTTGGCACTTTTTTGGGGTTTTTCACGGATAACTTTGTAAGGGTAATGTATAACTACTTATAGCCTATAAGTAGTTATACATTACCTTTACAAATAAGTTATAGGTGACGATTTTCAATATAGTAAATTAAGGAGCTCAAAATTTTGCGTCGGATGAGCTACCCGTTAAAATAGACCCAGCCGTAAGGGCGCGACGGGCCATCAAAAAATGTAGTTTTCCAACTTTGCGAAAATCAAGGTAAATTCAAATTTGAATGTCTGCTGCTCAAAAATGGTAACTCCTACGTAAAAACATGGAAGTTTCCATTCAATAAGTTGTAGCGGCCGGAATAGTAGCCGTTGTAGCGGCCGCAATAGCAGCCGTCACGGTGAAATGAGATCACTTTGGAGGAGCAAAACCGTGTTTGGTGTCTTTGATATTATTTAAAAAAAATAAGTACCTAATAATAGGTAACAAAAACTATGCAAATTTTACACAAGGGTTTATTATTCTTTGATATAGGTTACTTGTGCAGAAATTTAATTCTCTGTCAATGAAAAAAGAAAAAAAAAATTTATTTATTTTCATATTAAAAAAACCCCTACAGATCCCCACAGTGAAATCGGATCGTTCCGGGACCCCCAAAAATGGATTCTGCACAACTAGATAGAAAACCAAGTATTTTGTCAAAATTTCGGATTAAAAAAAAATTCTTACTGCCCAAAACGGCCCGGATGGCGGACGGACATTTCGGTTCTGGAATCTAGATTCCGTTTCAAGAGGTCTAGACTAATGTCAAATTTTGAGGCCGATCCGAGTCGTCGACCCCCGTCGCGAAAACATAGGTGTATTATTCCAAGAAGAATTAACCAGAAATAATAAAATAAATAAATAAATTTTAAAAAAGTTTTACGGCCTGCGAATCTAAAAACTAGGATGATCAAATGATGTAAAATTTCATGATCTTCAACTTTCATTCTATGCAGTTTTTGGCTAGGACTAACCATTTCAATGTTATAACTGCTGGAAGAGCCCTTTGAAAAGTTTGCGAGGAATTGACATTTTTCCCTCTTAATTCATATTTGGGAGGGGGGGGGGGGGGGGGGGGGGCATTTTAAGGGCTTTTCCTGAGGTCTCCGGGAAAATCCTACTATCAGTTCTGAAAGGAAATTTAATCAGCTTTCGCGTGGGGGGGCAATGAAATGTCGATCGAAGAAATAAGTCTCGGAGAGAGAGAGAGAGAGAGAAGAAAATGTTCTGAAAACTACTCGTGACAATTTTTCACCCCCCCCCCCCCCCCCCCCCCCCACACCACACGGAGCTCGAAAACGGAGAACGACTTCACCCAATGACTTTTTGTTTTCAATTGCACCCTCAAAAGTTACTATCGAATACAAAGCCCTGCGAGTTTTCGTTCTCCCTGCGTCGTAGAAGGTGGTAGGAAACTGTATCGTACACGCTGGTAACAGAATTACCTCCTCGAGTAATTTATTGAATTTCCAGTGGGAATTTCCACTCTCACCTCCTTTCAGGTCACCCTTTTCTCTCTTGATTTGTTTTCCCTTTGCGCTCAACTTGGGTGAATTTTCATCTTTTGATAGCGGGAGAAGGAGCGTAAATCGAATCAACCTTAAAACGGTTTATTTGTAAGGAACTTGTTTGCTTCAGTAACCTGTGTCGTCAGAACATTTGTCCATTATAATATATTATATTAAATATAAACATATTAAATATAATATTTTTAAAAGATTCCGAAAATCCTCGAAACTGCAAATTTTGCAAGTTTGAAAAGGGGATTCTTCAATTTGAGAGCTTCTAGGTTAGAATCTGTTGAGGTCGAGTTTTAGTTTATGGTAAAATAAACGTCAGTGTTTCGGGTAAAACGTGATGAAATGAGCAAATTTTATGAAATAAGCGCCAAGAAACAGGGAGATAAAAGTCACGAAATGAAAAAATGAAAGTCTGTGTAAAAATGTCGCCCTACCGAAAACGTCAATGCATACTTTTTTTAAAGTAGGTAGACAAGATTTGCTACCTCCTAGCGCAACAACAGCTTTGTAGGTCCAAAAGGAAAACTCTAGTTCCCATTCGTTTTGAGGTTCAAAATGGTTATACTGGCAGAGTTATACTTCGCACAATAACTGTTATTCTACTCATGATACAAATATTTTGAAATTGGGTTGGCGCCCGATTAGGTTTACGGGTGTTTATGGCACTTTACTGTAAGGGCGCTTCAGCAACTATCATGAAGGTAAACATCGTAAAAGGAGCTGGTGATACAACCAATGTGTTTCATGTTATGAGGTTGGATCCGGCACGTGAAAACCCATTTCGCCACACTGGCTACGGGTAGGCTACGAGGTAATCTCGTAGGATTCAAATAGATTGCTATTGAGGAGGTGAGCAGCGAAACTCGCTCCCCGTGCTTACCTATTTAATCGTCTCAACTGTCAGCTGGCCACTACAAAAATGTCTTCTTAACATTGTATGATATTATGTTTTTGTGCGAAATTTTTCCCCTAACCCTAGAAACGTCCCACTTTAATAATTGTATGTAACCATGCTTTTGCCGAAATGGATCTTATTTGGATCTTATTATCACAGTTACAACAATGTCATCCTCCGAATGCGTGACACCAGATCAGACCAGACCACCACCTGCCTTACTTACTCATAATTACGACTCGAATTCGAGTATTTTAGCATATTTTTCTTCTGTCTAGTAAGCATTGAAAGAAGGATTTTGGTACATAGTTCTTTCACCTCTCTGTGACCTGAGAATTTGAATTTATTCTGCGTATAAGTAGGTAGGTACATAAAACAGCAGTCTTTAGAATAAACGCATATTCTAGTGATTATCGTCTTAATAGTTTGTATTTCATCCAATTTCCACAGAATAAGCTGCGTCTAAGATTAGAAACGCGCATACATGCTAATGAATTTCCCACCAATTCACAAAACACACTATATCGAGGAATTGTTGCCCAGTCATATTGACATTATTAAAATTAAAATCGCAAAGTAACGGGTTGTTTGTGTTATCATCAGAAGCACGTACCCAATTTCGCAGCTAAAAAACGTCGGGAACTTGGAGAGCAACTCGAAAACCGCGAAATGTTCGCACTTTCTGGTTTTTGATTATATCTCCTAAACCAGGGGTTCCCAACCTTTTTTTACCTCGCCCCCCCTAGGTCGGTATGAACACCATTGCGCCCCCCTCCCCCTTTGTTCACAGTAAGTATACTCTCCCCCTCCTCAAAAATGCTAAGTATAAGTATAATTATGGTATAATTTAATGAGTATATTCAAATTCAAACGGAACTTTTTATTTGCTGTTGTATTCTTGTTGACAAACACTCACGCTCCAGCCTATTTACCTACCTAAATAATTGTTTTCAGATTATGGGCCTCGATCGCGCCTCCCCTGGAGACCCTTCACGCCCCCCCCAAAGGGGGCGTGCCCCCCAGGTTGGGAATCCCTGTCCTAAACTAAGCGTTTTTTACGAATTTGCTATACATTCAGGAATGTATAGCAAATTCGTAAAAAACGCTTAGTTCAAGACTATTTTAAAGTAGAAAATATTTGCGAAAGTTTGAGCACAACGCGAGCTCTGTACGACCAAAGGTTGTCAAGATATAGCCTTTTGAGGCGAGTTTTCCAAACAATTTCAATTATTTGTTTGTTGAGTGAAGTTGTAGGAAATCTAATTAGCTTTCATTTGAGCACTAGTAGAGCTCTGTAAGTTAAATAGAAACCGAGAAATCGAATTTAAACCCAAACAAAAAATGCCCAATCTGACACCGCTCGGTGAGAGGAAAACCACGGGTTTTAGAACGTTTTCGGCTGTACCTTAGAAACTATTGGCTAAATTCCTTTCTTTCTTTTTTTTTCTCGTGAAAGCTGATTCAATTTCATGTCGCAGTTATTCTGTGTGAAATTTTCATTTGAGCTTCGATGAGAGAGGGGCAGGCATGCCAAAAAAGTGCAGATTTTGGCTAAAACGCCTTTATTCGCACATTTTTGACAAATAACTCGGGGACGGTTAGTCCGATCTTAATTCCCTTTTTTGTGGTGAAAGCTGACTTAAGTTTTATATAAGGGGCGGTACGTTGCATTTCTGTGGAGACAGCACGAGTGCCATTAGTATTCGTCGGAATGGGTGGAAACCAGAAATTTGGCCACTACACCTACGACCACGTTTTTCAGAACATTTTCTTCTCTCCCTCCGAAACTATTTCTCCGATCGAAATTTCATTGTGCCCCAGCTGCGAAAGGAAATTTTCGTTAATTTTGCCCACTTTAAAATAGGAAAGTGTAACAAATTAGTAAAAATATCACAAAATCAGAATTACCCGTTAGTTTGCGATTGTAGCCTTAGTGTACATATAGTGTACTGGGCTATTAGTGGGAAATTCGAGTTTGAAAATTCAGTGTTATACCGCCAGTTTTGCAACTAATGAATGAAAATGTATTCAAATGACATATTCGGATTTTGCATTTGGACGTATCATCGATTCCTCTGTCTACGCTATGGAGTGACTGATGAGGCACGCAGGTCTTTCATTTTCATCTGCTGATAGTATGAAATCTGCCAGGTTCGATTTTTCTCGGGTTTTAGCTTAGTTAATGTTGTAGGTTTGGCTTCCGAGAAATAGGCAAGTTCGGGGTGAAGTCAGACTGCCATCAGACTTAACTCTTGGGCGAAGCCGTGGGTGGGGTTAATACGAAGCGGCGGAAATCCCAAGAGAGAGAAAAAAAAAATCACCTCGTTGGCCGGTTTCTTCATGAGGTCGCAGCTTACATATTCTTCGACAATACCCTCGCTCTGTTTCGCTGCTGAAGGCTGTGTCAGGGCAGTAAAATCTTATCTTAAGCTCCTACCGCCTGAATCATCGTGCAATATGCATGTGCAGTTTCCTTCTGTACCGCTCAGTGGAATGTGAGTTCTGGTTGACGGTGGACGATGGAGCTTCAGGTAGGTGTTCACGATACTAGTAAACGTTTTGAATTAGCTTGTTATTATAGAGCTAGATGGAGGATGAAAAAACGATGCAAATTTTACACAGGGTTTATTATTCTTCTGTATAGATTTGCAAAATTAATTCCAAAAGATGAATAATTATTTTATGAAACATCAAAATTTTAAAGGAAAAACGCTGCAAATTTTATACAAAGGGTTATTATTCTTTGATACAATATATCAAAGAATATATCGATGGCGTCATATGATAACCTCGTATCTCAGAAAAACCAAACTTTTCAGGGGAAACAAAAAACTGATTATGACGTCAGAAATGTTGATTTTTATTGCATCAACCGTCCATTTGTCTCAATGGACTACCGTCTCGAAGTATTTTAACCTCCTTGTAGCCATAGAAACTAAAATAAATATTGCAGACCCGATTTTATTTCTAGTTACGAGGTTATCATCATAGAACAACCAGAAATACGCCAAATATACGTGGTTATCATATGATAACCTCGTATATCTGGTTGTTCTAAAAATGATAACCTCGTAACTACGGAAAATTGGTTATCAAAGAGGGCGCTAGAGGGCAGAAAAATGCCATTCCGCCAACATTCAAATACTGGCCGATGAGATACGAGGATTTCATTCAGAAAATGCAAAAAAAAAAAAAAAAAAAAAAAAAAAAAAGGCCAAAAATTGAGATACGAGGTTGAGATCATAGGTCATATGATAATATGACGCCATCGATATTATAAGTGCAAAAATTAGTTCTGTCAATTAAAAAAAAAACTATTGTTTGAATAGATGACCACGAAAAATGACTATGCGTCCAAAATTACTCGGCACAAGAACCTGGAAACAGTAAAATTGCTGCCCTGAAACATATCCGACGATAGATACTTCAAAATTGGAGGGCCAATGAAGATTCCTTCCTTTAAAAATATCTTCTCTTACTTACATAATATGTAAGTCTTACATTGTAAGATATTATCTTCTCTGATCCATGGCTTTTATAAAATTCTTCATAAATCATTCACAATAGGATTCACAGCTGTCAGGTTTACCAAACTCTGCCATATTATGGCTCACTCGCTTCTCTCGCCCAGAGGATTAAGTATTAAAATTTGAATCTCCAGGTAGGATACAGAGGAAACGCCGACTCAATGGGCTAGGGAACAAGGTCAGAGAAATGGGAAAATTCGGCCGAACATAGTTGAACTAATAATGGACAAAGTACTCAGTACAGTTAGCACTGAGAAATTAGGTGTCTGAGCAGAGGAAATCACTAGTGAATATTTGACGTTTTGAATTTTCCCGCGGTGACACTTTAACTAATCCGCCAGAGTGCTCTCGCACAAAAAGTAGGTGTAGGTACAAAAAATCTTTTTTATTTTTGGTTATGTTATGTTGGTGAACATGAATATGTTCTGTCCCGTCACGCTAGCGTCAGAACAAATCCGAACGACTATTTTCCTTGCGATTTCACCTTTTCTGATCTCGTGAATCTCTCTGAATTCGTGCTTTTAGTTCATTGGCTGACCACCAGAGAGCACTTCTTGGAAGCGCCACTTTTCCCTCCGGATTCAAAGTTGAAATTTTCTAAAGTGCCCTGGAAACTTGTATTACACCGTAGGAGCCCAAAACTCACTGCTATGGCTTCAAATTATGAAGTTCTTTCAGAAAAAAGTATTAGTCGACATTCGGTTCCCGGGTCCATTGGACTGTAAACAATGAAGATAGGAAGAGTTGCGCGGATTTGCGCAAGTTTTCGCTCTGCGCAGATAATGCTCAACAGGTGTTTGGGACATACAATTTAATGTAGAATCCGAATCCGCGATAAAAAATTGGGGTTATCAGCACACACAAAAAAAACCAAGTTGCGCGCAATTGCGCACAGTTGCGCCCGTCGCGCGGTATTTTAATGTAGCTTACATTGTGAAGGTATTGGACCCGAACATTAGGGTAAGAAAATCGTCGGAATCCGTCCAGCCGTTTAGACGCCTATAAGGCACGACAGACAGACGGAAACCTGATCGCTTTGCTCGGCCGACCACTTTCTCGGTCAGGGTGATCATGATATTACGCCAATTTCACTGGAGTACCTGTATAATCAGAATATTGTTGAAAACATTCGTCAATCACTTCGCTTGTAGGGAAATCTTTTTTTTTTTTTTTGGAGAGTGTCTGAAGGAGGTAGTACCTGGTCCTGGGTGCAACGTGCAATACCTTTCGTCTGCATTCGTATACATTTGCTTTCCCTTAGTCTATAACTCACTGATCACTGTAGCGATCCCAAACCCGTCGCGTTCTCAGAGACCCTTCACCGCCCACGATCCCAAACCGGTAACTCCCGAAGTAGCAAAATTTAATGACAATTATGATTATTGTTATAGGCCTAATCTGCCGCACATATCTGCTCGTGCATAACCAAGAAATTCTGTATTTTGTTCTTCTCGGGAGCCAGCCTACGTCCACCATATATATTCATGTCTTGCCAAGTCAAGTGCATGCAGACCATCAAGCTTGGAGGGGTTCAATTGTAGCCAACGCCCTTGTTTATCCCAGCTATCGTCTATTTATTTATTTATTCCGGCCTAGTTCCTGCCCTTTTCACTCTTATTGTTTCGTCGGGTCCTGAACCGACGTCCTTGGGCGAGGTGATTCCGGGGACAGGTGATAACCCCTCCAGGCCTCTTCAGAGGTATGAGCATAGCCGCCAGTTGACCAGTCCTCCTCGGTCTCGTTAAACGGATCGATAGCACGACTTTGTACCGCACCACGAGGACCTTGATGGGCATTTGTTTCCTGATCTCCAGGGGTCGCAAATTTAGTTCCCAAACTTCTAAAATTCGAGCCTCCCGAAACCAACCATCATTGGAGGCAAGCTCCTACGGATTTAGTTCTACCCGAAATCGGCGATTCGCCTTCTCTCCATTGTTAGCCGTCTTCCCAGGCTGTGTTCATCACGTCGCCGTCTGTCAAGCAAGGGAGTCTGCAGTCGTCGGGTAGAGAGGTACCCTCCCAATTAAGTTTGCTCATTGCTCGTTTGCAGAGGGATAAATTCCCACCCTCGACTACCGAGGTGTAGGAACCAAATAATATTCTACTAAAGACAACGATCAAATAATATTAGACTTAATATATTTTAATTATATATTTCAACTTTATTTTTATTAAAAATTAATATATTCAATCTAGGAGTGGCCACTCAATTTAAAACTAATACCAAGAATAATTTATCATCTGTATGGCACGTGTTACCTAACTTTGTTCTTTTGTTGAAATAAAACTATGCTTGTATGAACGAAACAGCTGAGGACGAATTATTTTAGGGCCGTTTATAAACCCCTCCCATCTCCTATAGCTGGCAGGAAAATTATTTAATAATAACTATTATTATTATTGCAGCGATTAGAATTTCGCTACAATTGGCGCCCAACACCAGGGGCCCTGGACTCAGCTGGTTCGTCAGGTCAAATTCAATTCGTATAACAATTTAGAGACATTTTACTGTCTATCAGTGGACCTATTATTAAGGTCATTTGTGGAGATTGCTAAATTCCGAAACCGAAGTACAAGCAATACCTAATTGTTTACACTTATTAATATCATCAAAAATTAAAAAAAAAAAAAAAATGCTGAGTAAACATATCAACCGGTTGGATAAGGACGAGTTACTCGCTGAACTTGATCAGCGAGGTGTTACGGAGGTGGGAGTGAAAAAGGTCGATGACCTGAGGAAAATGTTGCGAAAATTCCTCAAGCTTGAGTCGGAGGGTGTCCAATTTTCTCCTTCCAAGTCTCGGTCGACTGAGAGAGAGCTTGCAGCTCTGCGTGAGAAGGTGAGTGAGCTAACCAGGACCGTGGAAAATTGTGATGAGGAGGGAATTAAAACTTTTGCTCCCAAAGGTGAAGCAAAGGTCTACCACGTTCTTGGTAGATTATCGCGAATTTTAGATCAGCCAGATGTCTCGGCCGAAGTCGCGATGGAGATTGCCACCCTACAAACCACGGCCACGGAACTGAAGAACACTTTTGAGTTCACTACTCACGGCGATGAAATACTCCGTCCAGGAAGTGAAGCAGAAGGCAATTCCTTGGGACATGATGACTCCTCCACCTCTACCCCAACCGACGAATCTTCGGATTCCTCAGACGATGCTCGTCAACTACTGACACGGGGAAAAATTATGTTGAAACAAAAGATTGGAAAGTCCAGATTACCCACTCGTCGGTCTCTGGCTAGAACTATGTCGGACTCAGATGATACCGTCAGGAACACCCGTAAAGAGAGGGGTAAATCCTGTTTCAAGCGCATTCCTGTCTCGAACTGGAATTTAAGTTTCTCGGGTGATGAGAACCAGATGAGTGTACGCCGATTTTTCGTCGAGGTCCACGATTTTCGGAAGGCGAATTATATGACTCGCAAAGACCTTCTACGGGAAGCCAAGTTTCTCTTTAAGGGATCGGCCCTCGAAGTGTTTCGGTCCTGTCGGAGAACCCTCTCAACCTGGGATGAGCTTGAGGATAGGATGACGCTCGCGTTTAATGCCCCTTCTTACGACAAACTTCTTAAGAGAGAGATAGAAGATAGGAAGCAGGGTGTCGATGAGCCGGTCATCGTGTATTTATCCAAGATGGATAACCTGTTTGATCTCTTGTCGCAGCCTCTTTTGGAGAGAGAAAAGCTGGAAATCATTGCTGACAATGTCTTGCCAGAGTACCAGGTCGCCCTGAGTCTCCAAAATTACCGTAAACTGAAGGACCTGGAACGTCTATTGATCCGTCTGGAATCTGGAAGGGCTAGAGCTTCAGCTGCCAGGGCACTGTCTAAGAGGAGCAGCGTTGAACCAAGTCTCCAATATACGCCCCTACGATCCAAAGGGAGCCCGCCATCAAAAGATCAAGCCCCATCTAGTGGACGCACTGCAATGCTAGAAGTTGTCCCTCCAGGGGGAAAGGCTGAAGGGCCGGAACCGGCGGGTAAACCCCCGACAAAGAAGCGGATACACTGCTATGGATGCAAGAAGCCCGGGGTGACTCGCCCAAGATGCCCTGATTGCAATCCAAATCAGGGAAACGGGTTGTCAGAGCGAACGAATCCGGGTGTTCGCTCCGAGACAGAGGGTCCAATCCCAAAACCCCAGGAGTAGATCGGCTGGATCATCGCAATAATGTCATCATCAACATGATTGTGGAGAATCTGCCTGGGGATGCGCGGCCTTATCTCATGGTCGACATTTTTGGCAGCAAAATCGCAGGTCTTTTGGATTCGGGATCGGACCGGACCATTATGGGATTGGAGGGCTGGAACAAAATAAAAGATTCTGGCTTAAAACTGTTTCGGTGTAATACCAAGACCGTCGCAACAGCTAGCGGACAAAGTTGTAGCGTAGAAGGGACCCTAAATCTCCAATTAAAGCTAGGAGAGAAGTCCAAACTGATTGAAGTCCTCTATGTACCCTCAATTAAAGCTCCAATAATCTTGGGCTTGGACTTTTGGAGAAAGATGGAGATTGTCCCTAACCTGTCTAAGGGTACCTGGATGTTTGCTTCGGATGAAGAGGAATCAAAGGTTTTTGGTATTGATTCTTCACCGGTGGTCCAGAGTCGGGACAACCTGTCCCCTTCTGATCGTCGTCGGCTTGACGAGCTAGTTGCCAAATATTTTGATTTGTTTAAAACATCCCCAGGGTGCACTGATATAACCGAACATAGTATTGAGACTGGAGATGCAATGCCCATCAAACAGCGGTATTACCCTGTTTCTCCAGCCATGCAGCAAATTATCCACCAGGAACTTGACCAGATGCTGTTGGATGGAGTGGTCGAGCCATCCAAGAGCCCCTGGTCGTCACCTCTCATCATGGTTAAGAAACCAAATGGAAAATATAGATTCTGTGTTGACTACCGTCGTCTCAACAGTGTAACCAAGAAAGATGCCTATCCCTTACCTTTTGTAAGCTCCATTCTTGATAGGCTCCGGGACGGTCGATTTCTCAGCTCAATCGACATCCGTGCGGCTTACTGGCAAGTTAAAGTGCGGGAGAAAGACCGTGAAAAAACGGCCTTTACAGTTCCTGGAAGGGGCCTTTTCCAGTTCGTTCGAATGCCGTTTGGGCTCCATAACTCCCCAGCCACTTGGCAACGCCTCATTGATATGGTTGTTGGGGTTGACCTGGAACCTTATTGTTTCGTGTATCTGGATGACATAGTCATCTGTACTCCAGATTTTTATACCCATGTGCAAGTTTTGGAGAAGGTTTTCCAACGTCTATTCTCAGCTGGCTTGGTTATTAATACAGAAAAATGTGAGTTCTGCCGTCCCCAACTAAAATACCTGGGCTATATAGTGGACGAACTGGGGTTGCGCGTGGACCCAGGCAAGGTCACGGCCATCCTGAACATCCAACCCCCACACTGTCAGAAGGAAGTTCGACAGTTTCTTGGGCTTTGTTCATGGTACCGCCGCTTCATCAGGGATTTCTCCAGCCGTACTGCTCCTCTTAACCAACTCCTTCGGAAGAATCAGAGATTCGAATGGTCAGAAGCTGCCAACCAGGCTTTTCTTGACGTAAAGCAGGCCATTGTTGAGGCTCCAGTTTTATCCTGTCCTGATTTTAACAGGCCATTCGAATTACACTGTGATGCATCTGGATTTGGGATTGGATGCGTTCTCATGCAGGTAGTGGATGACAGCCCTCGAATCATTGCTTATGCTTCCAAGACGCTCAACAAAGCCCAGAAGAATTATTCGGCCACAGAACGAGAGTGCCTGGCGGTGGTGTGGGGTACCGAGAAGTTCCGCCCGTATCTTGAGGGCACCCGATTTACTGTCGTCTCTGACCATTCAAGCCTTCAATGGCTTTGTAACCTGAAGGACCCTCAGGGTAGATTGGCCCGGTGGGCTGTGAGGCTCCAACCGTTTGACTATGAGGTGATACACCGCAAAGGTAAGGATCACGTCCTCCCAGATGCCCTTTCCCGATCACCTTTACCTGAACAAGTTTCGGCACTCCTTTCAGAGAACCCAGCTCCGCCATCTTCTGATCCATGGTATGAGGGTATGAAATCCAAAGTCCTAAATGATCCCTCGCACTACGCCGATTGGAAGGTTCAGAACAATCGGTTGTTTAAGCACCAGGTTTCAGAATTTGACATGGCAAGCGAATGGAAGCTGGTTATCCCCAAAAACCTCAGGTCAGAAATCTTGAAGGAGTGCCACGATGACTTCACCTCAGGTCATCAGGGTGAGGGTCGGACATACTATCGCACAAATGAAAAGTATTATTGGCCTCAACTGCGAGCGGACGTCAAGCGGTATGTTCGAAACTGTCGAATTTGCCAGCAGGCCAAACCAATCCCGGGTAAGCCCCAGGGAAAGATGGGCCTACGTCACATTCCCAAGCGACCCTGGGAGATGATATCCACAGACCTGGTGGGGCCATTGCCCCGGAGTACCCGTGGATAGGTTTGGCCTGCTGGCAAATTCGACAGTTTCGAACATACCGCTTGACGTCCGCTCGCAGTTGAGGCCAATAATACTTTTCATTTGTGCGATAGTATGTCCGACCCTCACCCTGATGACCTGAGGTGAAGTCATCGTGGCACTCCTTCAAGATTTCTGACCTGAGGTTTTTGGGGATAACCAGCTTCCATTCGCTTGCCATGTCAAATTCTGAAACCTGGTGCTTAAACAACCGATTGTTCTGAACCTTCCAATCGGCGTAGTGCGAGGGATCATTTAGGACTTTGGATTTCATACCCTCATACCATGGATCAGAAGATGGCGGAGCTGGGTTCTCTGAAAGGAGTGCCGAAACTTGTTCAGGTAAAGGTGATCGGGAAAGGGTCGGACATACTATCGCACAAATGAAAAGTATTATTGGCCTCAACTGCGAGCGGACGTCAAGCGGTATGTTCGAAACTGTCGAATTTGCCAGCAGGCCAAACCAATCCCGGGTAAGCCCCAGGGAAAGATGGGCCTACGTCACATTCCCAAGCGACCCTGGGAGATGATATCCACAGACCTGGTGGGGCCATTGCCCCGGAGTACCCGTGGATATCGTTACATCTGCTTAGTCACCGATGTCTTCACAAAGTATGTGGTCATCAAGCCGATACGAAATGCAAAGTCCAATACGGTTGCCGAACTTCTGGAGTCAGAAGTCTTTTTGACTTACGGAGTCCCTGCAGTTATACTGTGTGATAATGGGCCCGAATATCGGGGTGCCCCGTTCCAAAGTATGGCTGACTCTTACGGTTGTCGGATTTTTTATAATGCCAGAAGGCATCCCCAAGCCAACCCAGTAGAACGGTGTAACAGAACCCTGGTGGCCATATTGAAATCGTACACGAAAGAGAACCACAAAAGATGGGACGCCCTTCTCCCAAAAATAGCTGTGGCCCTCCGTACGTCCGTCAGTGAGAGTACAGGATTTTCTCCGGCTTCTCTGCTTTTCACCTATGGCTACGAACTCAAACCCAATCACGTCGTTTATGATGACAACATCGCCAACTCACAACACCCATTCCACCATGCTCTTCAGCGCAAGACTACCATAGGTGAGTTATCCCACCTCGTGCAGAAGAAGATTGCTGATCTTACCTTGAAGAACAAGAGAAACTACGACCTTCGGCGAAACGATGTGGAATTTGCTGAAGGCGAATGGGTATGGAAACGGAACTTCGTTCAATCTAGCCAACCCAACGAAGTTTCCGAAAAGTTGAGCAAGCGGTTCGTTGGACCCTTCCGGATAACACGAAAGGTTTCACCAGTCACCTACCACCTAGCCAACGACAAAGGCGAGGATGTTGGAGCCTGGCACGTCTCCGACTTGAAGCCTTTCTTCGAAGTTTCGGATTGACCGATTTTGGGTTCCTGCAACCAAAATCTACCGGAGGAAAAGGGGTGATTGTAGCCAACGCCCTTGTTTATCCCAGCTATCGTCTATTTATTTATTTATTCCGGCCTAGTTCCTGCCCTTTTCACTCTTATTGTTTCGTCGGGTCCTGAACCGACGTCCTTGGGCGAGGTGATTCCGGGGACAGGTGATAACCCCTCCAGGCCTCTTCAGAGGTATGAGCATAGCCGCCAGTTGACCAGTCCTCCTCGGTCTCGTTAAACGGATCGATAGCACGACTTTGTACCGCACCACGAGGACCTTGATGGGCATTTGTTTCCTGATCTCCAGGGGTCGCAAATTTAGTTCCCAAACTTCTAAAATTCGAGCCTCCCGAAACCAACCATCATTGGAGGCAAGCTCCTACGGATTTAGTTCTACCCGAAATCGGCGATTCGCCTTCTCTCCATTGTTAGCCGTCTTCCCAGGCTGTGTTCATCACGTCGCCGTCTGTCAAGCAAGGGAGTCTGCAGTCGTCGGGTAGAGAGGTACCCTCCCAATTAAGTTTGCTCATTGCTCGTTTGCAGAGGGATAAATTCCCACCCTCGACTACCGAGGTGTAGGAACCAAATAATATTCTACTAAAGACAACGATCAAATAATATTAGACTTAATATATTTTAATTATATATTTCAACTTTATTTTTATTAAAAATTAATATATTCAATCTAGGAGTGGCCACTCAATTTAAAACTAATACCAAGAATAATTTATCATCTGTATGGCACGTGTTACCTAACTTTGTTCTTTTGTTGAAATAAAACTATGCTTGTATGAACGAAACAGCTGAGGACGAATTATTTTAGGGCCGTTTATAAACCCCTCCCATCTCCTATAGCTGGCAGGAAAATTATTTAATAATAACTATTATTATTATTGCAGCGATTAGAATTTCGCTACACAATCCTCTCGTAAAGACGCGTTTCCCGGCGGAACTTTATGTTGAACTGCTCAGAGATGAGATGAGGTTCCAATCGATAAGTTCACTCAGAAGGTCAAAGGGAGTGGAGGGAATCTGCCCTTTTGTACATTTAATAAGAAGGGTTTCTCTTCCCCTGCGAAAAGTCTGCCTGGTTTTCCCCGACGGCGGGACGAGTTTCCTGTTTTCCGCCGAGTCCGAATATTTCCCGAATCTTGATTGACGGTAGGGCGGGACGGGAGTCGATCTTATTGTTTACTCGGTGTACTCTCTCGGGGGGTGTTTCTCCCATTTCCATTTTCCCGGTTGGCCTGAAAATTCTGGACGTTTGCCAATCTGCCGCTCAACGTGCACTCACAGCACGATGGGGAGGTAGAAGTCGGATTTTGGCGTTGGGTTCGGACATCAGAAAGAAAATCCGTCGTCCAATGAACATGAACAATATGAGACACTATACACACTATCTGACAACTAACTATGGTTCTTGAATGTTTGCAGGTGGATAAAAGATGACTGTACTATGGGAGACCGGTGATTGCCCTCCACGTAAACGGCTGTGCCTCTCAACCAATCAGTCCCGTCGCGGCGTTGCCTCCTCCCAGGAAGTGCATGCGCCATCCCCCAAGCGTCAGCCTCAGCAGATGGCTATGCCCATTGAACCTGGTCAGTATGTGCATGTTGTGGAGTAGTGAGGTGAATGGCAAAGATCCGATCAGCTGCGCAACTAAGAAGTTCAAACGCATTCACCCACAAACTGTGTCTACGGACTGGCTATCACTGGTGCATTGAGCGATGTAGCAGTTCCAACTTGTAGAGTTACTGAGTGATCCTAGTTTGATCATAAAGTTCAATTTAGTGAAATTTGACTGTTGAGGGTCTGTCTTCATGATAGGGTCTGCCTGATTCGGTGAAATCGCGATAGGATCTGACGAATTGCCGGTGAGGGCCCTTAAATAAGACAACATAATACATAATATTATGTATCTATACCACTAATTCTCGCCGTGTCTGTGGCTGACTTCTCCTCTTGAACGGTAAGCGATAAAAGTGCGATAAATAAAATGTAGGGCGCTAGTTATGAATGGTTAAACTTTAAAAATCGAATTTTTGGAAATGTGAGCGTCTGCGAAATAGCTTAATTGAGTAAAATTTTAAAATATCAAGACGAACATTAAAAAAAAAAAAAAAAAAATCGGAAAGAAATGAAGGTAGGTAAGGTTGCTCTGTAACAGAAGAATTTTTCAAAAGAGTTGGTAGTAGTTAACTGAAATAATAAATAAAGTACCTAGTTCAACTAATTAGTTTTTAGTTTCATGATTCAAACTAGAACTAGATTAGTTCTTAGTTTCACTGTTGAAACTAACTGTCGAACTAAGTTAGTTTTTAGTTTGAATTGTGAAACTAAAAACTAATTTAGTTTCAAAGTTACTTTCAGAATGAAACTATAACTAATAGTTTTAGTTCTTAGTTGCACTAAAAACTGTTTTAAAATGTCTTTTTAGCTGATCCATTACACGATAGGTGACGTGGGAAGGACTTGCGAACATACCTTCTCGTCCTTATTCCTCTCCGGACAGATTCATTTGTTGTCACGTGGCCACGGAGTGCGCCATGCCATTTTCGCCTCTTCTCTCCCAAAAAATTTTTTTCGAGTTTTGATGCGTCGAACTCTTTTCAAGGATTCTAAGACATTTTCATCTCTTCAAAGACCCCATCCATTTCTTGAAAATAGACCCCAAAAACTTTAAATTACCAATTAATGGTATGTCAATGGTATGTCAATAACAAATTAATGGTATGTCAATATTTGAATTTTTTCTACATTTAACGTCCGAAATCCTTTTCTTCTGGCTAGTTAAACTTTCATTACGATAATTTCTGCTATCTTGCTATGTATGTATTCAAATCCATGATAAGTTGTAAAAAAGTTATACCTATCATAATGATTAACCAACTTTCAATAAATCAGGAAATAATTTTAAGTAAAAAGACGATTTCAGACGAAGTAGTCTATTTCCACGATAAATAAAATAACAATTTGTAGACGCGTTTCGGTTTACTAAACCATCATCAGTACAATACCTATAATTATCAACTAGCAATACAAATAATTTTAAGTTTGAAAATTGACACAAATTGAGATGAATAGGGATGATTTCAAGAAACGTCTTGATAATCTTCATCGGGCATTATTAAGTATTTGTACTGCTCAAAGTTCAAGCCCACAGTTTTAATTAATCTGCATAGGCAATTCCCACTTAAAAAAAAAGAATAATTTCGATTTTGTTCCATTTTTTCTATTGCTCGTCGATTTTAGGGTTTAAGTCAATTTTTTAACATTATTTGAGTCAGTAATCGATTTTGCCAATATTCGAATCTTGATCATCCAATGATCGATTCTTGATCATTTCCCAAAGGCACCTCCCGATTAAGGACGCGGAGGTATCCATGTTCTCAAGTCCTTCCCACGTCACCTACTGTGTAACAACAGCTAAAAGGATATTTAAAAACAGTTGTTTTTAGTTTTTATTGGAACTAAGAACTAAAAATAGTAGTTTAAAACAAACTTTGAAACTAAATTAGTTTTTAGTTTTACAATTCAAAATAAATTAGTTCGTGAGTTAACTACCAATAGTTAATCGTAAGTTAGTTTCTAAAAGCCACCACTGACCCGCACAGTGTGGTCGGGCCGGCTGAAACTCCCATAAATCGATACGGCGACTAATTTATTTTGAAAACGACACCTTACTCGTTCTTATGGATCCAAACCCTTCAAAAAACCCTCCTTTAGCCCCGAAAAATCACCGAACACCCGCACATTGTGGTCGGACCGGCTGAAACTCCCATAAATCGATACGGCGACTAATTTATTTTGAAAACGACGCCTTACTCGTTCTTATGGACCCAAACCCTTCAAAAAACCCTCCTGGAGCCCCTAAAAATCACCGAACACCCGCACATTGTGGTCGGACCGGCTGAAACTCCCATAAATCGATACGGCGACTAATTTATTTTGAAAACGACGCCTTACTCGTTCTTATGGACCCAAACCCTTCAAAAAACCCTCCTGGAGCCCCTAAAAATCACCGAACACCCGCACATTGTGGTCGGACCGGCTGAAACTCCCATAAATCGATACGGCGACTAATTTATTTTGAAAACGACACCTTACTCGTTCTTATGGACCCAAACCCTTCAAAAAACCCTCCTGGAGCCCCTAAAAATCACCGAACACCCACACAGTGGAGCCGGACCGGCCTGAAACTCCCATAAATCGATACGGCGACTAATTTATTTCGAAAACGACACCTTACTCGTTCTTATGGACCCAAACCCTTCAAAAACCCTCCTTTAGCCCCGAAAAATCACCGAACACCCGCACATTGTGGTCGGACCGGCTGAAACTCCCATAAATCGATACGGCGGCTAATTTATTTTGAAAACGACACCTTACTCGTTCTTATGGACCCAAACCCTTCAAAAAACCCTCCTTTAGCCCCGAAAAATCACCGAACACCCGCACATTGTGGTCGGACCGGCTGAAACTCCCATAAATCGATACGGCGACTAATTTATATCGAAAACGACACCTTACTCGTTCTTATGGACCCAAACCCTTCAAAAAACCCTCCTTTAGCCCCGAAAAATCACCGAACACCCGCACATTGTGGTCGGACCGGCTGAAACTCCCATAAATCGATACGGCGGCTAATTTATTTTGAAAACGACACTTTACTCGTTCTTATGGACCCAAACCCTTCAAAAAACCCTCCTTTAGCCCCGAAAAGTCACCGAACACCCGCACAGTGGAGTCGGACCGACTGAAACTCCCATAAATCGATACGGCGACTAATTTATTTTGAAAACGACACCTTACTCGTTCTTATGGACCCAAACCCTTCAAAACCCCCTCCTGGAGCCCCTAAAAATCACCGAACACCCGCACAGTGGAGTCGGACCGGCCTGAAACTCCATAAATCGTTTCTGCCCCCAGTTTTGCTTATGTGACACCTCACTCAACTCCCTATCTCCGTTCTCCCGATGCTGAAATCTACAACGTTACAACGCCAACGTAACCGTCTGTTGGTTCTCATTTCCTTTATACACCTGCACACGTCACTACACCAACTCTTGAAACTGAACCTTATCTCACACCCTATCTAATTAAACTGAATATTTCTTGTAATTTTTGCCCTCACAGTACCTGTCCAGCATTCAATATCTTCACCTCGTGTTTAAAGTTTGTTATCATTTTTACACCTTTTTATGGTGATGCTCTTGTGAGACAAGATTTCCGGAAAGATTGCGATTATGACCTGAAACAATGAAACAATGAACGTTTATTCGGGTAATATACTTTTTTTTTTTGGGTGAATGTGTCATATTTTGATCATCTTTTACTTGCTGCAGAAGCAAACAGAAAAGCTCTTCCTGATTCTCTATATCGGTCTTTCGGCAGGAATGATGGTCGTTGGTGGTGTCGATGCCGTTGGAGGCGCTGCCGTCAGATGTGGACACGATGACGTCGAGAGCCCCATCACCACTTTGTCAAACCTGGGGAACACTTGCTTTCTGAACAGCGTCCTCTACACCCTCAGATTCGCTCCGTCTTTTCTCCACAACCTTCACCATTTGGCTCTCGACCTTCGGGACTACAGCGGCCGCAACAATTTCAAAGTGAGTTTCATCATCAGTCGATTGAGTGTGAACGTCGTCTGAACTTGGAAAGAATGAGGTTTTGATAATACGGTCGACACCTGTCCTTGGCCTCAATTTAGGTAGACAGTTTCAACAAGGCCAATATGATTTTTGCCGAAATCGAGCTGCCGAGATTAAGTAAACAAATGTAGTTGAACGAAGGAGCTCCATTGTTGGACGAAATCAGGGACGTTTATGATGTTTATTAAACCATTTGTTTTTTCTCTGAATCAGAGAGATAATTTTTTGTCGTTCACGCACAGGCTTACGACAATGATAGTCACTAATAGAATAAACTAAGTCGTCTAGGCAATGCTTTAATTAAAGCTGATATTAGCGTATGGCTAGATTAAAACTGCCCCATGAGCCAAAAAGGATTTCACCGTAAAAAGAGGCCTTTTAAGCCAGTCAATCTAATGTTGGACCTCACAAAGTTTTATATGTTGTTAGGGTCCCTTAGAGGAGTTCATACCTAAATTTGCAACCCTTAAAAACCATGGAAGAAGGAGAAGGAACGGTCACTCAGCGTTACAAAGCGTACCCAAAAGCTCCCCTCCTTTTCAACGAATCCTCCCCATTTGTCCCACATTCGACTGCTAGCGACACCTCCGGGAGTATCCTCGATACTAGTAAGGGCCCAGGAGTTTGCGTTTACGTCCACAGATCGCGCCAGGTGACACCCACTGCTGTCTTACCGCAAATAAAATTTACTTAATATCCATAAATATACATCTCTGGGGTGTCGGGGGGACGGCGGCATCGCCCAGCCGTCTGAGGCCGTCTGGAGGGAGCAGGCTTTATGCCACAAATATTCGCGAACAGCAAATGTCGAGAACGTCAAACCACAAAGCTGGGCTCTACCTAGCAGGCACCAGGTAAACTTAATAGTGACAAAGGATACCTGTTCAGAGTGCGTTACTCTCGGCAGTCTTTGGCGGGTAGCCCACCACCTCCTATGAACTGACAATTCCTTCTCCTTCTTCCATGCTTAAAAACCTTTCGCTATCTTTTTGGTAGTCAAACCGCGAAATTGTTGGCCTTTTTTCAGTTTTTCAAAAAACGAACAATAAGGAAGTGGATTTCGACAAACGTCACCCCAAACGCCCTTAAAGTATTTTAAATTTGCTGCAATTTGAAACCAATTGGAGCTCTTTAGGTCCATAGGTTGTGGAAATGCAGCCGACTGAAAATGGGCGATTTTTTCCAAAAAGTGCTTTTCAAGACTCGTTCGTAGGAACTGGCTAAACTAACAATGCTACATAAAAGTGATGATAATGGAAGTTGTAGAAAAATGTAATTCGCTTCAATTTAAGCGCAATTTGGGATTTCTAACCCTTATAGCTGCTTAAGATTCTCAAATGGGAGGGCCAGGACTCCGTCCCGTCCCCTCATTAGTCAGTGGCATCGGCTTAAGAAAATTATAAGATTCCGTCCCGACCCACCTGAGTCGGCTTAGCAAAAATGAAGGACTCCGTCCGAAGAGGCTAAAGAGAAAGTAAGGACTCCGTCCAAAGGGGCTAAAGAGAAAGTAAGGACTCCGTCCCTCCATGGAGGTTGCAACATCTGCCTTTGAAACTTGATTTTTATTAAAAATAGAAGCATTGAAAATAATGCCATGTCACGGGGAAAAAAAAAAAAAAAAAAAAAAAAAAAAACCAAGAAAGTCACATATTATAATATAATATGTGACTTTCTTGGTTTTTTTTTTTTTTTAATATATTGTTGGGTTGAGTGGTTTCGGCATTGAAACCAGGGTAGTCGTCAATAAATAAAAACAGTTGTTGTGATCTAGAAATTAACCCGAAAGTCTTGTTCTTAATATTGGTGTCAGAAGTGGGATTTGCCCTTTCAAAAATGATCACACGTTCTCGTGCGCGGGTATCCCGTTCAGCGGGAGGTTCGCCTTTGCTGGCGCAGACAAACCCGGGGCCTACAGGTAGTGTCGAAGTACCACTGCCGATACCTGGTCGAAGTGTAGATCCTGCTCCAGAGCAAAGCGCGGGGCGCTTCCGAAGCGAACAGACGCAGACCGTAAGTGTCGTTTCAAATGATGTTAGGCAAGAAATGGGCCCCCTCCTAGATGAATTTGCCAGCAACATACAACTCCATCTTGAGGGGCGGTTGGCGATAGCTGGGGAGGAAATCGAGAGCCTGCGATCTGAGTTGGAGAGGTGCAAAGCTGACCTGCAGTCGTTGAAACAGAGCCGTGTGAAGCCACCCAAGTTTGATGGGAAGGTTGACTGGCCGTCGTACTTGAAGCAATTTGAATGCATTGCAGAAAAGCACGCTTGGTCGGATGAGGTCAGAGCGGATAAACTGCTCAATTCGCTGAAAGGAGACGCTCCGACGGTACTGAAGCTGGTTAACAATGCACATGACTATAGTCAGTTAGTCGCGGCACTCAACGACAAATTTGGCGACGTAGGATCGACGCAGGCATATTGCAATCAGGTGAACAACCGCACCCAGAAGGCCAAGGAAGGGATCAGGGAGTTTCACTACGCTCTACGCGAGTTGGCTAGCAAGGCTTGGCCAGGGAATACTCAGCACATAGAGGAGCAGGTGATTCTGCTGTTCTGCAGAGGGCTTCGAGACCCTGAAGTGTCACGTCATGTGCAAATTGTGGGCCCGAAGACGATGGCGGAGGCGCTAGATCTTGCTTTGAAGGCAGAAAGCGTTCCCTCTCGCTCAGTGGTGAGACAATGCGCGACTGAACAAGGAGAGACGTCGGTAAATGCAGCACGTACGTCGAAGCGCCTTTCGTCTTTCACGAGGGGTCCACCGCAGAAGCGCCAGCTGACCTGTTGGCGCTGTGACGAGGTCGGGCACACCTGGTTTTCATGCCCAACTCGTAATGAAGCCCCCAAAAGTTCGGGCCGAAGAGCGGTCAGATTGAGGGGCCGCAGTCTGACCACCCACCGCACAATGGCCACCCAGACTTATGACAGCATGGGAACAGCACAGGTCGTCTATCGCCTTCAAAGTTGCCCTTCGATTATAATGGTAGGTAGGTTGAACGGGTTGCCTTGTAGCATGATAGTTGATAGTGGGGCCACTAGTACAGTAGTTTGTAAAGACGTCGTAGAAGCTGTAAAGCTAGTTATCAATGTGCGGGATAAAGGGTGGTTGAGAAGTGTGACAGGAGATGTAGTCCCTGTCATGGGAAAGGTAGACGTTGACATTGACCTGGGTGATGGACACTTGAGGAAGCACACAGTTCAAGTGGCAAATATTAGGGAGGAGTGCATTTTGGGAATGGACTTCTTGAAGAAGTATAAGGTTCAGATCCATGCCGAGGATAGCAGCATAGTGGTGGGAAACAGGAAGATTCTCTCCTCTTACGATCCTGTGGTAGAACCTGAAGATTGCACCCAACCAGACACCGTGGATGCATTGTGTTACCAGGGATTCCATGAATTTGAGTCCTCAATAATGGCTGCAGTTGACGTTTCTCTGGGCAAGACAAGCGATAACTGCACAGGGGGTGTTCCATCCCATCTGCAGGACCTGTTTTGTCGGTCCAGGGGCTGTTTGCAGCCTGACAGCACCCGCCTTTTGCGAGATCTTCTCATAGAATTTGAAGATGTATTTGCCAAAAATGAATCCGACTTGGGCCACATCAAGGGAGTTACGCATTCGATAGATGTAGGTTCACACAGGCCAATTTGTCAAGGGCCCAGGCGTCTTCCTCCTCACAGATTGCCTGAGGTGGAGGACCTGATCAAAAAGATGGAGCGAAACGGGGTCATAGAGCTTTCGAAGGGTTCATGGGCAAGCCCCATAGTCCTAGTGAAAAAGAAGGATGGCTCGACAAGATTTTGTATCGACTACAGACAGCTGAATGCAGTGACAAAAAGGGATGCTTATCCATTACCAAAGGCTGATGAATTGTTGGGGGCATTGGCCGGAAGTGCGTGGTTCTCGACGTTGGACCTTCAAAGTGGTTACTGGCAGATCGACATGGAAGAGTGTGACAAAGAGAAAACTGCATTCTGCACACCACATGGTCTCTGGCAGTTCCGAGTGATGCCTTTTGGTCTAACTAACGCACCAGCCACTTTCCAGCGAGCCATGAACAACATGTTGAGGCCAGAGACGGGTGCTGGGAATGTGAAGGTGTACCTCGATGATGTGCTTATCCATACGCCCTCTGTGTCTTCTCAAATTGAGAAATTGCGGCAAGTGTTCACCAGATTTCGCCATGAGCGGGTCAAGTTGAATCCCAAAAAGTGCGAATTGTTCAAGCAAAGTGCCACATACCTTGGCTATAGGGTGTCCCAAGGGGGCATTGCAACGGACCCTGCAAAAGTGGAAAAAGTTCGGTCATGGCCGGTACCAAGTAACGTCAAGGAATTGAGAACTTTCTTGGGGTTTTGCTCCTATTACCGGAGGTTTGTCCCGCAGTTTGCAAGATGTGCTTCTGCTTTGTACCCTCTGCAGGAGAAAGGATCTCAATTTGAATGGACATCTGCTTGCCAAGTTGCCTTTGACAACCTCAAGACGGCGCTTACTAATGCTCCACTGTTGGCACACGTTGACCCCTCGGCAAGATATATCCTGGACACTGATGCAAGTGAACGAGCGATTGGTGCCGTCCTTTCCCAGGTTCAGGGAGGGGAGGAAAGGGTTTTGGCATATTTTAGTAGGTGCTTACACAGAGCAGAGCGAAACTATTGTGTCACCCGTAAAGAACTGCTCAGCTTGGTGGAGGCCCTGCGGCACTACAGCTCTTTTGGCCTGGATTCTGGGGCTGAATTCACAGTTCGTACGGATCATTCGGCTTTGCAGTGGCTACGGACTTTCAAGGAGCCCGATGGTCAGATCGCCAGGTGGCTGGAGAAAATCCAGGTATACAACATGAAAGTGGAGCATAGATCTGGAGCTAAGCATCAGAACGCTGATGGCATGTCTAGGCGGCCCTGCTATGACAGCGACTGCAAGTACTGCACACGGGCCGAAAAGAAGCAAGACGGGTTGCCGGACAACTTGCGTGGGCTGAAGCTGGAGCCTGAGGTAGACTGGAAGGCTGAGCAATTAAGAGACTCTGCCTTGGGCCTACTCTACAAGTGGGTGGAGCAGCAGCGACGTCCCTCGTGGGAAGAAATATCCCATCTTGGGCAGGAGATCAAGGCTTACTGGGCCATGTTCAACTGCATAGTCCTACATGGGGGCGTGCTCAAAAGAAAGTGGGAAGCAGAAAACCAGAAGTCATTTTCGCTCCAGACGCTAGTCCCAAAAGATAAGAAGGGTTTGGTGCTGGAGCAAGGACATCGGCAGGGGCATTTTGGGCATAGGCGTACCATTAACACGTTAAGAACGAGCTTCTACTGGGCAGGTATGCACAAAGATGTCCGCCGATTTTGCGAAAGTTGTGAGATTTGTAACCGACGGGGACGGCCATTAATTCAAAAAGCTCCGATGAAGACCTATACGGTAGGCGTGCCCTTCGAAAGAGTAGGTGTGGATTTTATCGGACCTCTGCCCATGAGCCATCGGGGAAACCGCTACATAGTGGTAGTGGTAGACTACTTCACCAAGTGGCCCGAGGCTTTTGCGGTACCCGACATCAGAGCAGAAACAGTCGCGCAAGGCCTAATAGAAAACGTGGTTTCGAGGTTCGGGGTCCCGCGAGAGATGCACTCGGATCAGGGACGGACGTTCGAGTCAAATGTCTTTCGCGAAGTCGTCAAGATCCTCAACATCCACAAAACCCGAACAACTCCTCTACGGCCTCAAAGTGACGGACAGGTTGAAAGGTTAAATCGCACCCTGTGGAACCTGTTGTCCAAACTCACCGAAAATCGACAGAAAGAGTGGGAAATGAAGTTACCCTTGGCTCTGTTAGCATATAGGGGAACCGAACAAGCAACGACAGGCTTTTCTCCTGCTCGCCTTCTGTTTGGGAGAGAGTTGAACCTACCCTTGAATTTGCTATATGGAGCACCGCCGCACAGGGAGAGCAAAACGGGCTATGCTGGCAAGTTAGAAGATGGACTGATAGAAGTTCATGAACTGGCACGACAAAGACTACTGAAGGCAGCAGAGAGTTCGAAGCGGAAGTACGACGTCAAGTGCAAGACACCCTTATTCCGAGTTGGCGACAAGGTCTGGTGCTTCAACCCACGGAGAATAGTTGGGCGTTGCCCGAAATTGGATTTGCCGTGGGATGGGCCTTGTGAGGTCGTGACTGAGATTTCCGATGTCATATTCCGCATCAGGGCCACTAATGGGAAGCTGAAAGTAGTCCACGCTGACCGTCTCCGACTCATGAGAGGAGAGGGATGATGTTGGGTTGAGTGGTTTCGGCATTGAAACCAGGGTAGTCGTCAATAAATAAAAACAGTTGTTGTGATCTAGAAATTAACCCGAAAGTCTTGTTCTTAATAATATTATATTATTAGGTAATTTTTTTTAATATATTATATTATTAGGTAATACACATAGGTTGTACAGTACATCCTATGTGTATTACCTAATAATATAATATAATACATTATATTATAATGTACAACCTATGTGTATTACCTAATAATATATAGTGTAACACGTATCAATAGGTTGTACACGTATCAAATTTAGCCACGGCGGAGACAAAGTCCGCTCTAGAAATGGCGTGCGATTTGTACAAGTCCATTTGAATTTGCACTGCGCTTTGACGAGCTACAGTACGGCGGTCATGGAATACATGATTCAATGTAATGCTGTTCAATTTGATGTACACTTCGTTCTGGAGTTTTGTTAATGTGTCGGTGAAACGGAAAATGTCGGCATGCGAACTATTGAAACTATCTCCTAGGTGACGATGGAATGATTCGCAGCAGTTAGTTGTTCTATTTACATCGGAAGTTTGTTCAGCCCATAAGTGCGGGGGATTTACACTTGTGCAGGAAATATAGTTCTTTTCCAAGTAATTAACAAATTTGGTGGCACCGCTGTTCTTGGGTTTTCCTGCCCGCAATTCATGAAATGCAGGGGCTACGTTTGAAGGAGGCAAAAAGACGAGGCCAAAAAATTTTTTGAGCCACAACCCTATCATGGTTCGCAAGTAGCAGGTTTGTTGACGCCAATCCCCAAGTTTCTCCCTTCGCAGCCCCTGGACGGAGTCCTCACAAATTACTTGGCCGATCGTAATCCAACCGGACGGAGTCCTCAAAAAGTTTTAAGCCGGTGTGACGTGGAATCGATTAGCGTCCCTGATTTAATAAGGGGGCGGGACGGAGTCCTAAGCCTCCCTCTCAAATACACTAAAATGAGCTCCTTTAATGATTTTTAAAAATGTTTTTCCTGCAAAGGTCGTGCTTCAAAAGTTACGAAAACGGGTCCATATTGCAGAAACCCCGTTTCAATTATTTATAGGGCCTTAGGAAAAATATGATATTTGAATTCCGAGGTCTGGAGAGGGTACATGACGTGGGCTGCTTCGTCGTCTTTTGATTGGCCGGGAGATCCCTCTCTCTCTCTCTCATCTACGCAAGTCAGCCAACTTTGCTACGCGAAAAGTCGACCCCAAAAATTGAAAATCGGGTTAATCATTATAGAAGGTCATTCGAAAATTGAGCATCGAGGTTATTATCAAAGAAGGTTATTCAAAAATCGACCCGGGCCAAGTGTTTTTATTCCGATTCTGTTCAGATTTATTATTTAGCGCTCTGGCGGCTCAATGCCCAATTACTCGACGCCCAGCCTGGCGAGGTGTGACGTCAAATATGCCCGGCGTTCATTTCAAAATCTCTAACATTTCGAAAACAGCTCAGCACATACCTATACGGATTTTCGAACTAAAAATTGGGGTTTATGGGTTTTAAAGGGTGCTGAATCCGAATATGTTGACAGAAATGCTGAATTCTGACCTTTTAAAGAAGCCCATTCGGGAATTTAGGAAAAATGAAAAAAACCGATAGTAGGCCCTACACCCGGCCTAGGCCTATTCTTAAAGGTCGATCCTCATATTTCAGTGCGCAAACATGTAAAAGCGCCAGTGCTAGGGGAAAAACTTGTAAAAGCGCCACCCTCGTTTTCAGCCTCCCATAACTAGTAGTTGTAGAAGCGCCACCTCCAGTCAGAATTCCCTAAAACTGTTATTCGTAAAAGCGCCAGCATAATAGCCCCGTACCAATGTCAAGTCCTGCTGGAGTAAGGAAGAGTGGGTAGAAGATCCCAATTCGCGCCTGATGATTTTACTTGGCCTGTCACTTAGTTGATGTTCGGCTTTACGCTTACATGCATTTCTGACCTCATGTCTCTCAACATGACGGTCGGACTTTCACTGTGGGTAAGAATTTCATTGACACTACCGTTCTTCACCACGAAAGCAGGACAGTTCTTATTTGTACAACGAAATTTTGTCCGACCGTCAGCGAATTCGCGAAACTGACGATAAAAAAAAAATTGTTGATGATGAGGCATCGAACGCCTTTATTGGTGTGGGTTATGCGGAACATTGACGTGCGGAGCTCAGAACGGTCCAACAACGGCAAACAACTGAACTGCTTATCGTTCTTCTGCACGTTACTTGTGAATGTTTACCACGAGTATCAGTTTGCTCTTGGAACTTTGATATCGCAATGAAAGACCCCTGAGGAGGGACCTGGCGCTTCTACAACTCCCGCAAAATGACCTCTGAGAGAGGAGGACCTGGCGCTTTTGCATGATCATTAAAAACAGGAAAAAAGGTATTGGCGCTTATCCACGGTAGCCACTGATGGCCGTGGATTCACTGAAAACTGAAATGTGTGATGTGTGGATTAACCTTTAAAGAGGGAGGTAGGTTTACTTAGTAAGGTATGCTCTTAAATCGTAAGTGAAACCTCCCCTTAAATAATCAGGTTTTGTTCTGAGTGTTGTCACTGTAACATACACGTAGGTTGATGATCTGGAATGGGGTCTTTGAGTTCCTAAATTTGAATTTAAGTTCCTCCTTGTGCGGTTGGCAGAAGGCCCTTGCCATGAATCCACGATTTCACTGCTTTTTGTTGTGGAGGAAGGTGAAGGGAGTTGTTGTCATTCTTGTTGAGGAGGGCTTGCCCCCTTCTAGGGCTGTGCCTCTACTGCCGTCAGCAAGCAGACGAAGATTGCAGGGGCATGTAGTCTCAGCCAAGATCCCCTCACCAGGTGAGAGCATCACAAGGTGCCGAGTGTACCATAGCTCCCTCTTGTCTTATGAGGACAGCTATCACTACGACCAACCTCGAAACCAACACCAACTGAGGGGGACGGCCAGTGGCACTTCACGGTAATCTTTTGTAGCGTGCCTGTGGCAGCGTGGGCTCCCTCTCGCCCGAGGACTACTGGATTATGAGTAGCTCCATGCACTCCAAGGCCGCTTTACATCTCTCCAACACCGAGGTGATGGCCTAAACATTACAGGGGTAGGCATGAAGGAGGAGCACTGCGTCATCCAGTGGGGTTGAAGGGAGTATGGGGACATTTATTTCTAGGGCATTGTCAAAATGTAGTCTGCAGACCTAGAAGAAGACCTGCACTCGCCAAGCTTACCTGATGTCAGGATACTGTGACAGTGCTGGATCTTCGGTAGAGAGCCGAGGGGAAGCTAATACCCAACACGAAATGTCGTGGCTGGTAATAATTTGCCCTGTGCTCGCAGCGGAATTGAGATCAGCTGTTGGAGCTACCTCAAGTGATTTGTCACTAAAGATGGTGTCGCCAGCTGACCCAGTGTTACACAGGACCGCGTTCCCAGCTTCCACGGTTGAGATGTCAACAATGAAGTCCTGTGCAACGTGCGTCGGTATCATTCCTGCCGCCGCAGCTTCCACAACCAAACTGTCACTAATGAAGGACTGGCCGACAGGTTTGATCGCATTAAATTCACTGCATAATGACATTTCGTTAATGTCACAATAAATTCACAGTAAATGACGATTTGTACAGAATATTACTTCCTTCTTCGAACACGGAAGCTGCCTAGGGATGGGAAATCGGTACGAAGTATCGATTTTTTGAATCGATTCAGAACCGGATGCTCCAAATTGATTTCCCAAGAAATCGCATAAAGGTATCGATTTTTTGAAAAATCGATTCAAAAATCTGTCTTTTTTAAAAGACAATGTTTAAAAGAATTTTTTTTTTTAAATTAGTGATAACTGTAGATATATTTAATGTAGGTAGGTAGATTCAAGAAAAAATCGTTTAAAAAATTTATTTAAAATTAAAATTGCATTAGTTTTCAAAAATTTTGATAAACATTTAATCAGACGAGTAATCACTTTTGCTGTCTGAAAAAGGCATGGCGGACGTCGCTGGTAACTATTGACTTTTGTTGTTATTACCTGAAGATCGATTCAAAAAAATCGGAACAAAAAATCGTTTTTCCCAAAAAATCGGAAATCGATCCCATCCCTAGCTTCAAGCTGGGCTGCTGGCAGGAGAAGAGAAGTTCGCATCCGCTCCTCCCGCCAGTACTATCGCTGGTGGGCTGGCAAGATTTCCACAGACGTGGGGGAAAATTCCCCACAGGTTCATGTAACTTCTCCCACTTGTATCAAGATCAGTCCCTTAATTAATTATTAATTCGTTCTGGGGAATAGGTGTCGACTTGGACAATACGTTTTGGAGGGTTTGACAACTTCAAAGAAGCCTCAAAGCAAGCGCTAAGTAGTTGGCTCCATTCACATGCTCGCAAACGTAATACCTGAATCTTTCCTGTCAGACGCTCAAAACAATAGTCACTTGGTGATGTGATGCTGAGCTCCCTCAAAATAAGCGCGAATAGAAATTATAGCAAAGGCAGGATAAAAGTGGTAGTGATTCCTGATCATCAACATACGATGTGAAACGAGTTGATAGCGTTATTTTGACTTTTTGTGTTCAGTGTTCTTCCTTGGGACGAGGCGGAAAGAGTTGGAGCAGCAAGGACTTGCCGTCTTTGGGCAGCGGAGATGTGAATAACGTCAAGATGCAAATCGCTACGGACAAACTTCATCAGCTCTACGAAGCTCTGCACACTGAAGAAGTCAAAGACCACATGGAGCCTTACCACCCTCACGTCTTCCTCCACTCTCTAAGGTAACAATTGTTGAGCTGATCGCGTTAGCTCGTTGAACATCTGCAGATTCACCTTGACGCTATTTTTTCCAGGGACGTGAACCCCATTTTCGAGGGGAACCAGCAGCACGACGCTCACGAGCTGTTGGTCTGCCTGTTGGACAACATAAGGGAGACTTGCGAACAGCTGAAACAGCTTGTGGTGTCGATGCCGCTCGCCAAAATACCGACGGCGCCGGCCGTCCAGCAGTCGACGAAACCCTCGTGGTCGAAACACGTCCGCAAAGGACTGACGACGATGGTGCGGCAAAGGCAGAAAGTCAACGGGGAGGAGAAGAAAATCATCGCTAACGGTAAACCGCCAATCCCTCATCCCAAATACAATAATCGAAGTTGGACCATTTTCACGCAACCATTCGCCTTTTTTTTCAGAGTCGCCGGTTCAAAACGGCGATTGTTGCACAAACGGGGAGTACGAAGACGAACAAAGCTGCGTCGGGCACAATTTCATAAGCGAATATTTCGAAGGAGTTTCGCTCTTGAAGACGACGTGTTTAGAATGCGAACACATTACAGAAAGGAAGGAAACGTTCTGTGATATTTGCGTTCCCATCACGCCCGATTTAAAAGGTGAGTGAAAGGCATTTGGTGAATCGTCATCTCCGAGAGCTCCCTCGCGACAACTACAGTTTGTTTGAGTTACTGAAACCTCCACGACAAAAACCTACACTGGTTTTTAATGCTGGTTGATGTCATTTCTTTGATACTGTTGTTAACTGTAGACTATTGGAAGACGAAACATCTGGAAACCAAATTGAATGGGATATCACAGAAGTAGATGTTAAAGTTTGTAGAGTCCATATCCTGCCTTTTATGGGCGACGGGGTTGTGAGGGCTAATAACGGACTCGGTGGGTTGGGAGTTGTGTACTGATGGCTTTAGAACTTCATACAATGTGTGACGAGCGCTTTCGCTATGGTAGCATCTTCAGGTCTGCAATGAGAGTGACCGTTGGAGCGGGAGTGGCTACTGAATATCACTATATCTAATTTGTTACCAGGGGATAAATTACCTGAAACATTTGTTTTGCTTTAGGTGAACGAGCCAGGTTCAGAACGCTATAATTGTTTACCTGAATAAACAATTTAGTATTCAGCAGAGGAGTCGTTCTCTCTCCCTAACCAACTCATTGGATTAGACCTCTGCACCATCGGCAAACAACCACTTTGTAGATATAGTGATATTCAGTAGCCACTCCCGCTCTAACGGTCACTCTCATTGCAGACCTGAAGATGCTACCATAGCGAAAGCGCTCGTCATTCATTGTATGAAGTTCTAAAGCCATCAGTACACAACTTCCAACCCACCGAGTCCGTTATTAGCCCACAGTAGTAGATTTGAGGTAAAAGCGGTAAATATCTACGAGGATGTGTCCAGGTCAGTAGTGATGGGATTTCCCTTTTGAAAGAGGGGGAGTAGTGATGGGAACCTCTAGTTGACCATCATGGGATCCCTGGGTTGTAACAAGAAAACTATACCATTCTTGGTTTTGAGTTTGAACGGAGTGATTTCTCTCCTTTGGCGATTTTTTTTTCATTGGTGGCAGCGGTGGGATTGCTGACTCACAGTACTATTGCTTACCCTGATGTTGGCAGTTGGCCATTCCCGAATTTGTATCACCTTTTGTGATGTGGAGGCCATTCTTCCCGCGAAACGCAAGGACCTCCTCATTGTTACAAAAGGTGTTGTTCATTAAAGGAATGAAGTCTAGCGTAAACAAGTGTTGAAATAAAGGTGAAAAAAGTGCGCGAATTGGCAGAAAGTCATTTGTTGTGAGGTCACCAGCTACCGGAGGATGGATCCAAGTCATTTCCAGGCCAGAAAATGGTGGGCGGTTTTTTGACTTTTATCCGCCCCCTGACGCACTGCAAAGAGTCAATCAGATTGCGATCCGCCTTTCCGCTTTCCGCCCTCCTTCTGCCCCATGTTTGGTCGTGGGTGCGCTAGTGGGCTAACATTCATTTTTGTCTCTTTCCAGATGAGCCCCTCAACGTGAACAAGTTGTACCAAAACGCTCTAGTTACGGAAGAATACCTTCATGACAGTAACAAATATTGGTGCGAGCAGTGTTTACGGTATAATGAAGCCAAGCGGTGCGTCAAGTTCGAGACGCTCCCGAAATTGTTGACGTTACAAATCAAAAGGTTCTCTTCGGGTTATGGGTAAGTGAGCACGATTTTTCATGTTAGATTTGTGTTGTTGTTGTTGTTGTAATGCTAATTCATGGTGCGTAGGGCGGTGGTGAGCAAAGTGAACGAGCACATGCCGACGCCTTTGGTGTTGAGCTGTTTCTGCGAAGAATGTCAAGCCAAACAGAACGCCAACCCCGGATGGGTAAACCCCGAACACCAATATTACCTGTACGGGGTCATCATGCACCTCGGGGCCACAATGGCGTCGGGGCACTACGTCGCTTACGTCAAAGCTCGCGACCCTTCTGCCGACTACGAGTCCTGCACGAGGGAACGCCGGAAAACGGCTTCGCTCTCGATGAGCCTCTCCAACTCGACATCTTCCTCTAATAACGACAAGTCCAACAAGAAAAAGACCTGGTTTTTCAGGTCGTCGAAGAACGAGTCGTTCACGGAGCCCCGAGGGCAATATTTCCGGTAAGCCCTCATTACAGTTTTACGGTCAATACACATTACTGAGTAGTTTTGGGCAGTAGGAATTTTTTTCAAAATCTGAAATTTTGACAAAATACTCGGTTTACCATCTAGTTGTGCCCGCAAGGTTTTCAGCACGATCGCCCAAACCCGTGGGGTGCTATGGGGCTACGGGAGGGGTCTTTCGAAGGCTTTTGGCTATGGGATCGAGTTATGTGTCGTTTTCGAAGTATCTTTGGGCGTAGAATCCATTTTTGGGGGTTCCGGAACGATCCGATTTCACTGTTGCGATCTATAGGGCTTTCAAGGGGCTACAAATGAGATTTTTGAAGGATCCCAGGAGGTCAAATATTTGAAGAAAAAAATTTGAAGAAAAAAAAAAAAATCCAAAACATTTACCGCCTACTGCGGCAAAAACTGGCACTTTGGTGTTTTTGCCGCATTGGGTTAAAACTTTAAACAGTCGCCAAAAATCGGCTATTGCACTTTCCGAGGTGCGGTTGGTCGCATTCGACGCAGAAATGTACCAAGTATAATATACTTGGTACATTATGACGAGATTTTGTTGGTTTGGCTTAGTATTGTAGGTTTTGCAGAATCGTCAGATAGGTGAACAAAAATCTTCAAAATTGATGATAAAACCCACGTTTTTGGGTAGGTTTTCGGCAAAAAACATACGAAGGAAGCATTTTAGACCCATTAACATGTTTATGGGCGTGTTCCGCGTTAAATTGCCTGCAAGAATAGCACCTGCTCGTTGTAAAATAATGAAGCTGGAAATTAAGAGTTTTTGAACATTTGCGTTACAGCAGGACCTCTGCGTCTAGGGGCGAAACGGACCTCGAATTCGGATTCAGCACCCTCAAAAACCCTCAGGACCACTATCAGACCTTTTGAAGCACAAGATCTTTTTTTTTTCTTCTTATTCCTAGCCAGCTCAAATTTTTCAAACTAGGAGATGTCAGAGTTGGGCACATTTTTATTTATAAATATGGTTGTGAATTAATTCACATCATGCTTTGTTTGTGAATGTGAATGTGAATTAATTCATACTTTACCTATTTGTAAATGTGAATGTGAATTAATTCCCATTCACAACTTTTTCTGTAAATTAAATTAAATTCACACCAAAAATTGTAAATTATTAACAAAAATGTAAACAATTACAAAAAAAGCCTGTGATTTTTTTAAATTCACAAATAATTTGTGATTTTTTTAAATTTACAAATAATTTGTGAATTTTTTAAATTCACAATTAAATATGTGATTTTTTTTTTTTAATTCACAACTAAATATGTGAATTTTGTTTTACATTTACAGTGAATTAAGACCAAATTCGCGGTAATTACAGTTCTCATGGGTCTGCTGATATTGTAATACACTGAGAAAAGCCAATGAATATAATTTTTCTGGCCATTACTACCACTTAATCCTACTACCACAATAATACCACTGAATAATATTAGGAAAGGAAGGAAGGAAATTGCCAGAAAAATTGTATTCATCGGCTTTTCTCAGTGTGCTATTACAATATCAGCAGACCCATGAGAACTGTAATTACCGCGAATTTGGTCTTAATTACCTGTAAATGTGAAAAATTCACATATTTAGTTGTGAATTAAAAAAAAAAAAATTCACATATTTAAGTGTGAATTTAAAAAAAATAACAAATTATGTGTAAATTTAAAAAAATTCACAAATTATTTGTGAATTTAAAAAATTCACAGGCTTTTTTGTGTAATTATTTACATTTTTGTGAATAATTTACAATTTTTGGTGTGAATTTAATTTAATTTACAGAAAAAGTGAATGTGAATTAATTCACATTTACAGTTGTGAATGTGAATTAATTCACATTCACATTTACAAATAGGTAAAGTATGAATTCATTCACATTCACAAACAAACCATGATATGAATTAATTCACAACCTTATTTATAAATAAAAATGTGCCCAACTCTGGGAGATGTAATATAATAACTGAACTGGCGGAGACGGTAGCCGCATTTCTGACCTGACAAACAACCCATGCGGATTCGGCATGTTCGAGCACGTTTAATGATTGCGCCTGGCGGAGTTGGTTGCTCCCCAACGTGTCCCCTGATAAACCTTCACAAGATAACCTCACATTCCGCCATAACCTCTCACGATTTTCCCTCTTCGCAGATCCTCCTGCCGGGGAGCCGACTGCTGCGGCGTCCGCCTCCGAACCGACGAAACATCGGACGCCGTTTGGCTCGAGTGCGACGACGAAACGGTTCGAATCATCACCAAAAAACAACTGGAAGAAATCCTGGCGCAAAAACAACCTAAGAATTCCGCTCTCACCCCATATCTTCTCTTCTACGCGCGGCAGTGATAATTTATTTTTAATTATTAAACAAAAAAGAACTTTTTATCTCTGACAAAAAAGTATATATATAAATATTATCGTAATGTTATGTATAGTTATCAGTTTCCTTGCTAAGAAACCCCCCACGATGAATAGCTTACATTTTAACAAAAGACAGACAAATTTCCTTCTTAATATCACTTTAGGATTCTAACGATTTTTTTCCTTTTTTTTCAGAAAAAACAGCTGTTCGTATTTGCTTGCTGTGTAACGTAACAATTTTGTCAAGCAGGTTTTTCGCTGTGTCAACATCCCGTCAAGTAGTTTTGAGGTTGTAATTCATTCGCATTTATCTCGTAATAATGTAAGCCGGCTTGAAATTTGAAAGAAATTCGTTCGATGTAAGTTGTGAAATGGGAAATGGTCCAAGGGTTTTTTTTTGTTTGTTCTTTTTAGATTTGGAATTTTGAAATCGTGTACCGTCTCCCACGCGGTGCGTCGTCCGAGTAAAAAAAGAAGTTGGTCGTTAGGGTGTTTGTATTGTTTGCTGAGAATCGGAGTGTCGTTTTTATTTTTTTGGAGTTTTTTTTTTGTTGTCATTTACGAACAGAAAGGCGCATCCTCACCGTACCGACCGGCGTTATACATATAACTTACTTGTTAAAGCCCAAATTTTCCTCTCTCTCTCGCTTTCGCTCTCTCTCTTCTCCCCCCCCCCCCCCAAATTGTCTCATTTTGGCCCAAACTACCCGAAGAGACAATTTGGGCTCCGTCGGATACTTTTTTAAGGGTTTCGCACTTTGAAGAGGAAGGATCAAGGTTTCAGGCGGGTTTTCTAGACTGAGTTATAGTTCGGTCAATCGGTGTTCAAAAGTGCCATAAAACTTGCGTAGCATAATTGGGGAAGTTTTTTTTTTCTCAACGGATCTATAACACATAATATTGTTTTTTTTTGGGGGGGGGGGGGGGGGGGGCTGTTGAATCTGAATGATATTCATATTATGAAGTTTGCTGCCACCTCCGAGGTCGGCTTCGCATCGAAAAATGCAACAAACCTCAGTTTTGGCACTTTTTTCAGTTTTTCACTTATATACTTGTAACTACGCGTTTTTCGAAGATGACCACTCTTTACAAAATTAAAGTACACAAAATTTCCGTTGAAAAGTAGTGGTCAAAATTGATGCTCGAGCCAGCGCTCTTAGAGATACAGCGTTTTGAAAAACAGCGATTTTTCGGCTCTTCAGCGAAAAGGCCGGAATCGCCCACTTCCACCCGCTGGAACCCGATTAATTTGCATGGCGATGAAAAATTGTACTTCACGTGAAAGCATACGAATATCTCGAAGTTCTCACCACATAAATACTCTATCGCGTTTGAAACATGCTGCAGTGAAGTCATGCCTAGCGTCCATCTTGCTAACGCACCCCCGCTGAATCCTCGCGTTCTGCTCAGCCCTCCTTCAACCTTCTTGAGTTGCTACCTTCGGTAGTTTCGGAAGCACTGCAGCAAAAGGAGGACTTTTTGAGTAGCACGGATTGGGTCGTTTTCGCTGCCGGGCGCAAAAGTCATATTTCTTGAGACCTCTTGAGCGCCTGGAAGGTATGAGGAATGGGGACTAGTTTTTTTTAAACGTCAATTTCGGCCATTGAGCCGAGTTTAGAATAGAAAGAAATTCTTTACTAAAAGCCTCTTTCGCCCTTTCTACATCGTGAATTGTTGTAGATCGTGGTTTCACTCCCCGATTTTTGGCTGAGAGGTCAGCAACAAAGACTTTTTCAATGTCATCGTCTGGCATTACTAGTTCTCCTACGCTTTTTGACTCCTCTGGAAATCCTTCGGGCTGGGGTTGGTTGGGTATGATAACAATTATATGGGGTATATGTTTGCACAAGTTCGGCTTCGTCGTAGCAAGTGCACCAATCCTGTGAAAAAATGCAGGAAACCCGAATATATCGTTGCTCTACTTTGCCATTGAGTTGTAAATAACAACTCAATGGCAAAGTAGAGCAACTTGTAATACGCCTATAAAATGTTTTTCGATTGTCTGATGTGTCTGGGATATACATAATACTGGGATATAATAATACATTATACACATTTCCTAGAAACGGATTTACTGGACTATTAAAAAAAAGTTAAAAATCCGGGCGTGTCTCAATTCCGAAGGAGTAAACGATAATGCCTGTCTCCATGTCAGGAGAGCTTTTTGAAACGTTGGCGGTTATCGTTTTCTCCGCTCCAAAACCAGGAACGTTTAGCGTTTACTCCGCTTCAAAACTGTTAAGGTCATCGTTTACTCTGGCTTACACATTTTTTCGGTCATGTCTCTGAAGTAGGTAGGTTCAGACTTAGGCCGGGTTTACTGGAGTTTACGAGGAAGACGTTTGCTCTGATTTGTTTGTGTGTATTGCGTATAGTCAGTTCAATAGGTAATTTGAGGTTACATGAAATATGCTAGAAGATTTTATGTTTCTATTCGGACTATTAGGATGCCAATACGACCAGGGCTTCCCAACAAAATTATCAATGAGACTACTCGGCAGAGTAAAATCACGATTTTTCCGACTTTTTCGGGTTTTTCAAAATTACTCAGGGACAAGTAATCCTAGCGGTTAAATAGTTCAAAAGAAACTTGGGTATAAGTTCATCAAGGCAAGTCTGCTATATACTTCGTTTACTCTCAATCCCGACGTTTCGAAAACATAAAAGCTTCCATCTTCAGGAGGGACATTCGTCATGAAGGGTTCAATACATAATATGTATTGATTGTTTGTTTTTAGACCTAGATTTTGTGTTGGTAAATATTTTATTCAAAATCAGAGGCTCCAAATAATCAGTTTTCTATCAAAATTCATATAGGCAATAAAAACCCTTCAATTTCAACATCACCCTCCAATTTTTATTAAATTAATCTTCCAAATAATGACTTTCAAATACTCAGGTCAACACCATTCCAGAAACGTCATTACCGTAACAAAAACAAATTGCTGCGGTAATGACAGGGTTACGGAGTTGACATTCTATGCGTTTGTTTTTAGACCTGAGAGGGGCAGGAAAAGCAGTATGGCGTTTTGTTTCTCCTAACAGCAGAATCCGAAATGACTAAAAAGAACTTGAAGATTTCTCTTTTAAAAACTATTGTAAACTGTTGTAACCATAACAGTTGATTGTAGTTTTTAAAAGCGCAACCTTCAAGATTTTTTGTATTTACTTTGAATTCTGTTGTTAGGTTCGTAGTTGGCACAGACCTGAAACTCGTCCTTCCATGCAGCGTCGGGACCGTAACAGGCGGTTTGGGCCGCCCTTCTCCCGACCTTTGTGAGGGGTAGGGTTGCCTACTGATCTTTCGCAACTTCACCACCCCTTTCTTTCACAGTTTGGCGCCTACTTTCATTTCGGTGATGGTAATGACCTTTTTTTCGTGGGACAGGTGTTTTTCCATTACTTCGAATATTTCAAATTCCAAAATGCCGTTAGAGTGGAGGAAGTAACTATGAGAATGTGTTCACAAACCCTTACACAAGATAAAACCCTATAAGACAACCCCCCCCACGTGGCTGTTAACAGTATAAAAACACTGAAAAATTTACATGCTCGTTGTGGGACAGTTACATTTCATTCCAAAAAACACGCCCATTTTGGAACAGTGAGGAAGGCGCCTTTTTGTCGACGCACTCGTAGGAGATGACCATTTTGGAAGACGCCAAACACGTCTCGTCACTGCAATAACGTTACTAACCAGCCCAAATTATCTGTTCCCTCCCTCTAATGTTTTCTTCGCACAGTATCGATACAAAATGTATAAAATGGAGGCCTAATCGGCGAAGAAAATGTCCCCCTCTTGCTACTTCTGTGAAGCTGTTTTGCATGATTCTCAATAGCTAATCGAAGCTCGTGTAAATTGTGAATTTAAATGTAAGTTGTCAATTAGACAAGGGTTGTGTCGGCCGTTCTCGGAGTCCGTTTCGGGGTTGAAGAAATGCGGACACAACCCCGTTTGCTCCAGCAGCCGAGACATTCTGGCTCGTACGACTTAAAAGTTTGCGAAAATTAATTAAACTTATTGTTTTCGTCTTCGGCTGCTGGAACACTCATTTCCCCTTTTTCCTCGATTGAGCCCCCAGATAATCCAGTCGGTGTAGGGGTTTGAGCTTGCATAAAATCGGAACGGGAACGTGTGTTTAGCCCTTTCTACTAGATTCTCCTTGTGCTTAACCCTTGGTGCCCCTAAAACCGCGATATTTTGGCCCTTGTTTCGGTTTTGGGCTTATAACTCGTAAACTACGCATACTACAGAAAATGTTACTCAGTTCAAAATTAAACAGCATGGAATTCCGCGTCGAATGACCACCTTAAACGTTAAAATCGGTTCGGCCGTTTGGCCGTAATCGATCGTTAAAGTTCGCCCATTTTTCTCAAATACCGATTTTTTTTGTTGCATTTTCTGGTGTTGGTATGTATGTTTCACGACAGCCTACAGTAGTAGTGTTGAACCGGAAATTCATCACTGGTCTGATTGGCCATGTTTTGTAGATTGGTACCTACCTGAGCAGCCTGTGATGTAGAGGCTTCGAAACGTGAGCGTAACCCATTTTTCAGCAGATTTGAGAAAGATTGAGCTTATGTAAGCTCGTCTAAAGTCAGGTGTTGTAAGTTCGTCTGAGGTGTAAGCTCGTCTACCAACCGGAACTGAATAGTTCCGAGGATAAAATTGTCATTTTTGGAACATCAGAAATTTAGCCAGCGGAAAAAATACTGCTATTCGAAAAAGTGGCTATTCATATTGCCGCTCGCATTGTATGGCCATGTATTCAGGTAATAGGCTGCTGATTTCACCAAGCTAAGTACGTGATACCTATAAGTCCAACAATTAGGTATTTTAAATTTTATTTTAAATTAATATGCGAGTAAGCAGAGCAAAATCGGACTTGGATTGTAATACTATGGTGTTATGGACTCGTTTGTCTACAATCGTGGAAAGTGGAAAATGGTTTGTTTATGAACTGATGCCTCTTGCACCCGAGGACGGAAAATTGTTGAAATTGATTGATTATGACTGGGATGATATTTTTATTGTTTTCTCACTTCCCTGTTATTACAATTTTTAAACAAGTTTACTAATCTCTCCCAAAGGGACCCTAGACGAGCGTTACATATTAGCATCATCAAGCAGAAATTTGTGTTCATCATCAAGCAGAAATAGACGAGTTTACATTTCTTACCTTAGTCTCTACAAGGCGACGGTAGACGAGCTTACAAAGCCCGGAAAAATTGGCAAACTTAAACGATCGATAGCGGCCGAACGGCCGAACCGATCTTAACGTTTGAGGTGTTCATTCGACGCGGATATCCATGCCGTTTAATTGTGAAAAGAGTGACGTTTTCTGTAGAATGCGTAGCTCACGAGTTATAAGCCAAACAAGTGCCAAAAACTCGCGGTTTTTCGGGCACCACAGATAAAGCACAAGGAGAATCTAGTAGAAAATGCTAAAAACACGTTCCCTAGGCACATTATTCACCCATAAAAATCCCCGTCTGTACCGATTTAACGCAAGCAACCCCCCCCCCCCCCTTTATCACTATACCGGGTCGGTATAACCGACTGGACTTGGAGGTGGGTCGAGTGTATTTATGAAGATTGAGAGAGGTGTTGCGAAGAGAGGAAAGTGTAGTGGTTTTTGTCCTATTTACACACACATCAAAGCTGTTAATGGTTGACATGTACCACATTGTCTGCTTTCTTCTTTGCCACGTCTATTCCTACGTCAGCTTCAGTCACTTCCGCTCTTTTTTTTTATACAACAAGCTTCACTCATCCGCCTCTCCCAGTGCTGGGCCATATTGTTCCCGGTTCTTGATTCTTTGCTTTTCCATTTGTGAATGCCATGTCAGGTTTTCTGAAAACATTCTTGAAACGCGTTGAAAGTTTCATTTAGACCGAAAGTGGTCCTTGATACCCGCACCCTCTTGCCACTTGCAGTTCATCATCCTTCAACCCCACGTCCACCATTCTCACTTTCCATCTTTAATCTTTCTTAGGTCGTTCAATTCCTGTCACCTGTTTGGGCTCAAATTTTCGTCCTTTGTCTTCAGAGGTAACACAGATTCCCTTAATTCTCAGACTCTGCCTCAGGGCTGAATTTCAACGAGAGTGTTTCTAACGAGGGCTCGCCCACATCCAGGGCAATTCGCCCTCCTGCTGCTGCCAGCTGGGCTGGACCACCCCTTCCCCTTCCCTTCATAGATGTACTGTTTGCCTTGGCACCACAAGTGTCGCTGGATGTTCTACCTACTCATACAGCTGGTACCTGAGATTACGACAAACTTGCTGCTTATTAGCGTCATCCATGCCTCAGCTCAGCTCGTCCCCTCCGATATGAGAGTACTCAACCACTGCTAACCTTAAATCCAATGTCATTGTGGGGGACGGCTGATGATGCTTTCCATGTGCCAAGCACCGAAGTGGTTTCAAGCAGTGTTAAGTATCCACCAGGAGGTCAGTTATGGGGTGGGTTCGGCTGCCCAAGTGATGGACTTGCACGGTAGTATTCGAATTGGGGGAAAACCAGGCTGAAACGCATTTGAATCGGGGAACGTTTTGAAATCAACTGAGAGGTTGATCCGTCATTTGTCGTGTTTCCTGCTATCTCCCGCAATAAATTATATCCAATCCAAAAATCTACAAAATGTAGTTCTAAATGGGCGTAAAAGACTTGTCCTCATAGCAGGAGGCTCAAATAGGAACTAAATTTCATCACAGCAACCTACTGCAAGGGAAGACACAAAGTTCTGAAATGATAGAAGCCTTTGCTTCGGATATTTTGCCATGCCAAGGCCATGCCCAAATTGGCAGCATTCGTAATGCTGGCCACATGTTCTCCAAGGGCCACAGCTCCATGTCAATACATTGCTCCAAGTCTGGCAAGATTAGATTAATCCTTATAATATAAGGATTGCATCCATCATAACGGCAGAATATTCTGCCGTTATGATGGATGCGATCGTACAGAAGTAACGGATACGAACGTTTTCCCAATTCAATCGCGTCTCCCTTGTTTTCCTTTGCCCAAATCGATTGCCGCTCACAGCTAGGCTCAGCCGCTCTTTTCCCCAAATCGATTACCATCACGTGCACCTCCACCTACATGGCTAGCATGCCTTCAATGAGTTATCAACTTGCAGAGGGTCCTTATTGTTCTCTGTTACTCTGTGGTCCTTACACACGATCTCACAGGGTTCTACAGGGTTTACAGTTCATCCACGTTCTGGTGCCCTGCTTTCACCACTTGGTCCTGCAAGCTTCGTCTCTCATCTCGTCTGGGTCGGCTTCTCGCTGGCTAGAGACGTGTTTGGTCTGGATTTGTACCGTACTCCTGTCATAGTGAATAATATACCCCCAGCTTGGGGTGTTTGTTGCAGTCCGGTTCTGCTTTCGAACGTCAGCGTATTCCCCTGGCAATATCCATCAATAGCCAAAGAGGCCGCCTCCTTGCATCTAATCCTTTCTTCACATGCCGCAAAACCTCTATAGACGCGCCAAAGCCAACTTGGGCGGCCCAGAACCAAACTTGAACTCCACGTCTCCATCCGATTCTCATCTGACGCTGAACGTCATCTTGAAACTGCCAAATTTCTTCACGCTCTCAACACTTGACTCGGCCCACCTCCACGTCAAAAATCTCCCTTTTGCCTGTACAAACTGTATATTCACCCGGCGTTATTTATTTTTAAACAACCGAAACGTTCTCCGACAAAATTGCAACCCTTCCGGAAACGTAACCTAAATTGCTGGCATAATTTGAGAAAAAACCCTCAAACACTTCTACCCCAAGCTTTTTCATCTCGTGACGTTTGATTATGTATCTAGTTTGTAAGGAGCGTAATTTTGGGACTCGATTTTAAATTTGAGGGATTCTTTGTAAAAAATGGTCTTTGAGCGCAAGCGTTTCGTATCTTTCGGGTCCCGATTTTCTTGTAAGTTTGCTGGCTGTGGCTCATTTTTGTTTCCGGCGTAGTATTTTTGTAAATTTCTTTGTTTGATTCTAGTTTTTAGCTCTGTTTTTTCGAGTGTGTATCAAAAGTTTGAAAATTCGTACCGATTCGAATTGTTATTGTATATAATCAGTATTTTCCGTTGTGCTAGTTTTAGCGCAAAGTACGTTTTTTTTTTTTCGTCCGGAATTGGTTGCTTCCGTCAAAAAGATTAGTTTCATGGCGAATTACGCGTAATATACACGGCTGTAAAGTTGTCGAAAAATATGGGGAAAATGTCTTGTTGTCCTAATTTCTGTTGTCCAAGTTTCATTTTGTAGTTTTGTCTAATTTGTTCACAAATTTTTGTGGCAGTTTCTTCACTCTGGGCAGATTTTTATTGCGGTATGAAACCATGATGAAGTTTATTTAAGAAACGCTCGTTTAGCCTGACGTCACACCTGTAGAAGGCTGTGGGAAGGTTTCACATTTGTAACTTTGCAACCTACCTGGATATCCAACGGTCTTCAGACACTTTGTATAATGACATACTAGAAAATGATAGATATTGCGGTAAAACGCACAACCGCAAGAACCTTTGGTGCGAATCCGCACGGTGTTGTGGGGAGTGACAAACCAGAGAAACCGCAAGTGTTTTCGACCCCAAATCCCCTACACACCTCTAACTCCCACGCTGACAACCAAAACAGAAAATCCTTCCCTTTTTTATCTTTTTTTCACTAGCGCGAAGCAACTACGTTTTTCTAGTCACCGGATGTTCTCAAATCCATCATCTCTCATTCGAAATTTCCAACTTGGTGCAGCCCTCCTAGTTAGGCAACACTGGCCATCACATTTAAATTAAGTTTTTCGTACAACCGGCCAACATTTTCGCGACGGTGCACATTTCGCTAGTTCGGATTTATTTCGTATGATTTCCCGAATTTTGGCGGTATTGATATTGACTTTATTATTTTTTATGTATTTTCTTTTTTTTCAAGTTAATTTATAATTTGTGTCTTAATTGTATATATTTGTCGCGTGAAAAATGTACATTCATATATATTTTATATAGGAAGATTTATTTTGGTTTTTATTTATTTGTCCTTTTTCCTCGTATCGTTTTTTCACAATGAGATCGTACGTTTCGAATTCTTCGTATAAAAGTATGGCGTAGGTGAGTGTTAGGTGTAGAGCAATGATGAAGATTGGGGAGAATGACTCTACTGGTTGTGAATATTTACCGTGAAGATATGCCGTAGTATTTTATCTCTGTCACCGTTGGATTACGCCTGTAATGGCTTCAGTGGTACCTCTATCGTTCGTGAGATCCAAAGCCAAATCACGACTGTTCTTCTGGTAGGTGTTCAAACACTGGGTAAGGTCAGGAGCTCAAGGGAGACCGCCGACCCGCTGGGGAATACCAGTAAACGAGGCCGAGCTGCTATAGAAGTTTGCGTGTCAGAGAATGAGAGGAGGGCCCTCGAAATAAGGTGGATCCACATATTTTCGGATAGCCAAGCTGCTCTGAAGTCACTATCGGGAACGTCTACCAACTCAAAACTGATGCTCGACTGCTGGGAAGCCGTCAAACGCGTCGGGGCCATCAATGAGATTCTCAGACTGGACACGCTGGCATACCAGGGAATGAAAAAGCAGAACCTGGCCAGACAGGCCTATAGGGACCTTATAAGACCCAAACCCTGTCTAGGCATCACCGGGACGCTTTTCCACGATGTTGTTTACGGGCCGGAGATGAAAAGAATTCCGCGTCAGCAGCATGGACGCACCATGATGGCTGGGCCAGACCTCAAAAAGGCTAACACTCTCCATTTATCGTGGGACACAGGATGCGGGAGCTTCAGGAAGCATAACCCCCCTGTTGGTTCTGCGGAGGTACCTGTCTTGTCGGTTGACAATTCACCTCTGAACTTTGGAACGTTTATGTGAATCCTAGCAGAGTCTCCCGTGGCGAAGGCGGCCAAGACATCCGTCTTCAACACACAAGATCTGAAGACAAAGTTTAAATCGTAAACAACCTCTTTTGGCATAAAAATTTTCTGGTGGACCGGTAAAAACATTGTCTTCGTTTGCTGAGAACGTTAAGCTAGCTACGCCAACTGTGATCCCTTGGGGTCTAAGTACGGAAGGGGGGAAGTATCAGTTCCTCCAATCCCCTCCTAGTTCGGGCGGTATGATTGTGTCCACCCTCCCCCCCTCCTCACTACCCCCCAAGAAGACGCAGTGATAAGACGTATATTAGGTAATTAGGAATTGGACCTCGACCACCCAGGAGGCAAATAGAGTCAAAAACGGACACTCGGGAGTACAATAAGCCAGAAGGCTTCCGTACTGGGGATTTCCCCAAGTAGTGCCCGCAGTGTACCGATCTCCAGACAAATTTACATTTACATGAGGCCTGGAGCACAAACGGTATCTTACTCTGGGATCTCTGGGCCAGGGAGTGATGCTGGCGCAACAGGACCTGGTAGGTTAAAGGCTGTTGTGCCTGACTCGCCGTTCGTGAAATTTAGTGTAAGACGTATTTTTCCGTTTTAGCTCTGCCCCTTGAGAGGCGAAAGGGTGTTAGACTGAAGAATTTTGTGAGGGAGGCCCGGAAGGTGGCGATTGCGTCGAGAGCCCGTTCGTGTGTTTGACGGGACTGCCTTGAGACGTTGCCGCGGAGAATGAGTGTTTCTTGCCGGCGTTGGTCCAGTCTGAGAGAGTGATGACGAGAAGGTCTTGTTCGTGTACCTATCTTGATTCGTGGAATTTACTTTATCAACTCTCTGTGTTGTTGTGTGTGGGTGCCTCTCGACAATTTGATGGCTTTTGCCGTTCAAATTGCGATGACGTGGGCCGCTCGTAAACCGATGGTCGGAGACCGCTCGTATCACTGATGGCGAGTGCCGCTCGTAAACCGATGGCCGGTGCCTCTCAGCAAAACTGATGGCGTGTATGTGTTGGTCCAGAGCCGCTCAATAATCGATGGTCGAAGACCGCTCGTATTATTGATGGCTAGCTGGTTTTTCGCCGCTCAAGGAAGTTGATGGCCATAGTTGGACTTGACGGTATGAAAAAGAGAAAACACACACACACACCCAAAAAAAAAGAAGTTCAACATAATGCCGGGCAGAGGTTCAGCCTTCTCGTGAAAAATTTAAATCGCGAATCAGCTGCGGAGCGGAAGCTGGGCTCCTTTTATACTCCCCTCGCTCGGCTTTTGTCCGCCGAGCGTTGGGGCGGCGTCCCGCCTTCCATCTGTTCATTGACATAGATGACTGAACTCTCCTTTTTTTTTTAACTACGCCGTATACGGGGCTCTGTGGCCATCCGTTCTCGAGCAGCCCAATAAAGTGTTGATTTTTTATTCCAGATGGAGTCGTCGTTTCTGATTAAATCTCTTATGTCCTGCAAGGCCGGACATGCGTCTAAATGAAGGAATGTCATTTCATCTTGATGGCAGAGAGTGCAGATTGGACTGTCATAGACACTGATTCTGCAAAGATGCTTGGCCAGAAAATCATGCCCAGTTTGAATCCTAAAGCAAGCCACACTTTGCTTCCTGGGCAGCATTTTGGGCACAGGCTCACTCAGTAGGGGGGCCCATTGCTTTCCCTCTGCAGCTCTCTCGTGGGCCTCGTGAACCAGGTCCCTCTTCTTGGCGTCGACCAGGCGCTTAGCTGTGCTGTAGGGGGACAAGAACGTCGGGCGAGTAAGTGCGATCCATTTTTGGCCAGTGCATCCGCTTTCTCATTTCCCTATATTTGGCAGTGAGAGGGAACCCACTGCAGCACCAGTTGGGAGCCCCTCGTCAACAACTGCTCAATGGCGGATCGACACTGGAGGACCAGAGCAACGTCAGTTGCTCCATTGCCTGTGAGCGATTGGATGGCAGCTTGTGAGTCGACGAAAATAACAACTTGGCGATCGTCCTGCTCAAGAAGGCGCTTCACTGCACAAACCTCCCCCTCAAAATTGCTGGAGAGTTTGCCCACAGGGTGTGAGATTTGGAAGCGAGAGCAGTATACTACAGCCCCTGCATTTGATCTTGCATCTCTGGCTGAGCCGTCCGTATAGACGTGCAGCCAGTGTTCTTGCGGATACCATAAGTGCAGGGTTTCAAGGAAAACAGCCTTTAGCATCGCTGGGGGTGTTCTTTGTTTGTCGACAGGCTCTGTCAGGATTAATGATCCTCGGGCAAACTTTCGTGGGGTCAATTCAGTCACAGCCGGGAATGATTGTCTGTCAACTTCTCCAATCACCCCATAAAGGGCCAGCCCCTGCACCTTCGAGGCAAAGGTGTGCTGAGTGGACAACCTCTCCGTTGCAGGCTGGTACTGCTGCCAGTACTCGGTTTTCCCTCTCTTCAGGCGCTCATGCAGCTTAACTGCAGCGGCCTCCCGTTTGAGAGCCAATGGCTCGATTCCACTTTGTAGTTCCTGAGAGAGATGCGTTTCACCATTCCCGCTTAGTCTTAATCCTCGGTTTACGGTCTGAGGCTAAGCCTCAGATTTTAGTCCCTACTCCATCCAGGTCTTAAGCGTTAAATCTGAGATTTATGCGTGTGTTGTAGTTGTTAAAATTATCAACAACAACAGCAGTGCCCATTTCGTTGATATCGGATATGATTACATATGTTATTTATTATCATTTTCCCGAACTCGATAAGTACCTTTATTTATATATATTTTTAACCTCGATAGGACCTTTATTTATATATATTTTTAATTAAAAAATACAGCTGAAAGTTAATACGGAATCAATAATTGTTTTATTCCTAAAATTATTTTAGGAATAAAACAACTTTTCTAACAGCTGACTTCTTTCTTCGATTTTTTGAAAAATCAAATCTCCACGAACGATTTTTTTTAAATCGAATTTTAGATTCGATTTTGAGTTGAATTAAAAAAAGATAAGCGATTCATTTGACCGACTCCCCATTCCAACCACAAAGCAGTGGAAGATCTGTGTGGTTTCTGCCAGTAGGTAGATCTGCTAGACAACCGACTGACTGACGAGGAATTTTGTTTATTTTCCTCTCAATTTTTTCACTATTTAAATGATTTATTTTTTAGAATTATTGAGAAGAAAAAAAGAAATAAATAGGAAATTAGTGAAAAAAAAAAAAAAAAAAAAAGCTGCAAATTTTACACTAGGGTTTATAATTCTTTGATATAGGTTACTTGTGCAGAAATTTAATTCTGTGCCAATAAAAAATTTTGAGAAAAATTTTTTTTTTCGATTTTTTCCCCGATTTTTTTTTTCAAAAATTTTTAGTTTTTTTTTTTTTACTTGAAAAATATTTGACCTTCCGCCCTCGAAAAATTGACGTTTCTTCTTCTTTTATCTGATTCTTCCGTCATTCCTAAAATAACAGCAACGAAAAATTCGCAAACACTACCTCGTCGCAAACAAAAATTCATTCAATTCGCCTAATAATGGAATTTGTACAGCCAAATCTCTTACAATTTGCCTTCTTTTGAAACCTTACGTTGGTTACCGGCAGGTTATGAAAGGGAAACTTTCCCACAGCCCTATACGTTATGCCTACACCACTCCAAGCACTTTTTACAGGCATTACGCTTGTACATAACGTCCCTTTTTGTTCGCACAGACTCGATCAAGTCTTACAACCACTGAAACCGCTTTGGGAACCACAGAAATGAAAGTTGAATTTGACAGGTGCACGTTGTGAAACCGAAGCTGACCAAGTGGCCGAATTCGGATGAAAATTTGTCATAAATGAACTTCACACACCCAACTTTTCATGCCCATCTAACCTTCCCTCCTCTAGCCAAGTGCCACATTACGTACAATTTGCTGGTTGCTGTGATACAAGTAGACATCTGTACAATGACTCCCCTCCCCTTAAAGAGACGCTGGAATACTCTACAAAATTTGGTTCGCTGTTGTATTGTGTAAAATGCATTGAATTTTAAAAAATTATCTAGTTTGGGCCTACCAGGTATTAAACAATTAACAGAATCGTAAAATTCTATTTATAGAACATAGAGGTATTTTTGTTTGTAATTTGTTGAATTATGTTGAGATTAAAAAAAAACAAAGATAGCTTAATAAAATAAGTGTCGAATCATGCGAAACGTTGGTTTTTATCAGTACCTTTCATCCCGCTTTTGATCAAAATTTTCTTTTTTGAATTTTGAATCTGTGGAAATGGGAGAGAAAAAATTAAAACAACTAAAAAATTAATACGTTTAATTCTTCATAATATTTCCAAGAGCAATAAAAAAAGAAAATGTTAAAACCATTGACTAGAGGGTCATATAAAATTGGTAAAAACAATGTAGGTAATATCCTTATGAGTGGAAGAGTATTGTGATGGCGTATTGGTAAAAAAAGAAAAAAATCAGGGGATTCACTAGGGTTAGGGCTCGGGAATATAAAATGGCCCAGTACTGAGGTAGGGTGAGAGTGTTGAAAAGATTTGAGAGGTTAGGATGGTTGTATAGATGAATCTGATGCAGACCTCGTACTGGTATTCCGCGTCACATTCTCACCCTAATATACACTCCATTGGGTCAATCTCCACTATTCTCATTCTCACCCGAATCTTGGCACACTTTCGGTGGGGTTTCAAGGGTTAGGGCTCTGGTAATACATGATGGCGGTGGCGGGGAGGTGCCATTTGGTCGACCTGAGTTCCACCAGTTGGAGGAGAGTCTTCTTGATCGGGGGCGACGTCGTCGGCGACAGAAACGCGTCTCGGACGCTCCACATCAGCGCGTCCAACAATTTGGGCTCTTCCGCCTCGATGTCCCGCCCGACGGTGGTCACCGTGAAAAAGAGACATTCCACCTGTAAAAAGGGGAGGAAAAACTCGATAAAGACAAAACTCTACAGCTGCTGAGTAACGCTATTAGCATTATTCACTCATCCCCGAAGCCTCTATTCAGGTAACAAATCAGTATGAAATATTTTGGGAGGCCTAAGGAAGTTCGAGGAGGGAACTTAAATCACTGATTAAGGCTGTAGTACACAATTGGCTTCGAAAAACCCGTTTCCGAATGTGAGGTTCGCCCGAAAAACTGACAAAAACCTCGAAAATGTCGGAATTTTTTCAGTTTCCTGCGATTATCTCCAAAACGGCATGTTTAAACAAGAATACCTCTTTGTGCAAAAGTAAAGTAAATAAAATTTCCTACGACAATACATCAAGTTTGTTTCTGTCTTCAATAAGACGGCCGCTTGGGCGAAGAGAAGAGACAAGCCTCAGTCATTCGAGACGTGAGAGATGCCCTGAAGATGTTGCAGTGGTTTCGCAAACACCCTCCCTTCACAGACCTCATTTCCATTAGCTGTCACATGACGACTCTGGTCAAACTGGGAGAAGCGCGGTTTAAAAAACGGTGCAAATTTTACACAAGGGTTTATTATTCTTTGATAAAGGTTACATGTCCGAATATTAATAATAATTATTAATATTAAATTATTAATATTAATAATGAATATTAATATTAATAATTATAAATAATTGATATTAATTAATTATTAATAATTTATTAATATTTTTAAAAAATGCTTGGAAAATATTCGACCTCCTGGGATTTTTCAAAAATCCCCATTTGTAGCCCCATGAAAGCCCTATTATCTATAATAGATCCCCAAAGTGAAATCGGATCGTTCAGGGATCCCAAAAAATGGATTCTCGTCCAAAAATACTTCGAAAACGACACCTAACTCGATCCCATAGCCAAAAGCGTTCAAAAAACCCCTCCCGTAGCCCCATAGCGCCCCACGGGTTTAGGCGATCGGGCTGAAAACCTTGCGGGCACAACTAGATGGTAAACCGAGTATTCGATCAAAATTTTAGATTTAAAAAAAAAATTCTTACTGCCCAAAACGGCTCGGACGGCGGACGGACATCTGGACCTGTTGAAACGGATAATGTCAAATTCTGAGGCCGATCGGAGTCGTCGACCTTCGTCGCGATTACATAGGTGTATTATCCCAAGAATAATAAACCAAAAGGGAGGTCCACTGATAGCGCACACACTGACGATCGTCTAATGAACTACGATGTACCCGTATACGTAAGTTATTTATTTAAAACATTTCATAGGCATATCACAACTCAACGGCACAGTAGAGCAACGGTAGATTAGGGTTTCATGCATTTTTTCACTTTGAGCCAAAAAATGGTCTTCAGAGCGCTCTAGCGGCCGTCCTAATAAAGATAAAAACAAACTTGATTATATATTCTTGTATGAAATTTCGTCTTCTTTAATTCGTTACATCGTGGTCCTTTCGCTAAAATGACCCGTTTTCGAGATAAATGCAGGCAACTGATAAAAAGTCCAAAACGTTTGTGGTTTCATGAAGTTAGCTCACCTCTGGCAAAAAAAAAAAAAAGTTGAAAAAACAACTTCTACAGGTACAGTTTTTCTTGAAAAACCCTAGATTTACTGGACTACTGATGTAAGCTCAAAATCTCTAAGATGAACATCGTCGAAACGTTTGTTGCTTGCTTCAATCACTAGTTGCTCGATAGTTTTTAAAAATTCCATGGGGTCCAAATGTATGAGCACGTAGCCCTGCGGTATACATCGAGATCAATCAATGTTGATAAGCTCGATTCATTTGCCTCATTTGGCAAAACTACGGACAAAAACCCTTTTATCGCATATCCAGCCAAAGATGGTATTGCAATTTACAGTCTGGTGAGGTTTGTATAGCGAGGGCGTTTATTATTACAGTGAAAACTCGGTATGCGGAACCTCGATAAGTGAGCATAGAACCCATCACTTCCCCACCCCAGGTTAGCATCTCCCTTGCTCTTGACGTGGAGAATCTGATGAATAGTTTCACTGGCATCTGACGAGAGAGCCTCCCGCGCTGCCTCCCACTTATAGTTCGAAAGAAACGTTGGTCGTGCCGAGGAATGGCTCCCCCTCCTTCGCAAGGTGCTTCCTTACCATCAATGCCCGAGTGACCGGGGCATGGACGCAAGGGTCTCTATTGTCTCTTGCAAGGGACTCGAGGATCTAATAATAATAATCTTCTCACCTCAGTTCGTTGAGTCAGATTCTTCTGGGACAGGACGCTCTGGCAGACCTGTACGATGAGGCTGAGGACCGTCAATGTGGGCGACACCGACGTGTGAGGCCTCAAATTAATCTGTTTCGGCTTCAGCTGAAATAATTACATCTTCATTAAATTCACGAAAGAGAATGTACCCGAAGGTTGAACATGATAATAATGCTCGTCTAATTGTATTTGTGACCGCTGACGCACCAGAGAGTAAAGCTCGTTCAAAAACGCCATAAATGCGTGGTACCGATGAGATCCATCCTTGTAACACTTTTTCTCCACAGTGTACTGAGAGATGTTTAAAAGCGACTCAAGGAAGGTGCCCGAGCTCTCTTTCTGTAAAAAAAAAAAAAAAAAAAAAAAAAACATTTTTTAAAGAAGGAAAGACTGACATTCAAAAGCCGAGCGATTGACGAGCTTAATGAAAAAGAAGAAGGCGCCATCAGTTACTGCTGATCTGTCGGGCAACACCCAGGCCCAGCCCGCAGGGTGTGCTTTGAATCACCAGCTGGAGAAATTCGATGAACCAGAGACAAAATGTGAAAACACCTAACCATCCCTAATCAACGAAAAAGCCGAAAAATGTCACTTTTTGGCCATTTCTGAGTCTCAAAAGTGAATATAAACATGATTTTTGGAATCTACGCACTCCAAAACATAAGACCTACTCATTTTGGAAGCAAAAGTGATACGATAAGGGCTAAGATAAGTCGCTACCCTCACAGCAGAGATAGCCTCAGAGACGTCTCAATCTGGGCTCAAATGGGTCTACACATCTCACAGCTTTAGAGGTCTCATTGAGACTTTACCAAGATGTCTCTGAGTCTTCAAAACGGAGATGGTTGCTCTCGAGATGTCTCATAGACATTTAAGTGTAAACATACCAGAGAAGTCGCAGAGACAACATGAGCGCAACGTAGAACCTACTTTTCCAAAGTGACTGCAATGAGACCGCCCTCTCATTTCCGAGATGGGGCCCCTCATAGGGGCCTGGGCATGTTTTCACTTTAAACCTGATACATCATTTCAATAATTTTCTAGCGCCATTTCCAATATGGCGACCCGAAATTTTTGATGGGATCTCGGAAATACGAGAACCCAACTTTACAATTCTTGACACCTCACATGGGCTTACGCAGAATATCTCAGCAACGTCTGATTGGCTAAAGACTCGGAGTCTCAGATACATCTCTGGTACGTCTCAAATACGACACATGTTTTGATACATCAAAACAGCTCAGCATTGCACTGCCGTTAGAATGAAGAACGCCTCACCTCGAAAAGTGCGATTTTCAGAAATCAGCTTCAAAGTTCTCAGTATGAACTTCGCTATAAGTTCACTCCAGAACATTATTACGACCCAGGTGTTTGGGGATACATCGATAGAAACTCAACTGAACATAAATGTAAGACGAAATCGAGAAAAAAATCGATAATTTCATCTATTATTGACACCTGAGGCATTTTGAGCCACTATTTCGCTATGTTTTTGGAGGTAAAACACCTCACCTCTGAGTGAGGCGTTTGTTTCAAAAATATAAGCTCATTTCGAAGCTGCTTTTGGAGGAAGAACACCTCACCTCTGTGGCTTTTTACCTGTGTAAATACTTGAAACAAAAACGCCTTGCGGAAGCCAATAAACGCCTCACCTTGAATTTGAAGCTGACACTTTGAACAAGAGATACCTCAGCTCGAATTTTCAACGAGCTGAGGCGTATTTCCTCCAAAACAGGCAACGAACAACACAAAGGAGAGGCGTTTTAAGTGCTAGGCTGAGGTGTTTTACCTAAAAAAAACACGTAGGCGAGGTGTTTTTCCTCCAAATCGAGCACTTTTTTGGTTTCAGCCCCTACAAATTTAACCCCTTCCGGGTCGAATTTCGAAATTTCGATTTCACCGTTGAAAAAATAAGGTAAAACATAGAGGGATTACATTTTTTTTTTTTTTTAATCGAAAATGTTTAGGTGAGGCATTCTTCATTCTAACGGCAGTGCAGCTCTGAGACGTCTTTGCTGCGGACATAGGGATGTATCTGAGACGTCTCACCAACGTCACACGTCTCTTTTATAACGTCACTGAGACGTATTATATCGTATGAGACGTATCAGAGACGAAATCCTATAGGAGTTTCGATCACGTTTTAGCGAGTTCTGGACCACTGTGTGTCGCCTCTTGATAGCCCCAGAGGGCACAATTGACAGGTCTAACAGGTCTGGCGCCATCACAAATCGATTTTGCGCCCAAAATTACTACGACAACGCCATATCACTCGAACCCCTGGGCAAAGCCCTACAAAACCCCCATCAGTGGCCTTTAGATGCCCCATGCACAGAGCACATTTGCATGTGGCTGGTCAGGAGACCCCTACAGATCGACTTAGCGCCCAAAATCACAATGCCAGTCTCATTAGCCTTGAAGAGGTCTGACTTACTTCAACGACAGTCAAACATATCGAAGCATAAGACTGCGCGTGAGCTCGGTCGTCCATCGCTCTGTCCACAAGAACCTTCGCCAAGTCCATCAGCTGCATCGACTGCAGCTCGTCTGGATCTGGAAACCCCACACGGCATGAAAATATGTACCGATCTCAACTGTTTTCATTTCGATATGTAATATTAAACACAAACTCACTAAAGCAGGCCTTTTTGACGAGGGCGGAAGCCGGGTGTTTCTCGAACAAGGAGAGTTCGGACGAGACGGGATGAGGTTGACCGTGCGCAGCGCTCATGCTCTTCGACCTCTTCAAATCTCCCCTTTTCGCACTCTCCGGCTCCTCAGTGAATTGAACCCCTCGGTTCTGCTGTGCGGCCTGAGACAAACAAGAAAACCCTATTAGACACCGCGAACAATTCATAAAAATACAAAAAGGTTGGAACCTTCAAGAGATTATTCAAAATTGGGTTTACTTGAGCGAGCGAGCGGCATCGGCAATCGGGACAAGCTTGTGAAGGCATTTTGTAGTCATTCCTCCAACTATGTACTGTTGTAACAACAGTTAGGTAATATTAATATAATGCGATTGTCAAACTGAACCTTTGACCCCTACACGCACTACACCAGTGATGCCAAAGACGTTTAGGAAGAATTCCCCTTGTTTTCGAAATATCCCTTCACCTCTCTCAATTTCCCTCCGTCGTCCTAAGGTAGTAATAGGCTATTATACTGCGGGACGCTTCGAGAGGTATCACAAGGTTTGCAGGTGTCCTCCATGACTTTTGTAAACCCAAATGTAACTAAATTAACTCACAACCTACCTGAAGACCACTTTTTGAAGTGGCTAAAGGATAATTCGAAATCGTTTTGATGGAGGTTTTTTTGTGGGAGTTATCATCGTGCGCGCCGTGGAGGATGTTGCCGGTACTCCTGAAACATGGAAAATTACGAATTGATTTTTATCGTTTTTACTAGGTAGGTAGTAAAAGTAGTGCTAGTTAAAAGTAGGTACTATAGTAGGTACCTACTTTTAACTAGCACTACTTATAAGTAGTACTTTAAACAAAAAATTGATTTAATTGCACTTTTCTAGCGAGATCTGGTAGTGCAATCAAGAAAACACGTCAGACTTGAAGAAATTACGACAATCACTAATTAACTGAACACATAATCATATTATGAAGGGTGCCATATTAGGAAAACAGGGGGGTTGACAACAATCAGAGCTGATGATCAATCATATGCTGAGAATATCAAAAACTACTCGCCACTAAGTCATTAACAGGTGATTGCACCCGGGACAAAAAACTTTAGGTGACAGCCATTAAATGGCTGTCAAATTTTTAATCCCGCCGTTTTCGAGGTCGTTACTTGAATTTGCATTTGAAACACGTTGATGTCCCATTTTCACCCCGCCATTCACATTTTTGCCCCATTTTATGGGATTTTTTTTTTTTTTTTTTTTGCAAAATCACATAGGTTTTTGCAAAATCACATAGGTACTTTGTTCCAGGCGGCATACTTTGGTCCAAAAACGTAAAAACTTCAAACGTGACGTAATCGGTTTATAGGGGCAGGAGCCCATATTAAAGCCAAAATCATGGCAACATCCTTGGCAACTGAAACGTTTACAGCAGCAACATCTACTTATTACCTCTTAGTGATAACAATTCGTGATAGCGATCAGCTGTTTTTTGTGATAATCTTTGCCTGGATACTTTTGGTGCTACAGGTGGTTGAGAAGGGCAGTGAAGTTGACTACAGTACCTCTCGTGTTGATAATTTAATGGAGATGAAAATTCATTACTGGATTTTCACATTCAAATGATTTTTGTCGTCATTTTTCACAAAATATTGGTGGAAGGTAATTTTGTACCAGGAAGGCAGGGTACTTTGGTCCAACTGTAAGGTTGGATAAGAACACGTTTTTCGCATAATTATGATTATTAGTGCAATAAATTGGTGATAATTTGGATCTTTTTATTATTCCAAATGCCTAACAAACACAAGAGAAAGTTGGGGAGCAGGCTGTATCGCGATTACGAAAAATCTTTTTTTTCTAGGTTGAATTTCCATTTTTTGGGAGTTTCTAACATTCATTTCTACATCAATTTAGTCCATTTCTAGCCAAATTTTCATTTTAAAAGTTGTGGGATTTTCCTAAATTAGGATTTTTTACGACCTATTTGGTCAAATTAAATTTTTGATTTTAAAATTTTTGGGATTTTTGCAATGGAAGACAGAAATTTTGTTCTAAGTCACGGGTAGGTGTAATATACCACTTGGGCATATTATGTGTACAAGTTACCCTGCAAAAATAAGACTGTTTTACGAGCTGTGTTATATTAGCTTAAAGAATTAAAGTTTTACTCGTTCAAATTTTAACCATCTCATTTTTTTCAATTTTTCCACTTGCTCCTGGATCAAACAAAGTGAGGGGAATCTTATACATTGGTCCAAATACGAAAGTGAGTGTTTTTTCAAGGCAATTCGTGACTGGACCAAAGTATCCTAGCCCGTATGGAAACTTTGTTCCAAACTTGAACAACAACAAAATTATACACAGAGGGCAGATATAATTTTTTTGAGGTCAGAAATCGATTCAGCAGGTCCTAATTAGTCGGAAATAGTCATTAGAGTGGGAATTTTCGCCTTGTAAAGGTGTGGAAATGGGCAATTTCTAAAAAAAATTGCACAAGTGGACCAAAGTAACCTACCTTTATCTGGTTTTAGACCCCAACTCATGTATATATTCGTAATAAGCATTAACATTTAATGGAACGTTGGAAATTTAATTTCCAATAAGAACGTATTTTTTTTTTCCAGAATTTTTGGACTTTGGACCCAAAATTACACAAAAACACTAACAGTGGCCATAGTTCAAGAAAACATGGTGCTCCCGAGAAAACGGAGGCCATATTCGGATTCAGCACCTCAAAACACGGCGGTTTTTAGCAACGGGCCTAAAAGTCAACTTTTTTTGTTGACCTGTGTTATCACCAGAGACGAGTAAATGACATAAAATGGCCATATTTCGAATAAATGACATAAATTGCCAACATTCTGAATAAATGACATAAATCGGACGTTTTTGGGCTTTTCCCCGAAAATACGGCAGCGATTTAACGACGTACTGAAATGACATAACATGGTAATTTTTCGAATAAATTGCCGAACGCTTAGTTCTCATGATTTTAGAATGATTTTCCTCGTAAATTTCGTGAATTACTTGTAACATTATTATTGAAATAACTCGGCATTAGTACCTGTTTGGAACATTTATTTCCTTTTCTCCAGGTTTTACAATGATTTTGAACTTTCTAGGATAGCCAAAACTTGAAAAATAACTGACATGAAAGAGGTACTTAAATTAGGTATTTAATTTATAATTTATGTCGTTTATGTGGCGATTTATGTCATTTATAAATTTTATAAATGACATAAAATGCCCATTTAGGTCGAATAAGTGGCATAAACCACGAAAAATAAATAGCATAAATGACATGGAATAAATTACATAAATCGCAATAATAAATGTTACTCGTCTCGGTTATCACTCATCAGGAAGGATTAAATTTTGTGCTATAACAGTTATAGCAGTAGGTAGTAGTTACTGTACTAACAATCATCGCAGGATGGAACGCAGCGCCGCCCACTGACCTAAGTAAGTTGACAACACTTTTTTATTGCTCAATTTAATGGAGCAATAAAAATTATACCCAAGAAAACACTCAAACATCGGAGAGTCTTATGAGGCTGCCTAATAGCTGTTTTTAGAACCATTTTCTCTTTAAATGAACATCTGTTTTTAATTTTTGTGTCTTAAAATACCAAGGCATTTTATTTATTTCGATTGACATTTATTATGATCTAGCGCGAAGAAATGTTTTATTGAGAGAAAATTCCGTGTATTTCATTTTTTCTGTAACATTTCTTGGCACTTTTGTCGTTATGAAGGCAATGCAATTCTAGAGATCGTGCTTCTCTTGGACTGGGTCCAATAAAAATAGCGGTTATTAAATCCCTCACTACAAGTGATAATTAAATCGCAAAAAAAGTAAAAGGTAATTTTATTTTACGGTACCACCGACAGGTTTGTTACCTAACGAAATGAGTTCTGGCGTTTCACTTGCCCGAATTTCGACTAGAACCAACCAACCTGAATCTGAGGACTAATCCAACTTAATAATTTCAGATTTGTCTCAAAGCAAACACGATTGGTTATGGCTCAGGTCGGCTCGACTCGCAATCTGGCGGTTGTAAGTCGGCCAAAGCAATTGATGGAAAAAAAAGGAGCGCCGCTAGAGGAATCCCACTGAAAACGGAATGAGAAATTGCGAACGTGATGTGAAGAGGGTTACGTGAGGCCATCTAGCCGGGATCTCCCATTTAGGCGGTTTGGCGGAACACTTCTCACTTCTTTGCATGGGAGAAAAGCCGCTAATTCGAGGTGGAGAATGTGTCGGTAAACAGGAAATACTGTTTGTTTGGTTGAAATTGATCGTGAGGCATCTGATTCGCGATCCCAAAATTCTTATTTGAATGCAAGTCAGCTGGTGGACGGTTAGAGGGGAGTCTGACCTCCGCAACTTGAACTCAGAGTGGGACACACAGATAGGACACACGCACACAAACGTCTACACCAACAACACACACTTATTGGCGGGCCGGAACCCCCCAGTTATACTTAATTAAGCATTCCGCCTCGGCACATCTTGCGCTGATATTCTACAGTTCCCAACCCAACATTCTGCGCTAAAAGTTTCCTGTACACGCCTATTTTCTGCTTTGGATGTTCCCTACGAGCTATTCCTCATCTTCAGTGTAGGCCCAAAATTACCGCCTGTAGCGCGTTGCAGGCCGAACCCAATCGGAATCAACAAGAGCTTTGGAATCGGCAGAACTTTCCGGTGCAAATTTAATTAGCTTGTGGCATCCTGGACATATTTCAGTTGCAAAAAAAAAATCGAAAAACCTCTCTCATTACAGTTGATTTAAATCGGACACAAAACCTCGACTCTTGCAAATGAGGAAAAGTGAGAAGTGGCTGTTAATATCAGCTAAAAATTGGGATCAAAACAATATAAATTTAATCCAATATTTATAAAATCCAATGTTTGTGGATGGTTGGGTATGTCCGAACATCACGCCCAAACGGCTCAACGGATTTTTTTATACCTACTTGACGATTCTGATGACGAGAACTCACTGATCAGCTGAGTGAGCTAAAATCTCTTGTAATCGAGTTTTGCCCAAAATAACCAAAAAATGAAAAAAATCACTTTTTTTTGCAGCACTACATCAGATTCTGTGAGAATGAAGTTAACGTACTTGCTTCCTTGGAGGGGCAAGCCGGCTGCCATCACAAACTCCTTCGCGTGCACGTTCAAGCGGGTCCCATTCAACTGGTTGGGGTCCCTCTGATCTGTAAAATAAGAAGAAAATGATATATACAAAAACTCAGCAATGTATATGATGAGAAAGGTGATGAGAAAAGTATTTTTTTTTTTTTGCCAAGTATTCCCAGAATGACCTTTGACCGACTTTTAAAAGGGTCCCAGACCTGACCGCGCACATCGTGAGGGGCTTTGAGAGCTTCTGAGGCACCACAGGAGGTTTTTGGAGAGGATTTCGGACAAGGGCGGTTCACACCGTGTCCCACACAGTGGGGCTAGAGCGGCAATAAAAAAAACCTTTTCCGTACACTCTTGATTTCGATTATCTGGCTCAACATTCTCACCGTATGTATATATATTCTGTGGTTAATGTATTAACCTTATACATACGGTTAATACATTAACCACAGAATCCAGTTTCAGCAGGGATTTTTCCCGAAAATCAATTTTTGGAACGTAAATTGGGGCTCAAAGTAAAAAAAAAAAAAAAAAAAACCACAGGTAGCTTCGAGTCTTTGGCTAAAATTCAAGAAACATGGAACATGCTTTGCCTAGTAACGTTGCCAAGCAAAATTTCGTCACCCATCCTCGTCACCCATCTGCGTAACGTTTTTCGGTTAGTAAGTCCAAGGCAGCATGTTCCATGCTAAAAAAAAAAAAAAAAAACCCTGCAAATTTTACACTAGGGTTTATTATTCTTTGATATAGGTTACTTGTGCAGAAATTAAATTCTGTAAATGAAGAAAATAAAAAAAAAATAAAAAATTATTTTTATATCTCAAAAAAAGTTTTTTTTTTGTTTTTTTTTATTTTCAAAAATGTTTTTTTTTTTTTCAAAAATTATTTAGCTTTTACTCGAAAAATATTTAACCTACTGGGATCCTTCAAAAATCCCATTTTTAGCCCCATGAAAGGCCTAAAGATCGCCCCATTGAAATCGGATCGTTCCGGGACCCCCAAAAATGGATTCTACGTCCAAGAATACTTCGAAAACGACACCTAACTCGACTCCATAGCCCAAACCCTTCAAAAAAAGCCCTCCCGGACATTTCGGATTTAGAATGTAGACGGATTTAGAATGTGTATGAAACGGACAATGTCAAATTTTGAGCCCGATCGGAGTAGTCGACCCCCGTCGCGAAAACATAGGTGTATTATTCCAAGAATAATAAACCAAATTGGGTGTGAATTCAACTTCTGAGTCGATGAGGGTTATGTAAGAAAACTGTCAAACAGGGGGGGGAAATCCTTAATTTGTCTTCATGTTCTAGGATGCCCATCAATGAAACAAAGCCGCCAAACTTGAGGAAACATTTTTTTACCCGTTTCACGAGTTTTCCGCGCGAATTGGGAATCGGCAGAGCTAATAAAAAAGGTCCGGTTTGCTCCGAGCTGGGAATGGTATCTTCTCGCTACAAACACGTCAAGTCGAATTAAAAAAAACAAAAAAAAACCCTAGCCCAAAGCTGCCTTCCCCCCAGTCACAGCACACGTCCGAACTTCTTTCACTGAACGGGTGATTTAGTTCGACTGGAATCGAATTTTAATTGGGAGATAGGTTGCTGCTCAGAAATGTGTTTTTCTTTCTTTCTTTTTTTTCCGTCAAAAATAGTCTACTGGGGCTCTTTTATTTTGTAGAAATTTTCAATTTCAGGGTGTTCAATTGAATTCATTACTGTTACGCCTAACAGAACCCAGAACGCCCCGCAACCTGTTACGCGTTACAGAATTGAACCACGTGGGGTTCAATCAGATATCATTGGGGTGTTAAATCGAAATCATAAACTACCTGCGCTCTTATTTTTGGGTCAATTTTAAATTTTAGGGTGTTCAATCGATGCAAAATTTATTGCTCTACAACTTTTCTTTGTGTTCAAACTTCGTGGAAATCCTTGTTTGGCTTCGACGCAAAAAACAAGCCATCAATTGAATTGAATAGATGAGCGCAACCTTTCTGTTACTACGAAATATTACCGCGTCTTTATTGAAAGCAAAACCGTAACTGAGAATTCGTAACTTGACAATTCGTTGACGATTCGCCATCTTCTCGGGATCGGACGAATCTTCGACGACGGAGGTGATTTTGATAGCCTATAACCACCCCAGAACTCGCTGATCACTATGAGACCACCCTCATGAAAATCTGTTCAGCCGCTCGGGCGTGATGCTGTGATACACACAAAAAAAAAAAAAAAAAAAAAAAGAAACTTGCATACGAGTCTGCAACACATTGGGACATTTTATGTCTTTAGTCCCCACCACCATCACCCCCCCCCCCCCTCCCATTTCCTACCCCATTACGTGGGGACTTTTGAGAAGGATCATAGCGAAGAAATGAAATCTGGGGGACACTCCCAGACCCCCGGATTGTTAATGTAGTGATGGCGGAACATAACTGTGAACCATTTCGCAAACTACCACTTCTTCATTGCTGTTTTCAGTCTTTGCTGTGCTTGTGCGAAGTTTTTTGCGTAAACGATATTCTCTCGCCCGCTCCTTGTCTGAAAGTGGTGGTTGTCGACGTTTCAATTTCTTTCGCTCACGCCACTCGCGCGTTCGTTCTGTGCCTGATTTCGGAGCTGGCTTAACTACTGCCAGTTTCTTTCGCTCACGGTACTCGCGCTTTCGTTCGGTATCCGTTTTCGTCGGTTGTTTACGAAAATTGACACTTTTAATTTGTAAAAATCGCTCATACTTTTCAGCATCAGAAGTTCGTGAGGAGAACGACGTATCACGTACAAAATCTAAAAATTCTCTTGAATCCATAACGTGTTCAGTGAAATAAGTTGTAAAGACGTATATACAGACCACGCAACACGTTAATAACAGTTACTGCTATATGACCTGCGTAATGTACACCACGCGTATCAGTAGTTCAACACTACAACAATCATCAACACTTACAGCTAAGGAAAAACTAAACAAGTTCCATTTCCCTAGAAACGGCTTGGGACAATTTTCGTCAACAGTTTTCGTGACGATTTTTTTGTTTATGTGCCAAAGCGAAGACATAAAATGTAAAAAAAAAAAAAAAAAAAACACCAAAAAAAAAAAAAAAAAAAAAAGTCGAAGAGATGAGCGCACCTTTCCAAGAATAATAAACCAAAGATGAGGTGCAATTTTAGGTATAGGGACATGGGGTATATTCGGGATCTGCGTCAAATTTCGTATAATAATACGAAATTTGTACATACCTATTATGTACAAAGGTTTTCTGAGATTTTTTTTAATTTCAAAATATGGCCGTTCGGCCCCACTGTGCCCATGGGGTGTCGTTTACGAGGTACTTTTGGACTGGGAAGCGCCTTAAGGGGGTTCTAGACCTTTCCGACCTCACCGGGGGCTCTGCGAGGTGTCAAAGGTTCGGTTTTATGGACTCATGTTGGGTGTCGTTTGAGTTTTTTTTTTCTGTAAACTCGATTTGTAGGATCCCAACACAGCCAAGATTCGCATGTTCCGGCAGTGATTTAACTTAGGAGAAAGGACAAGATCCCAGATCGTGAACGGGGAACGAACCAGAATGAAAGTCCGCCTGACCGGGTGATTCTCCGGTTCGCACTCCCCCCCAAGTCCGTCACTTTCGGTCCGTCGGCCTTTCCAAGGGCGTCCACCGGGCAAGGATAACCGGTGCTTCTGGAGCGTCAATTGAGTCAGCTGAGGCATAAACAAACCTCACCCTAGCTGGGCACGAAATTGTCAGAATGAGCATTCCCATCAAAATTAGCTACAATTCTTTAATGAAGCGCTTGATCGGCGGACCCACTGGTGCAGCCCCAATTTAAAGATCAACTCAGCAAAGTTAAGTTCGCTTACCAATCGGAGACATCATCCACACAATTTACGCGAAACAACAATTATTTTAAAACTGTTATCACTTCACGGAGAAGTAATGCACTTCCACCACCGGCACTAAAGTGATTTGAAAACGAATCTTTTGATCAGCTTCGATGCGAAAGGATCGAAAGCTTTCGCTCAACTGAAGACTCAACAAACACGTCTTGTTAGCTCAGCAGGTTTCAGGATTTTTTTTCTTGCTATGGGTCACGTGTCCGATATCTTCTCGAGGAAAAGTTGCCGATTAATAAAGGAATTCTGGTTTATTATTCATGGAATAATACACCTATGTAATCGCGAAGGCGGTATTGACGACTGCTGGGAAAGATCGGCGAAAATGAACTGGGCTGCTCGAGATAACATCTCATAGTATCGCATATTATGCTATAATATCTCATAATATCGCATATTATGCTGGCCAAATGGCCACCATCAAAAGGCCACGGCGTTGTTAAAAAATAATAATAATATAATTCGGGGTACCTATTACTTCTATTGGCTTTGGGTCGCGTGTTCGATACCTTCTCGATGAAGACATCTTGACAGGAAGCATAGGGGATTAAAATACTACCGCGATAACAATTTTAGCTGTCGTATGTCGTAATAGACTTCACGGAAAATTGTCAGTTATGTAGTGCAAACTACATGCCCTAAGTAATAACTGATTCTTCACTGTCCAAATCACTCAGCCGACAAAAAAAAAACCAACTCAATTGACTTCGGGAGTCGTCCGGTTTGAATTGACGAGCGATTCATTCAACGGCTATTTTCGTCCACGTGGACCTAATAATGGGTCACCTGTAACCTGTAAAAATGGGTTTTCAAGTTCACGGGGCTTCCTGCGCAGTGGTTACATCATTATTACAGAAGCCATAAAACCGCCGAGCGCCCCGACGCCGTCGGCCCGTCAAAAGGGGCGAACAAAAATACTAAAAAGCAAAACAACAAAACGGAGGCAGTAAAGCTGGAAATAAAATGAATAAAACTCTACGCAGCGGTTCAGTTGGTTGACGTGGGTGGATGCTAACGTAGTCAAGTTCATCAGGTGATGAGTTGTTCAATTTGCCCACCAATCACAATAAATTTTCCATTATCAACATTATCTACCTACACTCATTTGCAAATTACCACTCATCGCGTAGTGTTCGTGTGAACGAAAAATCCACCAAAATCTCCAAATTAACAACGTGTACACACTAATGAGTTAACTAATTAGGTAGATATGTAGAGTGCGTTCGTTAGTGTTAATCTACTGCAGTAAATTCATTCCTAGAAAAGGTCTAAGTAATGACCAGCTGCTTTCAGTCGGAAATTGTGTCAAGCTATGCAGTGTCGTTAATCAGGAGACACGCACAAAACGGTTTAAGGATTGTTGGAACTGGTGGTAGTACAAGGATAGCTCGGTCATTCCACGAAAGTCCACCACTTTTCAGTCACTAGCACTTTTTTCAACTTACATTGCGACATTTTAGAAGAAAGAAAAAAAAAAAGGAAAAAAAAAACGCAGTTTGTATTAAATACAAATTTTGTAAAATTTAATTGTTAGCATACAATAGAGCTATGAAACCCATAGCATTTCGATGGTTATTTTTCCGAGAAAATAGGAGGAGAAAATCCTACTTGACGACAGGATAAGAAAAAACACAAGGTGGGTAAAATGAGCGCAGACATGCAGTGGTGTAAGTGTAGTAGGGGCTCAACCTACAGACAGCCACAGCTGTTAATAAGTACCCAGTGTTAGTAAGTACTAAGACTTCTAGTAGGTGCTCGACTAGAAACTGGGTAAAGTGGAAGATATATCCAATATATTGGGATGGCGGCTAGTGGAGTTTTCCTTGAGCTGGGGTCTGTGCTGTTTTCCTTGGAATTTTCAGCTGAATAGAATTTAAAGATAAATGCCTGCGAATCGTTTCACAGCCACCTCAAGGAAACCTTCACAAGCCCCCATCCTAATATCTTCCACTTTACCCAGTTCCTCGTCGAGTACCTACCAGAAGTCGTAGTACTTATTAACAGCTGTGGCTGTCCGTAGGTTGAGCCCCTACCACACTTACACCACTGCATGTCTGCGCTCACTTAGTAACTAGTGATAACGAACTTACAGTTTCAAACTAAAAAACAATTTCAACCGTTTCCCAGTTGGTTGGTTTCCTTGCGCTCGATTTACATGACCTATGTCCCCATAACGCAACATTCCTGCGCTCGTTTTACATCTGGATTTTATTGCCTTTTCGAGATTTCTCACCCCTCGTTCATTAATTGCGCTCGATTTACAGCCACCCCCCAAAAATTAATTTTTTGAGCGGAACCGCAAACGTGGCTTCTGAGTAGAAAGCTGTGTGACTGGCTACTCACTGACCAATGAAAAGCCAGACGGGAGGCTATAAGCTTACAAGTGGGTTATCTAAGCGCAGGTTAGATTGAGGGGTTTCAAGCAGATAACCACCACGCGGCGGAGAACCTCCATTAAATTTTGTTGTGATTTCATCCTTCATTTTTCGCCACGAAATAAACCATCATTTAATCATGGTAAAAAATCTAACGATTTTTCAAACGTTAAAAGTTAGGTTAGAAAGTTAATATTAATAATATTATCAATTGAAATGGATAAAATTTATATTTTTTTAATCCCAATTTTTCTGTTAGATTTTAATCAATATAATATATTATATTATAATATCGGTGCCTAATGGATTTAAAAAAATAATTGATTTTTCTATTTTAGAAAATCGATTAATCGATTACGGTTCCGACTTTTTTGCAGCACTACTGATCGGCTTCTTCTAGGGAGCTATAGTCGGGGATTTCGACGGTTTTGAGCCCCCCCCCCCCCCCCCCCGGAAAATCAAGTGAGGTGTAGTTTTTCCATTTCTCACACCTTTCCGCTCTCCCTGCTACGATTACTGGGAAAATCAAACCCAACTTGAATCCAATTCACAGCGTTTTCAGCTCCAAAATGATCTGAGAGCCCCAGTAAGAATTGAAAGGCCGTCGTAATAGGTACGTGAGCTAATACAACCCGGAGCTCTAATAAACACATCTGCATGTCGTCTATTCTGCGACCCACGTCTGCTGGATGACTCATTTAACAGACAAATGCCCCTATTCAGAGTCATTTGCAACTGCCCACCTCTGTGAAAGATCTCATGGGAAAAGCTAGACTAGCTATAGCGTTTAAATTATATAAATAAATTATTTTACACAACTTCAGGAGAATTTGCCTGAGAAGAATTTTACTCCGCTGACCAGAACGACAACGACTGGCGAAGCAACTACTGCAAGTCTAAATCAATGTTGGTGCCCGGTACTCACTTGGAGGTTTGTAGAGCTCCATTCCAGGTCTGACTCTGGTGCCGGTCATGTTGTTATTGGCCGTGATGATGTTGTTGTTGTTTCTCTTAGCGGTGACCTCCACCTTGTGATGCCCCTGTCTGCTCTGCAACAAGACAACGCAACCCATACTGACTTTAAGAAGCAGATTCCCGTCAAGTTGGGGGAAGGAGAAATGGGACAAAAGGAAGGAGGAAACCTAATTTGAATCAACGAGTTATTGGATATTGTGGCGCAAACCGCTCTTTTTTCTCTCCCGTAGAAAATTCACAAAGATGGGAAAAAAAAGAAGTCATGAGAGAGGCGGAACTTGTGGAAGACGTATTACCTTCTGATATGCAGGGAAGACATTCAGCGTTCACACGATCCAGTGAAAATTCCTTGTTCGCAAACTAGGGATTACTCAACCGAATGGTTTATATACAAAATAGACCGGAAAATAATTAAGGTACAGTCGAGTGATTTGTGTAATCTCAGAGAGATCCTCATCTTCGTGAGGAAGATAGACTTAACTGGAAATAGTTCAGGTAGGTATACCTAAAGAGACAAGCTTTCTAGACCTGCTGGTGTTGACACACTGGCAATATTGCAATTTTTTTTCTCATGCATTCTTTAATACCTGATGATAGTGATGGTGCTGAGAGCGGGCGGACCTCGTGACGGGGAATTCGACCTGCGTGTAGCTCCTCTGCAAACCTCGTCCCTCCATCTCCTGCAAGGATTAGCTCAAGTGAATTGTCTACAAAGCAACAAGCAGTGGATTCACACACTACAAGCACATTACGGCAAGCAGATTCGGCACTACGTGAGCGAGTTGCAACTTAAATACAGGTCCAAGAGCTACGTCTTGGAAAAGCTCAACCTCAAATATTGAACAGAAAGGACGAACCGTAATGTAACAATCGGGGGAACCGAACCACCCGCTGTGAATGTGGCTGAACTAGGGATGGGTATCGATGTATCGATGTTTCAAAAACATCGATGGTTTTTCTCAAACATCGATGTTTTATACATCGATGTTTACTCTTCGATGTTTTTTAGACATCGATGTTTTCCCCCCCAAACATCGATGTTTTTTCGCGAAAAAAAAAATTTTTGTTTTGATGGTCGTTTACGTAAAAATAGTAGATACTTTTATACCTGAACAATAATTATTCATGTTTTATAAATGCTTACTCGGTTGTTTATTATTTTTTTATAAAAATAATACTATAGGTACAGATTCAAGAAAAATCGATGTGTCGATCGAATAGTAGGTAGGTAGTTACCTATCTGATAGTAGGTAGGTATTTATCGGAAATCGAAAATTTCAATCAACATTAAATGTTGATTAAATTTTAATGTTGATTCGTTATCACTTGTCGTTATCTGTGTTCATGCGGCATCACTGCTGACACAAAAACGAAACAATCCCTGCTGAGCTCTCGCTTTACTTGAACGCTCCCAACGAAAACATCGAACAGAACACTTTGGGGTTTTGGATGGTCAACTGCGGGCAACTCTATCATTTCCGAAGTTGTTTTCAAGAATGAACCAAACGTAGCAACATCAGTTCCTTCTGAGAGGCTATTCTCTTAAGCAGGCTTAATTTTAAGCTCCTTGAGAAATCGTCTCTCAGAGGAACTGGCGTCAATTTTTTTATTTTTTTTATATTTTTTTTTTAGTTAATATCATTCTTTACTGACTTTTTTACTGCCTAGGTATTTCTTTTCATCGCTTCAAGTTTTAATGACTTTTTTTAGAATTTTCTACTAAAACTACAATGGAAAGAATTTTTTTTTCCTAACATCCCCCCCCCCCCCCCCCTTGTCATGCATATAAAACCATCGATGTATCGAAACATCGATGTTTTTTCTCCGATGTTTTTGAGACATCGATGTTTCTTTTTAAAAAATCATCGATGTCCAAACATCGATGTTTTGCTCATCGATACCCATCCCTAGGCTGAACTCGAAGTTCACTCATACCGTATGAGTCATACGGTAAAGTTTAGGGTGGCTTCAAGGCTTGAAGTTCAAGTTTAGGGTGGCTTCAAGCCACTCACCAAGACTTGCGGCTGGTGTCCAAAACTAAAGCCAAGTATTGAGCGATCTGCCCAACTTACACGGACACCACCGTACATCATTTCGTTGATTGAAGCATGATTGATTGACTTGCCACCGTTCAGTTTGATCAAACATTTTCATTCCCCTTTGTCAAACAGCTTTAAGCAACGTGTTAACCGAAGCAGATGGAAACGATGGATAGGACTACTACGGAGATGCTCATGACATTTTGCAGAGCTGTGTTTATAGCGCAGGTCTTCGAAACTAGTGATATTCAGCCTTCGTGAATAGTTCACGAATTATTGGCAGTTTCCTAAACCAATTTTTGACCACTTTTACATGTTATTTCGTTTAGGACGTCCCCCACAGTGAAACCCTCCGAGCAAATCACTTTGAAAATGTAAATTTAGTGAAAAACGCCTGTTGGGGGATTGACGGAGTGTAAGCACAGGAAAATTCAATGGCAATTTTGGAAAGGTGGGTGGGTCTCAAACATCCAATTGCATACGGACATAATAATGGAAAAAGTCGTCATGAACGAAATTAATCACATGTTTTGGTCAGTCCCTCACTCGATTGAAAGGTGGCACACGAACGATCAGTAAACTATCCCCAGCTTTTTTCATCAACTAATTACTCGAAAAAGTCGGCGTGGACGGGATTTATCATGGCGAACATGGTTCATCACATGGGGTAACTTTTCGAAAATCGATGGGGTTGAGGGACTGAAAAAAACCAACCAAAATCAAATTTCACTAGTGCCCAATGTTCATAGAAAACCCATCTTTTGGGAGCCATTATAGCTTTTGAAAGTATTACGATTTTCACTAAGATTAATTGAATTTATCTTTTCGGGTGTAGAAGGCGTACGTTTGAGGGGCTGGTAAGCGAAAAAAAACGAAGGAACAATTGTATTACGCGCTCGTTTTCTTAACTTTGACAGTCCAGAGCAGTTCGTCGAGGGAGGCAAACTGAGCAACGCGTTCAGTTCCTTCATCACCATTTGTGAGGGACTGACTAAGTGACCTTGGGACATGACTCGTTTGGATGTTTCTACCTACTTTTCTAATATTTAACAACAACAAAAACAAAAAACTCGTCTTTTCACTCATCCTCAGGGCAGACGTCGGACCGTAATATCCCTAGTTTTGGAGATTGCTGAGGTAGGAAGGGAGTGGGAACATAGATGGGTGGAGCCAAGAAGCCAAGGCACCTGGTTCGTATATAATGGAAGAAATGACTGCCCAGTAACTTGGTCGAATAAGCTTAAATATGACCCCTTGGTTTTAAACCATAGATGTATCGAGTGCAGCTATTGAAGGCAACCTCTAGTTTCATACTGCAATGAGAATTTAGGGACAGTGCCATTCATATGTGCACGTATGAGCAGAGGTAAAATCAACGATTTAACCATCTGGGCATTGGATTATTGGTGGTGTAAAAAATGATAGCTTCCTAGGCGAGTGCAGCGCAGCTCCTCTGACATATCACATCGACATGTGCATCCCAGGAGAGATCGTACTGCAGCAGAAGGCCAAGGTTTTTAACCGTGTGACTGTATGGAATGGCGGCGGACTCAAGGAGAATGGAGGGTAAAACAGAAATTTTGATTTTGGACCGTGAAAAGATGATGGCTTGAGTTTTACTTGGGTTCAATTTAAGAGAGTTAGCTGTAGCATAGGAGATGATCCAGGCAAGATCACTATTCGCCTTAGTAATGCTAACGTCCAGAAGATGGAGAGGGCAAGACTGATATATTTGGGTGTCATCAGCATATTGGAGACAACTTACATATTTGAGGTACGAAGGAAGGTCATTCACATAGAGGGAAATTCCGCCAGCCCTTAGTGGAATCACCGAAAAACACATTCTGTTCTCCGTTGGTTTGATCCTTGATCATAACAGTAATAATCCGGGGGTCTGGGGGTGTCCACCAGTACAACGGTAAAAATGGATTTAACCAAATCTACGTAGGTAATCAAAAGCGGCCCCACACAATTTTTTTAGTGACAGAATTAATTTTTGGAGAATTCACACCAAAGAATAATTCCCCCATGGTCTATTGCCTCAATTAGTTCGAAAACAACCATTTTACTCCCTCGCCGTTGCTCTTCGAAAACCGCTCAACGAAAAGCGTTAAAAATCGTCACTCTCAGCCCCGAAAATCGTGACGCGAAGAAACTACGATGTATTGAGGTAGATCCTATCATGTAAATAGCGGGGGGGCGGAAGTACGGAAGTTGCGTAAGGTAAATTAGTGAAGAATGCCTTAAACAGGGCCCCCACAGACACACCTTCTCCCACCGCAACGATTACCATCCCGAACCCCAACGAGCCGCTCCTAGCCGAAGGAGAGTGTTGGAATTTTTCCCAAACGATTATTTTTTCCCTTGAGGGAAACGGGATCCTAATCCGTGAAACCATTCATTTAATCTAATATCACGCGTTGGTGCTTTCACGCTACGACTGTTAGACCGTGTGTAATGAGCAGGTGCTCTTATTTACAAGCTGCAACTGTCCAAAAGGACAATAATTCGTATTCAAGCAGATCATGGCATGTTCAAATAACATCAACAGTTCACAAATGATACAAACGTCAATTGGTTTCAACTGCTTTTAAGAGGAATACATGAACAAAAAAGACATGCAATCATAGTCCAGTTATTAGTTTGGAATGGAAAAAATATGTGAAGAATTTTTCTAGACGGATCTATACGTTTTTGGGAGTGCTGATTGCGAAAATTTGGTTATCTACTAGATTCGGATATGGCTTCACCATGAAAAGACGAAAAACCATAAAATTTCTGCACTTTGTTTGGTTTTTCACCTATAACTCGGATACCATGCCTTCTAGCGACATAGCTACTCTATACGAAATTGAAGCTGATTACATTTCTTATAAAATGAGACTAAGAACGTCTCACTAGCTTCTTTCCTTTAGCCGCTAGAGCGCGCTGACGTTTGAGCATTTTTTCAACCAAAACCAAAATCTTCGTATTCCTGACTTCCGAAGTCTATTATACACCACAAACGGTGCCTCAAACCCCCACGTAAGGTACTCTGACAGCCCCCCCCCCCCCCCCCCCCCCCACCGACTTACCGTTTTCACGATATAGCTTTTTGAAAGTAATCGATTTTTCCAGAAAATGTCAACTTTAAGTTTTAGTCAATTTCAGACCTAAATTACGGCAAAAGTTTATTCTACAACGGTATTCGTTTCGGGTGAACTCTCAGGAAATCTAATTACCTAGCTTTCATTTGAGCACTAGTGGAACTCTGAAGGTCAAATAGGAACCGAGAAAACGAATTTAAACCAAAATAAGAAACGCAAAATCGTCACGTTTTTCAGAACGTTTTCTACTGAAGATCGGAAACTATTGGCCCGATTCCAGATTTCCTTTTTTCTCGTGAAAGCTGATTAAATTTCCCATCGCAATCATTTCACGTAAAATTTTGATTTGAGCTTCGATAAGGGAAGGGGAAGCATGGCAAAAAATGGCTAATTTTGACAAAAACGTGTTTGTTCGCACATTTTTGCCCATAACTCGGGAACGGTTTGTCCGATCTTGATTATCTTTTTTTCTGGCGAAAGCTGATCAAATTTCATAAGTGGGACAGTAAATAACATTTCTGTTGAGACAACAAAAGTGACATTAGTATTCGTCGGAAAAAGGGGAATTTGCAATTTCCCCTGTGAATACCTATTTGTGGAGACATTTTACGGGCTTTTCCTGATATCTCGGAAAATCCTAATATCAGGAATGAAGAGGAGAATTAAGATCGGACTAACCGTTCCCAATAGGCAAAAATGTGGGTAAAAACACGTTTTTGTCATAATCTTCCATTTTTTGCCATGTCTGCCCCTCGCTTATTAAAGCTCAAATCAAACTTTCACACGATGCCATGGGGAATTTATTCAGCTTTCGCGAGAAAAAAAGAAATCGTGAATCGGACTTTTGAACACCTAATTACTGGACTATCAACCGAACATGATCATTCACATTTTCGTCTCAACGTACCTTCATCAATTTAGTCATGATTAAATGGTAGAGTTAAAACTTAGTTGGGCTGTGGGCTGCTGCTGCCCACTCGGCGGTTTGCACTGACGGTATGTGACCTTTGCTTCCCACTCGGTTATGAAATCTCTTGGCGAGCTTCGGGCTCACCAAGAAATCCAGAAAAAAATGTGAGCTATTCGCCAATTACGTAACGTCGACGTTATAAATCGTGCGATGCGACAAATGGCATGAAGCGACAAAAAGGTGATGAGAGAATTCACACAGTGAAGTTACCGTCGGAAATGTCATCTGTAACGTGATATACGAGTATGTGGAAGGAGTATTGGATTATAAGATGGTTTCAAATGCCAATCGACAGATCTCCATTGAAGCACTGTGATGAAGAAAACTATAATTTTGATTCGCTCACATCGAATCATAATCAATTTGATAGCGTTTTTATGAGGTGATTCCAGATGCCGTCACTGGAAACGTTCGGAGCTTATCTGGCCATATGGTCAACGGTATTCAATCGGTAAAACAATTAAATGCCTTTTAACTGCCAATTATGACGTCCAGGGACCCCACCCAGTGAAATTATTAAAATTCCTCTACCCTTCAGGATATTAGGGGATTTGAAAACAATAGAAATGATGAGACTCTCGAGTGCATTGCAACACAAAAGAAGACGACAATAGGTTATTAAGTGCAGGCGGGTGTCTCGGTTGACTCGGCAAACAGGAGATCCCAACGGGGAGCCCGCCCTGAATACACAAGCCGGAGAGGTACGGAAAATATACTCGCGCATTTTGGAATTTAAGAGAGGAATTTCGGCTGTGTTAGCTGCCAAACAACGAGGAGACAAAGAGCCATCTGCTGGCAGTAGACAAACAACCGAGAGTCATAAGAGTGCCTTGTTTGTGTGGATGTTGGAAGGCCTTTTTTAGGGGGCATTTTTGATTTCCTGATTAGGGCGAATAATTTTCATTTACTCGATTTTTTTTCTGAAAGAACTTCATACGTTGAAGCAGTAACAGTGAGTTCTGGGCGATTCGGGCTTCCACGGTGTAATTAAAATTTCTAAGACTCTTTCGAAATTTTTAATTTTTAAATTTATTTTTCATATTCATTGTTGTCATTTTATTAAATAAAATTTTGTTCAGATAGGTACTGAGGCCGCATGGGTCACACACTACCTATCGTTTAATTTGCCCGCCCGCCGTTCGCGGTTTAGTCGCGGGCCACGGGAAGCGTCAACGTCCGCGGTGTGATTGGAAGTCCAGATTCTCTCGCAAGCGGGAGCACCGCTCATTACTCGGATGGTCCCAATCTCACCGCCGACTTCGTCATTTCACAGGACGTATTACTTTTATTGAGGCATCACAATGATACCACGCACTGCATTTTTTATTGGACCCCGAGGACCAGGCCCTCCCTGACATCGTCTGGGGAAGCCAGGTCAGCGGATCCAATTTTTACGCGCGAATCCGTTGCCCGGGCAACCTTTGTTGGCACTACTTTAACATTCGCCCTACAGGTAGCAATTAAATGTTCTCATTGCTACTCGCACTTAGTACCTTGTTTGTTACTATTTGGGCACCGTCTTGGGCAGTAGGCAATTTTTAAAAATCTGAATCGTTTACAAAATACTCGATCCACCGAGCTGTCCATCTAGTTGTGCCCGCAAGGTTTTCATCCCGATCACCCAAACCCGTGGGGCTCCATGGGGCTAAAATGGGGCTGCGGAAGTGGTTTTTGGTGGGTTTCAGCTGTGGGGTCGAGTTAGGTGTCGTTTTCGAAGTATTTTTGGGCGTAGAATCCTGTTTTGGGGTCCCAGAACTGTTTAAAATGTGTGACTTTTACAAAGGCCATCGCCATGAAACAAGATTATCAGCGACTAAGTACGTTAAAAATAAGTCAATGTGATTCAAGTGAGAGCGGCATTTGATTGAAATCAAACGACGATTCAACTTTGCCAATATCCTGGCTGATGTACAGGGAAACGCTCTTTCTCGTTACCTACTGGGTTTGAAAAATAATAATGTTATCGAAGTTGAATCAAATTCAATGTGCACTAACAACAATGATTGGAGATCCAAGCACAGATTTTGGTTTAATATTCATGGAATAATACACCTATGTCATCGCGACGGAGGTCGAAAATATTTTGATCTAATTGATCAGAATTATTCTGCTCGGCCCCAAAATTTGACATTATCCGTTTTAAGACACGTAAATTCCAAAAACGAAATGGCCGTCCGCCGTCTGAGCCGTTTTGGGCAGTTGGATTTTTTTTTTTTTTTTTAATCTGAAATTTTGACAACATACGTCTGTTTGGGGAGTATCTAGTTGTGCCCGCAAGGTTTTCAGCCCGATCGCGTGGGGCTAAAAAGAGGCTAGGGGAGGGGTTTTTGAAGGGCTTCTGCTTTGGGGTCGAGTGGGGTGTCGTTTTAGAATTAGTTTTGGTCGTTGGATCCATTTTTGGGGGTCCCAGACAGATCCGTTACCACTGTGGGCGGTGTAGGGGGGATATCATGAGGCTACAAATGGGATTTTTTTTTTTTTCAAAAATACAACTAATTTTTGCGCTATTAGCCTAAGAATGACAAACCCTTGTGTAAAATTTGCAGCGTTTCTTTTTTGTCCCGTGTAATTGGCTGATCAGGTGCACACAGATATTTGCTTTTAGTTATGAAGTGGATATTCGATCATCAAACTCTACTCTCACCACAGCATAAGCTACTTTCAACACGTCAAATTGGTTCTGAAGAAGGAGCCCTCATCCCGCCAACATCCTCCACAACACGCCCAGCCGACCAAATTAAATCTTCACAACGTTCGGCAAAATTTCAAAAAAACAAAAAAACAAAAAAAAAAAACACTGCCACCAGTCAAAATCAACTGCGTCACAAATAATCACCCGTTGTACAATCTGGACAAGTTTGAAGTCACGTTCTGAAAAGCACCAACAAGATTTTGGAGGTGCTGAGGTGAAGTGCCGCAGATCAAAGTGCCCCAAAGTCACGTTGGAAGTTCATAAACTGTGGATTTTTATCATCATATCCTAATATTCTAAATGGGGCACTTATTGTCGGAATGGGATTTTCTTTCCTGTTTACATGACAAAATTAGCCAAGTAGGTAACAGAATATAAACAAGTAAGTTTGACGTCGCACGCGTGGGTTATATTTAGTCAGAAGGGATAAAATATCCTCAGTGCATCGCAAATTGGAAATTGCGCCTTTGGTACAAAGTTGAGTGAATTCATTCAGAAGAGAATCCGACGTATTGCTGCATTGTGCTATTAGAAATTTCTACAGTGCTGTTGGGAGCGGTGTGGTTTTTATGAACACTTACCAATTTTATTAGTCGATCGGTTGTTGAAGATTTCGTTGACTTTACTCTGGGCAAGTCTTTTTCGGAATTTCGCTGTGGGAAGAGAAAAAAAAGTCACAAATCACGTTGCTTATCACATAACAAAAGGTGGGAAGTGTTGGATGTGAACTTGGGCACAGTGTGTGTTGGACTGTAAATAGTTTGGGAAGGATGTATATTTAGAATGCATCTCGGTAGACCTCCACTCTGGTTCACTGGGGCAACCAACTCAGGGGGATTTTTCTCTAGGAGGGATTTCGTGAGGGTTGAAAAAAAGATAAATAAATAACCGGCGGAAGGGGAAGGGGGGTATTTTTGGTCACCTTATTTCATAGCGTCGTTGGGATTTTTTTTTTTTTTTTTGGAGGTCCTCCGAAAGGGGGATGAGGAAGGTGGGCCGCGCCCGGAGTTCGCCTGTCCGGACGTTCGCGACACACCGCCAGACCGCGGCACTGAAGAACCCAACTCGACGAGGGCCCCCCCTGACATTCTGAAATCCCCCACTACGTACCCACCCACCAATTCTGCCAGAGCGAACTGGCGAACTCGTGTCGAACGTAGGTGAGTCACCGCGACAGCCTCAATCTTGACATGACTTGGCTCGGGTTGATATGCTCGATAAAATCACCAAATATACCTACTCGAAAACAACTGTTTTAAGCTCTATTGATATGCTCAAAAACCCCATTACGTCAAAGATTTTATTGATTCAACATAATATGTTTATTATATTATAGTTTAGACAATATGATTCAAAGTTCAAAAATAATTGGCAAAGAAGTACCTAAAGTGTCCACAAAAACTACAATATTGGCGTGATTCCTGAACATAGAAAAGAAAAGAATAGAAAAACGCTGCAAATTTCACACAAGGGTTTATTATTCTTTGATATAGGTTACTTGTGCAAAAGTTATTTCTGTGTCAATAACAAAAATTAAAAAAAATTTTTTTTTGGGGATTTTTTTTTTTTTTTCTTTCAAAATTCTTTATTTTTTACTCGAAAAACATTTTAAATGTCCCAGGAGGTTAAAACCTCCTGGGATCCTTCAAAAATCCCATTTTTAGCCCCATGAAAGCCCTATAGATCGCAACAGTGAAATCGGATCGTTCCGGGACCCCAAAAAATGGATTCTAATTCCAAAAATACTTCGAAAACGACACCCAACTCGATCCGATAGCTCAATGCCTTCAAAGACCCCTCCTATAGCCCCATTTTAGCCCCATAGCGCCCCACGGGTTTGGGCGATCGGACTGAAAAACCTTGCGGGCACAACTAGATGGTAAACCAAGTATTTCGTCAAAATTTCAGATTTAAAAAAAAACTCCTACGGCCAAAAACGGCCCGGACGGCGGCCGCCATTAAATTAAATCCGAAATTTTCGGATTTTGTCAAACGGATAATGTCAAATTTTGAGGCCGATCGGAGCCGTCGACCCCAGTCGCGAAAACATAGGTGTAAGTATACACTTTTGGAATAATATATTATTTCAAGAATAATAAACCTAAAGAGGGTCCGAAAAGAAGCAAAAATTAAATTTTTGAAGATTTACTCCATAATATGGAGTAAATCTCCTCATATTAAGAAGCAAAAATTAAATTTTTGAAGATTTACCCCATAATATGGAGTAAATCTCCTCATATTATGAAGCCTACCTCTCCTAGTTGATCGCGTCAACAAATGTGAACAGTAACGATGTTTTGCAATAGTGTTACTGATTCCTTGCTCAAGGGATCAGCAACACGATTGCAAATAATCGCGTACAAGCGATGTCCTTGGAAGTAGTCGGAAATTGATCAAATTTCGATCGATAATCGATAATGTCGGTTTCAAAAACTATCGATACTTCATTGATCGATGATTAGCGATTACTGTCGATATTTTCCCCCAGATAATCGATGGTCGTCCGTCAAAGTCCTTGGAACAGATCGGTTTGAAATCTCCGCGCTACTCTGGCGGAACAATCAGGAACTACGGGCGGACTTTTGTCTCCCGCGCAGGCGCACTTTCGCTCTCAACGAACGAACTCCGAAAAATAAAAAAACCGTATGCAAATCGAAAAAAGCCGCATTTTCCGCCAAATCGCTGTTTCCGATAAGTTTGAAATTTCGTTAGCGTTTCCGTCACTCCAACAGATCTACGGAAAAAAGTGACTCGTGTTTGAATCAAGAGCGACATATCTGAAAGATCCCTGTTTTTACTCTCGTTAACCGTGATCTCAGAGTCTCCCTAAATTATGGATAGTTTATTTGTTGGCCTTAAACGTCTTTATCATACAGTATAAAACTTCAATGTTATTAAACATGCTACCGCCCAAAATACGCGGAAAAGGATTTTGAATCAAACTTCCCTCCAAAACTTAATGGCCTATCGATTTTTTTTCTTTTGTATCTCTGCCTGCTGAATTAATTGTTTAAATTTGTTGATTCAAAATTGCGGTTCTTTTTGTGAAAATTACTTTGATGAATTGAGTGAAAATGTTAAATAATTTGTTTGGAAACGATTATAACTTCACAAGACGTTGAAATGAACCGATTTTGTACTTGACCTGTTTACGTTTACGTGTTCGTTTCTTGTTCAATTTGTGATTTCAAGAGTTTCGGATTGGTTTGGGTTTTGATTTAATTCGGTCGGTGCTAAGTTGAACGAGGTGGGTTTTTAAATTATAAAAACCATCGGGTGATTTCCACCATTTTGAGTGTAATCTCCTGATGATCGCCCGGTTCAAGGTGGCAGTGCTTCATATTGTTTTAATTTTCATGGCCATAGATGCCAAGCTTTTCTTGTTGGTTGTTACTCTTGTTTACTGGTATCAATGGAAGATTTTGTTGTGTATGCGGGTTTTGTGAGTTCGTTTCTTGAGTGCGGAAAGTTTATAAGTTAATTATGGAGGATCCGAAATAGTCAATTACTTAGGTGAGTGTGTTTATCCGAGTATACCTAACCCATGTCCGAGGGCGTTCTCTAATAACAAACCATTTACCGCTATTATCGTCGTTCACGGGGGTTTATCGGGGGGGTTGGGATTTGAAATTGTGCCGGGGATTGTTTCGGGGTTGGGCGGCCTTTGGGGGATTTGGGGAATTTCGGTAGGAGCCTGGTAGGCCTCCCCGAGTACCGAGTCAATGGTTGCCATCCAGGCAAACCTCCGATCGTATCGAATTAAGAACCACTTTGGAGCGTTTTATATTTTAAAATTCGGTCCCTTATTATATTGAGCACAATCGCTCTGCCAATTTTGGGCGTTTGAGCGGTTCCAGAACGGATTTTCTTCTCCTTCCAACTCGGAACAGTTGTCAAATGGCCAGTTTCCTTGAGCGTTTAAGCTCCATTTTGGTTCACGTCGGCCCCGAGATTTTCCCCGTCGTTTTTTTCCGACCGCCTTCCCGACGTAGTTTCCGTCAAACCCTTCCGTTCCTACCGACTTCCCCGAAAAGAATTTAAAATTCCTCTAAATTCCCCCATCCTCAAACCCCATCCATGCTGAATCGATGATAACCTATTTGCACAGGGGGGGCACTAATTGCACGTCTCGTTTCGAATGTCGAAGAAGGCCTTTCTGTAATTCTCCGGAACCCGAAACCGTCAATTTGGTCGGAAATTTCATTCAGTGTCCGTCGTATTTTTTAAAGAATTATTTCTAAAATCCTTCAAATTCGAGGGTTACACACCCCCTTAGCGGGCGTATAAATAGTTGCTGCCCCATTCTGATCTTCCCACCCCCGACGGAGGATTATCGCCTTTCGTCACCACAAAATGGGCCCCTTTTCTCCTCTAAATCTTCTTATATTACAAATTACATTATCTGCAGGCTGTACAAAATTCAAATTTTGTGTTTTTACAAAATTTGAATCATCGGTAGGTCATTTCCTGCCAACGAACCTAATTAGCGTTGAAGATTTCAGTAGCTCGTTAAAGTACCGAGTTCATTCTTTTCTGCTTGAAATGTTCACCTTTGGCTCTTTTCAACACCCCAAAATTGCCTGACGAACTGCAGCCGATCCCGATGGGTGTCTTTTTTCGTGTTTTCCGGTTCGCTGAACGGACGGTAATGTTTTGTAGATCCGACGTGATGCAGCCGGTTCTTTATTCACGCATAATTTACTCTCCTAGTTGATCGCGTCGTCAAATGTGAGCAGTAACGACGTTTTGCAATAGTGTTACTGATTCCTCGCTCAAGGGATCAGCAACACGATTGCAAATAATGGATGTCCTTGGAAGTCGGAAATTGATCAAATTTGTGATAACAAATGTTTATTTTGTTTTATTACTCTTATAATAATACAGCTATTATATTTGTGCACGCAAGGTTTTCCGCCTGATCGACCAAACCCGTGGGGCTAAAAAGGGGCTACGGGAGGGGTTTTTGAAGGGTTTCGTCTATGGGTTGAGTTAGGTGTCGTTTTCGAAGTATAATAAGACGTAGAATCCATTTTTGAGGATCCCAGAGCCATCTGATTTTTCCATGGGGCTTTTTTGGGGCTACAAAATTTAATTTATTGACGCTTGTGAAAGATGTCAGGAAGCAAATGAGGTGTCGTTTTCCGAGTAATTCTGGATGCACAATCCATTTTTTGGGGTCCCACATCTGTCCGGACGTTGTACAGGATATTTTTTTAAATTAATTTATTTTGTTTTATTATTACACCATGTGTTCCTGACGGGGGTAGAAAATTTTGAGCCCGCATGGTTTTCAGCCCGATGGACCTCACCCGTTGGGCTCTGTGAGGCTAAAAAGGAGCTACGGGAAGGGTTTTTGAAGGTTTTCGTCTATGGGGTCGAGTTAGGTAACGATTTCGAAGTAGTTTTGGACTTGGAATCCATTTTTTTGGGTCTCAGAACGATCCGTTTTCACCGTGGGGCTTTTGAAGGATGCCAAGAAGTCGAATGAGGTGTCGTTTTCCAAGTTATTTTGAACGCTTGATCCATTTTTCAAGGTTCCAAATCTGTTCAAACATTGTACTGAAAAAAATTATTTTTTATTTTTCAAAAACATTTTTCGGCGACAGAAATAATTTTTGCACAATTCTCCTACCTGTATCAAAGAATAATAAACCCTTGTGTTAAATTTGCGTCGTTTTTTCCGTTTAATTAATCTTATTTACATAATTGAAATGAATACACGTACCTACACTTCAATTGTAACTTGCATTGTACGCATAACTAGCTGATTGGCGGGGCGGGGGGGGGGGGGGGGGATTTGGCTTTTAGTTGGTTTCCATGTTGCACATTCGGAAAATGCGTTATGTTTTTTCAAACTACATTTTCTGTCTTCTCCCTTCTATTGTGGGGCTGGAAAGGGGCTCTCATGGGGGGTCAAGGATTTTGGCTAGGAGGTTGAGTGAGGTGTAGTTTCGGAAGCGATTGTGAGTCTTTAAATCGATTTGTCGGGCCCAGGCTCGTCAGACTACAAAGTGACGCTCTCGGGGGCTGCTGGTGTTGCCGACAGAGGCGTCGTTTTTCTAGTAATTTTGTACTTTCAGATGATTTATTGGGGTTACAGTTCTGTACGAACCTGGTGGGGCTCTGTGTGTCTTTTAAGTGGCTTCAGCCGAGGTTTATGCCAGGTTTTGGTTGAATCGGTTTATGGGACACTCTGCCTTTTCCGACGTTCTGTTGTCACTAATCAAATTTGATGTTTTATTTTGTAGTTAGGCATTTTCTTCATACTTGGAAGAATACAACGAAGTGAAATAGCGATTTTTTGTGAAATATCGAAATGAGTATAATATCGATTTTTTAGATTTATTCTGGATTGGACCTTAAATAATATAAAAATAATATAATAAATATACTTAAATAAAATAAAATCGAAGCAGGTGGTGAATTCCTGGCTTGGTGGTGGGGAGAGGGGGGGGGGGGGTTACCACAAAACCAACCAAGTAAACTTCTAAATTCACTAAACAAATCCGCGTCCTATTTCTAATTCATAATTCGATAATTTTTGAGTATTCATTGGGTTGTTCCACAATGTCTACTCTCGTGCTTACAAATTTTAAGCACATCTTTCAACTTGACAATTCCGCTTATTACGAAGGTCTTTATATCACTGGCGAGTCCGTTGCCGGGTTCACGAGGTTCTTATTACGTTGGCCGATTTAATGAATATTCGTTTTTCGGGTCACGGGGGTCCCTCGAAGCATGAAAAATTAATGAGAGGCCGGTCTTTTTCTCTAACTGTTTTTGATCAGCGCATGTCAGCCGTTAAAGGATGCCCTGGTGTTATAAGAGATTCTCAAGCTCTGATGGCGCCAACCTGCGCATACTGAGATGAATGATGTTTTCGTAAAGAACGTAAATGAGAGGGAAAGAAGAAAAACGTTTCGTAGTTGAGTTATGGCTGAAAGTTTAAACGAGAAAACAGAGAGAAGTTCTTGGAAAACATGTTTGCAGAGGTGTATCGATTTGTTTCGGTTCCATATTTCCAAAACATCTTAATTTGTCCTTTGGTTTTAAGAACGAAATTTGAATGATGCGTAGATTAAAATGAATCAAAAACGCTGCGCAATTTACTCAAGTGTTATTTTCTTTGATATGGTTTAATGATTAACAATCTATCTATTAAATTGCTAAAAATGGATGTCTGTATGTATGTTTGTTTCAACATCACGTCCAAACGGTAGAACCAATTTCCGTGCGGGTGGTCGCAAATTGACGAGCGAGTTCCAACTTATGTAGATAGTAGGCTATAGTAGATTTCGCGAACTCTCTTTCTTCATCGTGAACGAGGCTTAGCGACGAAGGTGGGGGGGTAAAAAAGCGTCGTTACTAGGGATTACTAGGGAAATAGTTTTAACGCCGAAACTTTTGGCGTGTGTTTTGAACGGTTAATACGAGCTTTTCACGCTGATTTGTACAAGTACAAAACGATTTCTGTGCGATAACCCTCTCGGAAGTTATTCGAAGATCGTCGGTAGGTGGGAAGTGTTCAGTATGCATGTAGTAATTTTGAATTGAGCGCGGGTTTCTCTCCCGCCCGTCTGCCATATTGTATCGGCCATGTTTTCTTATCGATAAGCGGTTGTGCCGGCGGCATGTTCAGTATGCACGTAGTAATTTTGAATTGAGCGCGGGTTTCTCTCCCGTCCGTCCCGTCCGCCATATTTTATCGGCCATGTTTCTTATCGATAAGCCTTGTTGTTGCACATAGCGATATAAAATTGTTTTCAAAACTTTTATAAATAACAAATAAATTCAATCCACTTTTACCGGTTGCCTTATGTATCCTCATGTACAGGAAGGTACAAGTTTCTTTTGCGAGCCTTCGTTTCGAGGTATAATACGTGGTACTATAAAACGAGGTATAAAAACGTGGCCCTTGCCTTGAAGTACCTATCACAATAATTGTGAGACTTCAAGGCAAGAACCACGTCAACAAGCGTTGTTACTAAGATAAATAATTTATCTCGTAATTATTACGAGTTAAGTTACGAGTTGATGGGATGCTATGGGTGAACCATCGACTGCATTTTTGATTGGTGATAGACGGGAATTTGATACTTCACGTCAAGAGACGCGTCAACAAGCGTTAATAAGAAAAATGACGACTTGGCGGGTTGCTACGGATGTTCCAAGTGAGGCAAGGGTAGCATTATTGATATGGGGTTTTGCGGAATAACGAATTTCTCTTCTGCTCATCCCAGAGCGCTAAAATTCGGTAAGGGTACAGCTACTTAAGGATCAATGGAAGTGAACCTACTGACAGGTGATTTTTCCCTCTCTCATTGTACGGGCCTTCGATTTGAAATAGTTTGATACTTCACGACAAGAAACGGGTCAACAAGGTTGCGTTCCGAGTTGGGAATGGGAATTTGGTATTTGCTATTTCGTACGGGTGTCCCAGCGAGTAATAATGACAATTATTATTGTGCAAAAATATTTCTGTACAATGGACAGATAGGTAATATAATACATATTATGGGACCTCGAAAAATGGTTTATGCGTCCGGAATAATTTTACTTATTACATTTAATTAATCTTAATTATTACTCGGGAAACGACACCTCATTCGACTTGCTGGCATCCTTCAAAAGCCCCATAGATCCCCACGGTGAAATCTGATCGGTCCGGGACCGCAAAAACCGGGTTCTACGTCGAAAATTACTTCGAAAACGACACCCAACTCGACCCATAGCCGAAACCATTCAAAAACACTCCTTGAGCCCCTTTTTAGGCCCACAGAGCTCCACGGGTTTGGGCTATCGGGTTGAAAACCTTGCGGTCACGATTAGATGGTAAACCGAGTATTTTCAAAATTTCAGATTAGAAAAAAAAAAAAAAAAAAATCTACTGCCCAAAACGGTCTGGACAGCGGACGGACGTTTCGGTTTTGGAATGGAGACATCTTGATACGTACAATGTCAAATTTTGAGGCCGATCTGAATTTTCGACCTCCGTTTTTAGGTGTATTATTCCTAAAATAATGAACCTAAAGAAGCAATTTCTTGGCCGAGCAGGAATTAGAAATTTTAACGAATTAGACGATGCCGCTTGGTCTCGGGAGGTTTTCAGATCCAATTCGTGAGGCTCTATGAGGCTAACACGGAGGGATTTCGAAGGTTTTCGTCAAGTAGGCCGAGTGTGGAGTTACAGAACTTTCCAAGCATGCCGTGGGGCTCCAAAGGGGCACCGAGAGGATAAAGAGAGGGGTTTTAAAGGGTTGTGGTGTCATTTTCGAAGTAGACTTGATTTTTTTGGATTCCAGACGTTTCTCATTTCTCGCCATCGGGAAGGGTGTGTATGAATCACGAAATCGGGGGGGGGATAATGAAAAAGTACAGCGAATTTTGCGTATAACCTATAAGTGGTGTTTTTGGAGGGTTTTGTCGAAGGAGCCAAGATGTGGTTTTTGCTCGAGAAATCGATTTGTGCGGGTGCCAGACCTTCCCGACCACATCGCGAGCCGCTGTGCGGCTTTTATGGGGTTATTGCAGGACTATGCCGTGTGGGTCGAGTGAGGTGTCGTTTTCGAAATAGTTTTGGTCGTGGAATTGATTTGTAAGGTTCCCAGGCTCGTTCTATCACACCGTGGGGCTCTTGAGAGCGCTGAAATTGGGGTTCTTTGAGGTCATCGGCCAGGGGGTAAGATGTCGTTTCCACGAACAAACTCCAAATACCTATTTTCACGTTTACAATCCCTACGAGGGGTTCTTTGACCATCCAGTATTTCCAACTTTTGGCTGACGATACAGCACTCAATATCCAGGACATTTTCGGTTGGTTAGTTTTCGTGACGTAAAGTGCGTATAAGACGACAGCGAGAGTGTGACGTCATTATCTTCGGTGCCCGGTCTCCGCCACTTCTTCTTATCAAAGACCCCTCACATCATTGTGGACAGCTCGCTTCCCGTTGTTGCATTTGGTTCAATAGAAGAAAAAAAAAAGGCTGCAAATTATTCTTTGTCATTGAGAATATTTAAAAAAATTAAAAAATACATTTTTTCCTGTACGATATTTGGACAGATGTGAGACCACTAAGGCGTCTAAAATTACTCGGTCAAAAAACCTGACTAATAACAAATGACTAACAAACAACCCGATTTTGTATTAAAAAAAAAAAAAAAATTATAGGTATTTATTGTTGCAGCAGTAGTTGAACTCAGTATCGGAAATATAAATCGATCCCGCAATTTCGCCAACAATACGCCAATAACACAAAAGCCGAGTCACCGGTTCAGCTGTTGTTTATGTGTCGCACTTTTTTGTCAACTCCTCAACCCCATTTTTTTTGTTCGGTTGAACATCGCTGACTCATTCGATCGGCGGTTTCTTAAGAAAGAATATAAAATTGCCGACCGCTCACTACGCGAGGGAAACGAGGGAACACGTTCGCCGACGGATTGTTTTTCCTTCATGAGGAGAGGGGAGTCGTCGGGGAAAGTAATCGCGAGGGTTTTGTGCCCCCGGAGGGAAAATTCGGTCAAATTTCCCTTGCCGTAAATAGTGTTGGCTGGGTGGTGACTTGTGTTTTCCGACTGTTGGGGTTTTGGTGAGAGTCAAGTTATGTGTAGAGAAAACGTTTGCGGCAAATTTCGTTTGATTTTAATTTGGGGGGGGGGGGGGGGTGTGAAGAAACCGCATTTGCTTGGAGAATTTTGTCAACACAATTTGAAGTTGGGCCGTACAGGTTGTCCCGTGAGGTGTCGTTTTTGAAGTAGGTTTTTTTTTAACATAGTATCGAATTGTGGGAGTCTCAGCATTGCCTGAAAACACTTTGAAGCTCTGTGGGGTTTTTCGAGGTTTTTGAAGGGTTTTGTTCAGTTAGCCTTTTGTTCGTGTTAGGTGTCGTTTTATAAGTAACTATTAACGTACAATCGATTTATGGGAGTCACAAACGCGTTCAAAACAGAATTGAAGCTCTACCGGGCTTTTCCAAAGCTGTAAATAGATTTTTTTGAAATGTTTTGCGAGGAAATCGAGTGAGGTGTCGTTTTCGAAGTTATTAAATCAATTTATGTGAATCCCAGGCTTGCCATCGTGAGGCACTCGGAGACCCTTTATGGGCTCTACTTGGAATCCTTGAAGAGTTTTGGCCCGCGAGTCGAGTGAGGTGTCATTTTCAGTTATTTTCGGTGTCATACTCGGTTTACCATCTAGTTGTGTCTGAAAGGTTTTCAGTCCGATCGCCCAAACCTGAGGGGATCTTAGAGGCTACGGGAGGGTTTTAAAGATTTTAGGCTATGGGGTCGAGTTATGTGTCGTATTTTTGGACGTAGAATCCATTTTTGGGGGTCCCAGAAAGATCTGATTTCACCGTGATGATATTTGGGGCTGTCATGGGGCTAAAAATGGGATTTTTGAAGGATCCCAGGCCAAATAAGGTGTCGTTTTCCGAGTAATTTTAGACGCAATAACCCCTATTGAAGGCTTTCGACTATGGGGTCGAGTTAGGTGTCGTTTTCGAAGTATTTTTAGGCGTAAAATCCATTTTTGGGGGTCTTAGAACGATCCGATTTCACCGTGGGGATCTATGGGGCTACGAAATATATCGCCATTTAATGAGATTTTTCGAGGATTCAAGGGAGGTCAAATAAGTTGTCGCTTTCCGAGTAATTTTGGACGCATAATCCTTTTTTCGAGGTCCACCATCTGTCCGAACACACAGAAAGAAAAATGTTTTCAAAAAATATTTTCATATGAACACTTTTTGCATAATTAACCTATATCGAAGAATAATAAACCCTGGAGTGCCTAATGGAGGTAGCTGACTAAGTTCTTGCAATGACCTGTTGAGATGGATCTCACATCTGTGGGGAGCCTACCTATGTTGATACACAAATACTTAGACGGATCTTGCATCAAAGGAGAGCCTGTCTTTTTTGAGGTGGATCTCTCATCGAGGGGAGCCAACCTTTAAAGAAACCTAGAAGACAGATATCGCACGAATGGGGAACCATTCTATTATCAAGTAGAATCTCGCCAACCTGTTTTGAAGCTAAAAGAATTATGAAACTACCAAGAGTGCTTAGGGATTGTATCAAGAACACAAGGAATAAGGTAACACTTGGTGAGAAGAGAGGAGATGCTGCTGCTAGGCGAAATACTACTATTGAAGTCCCTGAGGGAGTGCATGTCTGTACATACAACTCTACACCCCACCTTGGTGGCGCACCCCTCTCCAGCTGTTACCCTAGAGGGAAGTTTAGTCCCGACGGTGGGAGACCCCTGTGGAAACCCCAGACCTCTTCCATGCGCCTCGCGTTGTACCTACGTTTTTCCTCCTTGCTTTATTTGTTATTTGTACAAATTTAGGGCTCCACAAACCCTTCTGTACAATTTGCAGCGTGTCCTTCATGCTATAAATTGTTTTAATTGTTCGGAAGTCGATTTTTTTTCTCGGCTTTTCTACTCCAACAATTCGGGAATATGTCCGCCTGTTGCGAGGAAAAGAACGTGCGCATTCAATAAAATAGAAAATATTAAGTAGGTATTTGTTGTAGTAAAAGTCTTGTTGAATGGCGCTGTTTGAAACTCTTCAATGAGAGCCTGACTACTCCTGATGATGAGAGTTGTACTTTCGAAACCCTTTGTTTACGCCTCTGACGTTTGGGTTTTTTTTTTTTTTTAATTTCCTCTTGATGCAAGTGATTCTGCATCTTTGAAGGTTGCTAACACACCTGATTTCCTGTTACAGTCAATCAGCAATGGACGAAACCTGCGGTGATGCTGAGGGCAAAGCCGGTGGAGGCGGCGGCGTCGAAGAAGACATGGAAGTCGGCGAGTGTTCCGAAGAGGAGGAAGAAGAGGAGGAGACGGAGGACATCGACATGGGCTCTTCTCCCATCACCGACCCCGCCTCCGTCATCATGAGCATGACGTCACCCACCGGCGAAAACTCGTCAACCGGTACGTTTTCTAGGGCTTTTCTACGTGACCACTAAGAAAAACGTTCCCCTAATTTATTTCTATTTTTTTGCCCGTTCCAGCCCCGACAGCCTACGAAGGTTTGGCTTCGCCTCTGAGAGTCGTCCCCGGCGTCATCAGTAGCGGCAAACCCGTCGGAATCAAGCGTGGCCCAGGTCGGCCTCGAGGTCCAGGCAGCAGAGGAGGAGGAACTGGAGCCGTCAGAGTCAAGAAAGCTTCAAACCAGCCTCCAAAATTTAAAAGGTGGAAAGGGTAAGTTCTCTTGCCCTGAATTTCTAACCCTTCTTCATATTTTAGGATGGTATTCAAACTGGGCTTAGTGTAAACCTGGTTGTAACACCTTTCTACCTAACTGTGGCATTTTTGGTTTCATCTTCAAATAAAGTTTTACTAGTTTATGGTTTATGGTTTTTTTTTTCTCTACAATCTTGATCTGCCCTCAAAATTAGCCCTTTAATGAGCTCCTTGAATGATTTAAAAAAAAGTTTTTCGTAGCTTCAAAAGTTACGAAAATGGGTCAACATTGCAGGAAACTCGTCTTTTTTTATAGGGCCACAGGAAAAATTTATCTGAATTCCGAGGTCTGGAGGGGGTACAAGACGTGGGCTGCTTAGTATTTGATTGACCGAGAGATGCAAGTTAGCCAACTTTGCTACGCGAAAAGCTGACCTCAAAAATGGAGAATCGGTAATCATCTTAGAAGGTCGTTCAAAAATCGAGCATCGAGGCTATCATCAAAAAAGGTTATTCGAAAAATCGACCCGGGCCGAGGGTTTTTATTCCGATTCCATTCAGATTATTCAGCGCTCTGGCGGCTCCGTGGCCACCTACCGAGGGTGACCTCCCCGCTTTCAGTTCAAAATCTCCAACATTTCTAAGTTCTGCACGTAACTATACGGATTTATGAAATAACAATTTGCGGAGGGGGGTTTTAAAGGGTACTGAGTCCGAACATGTTGTTAGAAATGATGAATTCCGACCTTCTCAAGGAGCCCATTGTCTAGGTGTAATTGGGTACGTTTCTTCTCGATGGGAAAGGTGGTGGTGGACCACATTCATTCATAAATTTCGTTTACTTGTGTTTTCCTAAAAACTTCCTTTGATCTAGAGGTGTACAGGAAAGTGAGATTAATTTATTAAAAAATAATTGTCCGTGTAAGGAGTTTCAGTTTCCTCAAGCCACTTGAAATTAGCTTAGAAACGCTGCAAATTTTACACAAGGGTTTATTATTCTTTGATATACATTACTTGTGCAGAAATTTAATTGTCAATGAAAAAATTAAAAAAAAATTTTTTTTTTGGATTTTTATCTCAAAAATTTTTTTTTGGATTTTTATCTCAAAAATTTTTTTTTTGATTTTTTTGTTCAAAAATGTGTTTTTTTTTTTCAAAAATTCCGTACATATTTTTTACTCGAAAAATATTTAACATCCTGGGATCCTTCAAAAATCCCATTTTTAGCCCCACGAATGCCCTAAACATCGCCCCAGTGAAATCGGATCGTTCCGGGACCCCAAAAAATGGATTCTACGTCCAAAAATACTTCGAAAACGACACCTAACTCGATCCCATAGCTAAAAGCCTTCAAAAAATCCCTCCCGTAGCCCCATTATAACCCCATAGCGCCCCACGGGTTTGGGCGATCGGACTGAAAACCTTGCGGGCACAACTAGATGGTAAACCAAGTATTTTGCCGAAATTTCAGATTTTTAAAAAAATTCCTACTGCCCAAAACGGCCTGGACGGCGGACGGCGTACGGCGTACGGGGTACGGCGTACGGCGTACGGCGGACGGACATTTCGGATTTAGAATGTAGACCACTTGAAACGGATAATGTCAAATTTTGAGCCCGATCGGAGTCGTCGACCCCCGTCGCGAAAACATAGGTGTATTATTCCAAGAATAATAAACCAAAAGTCTTAATAAGATCACCAAAAACTTCTTCATGGAACTCAAACTCAGGAATCAGCCGTTTGAATTATTTATGTTGATTTTGTGTTAATTGATGACATGTTTTTTGTATTTGGTACACTGGGCAAAATTGGACCTTCACTAAACTGGGGTTCATCCTTCCAAATCTGTTCTCAACCTTTCCAAACCGAGTTTAATTCCTTCGAACTGGTTTGAAACCTCAGCAAATTTGGGCTTAACTGGTTCAAATCGGTTCTTAACCCCATCAAAACTGTAACTGCTCCGCCTATTGGTTTTAGGCCTTTTCAAAATGGTAATCTACCGTCCAACCCGGTTTTTAACCAGTTCAAATCTGTTCCTGTCCCTTGAACTGGTTCTTAACCCCTTTAAATGTAATCATACTCGTTCAGATTGGGTTTAACTCTTTCACGACCAGCGCCAAGATATCTCGCGACAAGAGGTGGTCTCCCTGCACCAGAGACGAGATATCCAACCAGAAGAAGTGGCCTGCCTGGGCCAGAGACGAGTTATCAAGCCAGAAGAAGTGCTCTACCTTGGCCAGAGACGAGATATCAAGCCAGAAGAAGTAGTCTCCATGGATCAGAGACGGGATATCAAGCAAGAAGAAGTGGCCTGCCTGGGCCAGAGACGTGATATCAAGCAAGAAGTGACCTCCTTGGATCAGAGACGAGATACCACAAGAGGACAAGGGTTCTGGCTGGGACAAAGACGAGATATCAAGCCAGAAGAAGTGGCCTGCCTGACCCAGAAACGAAATATCACGCTAGGCAATATTTTGGACCGATGTTTTGGAACTGTTTACCGATAACATTAAAATAATAGGTAACTTTATTACATGGCAAAGTGGGCCCTGAAATGTTCAGTTCCCACGAAGGTTCAGTCGCGAAAGTGTTAACCCTTCTGAAATGTCATACTGGTCATCAACCTTCCAACTCGGTTATGAACCGCTTCACAGGTTATTGACCGTGAAAACTGGTTGTCAACCTTCAAACCCGATTCCATAACAACTTCAAACCTGTTCTTAACCCCTTCAAACTGGTCTATGCTTCTCCAAACCAGTTTTTAACGCTTCCCAACTAGTTACCGCCCCTGCTAGTTGGTTAAAAACCTCCCAACCCGGTTGTTGAACTTTCCCTTCCCCAGTTCAAATCAGTTCCTAACCTTTTCGACCTGACTCAACCCCTATACACCAGTTTCGCATCAAATATTCAGCGCCAGGTGGCTCTCGCTGCGCGATTTAGCAGCTTCATTCATAGCTTGCTCATTATGGCGTTCCAGTTGAGCGGGCATATTGTGAAAAGAAGGGTTGGGATGGGGAGGGGAAGGCTGCCGTACCGGCACAAACCTCATACATGCACCACTCATAACATGTCAGTCAACGCCCGATGGGTCGACTTCTTGTATTCAACATCCTGCATCGTCTCATACGAATTTCTTCCAAAGGTTGCTCGTGTCTGGAGTGTACCCCAGCTCCAACGGGAAAACACCCGGAGAAAATGGCGAAGAAGAAAGCACTTCTCCGATCCAGCCTTCCACACCTATCGGGGAGCAGAAGACCCCTATTTTTGTAGATGAGCCCCTCTTCACTGAAAAGTGGTGAGTTTTTTGGTATTTTAGCCGACCTGTTGTGTTCCCGAAGCATTTCTAACGATTGGGAATCCTGCTAACTTGCTTTGTTAATTTGCCATTTGACTTTCAGGCCTGGGAAAGTATGTGTTATGTGCAATTTGACCGAACACAGCCAACTGGGACAAGGGAAAATGTGTCGAGTCGAGTGCACTGTCGAGGAGCTGCCCAAAGAAATTCCCAAAGAACTTCTCATGAGCCCTCCGGAAACTCCGCCGATCGATGCAACCAGCCCCCGGCATCAAGCTCAGCTCTATCAGAACCGAAGACAGAAAGGAATGTCCAAGTTCAGAAATTCTCATGGGGGCGGCCAGGAACCTGTCGACGAACTTAGTTTGGTCGGCCACACAGACGCCCCGGAACCTGGCAATATTGTAGATGCTGGTGAGTAGCGTTGAAATTGATCTGGTAGGTTCGACTTTGAATTTGTGTAACCCTCCGACATTTTCTCGCAGGTTTCATCTACATCCACGAATGGTGCGCCGCCTGGTGTTCGGGGATCACCAAAAAGCCGGACGGCTCGTTCCAAAACGTCCCCGCTGCCGTGATGGCTGCGGCGATGCGGCGGTGTTACCACTGCGGTCGCTACGGTGCTGGTGGCGCCTGCATCATCCCTTCCTGCAACAAACACTTCCACACACCTTGCGCCGCGGCAGCGGCGACCTTCCAGTACACCAAATCGCTGATCCTCATTTGCAGCCAGCACATCGACCACGTGGAGACCAACAGTAAGTCGAGAATCATTTAGCGGTGAAGTGCCTTGACGAAAAATCTCCTACCAAAACGGATTTTTTTTCAACTTGGTTTATTATTCTTTGGATAATACACCTATGTTTTCGCGACAGAGGTCGACGACTCTGATCGCCCTCAAAATTGGACATTATCCGTTTTAAGAGGTCTAGATTCCAAAACCGAAATGTCCGTCCGCCGTCCGAGCCGTTTTGGGCAGTGGGAATTTTTTTTAAATCTGAAATTTTGACAAAATACTCGATTTACCATCTAGTTGTGCCCGAAAGGTTTTCAGCCCGATCGCCCAAACCCGTGGGGCGCTATGGGGCTAAACTGGGGCTATGGGAGGTTTTTTGAAGGCTTTTGGCTATGGGATCGAGTTAGGTGTCGTTTTCGAAGTATTTTTGGACGTAGAATCCATTTTTTGGGGTCCCGGAACGATCCGATTTCACTGTTGCGATCTATAGGGCTTTCATGGGGCTAAAAATGGGATTTTTGAAGGATCCCAGGAGGTTAAATATTTTTCGAGTAAAGAATAAAGAATGTTTGAAAAAATTTTTTTGAAAAAAAAAAAAAAATTAAAATTTTTTTTCCAAATTATGTTCTTTCGACTCAGAAATAATTTTTGCACAAGTAACCTATATCAAAGAATAATAAACCCTTGTGTAAAATCTGCAGCGTTTCTATCGTTTCTATCGCCTTTTATCCCCCCATAGGGGAGTTGAGATCCCCCAAGATGCGCGCAAATCGGTGCATTTGGGCCCAACATTCTTTTTTTAAATGGGAACTCCCTGTTTTGGGTTGTTTTTTTTTTTTTTTTTTTTTTTTGTGAATTCGGATTCCCGAGCCAATATTACGTCTGATGAGCCCGTTGCGCGCAATTTCTGACTCCTCCTATCTTCGTTTTTTACACTCTGATTGAGTCGGCGTTTCCTCTGTATCCTACCTGGAGATACAAATGTTAATGCTAAGTCCCTTTTATTCAAATGGGCGAGCGAAGCAAGCCCCCTTCCGAGAAGTGGTCGATAAAGTGGTCGGCTGAGCGAAGCGAGAGTGCTAGTTGGGGTTACGATTAAAAAGCAACCAAAATCCAATTGAAATCTATTTTCTTAATATTGACCTTTTTTTTGTCACAACAGTTTTTTGTATATTTAGTTATAGATGGAACTGATCCGAAAACCCCTACCTACGTTTTTGGAGTGTTCATTTAAAAAACTCCACCATCACTTCCAGCATTAAATATCCGTCTGCCGTGGGATGATTCCCCCCATCTGGCATCACTGATCCATGTAACCTTCAGCAGCTGCTGTAATGTGATGTTCGTTTCAGATTCGCTGAGCAACGTTGTGTGCAATTCCTGCAACGCCCTGGGCAACGTAGGAAACCTCGTCATGTGTTCTATGTGCGGCAAGCATCATCACGGAGCCTGCATTGGCAACGCTCTGCAGCCAGGTTTGTTCCCACAAAATCAAACGATGGATTAGGTCTCAATTTGAAGTTGACTCTCGATTGTGATGTTGTTTTACAGGACTGAGAGCGGGTTGGCAATGTTCGGACTGTAGAATCTGTCAACTCTGCCGACAGCAGCCCGAAGAGTCCAACAGGATGTTGGTGTGCGACTCCTGTGATAAGGCCTATCACCCATTTTGCGTGCGCCCTGCAATGTCTTCAGTTCCTAAAGTCGGCTGGAAATGCAAAGTACGCGTGAGCCTCTTAACTGAAATTTGTTCTGCGTTCAGAATGCGAGTTTAATGTTTATTGTCATTTTCAGCGTTGTCGCCTCTGCAGCGATTGTGGAGCTCGCACGCCCGGTGGGGGTTTGTCGTCAAGATGGCACTCCAACTACACAGTGTGCGACTCGTGCTACCAACAGAGGAACAAAGGGTTTTCCTGTCCCGTCTGTCACAAGGCTTACAGGGCCGCCGCTCTTAGGGAAATGGTTCGATGCTCTCAGTGTCAAAGGTGAGCCACGCACGTTTGACAAATAAAAATTGAACTACAATGTTTATTTTGTCAACTTTCCGCGTTTTTTTCAGGTACGTTCACGGTACGTGCGACAAAGAAGCGGACTTCGTCAGTTACCATAGGAAAAAAGAAGCTCACCCCGACTACGAATATATCTGTTTGTCTTGTAAAAACAACAGCACCATGATGTACATGAAACGAAAAGACAGTAAGTTCATTTGGTGTTTAACTTTAATTTGAACAGTAGCGTTGCTATGTTATCGATTATTGAAATTTTTTCTGATGTTTTCCTTCCGAATATCAACCGCAACTAGGGGCTGCCCGCAGGACGGAGCGCTCTCCCCACTCCTGTGGGAACTAGTCGTGGACTCCCTGTTAAACCGGCTTGGGGAGGAAGGTCTCTACGTTCAGGGCTATGCCGATGATGTGGTAATCCTCATCAGGGGACCATTCACCAGCGTAGTATCACAGCTGACTCAGTCAGCACTGAAAGTGGTGGAGGATTGGTGTGATACAGAGGGGCTAAAACAATTCCTACAATTCCAGAGTGACCATGTGTCGGGAGGTGATATATCTGGGTGTTTACCTAGATTCGACACTCACCTGGAACAGACACCTGGGATACATAGCCAATAAAGGCAAGGGCGCCCTAATGTGTGCCAAAAGGGCATGTGGGAAGACATGGGGTCTGCACCCGCGGATGGTCCACTAGATCTACACCGCGATAGTTAGGCCCATTCTCGCATACTGCTGTGTAGTGTCGTGGCCGAAGGCCAACCAGGTGGGGGCGATCAACACCCTAACCAGTGTTCAGCGCCTTGCGTGTCTGGCCATCAGAGGAGCAATGCACGGCACTCCAACTGCCACAATGAAAATACTATATATATATATTATATTATATTAAGGGGTGCTGGATGGGTGTAAGGAGGGGGGTGGGTGAGAAGGTGCAATCTGTTAGAGTCTCAATAAATAGCTCACTGACGCAGCCACGCAACTCAAGCCTCACCCCGCGCGAATTAAAACGATGAACTCGCTTCTCACCGTGAACTCGCCCCCTCCCCCTCGGTTTATTTGAAATCCGACTTCAGAATCAGATTCGCCATAGATTGAAGCGCATTTGGTTCGCGGATACCATACCCAAAAAACGCCTCCTTACTGGGTATTTTTGAACCCGAAAAAACGTGGGACACGCGAGAAAAACGATTATTTCGACGAATTTCCCGGGCGAAATTCCGATTTACGATTTGACCGACTTCCTCCAGGTCTGATCTATAGATCGCCGTATACGGCTCGTATTTTTTCGTAATTTTTTCGACCCCCTAAACGGTCTTTGGCGCGAGTGGAAAGTGAAAAAACGTGGGACAACGCGCAAGAAAGACGAATTTTTTCGACGAATTTTCGAATTTGACGAATTTCTAATATGGCCTACGACATATCCGCACCAACGCGGAACCCGACGGAAAAAACGCCGTCTCTCTAGGCTCTACCGCTGAGGCGGCGTAGGCTAAAAAAACTGAGGCCGACCGCGTGACGCTTCGGCTGCGTGACGGTGAGATATGCCACAAAACGACATGCAACACACAGACGAAAAAGTTTGAGACGATGTAATAAAAGTTTCACTTTAACAGTTTTTTTAATGAACCAGTTTTTTGTGTCACCTGTAAAGTTGGGAAGATGTGGGTTAGGCGGTGTTGCTTCTGCAACGATGTTCGTTTTCAAAAAATCATCACCCCTCCCAATTATCAGCTTTAGTAATGTCCTCACTTTTATTTTGCAGGCACTGACGATCCTCAAATGGACTCATCACTCAGTGCATCTCAAGAATCTCTTATGGCCAATGACGATGCTGATGGTGATTCTGAAAAGGTAAGAATTTCGTATCAGTCGACACGTCACTTAAGCGGTGCAACACTTTTGTTTGAACTTGTCCCGTTTTGAATTATTTCAGTCGGACGATACGTCCATGAGGTTCAGCATAGGGCTTGGCAAAGGGAAACCGTTCTACGCGACCAAAATTGCCAAAAAGAGGCTCGGCCTGTCCGTCGGCCCCGGGAGGCCCAAAGGCAGCGGGAAATTCTCGTCGGCCGCAGCCTTCAGCAGTTTCCAACGGAAGAGCAAATTCGGGGAATTTACGAGGAAACGAGGCGGGAAAACGAAGATCCGGGGGATGTTCGGCGTTCCCGGTTTGGCCCTCCAGGTAACGTCATTTCCCACCCCAGAGGATTCAAGGTTTCCCGGACTGTCAATTTATGTCGTTTGTCGTCTTGCAGAGTCCCGCGTGGAGTAGCAGCGACACCGTGTCGAAGAGCGACGATGAGCCCGGTTGCGAGAATAAAATAATTCTGTGTTCATCCAAAGAGAAATTCGTGTTGAGTCAAGACGTGTGCGTCATGTGCGGTGCCCTCGGCATCGACCAAGAAGCTTGCCTGATATGCTGTTCTCAGTGCGGGCAGTGTTTTCATCCATACTGTGTCACAGTGAAGGTGCGTAAGGCACGAGCGACCCAAGTGGCGCCATGTAGGAGCTTTGTCACGGCTGTATTTCGTTGCAGGTTACCAAAGTAATGCTGACGAGAGGGTGGAGGTGTTTGGACTGCACCGTATGCGAAGGTTGCGGCCAAAGAAACGACGAAGGACGGCTCATCCTTTGCGACGATTGTGATATCTCGTACCACATCTACTGCATGGACCCCCCTATGGGCTCCGTGCCGACTGGCGGTTGGAAGTGCAAATGGTGAGCCCTCGCCCTTTTTAGAACTGTAAAAATAACGTGGAGCTTCCGTTTGTTCAACGTTCAATATTTCCAGGTGCGCTCAATGTCTAACGTGTGGCGCTACAACGCCCGGAGTTAATTCAACGTGGCAATCCAATTTTTCCCAATGCGGGGCTTGCGCTTCACGGACAACCTGCCCCGCCTGTTACGAACTCTACACGGATGGCGACCTCATCATCAAGTGCATCAATTGCGAAAGGTACTTGATCATCAGCTGTCCACGTTTTGTTGTAGAATTTCGTGGGTTCTTGAGCTGTACGTTGTACTTTTTTCTGAGAAATATATTGCTCCAAGTAAATAACTCATTAACAATATTGATTTAAAACTAGGTGATAAATATAAAAAACTTAGGTAGGCACTTAGTTTTGTTTTTTTAATGATAATATGCCGACACCTTGTACGTTGATAGCATCTCCTGAAAGGAGTATTCATTGTCACGTCATTTTTAATTCTTCGGAATGAGGGATGGAAACCCTCTACTGTCAAAATTCGGGTAAAGCACAGGTCTGGCGATATTGTTATCAATTGACTATTTAAAGTAGGGATGGCCATCGATAGTATCGTGGATGAAATATCGATACCAATATATATCGCACTTGAAGCATTGATACTCTGTGCCATCGAAAGTATCGAATAAAAATATCGATTGTTTAAAAAAAGATTGGATTTATTGAAAGGTAAAATAAACCATTCTTATCCCTAGCTTACATCATATGTCCACAAACAATTTTGATACTTCATTTTTCGACGATATTTTTCAAATTTTAAAAGAGAAAATACAATAGGAAGCTGTATATTTATGCTGACGCTGCGACATGTCGTATAATGGGCATATTGAGATAACATCGCTACGCAATTAAAAGTGTCGTGCGGAATCGATAGGTGACTTTATTTTTTTTAAATTGGTAGCCCTGAAATGCTCGAAATCGCTAAATTGCAACACTGCCTAACAAACGCTGGTGATTAGAAAGTGTTTTGCCTCTCCTGAAAAGTTGCTTCAAACTTCATTACACAGCGTCGATATGGAACTTGGTCTACACATTGTTCAGTCCATATATCAGATTCAGAGATTCTATTATATGTATCGACATGTATTATATTATATTAGCGTGGAACCATGCTTTTACCGTGACTTAACTGCCCAAAAACGTTAATCGGGGAGGGCGACGCGGGAGTGTCACTCTTATATATTACATGTTATGTATATAAATGTGAGGCGGAAAGCGAAAAGGGACTTCTTGTCGGCAAAGTTGATGCGGAGAAAAAGCGAAATAAGCGAAAGTAGGTCGAAATTATCAAATTAATTTTTTTCGGTACTGTAATTTTGTATTGTTCCGCGTTTTGGTTTATTATTCTTGGAATAATATGTTATGTTTTCGCGACGGGGGTCGACGACTCCGATCGGGCTCAAAATTTGACATTATCCGTTTCAAGAGGTCTACATTCAAAATCCGAAATGTCCGTCCGCCGTCCAGGCCGTTTTGAGCAGTAGGAATTTTTTTTAAAATCTGAAATTTTGACAAAATACTTGGTTTACCATCTAGTTGTGCCCGCAAGGTTTTCAGCCCGATCGCCCCAACCCGGGGGGCGCTATGGGGCTATGGGAGGGGGTTTTGAAGGCTTTTAGCTATGGGATCGAGTTAGGTGTCGTTTTCGAAGTATTTTTGGACGCAGAATCCATCTATGGGGGTCCCGGAACGATCCGATTTCACTGTGGCGATCTATAGGGCTTTCATGGGGCTAAAAATGGGGTTTTTGAAGGATCCCGAGAGGTTAAATATTTTTCGAGTAAAAAAAAAAAAAAATCAAAAAATAATTTTTTCTATTGACACAGAAATAATTTTTGTACAAGTAACCTATATCAGAGAATAATAAACCCTTGTGTAAAATTTGCAGCGTTTTTTCTAATGAATTACATTCAGCACTACTTGAAGTGAATTTTGCAGTTTGAATCATCCCTTAACTCTGAAAAATAACAAGAGGGTAGCATTTTGAAGTTTAACGTCGCTTTTCTCAAAATCCACTTTTTCTATTATAAAACATTAAAATGCTGCAGCTTCGTCATTTTTTGAGCTACAAGGATGCGTTTGGTCTTAAAATTTTCAGAAATCTCCACAGATTTAGAAAGTAGCAGTAACTCAATTTCGACAAACGCCGACAAGGGGTCCCTTTTCGCTTTCCGCCTCACTATATTTAATATACATTAGGCCACTAGTTCGGCGTCCTCACTTGTCTTAACGTTAGCCCACTAGTTCGGCGTCCTCACTTGTCTTAACGTTAGGCCACTGTTCGACATTCTCACTTGTCGTACGTTAGGCCACTAGTTCGGCGTCCTCACATGTCTTAACGTTACGCCACTAGAGCGGTTGTCTTCACCTGTCGTGCGGTTGTCTTCACTAGTTCAGCGTGCTCACCTATCTTTCCGTTAGGCCACTAGTTCGGCGTCCTCGCGTGTCATACGTTAGGCCACTAGTTCAGCATCCTCACCTGTCATATGTTAGGCCACTAGTGCGGCAACCTCACCTGTCTTACGTTAGGCCACTAGTTCGGCGTCCTCGCGTCTGATTCGTTAGGCCACTTGTTCGGCGTCCTCACTTGTCTTACGTTAGGCCTCTAGTTTGGCGTCCTCACCTGTCTTTCGTTAGGCCACTAGTTCGGCGTCCTCGCGTGTCATTCGTTAAGCCACTTGTTCGGCGTCCTCACTTGTCTTACCGTTAGGCCACTAGTTCAGCATCCTCACCTGTCTTACGTTAGGCCACTAGTGCGGCAACCTCACCTGTCTTACGTTAGACCACTTGATCGGCGTCTTCACTTGTCTTACGTTAGGCCACTAGTTCGGCGTCCTCACCTGCCTTACCGTCAGGCCACTAGTTCGGCGTCCTCACTTGTCTTACCGTTAGGCCACTAGTTCGACATTCTCACTTGTCGTACGTTAGGCCACTAGTTCGGCGTCCTCACCTGTCGTACGTTAGGCCACTAGTTCGGCATCGTCACTTGTCTCAATGTCAGGTCACTAGTTCAGTGTAGGACAGTTACTTTTCCAACACGCAAGATGTGTTCCAAGGCTTAGCTCAGATGGAAGTTCTGTTCAGTTGGCATTATTGTTAACGTTTTTTTTTTTTCAGGTGGGTACATTGTTTATGCGACACCATCACTACCGAGCAAGAGGCCGAAGCGTACTGTAGTCAGGGGTATACCTGTTTGCTGTGTCGTCCGGCGAACGTCCCTTTGGCTCCTCCCGTAACCCCCACTCGCGCTCCATCGCCTGAATTCCCATCAGGTATGCCGTAGGCCTTTTCACGTTTTATCAACCATATATTTCACGTTCAAAAATGAATTTGTCGCGTAAATTTCGCAGAGGGGAAAGCCAACGACTACTACGTGGACGGCGTGTGCCTCTCAGAAGTTGGTTTGCAGCAAATTAAGACGCTGAATTTGGAGAATAGCAATCAACCCGTGAGGAGGAAACGTCCCGGGTACAAACGGTCGCAGGAGAACGATTTGATGAACATGGATGGTGAGTCCTTAGAATGTCGTGACTGAGAATATTTGCTCAGAACGGAGATGTCATTCTTGTTTCCATTTCAGACGGAGAAAACGAAAATCCCAACCCGGTCTACAAGGATGGCATGGTGTGGGGGTCGAAGGAAAACGGGCCCGTTCCGAGTCCTCCAGAAGGGTTTTCTCTATTTACGTCCGAATCCGGCGTCGTCATCCTCAAAAGGAAGAAGCAGCGGAATCTCCAAAAACTTGGTGAGACTTTGCTGGGGCTGCATGGCCAAAAACTGACTAAGGGCCACTTTCACCGTCTCACTTGCCGGAGGTTTAAGGATAACGGGCAGAGTTACCGAGAGTTTAGAGCGATTTGCCTTTCACAAACTCTCCTGACGGTTAACTTACCCGTCCGGTACCACAAACACTTTATGAGGGCTTTTATTTTCCCTCGCTTTTTGGCGAACGAACAGCAAAGTAAGATATAAAACACCTAAGATAGGTCAACAAAATCAATACTGGGAGTTCACAAGTCAATTTCAAGGTTACTGTTGTTGCTGTGTGCACGAGTTTCTTATCTCCGGGAACCAAAAATGGACACAAATGGCTCTTTTGAGCATACTGTACGTTAACGAAACGGTAACTGACAGCCTCTGTGTTGAAGTTAACGCTGGAAATGAAGTGGTGAAACGTTGAGGTTATGATTTTGGTAAGTTGAACCCACGGTACGGCTGTTTGATGAAAGCGGCCCTAACTGATAACAACCTATCAACTCTGTAAGATTGCGGAAGCTTTTGAAAATACCTTTTAAACACTTATTCAGGCTTTTCGACAACCTTCGGTGTTGAATTTTAATGTCATTTCGGTTGCAGGAATCGGCGGGTTCTCAGCTGTCAAAATGAGAAGCTCTCGGTTCAAAGACGAGGAAGAAGGTCTCAACCCTTTCGGCGAGGACAAACCTCGTCGGAAACCCAGGTGCAATAAAAAGCGGAGCAAGCTTGCAGAAAGTTACCCGTCCTATCTTCAGGTGAGCTCGAATTTCATATCAGACTTGAATCAAAAGTGAGATTCAGGCGAGGCAGTTTTCCACCTTGTGATTTCATTTACAGGAGGCCTTTTTCGGGAGAGAGCTCCTCGATGTAACCAAAGAATCCACGCAGGAATTGGAAAGTAGCAGCGATGAGTCCGATAACGAGAAATCCAAAGTGGACCAAGACAAAACCATATCCCTTTCGCAGGTGAGTTTCTTCCTCATTTCAACGCCGTTTCCCCCGTGTGCCCTTAACCCGCATGCTGCCTTTGGGCAAACGTGTGTATTTAACTCAGCACAACATGTTTTTGCCCCCTATACAGGACGAATTGAAAGTTATGGCAGACGCGAGTGCTAAAAAGGAAGACATTAACGCAAGGAGTTCGCCTTGCGTTTCCGTTAAGGTACAAATCACTTTTATCCTTCCCGCCTTCTTCAATTGTCCCGCCAACTTTATTTCACTTGATGGAAAGAATACACTATGTGCCATTTCCATAAGATGTAAATATTTATTCTAAAATACGATGATGGATGTAGTCGAAATTTGTGTAAGAAAATTAATTTACGTAACAACAAAAATTTACTTTTCTTCTTTATGAAGTAAAAATCAAATTATGAAGTTCTTTCAGAAAAAAATGTTAGTCGATATGCGATTCCCTAGCCCATTGTGAAGCGGCGCTAAACGCATTACAACCTTCGCTCTTCAATTCTATGGGAGCTCCAACTTCGAGCTGTGCAACGTGAAGTTGAGTTTATCGTTTTCATTGCAGGAAGAAGATATTAGTGATAGTGAGAATTTCAAGGACATTCTCCATTTGCCTCAGGATCTTCTGCACAATGATCTAGTCAATACAATTATGAACGAGAGAGATGGCATCAAGTCAGAACTGGGTAAGTTGTTGTGGATAGAAATCAAGTTTCGTCCGATATTTTTCGCGTTGGAGTGTTAATTGCGTTTTTTTTTGTTTAGATTCTGGTCAAACTGAATCGAACGGGAACCAAAAAGACGAGCTGTCGGAAATCCTGGGTCCCAATTTCAGCCTCGAGTCGATGGTTAGGGAAACGGGTCTTCCGAATATGGACTCGAATGACGTGGAAGAAATTTTCAAAGGCGTTCTCACCCACGAGACTCCCGAAACGCATAGCGCCAGCCCGTTGGTTCCTAGGGGTTCAACCCCGGGGACGCCATCGCAAGCGCAGGCATCCCCTCAGCAAGGTGAGCCTAAATCGACCTGTGATGTCCTAATGTTGGCGTATGGTGCTCTAAATTGTTTCGTTTGGGAATTTCAGGGCTTCCTTCCAACGTCATCCCCCGAAGTGGCGGCGTCACGCCGACTGTTCACCCCAACTTACCTTCGCCTATAGTATTCCCTTCAACTTCGCCTTTCAACTCTGAATTCAACAAGTAAGTAGTACTCTAGTAAGCAGGTATTCTTGTCATCAACATTTTCCAACTACCAACCTCGCAGTTCATCTTGTAGGAATTTAGTTTGAATCTGAAATTGGTACCTGATTCTTCTTCTAGTTGGTCTATCAAGGTAGTCCAATCTCACAACGCGATAGAGTTCTGTAGGGTGTATAAGAGGGACTTTTGAAGGATTTTGACCTGGGCGCAGACTGAGGAGTTGCTCTCAATGTAATCTATCTATCAAAACCACTTCTCACCGTGTGTGTATCTATCTAACAGAGTACGTCACAAGCCTTCTCCTGTGAAACGGTAATCGATACAAATATGACGATTTTTCTACCGTCTTGGCTTCCCGTTTCCCTGCGAATAGGGGGGGTTTAGATCCCCCTGAGATGCGCGCAAATAGGCGCATTAGCGCCCAACTTATTTTAAATGGGACCCTCCTAATTTTTTTGCAAATTCGGATTCCCCGGCCAATTTTACGTCTGATAAGCAGAGTTGGGTACATTTTTATTTATAAATAAGGTTGTGAATTAATTCACATCATGCTTTGTTTGTGAATGTGAATGTGAATTAATTCATACTTTACCTATTTGTAAATGTGAATGTGAATTAATTCATACTTTACCTATTTGTAAATGTGAATGTGAATTAATTCATACTTTACCTATTTGTAAATGTGAATGTGAATTAATTCATACTTTACCTATTTGTAAATGTGAACTAATTCAAATTCACAACTTTTTCTGTAAATTAAATTAAATTCACACAAAAAATTGTAAATTATTCACAAAAATGTAAATAATTACCAAAAAAGCCTGTGATTTTTTTTTTAAATTCACAAATAATTTGTGAATTTTTTAAAATTTGCAAATAATTTGTGACTTTTTTTAATTCACAATTAAATATGTAAATTTTTTTTAAATTCACATCTAAATATGTGAATTTTTTTACATTTACAGTGAATTAAGACCAAATTCGAGGTAATTACAGTTCTCATGGGTCTGCTGATATTTTAATACACTGACAAAAGCCGACGAATACAATTTTTCTGGCAATTTCCTACCACTTAATTGTAGTATATTATTAAGTGGTATTATTGTCGTAGTAGGATTAAGTGGTAGTAATTGCCAGAAAAATTGTATTCATCGGCTTTTCTCAGTGTATTACAATATCAGCAGACCCATGAGAACTGTAATTACCTCGAATTTGGTCTTAATTCACTGTAAATGTAAAAAATTCACATATTTAGTTGTGAATTAAAAAAATTCACATATTTAATTGTGAATTTAAAAACAAAAATTATTTGTAAATTTAAAAAAATTCACAAATTATTTGTGAATTAAAAAAAAATTCACAGGCTTTTTTCTGTAATTATTTACATTTTTGTGAATAATTTACAATTTTTTGTGTGAATTTAATTTAATTTACAGAAAAAGTTGTGAATGTGAATTAATTCACATTTACAGTTGTGAATGTGAATTAATTCACATTCACATTTACAAATAGGTAAAGTATGAATTAATTCACATTCACAAACAAAGCATGATGTGAATTAATTCACAACCTTATTTATAAATAAAAATGTGCCCAACTGCTGATAAGCCCGTTGAGCTTAATTTTTGACGAGCGCAAATCCGCGCAACTCTTCCTATCTTCGTTGTTCACATGTTGGCCACGTGTCGGACTATTCTACAGCTATGTGGTTCCTCTTTACAGCAGTTCTCAGTTCAGTCCCGACGGCAGCCCCTGGGGCGGCGACGAGAACGCTAACAGCCACAAACACTCACTCAAAATGGAACAAGATGAGTCGCTTGGGCAGCACGCTACAATTGCCGCCGTCCTCTACGCCAACATAAACCACCCCGAGCTCAAGCAAGAGTTTCCAAGTGAGTACCTTTACACCCTCCCTGCCCGCACTAATCGCCATTTTTTCTTGTCTCCTTTGACGTGATAACTTCGTTCTTGCAGATTGGCCCGAAAGGTTTAGACAAGTCATACGAAAATGGCGGCAGCTGCCCAACGAAAAACGGGCCCCGTACGTTCAACTCGCCAAAGAAAATAGAACCAACGTGCGGATTAAGAAAACCCAACAGGTACTTTCATTCACATCAAATATCCTTCTACATCTCACTAAAAATAACTTTTCTCGCCGACTCTCCGCAAAATGGTGGCGGTCACATTTTGAGGAAACCAATCAAACAATCGGTATTTTGCTTAGCTGTTTGAACGATACACTTTGACTAGAACTTGAAAGTAACAACCACATCGTACACCTTTGGCACATTGTGAATGTAGAAGTGTGAATACCCACACCCTAACCACTAACAATTTGTTTAGCTTCGTACATACCTTTAGTTATGTTTGAATTGCTCACCTTTGAATAGGCTCACTCACCCGATGTTTTTACCAACAAGGAACTTTTGATGATCATATAATATTATGATGATGACGCTTGATGATGTGCTGATGTAAATTGCGAATAACTGGGGTTGGGATTCAGTCACCGATGGTTTCTGTGTAAAAATTTCTCCGGAAGAGTATTCTCGTTGACATGATGCGACTAAGTCGAACAAATACGGCAGGCACGACCAAATTTTACGAACTTGATTATTGTACTACTTTGTACTTGAATCTGCTAAAATTAACCAATTTTCCTCTAATTTCACGAGGGCCACAAAGTAGAGAAACGTCAAATTCAGTAATCTGAAGAAGAATCGATTGACAAATTTTCTTAGAGAATTGGTTCTTTTTCAAAAAAAAAAAATCGATAGGTACTTTTAAAGTTAATTTTGATTTTTAGGAGTTCGATTCAATTCTGAATTTCAAAACTCAAAAAAGCAGGCCTTTGATGAGAAGTATTTTCTTGTCGCTGCAATGCTGTTTTTTTCCACTTTCTCCTCTACCAAGATGGAATTTTCTGGTAAATTTTAAGTAGGTAATTTAAAAAAATAAATAGAAAACAAAAATTTAAGAAAAATTATGAAAAACAATTGATTTTACTTTATTAACTATCACCACCAGAATAATTTTTAATTATTTAATCATTAATTGTTAATTTTACAAATCGATTCCATGTAAGTCAATTCACTTAGAAGAATTTGATATCATTACAGAAAATAGGATCATACAGAAGAGATACAATCACCCTACGTTTGTCCAATAGCTCCAGCTCTTTTTCCCGCTGAAGGAGGGGGGGGGGGGGGGGGCTCCAGCTCTTTTTACCTGCTGTGGGTCTGCTGACGAGGGGCCGCCAATTTTTAGGACTACTCTTCAAGACCAATGTCGCCAAGTTAAATGGGAGTTAATTCGAAAGAATTGTAAACTGGGTTACGAAGTAGAGATACAATCACCCTAATAGGGATGCAAAATGGTACTTTTCCGTTATAACCCCCCCCCCCCCCCCCCCCCCCACGACTTTCGCGACTGTTTCACGCCCGCCCGATGTTTCTAGGCATTCCCTCTTACTTAGATTTGATATTTCGTAACAATTTCAAACTGTGAGAAGAAATTATATTACTTATTATTAAAAAAGAAGGGGGGGGGGGGGGGAAATTACCGTCTTTTCAGAAGATGCCGATGTCGGTGAGAATTTGTTGAAACAAATTGTAATTATTATATCCGTTCCTTATCTCTTGACCTTTGTGAAGAGATTAGTTAACCAACCGGTTCATCGGGAAGACATTCGACCCAAGCAAGCGCGCAGCCCTCGTGGTCACTGGAGTTACCCTCTTGTTTTTCCTAGACTTCACCGATGCCTCTTCACTCTTTCTATCTGTGCGTACATCAATGAAAATGTGAAAAGGGATCATTACCAGTGCCTAGAAACATCGGGCAGACGTGAAACAGTCGCGAAAGTCGTGGGGGGGGGGGGGGGGGGATAACGGAAAAGTACCTGCAAAATTGGTAGTCAACAATCGATTCTGGCAATGTATTTTCAATTGAGAGTTCAAAATCGATTGCACCAATTAATCGGTCTTATGGAATCGATTTTTCAGCCAAATAATCGAAAAAATCGTCTTACGAGTTTATAAAAATCAGAATGTATTAATACGTAATTGAGTGAATTCATGGGCAGTAAATGTTTTACCTATCAAAATTCAGTGGTGCATATTATTTTTGAAAAGAATGGAACTTTAACCGTAATAACCTTTTGCATAGTAAAAATGACAGTTTTTTAAATAAAAATTTAGTGAGGTTGGGGTGAGTTCATTCTATCAACTCAGAAGATTCAAACATAAGAAAAATGGAGCGATGGAGGACGAGACTCGAGATAAACTACTGAACTAGGTAGTCGTGGTGGTCGTAATCGTCTAGTGCTGCAGAGAAATTCCTCCTTGTGGACATTAATTATTGTCCTTCGGTTGGTTTTCCCTTCTTAAAATCTACGATCTGATGTTCTCGTTGTTTTCTATTTTTTCCTTCTCGTGGGTATGCTGAGTTAGTACAAAACAAGGAGTAGGTACTATAAGAAAGACGGAATATTAACGCCCCAATGACATTGGGCCAATGTAAATCGATTTCACTAAAAAATCGATTCTGAAGTAAAAAATCGACTTTGGGATAAAAATCGCTTCAATCGATTGCAAAAAATAAAACGATTTTTCGATTTAATCGAAAATTGATTTGCATCCCTACACTCCTATTTGGTTGGTTACACTTTCTTCTATTGGCTGGTCAGCAGACCTTTTAGCCCTAATAAGTGATGGTAAATTCTACATTATAAAATATCAACTGCCTTGATAACTGCGCCGGTTCTAGTAACTAACTGTTAGTTTCCTATCTCCGATCGTAAGTTTACCCACAATGGGTCCGCTGGATTCCTTCATTTCGAACCACACTTTGCACAAAAAAAAAAAAAAATCAAGAGGCCAAAAAACATTGAAACAGTTAACGAAATTAGTAATTTAGTACTCATTTTGGAAATGTTTTGTCCGGTCGGTTCACCTCTTATCACTGTCGTAGGGAGGCTTGAGCATCACAAGGTAGAGATTCACGGAAACCTCTGTTAAAGACACAACAACAACAACAACCACAACCATTCATTTGAACCTCAACTTGTCATTTAAAGAAAATTTTTCTCAAATTATTCGGATTTCCGGGAATAGTTTGATACGTACCAAATGATAACATTTAAATTTTCAAGTTGAAAGGTGCGACTAATACTTTCAACATTCCAAATCTATTCATACACGTTTTGTCGATGTCATACATGTCATACATGTTTTTGTCATTGAAAGGTCTTTCTGTGGGTCGCATATGTTTGTACAGATGTACTGATTTGTTCCTTGTTGGTAAAAACAGTGTTTTCAGTTTGTGTTACCCTTTAAAGTACATTTTACTAATTTCTTCTTGTGTATGGAATCTCTTACTCGGTTTAGCTTCCCTGAGCGAATAGCTTCCCTAATTGATCACCGTTTTTAAAACAATTCAAAGCTTGCTTGGTTCACAAAATGTTTCGTGTTTGAGGTCATTCACGTCTTTATTAGGCTGAGTGAGTTTATACGATTCTTTTGCATTTTTATTGTGCTTGTGGTTCTTGTTTGATGCACATAATGCTGAGTGTGGGTGTGACAGATTGGCAAGGAGGAGGCCGAGGAAGAAGGAGCGAATGGCAAGCCTACGGCAAGTGGGAAGACTTATGAGGTGTGTCCCCCTCCGAAAATCCCTCATGGTGATAGGGGTTCCCCTTCTCCCGCCACAACTCCAAGCCCAGACCAGAAATTAGTCTCGACGGCCTCTAACACGTCGCCAATGCCCGCCCAAGAGACGTTCCCTTCGACGATTCCGTCCCACCCTTCGACAATACAGTACATCCCTTTGAACACGTCCGGGATACGAGCTACTTTCCACATCATACCGACGTCGATAACCACGACTGAAACCTCCCCTTCGACTCGGACGATATACCAATACGAAAGGAGCACAATTCACTACCCTCCGACCAACGTCGTCATACAGTCGGTTCCTCCTCTCATCATGACGTCCGCCCCAATACAACAAAACGACTCGAAAAACCTCCTTCAGCTCATCCCTACTAAAACTTCCTCCGTCAGCACAGTCATTTCCCAACCCTCAGTTAGGTCTCAAGTCCAGTTCATTCAAGCCGTCAAAACAGTTCAGAGCACGACAGAGTCCGAGTTGAAATTGACTAACACGATTTGCTCCCCGGTCTCGGATCAGCACATCCGGGTTTTAACGCCTTCAGAAATAATGCGCACCCTCCCCTCTTTAGGGCAAGAAACGTACGACACTCCACCTGTGACGGTGAGCCCTATTGCACGATTGTACTCTCATATCAGTCTTAATTTTTCTGTTTTGGTTGTAAAATTTTATCTTTTTGGAGTGTTTTTTTAATTTTTTGCTCTGGTAGCATTTTTTTTCTGGATTTTAGTTAGTTAAAGTAGTTGATGTTTTTGTTTGTATTACTTTATGTGAGAGCACAACATGTTCAAATCGACCTTTTTTCATTTTAAACGTTTTGCCTGCCGAATCCCATTCACTCAATCGCAAACCTGCTGCTAATCTGAGATCTCCCTTGGTCGGAAATTCCTGTGGTTCATCTTCCACAGGTTTACCAACTTTACACTGACAACCCCGGGAATTGAACTTGAATGTGTCCACTTAAATTGCCTCGTCCACTCGGGGGGGTTCCGGATCACCTTCACGTTTGATTTGAAAGGATTTTGTTTTGTTCATTTAGGGGCGAATCTGTGTTATGAGCTGAGATTTTTTGAGATGGTGTTATTGAGAGTATCTGATATCGATGTTCTATGTTGCTTATTTATTGCATGGATATTGATTTTGCTCGGTTTCGAATCCTCATTCATGATTTCCTCATTCCCGAAACATCTTCCTTGAAACAAACTGACGCCCGCAGCTGTCTGCGATATCCAGATGAAACCTTGATGCAATTTGAGGTTATTGTTTTGCTCTAGGGGTGAATTAGCTGTTGTGGAGATTGTAATATGAGCGTGTTAACTTATGACATTCATCATCAATTTCCTTCTCATTATGCAGTGAGGCCAGTTGGCTGCATTCAATGAATATTTCACGGCCAATGTTGGAGGTATGGCCGCAGCAGAATCACAGAAACACATTTTGAGTTGTTCTCAAATCGTCAAATTTTGATGGTATCGGGATAAATGTAAACAAATGCTCTCCATCAGGCTTCGTTCCTGCGATACTTTCTTGAGATCAGACGCCAAAGTTCCACACTTGGGATTGAGGTGATTTCAGTCTGTTGTATCTAAAACTGTAACTAAAATTTTAAAACTGCCGGCTATGGATGCGAAATCGGTAGCCAACAATCGATTTTTAATTGAATGCTCACAATCGATGAGTGAGTAAATACCATCAGCTCAGAAGATATAAGAATGGCGATTATCAGTGGCTCAGTGGTTTCAGCGTTGGACTGCTGAGTCAGAACCAGGTTGCTGGTTGCCAGCAGCCGCTATACATCTTCCTTACACCTCTTGGAAGGCAATGGCAAACCACCGAGAGTATCTTGCCCAGGAAAACCTTTCACATTTGCTGTTTGGAGCCGACATTAAACAGTAGGTCTCTACTATTTCTGTAATAACTGTTCACACGCTCAACAGAAGTTGTGACGAGAAACCGTCACGAACATCCAGCTATGAGAAGGGGGGGGGGGGGGGCAGGGTGGGAAAAGAAATCTGAGACCAAAATGTTTGAACAGAACTCTTGCCGAATGTAGGGTAAAAGCGCAGACGGTCACCGAACGCGAGGCTCGAAAACTGCTGACCTTGTCATCCAGGAATGGGGACAAGAAAGGCAGCCTGAGGGAGCCGCACCGGCCTGACGAAAAAATTAGAAGAGTTATCAGTTGTCGGTGGCGCGTGTTCGGCGAAGTGACCGGGTGCGTCCCGCACCGTTGCGGTGCACTGGCTGCGCCGGTGAGTTCTGGTTCAGATATCCTGTTCTGGGTTGCTGACGGGCTGCATTGGGATTTGGTAGTTGAAGCTATAGATGAGTTGAATAAGTCTGGGGAGTTGGTAGTAGAAGCGAAGAAGTTCTGGGGCTTTGTAGTTGAAGTCGGTAGTTAAGTAAGTAAGTCGTGGGGACTTAGTTGTAGTTGAAGTTGGTCGTTGAATAAATAAGTTCGGAGGAAAAATTAGAGTTGGGGAGGCTCGCCTGGTTTTCTCTTCCCCCTTCCCCCTTCCCCCGGAAGGTTTGCCGGATAAGGTGAGGAATCCTACTGTCTGGGACGAGTATCCCGCCACAGAAGTTATTAGCGAGAGGTTGCATTAATACCGTACGGTAACATTAATGATTGTACTTAGGGTTTGGTGGCATAACGATTCTGAGCAGCCGGTGAAAAGGGCCATTTCCCAACGTTGCCACTTCCTCTCATTGACGCTAACCTTAAGAGCGTAATAAGTATATCGTACTATACTGGAGTTGCAACACGAAGAAGGGGTCTGAGGCCAGGTGGGATATGTTTGGCGGTTCGGTGGCTTTAGCCGGTTAGCAACCAGTCAACGGTCAGCTGGTTAATCTCAACTCTTCTTGAAGTTGAGATTGTTGTGAGTGATGTCACAAGCGATCCCATTGCTCCAAAATCATTCCAATGGAAGTGACTGAGTTCGGAATGTTACACTGTATTCTTCAAGTCTTCAACTCCTGAAAATTGCAAGCCCTGCCTTTCAAATAGCTCCACAAAGTGAAATCGCTCGCCTGACAATGAGATCACAGCAGGTGCTTGAGCGAATGGAGAAATTGACTTCAAGAATGCATCGCTAAGGTGGAAGGCTTTTGATGATCATTCTTCACAAATAGGGTGCCTCTGCCGTAACAATACACTCCCTCTATGGCTCGACATTTTAAGCTGTATTTCATTCCAATGTCTTCAAAATTGACGATTTAGGAACAATTCAAAATGTGTTCAATCCTGCTGCGCCACTTGGGGACATCATGCTGACCGTTAGGCTCAATTTTAAAGGAAAATGCAGGAAAACGAATTATTCTGAATTATCCCTCTTAATATTGAACTTATTTTCATGAACGCTCAAAGCATTTGGCATTGTACTCAATTGCTCCAATATGGAAATGTTTACCGTTGTGTGCCCCCTTGGTGTGATTTTTGATTGGGAAGTAGTTATGATATGTAGTGGCAGCGAAGTGAACTATTTTCTGACAACATTAGTCGCATTGCTGCTGAGAAGGAATTTGAAAAAAAAGGCTGAAGCTTCTAGTTGGGCATTTCTTCAGGCACAGCATCTGGATGTCTCTTGTTGAACATGAGGCTGAACCGGAGTGGTTGTGTACCTCTTTTATCGCTCATACAAAAAAATTAATTCAAGATCAAGCCCAATTCAAACGGCAGCAGTTGGCGATCAATGTAACATAATTCATAAAATACTCTACCGAAGGAAATGTTTATTTTCTGCTTTAACCGTCGAGGCTGCCGTGGCGTTCACTAGATGACGCCATTGTCACTCCTGCCTCTATACCCACCCACTCTTACCAACCTAACCGCCTCCATTGACAAACGAACTGCGCGAAAACCACACCGTCACCAATCGATCACCTTCGCTTCATTCCTCGCTTCTGCTTCATAGTTTACCTCGTTGAGAAATTACTGATTCATACTGGCTCTTCCTCGTTGGATCCGTTGGGTCTTGTCATGGTGATGATTGGTTAGTTATTGCATTGTCGGTGGAAGAAACTTTTCTTTTTTACGAAAATTTACGTATCTAAATGGTTACATTTTATGCATGATTTGATTTTGATTTTGTTGTTATTGATTTTCATGTATGTCGCAATTTAACGAGAGTTTTCAGTCTCAAAAAAATACAAATTAAGCGAATATAATGAAGATAAAAATTAATTTATCGTTAGATGGGTGCGATTGTGGGGATCAGTCAGTTATGGGGAACAAGTGTAAAAAAATCATCACTCGTTGCAATTAAATGAATGATTTTTTTTTGCAATTGTGAAAATGAGGCTGTCTTGAGTGTGACGCCATCTTTGACGTTGTGTTGAGACAGAATTTTTTCAAGATTGTATTTTTGCATTTCACTTTTATCATGCGTGTTGATTAATCCTGGAACTAACCGTAGAATGAACTTCAGGAGCAAGAAAAGGCTCAAACAAACAAAACCACTCGAGAGGCCGAACAAGAAAGGTGGAAACAAATGCAGGCGTTGCGGCAGCAGCATCAGATATTCGCTCAGAGCCGAACTGGTAATTTTTTTGGATTGATACCGAATTTGTAACTTTATTCAATTTACTTTAACGGGGTTGTGATGTTCAGCGGCTGTTCCGCGACTTCCTCGTCAACTGAGCGCCGATGGGACCAGTTTAGTGCAATATTCCCCCGACGCGTCCAACACGCAACCATCGCCGACTCAGCAGCTGTTAGTTTCCACTCAGCAGGTAAGATTCGTTTTAGGAAATTTTATCTTTTCACGAAATCCCTTTTTGGCTCATTATCCTCATTGTCGCTCTTTATCTTGTTTATAGCTCTGCAACTAGTAATATGGCCCCTAAATCCGAGTTTATACATCATTAAACCCAAGTTCAACACTAGTTTAAGGATGTATAAATATCTTTAAACTTGTCTTGGCTTTATTGCTCCAACATGGGAATGTATCTTCTAAAACTCGTGTAATAGCTCGTCAAACGGATTCTGTTGCTCTTTAGCCAGTTTATAGCTCCTTATGTAATATTGAGCTTAAATCCAGTTTTATAGCTCTTGAATTGGTTTATGGCTCTCCAACATAGTTATTTAGCTTCTAAAACTTAATTGATCTTAAAACGGGTTCTGTAGCTCTTTAGCGTGTTTATAGCTCTTCAACTCGTGGTGTGGCATTTAAAACTGGTTATGTAGCTCATACAACCAGTTTCTTAGCCTTTCAAACTGGTTCTACAGCTCTTGACCTGGTGTAATAGCTCGTCAAACGGATTCTGTTGCTCTTTAGCCGGTTTATAGCTCCTTAACATGTAATATTGAGCTTAAATCCAATTTTAAAGCTCTTGAATTGGTTTATGTCTCTCTAACATAGTTGTTTAGCTTCTAAAACTGGTTTAATTGCTCTTGAAACGGGTTCTGTAGCTCTTTAGTGTGTTTATAGCTCTTCAACTCGTGGTGTGGCATTTAAAACTGGTTATGTAGCTCATACAACTGGTTTATTAACCTTTCAAACTGGTTCTAAAGCTCTTGAACTGGTTTAATAGCTCTTCAAACGGACTCTGTTGCTCTTTACTCTTTGAATAGCTCTTTAACATTAAATGTTAATAACAAATTTTGTTATTAAGCTTAAATCCAGTGTTTTAGCTCTTGAACTGTTTTTATAGGTCTCGAGAATAGTAACTATTCTCAACTGTTGACTGGCCCCTGAAACGGGTTTAGTAGCTGTTCAAACAGGTTTTGAAGCTCTTTAGCTGGTTTATAGCTCTGGAGGTATGGCGCTTAAAACTGGTTTACAGTCATTCAAATCGTGATATGGCGTTTTCTATAGCTCTTTAACTGGTTATGAGGCTCTTCAAACCTTCTTACAGTGACCCCCTTCCCCCGCTCTTGCTTGCGGAAGGCATTGAAACCGCCTGATCTCAGGCCAACAGTTTAGCTTGAAAGGCTGACCTGTCAATAATTCTTGCCGCCGATGTCGTTTCTGTTCCAGGAGCCCGTCGCTCCTGTCGCCCTGGCGAGTTTAGGGTCTCCAAGGCCGACACAATTCGCGTCGCCCGGCGGGCTGAAGACAATGAGACCAGCGCCGCCGGGAACCGTCTACACCCGGACGGTTTTACGTCATCCGGCGCCCTCCGCTTCGCCGTTCTCGCCTCCTGCCCGACAACCGCCGCCGGAGGAGATGAACCGCCAGTTGAGGGATCTTCTCAAAGGGCAACACATCAAACGTGAGTACCCCCATGAAGATTTGTCCTGTCAAAATTGTCGATTAACGTTGATGGTGCTGGTTTGGGAAAGTTTTCATTGAAATGATTCGCGTGAATGTCTTCCAGAAGAAACTGTGATCGGCGAAAATACCGTACTAGCGACAACAAACACCACAGGACAAATAAGAACTCAACTGGCTCAAGTACGAGCTCCTCTGCATCAAACGAACGTACCGGTAAGTTCATTGAGCAAAACGGGTACGAGTTGACGGGTTGCTACGGGTGTTCCGAGTGAAGCATGGTTTGCATTATTGATAGGTGATGGACGGTAATTTGATATTCGTGCGAAGCATGGGTGTCCCAGCTAGTTATGATATAAGAAAATATCATAATATAGTTGAAGCATTGATTCAGTAATCAACATACATAACTGTATGTAAACGAGTAACAAGGAACATAATTTCATCTAAGAGCATTGATTCATAATTTCATTGACGTTTTCAGGGCGGTATCGAAGCGCGAGTTCGCTACCACCTGCTGCAGCATCGGGGATTCCCTCCCGGATCGACTGTACGGTTACCGGCTCCCCGGCAACAACTGGAACAGTTTGCGATGATCCAGCGACAGCAATTGGCCGCAGCTGCTGCTGGTACGTGATTGCAAGTAGTAGCTGGACGTGCGCCGTCTAGTAGAAATGACTTATTAACCAAACTGTCTTTTGTTTCCAGCAGCCAACTCGCCCGGCGGTGCTATCGTCCGAGCCCCTCAACAGCTGGTTGAACAAGGTTCCCGGATTCAAGCTCAGCTCGATGCTCGCATGGCTGGTTCGTAAATCCTCGTGGAAAAGTTTTTTTTTCTTGAGATATTCCTATTTGTACGTGGCATTTTGTCCATTGCAGCTGCCAGGGACGGAGAGGAAATCCCCGATAGCGTCACCGCCGAGCTGGAAAAACTCGAGCAAGAAGGTGGAACCATCCCGGAAGCAGAAACCGTTCCAGACATACTCGGCGATCTTGTTGAAGACGACGATGACGCTCTCTTGGGTGAGTCTCCTTCAATATTTATCATTACTTCTCCGCTCTTTGAGCACCCCTTAATGTTTTTTGTCTTTTGTATTCTAGCCGAAATGGGAGCTGACTTCAACATCCTCGCCTACGCCGACCCCGAATTGGACGACATCACAGACGGTGACAAAACGAATCTCCACATACCCCATTTGGACGACCTCGTGGAAGAAATGGAGAAGCGGAAACAACAGTGAGTTTGTCGTTGAGTTCATTGATACGTAAATTTGTGAACTTTGCCTCTTAATGTTTGATTTTTCACAGGAGCGAAGCCAAAGCGGCGGTGGCGGCCAATCAGGCGTCCACCGAACAGAAGCCTCCCGTGAAAGAGGAAGTGCAGCAACCTCAGCAGATCGTACTGCCGAACAGGACGCCCCCGACGTCATTACCAGTTTCCGTCGTGGCTGCGACCAACATGACGCCGTCTCCTCCCGTCACGCAACAGGTTCGAACGTCTTGGTTTGCCGTTGAAATCTATCTTCACAGACAGCCTGCAATTAGTGATATCTGGTTTTTTACAGGGGGCCCTGGCTGTGAATCAAGTTCTTCCTGCTGCAAAAGAAAACAAGACCTTCACCCCTTTTGTCACACCAACAACGCCACTTCCTCGTATGGCTTTGCTGCCAGGTATACCCACTCGTAACAATTTTCGCAGTTTGACCGATTACTTGGCAAAGTTCTCAGCTCATGGACGTAAAACTTGTGGAGTGTTTTGGGCGGTGCACAGTGGGCCATTTCCCGAAAAACCCGATCAAAATTATTTAGGGCTTGGAAAGTATTGGTTAGGCATTTTATATGAGTATTATATGATTAAAAAGTCTCTGGTCTCGCTAAGAGTAGTTATATTCGATTCGGCGTGCCGGAAAACATGTAAAACGTTACAAAACACTGGTTTCTTCATAAAACCACTCAGTTGTCGCGGCTTTTCAGTCTTATTTCGATATCGCCATTCGAGCCTCCAACTCTTGATTCAACCTTCTCGCTCAGGTAAATAAACTTCTGCTTAATATCCACTTAAGGAGCCTCCCATAACCACTCGCATAGCTGTTGTCGTGTTATTATTATAGACGAGTCAGACGACCCTGTAAGAAACAATTCACTTTTTTTCCGTTTACAAGCTATTCAAGGATTATCACTCATTCTCTGAGCAAGTGTGGGTATTTTTGCTTTTTAGTGAATTTCCGAATTGAAAATTATTTAATTTTTTGAAAATTATTCCATTATTATTGCGCTCGTTCTGTTTTACAAAACTACCGGTAGCATGAAAACTGTCCTGCACAAAATGTGCGAATCCGCGCTATTACAGGTAGCATATTTTACTCTAAAAAGCTGAAATTTTTACAGCAGACTCCTATGGGGCTAATTCAGACTGAACATGAAGAAGAGCACTCTAGGTGCAATAGCGGCCGGTCTGGAGCACGATATAGGTCGAAAAACGTGTTTTCGGCACGAAAAAACGGTAATTTTTGTACGTTTCTGGCTCAGGAGCAAGCTACGAAGATGGGGATGGTAGCAATCGATTCAGCGTGGAAAAATACATTGAAAATGATACCCTGCATAATCATTAAGGAGTCCTGTGCGTTATCATACAATAATATAAAATTGTGTTGGCCGACGGCCGTGTGGTAGACGGCCGTGTGGTTTGTTGGTACGGGATAACGCGTTCCCGAATGAGTTTTTTCACTTTCCGCTCGCTGGCCGTTTAGGGGGTCGAAAAAATTACGAAAAAATACGAGCCGTATAGATCAGAACTGGAGGAAGACGTCGGTCAAATCGTAAATCCGAAATTCGCCCGGGAAATTCGTCGAAAAATCGTCTTTCTCCCGTTTGTCCTACGTTTTCCACTTTCAACTCGCGCCAAAGGCCGTTTAAGGGGTCGAAAAAATTACGAAAAAATACGAGCCGTATAGATCAGACCTGGAGGTAGACGTCGGTCAAATCGAAAATCCGAAATTCGCCCGGGAAATTCGTCGAAAATTCGTCGAAAAATCGTCTTTCTCGCGTTTGTCCCACGTTTTTTCGGGTTCAAAAATACCCAGTAAGGAGCCATTTTTTGGGTATGGTATCCGCGAACCAAATGCGCGCCAAAATATGGCCAATCCGATTCCGAAGTCGGATTTCAAAAAAACCGAGGGGGAGGGGGCGATTTCACGGTGAGAAGACAATTGGATCGTTTTAATTCGCGCGGGGCCAGGGAAAATTCGTCGAAAAATCGTCTTTCTCCCGTTTGTCCTACGTTTTCCACTTTCAACTCGCGCCAAAGCCCGTTTAAGGGGTCGAAAAAATTACGAAAAAATACCAGCCGTATAGATCAGACCTGGAGGAAGACGTCGGTCAAATCGTAATTCGGAAATTCGCCCGGGAAATTCGCCGGAAATTCGTCGAAAAATCGTCTTTCTCGCGTTTGTCCCACGTTTTTTCGGGTTCAAAAATACCCAGTAAGGAGCCATTTTTTGGGTATGGTATCCGCGAGCCAAATGCGCGCCAAAATATGGCCAATCCGATTCCGAAGTCGGATTTAAAAAAAAAACGAGGGGGAGGGGGCGATTTCACGGTGAGAAGACAATTGGATCGTTTTAATTCGCGCGGGGCCAGGGATCTTAGAAAACGGAGGGTCCAGGGAACTTTGATAGATGGAGAGGCCTTTATTTAAAAAAAGTTGAATTGAATTAAAAATAATAATTTCCTAAACGGTAAGCCCTAAAAATACGCCGATTTTTTCTATCGTCTCTGCTACGAATAGGAGGGGCCGAGCGGAGCGAGGCCTTATGTCTGAGTAGGGGTTTGAACGTGTCCATCGATGCTACGCACCCCACAGGCGGCAATACACCCCACAGGCGGCAATACACCCCACAGGCGGCAATACACCCCACTAGGGGAGCGAGCGAAGCGAGCCAGAGAGACTAGTTATGGAATAATTTCTGTGATTTTTTTTTTTTTTTGTGGACAAAAGTGAGCACCATTCAGGTATTGGCAGGTATTGGCAGGATTTTTTTTTGCATTTTCTCAACCCTCAGACCTTCCTGAACAACGCCTTGCCAGAGATTTAGCTGAACTCGTTGGTACTCATGCGCGTTTTTTCTATTGTATTGAGATTTCGAGTGCTGAAATTGGGTCTGAGAGCCACCCTTGTATGGCATTTAAGAAATCGTTTTAAAAACTTGAAAAAATAATTTCTAAGTTAACATACCTCCAGGCAATGAGCTCATCACAGAAGGAGATCGATAACTTCACTCCTCGAGCACTGAGACGCGATTGAATGCCCGATGAGAAAATATCGGCGATAAGAGAGCGTCATGATTTTGCATGCAGTGCATCAAAACGGCTGACTCCTGGACCCGTTCCTTTGCACACATGAACTCTTTAGGATGTTAGGAAACTAACCACACCAGTAAAGGCGACGATTTTGAACTTTTTTTTTTCAATTTTGATCGGGTTTTTCGGGAAATGGCCCACTGTGCGGTGCGCAGCTCTGACCTACTCATTCTTAGTTCATCCTTTTATATTCCATGAATGGCCCAAGTGTTTTCCAATAGCACATAGGCCCTTTTTACCGCAAGCCCTTCAATTAGGAATGGATGTGTAATTATTATGCACAATTCCAGCCGTTTAAGAAGCCCTGTGGGGGCTCTTGCGTTACTAGAAGCTGGTTGGTTGACACTCGATGGTCTCGATGATTCTAACGCGCTGCTGATTTCAGGTGCCGTCACGTCGCCGCGTGCGCAACAGCCCAACTCGGTGGCCATCTCCGCCGGTCAAACCCTTCCGACCGGCCAGTCCCCCGGTTTCATCCAGATCTCTCCACCGCCTCCATATCCCGGACCCCCTCCGCCGTATCCTGGTCAGATCCAGAGCAACGTAAGTGAAGTTGTCGTTTCTTGCCCGTATCCGTTTTACCCTGTAGATAATTTCTCTGTAATGCTACACATTTATAGCTTTCATGTTGTACAGTGTTTTTTCCCCTCCCCTTGTCCCTCCTATTGCTCATGTCCTTCGCTTATTGATGCATATTTGAACGTTCCGGCGTGATTTTTCAAAGTTGAAGAAAACACGCTCGTTGTGCACCACTGAAGCAGGAACTTACTAAAAGATCTTGTGAACTAAAAATTTTGAATATGCCAAATTTTGAAAATCACGCCACTTCAATGTTGTACTTTTTGGACAAAAGAAAAAAAATAGTAGAACATGAAAGATCTCATCCCGAACCTATCAAAGAATTTTCTTCTGTACGGCTTTAGTTTTGGGGGTTATCGTTGTCATTTGAATCATTCAATTTATGTGCATGTAAGTTTGTTTGGGTTGTATCCCTTTTTTTTGTATGATCTCATTTTCTGTATGAACTTTGATTTTAGTTTTCTGGTTTACGGGAGCCCTTTGACTTGTATAGACGTGTGGTATTTTCTCTATCGCTCGAAGTGTTGCACAGAATGCTGTTTTTCAAGCTCTGGACTTTTATGGAGGTTGATTGAGGCTGTTACGAATTTGTTCTGCTATTTAAGATGGATGTCACGTAAACGTTCTAGTTGAATAGTCGAAATTAATTTCGTTTGTCACTGGGATTGGGGTTGTTGATGGGGTTCATGAATTTTCTTGACATCGGTGATGTTGCTATTTGGGGTTCTAGTGAAATTTTTTTTGGTTTGCGTTCGCGTTGTGCAGCCTCAACGTTATTTAACTTCTTTCCGAGTATTTTTCAATGTTTTTGTGCGCTTTCAGTTTATCATTTTATTTCCTCCCAATGTAGCATGTAGAACCAGTAGGTGTTGTTCTCATTCAAAGGTAGTTTTGGATCACTCTTGGTGTCATGAGGGAACACTAACGTCGCTAATGTCACATCTACGGTGACGAATTCATTAGATTGAGAGATTTAATGGGCTCCTTGAATGATTGTTTACTGGAAACTTCATCGACATAAGCGAGGAGTTTTGTAGAAATTTTCTGTTAGAGTAGAAAATAGAACTTAGAAAATATTTTCTGCAGTGACCCGTACAAACCCAGGCCTCAATCGCAGGCCTTCCCTTTTTGGGTGCCATTCAGCGCTCTTGCCTTTTCTGGTGAATTTCGATCCACTCCTGATAAGATAGACTCCCGTTTCAGACAAAGTTAAAACGGTGGTCGACTAGCTAGCCCAGAACTGCTGCCAGCATGTTCAGAGGGACCAGATTTGCAAGCCTAGGACTGGCAAGAAAAGTGACAATGCCATCCTGTCAAGCCTTGGAACCCCCTAGTCATCCTGGGGCCAGTTCTAGAAAACCTGGAATCATCTTGGCGAGCTTGGGACCAACTTAGCAAACCTTGGAAGGCTCTTAAAAGCTTGTGACCCTATTGGCAAGCCTTTAAAACCCTTAGCCAGCTTAGGGCCAGCTTTGCAAGCCTTGGACTGATCTGGAAAGCGTGGATGCCATCCTGACCAGCCTTTCAACCCTGTAAGCTAGCTTGGGACCGACCATCAGGGCAAGCCTAGGACTGGCCCGAAAAGTGTCGATGCCATCCTGTCATGCCTTGGAACCCCCTAGCAGAGTTGAACAAATGGTACTTACAAGTACTAATTACAAAGTACAAGTACAAATACTTGGAAAAGCAAGTACAAGTACATTTGTGTACTTGTACTTGCAACAAGAGAAACAAGTACTTGTAATTGGAATTCCAAGTACAAGTACTTGTTCTTGTACTTGCACCATGAGAAACAAGTACAAGTACAAGTACTTGTACTTGGACCTCCAAGTACAATTACTCGTACTTGTACTTGTCTACATCCAAGTACTTGTACTTACAAGTACTTGTACTTGTGCTTGAACTTACAATTACAAGTACTTGGACTTCCAATCATCAATAATAAAATCAATATTGGCTGAAATCCCCACTCCTTCCCTTCTTTAGGGGGTTGAAGGAGGGGAAAACGGAAAAAATCCTTGAGGGCGCTCAACCTATCTCAGAACATAGATCATTTTTGAATTTCTCGAGATTTTCAAGGTATGTACTTGGTGTACTTCAAGTACAATTACTTTCTACAAGTACAAGTACTTGTAATTGTAAGTGCAAGTGCAAGTACTTGTACTTGCATGTAGACCCACTCAAGTACAAGTACATGTACTTGTACTTGCACTTACAATTACAAGTACTTGTACTTGTAATTGTTCTCGCTTTAGTTAAAGTACAAGTACTTGTACTTGTACTTGGCAAGTACTTTTCAATTACTTGAACCATATAAATCACTGGAGTAGCTTTTTCTCCATTTACACATGTTTTTGGAGGGGAACATTCCTATTTTTTACTAATGTACTTTGGATAAGTACTTAAGTACAAATGTAATTAAGTACTTTCAACTCTGCCCCCTAGTCATCCTGGGACCAGTTCTAGAAAACCTCGAATCATCTTGGCCAGCTTGGGAGCAACTTAACAAACCTTGGAAGGCTCTTAAAAGCTTGTGACCATCTTGGCAAGCCTTTGAAACCCTTAGCCAGCTTAGGAACAGCTTTGCAAGCCTTGGACTGATCTGGAAAGCGTGGATGCCATCCTGACCTGCCTTGCAACCCCCTAGCTAGCTTGGGACCGACCATCAGGGCAAACCTAGGAAACCTTTATCCAGCTGGGCAAGCCTTGGACAGGCCAGTAAAGCGTGGAGACCATCCTGGCAAGCCTTGGAACCTAGTCGGCTTGGGACCAGCTCTGGAAAACTTGGGATCATCTTGGCAAGCATTGGATGGCGCTATAAAGCTTGTGACCATCTTGGCAAGCCTCTGTAACCCTTAGCCAGCTTAGCACCAGCTTTGCAAGCCTTGGGCTGGTCTTGAAAGAGTGGAAGCCATTGTGACAAACCTTGGAACCCCAAAGCCTGCTGGGCTAACTTTGCAAGCGCTGGTCCGGTCTCAGGAGCTTGGCATTTTGGCATGGATGTCAATTACCAAATTCTGACTCTGTCAAGGAGCCCATTTGGTTCATAATACGCATTATGGTAGCATTAGTTTTCTCATGATGGCACGAGTGATTCTAGATCAGGTTGGAGGGGTGGGTTCTGCAAGGTATTTTTCGCAGCCGTTACATCGTAGTTTAGGTTTAATTGTATGAATGTTTGCATTTTCCCTCCCAGAATGGTTTGTGGTATTGCATGACTAACTTAGGGAAAACATGTGACACTTAGATACGAGTGGGTGGTCCAAAGGTTGCACGGTCCGCACTACCTTCCCTGTCGGCTGCTGCTCCAAGGAGAACCCTCCTCCTCCAGGTGAGCATCCCCTAGTCTCCTCTGCGCACTTGGGATAGTTCACCGCAGGACGTCAATAGTCAGATATAATTTGATTTGGTGGTCCTAAGGGAAACTGGCTGATTATATTCGGTTGGGTACAAATTGGCAACAATTCTTATGCTGATGGTGTTTTGAATCTTGGAGTAAAGCGACTGCTGAAAGATTGAAGACGTCTTGATGATGATTTTCTATTAACTGTCAATTTTAATTGTCGATATGGTGTGTGCTCGACGAAGCAGTATTAATACTGGATACGGTTGAAAATGCCCCAAAACTACTTTCAAAAGATTATTTTGGATTTCTTGGAGGTATGGACATTTAGCAATCAGCTAGTATATGCCGCAACGATTGCCAAATTTTCAAAATGGGCCATGATCTGTGATGCTCCAAGATTCAACACCTTCCACCATTTAACGCTGCATTTCGACCGATGATTTGACGTCCTGGGTGAACTAGTCCATCACTTTTAACACTATCAATTTGCCAACCTTCTTACCTAATGTAGTTATTACGTGTACACACTTAACACGTCATCTGAAGAGTCAATACCAAACCCTGAGGTGTTCAAGAATTAATAAATTATGAGAAAATATGACACCTCGGTAGTTCAAACCCTCCGGAAATCTTCACATTTACCCAAATTTTGCTCTGTGAAATTTTTATGAGTTTACGTTTGTGAGGAGATGAGTTTCGTGCTAAATCTTGCCCACACTTGTGATTTTCTCTTTGAATGTGCTTTAGTGCAGCTTGTGTTTGAGCATGATTTGTGTGGTAGGAGCAGATAATTCCCTTCGTGGAATCGACCCCCCCTCTATTTAATTTTGCTCGTTGTCTTGCTATTTGACGAATTTTCAAATTGTGGAATTGGAAAGAGTTGCAGGTGATTTACGAATTGTGTGTTTTGTCTAGGAGCAGCCACTTCTTTTAGAGGATCTGTTAGAAGAAGAAAAGAGGGAGCAGGAGCAGAGGTCAGGCACGCCAGTGCAGGGTCCAAGTTCGGGCACGTCGTTGATGAGCGATGCGGACTTCGAGATGCTCAGAGCCGACGTGTTGGGCACGTCTAACACCCAGGTGTCCAGCCCACCGCAAATGAGTAAGTTTAACGGGATACAGGTGGCACCAAATAAAATAGTTATCTTTTTATAGATTCGTAATGATATATTAGTGTATCTCGAGTCGATATTCCCTTTGTGCTTTAAGGTGTCGATATTAGGGTATATTTGTGAGTTATAAAATATATTTAGTTTCTATTTATGGTTATTTAGATAAATATAAATATTTTGGTCCCTAAAATAATTTTTTGAATAAAATAATGAATATTATTAAATGTTATTTATTCTAAAATTTAAATAATAAATAATGTTAAATAATATTTCATGTTAAATAATTGAATAATATTAATAATAATAATAGTTTTAAATAATTAAATAATGTTAAAATTTAACAATATTGTTTATTATTTAATAATATTGTTAAATAATATTATTATTTATTCCCAAATTTTGGGAATATATTTATATGAATAAATATAAAAGTTTCTGAAATAGGTTTATTTTTTAAATAATTTAATATTTATTAGGGTAAATAATACATTATTAATTATTGATTTTTTAGGAAAAAATATTAGAGAATAATTGATATTTTTTAATGATAGGTTGGAAAAGAGGTAAAATAAGTTAGTACCTACGTCGTAGGCCAAAGGTAGCTGGGTAAAATCCAGAGGAACGAAAGTATTTAAACCCCCCTCCTCCCCTAATCCTCTTGAGGAGGAGAAAGCCAAAAACGTAATCTGCATTGACCTGCCGAATCCAGATTAAAGGGGCCGGTTGAATGTAAAATCAGCAAACGAGAAGTAAAAAAATTAAAATAAAACAAATAAATAAAAATAAAACGAATTTTCGAAATTATTTTATTAAAGCAAATTATATTAAATTCTAGAATTGTTTGACGTCCCTACTCCCAAGATACGAAGGCATACCTTCCAGGAGATCTTGCAGTATGAGACAGTCCTCCGTTCCCGAACCAATTCCTTCTATTTTCTGGAGCCTGGATGAAAAGGATGAGTGTCAGGAACGAGATGAGCGAGCCGACCCCGTTGGACTGCTCGGCTCATCATCCTCTACATTCCTTAAAATTGTCCTCCAACGGTTTCCTCCGCTGATCGAACCTTCTGGGCATTTTGCAAAGTATTATTGACTCCAAAATGTGGGGGGAACGGTGCAAGATAATGCGGGAACGTACACAAAACCATCGCTGATATCACATTTTTATAAAAACCTCCGGTTTGAAATAAGTACCTAATGTTGTTACAAATAGGAATATGGTTTTAGTGAGAACACTATTTAGCTGGGCGAGGGGCTGGGGAAGGAAAAGGTTGTCTCAAGTCTGTAGAAAAATCGCTCTCCTGGAAAGTTACTTTTTCAACCCTAAAATTCAACCTTCAGATTTTAGCGCGAATATGCTTTACCGAACTGGTAGCTTTGTTGAAATGGATGTGTCTTCTGGCCTCAATCATAAGGTTGTGTAATGGCTTAAATGTCGAACGTATTGTATAAAAATCATGGCCAGATTAAGCTGCATGGTTATTTGTTCGAAATGTATGCGATCAAAAAGAAGAATTCGTTGATCTCTGATAATTGGCCTCCATTTTCGTAGTTTTACGGGTCCAAGGAGTTACTCAGCGTGTTTTATTAGGCCGAAAACTGCTGCTTACTTCTTCATTTCCTCTTCCCGACATTTCAAAGGCATGATAGTCTCCATCATCAGGGGCTATCTGGCCACATTACATAATATGTGTATTAAATATTATTTAGCCTAGCCCAAAAGTTGGAAAAATAGGAAAAAATAATCTCATTATGATTTTCAATCCAATCATAACAGCGCCGAGTTTTCAATTTATATCTACTAGGCAGCGAAAGATTCGCCCATCCCCCCCTCCCCTACACTTCCTTGACGTTACTACATATTTGGAGACTGCGTCTAAATTTATAAAACATGAACATGCTTTTGTCTTAATTTGCTAAAGCATGGACTTTTTTAATAATTAGAACCGCTAGGTTTCAAGTAGAGAATGCTAGCAGAGGAGCCGGGGAGCGAAGCCCCAAGTATTTTTATATTTTTTATTAAAGCGAAACTTTTATTTTTTAATGTATTTAAAAAACAAATTTCTCTACAGAATTGTCTACAATCCCTTAGAAGGGGTAAGATTTTCGAAATTTCAAGATAGTGATTGCAGCGAGAGTGAAAAGCAGGAAAAAAAAAAAGCGCCGTCGAGGTAGGAGTTCTCCTCGCAGAGACTCGTTTCGTCAAACTCGGTTTGCTTTACGCAGAAACTTCTTCCTCTGAAGCCAAAGCCGGATTTTAATATGTAGAACTTGTTTCTAGGAAGCAGACAACGGTTTGCCATCCGCCTAACCTGATTTTTAGAGTGCATGAACTTGATGAGGTTTTGTGAGGGGTTTGACGAAAAATCCAAGAATCCCAGCTGCCCGGAAACCAAGAACTGTCAGCCTTGGAAGCCTCCTAGAGCATGAAGAGGCTGCCTGCCACTCAAGAGCATTTAAGAGTTGCTAAGATTCCTAGGTTATATTCGTTACTTGAGTTAAATTTTGAAATGCATTCTGAACAAACGCAGTTTTCTTTAAGTTAAATTTTTGTAAAATTTTTTATTATACAATATGTTATAATATAATAAATTAACATTATTATTTTATTAATGTTAATTATGCATTTTTGCAAAATAAATTTTTTAAAATTCAAGTGAAACCCAAACACCTCCCCCACCACCTCCTCCTCTTTGGGGCTTCTCTCTGGTGCAATCCGCCTATTTGTCTCATTTTCTAGTTTTTGATCAATTCACACTAACGATTTCTTGTCTACAGGTGTGCCTCTTTTGAATATCCCTGTCCAACCCGCACCGCCACCTCCTCCCGAAAACATCGTGACAGAGTCGGACAGGCAGGTGCAGCTGCAGTACGAACAATGGCTGCAAAGCAACAACCAGGCGGTCACGCAGCAGCTCAAATACTACGAGACTGAAGTTCAGAAGCTCCGTAAAATACGAAAGGTTTGTGTCACAATCGAAGAAACTGGTCGGGCCTATTGGGCGGGTGATGACGTTCATTTTTTTTTCTCCAGTCGCTGAACAGTCGACAGCGGCAGCTCCGTAAAAACGGGAACTCCCTCCCGCCCAAAGACGCCGTAGAGTTGCAGAGGGTGCAGACTGAGACGACAGTTCTTCAAAAACACCTGGAAGCTGCACGAAAGCAGAGTCGGACTCACAGTATTGTCATGCAGGTAAATGCCCGAAAGGGACCGGATTCGGTGCTCACAGCTTCACTTCTTTTGACGTTTGAAATTATCGGTTTTTTCCCTCTCTTCAGGAGTACCAAAACAAAATGGACCAGAAGAACGGCGCCGTCAGCAGCGTCATTACGGCGAACGTCCTCAGTGGTGGGGGCTCCATGATGGACAGTTCGTCGCCCCAATCGCCCAGCGGGATGGCCACTGGGATGCACCAACAACAAATGCTGCCATCTCCTCAGGCCTCGCCGCTACACCACAGCCCACGAATTGGCACTCCTCATTCACAGGTAAACTATCAGCTCCTTTTTTCGTCTACACGCCCTGCTAGTCGCTTGCTTGCCGCATGTCGCTTGCTTTGCTTCATCTGTTCTTATTTTTCGTCAGGTGATCTCTTCACAGAAGCGCCTCGTGTTTTCGAGGTCACTTGTAAAGATCCCTTTCAAAACCAGAAGCATCTACGGTACATTTTTTGAATGTCATTTCACAGGCCTTACAACTACAGAATCTGTCATGTTGTCCATTTTCTTGTCGCTCACGGGTGAATCATTTGTTTTGTGTTTTGTTGAGTTGTATTGCACGTTTCTAATTGATTCTATGTTATTTGCAGAGTGGCGACGACAAGAGCGACAACGGGTTATCATCACCCCGACCCCCACCGATGGCTCCTACTCCGCCAAGTCCTCACCAATTCCACCAAATTCGTCACCCTGGGATGGTCCCGAGGTTCGCTCGGTCCCCCGAAGGACAACCCAGGCCCAGACTGGTTCTCCAAACGGCGCAAAACACAGTCAATTTATACTCGGCTCAAAGGGGTTTCGCCGCGTCGCCACAAAGCCCGAGCTTGTCTCCCCAAGGGGTCAACCCGGGGCGGCTGACTCCTCAACAGCACCAGCAGTTGTTGCTTCAGAGGCAGCAGCTTGTACAACAGAAGAGGGAACTGCTTCAGAGGCAGCAGCAGGAAGCGTTGCAACAGCAGCAGCAACAACAACAACAACAAGAAGGGCTCCTGCCGAGGCAGTTACAGCAACAGGAACAGCTGCCAAGATTGCAACTACAACAAGACGGAATGTTGAGCCGGCAGCTGCAACAAGAAGGTCTTCTGCCAAGGCTACAACAACAACAGCAACCGCAACAAGATGGCCTCTTACCAAGATTACAACAACAAGATGGACTCCTCAACAGGCAATTGCAACAAGATGGCCTTCTGCCAAGGCTGCAACAACAAGACGGTCTCCTCAACAGACAATTGCAGCAAGACGGATTGTTACCACGACTCCAACAACAAGACGGCCTGTTGAATAGGCAATTGCAGGGGCAGGATGTGGTGCAAAGGCAAGTGCTGTTGAGGCAGGGGATCATTCAAGAAGATCTCACTCAGGAACAACAGCAGCAGCAACTTCAAGTTTTGCAGCAGCGACAACAAAACCGGCAACAGCTCATTATGACGCAGCAGGGTAAAGTTGGCCAGTACCGGCAGCTCATACAGCAGCAACCTTCGATGATTCAGGCCAATCAAATGCAGTCGCCGACGAGCATGAGCAGTCAGCAGTTCTCCTCGGGCTCTCCAGTGCCCCCGAGTCCGATGCAGTCACCAAGTCCCATATCGACTCCACTTTCTAACACGCCGCAATACAGCACGTCCAGTTCACCGCTTCACCCGCCACCGAGCCCAATGTTGTCGCAGTTCCAAAATCCCGGAAGTTCCCCAATGCCGCAGCAAAGCCCTCGAGTTCAAAACTACCAGACGGCTAACTCACCGATGACGCCGCAAAGTCCTATGGTTTATTCTGGCTTGCAAACGCCCACCTCCCCGATGCCGCAGTTCAACCAACCCAACTCACCGATGCCCCCACATTCTCCAAGGGTCCAGCAACAGTACGGACAGCCGCCTAGCTCTCCAATGGGCTCTAATTCCAACTCAATGATGCAACAACAGTTCCAGCAAATGCATCGACCCAATTCGCCAATGGTGTCTTTGGGGTCACCAATGCCGATGAGGAGACCTTCGAGCACCGGTGGGAGTATAGCGAGCAGTCCGGCTGCTGAAAGGCCACAAAGTGTTGAGCCACGTACACCGCAAGACCACATGGAAATGATTGGTGGAAACGGTGGAGGTGGTAACCCTTATCATCCACACAACCCCATCCCGTATGCTGATGATCTTATACGACACGGTTACGTCAGGATGGGGTTGCGAGGAGGATCACCTGAATGGCCCGAACTCTACGCGTCAGTATCTGAAACCAACTGCCGACTTCTCTCTCTTCGCTCCAAAACCCCAAAGTCACTCCGCTGCCCGCTTTTACAAAGCGGCTACATCAAAATGTCCCTTAGAGGAGGTTCGCCGATGTGGAGCGACAAATCCCTCCCGAGGAAACCCTTGTTGAAAGGCAAAGTTGGTCAACCCTCACCCGGCACGAGCGCCAACAACGATGACAAAACCCGGAAAAGCCTCGTCTGCGCGGATTACAACGATTTCGACGAAGAATCGACTCCACCGACGACCCCACCCGTCAAAGCTGCTTCCATCAAGAAATCCGACTCAAAAACCCGCCAGTCCGAAGACACTGACTCGGAGCTGACTGTCTACGAAGACATAGTACTTGTCGAAGGCTGCAAGGAAGGGAACCTTGAAGTTGAAGAGCTTCAGTCAGCGCTTGAAAACAACGTGATGTCGACGGTGGTGTCGATGCCGATGATGATCGACGATCCGGACATACTGGGGGATTGTCTGGTGAGTTCTTCGGATCTTGTCGTGCTCGGTGTTGACAATTCCGCTAATGAAAATGATTGTATTTTGGAGGTAAATGAAAAGGACGACGAAAATCTCTTAATGATGGATGACGATATCAGTGATGGTTTGAAGGTTGATGATGAATTGATGGATTTGGACGAAGATCTGCCGTCACCTCCTGCGAGGAAGCGGCTGAGTGGGAAAGTCCTACCAGGCCAGTCTCTCCGTCAAGAAGAAGACAAAGCTCCTGAGACGCCAGACTCGCCGGACCCAGTCGAACCCATCAAAGACCTCGACGAAGTCACATCGTCCAAAGAAGACGTCAAAACCGACAAAACCCCCGAATTGCCGGTTCAACCGAACGTCGTCGTCTCCCGTTCAGCCGCTTTCACGCCCATCAGCACCCAAAAATGTATTCCCGTCTGTTCCGAACGGACGCTCAGTCAAACCCAAGCGGCAGTCGCCAGTCTCGTTCAAGACGCCGTCAACGCCGCCGCCAAACTCGCCGCTGAAGCTCATCACTCCCAAAGGTCCGACGCATCTACCGGACAAACATTTTCCCGCCCTGTCAACGTAGTGCGAGGCCCCCAAAATCAATATCTGCCAAGCGCCGTCATCACCAACAAAATCGAAAACCAGTTGTCCGGTGAAGCGAAAAAAGACGGGAAAACGATGAAAATGGAACCGTCCAGCCCGGAAGTGTCACCGAACAAAACGACCAAATTCCAAGACAACATCTCTGTGGAGCAAAGGAACCGCATTGTTGATTTTTTGAGAAGTGACGAACCTCCAGACCCAGAAAAAGACTCAAAAACACTCAAACGTGGACCTTTAATTTTAAAATTGGAAGACAACTCTGAAGAAGCAAAGTTGAGTTTACGTCTTGACGGCATGCGAGCCTCACAGAAAAATCCCAACATGATTTTCAATTTTGTGGACAAAGACGACCGCAACGATTTGAAATTTCCCGATAGAAAACAGCAAACTTTAACTGACACTTCGCACAATCGGACAGACCAAGTTCCGCTTCCTGCCGTTAGTTCGAGCATTTTAGAAGCCCAGCTGACGTCCATGTTGCGTTCATCCAGTTCAGACCCGCCGACAAGCTCCAATCAGAAGATCATCTACGCTATTGTCAACCACAACAACAAAGACCCAAGTCAACAAAGGGAGAACCCGAGTCCGGACGACATCAAAGTCGAAGGTCTCGCCGCCCATTTGCAGCGGTCCATCAAAACGGAAACGCTGGAAAACGACTTGCGGAACCCTCGGAACCAGAATTTCCACAAAAACGTCTACGCCCCGAAAATGAAGTCGGATTTCATCGTCGGCGGAACGCATTACAAAGTGTACGGCGGACCCCAGGGGGAGAATTCCGAGGAGAAGAACCACTTTTTGACGAACGCCCACCAAGTCATAGTGAAACAAGAGCCAGGGTTGAGCCCCATCAGCAAACCCAAGTACGGCAACGAGTTGCAGCAGCGCGTCAGTAGCAGCTCTGAAATTTCCCAGCTGCTCAACGAAAAAGAGACGCTCCACGTCAGCTTCGGCGGCTCCAAAGTGCTTCAAAAGGTACGTAAACTTACATTTTGTTTGTGTGTTATTTCGTGCCAAAGTTGATTGACCCAGCCAGTCACCCTTGCGTGTAAAGCCAACCACTTAGTGACAGTACCCTCCCCCAGGCCCACCGAGAGGGGGGGGGGGGGGGGGGGGGCAAAGGGGACATTTTGCCCCGGGCCCGGACTTCTACATGGGGCCCCAGCGGGCCCTAGAAAAATAAGAAAAACGCTGCAAATTTTACACAAGGGTTTATTATTCTTTGATATAGGTTACTTCTGCAAAAATTTAATTCTGTCAATAAAAAAAAATTTTGGAGAAAAAAATTTTTTGGGGATTTTTTTTTTCAAAAAATTTTTATTTTGAATTTTTTTTCGAAAAAATGTCTTTTCAAAAATTCTTTATTTTATTATTTCTTTATTATTTCTTTATACTCGAAAAATATTTAACCTCCTGGGATCTTTCAAAAATCCCATTTTTAGCCCCATGAAAGCCCTATAGATCGCCACAGTGAAATCGGATCGTTGCGGGACCCCCGAAAATGGATTCTACGTCAAAAAATACTTCGAAAACGATACCTCGATCCCGTAGCTAAAAGCCTTCAGAAACCCCCTCCTGTAGCCCCATAGCGCCCCACGGGTTTGGGCGATCGGACTGAAAACCTTGCGGGCACAACTAGATGGTAAACCAAGTAAGTATTTTGTCAAAATTTCGGATTTAAAAAAAAATTCCTACTGCCCAAAACGGCCCGGACGGCGGACGGACATTTCGGATTTAGAATGCAGACCTTTTGAAACGAATATTGTCAAATTTTGAGGCCCGCGATCACATAGGTGTATTATTCCAAGAATAATAAACCGAAATGGCCGAGTTGCCACTTGACAGGCAACGTAGTCTTCCGTGTGATTAGGCCTTGTAAAACTCAAGCAATGTGAATCACAATAGAAAACTGGTCAGGATAAGGAAGTGGGGCGCCGGCAAAGCGCCGAAGGATGGAGCATCGAAAGGAAAACATCGATTATTCGTACCATTATTCACCATTATTCGTACCATCGCTTACATGGGGGCCCTATACTCTCTTCTGCCCCGGTCCCGCTTTTTCTCTCGGCGGCCCTGCCCTCCCCACTATGTAAAGTGGGCAAAGTTTGATCTCCCCTGTTGGGGTAAATAAGGAATAGACGTGTTTTTGGATTTTTATTATCGATAGAAAAAAAAAACACCAAACGGCTTCCAAATAACACTGAAAATGGGGTTAAAACACACATTGAATGTTTTTACGAATTTATGGGAAAATAGCAATTTGAATTTTTGGCGGAAACCAGCGATCAGCTCTGATTGGTCGACGATTTCGCCATGTTCCCAAGTTTGCCATCATAAAAAAAAAAGAAAACTGAAGGGTCGCACAGTGGGGCGAAAACGCAAAAATGCGCTTATAATTCAAAATAAACTGTCTAAATCGATATCCGAAAAAAATTGCTGTGTAATAAGTATTTTTCAATGCTGAATCCAATGGAATCATTTTTGCATCGGTTCGACGTCTTCTTTGGGTTGAAAATTCAAAAACTAGTCCAGTCATTATCTCATAAAAGGCCTTTCGTTCGGAATAATTCCGAAACTTTTGGGGGTTGTTCGGGACTATATTGAGGGTCTATACTAAAAAAGTCGGACTGATTGAGCTTGTGCTAAGTTCAGGTGGGCCAAATAAACCGCGATTTTTTCGGACTTTTTTCAGTTTTTTGACTGTAACTTTTTTTCTATCGCTTATATCGAAAAGGAGCCATCTATTAACGTTGTGGAGCACAAAATTCTGAACATTTTGCACTACTTGGATGTAATATCTGACCCAATAGGTACCGAGTTATGTTCGTTCAAAAATGGGCTAAATTTCCCCAAATGGCAAAAAACGCCCAATAACGCTGGTTTTTCCTTCTAAATTGTATTTTACTCAATATTGAAGCATGGAATGGTATATGAATACATAAGTTTTCAGAGAGAGTAAGAGATTATCTCCCCATGTTCATCACCCCCGTAGGTAGCGAGAACTTTGGCCCACCTTACACCTTAATTTTGTGATTTTTTAGGATGAACCGAAAAAGTTTGTCTCGTTGAGCAACATGCTGCTTCCGCGGAGGGATTCTGATGACGGCAAAGGTCTCAGGGCGAGCCGGACACCGGACGACTCGCAGAACGTCCTGCTCAAACAGCTTCTGCAGAATACGGCGTGTGCGAGTTCCACCCCGACGTCGTCGGCGTCGACGCCGGCCCAGTCGCTCCCGATTGTGCCATCGCTGGAAGCCCAACTCGCCCGGCCGGTGCCGCCAACGCCTTCGTCGCTCATACCGCCGCTGCTCAGCGAGCCCAAACCCCCCACAGTGGTCAAAGACGTGCCGTCGCCGCAGACGCCCAAACCGCCATCTGTAAGTTTGCCACCTTGACAGTTTGATTCCCGTGCTGATATCGGTGTATTGATATATTCGGGGTTTCAGGTCCCTCACACGCCGACCACTCCGGAGTCGACTCGGGCGCCCAGCACGGCCTCCTGCCTGGACGAACTGCTCTCCCCGCCACCGCCTCAAGTGTCGACGGCGCCGGTCATCAAAAGGGAACCGATGACGATGCCTTCGATGTCCATCCCGCCCGCGTCCCCAATGACGTCGCCGATGGAAATCAAAAAAGAAATCGTCCCTGTCAACGTGCCCGTCGCCGTCGAAGTGAAAAAGGAGGTCGTCAGTTCTGACGAAATGTTGTCTCCCGGTCTTAAGATGGAACCTGAAGCGCCTGGCGACCCTTCACTTGGTCAGTCATTTCATTACTGTACATTTTTCAAACATTTCCTTGGTTATTTAAGTTTTGGTCATGATTTAACTATTTTGTGCTGATTCGTTGCAGACATAAAGAAAATGAAGCGGCGTGTCTACCAGCAGAAACGGCGTCAAAGTCTAGGAAAAGAATCCGTTGGCGGTACCCCGAAGAAACGTCCCAGAAAGGTAAGCCCGTTGACTTCTTGATCCTCCAATTTTTCGTCACCTCTCACCACACTGTTCTCACTCTCAATTTTCCTTCCCGCAGAGCTCAAAAGTTGAAGAAGACTACGACTCGTTCATCGACTCCCTCATGCAGCAACTTCGCCAATTACCAACTTCCATGAACATCTGCGAACCTAATTTGACGTACAACTTCACCGGAAGCCCCGTCTTTGGGTCGGGCGACCTCAGCAAAGTCAACAGCTGGTTAGTAGTAAAATTGAACAAAATTTATCTCCGAGTCTGGAGACCCTAAGGATGCACCTACGTCAGCCCTACAAGAAATCTTATTTTTCGAGCTCTTTGCTGATGACACATAGTGTACCGAGTGTAACGATATTGGGTTTTTTGAATAGGTTGAAACTAAGAATCAAAACTAAAACAATATTTTTTAAATTTTAAGTGGAAAAAATTATTTAAAACAATTGACGATGGATTGTCCTATTTCTAAAATTACTATTAATCTTCATTTTTGGATTTCTTGAAATTGAAAAGAAATTGACAGCTTTCATTTTAAAGAAAAAATGAAGCGAATTTTTAAGTTTTGAAACTTTGCTAAGTATTCTCACCCAGCTCTTAAAACTAAATGTCTAAGAGGGATTTAAATTGAATTTTCCATGTCCCCCGTAATTATGGTTTTAACCTATCATGCACTTTTTTAAATTACAACTTGGGGGATTTAAAATCCAAAACTTACAAACATGTCAAAATATTCATTAAATGAATTCATAAATCAAATTATGAACAAATTAAAAAAACAAAAAAAAAATGGAATCAACTAGAAAACATTGAACAATTCCAGTCAAGAAACCTGGCGTGATGGCAATTCAGATTTTCCACATCTCAAATCAAACTTAAACTGAGAATGGCCAACTTGTAGAGTTGGGCACATTTTTATTTATAAATAAGGTTGTGAATTAATTCACATCATGCTTTGTTTGTGAATGTGAATTAATTCACATTCACAACTTTTTCTGTAAATTAAATTAAAGTCACACAAAAAATTGTAAATTATTCACAAAAATGTAAATAAATTAAAAAAAGCCTGTGAATTTTTTTTAATTCACAAATAATTTGTGAATTTTTTTAAAATTTACAAATAATTTGTGAATTTTTTTCAAATTCACATTTAAATATGTGAATTTTTTTACATTTACAGTGAATTAAGACCAAATTCGCGGTAATTACAGTTCTCATGGGTCTGCTGATATTGTAATACACTGAGAAAAGAATACAATGAATTCAATTTTTCTGGCAATTTCCTACCACTTAATTGTAGTATATTATTAAGTGGTATTATTGTGGTAGTAGGATTAAGTGGTAGGAAATTGCCAGAAAAATTGAATTCATTGTATTCTTTTCTCAGTGTATTACAATATCAGCAGACCCATGAGAACTGTAATTACCGCGAATTTGGTCTTAATTCACTGTAAATGTAAAAAAATTGACATATTAAAATGTGAATTTAAAAAATTCACAAATTATTTGTGAATTAAAAAAAAATCACAGGCTTTTTTTGTAATTATTTACATTTTTGTGAATAATTTACAATTTTTTGTGTGAATTTTATTTAATTTACAGAAAAAAGTTGTGAATTAATTCACATTCACATTTACAAATAGGTAAAGTATGAATTAATTCACATTCACAAACAAAGCATGATGTGAATTAATTCACAACCTTATTTATAAATAAAAATGTGCCCAACTCTGCCAACTTGTAACCATACCTGAAACCCCTTGGAGTTGGATGTTCTTGTTAATTTCTTATGTCAAATTGAAGAACTTCATTCGACTGTATAGACTTTTCATTGCCTGCGATGTTCATTTTCTAGAAAATCAAACAAATTTTCCATGAGGAAATTACTGTTGTTGACAAATTTTTCAAAAAATTGCATTGAAGGGAATAATTTTTGATGAATATCGAACAACGGACTCAGAAAATTTTTCATAAATAATAAGGTAAGGTGGGGGATGTGCTTAGTATGGTTTGTTAAGTTCAATTCGAAAAAAGAACTCAAAAATCAGCCGTTGACATTACTTAAATTTTTACTTTTTGCCTCTGAATCCTTTGTTTTTTGACGTAGGATTGATTTTTCATGGCCTTGTCTATTGTGAGCATAATGACAGAAATAGCTATCCCAAGTTCAACTTACGCACTTGCCCCATCGTGAGGTAAGTGTGTAACTGGCCTGAACAATCATTGAAATGCTGGTTTCACCTGAGCAAGAGCAAATATAGGTAATCTCAATGATCCTTCAGCGATTTGAACATTCAAAATCCGACTAAAACAGTTGTCAATTTTTATTGATCATCAAGTCAATGGGGGCAAAAATTGAAAACATCAATGAACGATGTTTAGTGTAAACGTTAATGAAACATTATCAAGTTGAATTCAGTCTAGGTAACAGTCTCAAACTTGAATATCACCTCACACATGCCCCCATTCTTGAAAAACCAATAGGGACAGTGCATGGTAGGGCCCAACTCACTGATTGAAAAGGATAACACTGAATTTAAATTGTAGGAGTGATATACAACTACTGAGCTTATAAATAAACCTTAGAACACCTACTCATATCGATTTAAAGCATGGCAGGCAATAAAAATGGATCAATGAACTTGGCAGCTGAGAGAAATGGCACTGTGACGTCATAACCTCCCAGCCAGGTTGCCAGGACACCATCTGGCAGATAAGTGATGTCAGGCATACATGTTTCAAATGTAGCCATTCGATGGCATCCAGGGAAATTGTTCTAAGTAGCATTTTTACATCCCACTTACGCAGTTGCCCCATTTTTGCACTTTCCCCATCTTACCTTTTATCGATTGTTTTCAAAAATAGGATTATTGCTCCCCATCCGTATTGTCGATGTCCAGATATGTGTTGACTAGTAATAATTACTAATCATATCAATTATTGACATGAAATAGAATGCTTCGTTAAGAATCGGTCATTTTATAAATCAATGTTTTCATTTTAGTACGCGTCTTGGAGAGCTGAGGGGGAGTTACGGGAATGCTTACTTGCCCCACGAGAACGATTACTATAATACCATCCCGTTCGGGGATTTGCCACCGAAAGCGCCGACAGCTCCCTCGACGCAAAGGGGTTTCTACAACGAGGAGTTTGCTCCTTTGAAGCTCCACGCCACCAAAGATGAATGTGAGTGTAAACTGACGTGCGAAAATAGCTTCTTGTGGAGACATTTTCATCGTTTCGTATTTCGTTTTCCAGTCGATGATCGCAAGTACGATTACAACCGGGACACGAACGACACTCCAGACACCATCGTGAGCTCTTCGAGCCCGGAGTGCATCATGCCCGAATTCCCCGTACAATATCCTGGTAAGATCCGTTTAAATTGCTGTTCTCATCGCCCTCTCTTAGTAGATTCCACAATAATTCATCTCTTATTTCAGGTTTGCAGTTCATTGATTCGGACAGTGAAGACGAGAAACAGAAACCTAGTCGGTTCTCACCGGAAATCCCAATTATTTCTCCACTAGTCGTCCGGCCGAAGCCCATTAGGTTTTACAGTGATATGGTGAGTGTCGCGGATGTGAAAACGTCAACTTATAGCCTTCTACACACTCACTGTACAATCACCGTAATTTCTTCATTTTTTCAGGATAAGGAGAACGAAGGCCCCCTAAGCAAGAAAAACTGTGATAATGTAACCGTTACCCTCACCCTCAACTCCCAGGCGGCCGACGACGTCGTGTCGGTCCTCCGCAATTTGGCCAACGTCCTCCGAATCCCCGTTCCCGTCCATTACAGCATCACCGAGCGAATGAGCCGCCCCTCGCACCGGTTGGGGTTGTGCAAAATCCGGACCAAAGATGGCAAAGAAGGAGGTGAGTTTCAATTGGTTCAGTGGGATATACAAGTCGAGGGAAAAAAAGGTTGGGGGCAGTCGAGGGATCAAGGAAATTCAAATAGTCCATGTGAAGACATTTATCCTAACAGCATAGAACGTGGAGGTTCGATGTTGCTGCTGATAGTTAGCTTGAGAAATCAATGAAAATGAAAAGAATTAAAGAGTAGGTAGGTAGGCAGGGCATTGCAATCCACTTCCAATGGGTCGACTCCATTTTCAGACAAAGTTTAAACGGAGATTGACTCTCAAGCACTAAGTTGCTGCCATTATGTTCTGAGGGACCAGCTTTGAAAGCTTGCAACCATCTTGGCAAGCCTTGTAGACCCTTTGTCGGCTTGAGACCATCTTAGCAAGCCTTCGATGTCTCTATAAAGCCTTTAAAACCCTTAGCCAGTTTGGGACCAGCTTTGAAAGCTTCGGGCTGGTCTGGAAAGCGTGAATGTCATGCTGGCAAGCTTTGAAATCCTTTAGCCAGGCCTTGCGACCAACTTTGCAGGCCTTGGACTGGTCTGGAATGCTTGGGACCATCTTGGACAGCTTTGGAAAGCTCGGGAAGCAGGATAAGAATCTTCACAACTTTGTCAACATAAGGGGGGAGTGGATCGCCGCACAGTGGGAAAAACGGCCTTTTTGAGGGACATAGTCTCCCTCCCCGCTAATACATTAAAAATTCAGTATGGGTGGTTCTAGACGTATTTTTGTGCGTAGAATCGAATGGTCTAGTCCGTTTTTTGATAAGAATTGAAGGAATGGATTTACACCCACTTTTAGATGTAAGATTCTGGCGCTTGACATCTGCAGTTCCAAAATGCTTAGTAAATCCTCTAGAAGAGGTGTTCAAATATCATTTTATATATACATAAGTATATATAACATAATTATGATATTTTTTTTTTCTTTTTTTACGACAACAACAACCTTTATTCAACAATCGGGAAAAGAGTAAAAAACTGACTCATGTTATATATTACTTATTATATATATATAACTACCCTACAACACAACAATACACATAAAAAACAATTAAATCATTTCTTCTATTCATGAGTAGGATTGTATATCCGGAAATCGCTTCTTTTTCAATTTACGATTCATTTTGATTTTGCACGTCAGTACACAACTCAATTACAAACTGACGGCCGAAACTATTTTATATTATTAATTAAAATGATAAACTTATTAATTTGATATCAATGACAAACGGTCTATTTTAGCTCCTCAAAAAACGCCACCTCAACAACTTCATAAATCGCCTGAAGGCAGACTTGGACGAACTTGGATCCAATTCTTCCATAATTATCTTCTAGAAACCATCAGGAATACACCCATTACTTCCGTTTCTTGAGCTTAGTTGAGCTTCTTACTTTACAGCTGATTTTCACTCTAAAAACAGCATTTTTCGAAAAAAAAAAAAAAATGTTAGCCCTTACGACTGATGGACCTAAAATAACTTTTTTTCGGCATAAAGCCCTTCTATATACATCTAGAAATGAGATTTTAAAATGGGGAAAACGTTTAAAAAAAATTCCAGAATCAACTGGATTCAAATAACTGATATTTTTACGACGTTTTTTAATGATTCCTGTAAAACTTATAAAATCGAAATATATACGCCCCGAACCCGTTGGGGGAATTTGGTTTTTTGGCCGATGTCCCTCAAAAAGGCCGTTTTTTCCCCACTGTGCGCTGCCTGGGTCGGAGGTTCAGTTCCATTTTCGGGAGCGGAGCGCACTTTTGGCGATCGAATCCCCTTCACTTTGCTCGCCCGCCAGGAGTCGATCGCACTGCCCCCGGAGTTGTCCAGAAACTGTAATACTTTGTGAGAATATTCAAATTTTTTATTATATTTTTTTCATTTTGCAGGTCAAGTGGATTTGCAGTCGATATTGAACGGCGCCATGAAATTCTGCCGCCACTGCGACGTCGTCATCACGAACAACCTGATGCGCAAAAAAGCCTCCGACCTCCCTCTGGTGGCGAAACAAGGCGAAGACGAACTCTACTTCTGCAGCTCCAACTGCTACATGCAACTGGCTCTCATCCACCCGACCCCCGCCCACCAAGAAAAGGTAATTTTTCCGCTTAGCGATTCAGTATGGCGGCGTCCCGATAACCGGTCTGTAACCTCCGTTTCTGTTGGTTCGCCAGGCTGGCGCTCTTGTTGAACACCGCGGGGAGCCGCCGACCAAAAAGTCAAAGCTTGACTCCCTCTGTGACCCTCCCAATAATAAATTCGAGTCGCGGCGAGAGGTAAAACCCCCCCCAAAAAAACCGAATTTTTATTCCGCTTGAAAGAATGCTACCCTTGCAATTCCCCAGTGATTGTTTGCAACCTAAGTTTGCTATTTTAGTTGAACTGGCTCCCTTTTTTTGTTCTAATTGTTTACTGACTTTCTCTGAGTGGATTTGTTCAGGGCCAGTCATTAAAACAAGAATCATGCCGACTGAAATATTAATGATACCTACTCCTGTTTCGAGAGAAACATTATGGAAATTTCACCGGGCGTATTGGACTAATGCACTTTTATAGTCCAGTCATTAGGTCCTCAAAATGGTGAAATAGAAACATATTTTGGGTTAGAAATGGTTTCTATGGTCCTCTATGTTTTTTGGGGTGCTGAATCCGAATCTGAGGTTTGCCAACAAAATTTCGTGACGGAACATGGAGAAAAATGCAAAAAACTGAGAAATGTTCGGGTTTTCCTTGGTTTTTTTAGTATAGCTCAAAAACTATCAACTTTGAGAAAAAAAAAAACACGTTCCTACCTTTATTAAAGAAGATTAAATTTTCTATCGTTTTATCGCCACTTTTTTGCCGTGCCCGCCCCTCACTTATCAAAGCTCAAATCGAAATTTCACACAAAATAGCTACGACGGGGAATTTAATCAGCTTTCACGGGGAAAAAAAAAATTTGGAATCGGACCAATAGTTTCTGAGCTAAAACCGAAAACGTTCTGAAAAACGTGCTTCCGCTCTCCGCGCGGTCAGATTGGACGTTTCTTATTTTGTTTTAAATTTGTTTCGTGCGTACAAATGAATGTTCAGAAGCTAAAACAAACAGGAGGGGGTCCTGCCGAAATTTGGCTCGCTAGATTCTCAAAACCTAAAAATTGCACTTTTTGAGAAAAATTGCCACAGTTTGAAGTGCTGTATCTCGGGATTCATTGGACCTACAGAGCGGCGGTTGCGCTCAAACGATTTAAGCAAATTTAATCTTCTTTAATAAAGGTACGAATGTTTTTTTCACAAAGTTGATAGCTTTTGAGCTATACTCAGAAAACCAAGGAAAACCCGAAAATTTCTCCGTTTTTTTTTGCATTTTTCTCCATGTTCCGTCACGAAATTTTGTTGGCAAACCTCAGATTCGGATTCAGCACCCCAAAAAACATAGAGAACCATAGAAACCATTTCTAACCCAAAATATGTTTCCATTTTTCACCTAATGACTGGACTATTAGTGGCACTTTAGTTATTTATTCGTTCATTGAGTATTTATTTGACTAAAGAAACTTGCTGTAAAATGTTTTTCTGTACAAATCAAAATAGAAAATAACGCTACATACACATCACAATGTAAAATGGATCTCTTGATTTTTGTGAAGTTAGTCTCATTAAGAGAGTGGTTTATTCCTAGATATGCAACACTGAAATCCTTATTCCAACCAACCAGAACAAGGCAATCTCGCGCATGCGTGGTGAGGACTTGTACCGAGCTGCGGAACATTATTTGGCCTGTTTGAGCAACCCGTCGTATTATTACGAGGTAGCAAGTCTTTCCTGGCAATTGAACTTGTTTTAGTGATCATCTCTTAACGAATCCACCAGTCGAAACAGTACCAACCCCTGAATGAATCTCAGACCGTTTATATAGTGAACTTATAATTTTATTGTTTTGAATTTGTCCCGCTTGCTACCCCCAACCCTGGTCTTGCTATGTTTTCAATTTGTTGTGTTGTGGTTATCAAATTGGGAATCGCCGATATTTTGGATCAGACTATCAATATTCTCAAGTTAGACGGATGGATGTTGTTATTGAGAAAAACACGAGAGGTTCCATCCGTGTAAAACTAGGGTAATTGACTTGCCCTGTTGATTCCAAAAGATCCTCATTTTTCATTCACTTTCGTTGATTGAGATCATAAACGATGATATCTGCTTTATCGATTTACGTTTGCTAGTTTATTGCTCGGCGGTTTCTGTGTGTATTGGTCTTTGGCCGATTTGGTGACAAATTTGTTGGGGTGCCGTCCATAAGCGCTAATCCCGTCTAATGATGTTTTAATCTCGTACCAAAAGCGCCAGGTGAGTTCTCAATCTCATTAAGTTAGATTGTCAGAAGCGCCAGCTCATGTCCAGAAGTACATTTAGGAGTGATTGACAAAAGCGCTAGGATATGCCAGGAGGGATCAGAAAGTTCAAAGTCACTGGACAAGTTTAATGTCGCCGTGCAGGTCGTAGTCCAAACCCTCAGAGTTTGAAATGATACGATTTAGAAAAGTGCAATCGTTAGGTCTTGCTCCAGATTACACTGACAATAATGAGGTTGGCAGGTGTTTAAAAATGTTTTTCGGCCTAGCGTACTTGCCACCTCATGAAGTCGAGGATGGTTTTTTGGACAACATTGCTTCCGTCCCAGGCCATGAAAGCGTTGGTGACTTCTTGGAATACCTGTGCAAGACGTTCGTTGGCCCACGTAGCCGATATCCCTCTCATTTATGGGCAAGTCCTCCCGATTCGCAACCCAAGACAACAAAATTTGTTTAATGGTGCTGAGAGTTTCCACCGACACCTCAAAAACCAGTTTCACGCACCCCACGCATCCGTACATTTAGTGGTGGACGGTGGAGTACCCACCTACTTTCTTTTTCGTCTCTTGTGAATTTCCTGCAATTTCTTCCTGACCAACAGTTGGCGCTTTTGACAAAGGGGCTTTTCCGCTGGTTATGAGAGAGCTGGCGCTCTTGACCATACCCAGTCTCGAGACGTTCTGGAGAGCTGGCGCTTTTGGGTGATTCTGGGGGGCCATTAGCGCTTTTGGGTGTCACCGATTTGTTGATATTGAGATGTAGTTGGTGTACATTATTGGTATTAGGTTGCTGGAACAGCTCTCAGACCTGGTCGGAGTGTTGGGATGATGTCATCTGTCAGTGTACACAATTTGGCCTGTTGTTTGTCCCATTGCTCCTATTTTTGCTCGCCGTCGTTATACCGACGTGTTTTTTTATTGTTCGTCGTATTGTTCAATTTATCCTGTTGTCTCTTTCGCTGATATTCTCTGCTATCAGGCCGATTCTCGTTCGTCACCATTTCTTCCTGTGGTTAGATCACCTTTTGTCAGGAAAGTTAAGCTGGTTGCTATTTATAGTTGAACAAACTTTGATGCTTTGTATGAGTTCAACTGCAAATGACTGGGAAACTTCAAGTGGCTGCCATGGTGGATCAGTGGTGGGGATGAGAGCTGCTTAAGCTCTAATGAGGTTATGACCTCATAAATTCGCTCCACGATCTGATCATATTGCTCTTGAGCCGAAGGCGTTCCAACGAAGACGAGGAAATAGTAGTGAAGTGATACTCGTTTGTAAGGAGTGACGTCATGTTATTATTGAGTCAACTGCTGGGTGCAGATCATATGTGGGAAGAAGTTTTTCGCTGATTGGAATGCGTCCAGCACAGCGTCTGAGGTTACGCCGCCAGGTGTTTTGGAGGATGTAGGAGGAAGTTCAGGTGCATAACGTAAGTTGTGGCGATCTGCAGACTGAGAATACTCCAGCTGCAGAAATGGAGGATCTGGGTTCCTTAGGCTCACCCGAAGTGTCGGGGTTGTAAGTCCGGCAGATCCTCGGAAGGGACAGCAGAGTCCCGCCCTACCTGGCATGAGGAGTCGTGTTGGGAAAGGGAAGCCTCGCAGTTGTGCCGAGGGTCGGTTTGCTGGCTTCCAATCTTGTCAAGTAAGGACTCCTGGTTCCCCTCGAACCTCATTCCGAGTATTGCTCTTTAACCAAGGTTTTTGTTCTTCAAACGAGTTTTAGGGGCGTTTTTCACGGGGCGTAGCACGCTATTGTGATCCTCGAATTCGATGTATTTATTGCCTGTGCCTGTGAGTTCACTTCTGACGTCACGACCGCTCGTGCTCGGAATCAAACATGCTTGATTTACAGGCGTGACACGCTAGATTGAAACGAGAAGTGGGGACTGCTGCAGTATCATCTGTTGTTTACTTGTAGTAATTTGACCAATTCATCAATTTCTCGTATTAATTTACAATATTTCGAGCAACTAAGCTCATTACAGTGTCTCTACAAACAAGAGAACAAAATAGCCTAGCGAAGCGAGGCCCTCCTGTCAAAGTGCTAGTCTATACCAGTAATTCCGAATGTGTCTGCGGCTGACTAACTATGTAACTGGCAGAGTATGTCACAAGCCTTCTCCTCTGAAAAGGTAATCGATGAAAATACGCCGATATTTTCTATCATCTCAGGATCCCGTTAACCTATCTCTGGGGGGGGGGGGGGGGGGGGGGAGTTGATATTCCCTCGAGATGCGCGCAAGTAGGCGCATTTGCGCCCAACTCTTTTGGACCTCTCCTGTTAGCTTGCCACACTCCAGCTTTCCTGTTATCTGCCCACCAGCCTCCGCTCGAGTGCAGTCCTTGACCTTTCAGTCCATGTTCATGTTTCATTCGTTGCTTTGACAGCCCCACTACTGACCTGACGGCGGCGTATACTGATTCGCACAGGTTGGTCATTAAACTGGCTTTTCATACATACCGTTTCGCACAGCTACCTGCTCACCAGGTAAAAAGAATACCCTACCGTTTCGAACAGCTAGGAAAAGGGGCAGAAGAAATCGGCCAGTTCGCAATTTATCGTGTATTGCACAAAATTGGTCGTCAATAAAATTGAAAAACGCTGCAAATTTTACACAAGGGTTTATTATTCTTTGATATAGGTTACTTGTACAGAAATTTAATTCTGTCAATGAAAAAAATTTAAAAAATTTTTTTTGGATTTTTATATTTCAAAAAAAAAATTTTTTTTGGGGGGATTTTTTTTCAAAAATGTTTTTTTTTTTAAATTATGTATTTTTTACTCGAAAACCATTTAACCTCCTGGGATTCTTCAAAAATTATTATAGAATTATAGAATTAGCATATACAAAGTTGGATGGCTCCCCGAATTTTCGCATTTTGATCTTGGTTTCAACTTGTATTTCATTCAAAACCTCCAGAGCCACCCAAATATTAGGAGAAGCGGTATAAAAATTGCCCGTTGTATTGCGCATGAAATGACTCTGGACCATTAGTGGTCCTCGGTCTGTCCATCAGAGCCGAAGCCCACATATCTGGAGGGATTGGGCAGAACAAAATATAATATTTCAGAAAGTAATCGGTGAACCTGACAAATTCGGGGCCTTCGGCGTAATTTCTTTGCTTTAAAAATTTGAACCACTCCACAACTATCGCGATTGAACGCTTCGACGTCACTTGAATTATTGGGGGAGCCATAGATCTGGACATGTGACAAACCACTGAGGATGAAGTAACGACTACTGGTTGAGTCAAGCCTGTGCGAATCGGTGACCTACGATAAGGATGTTTACGAGGGTCAGGTGTGCGAAACGGTGTGTACCTTGGATCGACGAGAACAATAGAAGTGTGCGAAACGGTATGCATCCCCTGACGGGTAGTTCGGCTGATTTTTTTTTTTTTTTTTTTTTTTTTTTTAGAAAAAGTTCAATATTTTGATTTTTCCACTTTTGGAGCTTCCATGCGCCACGTGGAGCAACGTTTTGGTGGTTTCAGACTTTTCTCAAACTTTTCGCCAAACTGGATTTTTTAAGATCAATTTCAGAGAGTGAGCGAAGCGAGTCCCCCTGCCAGAGAAAGTGGTCGGCCGAGCGAAGCGAGGCCCCCTGTCAGATTGCTTGTACCTTTAACGACTTGAAAATTTTCCCTGGCTGCAATTTCAAGATCTTTAACTCTTTCAATCGTTCCACCATTTTGCCAGTTGTCTCTTGTGGCCTCGTGTTGTTTTTACTCTTTTCAACATCCTCCGCCTAAAACGGTTGGTCCTTCGTCTCTTCCAACGCTGACTCAAAAAATTGCTCGTTTTCAGAAGCTCTCTACAACCAACGAGGTGCCTCCTTTTATGGGGACGAGAGGAGCCGGTAAGCGGGAGAGCCGGCAAAGCATCGACAAAACTTTAGCGCCGCCCATTAAAAAGACGCCGTCGAGATATCGCGTTTGGACGTCGATGACGATCCCGCCGCCGTCGGCCAGGCATAAGAAAGCCACCGAGAAGGAAATCACCGAAGTATGCGATTGTGATGAAGTTATGGGGAAATTTGAGTGTGGGGCGGTGTAGTAAGGTTTTTTTTTTCTGTTTTTGCAGATGATTTTCAAATGCGGTATCCCAATGGCGCCACCAAAGTTACCAGAAGACACGCGGACGTGCCTGTTTTGTCATCAGATGGGCGACGGTGTCACTCACGGACCTGCCAGGTAAGGATGACAGTTCCGGAGGAACCACCCAACTCGGCCAGAAGTTCATCCAACTCCACCAGTGATCAACTCCGCCAATAGAAGGAATGGGCCCAACTCTGCCACTGAACAGCTCCTTCATTGAAAGAAGCTCCCCACATGTGTCATGGGAGCTATTTTTCTAGATTTTTGGATTTTTTGGATCTCTGGATCTTTCCTTTATTTCATGGTTTTCTGGACTTCTGGAGCTGGAGATATCTGGATCTGTGGATTTCTGGGTTTCTGGAGCTCTAGATCTATGGATTCCTACAATTCTGGGTTTTTGGATTTCTCTGCCAAAGGCCCAATGAAGCCAGTCACCTATTTCGCTCTCCTTCTTGTATTCTCTTGCCCAGTCGTGGTGTTGACGTCAAGACAAACCACCGGAACTGAGCTGGCGGAGTTGGGATGTTTTCACTTGCAACTATCTGGACTTTGGCGGAGTTGGATCGCCTCCCCTTCGACTTTTTTTAATACAAAAACAGACTTGGCTCTAAACTGTTATTTTTCCAGGTTACTGAACTACGACGTTAACAAATGGGTGCACCTGAATTGCGCGTTGTGGAGCGATGAAGTGTACGAGACGACAAGCGGAGGATTGGTGAACGTGGAGCAAGCGTTGCAGAACGGTTCTTCGGCGTCGTGCGCGTACTGCAATACGACAGGGGCCACTCTCAAGTGCTACAAGATCCGATGCTCCGTCGTCTACCATCTCCCTTGCGCCGTCAAAGACCAGTGCGTGTTCTATAAGAACAAGACCCTCTACTGCGCCAGCCACGTGCCCAAGAACGAAAAGGAGAACGAGCTGACGACGTTGAGCGTCATGCGGAGGGTTTACGTGCAGCGGGACGAAGCCCGACAGATTGCTTCCATCATGCACAACATCGAACAGAACCATCTGCTCAAAGTTGGGTCTCTCACTTTCCTCCAAGTCGGTCAGCTCCTCCCTCACCAACTTCAAAACTTCCACACACCCAACTACATCTACCCGATTGGATATAAAATCGTACGTATCTCTTGAATTTGTTCAGCAAACGTCTGAAACAGCTACGCTAACTTGTAATTGTTGTAGTTGCGGATGTATTGGAGCATGCGGACAGCCAACCGCCGCTGCAAGTACATCTGCTCGATCCACGAGGCTGAAGGCCGTCCTGAGTTCCGGATCCTGGTGCAAGAAAAAGGCGAGCCGGATCTGGAGTTGAAGGACACGTCGGCAAAAGGCGTTTGGCTCAAAGTGCTCGAACCGATAGCGGAACTCCGTCGGACGGACACTCTCGTCAGGATGTTCACCAAGTACATCACCGGCGAGGACCTTTTCGGCCTGACGGAACCCGTTGTCGTCCGAGTGCTGGAAAGCTTACCAGGTAACTGCCGCATTATTCGATGTTGCGTCAAGCGATCAGTTTGCTAACTCAAATCAATTGCAGGTATCGACTCGTTGACGGACTACAAGTTCAAATACGGTAAAAACCCCTTCTTCGAGCTCCCCCTGGCCATCAACCCAACAGGCTGCGCTCGGTCCGAAGTGCGCCCGAAGGGTCCGGCATTCCTCAGGAAGGCCCACACCCAAAGAACGTCGTCCGTCTCATACCGACCTTCCCAGTCGCCCTCCATCTCCATTCCGGGCGAGCCTCTGTGCCCTTATTCGAAACAATTCGTCCACTCCAAGTCCTCGCAATACAAGAAGATGAAACAGGAGTGGCGCAATAACGTTTACCTCGCCAGGTAAGAAAAAAAAAACTTGTCAATGACACTCAACTCGACTCCCCTAACAACCAAAAACAGATTTTCGAGGATATGTTGAAGTCGAACTTCGCAAACAATTTCAAGCACCTGCCTCATCACCACCTCACTGTCTTCTAGCAGGCCAATAAGGGCCACCCCCACCTTTACCATCTGGCCTCAGACCCCTTCTACTCGCTTTTTGATCATTAATAGTGATACAGGGTGAAAATTAGTTCCCCTTCTTTGGCCCGTAGATGGTTAGTTGCCGCCCAGTCCCTTTGAGGCGAATGAGTTGCGGCCCACGTTCCTAAAATGGGTGTTTGAGTTGCGGCCCAACACTTAATGTTCGTGTCAGTGTCAGCCCACTTACTAGGACATTTGGTCGCGAATAAATGCCCCTTTCTCGCAAATTTTGTGACTTTTTACTCGACCTTGGCTTCGGCATTTCGCACGCATTTTGACGCTTGATTGTGGCTAAACGGCTCAATCGAATATAAAGTTTAAGGTGGTCATTCGACGCAGAATCTTATGCTCTTCAACATTTTAATAAGTAAGTTTTTGTCTAAGATGCTTAGTTTTTGAGTTAAGCCGAAAAACTGGAAAATTCCGAAAAAGTCGTTTTTTAGTCGCCAAACGTTCTTCCGTCAAAAGTTTTGATACCTCTTGTGATATTTTGTTGTTAAGACCCGCGACATCAATTTAAAAGAAAAAAAAAGCTTCTACTCCTTATAAGGTGTTGATAAATCTTGCACGAGTACCAAAACCAAGTAAGAAACGCCCAATCTGACACCGCGCGAAGAGCGGAAGCACGTTTCTCAGAACGTTTTCGGTTGTAGCTCAGAAACTATTGGTCCGATTCCAAATTTCTTTTTTTCTCGTGAAAGCTGATTAAATTCTCCATTGCAGCTATTCCGTGTGAAATTTTGATTTGAGCTTTGATAAGGGAGGGAAAGAAGCAATTGCAAGCAGATGGGTCAAATGTCTTGTTTCCACACTTTCCGACAAATACTAATGGCACTTTTGTTGTTTCAATAGACATGCAATGTGCCGTTACTTATATAAAATTTAATCAGCTTTGTGATTAAAAAAAAAGAAAGGTAAGATCGGACCAACCGTCCCCGCGTTATAGGCAAAAATGTGCAAAGAAACACGGGTTTTTCGAAATTGGCCACTTCCTTGCCGTGCCTGCCCCTCCCTTATCAAAGCTCAAATCAAAATTTTACACGGAATAGCTGCGATGGGGAATTTAATCAGCTTTCACGAGAAAAAAAGAAATTTGGAATCGGGCCAACAGTTCCTGAGCTAAAACCGAAAACGTTCTGAAAAACGTGCTTCCGCTCTTCGCGCGGTGTCAGATTGGGCGTTTCTTACGTTGTTTTAAATTCGTTTCTTACGTACTATCATACCTACGGGCATCACTCTGGTCTTAAAATGAAGGTAATAATATTTACTACAACTTTCTTTTCGATGGTTTCTTTGTAGGATAAGTACTTTGGCCAAAAAATCGCTCCGAAATAGACAAAAGTTAAAATTTTTATTTTTTGGAAAAAATAGCTCGTCTTTTAGGGGCTGTATCTGGGGAACTACTAAAGCTACAGAGCTCCGGTACCACTCAAATTGTAGGTAATTGTATGTACTTTAAAAGTGATCAGGGTACAGATCCTCGTCAGAAGCTTTCTTTGGTGCTTTTTGGGCGAAAAACCGAAAATAATGCAAACATTTCGTGGTTTTTCGGCAGTATCTCCTGATGATGAACTTTACGAGGGTTGCAAATCTAGATTAAATCTATAAATTTTATACTATCTAGGTGAGCCGTAACAACATATAAAAAAACGCTGCAAATTTTACACAAGGGTTTATTATTCTTTGATATAGGTTAGGTACTTGTACAAAAATTTAATTCTGTCAATGAAAAAAAATGGATTTTTATATTTCAAACTAAAATTTTTTTTTTTTGAGGGGATTTTTTTTCAAAAATTATGTATTTTTTACTCGAAAAACATTTAACCTCCTGGGATTCTTCAAAAATCCAATTTTTAGCCCCATGAAAGCCCTATAGATCGCGACAGTGAAATCGGATCGTTCCGGGACCCCAAAAAATGAATTCTACGTCCAAAAATACTTCGAAAACGACACCTCACTCGATCCCATACCCCAAAGCCTTCAAAAAACCCCACCCGTAGCCCCATTATAGCCCCATAGCGCCCCACGGGTTTGGGCGATCGGACTGAAAACCTTGCGGGCACAACTAGATGGTAAACCAAGTGTTTTGTCAAAATTTCAGATTTTTAAAAAAATTCCTACTGCCCAAAACGGCCTGGACGGCGGACGGCGGACGGCGGACGGACATTTCGGATTTTGAATGTAGACCTCTTGAAACGGATAATGTCAAATTTTGAGGCCGATCGGAGTCGTCGACCCTTATCGCGAAAACATAGGTGTATTATTCCAAGAATAATAAACCAAAATTAGGTTTACCACAATTAAGGTAGGTTCGGATGTTTTATATGTCTGGCCTAATAGCTTCACTTCTCCCAAAACCCACTTACGACAGTTTTCGGTTATTCGTCATTATCTCAGAAGCTAATGAAGGTACAGACCTCCGGTTGGTCCCAAATTAAAGCTAATTGAATGTACTAAAACTTCATCTCCTATGACGTTTTGGTTGGATGCATATTTCAGGCGATATTTAACAAACAAAAACACGTTTTCGTAAAATTTGCACATTCTGGAAAAAAATTGCCATTTTTCAACTACCTGTATCTCGGAAACTATTTACTGTAGAGAGCTGCGGTTGGTTTCAAATCGTAGAAAATATTGTCTAGTTTAAGAATGAATATAGTCCCTTTGGTCTTTAAATGCTTCCTTCACTGACTTTTTCAGCAAAATGTGAAAAATGGCCGAAAAGATCGTGGTTTTTCGCTAACCCCCAAGCCGGCACAAGGTTTTTTTAATTGATAACTTGGTCAAAGACTTCTCTCATGGGTCCTAACAACATACCAAAAAATCAAAACTACCCCACCTTCTTCCAGCACCGATGTAAATAGTGACTGGACTATTTGGCCAACTGTGGAGATCAGCGGGTTTTTCCTCGCTAACCCCTCCTTTTTTTTAACTCCCCCACTCCTCGGCACCCTTTCATTGTTGTTTGTGAATATTTAATTATGTGGGGTTTTTTATGAGCTCTGAGCTCACACAGATTTCTTATTTCTTATTTCTTTATTTCACGGGACAAGCCCAATTACATTCTATAAAATCAGTACGTCATTCTAACGAGGGGAAAAATGATTATGAAATGAATATAAAGTGAAAAATATAAAGATGATGAAGGAAATTACAAAGTGAAAAGAAGCTATATAAAGGGGGGGGGGGGAAACGAAAAAAAAAACAACAAAAAAAACGGAAAACTGTCTCTATGTATAAATGATAGGGGACGAGGAAAGTTTTGATTTTAACGTGGCTAGGGAGGAGTGAAAAAAGTCGAAGTCGGGGTTTACAGTCAGGAAGAGGTTCGCACTGCGAGGAATTCTGCGTAGGGGTCGGCTTCTCTGGTAGTTTGCAGGAGAAAAAGGGATGTAAAACAGCACTTGCGAGCGGGTAGAGGTTCGCTGTGCAACAAGGCTGATCTTCGACAGAAGCGTAGGGCAGTCGATTCGGTTATTCAATATCTTGAAAAGCAACGTGAGATCGGCTGAGCCACGACGCCTCTCCAGGGACTCCAGGCAGCACCGCTCACGAATATAATCGTACTCAACATCGGCTGCGGGGATACCCAGCTTGAAGGCAATAAATCGTAAGAATTTGTTCTGGACTCGCTCAAGCCGGAACTTGTGCACAGCGTATGACGGGCACCAGACAGAAGATGCATACTCCAAGATTGGAAGAACCAGGGCTTTGTAGACCGTCACGATAGCAGGTATACTTGTGAATTCCCTTGTGTTCCTTTTCAGGAAACCAAGAGTGCGCATAGCTCGGTTAGCAACCGATAACGGTTAGCAACAGATAATAATTATTGTGAAGAACAATCTTATCCCCCACCCTCTGCCCTCTGCGGACTGACCCCGCAATATAGAAGATAATGTTAGATTACAATTTGAATCAATTTCTTGTTTTGCAGGTCCAAAATCCAAGGCCTGGGCCTCTACGCTGCCAGAGACCTCGAAAAACACACCATGGTCATCGAATACATCGGCGAGATCATCCGCACCGAAGTGGCAGAAACCCGGGAAAAGCAATATGAGGCAAAGGTATGTTAACTATTGCTCTTGCTCAGCAGACTCAACCACGTCGTCTTAATCTCTCTACGTCTGTTCCAGAACCGAGGCATCTACATGTTCCGGCTGGACGAAGATCGTGTAGTGGACGCGACGCTCTCTGGAGGTCTCGCCCGGTATATCAACCACTCCTGCAACCCCAATTGCGTTGCTGAAACAGTCGAAGTCGAAAGAGATCTGAGAATCATTATTTTCACCAAACGGAGAATCAACCGCGGCGAAGAGGTAAATGAGAACCGAGCAGTAGTGTAGTGGTAGTCTTCGTGAAAGTTTCCACCTAAAGACAAATTAACCAGGAAAGGAAGCAAATCGTGGAGCTGGCAGGCGGTGGGGGTAGCAGCTGGTACTGGTGTGTGAGGGGGGGGGGGGGGGGGATCAGTCGGAGTGAAGGAGAGGAAAGGAAGTTGGTGGTGATTGATTGATTTTGATTTATTTACAACATCTGGCAAGATGAGCGGCGATCTGGTGGAGCGGGTGAGTGGCGGTGGGGTGGGGGGTTCTTTCACCCAACGGACACAATCAAACTAATCAGGGGCGGATAGGCAGGTCGGGCGATCGGGCGTCGCCCGAAGGGCCGACGGTCCTGAGGGGCCGGTCGAAGCTGGAAAAAAAAATGTTTTCATACAGTACTAAGCGAGAAAAGAAAAACTCAAGACATAAAAGAATCTGGTTGGCTTTGTTCCTCATATGGTGGATTGCAAGTTCAATAAATGCGTAATTTGTGCAACAAGATTTTAAAACAGTACAACCTCATGGCCTCATCGCATGCAAGACTTTTTTTTTGTTTTTCAACAAACTTGGTAACGCTTTGCACGACCCAAGTCGAGTATTAGAGGAGTTTTTCAAAATTGAAATCATTAAAGCAAGGCTGAGGCAAACTCTGAGTGACAACAATCTGGAGGATCTTATGTTGATGGCTTGCAAGCAGGAGAGTCTGGCCGGAGCACTGAGCCAAGGGGCTTTGGTCATTATCGGCCCTCCTTGCCATCGCCTTCTGCTTGGTGCCTACTCCCTCATCAGCATTCATTTTGTGTGCGAGCGTTATTTGTCCCGTTTTGGTTAAATATTCTTGGAATAATACACTAGTATTTGCAACAGGGGTGAAAAATTTTGATCGTCCTCAAAATTTGTAATTATATCTATACTACGTTTCAAGATGAAACTGAAATGTCCGTCCGCCGCCCACGACGTTTTGAGCAGAAGGAATTCATTTGAAAATCTGAAATTTTCGACAAAATACTTGGGTCTCCTTTTAGTTGAACTCGCAAGGTGTTCAACCCGATCGCACAAACCGGTGGGGGCTGAGGGGATCTAAAAAGAGGCTACAGGATGGGTTTTGGAAGAGTTAGGTGTCGTCTTCGAACTATTTTTGGACTTAAAATCAATTTTCGGGACTCCTAAAAGCTTCCGACTTCACCGTTGGGATCCATGGGGCTTTTGAAGGAAGCCAGGAAGTCGAATAAGGACTCATTTTTCGAGTAACCTTGATTATTGATTTTACGGGGTCCTTCATCCGTCCAAACACTAGACATGAAAATGTTAAAAAACAAATTTACCACGGGCCTGAGATTGAGCCTAGAATTCGAAAGAAGCGGGGGACATACATTAGAAGGGGTGGAGGGGTGAAGGTGAGGAGGGCCGAAAATGCCCAAAGCCTCTCGACTCAGTGCTCCAGCCAGATGCTCCTCTTGCGAGCCTTCTTTTTTTATTTGCGATAAGCTGTGATTATGTACTCAACTGAAGAAATGTGCAAAATGCATCTTAGCTCGAAGCGCAATTTTGTTTGCATTAACGCTACTAACTAATTCACATACCAAGCGCCATTTTTATTTTTTCAAAATATAGGCGCTGTTATTTTTCTCTTTCACCTAACTATTTAACTTGTTCATATACCTTCAGTATAATATAATTTAGAGTTTACATTGTTAATATAATTTTTATGGTTTTTTCTCTGATGCTAATGACAAATGGTTTTCTTGTCAGGGCTGTAGTTGAGCTTAGTTACTCGAAACCGGTCCCCACGCTATAATTGTTTACCTGAATAAACAATTTGTTATTCAGCAGAGGAGTCGTTCTCTGTCCCTAACCAAACTCATTTAACTATTTAATCACCCTGGTATTAAAAGTAAGGTCTTTGGATAGGTAACTGTGTGTGAGATGGAGGGGGCGGGGTAGGGCCGGTCAAAACCGCCTCTCTTCTTCTTCTTCTTCTTCTTCTTTGGGTGCCATACCCGTAATCGGGCGTTGGCGACCTCTCGCTACTAACATCTGTTGAGCGTGTAGACCAGCTAATACAGAAGTAGTAGGGACCTACTGCTTAACGCCGGTTCCGAACGGCAAATTTGAGAGGTTTTCCACGGCAGAATACTTTCGGTGGGTTGCCATTGCCTTCCGAAAGGTGATTATCAGTATGAGGAAGATGTCTTGCGGCTGCTGGGATCGAACCAGCAACCTTTGACTCAGTAATCCAACGCTCAAACCACTGAGCCACTGATAACCACCGCCTGATAAAACCGCCTATCCGCCCCTGAAACTAATTAACCTCCGTAAAAACACATTATGTGTTAAAACCTAGTGACTCCTTGAGAAAAAGCATGTTGACCCCTTATCCATGATGCCTTTCAACTTCACTTGCATCCGCCCGCCTAATGTATCACATCCCAGCCAATAACAATGTTTCATTTTTTTTTCCCCCAGTTGGCTTACGACTACAAATTCGACATCGAAGACGACCAACACAAAATCCCCTGCATGTGCGGCGCCTCCAACTGCCGCAAATGGATGAACTGAACGGACTCGACAATTCTCACCACAAGTTTCCTGCACCCCGCTATAAGTATCCTTGAGCCCCTCATTAATTTTATATTTTAGATTTTAAGCGTAGAGAGAGAGAGAGAAAACAAAAAACCGAGCTGTATAGATTTTTTAGCACTATATTTTTAGTTGTACAAAAAAAAAGGTAAACTTACCGTGCCTATAAATCCATCAAATTTTCCAACAAACGTGTAAATATTGCGTGATAGCTGTCATCTACTTTCAACCACTTTTTTTTCGCCCTCCTCAAAAAAAAAAATGAAAGTATACACAGCTTATACATAATCCAGTGCCTATAAAATGACAGAGTTTTGCACCAAATCACTAAAAGAGCCTTTTTAAAAAATACGTCATTTTCGACATTAAAAAAATAGCGGTGAAATTTTCGTTTTTACGACTTGTGATTCGCATAGTACAATTTCTTGTTTTATATTGTATGATAAAATGTACGAAAATCTCGCACTGTACTAAGTAAAATGCTAGTTAAAATTGTCTGTAAAAAAAAAAATAATAATTTTTTGAACATCAAATTCGACAACATAACAAGGAAAAGGGTCCAAATGCCACTTTTTTTTTAAAAAATAGTAAAATTCCTTGTCTATATGTACATTAGCATATTGTATATACTTTGGCACTTTCTAGTCTTGTAAAGTTTTCATTTTTTGGCGACAACAGTTCGAAAAAATTCCTTGAGACTACCTTATATATTTTTTATATAGCGTAAGAAAACACTGTATTATATATTGTAAGTAACGCAAATTTACTTTATATAAGAAAAACAAATTTTTAGGCCATATTATATATTTGTATATCAATTTTGATAGCTTCTCAAAGGTTGTAATTGGTATATGTAACCGTGTTGACTATTTCATAAGTTTTTTTTGTATATTTTCCTCTCCCAGTTTTTTTCTCATTGAAAGGTGTTTAAAAAGGAAAAGTGCAAATTCGTTTTAAATTTTATTGATTTTTATCAGGAGCGAAAGATTCCCCCCCCCCCCCCCCCTTACGCCTCTTTTTTTTCAAATGTACATAGAAAAATGGTTACCGTAAAAGTAAGGTTACTTTTTTTCGAGCGCGCTAGATTTATTTTTCACGGAAGAATGAAATTGAATTTCACTTTTCGAAAGAAAAAAAAAAAGGAGGAAATTTTTTATTGTATATTATGTATAAATTAATTTTCTTTTTTTGGACATATGGAAATTATATGTTGTATACGTACGGAAGTTATGTAAAAGCGACGGGGTGTTTCCGTTGTTGTAGAAAAAAAAAATCCCGTTTGTATGGATCATTGTGCCTACGTCTTTTGCTGTACATTATACAGTGTGTATAGAATTTATTTATGAGAAAAAAAATTAGGGTTTTAAACTATAGTATGGACAAATGCATAGTATCTTTTGCACAGAATGCGCTATTTGAAAAATCATTGAAAAAAATTTGAGAAAAATATATTACGAAAGAAAGTTTTGTCTTTGAATTTTTACTTGAAGGGTGTTTGAAAGAAACAATGAAAAGTTTGGGTGTTGTCGAAACGGTTTTGGAATGAGGGGTGTCACGGGGTTGGGAGGAATTGGAAGGTTATTCGGTTGAAATTTCGGGGAAGGGTGTCGAGTGTCGTAAAAAGGATTGCAACTCGCTGTGATTTATTTGGACTGACTTTGGATACTAACTTGTTTTGGTAGTGACCTGCCGGTTGTGAGTTTGTTAAAACAATTACACGTCTTTGTGAGTACGTTTGGGCGGCACTGCGTACCGCCCCGTAGGCTCCGATTAGACAGGAGTAGGTTAGAACTGTTCGTAGAGGAGTTCTCGGCGGTGGGAGACGTTCAGAGCGATTCCGTGTCACTTCACTTACAGCGCTTTGCCTACTTTTTCGCCTACTGCCCTTCGGATTTTTAACCTACTGGGCATAACGCAACCTGGTCTACCCCACAACATAGCCTACACCCACACTACACTTTTGCCTACGGCGTACAGTGGTGCGAAACGACCAAGAGGTCCAAGAGGCTGAGGACGACAAGGAGGAAAAAGAAATCGACTTGGGCGCCCCCATAGAAGTCAGCAACGAAGAGCCCAGAGGACGCTGAGGAGGCAGACGAGTCAGAGACGGTCGAGAGAGAAGACGAATTGAAGGAAGAGAAGATGGAGGAAACCTGTACAGTGACACTACTCGTCACGTCGACCTCCGATGGTAGTACACTGAGGAGAAAACGTCCGATGGAGCGGAGCAGCTCGTCCGATGGCGGAGTCTTCAAGGACAGCGTCCCCTGCAGCAGGGGAAAGTTGTCGTCGTTGTCATCGTCGACGAGGAAAAGATGTGATCGAGGAAGGCTGCGAAAGTTATCTCAAATGCGAAAACGCCAGGTGCAAGTGGTGACTACGGGTTTGTGGCTATGGCGACCACTGAAGACGCTAAAGCCTTCATCACCAATCTCCACGAGCTGCTGATCAAACGATGTTGGAGGTATAGGCGGCTCATTGGGGGGGGTCCCTCTTCTTTTGAGGAGGGTCGAGTGTTGTGCGGGTGCCTCCAAGGGACTATTGGTTGCCACCCATATGTTATACACCTCAGGTGTTAGGTAGGGATTGCAATTACACGAGTTCAAGTTTGGTTGTGGAACCTTGTTCACTCGCCGCTTAACAATATTTTGGGGGAAAAACAACCTCTGAAAACCCCATACTTACAGAAAATGTAACAACATAACCCCCTCCCTTTTGGTCCTAAAAACGCAAAACCCAAAAAGTCACTTCCACAAATCAAATCTGATCTACGTATCAAATTTAATCGAAATTGGGCAATCCGTAACAAATCTGCTCTGCCGTTTAGAATTGAGAAGTTGCGCTCAATTGCGCTCTGCGCGAAGAACGCGCAACAGGTGTTTCGGACGAAGAATCCGAATCCGCGATAAAAAATGGGGATTATAGGGGACCAAAATACCAGTTGCGCGCAATTGCGCCGGGTTGCACCTATGAGATCATTTAAAAAATCACCGTACAAATCCGTTTAGCCGTTTAGGCGCCTATAAGGCACGACACGCACAGAATGTCGATTTTATAGAAGTGTAGTTTTGCCGATCACGAATAACACCCCGTGTCCCTCCACCTAAAATGGCTTCTTAGCCTTATTTTTTTCCAAAATACCTCAAAAAACCACGTTTTTCAGTACATTTTCTAATGTGGGAACCATGTAAGGATTCTCACAAAGTTGTAGAGCAATACATTTGGCGTCGATTGAACACCCTAAAAATGAAAATTACTACGAAAATAAGAACGCCCCCTATGATTTCAGATGGAACGCCGTAACATTGTTGAATTCGATTGAACATCCCAAAATTGAAAATGTCTGCTTGAAGTTGGAAAATTGCTGAGTCAGAATCGTTATTTTCGTGACTTTGAAAGGTAAAAGAAACTGGCCTCTTATGTTGAATTTTCTTTCTAAGGTTCGAACCAGAAATATTTCCCTGTAACTTATTAATCTGCATCCACTGCAGATAACACAAATATAATTTATTTATATTTCCAATACTACCTCCTTATCGAGGTAACAAAAACATGAACAAGAAACCCGACGGCCCGCGTTTGAACCTCTGCGTTTCTGCCCTGCTGCCTGGCGTCTTATGCCATTCTGAGCGCCGCACAGTGGATCGCATAATGGGTCAAGGAACTAGGTCAGATAAATGGGAAAATTCGGCCGAACATAGTCGAACTAGTAATGAACAAAGTGCTCAGTACAGTTAGCAGAGAGAAATTAGGTGTCTGAGCAGAGGAAATCACTAGTGAATATTTGGCGTTTTGAATTTTCCCGCGGTGGCACTTTTACTAATCCGCCAGGGTGCGCTAGCGTAAGAAGTAGAGAGTGAAAAAAAAGACCAGCCAATGAGAGAGTAGCGCCACTTTTCCCTCCAGATTCAAAGTTGAAAATTTCGAAAGTGCCCTAGAAATTTGTATTACACCGTAGGAGCCCAAAACTCACTGCTATGCCTTCAAATTATGAAGTTCTTTCAGAAAAAAGTATTAGTCGACGTTCGGTTCCCGGGCCCATTTGGTGGAAAAAAAAAAAACATTTTTTAAAGTTGCCAGAATGCGATTCTAATAGGTGTGTTTCATAGACGTTTTGTTTACAAACTCTGCCCTGGAAGGGGGAGCGCCAATGTTTACACCGAGACGCGTGAAACTATCGGAAAAAGTCGATTTATCTCTTTTCTCACTTCATAATGTTTGTCTGCTGTGGCGTCCAGTCGCTCTTCAGAATTAATTTGACGATGGAGAGTTCTACCCAAGGTAAGTAGAAAACATCCTTTAAAGTCGACATTTGATCAATTTTAATTTTTTGCTGTTCCTGTGAATTTCCTGTGAAAAATCAACATTACGCCTTATCGCGGGGTGCTTACGGCCCATTTTTTTTTCTTATTTCTCTAATAGAACTCGAGTAGATCACATATTCAACGCATAACCTGCAATTTTAGTAATGCTATTTTAAAGCTGATTTAAACGACTTTTTTTTTTTTTTTTTTTTTTTTTTTAGCAGGAACAGCAACAAATTAAAATTGATCAAATGTCGACTTTAAAGGATGTTTTCTACTTACCTTGGGTGGTACTCTTCATCGTCAAATTAATTCTGAAGAGCGACTGGACACCACAGCAGACAAACACATTATGAAGTGAGGTGAACAAAACCTGTATGAAACCCACCTATTAGAATCGCATTCTGGCAACTTTCAAAAATGGGGATTTTCCACCTAATTATGCGATCCAGCCCACTGTGCGCCGTCTTCTTGTCACGGCTTCAAAACTCCCTCTCAAGAGTCGTTCATGGCGTCTTATGCCATTCTGGGCGCCGGACGTGCTCTGGCCGAAAATCATCACAATGGCCGCATTGATACCGCCCTGACCACCGCTACCTGTGGTCTTCACTCTCACCCAACAGGTGACAGAGGCTTCGACCATTTTTCTGCCAGAGCTTCGGCCATTCTTTTCACAAACCGGTCCTACTCCTTGTGCAGGGACCCGTCACAGCCGACGAAAGGCGTGAAAGAACCCCCGAAGGTCTTCTGCTGCGGCATCATTTGCGGTGTTTCCCGTTGGTTGCATTCTGGGCGATTGTTGGCCTCCATAAGAGGAGGCGTCTTGGTTTACAACCCGGGTATCAAAGTACACCGTCCTCTCTTAGTCCCAAACTCCGTGCTCATGTCTGCAACCAGCCGAGGATTGCCATCGTCTCCCTCGACCAACACTGGCTCGCGGCCCACAGAGTTCCACGCAAGACATCTTTGCACACTGATCTCGAATTTGGCCCTCGTTTGACCAGGCCGCCTTTTTTACCGTTCAATGCGTGGTTGAGATTCATTTGAGAATCAGAACCATCACAAAGACTGGCCCTGCGGGCTCTCGGCCATACCTCACGGACAATCCATCCCGGAATTCAGTGGCTGAGAGATCCAAGTCGTCTCTTGTTAGCGAAATGACTGAGCCACTGCGACCAACTTCTGCAACCCTCTTCAGATGTGCTGACTCGGAGGAGACGCTCCCTCTTGGCTTCAGCAGCTTCTCTGTTGAGGGATCTCTCCACCTTCTGTACATCCCTCACGCGTTCTTCGTCTCGACCCATCTGAAGGGTCTCTCCTGTCCGCAGGAGCTGTAAACGCTGAAAACATGCTGAAACCTATGTCTAGATTTTTTTCGTAAAAAGATGTAAAAATACTTTCTTTTAGCTGAGTAAAAGCTTAACAAATTCCATGTGTGAATTTTCTCACGTGCAAAATGAATCGGCTCCCGTTAAATCGCAATTTTCCGAAATCGTGAAAGGTCTACAGCCAGTACGAGTCAGATTGATGGCTTTTTGATCCGAAAACTATTCGTATCAACGCTCCAACTTATACTGAATGGAGCAATGAAGGTTTTGGGGGAATTTAAAAAAAAAATTTTGGTTTTTTTCCACCTGTGGACGACCAGGCAGTACAGTTTGAAGGACGAAAGGGCTCTCACTGTCGAGGATTCGGAGATTATTTGTAATGATTGAGATTTGAGACCCTCTATGATCGATTCTACGTCCAAAATTACTTGAAAAAACGACTCTCCTCTCGTCTACCCGGTCAAAACCCCTTGAAAAACCTTATTTCCGCACAATGAATGAACCCAGGAAATTATCCGATCAAGATTGAGACCCAAGAGTTGTTTCAAAATTTCAAGTGTTTCGAAAAATGCCTACTGGCAACGGTGGCGGGACATTTTTGAAACCTACATGTTCTAAAACGTGTCATAAAGTATCAAAATGTGTCTCATCCTGCAAAGTTGCATTTCTTGCCCTTTCTGACAAAAATGGCTATTTTATGATGAAAACCTACGGCTATGACTCATGAAAACTCTAACTGCGTATTACTGACGTCAACATACTGCAATGAGAATATCTATCTATATAATTTCAAGGTTAGAAAAAGCGACTTTGCGCTCACTGTATTTTAGCCATTTTCAAGGTTAGTGTCGATGTTTGACGTGTAGGTGAAATGCTGGTAAACCTCTTATTCGCACGCAAAGTGCCTCGTAGGCTAAATTGTGCTTGTAGGGAAACTGTCTCGTTGGCGAAATGGCGTAACAGAATGTGGGTGAAACGCTGTAGGCGAAGTGACCGTAAACCTTCAGAGCGTGTGCGTTAGGGGCTGTAGCAAGTGTAACTCAGCTTTTAGGGATCAAACCCTCAAGGGATTGGAATGCATTCCACCAGATTCTGATGTAGTCGAATTCCGACCATCTCCTCAATCGTAAAATGTCACGCGAGAGCGTTTCATTTCCTTCTGGTGTCGTAGAAACCAAACTTCCAGAGTCCCGGACATGTTTGAAAATGGAGGGGTTTTGATTCCTGTAAGCCTTCTGATTCGATTCAATATAGCTCAAACCGCCCTGCAAACTCACCTGATGTAAGCGGCGATTTGGTTCAATTGTTGTCACAAGTTTTTTTCCTCCTTTTGTCCTCCGCCTAGACAGCCACCTGACCACCTGTTCGGTACTTCAGAGTAGCTCTCCAGCTATCGCCTTAGTGGCCATCTGCTCCCCCTTCCTCTGTCATTCCTGTTCCCAGGTTAGGTCAATTTCCATTATGCAGCATTATGACAAAAATAGCCCAAGTCCTATTGTGGGGTAAGTGCATAATTGTGGGGCAAGTGCGTAATTGGCCTGTTGAATCTTTGCAACGCTTATTCCGGTTTCAGTGGAGCTAGTGCAAAAAAGGAAATCTCTCAATGATCCTTTAGCGATTCGAAGATTTAAAATTGGACAAAAACTTCAACTTTTACACATAATCAAGTCAGTACGTGGTCAATGGGTGCTAAAATGGAAAACATGGATAAACTTCAATAAATCTGTCTCAATAAAACATTAGTAAGATAAATTCAGTCTTAGCATGAGGTAGCAATCTGAAACTTATCACCACGCACTTGCCCCTTATTGAAAAAACCTATGGGGTAAGTGTGTGGCAGGTCCCAACTGATAGAAAACTGAATTCAATTATAGGAGTGAAGTGCAACTGAATTTTTGCACTTACATCCCACTTACACACTTGCCCCGTTTTCGCATTTCTCCCCACCTTTCGAGATGAAATGGCACACTTTTGGAGCCATTGGAGCATTTCTCATTGAAGCATTTAGCGTAGCGTTTTTCAAAGTTGAAGACCTTTGTTCAATTTTGAATCCTATTTACAAAAGGGCCGGCACGCAGTGCTGCCAACGCGATGGTTTACATGCCGATAAGGAGCAAGTTTTTGCCCGTTTTTGTCAGTTACCCCACGAAAGACGTAATATATTGTAGGTTTAAGGTCTTGTGGAACCTTTTGAGCTCAATTTCATCGAAATCGGTTAAATATCGGCGAAGACAATTGAGAAAAATCGCAGTATTTCCCGTTTTTCTGAATTATCTCCCTTAATACTCGTCCGATTTTGATGATATTGGGCTCAAAATGGCGGCCGAAATGTCCGCTTGACATATACAACCTTTTCCTCGTATTACGTTACTCACTACCGAGACACCCCAGAAAAACAACTTCCCTCCGGACAAGTCAGCCAAGTTTAAGGCTATCAATGCACATTAATTCATTTCATTATTCAATAAAATAAAAATAAAACGAGTGAATAAATCAAAAATTGAAGTAAAATTTGAAATTAAGTTCACCGACCGTCGTAAAATTATACGCGACAACTTCAATTGACTTTATATCTGACTTTAATTTTTGTTTATTTCACTTCTACGACACGTCACTTCCAATACTTTAGGGCTTCGACAAACTTTTATATTTTCAGCTTCATCTGCTTTTTTTTTTCTTTTTTTTTTTTACACACGACGAAAATTTTGTACAAATCCAGTGAGTTGTGCTGCTTTTACGACCCGCCCTGTCGTCAGTGTCCAGAGAGTGCGGGCCGAAACCGTTCAAAGTCAATTAATTGCCCGTCTCGTGAACAACCCTTTTGTTCCCCCCCGCCACGAATTTTTCATCGTTTCGCCCCCCTCGTTTTTGTGTTTTTCTTTTTTTCAATGTAATTTTCGTGTATAATTTCATGACCTCAGAAAACCTACCCTATTTGTTTAGCTGAGCTCGTTTTTTTTGTCCCCCTTCCTTATGTTTATGTTGTACATATGTTTTTGTGTCAAGAACCAGTGGCTTAGTAATATTTGAGAACTTTTACTTGAAAAAAAAATTATAGAAATATGTAAATTTCAATGTACCAGAAAAAACTAAATAAAACGTTGTTTTCCCCACTTTTGTGTATATCCGGAGAAGTTGTTGAATTTGACAAGAACGTGTTTTGTTTATTTTACATTATTTTATTAAGAGGAATAGATGCTTTATTTTAGAGGAGTTCGAACTGTCTAAAGATTTTCAATTATTCTTAGCATAAGATATATTTTCCAAAAAAAGAAACTGTTGAAAATTATATGTTCTCAAAATTTGAGTCGTGTTGATTTATTACGATTTTTTACCTTTTTGGGGTCTGGTATTCTCTGAATAATCAACCTGTTTTGGGGTGGTCGAAAATGTTCTGTGAGCCCACCGACGGGGTCTTACCTTTGGCCGAATTTCACTTGTTTGTACCTTTGGCCTCCTGAACAATTCATTTGATCCACGAAGCAATTTCTTATTTTTGGGTTATGGTAACATCGACCATCAATGTGTTTCCTCGTACACACTTCCAGAAGTATAAACAGGTCTGGCCTGAGGTACATGCTATGGTTGTACCTCTGGCCGAATTTAACTTTTTTGTAATTCGTAATTTCGACCATTTCTTTGAGTAGTTGGGTAACCAAATTTGGTGGTAGTAACTACTTTTTGAGCAAATTTGGAAATTATGACTATTCCGTTATCGAAAAGACAATTTTTCAAAAACTGGCCGGAGGTACAACACCTTCCCCCTAATACACATACCAATATTCCCTGAAATGGCTAACTCAGCATTGTGGTTTCAAAGGAGGAAAAAAAGTGTCTCGTCCTCAAAACGTTGTTCAATTGCGGATGAAGCGTCTATGCTCTCTTTTGGAAGCAGGAAATAAATAAATAAATCTTTATTGCATCGGCGATCAACAAGTACATTTTTTTTAAAGTACAGGGATAGGACAAACGTCGGAGAAAATAACAAAATTATCGCTTGTCAAAAAAATCACCCACGGCATAAAACTCCTTATCAATCAGGCCCCTCCCTGGGACCTCCTTAAATTGTCGGAACGGAGAAGCAATGGGGAGGACCAATGTCTGCACAAGGTGTCGTAAATCCATCATGGATTACGAATTAACCTAACACATATGGTATACGGTATTACACAATATAAGAAACAATTTACGGTATGGTATGGTTCCGCAAACCAGGCAGCATTTTGCCTCTTAAAGGTTTTGTGTAACGTGCCCTCCTCCAACCCCTTATAGACACTCCCAACCTCACATAACTGTGGTTATCTTTGTAACCAACAAAGCTAGCTTGCATAGCTACTTTAGTGTGATTATCTTCGTAACCAATTCAACTATGCCACGTAGCTATGCGCGGTGGCTTCCTCGTCAGGACAGAAGTGTCGTCCGCAAACAGAAGGGTTGAATCGCCCTCTGCACGAGGAACGCGGCGGAAGGCCCAACACGACTCGAATTGCTCGCTGGGCCAGGAAAATGGTTTCGAGGTTGGCCCCTGAACCCCACGAAAGGATGCCATACTTCGCTCTAGACATAAAAAGGCCATGAGCGTTACTAGCCTGGATGTTACTGGCTGAAGTCGGCGCAGTCAGAAACTGGTCGATTTATACCTCAGCTCAGTTACGTGGCTTTTGAACGTGAGGTTTTCGTCAATGGGCACTCCTAGAAACTTGATACTGGAGGAGACGGGAACGCTAGCATTTCCCAGCATTATGCGGTCGGATGAGTCAGAAGAACTACAAGCCGTGAACTTGGGTTCACATCAGATTTAGAACCAAAGCATGCAAAAGAATGAAGACAGGAGGGCGGTTTGGAAAGGTCACGTGACTGGGCGAAATTATAAGAGGGTCTATCGCTGGCGCCAGGTGCAGCGCATGGAGTAGATTAGGAACGGGTGCAAGAGCAGTTTCTCAGTTTCGCAACAGTGTTGCCAAATCACATTTTTAAGGGAAGGGGACTTTTTGTTGGGGAAAACGGATATTATTCCCAGTGAATTCGGATTGTAATCGTCAAATTCCTAATTTAGGAATGGAAGCTTTTCTGGATTATTTTTTTTTTTCGATAGAAGGCGTCCAAATAATACTAAAAATGGGGTTAAAACACAAACTGCAAGCTCGTATGAATTTATAAAATTTATGGAAAAATTGCTATTTGAATTTTGGCGGGAACCCGAGGTCAGCTCCTATTGGTCGACACGTTGGCCACCATTACAAAACTAAAAACTAAAGAATCGGTCATTGGAATAAGTCAATTTATATCACAAATAAGTTGAGTAAATAAGCATGATCACATTCAAAACAAAGCGAACACGGCCATTTTCTCGTTACTCCAGTGTCACTAGAGCCAAAAACCAAGAAAAAATCGAAAAAGAAGAAAAAATCGACCTGCACTCTGGTGTCTTTTGATTGGAAACCGGAACACCTGTAGGTGACGTCACTCACAGTGGTTTTTGAATCGGCCTAAATTACTTAAGATGATTGTAAACTACGTGAAAGACTTTTTGTCACAAAAATGATGTATTTTTCCCTTTTTGACTTCTAACAACACGGTACAGGAAATTCGGGAGCACTTCCATTCCTAATTGGAGATAGAGCAACCATTCCTCTAAGATAATATCTATTATATTATAATCATAGGGTTTTTTGAACACTATGCTGGAAATAACAGAAGAAAAAGAAAAGGGAATTAATTGTCTGTGAGGGAATTTTTACTGGCAATTAGCGCCCTCCTTACATGCCTGGTTGTTTTGGTAAATTCTGCCTACAGTTCCTCCTTTTGTTTCGTTCGAGTAAAGTCTAATAATTTTCTAGTCATTTAGTTGTTTATTGTGTGTGTGATTTTCGAGAGATGAGTACCCGTCGCAAGAACATTGCCTTTGGCACTCCACCCTTGGATTACAGATAGGAAATGAAAAGCATGGGGCGTATGCACGGACGTGGAAAGTATTTTTCTTCTAAAATGAGACTTCTTGCTAAAGGTTCCCATTCAGCAGACGTACTATACATTCAGGTGTGTATTAACTAGGTAATACGAGTTGGTAACTATGTTCTTAATTTTGCTGTCGAAGTACGGTTGAACCCCTTCTTGCCAGTAGCACGAGCCGCCACTGCCGTGAACAGCATACAGTTTGTATTGGCCTCATTGAGCAGGAGCTTATTGGATAGGGTCCATTCTTTCAGAGCCTGCAACTTTTGTTGGAGCATGAGGACACCTTCAGTTTTTGAGGGGGCAGCCGCCATAAAGTTTTTATCGTCCGCAAAGGACGGCAAATCGTTCACCAGTATCAGAAAGAGGACTGGAGCCAGTACCGATCTTAGCAGTATTTTACTGGCTGAAAAGGACGGATGGGAGGTGTCTTCAATCCTCACACCCCAAGGCCTCTCAGTGAGGTAAGATCGAAACCACTTTTCGGCAACCCCTCTGATCCCAACACAATCAAGCTTCAAGAGCAAAACATCGTGCGGTGCCACATCGAAGGCCTGTCAGATCGGCCATACAACCAGCCACCCGAAGACCCCGATTCACACCAGAGCACCGTCTCCACCAATCCATCCGTCGACCGATTCCTTCTGAAGCCATGCTGCGCCTCATCGAAGAAATTGATGGAATCCAAGTGTAAGCGGGGGAAATCCCCGCTTATGGCAGCAAACGCCCCCTCCGAGGGAATTGTGGGACTTTTCCCCTTAACAGGGCCCGCCAACTCTCCAAGGAAGGATTCTCAGAACTCCAGCCCACAAAGGGAGTGGGGAGAGCTCTCCCTCCCTTGAGGACCCTCAGCTTGGCCCCCACCATCGTCTCCAGTCTTCCCTTGACTCATGAACTGTGTGGAACTCTCTCGGCCAAAGTATCTAAGCCATTAAGTGTGTTTGTGTTTCGTTTATCCTACCGTTTGGAGTATCAGCGGTACATCCCCTCGACTTGGAAACGTCCCATTCCCTGTCGGTACTCAACTTGCCCACGATCCGATAGTGAACGTGTTCCCCCTGGAAGTCTGGATCTACCCTTGATACAACGATACTCAGGCGCCACTGCTGTACCAACCACCCCGGTACGCCGACAGGACGACTCCTCGAGATCAAGCTCTTCGACGGTAAATGCAGCCTTCCCATATTCTTGTACATCATCCACTGCCAGTAGGTACGCGATAGGTAATCTTTTGATAGGCCGAAGTGGTACCCAGTAGGATCTTGTATCAGATAGTTACGCTTTTCGGCGTCATTGTGTTTGTATTACTTTGTTTGCAGTGTCACTCCGACACGAGGTGTAGGATTTTCTTGTTTGTATCAGCACCTTCAGTGCATTTCATTCAGTACCCTTCAGGTACGAGCTTCAACACATCGATAGGTACTCTTCAAGTACAACTTAGAGACGTTGTTTGACTTACCTTTTCAGTACCCTTCAGGTCCTCAGCTAATATATCGGTAGGTACACCGGTAGGTACACCAACCAATAGTTCGCGAGTACCCTTCAGGTACACCCCAATTTACTATATCCCCCCTGTTTTGTGTACTTCCTGCTATATATATAATCTGGTACGCAAGTCTTATTTTATTTTAACTTGTATATTTTTGTACGATTTGAACTTTGATTTAATTACACATTTGTTACAACCTAAATTGCATCCAACGTGTTACATTTGATCTTCACCCCCGTCCCAGTCAGAGTATTGAGTGTGATTTTCTGCTAATTACTTGTTTTTGCCAAGCTGCTTCTTAATTGCTAATTTAATTATTAGTCAATTTCAACAACACGCTACAGCCCCCGCAGCCCAGCCTTTCCGAAGTAGCTTACACAAGAATGACTTGAGTCGGGATAGCATCAAACTCTCAAAGCAAGAAGGATTGACGAATTTACGATGTACCTACGAATTTCATAAGTCGGCAAGATGATTCGAGACAATTTTACAACCTTTAATCCTGAATAGCAACTGAGAAGAAAATGATTTTGATACAATTGTTGTCAACAAGACATTCATAAAAGGCCATTTCACTCGACGACTTACCCAAAGGCAATAAATGCTTATCGTTGTTCAAGCTTGTGAAGTTATTAACGCTTTTCAACTGATCATAAGGCGATGAAACTATCGGTGGTTTTCATGATGGCGGTCGCACCTTTGATGTTGGCGGCGGATCAGGTGGGTCACTTTAAACAGCCCTTAGACGCCATTTTGGGGGGGGATTCCGCTCTGCTGTTGGGCTTTCGACAAACGGCGGGGCGGATCGGAGAGTTTTTAAATAGCCGAAAATTGAATTACAATTTGGTAGACAGCCGCATCAGGAACCTCAAATCGATTCCAGGTCCACAATCGCAGTGAAAACAACACCGCACTCGACCGTACGGCCAAAAACATTCAAAGAATCTCTACAAGAAAACCGTACCTGCGTGTAGGTACTTCGTTAATTGTTGTTTTGGTTTATTATTCTTGGAATAATACACCTATGTTTTCGCGACGGGGGTCGACGACTCCGATCGGGCTCAAAATTTGACATTATCCGTTTCAAGAGGTCTACATTCTAAATCCGAAATGTCCGTCCGCCGTACGCCGTCCGCCGTCCGCCGTCCGCCGTCCAGGCCGTTTTGGGCAGTAGGAATTTTTTTTAAAATCTGAAATTTCGGCAAAATACTTGGTTTACCATCTAGTTGTGCCCGCAAGGTTTTCAGTCCGATCGCCCAAACCCGTGGGGCGCTATGGGGCTATAATGGGGCTACAGGAGGGGTGTTTTGAAGGCTTTTAGCTATGGGATCGAGTTAGGTGTCGTTTTCGAAGTATTTTTGGACGTAGAATCCATTTTTTGGAGTCCCGGAACGATCCGATTTCACTGGGGCGATCTTTAGGGCATTCGTGGGGCGAAAAATGGGATTTTTGAAGGATTCCAGGATGTTAAATATTTTTCGAGTAAAAAATTCAGAATTTTTGAAAAAACACATTTTTGAACAAAAAAATCCAAAAAAAAATTTTTTTGAGATAAAAATCCAAAAAAAAGAATTTTTTTTAATTTCTTCATTGACAGAATTAAATTTCTGCACAAGTAACGTATATCAAAGAATAATATACCCTTGTGGAAAATTTGCAGCGTTTTTTTTATTTGTTCACAGTAAGACGATTTATACGACGAACACGAAGTTCTTACAAATGCTTTGCTTCTGGTATGTTCAAAACCACAATGTCGTACATGTCATGTAGTAAGGAGAACAATGTTACCCAAAACCGACATTTTTTTTTTCTGGCTGGTCCCTACGTGATGGAAACCTCCATCCAAACGTCACATATCAGGTTCGATGGTTCGACAGCAAATTTTGTAAGCTTTCACATGAAAAAAAAAAAAAAAAAAAAAAATTGAATCGGACCAACAGCTTTCGAGCTATAGTCAAAAATGTACAGAAAAACTTCGTTTTTTGTGCGTTTTTGCATCACATATTGTTACAACTCTGCCCGCCAATTGAACGGTAGGCACTTTTAGCATGGAACATGCTTTAGCCTTGAGCTAACTGCCCGAAAATGTGACGCGAGATGGCTGACGTAGAAGTGTCACACGAGTATTAGGAGGTTAGGAGAACAAAGGAGCTTTTTTTTTTTTTTATCAAACAATTGCCAATTGTTGATTTCTTTCTGCTTGGCAACGTTACTAGGCATAGCATGTTCCATGTTTCTTGAATTTTAGCCAAAGGCTCTAAGCAGTCCCCTGTGGGTTTTTTTTTTTTTTTTTTAACAAAATTTGTAATATTGTGTCCCCCCAGCAATATTTAATATTGTGTCCCTATCCTGTAGGAAATTTAACGCTCTACAAGTTGTAGGTACCTGTGTTGTAGGTGTTTGTAGGTACCTTCAAAATGGGCGGTTCTATCGAAAAATGTTATCTGACGAAAGTTGTAGACTACGGGGCTTTCTTTTGGATCCCATCTCAGGGAGCGTTCTGCGGCGGCCAAGTACGGTATCGCAGGAATTTACGGCTCATTTCTTCGGCGTCCCCAGATCCCGATTCATTCGAAATACCAGTTGTTCCTGGCTACTTCCCGAGCTGGTCTCTCGTATTGCGCTCAGGTCTGGGGTTCTCAGGGGTATGAGGTGGTTGAGCGCGTACTCAAGTATTTTGTGAAGAGATTGTTTGGGCTCCCTCGTAATACCCCCGATTTACTTGCTCAAGGTCCTTGCAATGCCAGCGAGTCGTTTTCCTCGTTTGGTCGCGGCTGAGGTGGTCAACCGCAGGCAGTACTGGTACAGAAACCTGCAACAGCTTTGTGACCGGAATGGATGTTCTCTGGATACTTCTTTTGATGGTCTGGAGTCGTGGAAGTCTCGCCTGGATGTGTTACAGAAGAAAGTAGAAGCAGGATGGAAGGAGGCAGTCTTGGCAAGGGCTTTGGCCTCGCGGGATCGAATTTACCAACACCTGGATTTAGGGGTTCGGTGCATAGATCTGACGGTTGACTCACAGAAGGCTTCTATGTTTGTCCTGAGATGGGTGTGCAAGGTTCGAGGTGATCTGCTTGTGCTGAATGGCCGGCCCCATGGTCTTGGATAAACGATGACCCTGCTAGAGAAACTTGCTCCCTGTGTAACCTTGGCGAGAGGGAAGATATGATGCATTTCATCGCGCGTTGCCCCATTCTCAGCGAGTTTCGTGTGGCCAGCTTCGGCAGAGCAAGGCTAGTGTGGGACGAAGTTGTGACGGTGTTGAATGGTACGAACTGGCTCCCATTGGCGAACTATTGTGAGGCTGCATGGGGCTAAAGATTGGGTTTGGTGGCCGAATTTAACTGGTCCTAGGTTGGAATCCCAGGAAGTCAACCATAAAAACTATCGAAATTTGCCTGATCATTATAATCTCTCCCACTCCAGTTTTACTCGTATTTAGAATGTTGTTAGAAACGTACTAGTCAACTTAGATTTAAGACTAGGCGCAGAACTCTGACAGACGGGCATAGGCCATAGTCATAGTCGTGTAAATTTACTAATGAGTAGTATGGATACCATAAGTCTTATGAGGCGTTCAGTTGCAAACCCTGATAAGTCCACTTTTTCACTTTTCGAGTAAATGGCAAAAAACTGTTTGAACATGATTTTCGTTGAATCTGATGCATTTAATGGGTCATATTGTCAGCAAAGGTATTTTAGGTTGAATCTCCAATGGTTCCAGGCTTGGAAGTCTGGCTATTTTGCAGAAAAAGCGATTATTAGTATGGACTTATCAGGTTTTGATTACAAACTGTGCATCTATCACATTTTGCAGCGGAACTACCTGGATTTGTCTGCTTTTGCAACAGATAGAAAAACTTTTCACCTGGTGGTGGAATGCAGAAAATGACAGTGTGGTGTTTGCCGACGGTGCAGAGGTCTAATCCAATGAGGTGGTTAGGGTGAGAAATGACTCCTCTGCTGAGTACTAAATTGTTTATTGGAATAAACAATTGTAGCGTGGGGACCGGTTTCGAGCAACTAAGCTCATCTACAGCCCAGAGTGACTTGAGGTGGTTGAACGTACAATTAGTTCTGAACTAATTGTACGTTCAACCACCTCAAGTCACTCTGGGCTGTAGATGAGCTTAGTTGCTCGAAACCGGTCCCCACGCTACAATTGTTTATTCCAATAAACAATTTAGTACTCAGCAGAGGAGTCATTTCTCACCCTAACCACCTCATTGCAGAAAATGAGTTTTACCCCGTTCTCACTCTTCTCACAAGATTGAAAAAACAAAACAAAATCAGGGATAGTGATACTTATTGCTATACAAATTATTTAATGAGTTTAAAAATGAAATACATGTATTTTTCGAAAACCAAAGACTCGCAAAAGGTCACCACCAACTACTTACCACCGTCACAATTGCAATATTAATATTGAATTGAATCAAAATCATCTTCTTCCGCTCCCTCATTTTCATCGGGCTGAGGATCTTTGCTTCTGTCTGTCGAGCACTTTTCTGAAGTAGGTACCTACCTATTCAAGATGGTCCAAAGACCTCCAGGTATCGCCAAAATGAAGTCTCAGAAGCTTCTCCACATCATCAAGTTTTTCTTTCTTCACCTTAGCGGCTAAGGCTTAGCCGAACCAGTATGAAATTCTTCTGGGACCAGACAACTGACCTTGCACTTTTTTTTTTAATGGCTTGAAGGCACCAACGTCGTTTTGGTTTATTATCCTATTCTTGGAATAATACACCTATGTTTTCGCGACAGAGGTCGACGGCTCCGATCGGCGTCAACATTTGACATTATCTGTTTCAAGAGGTCTACAGTCTAAATCCGAAATGTCCGTCCGCCGTCCGCCATCCGGGCCGTTTTGGACATTAGAAACTTTTTTTTAAATCTAAAATTTCGACAAAATACTTGGTTTACCATCGAGTTGTGCCCGCAAGATTTTCAGTCCGATCGCCCAAACCCGTGGGGCGCTATGGGGCTAAAATGGGGCTATTGGGAGGGGCTTTTTGAAGGCTTTTAGCTATAGGATCGAGTTAGGTACCTATTTTTGGACGTAGAATCCATTTTTGGGGGTCCCGGAACGATCCGATTTCACTGTGGCGATCTGTAGGGCTATCATGTTGCTAAAAATGGGATTTTTGAAGGATCCCAGGAGGTTAAATATTTTTCGAGCAAAAAATAAAGAATTTTTGAAAGAAAAAAAAATTTTGTTGAAAAAAAAATCCAAAAAAAAAAAAAAATTCCAAAATTTTTTCCATTGACACAGAAATAATTTTTGCACAAGTAACCTATCTCAAAGAATAATAAACCCTTGTGTAAAATTTGCAGCGTTTTTGTAGTAAGGTCAACAGGATCAACAGGTTCCACACTAAAAGGTCCCAAAGGTCCTCTTTGCAGTGTTGCACGCCTAAAGACGAGTACCTACATAGAGAAGTTCATCGCGCGAAATTGAGCAGAAACTACGTTCAACAACACAACGATTCTCCATCCTTACTTTTTAGGGTGTTTGGGGTTGATACAAGAACACCCTGGACTTAGCAGGTTTTGAAACTAAACAAGAGGATCTAACCGCTTTTGGAGCCAATTTTGCAACTCTCAGGTTTTGATCCGGAACATGCCTCGGATCTAGCAGGTTTTGAAACTGAACTAATGTTTGTACCCTCTTTTTCTATTGGATCTATCATCTTTTGCAAGAAAATACCTGCACCATCGGATTCCTTGCTACCAAAACCTTCGAAAACACACATAAACTCGATTTTCGAGAAAATGGACTTATCAGGTTTTGCAACTGAACGCCTCTTATGTTATCCATTTTCTTTGTTCAGTAAACACGTTTTTCATTCATTCATTCGAAAGTTGTAGACTACAACTTTCGTCAGGTAACATTTTTCGATTTCACTCGACCGTGCGGCCAAAAACATTCAAAGAATCTCTACAAGAAAACCTGCGTGTAATTCGTTAATTGTTTTTTTTTTTTTTTTTTGTTCACAGTACGTCGATTTATACGACGAACACGTAAGTTCTTACAAATGCTTCGCTTCTGGTATGTTCAAAACCACAATGTCGTACATGTCATGTAGTAAGGAGAACAATGTTACCCAAAACCGACATTTTTTTGTCTGGCTGGTCTCTACGTGATGGAAACCTCCATCCAAACGTCACATATCAGGTTCGATGGTTCGACAGCAAATTTTGTGAGCTTTCACATGAAAAAAAAAAAAAAAAAAAAAAAAAATTGAATCGTACCAACAGCTTTCGAGCTATAGTCAAAAATGTACTGAAAAACTTGGTTTTTTGTGCGTTTTCGCATCACATATTGTTACAACTCTGCCCGCCAATTGAACGGTAGGCACTTTTTTTGACAAAATTTGTAATATTGTGTCCCCCCAGCAATATTTAATATTGTGTCCCTATCCTGTAGGAAATTTAACGCTCTACAAGTTGTTGGTACCTACAGCAGCTTGAAGTGCGAAAAAGTGAGGTTTCGGAAAATGTGTAAAAATTTCCCTTTTTCAAATCGCTCTTTTTTGTCACTTTGGCTCCAATATTCTAGTGGAACCATCACTCAATTAGACTATATAGACCGTATATACGGAAGGCAGGCCTACTGAAGAAAGCCGTAGACCTGAACAATTTCTTCCTGGTTGAGTATCGGTTCGTTCTGGGGAGCTGGTACTTTTGATTGTGGTGGGTCATTAGCGCTTTTGGGTGTTACCGATCGTGATTGGACGTTCATAATATGTCACCCAGATCTAACTTATCGTGTTTTACCTTGTCGCAAGTAGTAATTTTTTTGAAATAGGTATATTTCTGGTTTTATCTTTTTTTCAGTTTTACGAGCTCAGCTGAGATGTTTTTTTCCAATATTTTAAATTGTTTTTTATATTGAAATATATATTGCTTCCGAGTCTGCAAGGAAGAGGAAGCATTGTTTTCACTTTTTACATTTTACAACCTTCAATCCTGAATAAAAACTGACAGGAAAATGATTTTGATTGATACGTTTGTTGTCAACGAGACATTCATAAAACGCCATTTCACTCAACGACTTGTTCTTCAAGCTTGTGAAGTTATTAACGCTTTTCAACTGATCATAAGGCGACGATGAAACTATCGGTGGTTATCATGATGGCGGTCGCACCTTTGATGTTGGCGGCGGATCAGGTGGGTCACTTTATACAGCCCTTTTAGTCGCCATTTTGGGGGGGGATTCCGCTCTGCTGTTGGGCTTTCGTCAAACGGCGGGGCGGATCTGAGAGCCGCCCTCGGGTAGTTTTTAAATAGCCGAAAATCAAGGCCGTAGGTAGGATTTTATTTGGGGGGGGGGGGGGGGGAGGGTGTTACGAAATTTCATTGGATATTAGATAGTATTGGATAGTAGGTAAGTAAACTAGTAAGTAAAGTTAAAACTTAAAAACCTAACTAGTAAGTAAAGTTACCTACTAAGTAAAAGACAGAATTTTTTCTTAAGATAAAGTATTGTATTCGCAAAAAAAAAAAAAAAAAATCGAATTTCTAAAATCCCTGATATGGTAAATTCTTAAAATGAATGTAGGAGCAAATTGAAAAAATACCCCAATTCACTTGCATGTATATGTGTATTTTTATTTTGAAATATAGGTACAAAACATTAATTGCACTTAGCCTACAGTAGCAAATTCAATCGCCTCGCTTTTTTTTTGTCGCGAACAGTTCAATTACCTCCTCTATCGAAATATTAAATCTACGGTAGATGGTCATTAGTGCTAATCCAGTTAATCTTTCCTGGCCAGTAGAATTTCTTAGATACGTTTTTAGGCGTTTAAGAGTAGAGAAAGTCCTTTCTGGGGTACAAGTGGTTACTGGCAGGGTTGCAAATTTGCAAACTGATTAGAATATTTATATTCTAATCAGTTTAAAAATATTTGGAAACAAAATTTGTTGCATTTAATGCTTATTACATTCTCCCAGAGTTTCAATCGCGCATGTGGGTCGGTTTGTTTCGTCCTCCTCTTGCCATTTTAGTTCCACAGATTGAGCTCTGCGTTTAGCACGTCCTCAGAATCCAAAAACTTGCTATATATTTGAAAACCATCACTATTAAATTCATTAATTCGTGTACACTCCGAAGGAATAAGCTTAAAAAGTGCTGCTAACATGGACTTGTGGCTTGAAAATCTCAAATCCATCTGATTAATAAAGTCGTCTAAAAGTGGTAGGTATCAAAATAGAAATTCTGAAATGATGTTTTTTTGCAATTCTGGGAACTTTTATGGTTTCGTCAATTCCTGACAGTAAATTTTGCGCCTCAATGAAAGTGCATTTAAATTTCGCTTCTGCGAATGCTTTTGAAAGTCTTCATTAGAAGATCCACATGCTGTAGTGCACTAGGTCACATAGGGGAGATTGTAAAATTTTACTCAAGGGCAGCGTGTATGAAAAAATGTCTGCCAATCAACATAGGGACACAACGAAGTCTCCAGATGAAATCGACGTCAAAAACGAAGTAGCCTTTGATGCCGTCTCAGTGTCTAAAGCAGTACTTAAATCTTCTAAAGTCTCATGGATTGGGTAAAAAATCTCTCTGAATCTGATTTCCCATCATGGTTTTCGACCCACTTGGTGTCGCGCGGAAATTCATGCTACCACCAGCAAAGACCCCCGACCAACTGTTTTTATTTTCACAATAATTTTTATTTTTCCGTTCAAAATCCAATTCTATCTAGTGTCAAGCCATTTTCATTTCGGGGGGGGGGGGGGGGGGGGGGTGAGCCCCAATGAACCCCCCCTGGCTACGGCCTTGCCGAAAATTGAATTACAATTTGGTAAACAGCCGCATCAGGAACCTCAAATCGATTCCAGGTCCACAATCGCAGTGAAAACAACACCGCACTCGACCGTACGGCCAAAAACATTCAAAGAATCTCTACAAGAAAACCGTACCTGCGTGTACTTCGTTAATTGTTGTTTTTTTATTTGTTCACAGTACGACGATTTATACGACGAACACGTAAGTTCTTACAAATGCTTCGCTTCTGGTATGTTCAAAACCACAATGTCGTACATGTCATGTAGTAAGGAGAACAATGTTACCAAAAACATTTTAGTTAATTGTGATTGTATTTGTTCACAGGCCAGCAATTACGACGACGAATATGTAAGTCCTTCCATTATTCAATTCGTGTCGTTGCACCGTATGGCCAAAAATCATGGAAACACCTCAAATAAAAGTTGAACTGGCGCATAGTATTTTATTGATCGTGGATTTCATTTGTTCACAGGGCGCATTGTACGACGAGATTGTAAGTTCTTTCAGTTTCGCCTCGTTTATTGTTTTTTGACGATAAACAGTTGTAACGTGAATAATTCTACAGGTTGAGACCCAAATGACTAAAACAACTAGGAATGTATTAAGGTTAATTCGTCGTTTTTTATTTGGAGAATCATGGTGATGGTATGTGATCTACGTTAACTTTGATTGTGTTTGTTCACAGTACAGCAGTGACTACGAAGATTTAATCATAAGTCCTTTGAGATTTTTCAATTTATATCGTTGCACCGTATGGCCGAAAATCACAGAAAATCCTCGAATAAAAGTTGAACTGGCGCGTACTATTTTATTGATAGTGTTTTTTTTTTTTTTTTGTTCCCAGATCAAAGCATTGTACGACAAGGATGTAAGTTCTTTCAGTTTTGCCTCAGATATCATTTTTTGATGCTAAATTGTTCCAACAAGAATAGTTGAACAGATCAACTAGTTACTGGTTGAGACCAAAATGACTTTGAAATAACTGTGTTGCACCCCACTGCCCCAATTCTGCAAAAACCTCACCCTTAGCCTTTTGAAGCCCCAGGAATCCCTTACGGTGTAAACTGAATGATCTGGAGCCTCCACAATCCGACGTCCAAAAGTACTAAGAAAACAACTACGAGTGTATTGTTAATTAACAGTTAATTGTGATTGTATTTGTTCTCAGTCCGGCAACGACATCATTGTAACGTACGACGAAGATGTAAGTCCTTCCAGATTATTCTTGCAAACCGATTTTTGACCATTTATAGTAGTTACAATAGTTAGACCTTTCATCATTTTCATATTGATTTTTGCCGCTAAATAGGAGTAGGAATATATGGAGGGAGACTATTATTGTCGGAGGTATTCAAAATTACTTCGAAAACGACTCCTCGTCAAACTCGACCTGAAAATAATTTAAAAAAAGTGTAAGTGATAAAAGATAAAGTTCTTTAGTCATTTTTGGTTGTAAGCAAAAATCACCAGATTTTTTTTTAAAATTTTGTTTTATACCTACCTTTTTTATTTGGAGGGCTTGTGTGTAAGGCTTATAAGCCTTACACAAATATGTATAAATACATATTAAATTAGCTTAATAATTAACAATTTTTATGGTTGTATCGTTCACATGCTAGTTATTACGACGACGAAGACGTAAGTCCTTTCAGATTATCATTGCATGACGCTATCGTTTTTTAAAGCTAAGAGGTAGTTACATGAATAGTCGGACAGATATCCAAAATTACTTCGAGAATAATATCTGCTCCGCAGGCTATAAACGCCCAAAATCCTCGTTCGAGGCCCTACAGTGGGATGCCATATCGTATTTCGAAGCCCAAATAGCCGCAACGAGAATGAAGACGACAGTCGGTTGTCCTCGCCTATCCTAGATGATACTTAAATGAGCAGTGAAACGTAACGAAATTGATGATTATGAGCTCTAAGCAGGGACGGTCGGGTTTAGTTAGTTTTGGTTAGTATCATCTTTTGGTCGGTACGTGAGTACACGCTGCGGGGTGAAAGTGAGATCGCCAGTGCTCCCAAGCACTACTGCAGTACACCGAAGAATCGGTCTGCGGCGCGTCATGAAGCGGGTACACCTGAACAATTCTGAGCGGCGGTTGAGAGCCACTGCACTCCCGGCGCGTCAAAACGGTTAAGGCAATCCCTGGACGAATTCTCTTTTCATACCCAGCGTGGCACCAACTTTGCAAGCCTTGGACAGGTGTGGAAAGCTTAAGACCATCTTGGCAAGCCTTGGAAATGCTCAGTCAGCGTGGCACCAACTTCGCAAGCCTTGGACGAGCCTGGAAAGCTTGGGGCAACCCTAGTCAGCCTTGGAATCCCTTATCCAGCCTGGCACCAACATTGCAAGCCTTGGACAGGTCTGGAAAGCTTAAGACCATCTTGTTAAACCTTGGAAACCCTTATCCAGCTTTTCACCATATTGGCATGTCTAGAAAATCCTTAGCTAGCTTGGGACGAGTGTCTGTCGGGAGTGCAGTGGTCCCTTTCCCAAACCCAAATTATCTGGAATCTTTGCTAATAATAAAAAGGCTGACGTTTCTGTACAGTTTCCCTTATATTTTGAAGAACGATGACTTTGATGTTGACTAATGAAGATGACGAATAAATATGGCTGAAATTGAGCTCGTCTTTCACGGGTGTACTCACGTAGTTTTGCTCTGCCTTTCGCCGCTTGGGTGTACTCATGCGTTTTCTGTTTGGGTCACCTGCTGGACTAAGTGACTCTTTAAGAGCCCTTGAGTAGGCTTTGATCCAACAGCAAGACCACCAGTTTCTTTATGAACGTGGCTATTACTAGTGAGCAGCTAGCAGCACGCTTCCCCAAAGGCTCCGCCTCGCCTCTCTCAAGGGGGGGCAGTAATCCCAGGGCTTGCTGACGGCTATGGGGACCTGTTGCTCGACCAGTCGTCCCCAACTGGACCCATGCCTAGCGGGGCTCTCAGGGCAGCTGCCCGAAAGACAGCAAACGCTATGTATCGAGCCTTGAGACACAGTCCTCCATCACACTCGCAAATGCTCAGCCGAGCCCTCAGGGTTGCTGTACCACAGCCAGATCATTGCCAGCCAGTGGAGTCGTCCTCACCATCTTCACATCAGGAACCACTTTCGTCATCTTCAATGTGTCCTTAGAGAGTCTGTTGTGCACTACCTCAGCTTCAAGACATTCTTTCCTATGATCTCTCGATCTCAATTAAAGATTGCTTGTTCCTCACATTGAAAAAACCATGCCTGGATTCCTAGCAATAGGGTCAGGTCTACACTTAGGCCTATCCTAATCTAGCCCCACCTACCTAGCAGCCCCCACTACCAGATTTCATCTCAGGTATGGCGTTTAAATGGACTATTCGAGGATGTCAAAGGATGTCGAACTTTTCAACGATTTGAGTTTTTACCAGCCTCGCCACCAAAATATTCTGTAATTGTCTGCATTTGGTTTTCAGCACCGCCCTCCTGTAACTAAGGCTCCACCTAAGGCTGTAACTAAGGCTCCACCTAAGGCTGTAACTAAGGCTCCACCTAAGGCTGTAACTAAGGCTCCACCAGTGGAAAAAGCTCCACCGGTTCCGATCGCCCCACCTCGCCCACCTCACCGACGAGGCAAATGATAAGCGCCTCTTTCACCTCCACCACCAGCTCTTGCCCCAACTATCACTGACAGGCACCACCCTCTTATAATAAGTGGCAATAAACATAACACGTTTAATGTATTTTAGTATTTTAACCCTGTTTAATTCACCGGAGATCAAATCACAACATGCCTTCTGTAGAACCTTGAAATTCATGTTTATTATGCTTTAACAAGTACAAAATACATGACGAACTGTTGCGGTTATCGTGCTGGGCGAGACACAAGCTGCCCGATTTGCTGGCAGAGGCCCTGGTCTCGACGTTGGAACGCAGGGCGACATACTAGGGTGGCAGCAGGCAACCGTAGACTGTAGGAAGTTGTGGAATACTGTTGGTTAGAAGAAGGGAGGAGAAAATCCTCTTCACACTCCGAAAAAGTATGAGCAGCAGGAAAGACAGGACTCGAACAGAGGACTCATGGTCATTAGGGATGGGAAATCGTAAGAAGTATCGATTTTTTGAATCGATTCAGAATCGGATGCTCTAAATCAATTTCCCAAAAAAATCGCCATAAAAGTATCGATTTTTTGGAAAATCGATTCAAAAATCGGTCTTACAAAAAATATCGATTTAAATTGAATCGATTTTGAAGCGAAGTCTTTTATATTTAAATACGCACCCAGCTGGGGGGTCTGCGACCCCCCCCCCTATTCGTAGCTAAAAGGTCGGCAAAAAAAAAGACTTCGCTTCAAAATTTCCCCGCCTCCTCCACCGTTGTAAGGTCCATGAAGCCCCACCCGTTCTGAGTACGTCTTTCCGACTTCCTTGACAGCGGCGGGTTGGAAGGCGGTGACTCATGCGAGACTCACGCGATCACTATCACGAAATTTACTGAGAGACTACCCGAGCCGTGAGAGGGGGGGCGTCCGTATAAAAGACTTCGCTTCAAAAAAAGTTTTTTAATGAGTGAAAACGGTAGATAGGTATATTCAAAGTAGGTAGATTCAATAAAAAATCGTTAAAAAATGTATTTAAAATTAAAATTGTATTACTTTTCAAAAATTTCGATAAACATTTAATCAGCCGAGTTATCAGTTTCGCTGTCTGAAAAAGCCATGGCAGACTTGTAACTAGTGAGTTTTGTTGTTATTAGCTATTAAACATAATTTTTAATCGACCTAAGACTCGAAATTTGCTTGAATCACTTGATATACCTACTAAACTAATTTTTATAAATGACGGAAATCGATTCAAGACTTTTTTTAAATCAGTAGTAAAAAATCGATTCACGATTTTGGTTTATTATTCTTGGAATAATACACCTATGTTTTCGCGACGGGGGTCGACGACTCCGATCGGGCTCAAAATTTGACATTATCCGTTTCAAGAGGTCTACATTCTAAATCCGAAATGTCCGTCCGCCGTACGCCGTACGCCGTACGCCGTCCGCCGTCCAGGCCGTTTTGGGCAGTAGGAAATTTTTAAAAAATCTGAAATTTCGACAAAATACTTGGTTTACCATCTAGTTGTGCCCGCAAGGTTTTCAGTCCGATCGCCCAAACCCGTGGGGCGCTATGGGGCTATAATGGGGCTACGGGAGGGTTTTTTTGAAGGCTTTGGGGTATGGGATCGAGTTAGGTGTCGTTTTCGAAGTATTTTTGGACGTAGAATCCATTTTTTGGGGTCCCGGAACGATCCGATTTCACTGGGGCGATTTTTGAAGGATCCCAGGATGTTAAATATTTTTCGAGTAAAAAATACCGAATTTTTGAAAAAACACATTTTTGAACAAAAAATCCAAAAAAAAATTTTTTTTGAGATAAAAATCCAAAAAAAAATTTTTTTTAATTTTTTCATTGACAGAATTAAATTTCTGCACAAGTAACGTATATCAAAGAATAATAAACCCTTGTGTAAAATTTGCAGCGTTTTTAAAATCGATTCACGATTTTTACAAAAATCGGAAGTAAAAAATCGATTCACCTAAAAATCGGGAACCTGAAGATCGATTTAAAAAATCGAAGTCCCATCCCTAATGGTCAGTCGTTTTTGAATCGTCAATGGGGCTAGTGACACCAGCGACAACCCAGAGGTTCCAAAGCAAAAGACCTTTGGCGCAAGCTACCCTCGTCGCCAACACTCACGTCAGATCTAACCATTCAATTACGTAAATCCCGAAATCTCGCATACCTACTGCGCCCGGTGCTCGGGTGAGGCAAATTCTCAAGTTGGAGGAAAGATTAGACTAGAGATCTCAGTGAGGTGTGATGGCAAGACTTGACAGGGTAAAAAAGAGGATCGGCAGCTCATAAGAAAGATCCTCCTGGTCAGTCCCGGCTCGTGGGTCTTGCTCATGCTGGGGCACTTTTCTTCGAAGCAATAGTGCTGGTGCACGAATGTCAACAAAACAGAAGGTTTCAAGGGGCCAGATTAGGTTGCTAGCAATTTGGTGCTTGGCGGCAGAAGACCGTTGTTTTATTCCGGTTTCATCGTTGATTTTATGAATAATTCGGCATAAATCGTCGTTCTCAGTAAGAACCAGGAAGTAACTTGTAGAAATACAGGTATTTCTAGTAGGTCTACTAGTTTTTCCGATGTTGCGCGCCGTGTCGTTTGATCCGTTCTCTTTTACTCCTTGATCCTAACGTTACTTTGGTTTGTTGAAAGTAGATTATGGCTTCTTCGTGTTCGGTCGTGGGCTGCCAAAGCCGCAATAGCAGTATCTGCTGTTTCTTGCTGCCTACCAGGAAAACAGCGGGAGGCAAAATCGATCTCACACTGAGAGAAAAAAAGGGCCTATTCTAGGTTATTTTTCGATTTTTTTCTAGGTTAAATGCTGCCAACCTAGATTTTTTTTGGTTTTCATTCTAGGGTGGAACAATTTAGTCTAGGTTGAATATAATTTAACCTAGATTGAAAATACTGGTGAAGTTACCTTCCTAAAAATGCAAACAACCAAGATTTAAAATACGCCACCCCCACACTTTAGTTCTAGGTTAAGTTCACGGTGTGTGCCGCCGCCTCCATCCATTTACAGTATAGGTTAAAAACATTAATGTCTTGGTTGTCTCACCCTGGTATTCAATGTTTTTCACTTTCATAGACGGTTGATTTACCCTAAAACAAAAACGTTCTCACCCCACCTCAAACAATTTACAGCCATGGCGCGTTAACCTAGAACCCTTTTTTCTCTAGGTTGTGTCCCTTTATTTACGAGGTTGTTTCAATTACTATCCCTGTTGTTCCAGTTAAATTTCTAGGTAGCTTCCTATTCTTTTCAGGTTGATTTTAATAAATTACTAGGTGGTCCTCTTTTCTTTCTAGGTTTGCTCCACTGCCATTGCAGGTTGTTTCTATCAACTTCAACTATCTTTCTGGGTTGTCTCTGTTTCCAACTCAGTACAAAAATTTGAATGTGACGTCATAATATGACTGCACATAGTGACAGAAATTAGATGATTAGAACTTGACAAAGATTTGGCCTCAACCCCACCGGCTAAATAGCAGGGGTGCCAAGACAACGAGAATTAACGCCCACCGCGTACGCGCGCCGCTTAGCGTACTGTAGAATCAACCTGGAATTTATTGAATGAATTACAATCACTGTTGTTTAAACCTAAAACTATTTGTAGTACTACGGTAGTTTTAACCGAGACTGAAAGTCTAACTTTTTCTTCTGGGTTGTTACCTAAAGTAGCAATCTCGCCTTTTAAATCTCTCGGTTGTTTTCAGTTGTACAACGGAGACTTTAATGGAGGGGAATTATATGGAAGGTCAAATCATTCAATTCTAGGTTACCCCACTTAAAAGTCAAAGGTAGGTAATATATTTTCCAGGTCTTCACAATGTCAACCTAGACCAAATGTGAAGTTCACATTTGGTCTAGGTTGACACTTTTTTATTCCAGGTTGTGGTTAGAGGGCGGGTAATAACGGGTTAGGTTGTTTCTATATGGGTCTAGGTTGTATTAATATTTTTCGATGTTACTTTAACCTGGACCTATTTTTTTCTAGGTTGAATCAATTGATTCTAGGTGGTTTCAATTTCTTTTCGAGGTTATTTCGGATTTAACCTAGACACTAAAAAAATCTTTTCTCTCAGTGCATCAATCAAGAGCAGAAATGGGCATGATTAATATATATTATAGTGGCGTCCAAAATACCATTTCTACTGACCCTCATCCTACTACTTAGCAAAATTTGCTAATTTCATTATTTAATAATGAAAGCACGCAGGTACGTGCGAAAGGTAAGGCGAAAAATACAAGCGATACTACAACTTTGCGAAGTCCATTTCAGGACTCGATTATTTCACAATGAATAAGGGAATGCTGATTTAGGTACGGGACAAATAACCTCATCTCAAATAGGAAATCGTCAAGACTCGAGACAAAATTTGTTTCATTTAATGAAGAGAAACGGTAGGTGCTATCAAGGAAAATCTGGGCTGATTGATCAGGGCCCAGGGCCCTGGTGTTTTTGAGTGCGTTCACGCAGAAATAATGATCAATCTAAAATGCATCTTTTCGGGCGGGGACTAGTAATCCGATTTACGATTATCTACGATGCTGAACCAAAACTCTAATCTTTCCTATGGGCTCTTGCTGCAATCCCGGAACAACGCAAAGTGCCTCTTCATCACTTCTTCTGACTCTATTACTTGGTCAACACGTGAGAGCTCCACACATATTCATGTTAATAAGTTGGTTTCGTAGGCAGTACTTTCTACTTGCTCGTGTACAGAAACATTTCTCGTAACATTAGCTCACCTCTTTGGCAGATCTAACACATTTCAGTAACCTAATAACTAAATGCACTTCACGCAAAAACAACACTTAGGTACCACTCACTGATGGCTTAACCAAAACACTAAGTAGGGCTCGGCAAATGGCATATTTGCATATTTCGTTCCCGATATGCCCAACCTATAAGAAGCCTAAATATACCAAGTTTGTGCAAATCGGATGATCCAAATTCGAGTTTTTCGAGCATATAATTGCATATTTTGGGGTTTTGTTGGATACGAGCATATTTGGGCGATTTCGCTACTAGACAGCATATTTTCCTATTTATTTCAATATTTCTGCATATTTTAAGATTTTTTGACATCAACACTAAAAATTCTCTCAACTAGCATTCTCTCTCAGCGTCAACAAACTCATTTCTGCGGGAAAAATTTTTTTCGTAAAGGCACCTAGCCGAGTGCGCGCCTTTAAGTTGGCACATCCCGTACTGCCGCTGCCCCCCGAGCCAATCCTGACTCGATGGGGAACCTGGATTTCTGCAGCGCTCTACTATGCTGAACACCTGTATAATATACATATTATAGGCTCTGGACGTGTGCATCCATTTCCCATCGGGAAATCATGGCCAAAGTATTATAACAGGGTTTGATGGGATGAGCGTAAGAAAAAGTCCGCTTGCTTTTGCTGGTTTACTGGTGACAAGCTTTCGGCCTCACTGTGCCATCTTCAGGTTATAAAGGGTAGGTGCTACTCTGCATCCCCTCGCTCCAGCGTTCGCCGTCGTCCACATTCGTGGTCTTTGCGGTATTCGGGTTGTCGAAAGGTTTATGCTTAGGTTGGAGTAGGTCTGAATTATATGATTTGCACAGAAAATTCTGTAATTTTACGAATGATGTTAAATTGTCAAGGTTGGGGGTGGTACTGATAAGTGGTTTTAGGTGATTTTGGTACATTCGTAGGGAAAGTTAGTTAAATTGAATCAAATTATTTAAATTTTTTTACGGCCATAACCCTTCCTCCGCGAAGGTTGGGGGGTTCAGAACCCAATGACAGCCAATACATAACTAAGGCAAACGCATGGCGGACAGGGACACTGTAGCGCTGGCCTTCAAGCACATATGGCGTCGATCCCACAGTTGATTCTCAAGCTTGAGGCCTCAAGAGAAGGAGCTGGTTGAAGTGGTGAGTGAGGTTCACAAATTTCACGAAGAGGCTTCCTTGGGGCCTGGGAAGATTGGGAAAGCTGTTCAAACCAAGCTCGAATTCGTTCTTGGCCGTACCCAGGCTGGGGTACTGTCGTCAACGTAGCCAGGGTGTTGGGAGGTGACTTACCAGAAACGGAACTCTCCTACACTCCCCATGAACTTGCTTCCTTCAAATTTCTACCATTGGTTTCCGTCAATGTTGAGCGTTCGTGCTCCCGCTTGAAACTTCTCCTGAGTGACTTGCGCCACAGCTTCAAGACCGAAAATATTGAAAAACACTTGGTTGTGCAAGCCTTCGACTAGTAGGTATGTTGTAAATATGTAAATAAGACGTTAATATGAAACTGCTTGTAACTATGTAAATATTTTAGTGTTTACATAATATGTGTCTACAATATTTTAGTGTCCACATAATATGACCACATATCATGTGGTCAATGTGTTGGATAATTTTCTAAGATGACTTGTAACAACAAAAAAGTTGGTTGAGCGCCCCAACGCAATTTTTTCTTGCCTACATGACCCTCTCACAATTTTTGGGGGGCATATTTTAGCATATTATTAACTTTTCCGGGCATGTTTTTGCGTCATATTTTGCGGTTTTTCGGTCATATTACGGTAATATTTAGGGCATTTATTGGTCATATTTCCAGATTTTATTGGTCATATCCTGCCGACCCTACACATAAGGTTCCGCCATCTTGTATTAAATACAAAACAAATTTTGTTTTGCCGGCTAGGTCCTTTGTTTACCTACATGATGCTGCTTTGATTATTGAGCTCTATCAACTGGATGGACACCCTTGAAAAATCCATAAAACGATTCTGTGTACTGAAGTACAAATCCATCAAAACCTACGTCTGTAACCCCTCATCATTGAGCCGTATCGACTGGATGAACGTACCTATAGGTACGTTTCAAGTATACTTGAAAAATCTATAATTCTATCTACCCTAAATCGATTTCCCTACCGAATTTCGTCGAAAACGACAACTTTCAAATCAAATCAAATCAAATCAAGGTTGTTTATTTGCAGAGGCCAATATGACACAGCAAACGTCAAAAATGAGTTGGTACAAACACAAACTTAATCGACGCCCTGGCTCAAACCCTCAAAATCTACGTCTATAACCTTTCAGAAGCATTATAGAACCCCATCGAATGGTCAGACATAATATGACAATATTATTGTCAACCCTTCAAAATCGGCGTCTATGCACAGCCCGAAGGTAAGTAGTTTGGCATACGTAAGGCATAAGGTAATCGAAAAAAAAAACTCCCCGAAAAAAAAAACGGAAAAAATCCTGCAGGGCGGAAAAGAAATCCCCTAAGAATATTCAAGGGCGGGAAAAAAAATCCCCAAAAAGAAAAACAGGAAAAAAGGGGGAAATTCGTATCCGTGGGGCGCTATGGGGATAAAATGGGGCTGCGGGAGGGTTTTTTGATGGGGCTATGGGATCGAGTGAGGTGTGGTTTTCGAAGGATTTTTGGACAAAATCCATTTTTGCGGGTCCCGGATTCATCCGATTTCACTGTATCTATAGGGCTTTGATGGAGCTACAATTTGTAGCCTACAAACGGGATTTTTGAAGAACACCGGGGTCAAATAATTTCCGAATGAAAAAAAAAAACGCTGCAAATTTTACACAAGGGTTTATTATTCTTTGATAAACGTTACTTGTGCAGAAATTTAATTCTGTCAATGAAAAAATTTAAAAAAAAAATTTTTTTTTTGGATTTTAATCTGAAAAAATTTTTTTTATTATTATTTTTTTTAAATGTTTCTATTTCAAAAATTCTTTATTTTTTACTCGAAAAGTATTTAACATCCTGGGATCCTTCAAAAATCCCATTTTTAGCACCATGAAAGCCCTAAAGATCGTCCCAGTGAAATCGGATCGTTCCGGGACCCCAAAAAATGGATTCTACGTCTAAAAATACTTCGAAAACGACACCTAACTCGATCCCATAGCTCAAAGCCTTCAAAACACCCCTCCCGTAGCCCCATTATAGCCCCATAGCGCCCCACGGGTTTGGGGGATCGGACTGAAAACCTTGCGGGCACAACTAGATGGTAAACCAAGTATTTTGCCAAAATTTCAGATTTTTAAAAAAATTCCTACTGCCCAAAACGGCCTGGACGGCGGACGGCGTACGGCGTACGGCGGACGGCGGACGGACATTTCGGATTTTGAATCTAGACCACTTGAAACGGATAATGTCAAATTTTGAGGCGGATCGGAGTCGTCGACCCGCGTCGCGAAAACATAGGTGTATTATTCCAAGAATAATAAACCAAAAACAAACAAAAAACACATTTTTTTGAAAAAAAAAAACCTTTTTTTCTTCAAAATGTTATTGATTGACAGAATTAATTTTCTCACAAGTAACCGATATCAAAGAATAATACTTCCTTATGTAAAATTTGCAGCGTTTTATCAATAGTTATTCCAATACAACATTAGACGTTGACCGAGTCGTTGTAAACACCAGTCGCCTGCTTAGTGTTGACCCCCTACGACAACAAAATACTAAAGTGGTTGTTTGCCGATGGTGCAGAGGTCTAATCCAGTGAGCTGCTTAGGGAGAGAGAACGACTCAGACGAGAGAACAAAACAGCAGAGGAGTCGTTCTCTCTCCCTAACCAACTCAACAAATACTAAGTCTTATCATCTTCTTTTAATTTCCATTCTGTCAACGCTATTTCTTCTACGGGGATTTTTTTTTTCCAGGATCGTAAATACTTACTGGGGATTTTTTTCCGGCCCCGTTTTTTTGGGGGGCTTTTTTCCGGGGATTTTTTTCCCGCCTACAATCAAGGCATAAATAAAGAAAAAAACAACTCAAAACATTATGAAGACACTTCTTGTGAACCCTAAAACACGCATCTGCTTCAGCTTGGTGGTTCAGGTGGCCTAATTACCCAAACGTAACCATGAAGCCGAAAAAGGTCTAATGTCCGACCAGGCTCGTTGACGAGGTTAGGCGGGTGCATCCAAAAGATTTTGTGTCGACCATGCGCTTGGTTCGTCTTCTAACTCGTCTTACAATAATATTATTCACAAAATTAAGTAGTTAAAATTAGTTACTGGAATACGGAAGGGCGAATATTCAACATAACTTCGATAATAAGGCCCTCAGGCCAAAACCGTTCAAACCCCTCTCTCAGAACCCCACGGGGCAATCGACCCCCCCCCCCCCCCCCCCGATCGATTCCGCGTTCAAAAGCCGAAAACAATACCTCACAAGACCGTTCGAATCTACCTACTCATAAATGAAAGATGACAGCGAACAATTTCGCTAATTCCCTGAACGGAAAACTTCCTTCATTCACGCCAGACTCCTATTTACCAACCTGCATTTGTGGCCCCAAGGGCTTCCTAATGACCCCTCGCAACATCGTTATGGGAACCATCTCAAACCCGGAAGGTCACCAGAAAATCTCCCCGATTCCAATCGAACCGGACGACTTTTCGCAAATAACTTTCCTACAATCGTTCGCCATCTTCGATAAACACCGTTCATGTCCAGCCGGTTTTATCATTTGGGGATCGGCCGGTTTTTCCGTATAAAAGACCGGATGAACCGTTTGGGATTCACAACCGACCGGAACACCACCATGAAAGCTTACTGGGTAAGTACCACAACATCTTTAGCCGTACACAATGTCATGAACCACCTGGGTATGATTTTCTTTACAATAGGTACCATCTTATGCCCTTCAAGTGATTTTTTTTTTTTTTCATATCAATCAATTTAACAATGAACATTATACGACGAATATATGGGCGTCTCAGGAGATTTTCCTTATCAATATGGCCTAGTTATTAGGGGATTAAGTCAACCAAAACCAAGGAACTCATCCCTCCCTACCAACAGAATGTTAATATACTCGTTTTGGTTTATTAAACTTGGAATAATACACCTGTTTTCGCGACGGAGGTCGACGACTCCGATCCGCCTCAAAATTTGACAATATCCGTTTCAACAGGTCTATATTCCAAAACCGAAATGTCCGCCGTCCGAGCCGTTTTGGGCTGTAGGATTTTTTTTTTCAAAATCTGAAATTTTGACAAAATACTCGATTTACCATCTAGTTGTGCCCGCAAGGTTTTCAGCCCGATCGCCCCAACCCGTGGGGGCGCTATGGGGCTAAAATGGGGCTACGGGAGGGGTTTTTTGAAGGCTTTTAGCTATGGGATCGAGTTAGGTGTCGTTTTCGAAGCATTTTTGGACGTAGAATCCATTTTTTGGGGTCCCGGAACGATCCGATTTGACTGGGGCGATATTTAGGGCTTTCATGGGGCTAAAAATGGGATTTTTGAAGGATCCCAGGATGTTAAATATTTTTCGAGTAAAAAATAAAGAATTTTTGAAAAAAAAAAATTTTTTTGAGATAAAAATCCAAAAAAAAATTTTTTTTAAATTTTTTCATTGACAGAATTAAATTTCTGCACAAGTAACGTATAGGTACCAAAGAATGATAAACCCTTGTGTAAAATTTGCAGCGTTTTTAAAAAAGGCTTTTAGCTATGGGATCGAGTTAGGTGTCGTTTTCGAAGTATTTTTGGACGTAGAATCCATTTTTTGGGGTCCCGGAACGATCCGATTTCACTGTTGCGATCTATAGGGCTTTCATGGGGCTAAAAATGGGATTTTTGAAGGATCCCAGGAGGTTAAATATTTTTCGAGTAAAGAATAAAAAATGTTTGAAAAAAAATTGTTTTGAAAAAAAAAAAAAAAAAAAAATTTTCCAAATTATTTTCTTTCGACACAGAAATAATTTTTGCACAAGTAACCTATATCAAAGAATAATAAACCCTTGTGTAAAATTTGCAGCGTTTCTATCGTCTAGGGATCACTTTTATACCCCCATTAGGGGAGTTGAGATCCCCCCAAGATGCGCGCAAATAGGTGCATTTGGGCGCAACTTTCTTTATTTAAATGGGAACTCCCTGTTTTTGTTTTTTTTGTTTGGTGAATTCGGATTCCCGACTTTTTTTCAATGGTTTATATTGTATCCATATTTTTACTTTTGGTTCATGTTTTTTATTTCATTTATCTCAATCAATTTAATTTTCATCTACCTATATTTAATATTAGAAAAATAAATTTTGTTGATTTAAAGTTTCTACATCCGTTAAAATTGTATTGGATAAGTACCTAGTGGGGATTATCTCACACCTGCATACCTACTTAGTGTCGCATTGTGTATATCAAACTTTCAAAATTACTAAAACGTAATTCCCCAACGTCACGCAGACATGTAACGAAAGTCCAGTCATCCCAATAGACCCTCTGATGAGGGAAGAATAAGTCTTCTGAAACGTTGGCATATTCAGCGCGTTGCTTGAACCTCAGCAAATTCACCGCCCATGATGATGATTTTGATATATTAAAATTTAATTAATTTAAAATTAAGTATTATTTAGTAAAAATTAAATATTATTATTGTTAGTCTTCATGATGGCTTCTGCTGTTGCTGAGGGAGTCGCTGTCCTCTAAAAGAGATTGGAAATCGTTCTGGTCATTGTGCTCGTGGTTCCAATTCGCCTCGTCTACTTGGGCTGGGAGGAGTTCGCCGTGTGATGAAGGCAGAAAATAACTGTACTGGTGACGTCTTTTCTGATGCGGTCAGGTTTTCTGGTCGAGGAAAAGGGTACACCTTCCCAAAACCTCACTGAACGGCAACGCAGGGAGCTGCTGCTTCTGGCGAGTAAGCACAGGGCTCCATGAGGATACTATTTGGAGCTGTTCCTTTACGAGTCATCCCTGAGACAGATCAGCTCCAGTCCTCTGTCGTACCGACTGAGCAGCGTTGACCATTTGTCTGTCTGAGCCATCTGAGTTGCCGCACAATGCACAGCTAGGGTTGTCAGGCAGTGGAGTTCCGTACAGGCTATCAGCTGTCAACCCTGACTGGACCCATTGTTGCCTACTGTGGCCTTCGGTGCTGCTCCCGCGCGTGACGGGCTGGAGACTCTGATGGAGTAAGTAATTTCCACACCTATGACGTCATCTGATGATGAGACTAATTGATATTAACGTGATATCAAAACGCTACGCATGCGCGAACTCATTCCTCTTGTAACTTCTGTTCGTAAAAACTATCTCATTATACCGCTTCGTAAAACTAAAATAAGTGAAGTTTTCTTTCTAATATAAAACCACTTCCTTGCGGGTTAGCTCTGCTATTAGGTTATGAGCCCAGGGAAGTAATTATTGTTGAGTGATCGCGAGTAAAATCAGTGATAAGACAGTTAGAAGTTTGTGCCAATTTCCGTCTGCTTCTCGGCGTCTTATCGGGCCGGTAAAATGAACGGCGAATTCGATCGTGAAATCGCGAGTGTCGATAAATTGTCGGACGTTCACAATTTCCCTTTGTGGAAATTTGAAATAAGGATTCTGTTCGAATCGAAAGGTTTAATAGACATTGTCGACGGCAACGCAAAATTCGCCAACGAGAAAACCCCGACTGAGCAGGCTGAATGGAAAAGAAAGGATGCTCGAGCAAGACACGCCATTGTAAGTAGTATCGACAAGAAATGTCGAATACATATTCTTACATGCACTACGGCCCACGAAATGTTTACGAAACTTGTTTGTATCTTCGAAAGAGACTCAGAAAGTAAACAAAATGCAAGTCTTTCCGAATTCTTCACCCTGAAATACGATCGAACCATTGACATGGCCTCTAATATAAGTAAAATAGAAAATCTGGCGTTTAACATCAATGGTACGAGTGAACCTAAAAAAATAGACGATAAAATGGTCATGGCTAAAATTCTCTCCACTCTTCCCACTGAGTACGGTTCCTTCGTGACCGCCTGGGACAGCACTCACAAGGATGAGAGAACGCTAACACATTTAATCGCAAGATTACTTTCTGAAGAAAATCGGCCTGAATCTGATTCGGAAAAACCGTCTGCATTCTACACTTCTGGTCGGAAAAAATGGTATCGTAAAAAAACTCAAAACAAGCAATCAAATGAAGCTAAAACATTCAGGTGCGGTGTTTGTAAAAACAAATTAAATAACCATGACGAAGAAGACTGCTTTTTCAAGAAAAAGGATCGTGGTGCTAAAAGCAAAGGAAACGGGAACAAGAAACCCAAAAATCGCGACCATGAGCCTGGAAATCGAAAACCTGCGGCATTTTTGGTCGAGGAAAGCGGATCGTCGTCCAAGTCTAACGGTACCACTTGGTACTTAGATTCGGGTGCCACGACTCACATGACGAACTCAGTCGAAATCCTAACCGGGACACGTACTACCAAAAAGGAAATTAATATTGCCAAAGATAGCAGCACCATAAAAGCCGAACGCCTCGGCGATTTCGTCTCTCAAGACTGCCTCCTAAAAAACGTTCTGTACATCCCCGAACTGTCAAAAAATCTCCTGTCAGTCAATGCCATTACCAATAATGGCGGAAAAGTGATATTTGAAGGGGAGAACGTAAAGGTCTTGAAAGATAACGAAATGGTTTTACGGGGCTCTAAAAACAGCAGAGGTCTTTATGAAATTAATCTCGGCAAATGTGAGGAAGCGCTCATAGCGGCGAAAAGCTCCAGTTTTGAGTGGCATCGAAAATTGGGTCACCTTGGAAAACAAAATATGGAAAAACTTGCTAAGCTCTCCAAACATTTAAAAATAAATAAAAAGGACCTAGAAAACCTTTCATCGTGTGAAGTCTGCATAAAATCGAAGGCGACTCGTCGACCTTTCGGCAAGAATCGGACCAGAGCCTCCAGACCTCTCGAGATCCTGCATACGGACGTAGTCACCGTTGGAGAAGTAACTTGGGACGGTTACAAGTACTTCGTAACGGTTTTGGACGATTTCACGCACTTCGTCGCCACATTCTTGTTGCGAAGGAAATCTGAAGTTTGTTCATCCATCACCAGCTACATAAAAAAAATCGAAAACCATTGGTCTCTTAAAGTTGACAAAATTCGGCTGGACAATGGAGGCGAATATGGTTCACGAGACTTTAAGAAATACTGCGAAGACAAAGGAATCACCCTTGAATATACACCTCCCTACACACCGCAGCTCAACTCACATTCAGAAAGACTAGGAAGGACTCTAATGGATAAAACGCGAGCCCTCCTGTTTGACGCTAGTCACATGGGAAAGGAAATGTGGGGCGAAGCTCTTCTATGCTGCACGTACATCCAAAATCGTGTTCCATGTAAAGCTGTACAAAAAACACCTGCTGAGTTGTGGTTTAAGAGAAGCCCTGATTTATCAAGACTTCAAGTCTTCGGGAGCAGCTGTTACGCCAAAAATCTGCGTTACGTAAAGAAACTGGAAAGTAAAGCTAAAAAGTACATATTTATCGGATACATGCCCAACTGCTATCGACTCTGGGATGAAGAAAAAAGAGAAGTTATCTACTCCAGAGATGTCTACTTCTGCGACAAACGACCAGAAGAAACGGCTAGCAGAACGTATGATTGTCTGATGGAACCTGGAACCAACAGCGAAACTAACAATTTGGATGACTCTGATTGGTCTTTCAGTGACTCAAGCGAAGAAAAGGATGATGAAGAACCTGAAAAAGAAAAATCTCCCAGCAAACCTGAAAAAGAAAAATCTCCAAGGAAACCTGAAAAAGAAAAGACACCTACAAAAATTAAAAAAGAATCTCCTAGACTTAAAACACCTAAAAATGAGAAAGAAGAAGGAAATTGTCAATGTTCACTTGAAAAGGGTTCAAAAGAAGATGAAAGTTCTAAAATAAAAGATAAAAGAGTGAAAAGAAAACCAGCTTACCTGAGAGAAGACTACCTGACTGATTTAGAATCCGACGAATTTGAGGATGCTTTCCTAACCTACGAAGAGGCTGTTTCTGGTCCAGAAAAGCTCCAGTGGCTGAAGGCTATTGAAGAAGAAAAACTGTCCCTGGCCCAAAACAAAACTTGGACTGAAGTGGACGAAAAACCAGCGGATAAAAAAGCCTTAACGAGCCTTTGGGTTCTGAGAAAGAAGGACGATGGACGCCACAAAGCGCGACTTGTCATTAGAGGTTGTCAACAACGTTTTGAAGTCGACTACCTGGACACGTTCAGTCCAGTAGTAGGCGCTAGTGCTTTACGCATGATTTTTGCTCTAGCAGTCAAAAACTCCTGGCTGATGTCCACTTTTGACGTAAAAACCGCATTTCTCCATGGTGAACTTACAGAAGAGATCTACATGCAACTACCTGAGGGCTATTCTCCAGGAATATGCAGATTGAACCGGGCGCTGTACGGACTTCGTCAAGCACCATTAAAATGGTTTGAAAAACTAAGCTCGACACTAAAGGAAAATGGGTTACTGTCACTTAAAACTGAAAAATGCATCTACGTAAATGAAAAAAGAACGCTCATACTTGCAATTCATGTAGACGATGGATTATTGATTGGAGCAAACAAAAGTGAAATGAAAAGTCTGCTAAAGAAGCTTCAAAAGAAATTTGAAATAACATCGAACTTTAATCCACGTTCATTTCTCGGTATGGAGATTCAACGAAAAGAAGCCAAAGTGAAACTACACCAGAAACCCTACATAAATCAAGTTTTGGAACGCTACAGGATGACTGACGCCAAGCCTGCAGCAACACCTCTAGTTCTAGGTAGCACCAACACAACAGAAAATTCGATAATACCCGAAACCACCTTTCCCTACCGGGAATGCGTGGGCAGTCTGTTGTACCTGGCGAACAAAACCCGACCTGACATTGCATACTCCGTGAACTACAGCAGCAGAAACGTGTGCAACCCAACATCACAAGATTCAGCCAACCTGAAGAGAATCATGAAGTATCTGTCAACAACCAAAGAAGAAGGAATTCAATTCAACCAAACTGACAAAGAAGAGGAAGAAATCCTGAGGGGCTACAGCGATGCCGACTTCGCAAATGAAAAACCCAGCAGAAAGAGTACATCAGGTTATATAATATTCTTTTGTGGTGGACCTGTATCTTGGTCATCTAAGAAACAGTCAACAATTGCAACTGCAACTTCAGAAGCAGAGCTTTTTGCAGCTTTTGAATGTACTAAAGATCTAATTTACCTTAAAAACCTATTTTTTGAAATAACTAAAAGAGAAATTAAAGCAGATCTATTTATAGATAATACTACAACCATAAAACAAATCAAAGATGGAGTAATGAAACGTAGTAAGCATGTTGAAATTAAATATTATTTTGTGCATGAAAAAATTGAAGAAGGGAAAATTGCAGTTCATTATTGTCCAACTGATGAACAAATAGGAGATATCCTAACTAAACCACTTGGAAATACTAAATTCAAGTACCTGAAATCTAAAATCGTATCTGATTAAATCTACTTGATAGTTTTCTACTAACGATTTTTGTTTGCTAGTTTGGCATGTTTGTTGAGAAAAGTTATTTGTTTAAAAAAAAATTATTTTTGAAATTGTTATGCGTAAATATTTAAAAAATTGTTGAGATTTTTCTGAATTAAAAAGGTTCATAATATTTTGAATATATATATATGTTATGTTGAATATTTCTACTCTGATGAGGCTGATAGAAAAGTGCATATAAAATAATGTAAAATGTGATATAAAATATTGATAGTTAAAAGAGCGCATTAAAACATACAATAAAATCTGTGATATCAAGTCCAGTATAGGCTTTATATATATAACATTGGCTTTAGATGATGATTGTTTGGTGTTGAAATGATTATTCGTTTAAAATGGTGTAAAAATTAAGGGGGAGTGATGGAGTAAGTAATTTCCACACCTATGACGTCATCTGATGATGAGACTAATTGATATTAACGTGATATCAAAACGCTACGCATGCGCGAACTCATTCCTCTTGTAACTTCTGTTCGTAAAAACTATCTCATTATACCGCTTCGTAAAACTAAAATAAGTGAAGTTTTCTTTCTAATATAAAACCACTTCCTTGCGGGTTAGCTCTGCTATTAGACTCATCTGCTATAGTCCTCCTTCCAGCCATTTGAGTACACCGTGGCTTCCAGGCGACGGTCCCTCTCTAACGCTAGACAGCCCCGACCACTTCCCATGCTGAGCCCTCTGGGTAGCCTGACTTATCAACCAGAACCAGCCGTGCAGTCCTGACCATCCAGTAGCAGGGAGGTCTTGTGATCAGGAACAACTCACGGCATCTCCAATTGCCACTGGTAGAACTCAAACTCAAAGGCACACGCCAAAGAAAGAGACAGAGAGAGTCTGTAGTGCACTATCGTTACGAGTCTTGTCATGCCCTGATTCTGACAATAAGGATGAATAAGGAAGAAGAAGTCCTTGCGACGGCGTCCAGAGATGGCGATGGTGATGTTGAGGTTGTTGTCACCCTGAGAGATGTCGGGGAAGGAAGTTGAGACGGGAACCAGCCCTTATATCTGGATTGTCAGATTGTACGGTCATGCACAGCCTTCGGGAGTTATTTTGAAGGGATCCGATCCGGTAGCCCCTCCGCTTCTGAATTCGAAAGATCATTTTTCCGCTGGATTCCAGCCGTCAGCTCGCCAACCAGGCCAACGCTGGACCGGCGTCATTGTTTGGACCCGACAGTGTCTCAAGCTAGAGTTAAGTACCTTAACAATACCCTAGAATCTTAACCACTACTGCTGCCTTAACCAGTAACTTCTGCTGGTCTGGTAAAGGCAAGTCACACAGGTGAGCTTTCTCCCGTCTGCAACAACCTTGCTGCCCCCAATGAGCTATATAAGCATTTTTTTTCTGTTAATTGTAATTGAAAGCCAGTTCCATGAAATGACTAATAACGCCCTGATACTGCAAAAAAAGTCCCGATTTGGAAGGTTTGAAAACGAAAGGACGATAAATGACGTCATTTACCGCCCCAAACCCGAAAGCAGACCTGACTACAGTTCTCCAAATATCCGTAGAAACCGACTGTATCGGTGAACATCCCTAACGTAAACCAGCCATCTTGAAGGGAGGTTCAGATTAGCCAACCTTCACAGACATAAAATCTGTACATTCGATGCTAGCGTCAGTGGCGTTGTGTTGTATTACTTTTGGAAGGTCAATCTTACCGCCAAAAGTTCAAACGCTTATATTCATACTCTCTCCTGATTTCGGTAGAGGATTAAAAATTGTGCAGACGGTATAAAAACAAGTATTTTACTCTACAGAATGGAATTTTCAACTCGTGTAAATGGACATTTTGCAGTTTTTTGAATAATAGGTATTTGTCGTTTTGCAGGCTTGCCAACAAAAACTGATGTGATTGTTTTTTGTTTTAGGCGGTATTGCTCTTCGGAGTTGGGGCATTAGCGCAGTACCCCTACCCTTCGGAAGTGGAGTTTGCACCTCCACCGCCGCCACCGCAACCAGCTGAAGAGTATGGACCTCCTGTAGCAGCGGCTCCACCACCTCCTCCTCCACCAGTGTACGCTCCTCCTCCCCCGCCACCAGTGTACGCGCCTCCTCCCCCGCCGCCAGTCTACGCTCCTCCCCCGCCGCCTGTGTACGCGCCTCCTCCACCGCCAGTGTATGCTCCGCCTCCGCCGCCACCTCCACCACCGCCGCCACCGCCAGTCTACGCTCCTCCCCCGCCACCTGTGTACGCGCCTCCTCCACCGCCAGTGTATGCTCCGCCTCCGCCGCCCCCTCCACCGCCACCTCCACCCCCAGTGTACGCTCCTCCCCCTCCCCCTGCCTACCCACCCTACGCTCCTCCAGTCATCTCTCCTCCTCCCCCTCCACCGCCAGCTTTTGCTCCCCCACCGCCACCAACTGACACTTACGGTCTCCCTCCCATCTAACTTATACCAACTTATTTATAATTCAACCTTGTAAATAAATATCCTTATTTATTGCAATCCGTTTGTATTCTCTCACCCATTCAAGGAAAAAAAAATCCAACAACACCTTCTTATGTAGAACCTTGAAATTTATGATTTTTATTATGCTTCAACAAGTACAAAATACAAGGAAATAATTTCCGCTAAAACATCATTTATTACACATGCATCCATATTTTAGAAGGTCGCAAAATCCAAACTTTCCAGATTCTCGAAAGATGTCAAATACGGTCGTTAAATTTATTCAAAATTTCCTTATCGATCTTCCAATGAAAATGAATACTCGTCAACGAGTGATTTTTTTTTCTTACAAAAATAAATATCGTAAATTACGCAGTTAGAATAAATAGTTTCTTACAATACCGAATAATACATTTTTTTAGTTTTTCTCCTTTTTTTTCAACTGAACTTTATACAAAGCTTTAAAAAAAAATCTAGTTTTTTGTACAAACGATAAAAATAAAAAATAAACCGACGATTTTTTAGTTTTCACGCAAACTATATTTTATGTACATTCGAACGACTCAAATATTCAGAGGTAGAATTCTTTTTTTTGGGACTAAAATTTACAAAATACCTTACAATTTTTTTTTTTGTGATTTTCAATTTTTTTTAAAGTTCCGTCTACGTCTAAGTGTAAGAGGGGAGGGGGGAGGGTAAAAAATATGAAAGACATTTTGGCATTCAACAGGGTAATTTTGTAGGGGGGAGGAAAAAATGGGAAATTTGTGACGGTGGAAAAAAAAACTTTTTTTTGAAGCGAAATACACAATAAATAAGTACGAGTTGCGCGAATAGCAACGTTTGGTAAATCTCGGCATGAATTGTACTCAGTTGGAACTACGACACTACAGGCCGATTTTATGGAGATCATACGGAGTTTAACGATGTGCTTGGTTAACGAGTCTTCTTGAAAAAAAAATCTGTAAACTAATATCAATATCGAATTTGAAACGAGGGGAGTTTGGCTCGGGAACCCGCTAGTTTATTTTTGGGAAGAAGCAGGTACCAAGTAGGTAAAATAATGACGTAAATTTGGGTCACTGCTGTTTGAGGCGACCTCACGCCGACCAAACCTTGCCATCTTATCACTACGCTCAGCTGATTTCACCGTTCAGGCAGCGTCAAGAGTTGACAAAATAATTTTTTTTCAAGAAGACCTGAGCACCAAGCAACTTCTCTAACGAACAAATAACTTCTTTTTCCAAAATTGCACTGAACCGGAAAAAATGATAAAATGTCGGTTCGAAACGTTGACGTCCATTTTAGGAAAACTTGATTTTACTCGAAGATTTGTGATGTATTCATAAACATTTTGGACGTATTCAAAAGATGAGAAACAAGCCTCATTGTTTGAACTTGATAAAAATGATTTCAACGAATCCAAAGGTCATCTTCGATATTCAACATTTCAAGCAAACGTCACAATTCAACCATAAAAATAGCACTTTTGGTATATCAAGTTAAAAAAAATCACGATTTAAATAATAAAATTTATTGCTCTGGGCGTCTCGTCACACTTTCAACTCACCGGAAGAAACCATTTTCCAGGCGCATTTTCGTAAAAATTTTTTTTCCCCGAAAATAAAACGTGCAGTCAAAATCTTGGAAAGTCTGCATTTTATTTTTTTTTCCCACACTTGAATTCGCTTAAGTAAAAAGGCCACTTCATGAAAATAAATGGTGTTACAAATTGTCAAATTGGCCGCGAGTGGAAATTAAATTCACAATTTGAAAAGATAAAAAACCGAACGGGATCAAAAAAAAAAAAAAAAAAAAAACATTCACATCTCATTCGCGCAAACTTACTTTCTAGGTAGATAGATTTTTTTGCCTTAAAATACTGCGTACATTATTACATTTAAAATCGAAATAGACTATCTATTGGCCAATAATGAAGACACATTCTAAACGAGACAACACCTATATATTTATATAGAGATATACATAAATCCTTAAATAACTCTTTTATTTCAACGATTTTCTGTTCAAACTTGTTTTCAACAATCAAACGACCTCTAGAATAACATTTTTTTCGCGTTAATGATTAAAGTGTTACAAAGTTTTGATTTGGGTTTTGTTATTACAGTGAGAGCCCTCGGGATGGGGAAATTTCGGGAGTATGGTTGATTTTTTGGTTTGTTCTTAAAAAAACGAGGCTCGAGTTGGCGGGATCGCAGAGCGAATGACTTCTAAATGTTTCGGTCTTGTCTGGCGCCTTTCACATCCAGAAGACATCCGCAAAAACCTCCCCAGTCGGTTTACTCGCGCTCGGTATTGTTTTTTTTTTTTCCGTTTCAAAAAGGACAAGAACCTATCAAAATATTCAACAATAAAAACGGGAATGACCCAAAACAGTCCGCACCCCCGTAAATCAACTGAAAAACCAAAACAATGTCTAACAGTTCTTAATTACAAAAATAACTTATTGTGCGTTTTTTTTCCTCAAAAATAACAGCAGTCTCTATTTTGCAATCATTTTACCAATTGGTAGGTTTTAAAATTTACTTATTTTGTTAACATTATTGCACTCCACCCTTTTCTTTCTCTATGCAGGCTCCTTCACTGTGAAACTGGCGAAAATTCATTCCTTGGACTTTTCAAGGTGAAATTTTTTTTAAAGGAAAACCACGAACAAAATTCTATTTCACGTTTAGACGTTGACAAATGTTTTCAGATGTTTGACGTAAACCGTGAAAAATCTACTGCCGGTGGGATTTGGCTTCCCAGTGTTGCCAACCCGGCGAAAGGGGCAAAAAAAAAACTGCAAACTTGAAAGGGGTCCGTGACGTCTTCCCGCGAATATCCTTCCCGAACAAATCTGAGATTACAATGACCTTATAATTACGTTCTCTCAAATTTTATTATCTAATAGTGAAATTACTTGAGGCGCGTGGGGAAACTGTTTATGGCAATTTTTGTTGCAAAATCCCTTCGAAGAGGGCGCTGTTAGGCGAAACGGATTTCCGTTCACGATAAATTTTCATGGATGTTGAAATCCATCGCCCGAAAAATTGGGATAAATTTAACAATCACACAATGTAAATTAGTTTCCCGATGATTCCGAAGAAAAACTAAATGAGCATTTTTTTAATGGGAAATCACACTTTACCGACGAATTTGTTATTGTTCAACTCTCCAGTTGATATGTTGCTTTGAACTGAAAAAATTGTCAATGTTGGGTGTGTTTTAGGCGTTAACGACAGAATCCTGAGCGGTGAGTTCGATTCATTCATCTGATAACTGGTCAAAATCGGTTTGGAGGAGGTCGGAAAAGGTTTGGGGGTGGCCGTAATGGATGAAGGGAGGGGTTTAAAACCGGTTTGGAGAAGCTTAGAACTGGTTTTGGGTGGCCCGAGCTTGTTTATGGTGTTCAAAATCGGTTTGGAGGAGGTCGGAAAAGGTTTGGGGTGGCCGTAATGGATGAAGGGAGGGGTTTAAAACCGGTTTGGAGTAGCTTAGAATTGGTTTGTGGTGGTAAAACTGGTTTGGGGTGGCCTGAGCTTGTTAATGGTGTTCAAAACCAGTTTTAAGGAGTTGCAAACAGGTTGTGGGTGGCCTGAGCGAGTTTAGGGGGTACAAAACCAGTTTGAAGGAGGTTAGAACAGGTTTGGGGTGGCCTGAGCGTGTTTAGGGGGTACAAAACCAGTTTGAAGGAGTTGAGAACAGGTTTGGGTGGCCTGAGCTTGTTTAGTGTGTTCAAAACCAGTTTTAAGGAGTTGCAAACAGGTTTGTGGTGGCCTGAGCGAGTTTAGGGTGTTCAAAACCAGTTTCAAGTAGTTGCAAACAGGTTTGGGGTGGCCTGAGCGTGTTTAGGGTGTTCAAAACCAGTTTGAAGGAGGTTAGAACAGGTTTGGGGTGGCCTGAGCATGTTTATGGTGTTCAAAACCAGTTTGAAGGAGGTTAGAACAGGTTTGGGGTGGCCTGAGCGAGTTTAGGGTGTTCAAAACCAGTTTCAAGTAGTTGCAAACAGGTTTGGGGTGGCCTGAGCGTGTTTAGGGTGTTCAAAACCAGTTTGAAGGAGGTTAGAACAGGTTTGGGGTGGCCTGAGCATGTTTATGGTGTTCAAAACTAGTTTGAAGGAGGTTAGAACATGTTTGGGGTGGCCTGAGCGTGTTTAAGGGGTTCAAAACCAGTTTGAAGGAGGTAAGAACAGGTTTGGGGTGGCCTCAGCGTGTGTGGAGAGGGGGGAGGGTTTAAAAACCGGTTTTTAGGAAGATAGAACGAGTTTGGGGTGGCCTGAGCGTGTTTATGGGGTTCAAAACAGGTTTGAAGGGGGTTAGAACGCTTTTGGGGTGTCCTGAGCTTGTTTATGGTGTTCAAAACTTGTTTGAAGGAGGTTTTGGGTGACCTGGGCTTGTTTAGGGGGTTCAAAACCAGTTCGAAGGAGGCAAGAACAGGCTTGGGGTGGCTTCAGTGAATGAGGGGGGGGGGGGTTAAAAACCGGTTTTCAGGAAGCTAGAACGATTTTGGGGTGGCCTCAGTGTGTCTAGGAGTGTTTCAATCCTGACTTAAGGAGCTTATAACCGTTATGACAGCCCATTTCAAAAAATTATCAACACCACCAGGATCCAACCATTAACGCTCAACACCCCCCCAACGAAATCCACTTTTGACGATTTTTCCCCATTTGAAACGGAATAGCTTTTAAAAGTAAAACGTAATCACAATTAAGACACAATAGCCTTTTTTTCTCCTCTAAACTCTAAACACTCACATATTCGACCATAAAAGTAAAGCGAATGACAAACTGCTGAAGCCAAAAAACATTTACGAGAAAACTTGTCCTTGTAAGCTACTATTGTCTTTGTATAGGGCAGGATCTTCTCTCGTCAAATCAGAACCATTTTTCACTAACATCAGATAGTCGCGAAGAAAGACTCAAGTTGCAGATGTCCAATGCGGGTTTTTGAGAAACACCCATTTGTCCCAGATTGTCACCGGAATTGTCAAGATCTTGCCCCAAACAAAATCCTTTTTTTATTCGCACACCACTAAAATACCAATCTAACACTAAACTGGTACAATACAAAACGTCAAAAATTTTGTTCAATTTTCTCACAATTATAGTCCTTTTTTCAGTTGACAACTACAGAAATTTAATTTCAAGCGAAAGAAAATCCCATCATGCAACGATCGAAGCAATAAAACAAGTCTGATTACACTTTTTGTTATATTATGTAAATATGAAAAGGGAATTTTTTTAAAATCTTAAAAGCTTACAACCACTTATTGCTATATCTCATTTGGGCTCTAAAATATATCAACCATTTTCGTCAAATATAAATAGTTTTTTATTTTTCCTTCTCCTTTATACAATCATATATTATCGATAGAGATTTTCAAAATATATAAACTCCATAAATATTCATCGTCTGATAAAAATTATATAATGCATATCCATATGATATCTTTTTATTGTAAAATAGCACAACAAAATAAAAATATATGTACAAATAATTCAAAAATATACTCTTAATAAAAATTGGTGACGTTAAAGCTAGTGGATTCTATCATAATAGTGAATAATAATTGATTTTTTTCACATTTAATACAAATTTCGAAGAAAAAAATTGGACTGTTTCCAAATGATAAGGTAACAGAAAACATACAGTAAAGAACAGGGTTTTTTAATAGGAATTTATTGAGAAACTAGAATTTGTAGGCGCCGCAAAAAGCGGGAATATGTTCGCTGGGGCCTGATCTTTTGGAAACGCCCTGCAACGAACGTCACTAGCAAAATCAAAATAGCGAAGAAACAAAAAAAGCCTTAACCGGTTTTTAAAAAAAAAGGGAACGAAACGTAAGTTATTTCGAAGGTGTTTTCCACTTTTTCCTCATCGTGTCGATTAATCGATTTGTTGGCAGTAGCAGAGAAATTGTAGGCCAATCGTAACAATTCACAATTCATAACAATCTTGAGATCATAATGGCTTCCAGCCTGCTCCCCCACCGTAAAAATTTCATTGAGAACAAAATTTCTAACGGATCCGAGAGGTAGTTTATTGGATCCCACTTCTGATATGACTTACCTCTCGCATCGTACATTTTTTTTGGGGGGGCACAAATCATTTTTTTGGCTTGCTTTTCAAAACAGTCAAGAGAGCGTTCCTGCGTCTTTTCAATACAATTTAACAACACATTTCGAATGGGGTAACTTTAAATTTTATATTACAATGACCGTGTTTTTCAACTTAACTTAAAAAAAAATAACAACAAAAATTAATAAATAAAAAAAAAGAAGCCACGTCTTTTAAAAATTAAAAGTTCATGAATAAAACTTTAAAAATAGGGTAACTTGGGTTTTTTAAAAATCTCCTTAAACGTTGGAAAATCCAACTTGTTTAGGTCTTCGATTCTCTGTGTCTTGGACGTATTTCGTCTGAGTAGCGATTTTTAAAAAAGGTTCATGAGCACAGCCCTCCCATGTGATCCTTGACTTTTTTTTACATTTTGTAAAACACCTTAAACTAGGGATTTGTAAGTATGGGAGGGTCGTTGTTCCGTGGAACGATTTTTTTATCGCTTAAAAAATACATAACAATTAAAAAAGAGATCGTGAAAAGTTTTCGCCCGAACGCTCTTGTCTGAATATTCAAATACTGAGAGTGAACTTTGAGCGAGCCCACGGGCTTGAAAAAGACAGACTCGAATTTTTCAGCGGTTTCTCCCCCAGCCCATTTTTTGTTTTAAATGAGGTTCTTGGGAGGGGGGAAATTTTTTTCGATTTTTTTTTCTTTTCCCTCTTTGTATAAGTGTATGGTTGCGTAAACATAATCGATTATATCTTTATACAAAGGTTTGCTGGTGATGAGTGTGGGGTCTTGAGGGACTTTCAGTCCCCGAACCTCGTGCAGGCCTTTTTCCACTTGCACTGAGTGCACCAGAGCTCGCGGTGTTCCATGCCGTACACTTTGCGGCACTTTTTCGTGTCGCCTCGCGCCCTCCTCGACGGTGAACCGGGCACTTTGGCGTTGGGAGCCGACACGGACAGTTTCATCTGTTTGCCGCTCTGAAAGAGAAGAAAAAAACAACACGTTAAAACAGAGAGCAGGGTGTGAATCTAATGGGGAACGGGGAAATTTTGTTGGGAAGAGGGAAATTTTGTCGGGAAGAGGGAAATTTCAAATATTAAAACAACCATGGGGAGTGGGCAGGAATGAAGAGGCTCAGCGAAGAGGTGAACGAGGAATCATAACGAAGGAATGGCGAAAGAGAAGCCAAATCAGCACTGCAGTGAATGAGGACACCAATCACCATAGCAGTAAGAGAGACGCCACATCAGCCGAGCAGTCAATGAGAAGCCAAACAAAGACAGCAATGAATAATAAGTCAAATCAGCAGAATAGCAAACAAGGAGACAATCCAAGACAGCATTGAATGATAAGTCAAATAATCACAGTAGCTAACAAGGAGACAATCCAAGACAACAGTGAATAAGGAGCCAAATCAGTAGAGCAGTAACCGAGAAGCCAAACAAAGACAACAGTCACTAACATCCTGATTGGCAGGGAAGTTAACAAGCAGCCAAACAGCAGAGTAGTGAATGAGGAGACAAGCCAAGACAGCAGCCATGGAAAGTCAAAACAGCAGAATAGCAAATGAGCAGCCAAACCAAGACACCAGACATGGAAATCCATATCAGCAGAGTGGTGAATCAGGAGCCAGCACTCATGGAATGTCGAATCAACGGAATAGCCAAACCAAGACACCAGTCATGAAAAGCCAAATCAGCACCGAAGAGACCAACGAGCACAGTAGTAACTGAGAGGCCAAATCAGCGCAGTTGAGAATGAGAAGTCAAATCAGCAGAATCAGATGCCAAAACGAAGACAGCAGTGAATGAGAAACCAGAGCAACAAGGTCAATCAGGTAAATGAGAAGTCATCGTCATCGAAGGGGTCTTCATCGTCTAAGTTTGTCGTCGAATTGTCAAATCATAGAAAGTTAAGCTTCACGTTTAGCGGGCACTTTCCTCAGTTTGAACCTTCGAATAGTGTTATCACACTGTTGGAAAAGACACGATGCCTGACGACTTGCGGGGTCGACAAGTGAGGGGAAAAAGGTAAATTTAGCGTCAAGTAGGGAAAAAACAACACTGTCGGGGGTTCAGCTGTTTGACGAAGGCGCCATTATCCGGCACCCTCTCCCCCTCTCATCTACGAACGCCCGACTGGTGTAGTGAAGACAGTTCGCAGTACACGATGGTTTGTCAGTCGTTGGGCGTTCATAGATGGGGGGGGGGGGGGGGGGTCGTGATAACGTCTCCAACGTAATGACGTAATTGGCCGTTGTGACGTCAATGGCCGCTCGTCGGCTGGCTGGGTGTTTCCGCCAGTGTAACAACCCCACGCATACAATTTTTCTTCATCTCAGAGATAACCTGTTCATCGTGTTCCTTTTGCCAGCTCAATATTGATCTCGCAGGATGCCGCAAGGAGCGCTGCTTCCACCTAATTTTCCCCGTTTTGACGGTAAAAACTGGAAGACCCTCGTGGAAGTTACGATTCACGATGGTTCGACGAACAAAGCACACAATGAACACCCCTATTGTGTTTTCCTGTGAGGCGAGCCGTATAATTCCACAAACATCAAAGCGTTCGTTCTCGATTTTCGGTCTTTTCGACCCTCGCTGCTCTTTCGGGGGTCATTCAACAACTTTGGGGATCTGAGCCGCCCATAATACTGTCCCCCATCAACAGACAAATAATCCTAAAGACTGAAAAATGGCGTACTTTGCGCATGCTAACCGGAGAAACAGCAGCGCTGACGGGCCAACTGAAACTCGTCGCTTTGGGTATGGACACTGGCGTCGCAGCTGCGAGAGCCCTCTGGTATTCAGGATCTGCAACAACAAAAACTCAAATGAAACGTCGAGTTTCCCTTACAAACAATGTAACTAACACAAAGATGCTGAGCAGTATTTTGGTACAAAGCGTAGAAAAAGCTCTTTTTCGCTCCCACTAGCGCCATATTGGCCTTCTCTGACATCACGCTTGCCAAGGGGTAAGTTTCAATGCACTGCGTGAAGGGAAATTACGACATTGAGAATCCAGGCTGACCACAACAATAACTGAGATCTGTTGCCAATTAAAAAAGAAAAAAAGTAGTGCAAGAAATCGATATTTTATAAGTCGAACTTCAAGTCAATGTGAAAAATCGAAATTTGGAAAAAAAATGAGTCAACATTTTTATAAATCGTGCAGTACACAGTTTTGAGTTAAGCTCCGGCCATACAGTAATCAATTTGAAGTTCGACTGCAGACAGCTACATCTAAAAAAACCATAAAATGTCAAAGAATTTACCTTCGTGCGGAGGCCGAGCCATGTCCCTGTGTGATAGTGTGGGCTCAGGGTACGAACCTAATGTGTACGTACCAAGAGTTAGGAAAATTGCGGCAAAGTCAACTTCAAAAAGCGGGGCAAAGGCAACATCGTGAGAGCAATTTCGATCGTACTTGGGGGGCAACGTGGCAAAAGCGCGAAAACACTTGGGCGACTGCAAATTTACACGCCAAAAAAAAGCAAAAAAAAAAACTATCTTTCGATTTCAGCCTCGTTTGGTCGCTGGTTTGAAACGGTATTTGAAGCAAAGCCAAAATTTTGGGGGGGTTCACGAAAACAAGCCAATTAGCCACGAAAATGAACAATGTTACCTTTACCAGCCAGTAAACTCTGCTTTCTAAGAAAAAACGCAAAGCTGAGAACATCCACGAATTCATCGAATTGTTGCTAATCCCAAAATTTATTTATTTAATAAACAATACGGGTCGAGCCCAATATAACAGGAAATAGAACGTAACAAATATAATAAATATAATATGACTGGCATAGATGATGATAGGGAAAGTAGGGAATGAGAAATTGACATTACGGGGATAAAAACAAAAAAACGCTGCAAATTTTACTCATGGGTTTATTATTCTTTTATATATGTTACTTGTGCAGAAATTTTTGTTGGATTTTAATATTTCAAAAAAAATTTTTTTGGATTTTTTTTCTTAAAAAATGTTTTTCAAATTTTGTTTTTTTTTTCTTGAAAAATATTTGACCTACTGAGATCCATCAAAAATCTCATTCGTAGCCCCATGAAAGCACTATAGATCGCAACAGTGAAATCTGATCGTTCCGGGACCCCAAAAAATGGATTCTACGAGCAAAAATACTTCGAATACGACACCTAACTCGATCCCATAGCCAAAAGCCTGCAAAAAACCCTCCCGTAGCCCCATTTTAGCCCCATAGCGCCCCACGGGTTACTGCCCAAAACGGCTCGGGCGGCATTTCGGTTTTGGAATATAGACCTCAAGTCAAGTTTTTCAAGTTTTTCGAAACGAGGACCTTGAGCTTGCTTGGGAAGAACCGAAAAACCTCTACATTTTTGGACTGTTTTCGGTTTTTCGCTCATAACTTCCAAACTAAGCGGTTTTCGACCAAATCGTTCGATTTCAAAGATGTAGAGCATTAAATATGCAACAATTTTGTTGATATGAACTTTTTTCCTAAACCGAATGTTACTCGAGAGACAGCCGATCAAAGTTAGAGGAATTTTCTCAAAATGGCAAAAAATTTGCAAAAAAGCGAAGATACACTGTCGTACTACTCGGGAACTGAGACAGCATGCTGTCTCTCAGTGCACTCAGTACAATCGGCAAATCTACTGCATGATTGACTTGGATACCCTTGGCTTCCAGTTTTCCCTTCAGCATCGTTATGAAATTCATCATTGGAGAGACATGTTGCCTGCCGTGATGGTGCACAGAAGTTGGCATTTGGACAGCGGACCCCTTCGGGTTCCAATACGCCGATACGTATGAGTGATTAGCATAATTACCAATACAACGTGGTAAATGTTACTAAGAAGGACAAAACCTTCGCTTTTTGCAAATTTTTGCCATTTTGAGAATATTCCTCCAACTTTGAGCGGCTGTATCTCGAGTGACGTTTGATTTAGGAAAAACGTTCACATATATAATATTGTTGCAAATTTAATGCTCTACAACTTTGAACATGAACAGTTTGGTCGAAAACCGCTTGGTTAAGAAGTTATGAGCGAAAAACAGAGATCAGTCCAAAAATGTAGAGGTTTTTAGGTCCTCCCCAAGTTAGCGCAAGGCCCTCGTTTGGAAAAACTTGACCGAGTCAACCCACAGTACCCAAACAACCTGTAAAAGTTTCATTAAGTTCGAAATTTTTTCCAGGTACAATGTACATATCTACTGGACTGATTTTTAAACATGATAACATGATTAACATATTGCGTCATCGCGTTGGGTGCCTCGTGATTTTGAAAATTACTAACTTTACTACTTTCTTCTTTAACATGGTGAGCTCGACTGTGAAGACCCCTAATAGCGAATAGCGTAGTTTTGAATTTATCAATCAAATTATGAATTCATGTTGTGATCAGCATCCTCTAAAACTCAAAAATTAACGGTCAAGCGGCGTCGATGAATTTTTGGATGTTCTTAGAAGAAAATAAAAGCGCACTGAACTAATGAAATTGAAATATTTCGTTCGTAAGAGAATCAAAAAGGGTAACTCACCTTCGTGTGGCGGCCTAGCCATGTCCCGGTGGCTCTGGGTGGGTGGTTGTGGTGAAGTGAAGCCCACCTCGACTTCCGTATAGTAGAATTCCTCTTCGTGGTCGTCGCCCTCCATGTCTTCGTCGCCTTCCCTTTCGTTCCTGGGCCTGAAACGGGGAAAAGGGGGAAATTTGAAGTGTGGACCAACAGTTGTGGACCTCCAGTTACTGGAGTGCCGATCGTCAAAAGTCGATCAGCGCGTCTGAACTGTAGTTTATATATATATATATATAACCCTCAAAGAAACCTGGAAAAACATTTGTGATTATTGGCGTCCCGAAATATGACCAAGATGAGGCAGTGAGAATGCAAATTGAAGAGCAGAAACTAGTGTGTTGCAGGTGTTGTGCGCAGCAATGGAAAGACAGGGACGACCAGGATCAAGTCTCGGAAGATATGAAAACGACAATCATTCTCGGAAAAAAGAAATGCCAAAGAACTGCAACAGTGTGTATCAAAATCTTAACGGTTGGACTCATACAAAGCGAATTTTCGCTCAGAAAGTTGTCAGACGGTGAAGAACACAGAAGCAGAACACCTCTGAAGAGACTCACCGAGCGGTGGCAACAAAGCAAGAAGACGTAGAACAGGGCATGAAGGGGAAGAGCGGAAGATGAGGGAATCAGGATCATTGTACAAAACTGATCAGCCGAATCAACCAAAGATGATCAGGAATCAGAGAAGCTTCAGGAGCATAAAAACCAAATGAAAAGAAGATAATATAGGTTTTACCTGCAAAACCACTTACGTTCCACAATCAAAATTTTACAAGAGACATTAAAAACTACGAATAGAGACGATTTGCGATGCCCAAAGCACTTCAAATCGACCAATGTTTATGAGAAACCTTCAGCAGAAATGATTAATTTAGGGTCCAATATTCGCTCAAAATTTCAAAAATAAACCTGTTTTTGAACATGCGAGGATTTTTTCAAGAAATCTTCGAGACTTACGAGGATTTACACGCCGAAAGCTGGGACACGTTTTTATAACCCTCGCAGAGACATTTTACTACACGAAGAAGACATTTCTCACAGTACATTCAGGAATGCACGATGGATCTAGAGCCTCAAATTTACCCAGAAAACTCAAAATTTTAACGATTGAGTTTAATTTGAACGATTTCCAGAGATCCGGGCTCGCGGTTGCCCTCGGAACTGGACGCTGTCAGGGACCTCGGAAAGAGGTGTTGCCAGGGACCTTAGAAAGGTGGAGGAGGCGGGGAAACTTGGGGGGGGGGGGGGGGGGTTCTTTCTACGCTAATGGGCTTCTTGAAAAGGTCAGAATTCAGCATTTCTGACAACATATTCGGATTCAGCACCCTTTAAAACCCATAAACGCCAATTTTTAGTTCGAAAATCCGTATAGGTACGTGCTGAGCTGTTTTCGAAATGTTAGAGATTTTGAAATGAACGCCAGGCATATTTGACGTCACACCTCGCCAGGCTGGGCGTCGAGTAGTTGGGCACTGAGCCGCCAGAGCGCTAAATAATAAATCTGAACAGAATCGGAATAAAAACACTCGGCCCGGGTCGATTTTTGAATAAGCTTCTTTGATAATAACCTCGATGCTCAATTTTCGAATGACCTTCTATAATGATTAACCCGATTTTCGATTTTTGGGGTCGACTTTTCGCGTAGTAAAGTTGGCTGACTTGCGTAGATGAGAGAGAGAGAGAGGGATCTCCCGGCCGACAGACGAAGCAGTCCACGTCATGTAACCTCTCCAGACATCGGAATTCAAAATTTGAATAATATTTTTTAAATTATTATTTCGGATTTAATATCATATTTTTCCTAAGGCCCTATAAATAATTGAAACGGGGTTTCTGCAATATGGACACGTTTTCGTAACTTTTGAAGCATGACCCTTTGCAGGAAAAAATTTTAAAAAATCATTAAAGGAGCTCATTTCGAATATATTCTGGTGTGATGCCCGATTAAGTGGTCGGCCGAGCGAAACGAGGCCTTAAGTCTGAGTGCTAGTAATATTATATTATTGAATATTATTCAATCTCACGCTTAAGGGCTTTCGTTATAATCAAACAGTATATGAAAGCTTGGAGCAACGGGGAACGAAGACATCAACAAGAGAATGAAAACGATGCTCAGCATCGAAGAGCCGCAACATCAGGATGGAACTGAAGAGGGCGAGCCTTGCAAGGCTTGGAAAACGGAAATGCTGGAAAACAGTTCTGGATGAAATCCCGCTGAATCAGATCCACAAGTTCCAATTGGCAGCATGGCCAGAAATCTCGATTGTGGCAGCGTGGAAGATGTCCCACTGCTTGAAGACGATGAAGAGGGGACTGAAAATGACGGAAGTTTGAACCAAGCAAGTTGAATCGCCAGCTTGCTGCTCAGCAACACGGAAAGCAGTGAAACTCCCGCCCCAGCCGGAAGTATACATGTCTCATGGATACACCTGCGTTATGATAGAAGCCTTCTTGAATATGTTCATCGCATCACGCAAATTTTCGCTTGACCCTAACTAAAAATAACTGATGACTACAGACACTAAACTTCAAGAAAATGTATTTTCCAAATTAAACTTTACACATTTTTACATTGAAGCTGAACTTTCCATTCGAACAAATTGTCAACACTTAATCTAACTCACCCCAGATGCGCATTTCGGACGTGGGCTTCGATGGAGGGACAAGTGGATTTCATGACGTGGCAACCTGGCCATCTGCATTGGTATACCACTCTTGTGCTCTGCAACATAAAAAATACATTTGCGTTATGACGTGAGAATATCAATCAGGTGGCGTCGTCCCCTGTCAAAAAGCAGATTTTTGGATGGTTCAAATTTCAAAAATTTTGTTATTTTTCGTTTTTTCGGATTTAGTGCTCAAATGTGTCCACAGGTAGTTTTAGGCCTGTTGAATCTGAATTTCGGCAACGATTCGGTTTAAAGCCGGCCAATACATTTTGTATCCGCCAGTTTGCGCCAATTTGACGTGAAAAACCCCCGGCTCGATCGGTGGATAAAAAGGGGCAAAAGCCGGTTTGTTGTCGTCGGGTTGAGTTGGCAGGCCTGACAGCTACGTTGCCGGATCTCGGTTTGTTTACAACCCTCCTACCCGCCCCTGGCCGCCCCCAGCCGCAGCTGGACGTCCCCGGGACCGGCATCGGGGGGCTGGATATTGATCCTCAGCAACCACCCCAGGTCCGCTACTGCCTTATCGATCAGCTGAAGCTCTGCCCCAGTTCTAACTGCTCAGCTGACCACCAAAACATTCTGGTTTCGCCCGTTGTTTACCCCGCTTGGAAGGCAGATTCGCGTCAAAAACGAGTAGTTTTGGAGGAAGGTGGAGACGCCAGATGGGAGCTCGAGCATCTTGACAAATTTGTAACGAAACGGGACACAGCTTTTATTATTGCGCCGTTCGACACAATCAGCAGCAGAGATAGTTAAAAAAAGAAAAAAACGTTAAAATAATCTGCACGAGTCTGTCTGACGCAGAATTGACCAGATAAAGAGTAGGTAACTCAACTTGGCTACCCGGTACAATAGGGAGGAGGAGGAGCTGTATAGACTAAGAAACGGAACACATACAAGTCTTGCAGGCTTAGCCTACCCCACCAATCCCTTCAACCTCCAAAAGTAACGGGTTGGTAGTAGGTTGCTACACCATACAGAGTTTCCACGCTGAAATACAAAATAGCGGATTTTCCATTTTTCAATCAATTTACCCCACTCCTTGATTTTGGCTCCTAAATTTTTTTACAGACTTGCATTTGATAGGTAATTAAATTCTCTACAACTGTCTCTATAACGAATTTTTCGCTGAAACGAAGTCTTCGGGGAGTTTTTACATCGCGAAGTGGTAAAAAAGTTAAAATTTTGCAAAAGACGAAATTTTACCCTTTTTTGCAGCCTCGTATCTCCGTTACCGTTGGTCGGACCGAAAAACCTTACGGCACCAAATTTGTAGAAAATTTTGTCTTCTACAATTCGGGTAATAGAATATTTTACGCAAAAGTGCACGGGGAACGAGTTATAGGACAAAAACTGAAAAATGCGCGAAATTTTGACTGTTCTTTCAAGATTGCGAAAAACGCACCAGGACGAGAATGACGAAAACTTGGATTTTTCGCCTCCTAATCGTCTCAAACAACATATCAAACAACAGAGGAGTAGTTATCAAGAAATTGTGAGAAGGAGTCGTTTTCGAGGTAATTTTGGACGTGGAATCGATTTATGGAATTTACGGAGACACAAATGAGGTTTTTGAAGAGTTTCAGCCAGAAGGTCAAGTAGTGCGTCGTTTTCGGAAATGTTCGTAGAACCAATTAACGGAAGTCCCGGATCTGCTTCGGGGAGTTTTTACATCGCGAAGTGGTACAAAAGTTAAAATTTTGCAAAACACGAAATTTTACCCTTTTTTTGCAGCCTCGTATCTCCGTTACCGTTGGTCGGACTCAAAAACCTTACGGGACCAAATTTGTAGGAAATTTTGTCTTCTAAAATTCGGGTAATAGAATAGTTTACGCAAAACTGCCCGGGGAACGAGTTATAGGCCAAAAAGTGAAAAATGCGCGAAATTTTGACGGTTTTTAAAGATTGCGAAAAACGCAACAGGACGAGAATGACGAAAACTTGGATTTATTGCCTCCTAATCGTCCCAAACAACATAACAAACAACATAGGAGTAGTTATCAAGAAATTGTGAGAAGGAGTCGTTTTCGAGGTAATTTTGGACGTGAAATCGATATACGGAATGGCTTTTGGAGACACAAATGAGGTTTTTGAAGAGTTTCAGCCAGAAGGTCAAGTGGGGCGTCGTTTTCGGAAATGTTCGTAGAACCAATTAACGGAAGTCCCGGGTTTGCCCGATCCGTGAGGGTCTACAGAAGGGGTTTTGAAGGGTTTGAAGCCAAAAAATTGAAGTGACGTTGAATTTTCGAAGTAATGAATGGTCGAGCGAGAAGTCTGTTCAGCTGATTAGTTCTGAGCCGAGTCAGCTGAGGGTTTATTGGGTTTATCTGAGTACTTCAAAAGATAATATTCTACGTCCGCCGCAGCTTAAATAGCACATTTAACTTCCCTGACCTGCTACATAAAAGTAATTTATTTTCTCGGATTTTATGTTTCCGGGGCAAAAGATTTATTGAGAGGTTTCATAAGGAGAAATGAGGCGGGTTGTAAGCTTTGAACGAACGAGAGCGTCGTCTTGTCAACTGGAAAGTTTTTCAGGTATTTTTTGTGTGTCGTGTGGTTCGCTCATCACGAGGAAATCTCACACTTTTTTTTTCAAATAAAAAGGAGGAACCCCTCTCCTTCGAAAGCGATAAATCCCGTTTGTTTAGGGGTTTTTTTCGAAGGCGCTTAAAAAAGAAACTCCGCGTTATATTAAAAAAAAAAAAAAAAAAATCCGCGTCGATGCAGCGGCAGAGTCCGAACAGACGCAGTGGAAGTTCTTATTTTAAAACGGGAACTAGGCGAAAGTTCGTTGACTCCAGGCCTGGAGCCTCCGCTGGAAATGTCCGGAGTGCCCCGCGAACGGTCACAAGGAAGAGATCCCTTTTAGACCTCCAGTCCCTACTGAATGCGTTACAAAAATTCAAAAATAGCGCCAAGAGGGGGAAAAAAAACCACGAGCGGAGAGGAAACAAACGGAACGAAATAAAAAGTTTCTACGCAACGCCGTAAAATAACAGTTTAATCCTTTTTGAAGGGAAAAGTGAATTTAAAAGCAGACCAAAAAAAGCTCTCGCTTGAATAAAACACTCGCGGGTTACCTAAATCTCCTTCGCCAACCGTTGACGTCATTCCGTCACAAAGAAGAGATTAGCGTCGAAGACGTGAAAAGACCCGTTCGCGCGGATTTACCGTTTGTTTTTGTGGAGCGATGTTTTGGTGTGAAAAGACGATCACTCAAAGCCCACAAAAGACAAATAGATTTTTAAGGTGTTTGCTGACATAACAAAAACCGCCGCTAAACGCTAAAGGGTTTGTTGTTTACAAACATCAATTACCATGATGGACCATATTTACAAAGCATTTGCTAATCGATCATCGTAGCGGGACTTCCACGAATCGATTTTACGACTCCGAAAACGACACCCCACTCGCTTGGCCGGACTCCGCATTTTAAAAAGAGCGGCTATCGTTTTCAGAAACGTCTTCAGTTTCATGAAAATCGGCTCGATAGGAGAAAAACTAAAAATTAATCGACGGCATTTTTTCGATTTTCTGAATTATCTCTTCAAATAATATTTTACATTATTCAACCAGTTATTTGTGTAGAAAATGTTAGGCGAGCCCACAACTTGAGAGTTTATGAGTTCATTGGATCTTAAATTTCCCATATCTGATGTTTTCAGCATATTATTAAGTTCAAAGTAAAAATAAAAAAATGCGAAAAGTGATAAACGACTCACGCGACTCCTTGACTAAAACTCTTCAAACCATCGTTTGATGACAGCAATAAATTTATAGCAATAGGAGGTTGCATCGCAAAAAGTACTAAACGCCATTTTTTTTCAATTTCGAACTAATGGTTGGTTACGGGTTTGGGGGACTGTTTCTTCACGAAAATGAAGTCGTTTCATCTCAAAACGTACTCTATCCATTGAAAAATGAGCGATGAAAATCGAGTTTTCAACCAAAAAGTACTAAACAGTTGAGGTGTGTTCCAAGCAAAACGTACTCTATCCATTTATCAATCATGCAGTACTAAATCCAAGTCATATCCGACTTCCTCTACACTATTTTCATCCAAAAGGTACTCCATCCGCCTCACTAGGCTTGTTGTCATGTTCAGGCTTCGTTTTTTTTATTTTATTTTTTTAAAAATATTACCCGCCTACAACGTCCTCCGGTCATTGAAGTAACACAGTGAAGAGATGGCCTAAAAAAAAAAATACAACAACAACACCTTGCCTGTTGGTTTTGATAACAGTTATCAAGAGTTACCCGCTATTGATTTTTCGTCGCTCGGTTTTTTCGATTTATGTGCAATTTTTGTTAATTTTCGCCCGAATTTTTCGTTGCGCGGATGAAACCTCTGTTGAAAGGGAAATAATAGGTACTATGGAAACCGAGGAAACCAAAAACTCCGACGTAAACGGGGGCGTTGAGCCCAATGAAGGTGGTTTTAATGTTGGGCAGAACCAACGGTGAAGGCTCCAGGTAAGGCTCGCAAAAGAGCCCGAAATGATCAATTTCGGGTAAAAAAAACAAAAAACAAGTGGAGTTGGCAATAATTGTAATTTTCCGAATGATAATTATTATCATTGATTAAATACGAATTCCAGTTTATTCATCTGATAGATCCGACGTTTTCAGCCAAAAGGTACTCTATCCAAAAATGTTTCAGCCAAAAAGTACTCTATCCATTTGTATCAGTCAAAACGTACTTTATCCATGGTTTACAAATAAAATTTGACGTGAATAATCACGTTTTCCACCGACTATCTAACTGTTTTGCCACACAATAGAGGAGAAAAAACGGTCAATTAAAAAAAAAAAAGTATTAACCTATGAGCTAAAATTAATGTGCTACAGATTTTTGCGTTTCCTGCAAAATTCACTCAAGTGGATATAGTACTTTTTGCGATGCAACCTCCTGCAATAAATTATTATTTATTTATTCTAAAACGCACCGTTTTACCAAAAAGGGAATTTTAAGGACCTTAAATTTTTTATAATAAAATTTTTTTTTTATTTAATAACAAATAGGGGGACTCCTAATGCTTAATTAAATAATTTAATAAACACTGATTGAGTTAAAAAGTTATCATTTTACTACCTGATCACTCTTTAACGAAAAAAAAAAAATTTAGACGAAGTTAAATTTTAGTTGCTGATTTTTGTAAATTGTAGGTAATTTAAAAAGCTGAAATTAAGTGTTTTTTTTTTTTTTTTTTTTTTTGTCAATTTGGTAAGATTTTGGTGTCTCAGGTCAATTTCTTTTTATTTATTTTTTCTCTTTCAAAAGTTATTCCTTTTTTCTGAAATGGTTTCCTATTCCTCTTAATTCTACTGAAAAAATCCACTCTTTAACCTGTTGCCTTCAAAATGATTGAGTGAAAAGCGAGAAAATCTCTAAATATTTATCAAGTATTTTTGAAACCCCTTCTCTTCTTGCCAGGCGTGACCAAGAGACGAGAAATCTTCGTCATCTTCTTCTTACGGTAATGACAGGCAAATAAAAATAAAAATTATTATTACTTAACTTATAATAATTTTAAAATTAGAGTAAATTAAAGTTTGTCACGCAGGTGGTCTGCTATCGCGGATTTAGTGTTTTGTGGAGGATTTTTTTTTTTTTTTTTTTTTTCATTTCGCCTACTTGAAGAATACGGGATATGATACTATTTTTACGGGACACGTCAAAAAACTGGACGAGACAACTCCAAATGAACATCCACGATAAGGGGGAGTAAACCGTAAAAAGGGGGAATGTCTCAAGTGGAGGAAATTTTTGTACTTTTCCAAAGAAATCGGTCGCCGGCCTGGAATATAAGCACGATAATAGTACAGTAGTAATTAATTATTAATAGCGACGATGAACAATTTTTCCCCTTTCGGAAGTTTTCCCCTTTCGGAGGGAAACTATTTTTCAAACCATCCCCCTTCTTTCCCCGTGATTCGAACCTTCCGCCTTCTTTTCCAGTAATTTCAAATCTAACACAGGCTATATTTCACAGATCCTCCCCATTTGACATTTTATGTCTTTACTTTGGCACATAAACGAAAAAAGCGTTAAAAAATGCGTTACGGTTGGTTCCCTGGCAACGACTAAACTAAAGACATAAAATGTGTTGCAGACATGTCATGTTTCAATTATGGTTTACATTCAAGCACTACAAATTTAGAGGAATACCCACGATTTTTATTGAACTTTAGGTAGGTAATAAAGGAACGATTACAAGAGAATTTTTCAGGAAAGCATTGCTTAATTTTTCCTATTCGGATGAAGTAAGACTTGTAATCGACGAGCTGTTTGATGCACTTGCGTTCTTCCTTTGAGAAATCATTAGCAATAATTTTTCCGGTTTTAAAGTCATATAATGAAATCTTGGGAGAATCCAAATTATCCAAAAATGAATTTTGTCCGTAAAAAAAAAAAAAAAAAAAAAAATCGGTACATAAAAAGTTAAGTTTAAACTTATTTAAAAAAGACTAAACATTAAAATGAATTTTTAAATTTTTAGTCTTTTTTGAAATAACTAATCTGTAGTACCACCGTTGGGACCCCAAAAAATGAAATCTACATCCAAAAGTACTAGAAAAACGAAAACTAATTCGGCCCCCTGACATCCTTCTAAAGCCCGATTTGAAGCCCCGTGAAAGCCTCACATATCTCCACGATGAAACCGGATCGTTTTGGGACCAACAAAAATGGTTTCTAGGTCCAAAAATACTTAGAAAACGGCACCTTACTCGACCCCAGCCACGAATACCTAGGTGTGTTATTTCATGAGTAATAAACCAAAATCGATGTGGATAATTTTTGAAAAATATTGTATCGTAAGAACAATCGATACTTTGGAGCAACCCGACATCCCCACTCTAAAACCGTTTGAACTTAATTTACACGAACAATAACCCCTTCAGGAGCGATTCCCATTTGCCGTCGTGAATTCGGGAAACGGCGCGTACCGGAGCCATCGGACGGAAAGGACGCTTCCAAGCCGGCCGGGTTTGTTTACAAGCGGAAAGCTCTCGCCGAGGAAGCCCACGAAACTCGAAGAGGGGAGAGGCGAACCGGACCGGGGGGGCCAACGACCTCGGGAAATAAACAGCCCGAGCCGCTCACGTGGGCTTCCCCTCCGAGGGGGGAAAACGAGCGACGCCGGCCGGCGAACTCGGAGGTCGTCCGGTCCCCGCGCCGAATGATGCAACCCGTGATGCAACATTGCAGTTGACTGCACCGAGCCGAGTTTCGTCCCTAGTGTCCTCCATCGTCAGGCCACACAATATAATTATTTTGGTGATGATGATGTTTTGTGTTACCGTTTTTGAGTTTCGTTACGGTTTCGAGTAAAAAATAAAGAATTAAAAAAAAAATTTTTGAAAAAAAAAATCCCCCCCAAAAAAAATTTTCTTTGAAACCCGTAGTAACAAGCGAGTTTTCTTTTTCATGTAGGTAGGTATTTTTCTGTTTGTGTGTCTCAATAGCTATAATTTGACCAAAATAAAACATGGCATCAAAGAGTCCCCCCTTCCCTCCTCGTTCCGACTTCAAACGTTGTTCGTCGCACGTTCCACTCAAATCAATACATCATAGGTCGCTACATCAAAGCAGCTGGTGTCATTCAAACGTCAATTGTCCCTCACGTGCAACTCTGCAACCCCCAAGGGCTTCGTCTCCTTGGAAACCCCACCCTCACAAGACGCTTCTTAACCCCAATTTAATTTCTTGTTAACCAGCTGACTCCCTTCAACGCGTCAAGATGACTGTGAATCACAAAAAAACAAACGTTCGACTTGAGTAGAAACTCGTCTTTATGGGTTGCAGGTGAATTTCCCCAACTGGGGAGGGGAACGTCGAAAAAAAAAGCCTCCGGGAGGGAAACATGCCGGATTGGAAACACGTGAGCAGCAAGAAGGTTTTCGGGGGGGGATCTCTTCCATGTGTTGCTGGTTGGTTGGGACGTTGAACTCTGACGCCACCCTCTCAACTTGTCGGTACGAATTTTCAACCACCCGTAAAATGAGTTTTTGAAGAGTTTTGGTCTGAGGTTGACGTCGTTGTGTGACTTTTGTTTTGTCATTTCGACCAAATTTGGCTGCTACGGGTAATGAATTTTGACCAGAGGGTCGAGTGAGGTGTCGTTTGGAAGTGATTTTGACCTGTTCGATCACACTAAGAGGCTGTAAGGAGTGGGACTTTGACAGAAAAGTGGAGTATGATTGGGATGAAAACAAGTTGAATGGCTCTTTAACCAACTTAATAGCTCTTCAACAGGCTTTATTAGACTTCTAACCAATTCTGTAGGTATTCAACCGGTTGTCGTTCTTCAAAGTCGTTTGATGAGCGACAGTCGTATGATTGCTCTCCAACGGGTTTTACAGCTCTTTCACTCGTTGATTAACCCTTCAAATATTTACAGCTCTTAAATCGGACCAATAAGACTCCAAACCTGTTTCATAACTCTGCAACAAGTTTTATGGGCCTTCTAAGCTGTTCTGTAGGTTTCAACATGGTTGAGTAGCTCTTCAAACTGGTTTAAAAGCAAATGAGGCGGTCAGGGAGAGACGTGACTCCTCTGCTAACATCCCTAACCACCTCATTGGATGCACCAAGGCAAACCACTTCGAGGTCAAAAAGCTTTTCCATAAGTTTTAAAGGACTTCAAACTAGTTCAGAACCTATTCAACTAGTTTCATAAGCGAGGCCCCAATGTCAGTGTTGGCTATATTAAAAACTAACCTGATATTTTGATATTTTTCTACGATATACTATTGATATATTAAATAGCAATAATTTTTTTTTTTTTTTCAAACTTTTTCCCATTTTTTGAAAGATAGGTACCCGATAGGCACATCGATACTTTTGTACGATGTATCGAATTTCTAAAACGATATATTTTATAAATATCGATATTTTTTCATAATGACATTGTGAACATCCGGGTCTCTTCAGGAAACTATAGTCAAATGTCTCCAGAAACAGGGACAACCGGCACATTTTGCGCGTTTTTGCGCGTTTTTGAAAAAAAGTCGATTTGAAGTGATCTCAAAATAATAGTTTTTTGTGATTTTTTTTTCGTTCGCGCTACGTTACGTAAGTAAAAGTGTATTTTTTTTTGTTCCTTTTCATGAGCCATGCAATAAATGAGATTTAGTTATGAAAATTATCGTATAGCGTTTTTCTGAAGCCCTTAAAACTATTGTTTGAATAAACTTTAATATAGAACGCCGGATTATTTAAAAATTATTATATATGTATATCGTTTTTCCGATGTCATTATTGAATTCTAGGCCCTCGAAAACATAAAGATACGAATTTTCAGCTTGATCCGAACATTTTTCGTGGTTTTATTCCAATTATTGCGCAATTGCGCAGTTTTATGCGCACGCTACGGACTCGAAAGTGTCATTATTGAATTATACGCCCTCGAAAACATGAGGATACGAATTTTCAGCTTGATCCGACCATTTTTCGATTTTCCTTCACCTAAATGTTGAAAATTCCGCGCCGTCCGGGCCGTTTTGGGCAGTAAGTAGGAATTATTTGAAAAAAACTGAAATGTTGACAAAATACTCGTTTTACCATCTAGTTGTGCCCGCAAGGTTTTCAGTCCGATCGCCCAAATCCGTGGAGCGCTATGGGGCTCAAATGGGGCTGCGGGAGGGTTTTTTGAAGGATTTTGGCTATGGGATCGAGTTAGGTGTCGTTTTCGAAGTATTTTTGGACGTAGAATCCATTTTTGGGGGTCCCGGAACGATCTGATTTCACTGTGGGCTTTCATGGGGCTACAAATGGGATTTTTGAAAGATCACAGGACGTCTAATGTTTTCCGAGTGATAAAAACTTCTTTTTTTTTTTTGAAAAAACATTGTGTAAAATTTGATTGTAAAACTTGTAGTTTGATGGCCTTCTCTAGAATAAATTTGCTGGTACATCGGTGGTAATATATGTCGGTGATATCGTGCCGTCCTTATTTTAAGAGCGGTCGAACAGGCTTTGGACCTCCATAAATGGATGGTACGTCCACAAAAACTTCGACAAAGTCACCTTACACGATTTCCCGGCCATTTTTATTACCCCTTAACCCCCGTAAAGGCTCACCGTACCCGGTAAGGTAATCCGCCATAAAAAAAAAATCGTCTCGCAAAACCCAACATGATCGCCATTGACCGTCGCTGGAGGATCTTGACCCCCCGAAGTCACCTAATAACGGGTCCCGAATACGAGAAAACGGCAAAACGAAAAAAAGACTGACGGAAATCGGCTCGAGACACGCGAACCTTCCATCGGTTTATTAGTTGAAAAAACTAAACAATAACCTTCCCGAAATGTTATAGCTGTTACCCCCCCCCAACCACCTACCAAATCGGTTGAGCGCGTGCGTCTAATAGCTGAGAATATGAAATGGGAAAAGTCGTCGTGGCGAAAGCGGGGGGGAGGAAAATTGTAGGGAAGATAACTCAGAAATTACGGGAGATGGAAATACGAGAGAAGAAGAGACGATCACAACTGTAATGGACACGATGAAAGTGTGAAAATGAAACGTGAAAATCGTGAGGAAAACGATGAGAGCAAACGGCAAAATAACAATAAAACAAACATTGGAGTTGTTGGCTCGGTGGTGTAATTTCCAGTAAGGAGAAAAAGACCAATCCAGTCAGTTGACAAAAAAGTTCTGAAATGAGCGACCTTTCAGCGCCTGTCACTCTTGTCAAGCTTAGTTGTGGTGAAAAAAATTAGGTAGGTCTGTCGGCTCTTGATTCAGCCTCTGAGTTAAAAGAGCAGTAATATTATTTCGGGTTTACCGACCGGCTAATTCTGTCTTCACGAACATTAGCCCCGATTTTTATTGTTGGCTCCTACGATGCATTTACAAAAACAACGCCTGTCACCCCTTGTCAAGCTCAGAGCGAACAATAAAAATCGGGGCTAATATTCGTGAAGACAGAATTAGCCGGTCGGTAAACACGAAATAATATTATTGCTCCTTTAACTCAGAGGCTGCATCAAGAGCCAACAGACCTACCGTTCAATTTTTTCACCACAACAAGCTCCAACTAAGCTTGACAAGAGTGACAGACGTTGAAATATCGCTCATTTCAGAACTTTGTTGTCAACCGACTGGATTGGTCTTCCACCTAACTGGAAATACTCGTAATGAAAACAGGACAAAAAAAAACCAAAAATTTAAAAATATGAAAAAACCGAAATCAAAAAATTGAAAAAATAAAAATGCAGGAAAATATTACACTTGAAACGACACCTTTATAGCCCCACTGGTTAGAGCGATCAGGCTAAATCACATTCAAAATTCACAGATTTTCGCAAAACATTTCCTGCAATTAAAAACAGCGCTGACATCGTGCGGAAATTGCATTTTTCAAAACTACTGTTTTGAGGACCATCCAAATTTCCCCGTGCAGTTCAACGATTTAAACAATTCCCACACCGCAGAAATGTCGGTTATCAGGTGGCCGTTGCGGTCTGCTTTTCCTCTATTATTTCACATAATCAACGACATTCAGCGATAGATAAAAGTGTCCAGGCCAAATACATTTTTGGGAGTCGCTTATAAGTCCCTAACACTACAAGACTTGTTGTGTACTTAGTACAACTTTTTATTTTTTTATTTATTTTTGATTTAATTCTTCACTATATCGTATTTAATAAGTATTAAATTTTAATACTTTTAAATTGATTGAAAAAATTAAATTCTTGTACAATTTATTTGAAAAAAAAAAAGAACTTTGAAGGAATTATTCTTAGTAAAAGTTCACATTTTAACGATGGAAAGAACAAAGTTGACAACAACTAAAAAATTAGAATTCCAGTAAAAAAACATTATATTTTGTAAAAATGATATTAGTGTGTTGAGGGCAGTAGAAAAACACTGCAAACTTTACCGCGGGGTTCATTATTTTTTGTATAAATTGTACAAGAATTTAATTTTGTCAATCCGTATAAAAATATTAAATAAGAAAATATCTTATATTATAGTGAAAAAAAAAAAATAATAATAATAATAATAAAGGTAATAATAATGTGTACTTGTAGTGTTAGGACTTATAAGGGACTCCCAAAAATGTACGAGTATTTGGATGGACATTTTTAGAATTTGCACCACCATTTTATTTTTTTATTAATTAATTAGCAAAAATTAATAATAACTACTTAACATAAAATTTTTAATTAACCAATTCATTTTTTGCTAATTATGTTCATTCATTTTATTGAAAATAGTATTCATATTTCATGATTTAAAACATAAGAGGACAAAATTTGTCCTGATTTGTCAAAAAATTGCCTGATTTAATCTGAAGTCCAATCAAAATTTTTGACGCTCGTCGTGAAGACAAACGTTGAATATTCAATAATAAATGAAAGACGTTTGGAGGCAGAAAAATAAAGCAGAATGAAAAATGTAAAGATTTAGACGAATTTGGTGTCAGTGGTCTTTAAATAAAATTGTTCATAACAATTATTGTGTCCTTCACGGTTTACTAAATTTGCGGAAAAATATTAACTACCTACATGAAAAATTATCTCATTTGATTAAATAAAAATTTTAAAAAACTGCCCCATTAGTTTCCCCGAAAATCGCTCAATCCTCCCACAAAGTTGGGGATTCAGCGGAATAGTAGCGTTTCTAGGGCGAACAAAAAGGACGGCCATCAGTGGCGGAAATGAGATAGCTCCCCGCCGCTTCCTAAACTACTCGGGGGTTGAAATTGTGAACCGGGTCACATAAAACAATACAATCGAAAAGCTTCCCCGTTGGGTTCGAGGTTTTTTTCTCTTTTCTTTGTCTTCTATTAGCCCCCAAACTTTGCCGTAGTGCAGTTTCCAGGGTCAACTTCCCCCATATTGACGACAGGGACCGTCCCTAACCGGGTCGATAAAGGGTACCGCCGGAGCAGAAGCCTCCCAAACCTACCTCGTCAAGTTACACCGTAAGGCCGCCGTTATCGACCAGGAAAACATAATTTAGATTTATTCAGATACAGAGAAAACGTTAACAGATAAAACAATTTTTTTTAAAAAGATGAACCGTGAAATTCGGAAAATAAGCACGTTCAGAAAAAAAAGTCGCTCAAAACGGTTTATTTGAGCCTGAGGCCTAAAGGAAGGTTTGCTAGAAACATAATATTGTTCCTAAACCCGCTCCAATCGATCACTAAATCGTCCCAAGCAATCACAAAATAATTTCGTTCGCCTACAATCACTTCAATCGTAAACTAAACCGTCCCAATCGCCCATAGAATAGACCCACACCACTAAGTGGTTCTATAATCACTCTAATCCCTCACAAAACAGGGCCAATCGTCCGTAGAATAACCTCACTCGCCCAGAACCACTCAGGAAACCGCTCCAATAATTCATAGAATCACTCAAATCATTCACTGACTCGTACCATTCCGAGTGAATAATTTTGCTCGGCTGGTAGAACAAGCTCACTCCGCTTATCTTGAATCAAACTTGGAGGCCAATCAAAGTTTTTGACTAGCGTAAAATTTTTAAAGATTTTTGAAAAAAAAAAAAAAAAAAAAAAAAAAAGAAAATCCAACAGCCAAAACGTATTATTAAATAATACATTTTTTAATAGACAATAATGAACTAAATTGTAGTGGAGAACCGCACAGCGAGTTGACACGGGAAGCTCATTTAAATGCAATTAATTTTGAAGAGGTGAATTAATGAGTGCATCGTGACCGGAGGGATGTTTTGGGGGTTAAATTGGGACGCGAGTGGGGTAAATAAAATGCAGAACGCTCAATACGAACACCATTGGTTGAGCAGAGCAGTGGCATGGCAACAGAAGGAAGATGGGATGAGGAGAAGCAAGTGCGCAGTACGGACTGTAGTGGGGGAGGCGGGTTTTCCTGCGTGGGTGGATCGGAGGGGGTGACGGGGTGGAAGGGGGGTGATCCCCCCCCGTATTGAGCGAGCCCTGAGGTCCCAACCCGGTGCACGTGCAAGTCCTTCGGTAGTGGGCGGGCGGGGCGGGCGAAAAACTACACGTGTCAACTCCCCCCAGCTGATCTGTGACGTCACTGTGGTGCACAGCATCCCCCTTTTCGTTCCTCCCCCCCCCCCCCCCCCCCGAAGCGATGAAAGCGAACGAAAAACGCTCACGAACTGCATCTGTCGACGCTTTGCAACTCGGGGAATACGTTTCATCATCCGCACGAAATAAAACCCAACAACTGCAACTCCGCGTAATCGTTTTCATTTGGTCAATACTGTGAGCCACGAAATTCCAATTTTGGTTTGTTATTCTTGGAATAATACACCTAAGTAATCGCGACAGAGGTCGAAAATTCAGATCGGTCTCCAAATTTGACATTTCAAGAGGTCTAGATTCCAAAAACGAAATGTCCGTCCGCCGTCGGAGCCGTTTTGGGCAGTAGGCATTTTTTTGTTTAATCTGACTATTTGAAAAAAATACTCGGTTTACCATCTAGTTGTGCCCGCAAGGTTTTCAGCCCGATCGCCCAAACCCGTGGGGCGCTATGGGGCTATAATGGGGCTACGGGAGGGTTTTTTAAGGCTTTTGGCTATGGGGTCGAGTTAGGTGTCGTTTTCGAAGTATTTTTGGACGTAGAATCCATTTTTTTGGGGTCCCAGAACGATCCAATTTCACTGTAGCGATCTATAGGGCTTTCATGGGGCTAAAAATAGGATTTTTGAAAGATCCCAGAAGGTCAAATATTTTTCAAGTAAAAAACAAAGAAAATTTTGAAGAAAAAAAAAAAAAAAAAAAAAAATCAAAAAATCTTTTTTGAAAAATAAAAATAAAATTTTTTTTTTTCATTAACACAGAATTTAATTTCTGCACAACTAACCTACCTATATCAATATCAAAGAATAATAAACCCTTGTGTAAAATTTGCAGCGTTTTTTGTTTAATCTGAATATTTGAAAAAATACTCGGTTTACCATCTAGTTGTGCCCTCAAGGTTTTCAGCCCGATCGCCTAAACCCGTGGGGCGCTATGGGGCTAAAATGGCGCTACGGGAGGGTTTTTTTGAAGGCTTTTTGGCTATGGGGTCGAGTTAGGTGTCATTTTCGACGTATTTTTGGACGTAGAACCCAATTTTGGGGTCCCAGAACGATCCAATTTCACTGTGGCGATCTACATGGGGCTAAAAATGGTATTTTTGAAGGATCCCAGGAGGTTAAATATTTTTCGAGTAAAAATAAAGAATTTTTGAAAAAAAAAAAAAAAATCCGAAAAAACAAAGTTTTTTAAATATAAGTAAAAATCCAAAAAATGTTTTTAATTTTTTTTTCATTGACAGAATTAAATTTCTGTACGAGTAACCTTTATTATCAAAGAATAATAAACCCTTGTGTAAAATTTGCAGCGTTTTAAAATTCCTGCCTCAAAAGCGAGCAAAATTAGGAGTTATGGGGTTAAAATCAAATGCGTTACAGTTCAAACTCACAAAATCACCACATCATTGAATAGTCTCAAGAACGAAAAAATAATAGTCGCTTTAGAATCATCCCAACCATCCCTAAATTGTTCTAACTGCTCTCATCATTCACTGAAGGGCCCCAACCGTCCATAGAATAGTCTCACTGGGATTAAAGACCGAGAGACAGAGTGCAGCCTATTCAACCGGAGGGGTATAAAGATGCCGCATATATAAATTAGTATACTCGATGGAAAGTAGTGTACAGTCTGCCTGTCCGGACATGGCGTTTCAAAATGGCAGCCGCTCAAAGAAAAAAATTGCACGCTATTTAACCGGCGAAGAATCCTCCTGAGTGAGGATTTAAAAGGAAATTTGATGGCGAATCCGAATTCAGACTCGTCTGCCTGTCAAATTAGGTGGCGCTACTGCAGACGGGATCAAATGTGGAAAAACGCTTGCGAAACCGGTCGTCTCTTGCAAATCGCACGTCCTCCTCAACTCCCGTACGCCTCATAAGGTACCTACTTCAGGTTTGATGGCCGCTTTGATGTGATAATAGTCAGGTAAACAATAGGCCAGTCAATCTAAACAAAAAAAAGGCAAAACATGCATGTCACTGCGTATTTTTTTTTTTTTTTTTCAAAATGTTTTTACGGTTTTATGGTCCTAGACCAGACGCCAGAGGGTTTGCCACTTTTTTTGCCGTGCCCGCCCCTCCCTTATCAAAGCTCAAATCAAAATTTCACACGGAATAGCTGCGATGGGGAATTTAATCAGCTTTCACGAGGAAAAAAGGAATTTGGTATCGAACCAATAGTTTGTGAGATACAATCGAAAACGTTCTGAAAAACGTGCTTCCGCTCTCCGCGCGGTGTCAGATAGGTACGTACAACTGAATGTTCAGAAGCTAAAACATGCATTCTTTCCCCCGTAAAACATGGGGAAACGAGTTGTTGGGTCTGAGGCCAGGCGGGATACGGTCGGGGGTTGGCTGGCATAGCCCCCTAGTTCTAACTTACTCCTCCAAGAACCGATCTGATTTTCACTCCAATCGCTCCAAACCCTCTCGAAAAATCGACCCCAATCCTTCCCAAGAATTCGCACGCTTGCCCACGACTCACTCATAAAATATTCTCAATTGCCCAATGAGCTCCTCCCCTGAAATTACTCAAATTCACGCTCAATTTTTTCGTTCTCAGAAAATGACACCTTTCGCCCACCTCGCACGTAATAAAAACCATCGGAAACAGCTCCGTCGGAGGGAAGTTAATTTATGGAAAACGGGGGAGCAGGAAACGCGATGTTACCTCTCGACATGCAAATGAGCCGGTTTGTTCTGAATTATAGTTCGAGTGCAAATGAGTTCTGGTTTCGCTACCCCGTTGAAAACTATAGTTTCTCCAAGTCTTCAACCGGGCGATGCGAAAACCTAACTGTTCATTACGAATAAAGGTCTGTCATTAAAGCGGGAATATTCCCCCCCGAAGGGGTTTTCTCCATTCGGAGTGTCAAAGCCTTTAGGACTCCTTTGGGGGACACGCAAATGGGACTGGAAGAATTTCTTTGGCCTTTTTAATTGCCTGTTATTAGCCGAAGGAAATGGGAACAGTTCGGGGCTAGTTGAAATTAAATACTGGGACACTTCCCGGTGAGCAGGGCTCATATCTAAAATGTAAATGATTCGAAATAGCGTTATATACCAAATCAAATTTTTCAAAAAAGTTACGAATCAAAGTTGGGATCCTACAACATTATCCGAGTTCCCTCGACTTGGAGCCTTCGAACCGCACAACTTGGCTATCTTTCCCCTCCTTTGAATCCCCGGCGGTGGATTCACTCTCGTAAATTCTCGGGGCACATCCTTTAGCGCAAATCGAGCGTGTGGAATCGTTTGGGTTCGGTACAAGTCGAACAACCTCCGAAGGGCTGAAACGAATCGAATCTGTTGCGAGACCGCCTTCCAGGGCCGCCGCTTTACCGGATTCCGAGACGACTCGGCCCTTGTTTGGTCGAATAGAAACATAAATGTGAAACATAAACAAGAAATTTCTTGTTATTTACTTTGTGAAGGACAAATATTGGGGAGTAGACAAATATCTGAAGAAATTGCATCGCACAAAAAAAAAAAAAAAGTTTTATCTAAGAAACACGGTTTCGTTTTAAAAATTGTTTCATTTAGGGTGGTGGAACCAGTCTCATACACATTAGTGTAAGATCTCCAGTTTTTACTCAATATTTTGGTCTGATGTCGTCTTACGAGCTTTGGAGAGGTTGATATCGTTAGACCAACTCTTTAAGAAAATCTAGAAACCAAGAAAATGTCAAAATTTGGTTCCTATGAATTACAATTAACTTATTTCGAAAGTAGGTTTTTTCACCAGAGTCATACAGGGTGAAAAGTGGGTGTCACCAGTGTCATACACCCTTCAGAACCAGTTTCATACACATCTCATTAAACATTTAAAAAACCGTTTTAGTTTAAATTTAAGGATCAAGAACAGAATATAAACGCACATTATACTTTATGTACCGTTTATTGGAGCTTCCAGGAGTTCGGAATTTCGAAAATTGTTCCCATGGAAGTTTGGAAATTCTTCAGAAACAGCAGGTTCCAGTGTCGTACACCCCTGGAACCAGTATCGTACACCCCTTGTATGATACTGGTCATTGTGATTGCAATGTCCAGCAAAGGTTGTGGGATAAATTTCAAGTCCTAACTAACTAAAATAACAAAAATGCGAATTTTTGACAGTTTCGGGTTTCCCCAGTATAATACACCTGAGTATGATACTGGAGTATTGGTGTTTATCAGGTCCCCAGTATCGCACACCCTCTTAAATCAAGTACAAACCTATTCTTTTGACATTTGGAAATGAATTCTACGAGTCCAACAACATGAAAAATCGTCCCTACAGGAAAACAGTAAGATAAAAATGTGTGGTAAAGTGAAAGCAAGTAGAGCTTGCCGTCTTATCCAAAATGATACGGCGTCGCCATGAAACGAGTAAACACCAAATAACCAAAAAAAAAAAAACCTTCCTCAGTGCTTCAAGTTCTCATGAGGGCCGTTAGATAGACCCACTGGAAACTTCCTAGTTCAGAGGGAAGCAAAATTTGCTATTTAATAGACCGCCATGAACTCTTATTATTTGAAGTTGAAGATGCAAGTGTATGATACTGGGTGGGTGTATGAGACTGGTTCCACCACCCTAACCGAATCATCTAAAAACCGTTTCTTGTAATAGATTTTTATTTATTTATTTATTTTTATTCTTTAACAGCCGTTTCATTTTCCGACCTAAGTGGGTTAGGCGGTGTTGCTTCTACAGCGACGATTTAAAATTTTGAAAAAAAAAAAAGTTGAAGTCGAAGAAAACGCTGCAAACTTTACTCTCAGTTTCATTATTTTTTTGTATAATGAGCAAAAATATAATTCTACTATTCGATTGGGCGTTTCTTGTTTTGGTTTTCTCGGGTGTTAGTATTATTTTTTGAATTTCACGCGCTCCCTTAATCGGTAATTTGATGCAACAACCGTAATTCTACAACATGAATTTTGAGCCAATTCATCTGCATTAGCCGTTCATAAGTTACTCGGGTTGAAAAATGAGCGAGTCTTATTTTTCAACCAAATTGACGCTTGATTGCGGCTAAACGGCTGAACCGATTCTAATGTATAAGGAGGTCATTCGACGCTGAATTTTATGCTCTTCCACTTTCTACTTGTAACGTCTTGGATGCTTAGTTTTCGGGTTGTAGGTGAATAACAGGAAAATGTTCGAAAATATCGAGATTTTTTTTGCCGCCAAAATTTTTGCCGTTTCTGATATTTTGTTGTTCAGACCCACAACGACAATTAAAAAGAAAAAAAAGCTTCCACACCATTTCAATTCAGCAAACGAAATCAAGAATTCCACTTAAAAAGCATGTTGGAAGAAGTTGCTTCCGAACATTATCGTTGAGACAGATGTACAAAACTTTACTTTTAAATACAATTTAGAAACAGTATGAAAGGCCCAATAAATTGACAAGGTTGTTGGACATTCCTGTGTTTTGAGGAATTGGCGTTAATATGTTGGCTACCCTGAATTTTTGAAATTTATACTGGAGCTCAATAACCATGGAAACTCCCTTGTCCGCAACCGTTGAATGGTTCGTTTTCTTGTCAAAGGCAGAAAATCCGACGGAAATCCGCCGGGAAATTGTTTTTGTGGAGTCGGACGAAAAACTGGGGAAGTTGGAGAATTGCCGGAGGGAAATGAACTTCTAGATTTTTTAACCCGACCAGATGAAGGGTGAATTTGTCCTTTCTGGCCAATTCCGTTCATTCGCGGTTGTGGCGATAGGAGGCAGTTAAGAGCAATAGTGGAAGAGAGCCAAGTCCGTTGAGTTCTGGGAAAGAGGAGTTCGTAAAATGCAAAGGGCAGAAGATTGAAGCGTGATGGACCTTCCGAGTTCATCTCGGAGGTTATGAGGCTCGGAGGGGGAGTATTTCCCGGCAAAAACCGTTCGGAGGCTCGGGGAAAAAACGTGGAGAGGGGCAGAACTGGTGCGGTTGTTGATCTTCAGGCAGCTCCGTCTTCAGGTGTTCACCTCCTGACGATCTGACGTGACGGACGGGGCGGGGGCGATCCAGAGGGACGTTCCCCTTGCCGTCCTTGAGGGAGCAACGTCCTCGCCCGAACTCGCTTCCCAGAGTGCACTCACCCAGATGGCAGGACGCACGGGATACGGCCGGCGACCCGGGATTAAGGGACTCCTGACTCAGACCCACGCTCTCACATGCGCTCCACCATCGCAAAGGAAAAAAAAAAAAAGTTCAACACATGAGGATTTCACCCGCTTCAATATCCAAACGCAATGTGGTCATTATACGTTTCACGATGATTCCAAAAACGGTGCAAATTTGTCACAAGGGTTGATTGTTCTTTAGTGCAAAAGTGCAAAAAATAATTCTGTCATTAAGAAAATATTTTTGAAAAATTTTTTCAGTACAATGTTTCGACATTGGGACCTCGAAAAAATGGATTTTGCGTCCAAAAGTACTCGGAAGACGACACCACATTTGACCTCCTGGGATCCTTAAAAAATCCAATTTGTAGCCCCTTGAAAGCCTCATAAACACCCCACGGTGAAATCGGATCGTACTGGCATCCCGAAAAATGTATTCTACGTCTAAAAATACTTCGAAAACGACACCTAACTCAACCCCATAGCCGAAAACCGTCGAAAACCCCTCATGTAGCCCCATAGCGCCCCACGGGTTTGGGCAATCGGGCTGAAAACCTTGCGGGCACAACTAGATGGTAAACCTAGTATTTTGTCAAAATTTCAGATTTTTTAAAAAGTTCCTACGGCCCGGACGGCGGACGGACATTTCGGATTTGAAGGATTTGGGCTATGATATCAAGTGGGGTGTCGTTTTCGCAATATTTTTGAACGTAGAATCCATTTTTAGGCATCTCCGAACCATCCGATTTCTCCGTGGGGATCTACGAGCCTACCATGGGGCTCCCACTGGAGCTTTTGATGGATGTGATGAGGTCAAAATTTAATGAGGTGACATTCTCCGTGTAATTTTCGGGGTCCCAAATCTGTGCAAACGTTGTACAAAAATCTTGTTTTTCTTATTTAAATTTTTTTAACAAATCTTTTTTATTGACAAAAAATTTATTTTTGTACAATTTACCTACTGCATAGAATAATAAGCCTTTGCGTAAAATTTGCAGCGGTTTTTAATTTACTAAATTCTCTCATTCGTTCATCAAATGGTGTCACCAGCCTTAAAATTTTGTATCACTCAGAAAATCCTCCATATGACCCGTAAAATAATTGTAGGTAGGTACTCGCCTAGTTTGGCTCACATAAACCACTATGTCGTCTTGATTGTCCTTAAAAAAGTGTTACCCGCCTATAATCACTCTGATCTCTCACCAAGTTGTCCCAATCCTTCATATAATAGGACTAACTTCACTCGCCTAGAATCATCACAAAACTGTCCATCAAACAGTCAGAATCTCCTTAAATCACTCCCATCAGTCACTAAGTGCATTTTAGGTGAAATTTGCTCTCTTTCTCCCTCCCTAGACCTTCGGTAATTCGTGAAAGATAAATAATTTAGAAATAATTCGGAAAAACAGTGTCGAAATATCCTGCGTAAATTGAAAACCCCATCACGTACTGTGTTGTTGACTGAGATCTTGGAAAACCCACAATATGGCGAAAATGTCACGCCCTAGTCATTCAAACACGCTAGAACGTAAGCTCAAAACTGTCAACTTTAGAAAGATTGCGCAACGTTCTCGAGCTCTTCAAACTCCAGTGACCCCCTCGAACCCGTTGAAACCTGCAGCCAATGACTCACGAGCGGACTCGTTTTCCCATAAACCCCCCTTTTCAACACGGGATTTTCCTCGTTCCACGACATGCAGCAATTACTAGAATCCCCGGTTTGAACTTACTCAGGCTGCTATTAGACGGCGCACTGCAACGAATCCATTTCTCGAGCGAAAAAAAATTCGTACTATTTTTCCTTCTCCTTCTTTTCCAATAACTTTTGTAAGCCCTTTCATGCACGATAGTTGTCAATGCACCCCAACACCTGGTTTTTCTACGGCTGCCCTCGAGTGTTCTTAGGCTTGTTCCTCCTGAATGGTCGCCCCCACAAGGCTTCACAAGGTTTCCCAGATGTAACTCGACGCTCAAATCAGTAATGGAACGCTCGTAAACGTCCAGGAAGTAGTCGAGTCGCCCAAAATGGTCGTCGAAAAGTGATAGGAATTTAGTTTGAATTGTTTCAGGAAATCATGAATGGAGCTTTACTTACGTTTTCATCGTTATAACTGCTGACCTGTGAACAAGTACAAGATCAAAATTAGTACAGTGCCGGTCAAAGTTTCACCTATTATTGATAATATTCACCACAGTTAAATGCATAAAATAGCCAAGTCGCCAGCTCAACACGTAAACCGTCACGGTTCAGTCGGTATGGAGATTTATCACGAAAAGCAGTAAAATAAATCAAAAAGGAAATGAAATGGGAAATGAGCAGGGAAATGCGACCGTTGTGACTGCAATGGTCCAAAAACACACACAAAATAAAATAACTAAATAAATTTGTGCGACCGGAAAAAAAGACGGAAGAGGAAAGATATTTCTTCAACAGGAAGGATGCAAAAGGGAGGTTGGGAGATTCGACCTCGTTTTCCGACTCTTATCAGAGTAGGTCACTCGCTAAATGTCTGCGTGACATGCAAGTCCTTTATGTTGAAAGTAATCCGGCGTGGGTGAGTTGGTAACACGGCGAAGGTGGATGTTGGCGGTTGGTATCTTTTTCAGGGTCGAATAACCGAATGACGAATCGTGAAATGGAGGAACATTCCGAAGTACTGAATCCATGTTACAGGAACTGGATGTTCTGAATGTCATCTCTACGTTAGAAATCAGTCGCAGAAGTTGAACTGGTTGAAACAGAAGTCTAGACTACAGGAGAGCAGAAGTTGGAGACTACATCAGCAGAGCACTGAAGGAGGAGCCAAATCGGCAGAAAAGTGAACGAGGAAACAGCCTGGCGATGAATAAGAGGCCAAATTAGCAGAGCACTGAAATAGGAGCCGAATCAGCATAAAAGCAGCACAGCAATAACTGAAAAGCCAAATCAGCGGAGTAGTGAATGAAGAACCAATTCATCACAACAGTGTAATATATACTATGAGGAGCCAGCAGAGAAGTGAATGAAATGCTAAATCAACCCAGCAATGAGGAACAAAACTGCAGGGAATGAAAAACAAAATCAGCACAGCCTGAATGAGGAGCCAAACCAGCAAAAAAAGTGAAGGAGGAAAGAAAAAGGCAGTGAACAAGCAACCAAATTTGCAGAAAAGTGATTCAGTGGCCGCGAAAAGGTGGCTAAACCAACAAAGCAATAGACAAAGAGCAGAGTGGTGAAAATGAGAAACCAGATAAGCCGACAAGTGAATGGAGAGCTAAATCTGCTACGCAGTGATTGCGGAATGAAATCAGCGCAGGAATGAGAAGCTAAATCAACAAATCAGTTAATAACGAGCCAACTCTCCACAGGAGGAGCCAAGTCAGAAGTGCACACGTATTTTTTTTATGTACATAAAACAGCTCTAGTGATCAACTAGTCGCCAAGAGCGAATCATGAAAAGTCCTCGACAGGAAGAGCGTGTAATTTATCGTGAGGCGACCGATTCTCCGGAGACAGCCCTAAAGACGACCCTACAAAACACCCCCGCCAGGTAATGGCCGGTACTTTCCTGTTTATGGTAATAGAACTGGTTTCCAAGCTGGTCATCGGGGTGAAAAAGAAGAGGGAAAAAAATCTCCTCTTCTCTGTTTAGCGTCGTGTCGCATCGCATCGTCTGCCTTCTGTCCTTTAACGTCGATTCTTCTTTTTTTTACGCCATTCCTCGCGTTATGGGGAGACCCTTCCGACCGGCCATCAACTCCCAGCGTCCCATCTGGTGACGTTTTTTTTTTTTTTTTTTTTCGGCTGGAGTGTGAACAGCTTTGAACGGATTTTACGGGCAAGAACCTTCGGGGAAAATCCGAGCCGATTTGCTTTTTCACTGCCCACACGATCGTGAAATTCTTGAGAGGCCGCGCGAGATAAAAGTTGACGCTCGGTAGAGGTCAAAACAACCATAAGTCACACTTAATATGAGGGTTTCTCTTCCTGGATGTCTGAAGGCCTCGTCGACGCAGTTGTCTGCTAATAATGAGGATGCGTTTATGATGTTGCATCGTTTGCTAATAAGCTTCGTGAAAGCGATCGGTGATTACAAGGCTGCTCACACGGCTTCATCCTTCCCGCATATCAATCACTTCCAGTATGGTTAGCAGTGCGGTACCACCCATAACAGATTACCCGTATTCTGACGATTTCAATTGGTTCGCATCGTAGTGTTGGAATCGAATAGTGGGCGGGTGAAATCGGTGAACCTACGCGAGATTTGTGGAGGGGAGTTCAGAGGCTACAGCAGCAAAGGACTGAGGGAGGAGCCAAATTAGCAGAGCAGTGAATAGGAAGGCAAAACAGCAGAAAACTGAATAACGTGAAATATGAGCGAGGCAGTGGATAAGGATCAAAATCATCGGAGAAGTGAATGAGAAGATAAACTGGAGAAGACGCGAAGACGAACGAGAAGATAAACCAGTGAATGAGGGGAGACTTATAAACGAACAGCCAAATCAGCAGAAAAGAGTGTGAACAGAGAAATCAGCGAGGCAGTGAACAAGGAACCAAATTAGCAGACAAGTGAATCAAGAGATAGGATGCTTACGTGGCTTCATCCTTCCTAGGCGTGCGGTACCACCCATAATAGAAAAACACGTTTTCTGACTATTCAAATTGTAATCGAACCCAAAGCGGAAGCAATCGGTGTACGCGTAGAGATTGTGGAACAACTGTGGAGACCAAAGTCAGAGGCTACAGCAGCAAAGGACTGGGGGCGGAGTCAAGGCAGCACAGCAGTGAATACGAAGGCAAATCAGCAGAAGACTGAATACGGTGAGATATCAGCCAGACTAGACAAGGAACCAAATGAGCAGAGAAATCTGCAAGGAAGCAAACAACAAATCAAATTAGGAATCACTACACATGGCTGGAAACTCGAATGGCTTCATCCTTCCAAGCGTCAAAAGCGTCAAGCGTCAGCCGGAAAAGACAAAGGAACAGCAGACGCCAGATCCGATGATGAATGGGTGCCAACCTCTGCTTTCAAGTACAAAACGTAAGCGATCTAGCGGCTTGCTGGCGGTCTGAAACCAGCTTTGCTGCACACAAGAGTGCAAAGTTGACTGCATAGTAAGAATCTTTCCTCAAGCTCATGCTGCCCCTGTGGATCCTGTCCGTTGGGCCAAAATGTTTCCTGACCTTCCTTCTCTTGTTATTAACAATTGTGTTCAATCAATTGTTGCTGGGTTACTCCGTAGACCAAATGAAAGCTTGACGTACGACGACGGTCAATATTGGTTAATATTGCATTGAATATTTGAACAGTTGGCGCACGCTCTTACGGGGAATTCGATTGAGTTTCAGGACACACGACTCCGAGGAGAAAATTGTTGGAGGTCATCGACTTTAAGGGCAGTGGAAATATTTCTTGACGGAGGGACAGCACGGCTGGTCCTGACCTGCGGCAAGGATTTTTTTCTTCACTTGCATTTTTGATGTTGAGCAATATCGATTAGATCGCGGCAGTTATGTCGGGCATTACGGCCAATCGGTCGAAATTGCAAGATCACATGTCTTGTCAGGTTCGGCGAGGTCGGTCCCGACCTCAGACAACGTTCGGCTTTTTAAGGATATGCCCGGGGGAGGCCTTCGAAAAAGCTCACGGATGGAATTACCGGGGTTGAATGGGGAGTAGGGAGGATCCTTGAAGTCCAGGAGGAGAGGGGGGACGTCCTTGCTAAACTCCCCTTTATGGCTTGGAGGACCCCCGCTGAGCAAAGTTTGGCACACGACAGAGATGAGTGGGGGAATCCGGGCACATTGCCATGGCGAAATAGCGTCTCGAGAGTGGTTGCAATTTTCGTAGATACCCGCCTGCATCGGTCAATGCGAACTACGCAAGCCACCTTCCAAAGCTACGATAGCGTCGATGCATAATTACCTATTTTTGCATTAGCCAGTTGCGTCACGTTGTTGTCAACCCACAGACAAAAAAGTCGGTAAACACGTCGTTGTTTATACCTCACTGCTTTTGCATATTCATTAGCCTTCTCAATGTCGTTAGGTACGTTGGCAGCCTGCGTACGACGGGATAGTTATCGACAGGTTATGGACTAACCGACGAAACACCGATTAATTGCTACCATTAACGATCGAGTGCCTACGACAACTTTCTATGACGACCAAAAAAGGTGTTGGCAAAGCAAGAAGATGACAAACAAGTGCGATGGTCTACGCAATCCCAGTCAGGATACGTTCGTTATAATACAAGGAATGGAGTTCTTCGGGAGCACTTTCAAACAGTACGACGAATTTGGCTCAAAGGGCATTTTCATTTGGATCAGAAAGAGTTGAGAAAAAAAAAGAAAAAAAAAAAGGTTTTGAAAGAAGTCGGCAACCAGAGGCGACTTCTTCACAGAGCGGCAGTGTGCTTTGACTTTCGAAAATACTACAGCATCTAGACAAATGTACGACCACGATTGCATTGCGGATTTTTTCGCATCCCCACCATGCCACTCGGACGAGGAGGCTCCCAGACGTAGGTCGGTGACCAACGAAGAGGCATTAGGGATGTTTTCGGGATAGTGAGTGCGACGCGGACGGCCAGCTCTCCCTCTGATGTTGAGCCAGAAAAATCCACAATGTAATGTCTATGTCCGATTTAGCAATTTTTCAGGAAACACGAAAAACATGCCTCAACTCAACCAATAAGCCGACAGACGCGATTTCTTTTGCATTTGACTCATTTGGCATCACTAAATGAGTGCGACAGTTTTGAACTAATTAAATGAAGAAGGGAGCCAGCAAATTGAGATTGAAAAATGATTGTAAACAGTTTTAAATGAATTCGGATGTTTGTCGAATGGAGAGTTTTGGAACGAGCACCAAAGTTTGGGAGCCAAAACCAATGGAAAGGAGACAGTTTTGCTTGATTCTGAAGTCATTTTTCGATGGAGCCCGGGAAAATGCTTCAGAATCCACTGCTAACTAGCTTTTGGCCGAAAATGAACGTAGACAGTTTTGTGCAGAATCCACCGCCTTCTGAAGTCTTCAAGGTCCATGGCCCTGATCTTGGACATGGATAAGTTTTTTACAGCAGGCCTTCAGTAAAAACGCTGCAAATTTTACACAACGGTTTGTTATTCTTTGATGTAGGTAACTTGTGAACAAATTTAATTCTGTCAATGAAGAACATTCAAATTTGTGGAAAAACATTATTTTTCAAAATTTGTTTGAAAAATAGTTACAATTAAATTTAAAAATAATTAAAAAATATTATTTGTTTTTTACTTGAAAATTAGTTGACCTCTTGGGATCCTTCAAAAATCCCATTTGTAGCCCCATGAAAGCCCTGTAGATCCCCACAGTGAACTCTTATCGTTCCGGGACCCCCAAAAATGGATTCGACGTCCAAAAGTACTTCGGAAACGACACCTAACTCGATTCCATAGCCTTAAAAAAAACCTCCCTTAGCCGCACGTTTGGGCAATCGGGCTGAAACGAGATGGCAAAAAAAAAACCCTTGCGGGCACAACTAGATGGTAAACCAAATATTTTGTCAAAATTTCAGATTTTCAAAAAAAATCCTACTGCCCAAAACGGCCCGGACGGCGGACGGACATTTCAGTTTTTGGAATCGAGACCTATTGAAACGGATAGTGTCATCTCATCTGAGTTGGCTGATAAAAAAGCTGAGTTTTTTGGGGGGACAAGCCAAGTTTGGGGCGGAAGTCCTACTAGTGGCTCCCACCCCACAAGTACCAACCCCAAAAAAAGACTGTCAGAACTTTCGGTGTTTATCAATTTCGGGATTTTTCGAGGGAAGTGGGCCCCCGACAGTGCGAAATCACACCCACTCGAAAAATCCCACGTAATTCGAGGCCTTTCCGTTCGCAAAAGTTGGTAGTTGTGGGAGTTTTTATCGTGAAGGTGGGATGGCGTTACGACACTGCCACCCGACCAAGGACTCGGGCTTGTGCATCAGCTCAGAACACTCGGCTTCTGTATCGCCCAAGGTTGACCCGACTCAGCTGGGCGGCACGTGTCCCCCCCCAAACCCCCCAACACCGCCGAAAGAGCATTTTTCGACCGAAAAACTTAACGGCAAAGCATTTGCCAGCTGCCTGCAACAGTGTTTGTTTTCATGGCGCTAACCGCTCCAAATGTAAGAACTTGCCGTTGGAAATTACTTGTAAACGGTTTTTTTACGGCTTTTGTGATACGTGGGTCAACAAGACCCGATCAATATGAATACCCTTAAATAGGAACGAAATGGGTCGTAAAGGGTGTACAACGCAAAGTGGGGGGAACAGAGTCACGCGAGCGATATTACTGCGAAATGAGAGACCTGCCAGGGGACCTTGTTAGAAGTATTTAAAAAATGTAAGCAAACTACCGCGAAGAATGATTGTTTTTTGTTGTCGCTGAAAATTGAATGTTGCATGTTTTCTTGGTAGTTGAATGTTACATTTTTTTTGGTAGTTTACGGTACTTTTCCAACATTTCTTCAAACGCAATTTTCGCACTGGACGACTTCTGTAAGACGTTTCGTGAAGTCTTCCTGCTTTGTTCAGCTTGACGTTGACGTCTCTCGGTGTTGCTGATTGTTGAGGACTGCAAGGTTTTTGAACGGCAATGGCTGTTCGTTCGTTGGAGAATGACATTGAGCTTTTTGGGTTGTTAGTCGAGGCAACTTTTTCTTCTCTGAGTGTTGTTGATTAGCGTTGTCTGCAGTTGCCACGCCGTTCTTAATTGATGGTCAGTTTTCTCCTTCAGAGTGCGAAGAGGACTTTTAAAAATCTCTTCATACTTTTCAATTTTGGTTTATTATTCTTGGAATAATACACCTATGTAATCGCGACAGAGGTCGACGACTCCGATCGGCCTCAAAATTTGACATTATCCGATTCAAAAGGTTTACATTCCAAAACTGAAATGTCCGTCCGCCGTTCGGGCCGTTTTGGGCAGTAGGATTTTTTTTTTTTTTTAAATCTGAAATTTTGACAAAATACTTGGTTTACCATCTAGTTGTGCCCGCAAGGTTTTCAGCCCGATCGCCCAAACCCGTAGAGCGCTATGGGGCTCAAATGGGGCTACGGGAGGCGCTTTTGAAGGCTTTTGGCTATGGGATTGAGTTAGGTGTCGTTTTCGAAGTATTTGTTGACGTAGACTCCATTTAAGGGCTGCCCCCACGAAAATGGTTGTGTGTTCGGTCTCTACTCCCTAAAATGAATGGCTTAACTCTCAAATCCGGTTTCTGCTTCCCAAAATCAAGTTTCGCTCCCTCAAAACCGGTTTTGTTAATCAAAAACCGGATCTAAAGTGTATCAAAAGAGGTGTCAAAAGGAAGAATCAACTACGTCTACTTCGGAGGAAAAATCAAATGAAACATACAATTAATACCTACGACAAATGGTAGATTGCAAAACTGTTATTATGCTATTTTTTCATTTATGAACTTTTCAATGCTGAGTTCTTACAGTCACCTACTAATAGTAGGTTAGTACAGGTAAATAGCAGGCTACTATTAACCTATACCTAAATAATAGACTATTATGACAAGATACGAGTGAACTTTTTTTTTTCTTTTCAAGAACGTGAATGTTGGAAGCTTTTTTTTCTCATCACACGTCAAGTTTTCGTATCAATCATCAGCCTTCATCAGGTGAATGGGCCAACAGTGACAAGGTTAAGGTGACTCCAGGGACTCCAAGGTGAGCCACGCGAGGCTGCCTTCCACGGGGCAAGGCTAAACCCCCACGTCGCCAGAGCAATTTTTCACAATGATGTTCCATAAATCGAATATTTGAAGGAAGGATTTTATTGCCGGGTATACTGCCGAGGCATGAGACGACGAATCGGTTCATATCCAATGTGACTGAGCGCCAATTGCAAGATTTTGCATTTCATATTGGGTGGGCCACGCTCCGGTTTTCTTCCCCTACACACCGATCATAACTTCCATGCTGACTCATAACCACTTCTAAACGGTTTTCATCCCCTTCAGATCGATCAAGTCGCTTCATTCACCAGTGATCGCCTCTTTGAAACACCAAAAAGTCGGCTCAACGGTCCATTTGAACCAAAACGTGTTCAAACAATAGGAACAAGACCAGTTTTAAAGGATGTTGGGGAGGCGGGATGAACGGGGCTGCCGGAGGGCTCCGTGGAGTGGAGGGAGGCGATGTAAAGGTGATCCCCCACCACAAAGAGGATCGTTTGTCACCATTAGCAGAGCTCAGAGGTCACGAAAAAAAAACACGCAATGAAATATTCACAAATCAGATAAAGTGGTTCTTTGATGGAGATTAGTGGGAGGGGGGGGGGGGGAGCGAGGGAAAAACCTTTCAAATGAATCCTTTCACTTTCATCATGTATTCTTTAAGAAAAAACTGTATACCTAAAGCGATTTTTTGGGTCGGGGGTTGGCTGGCTTTAGCCAGCAGGGGGTGGCCCCCTAGTCACCTATTGAAGCCGCAACTCGTAGAGAAGGAGGATAACCTTCTATATTTTAAGATACTTTCAATTATCAGAAACATAAAAATAAAAAAATCGAAAAAATGTCTTGGTGAGTAGGTACATGACTAAAAACGCAGCACATTTTACACAAGGGTTTACTATTCTTTGATGTAGGTTACTTGTGCAAAAATTAATTCTGTCAATGAAAAAAAAAAAAAAAAAAAATGGAAAAGCAAAACAAAGTCTGTACGTTGTTCGGACAGATATGGGATCACGAAAAATGGATTCTACGTCCAAAAATACTTCGAAAACGACACCTAACTCGACCTCATAGCTGAAACCCTTTAAAAAAGCCCTCCCGTAGCTCCTTTTTTGCCCCCACGGAGCCCCTCGGGTTTGGGCGATCAGGCTGAAAACCTTGCGGGCACAACTAGATGGTAAACCGAGTATTTTGTCGAAATTTCAGACTCTTAAAAATATTCCTACAACCCAAAACGGCTCTGACGGCGTACGGAAATTTCGTTTTTGGAATCTAGACCTCTTGAAACGGATAATCTCACATTTTGAAGCCGATCTGCATTGTCGACCCCCGTCGCGGTTACTTAGGCGTATTATTATGTTATACAAGCTGGGACACCCGTGCTTCGCACGAAACATCAAATTCCCGTCCATCAACTATCAACGATGCACCCGTGGCAACCCGTCAAATTAATTTTTCATAGTAACAACGCTTGTTGGTTTCTCGTAGTGAATTATCAAAATTGGTGATTATATATGCAGCCCATAGCAACCCATCAACTCAAAATGAAATTACCTAGTACCTATTAAACAAATCGAAGGCTCGCAAAAACTACTCGTACCCACCTACCGACGATCTTCGAATAACTTGCGAACGGGTTATCGCACAGAAATCGTTATGTACTCGTTGAAATCAGCGTCTCTCGTTGCGAAGGAAAGCACCGTTCGCGATGAAGGAAGAGACCGGTTTTGTAGAAACTTCTTTAAAACCATCTACAATGCTTCACAAACATTCTCACACAATTTGGTGCCAAACACTCCACTGGTTTTTAAGTAGTGAGTCCTCAAAGATTTGGCAGTTTTATAGATATAGATTACATACATAGCGCATCCAAGAATAATAAACCGAAAGTTGAAACTAATATTATTATGTTTAGTAGTTGTTTAGTAGTAATATGCTCCATATAATGCTAAACATATTATGTTTAGCATTATATGGAGCATATTATTCTCCATCTGGCATGTGTGAGCGCTTAAGGGTGTTCCCGAGCTGGGCGAAAATCTGACGAACGTCGTGAAGAGAACTGGAGGCAACTGGTACATGTTGTGCACAATTGGCTGCAAACGAAAATTAGTACAAAAGCCTCAAAACCCACAGTGTCTGGCAAAGTGCTGCTTTTCGAGCGCTGACCACGGCGACGCAATAATAATGGACATTTCCAGGGATATGAAGCTACTCGCGCTCAGCTGTCTGCTCATTACTAATGCCCAACACGGCAGTCCTCGAAATTGATTCTTTGCCAATTTTGCACCCTCACGCCTCTTGGTGAAATATTTGAGCGTAAATTTGTGTTTTCATCTGTGAGGGGAGGAGCAATAGGAGTTTATTTTTGAGTGGTTGGTAAACAAACGAGGCTCCAAGGTTGCATGCAAGGCCTCGCCAGCGTTTTCCGTCCCACCCGGTCGGCTATTAGTGATGTGCATTGTTCTTGGTCGTTCCACGTGCCTTACCAACGAAAAATCTTTCGAATGGCAAATCTGGAATGGGGTGGAGTAGTGTTGGAGGGTCACGTAGAAGAACGCATTGGGGGTCGAGAATGCGTTCTAAGTGGCTCCAACGCGTGTCGCTCATTTAAAATCCAACCTGGTATCTAAAAGCCTAATTAACAGTTAATGGCTCGCGGGGCGGCACTGCCGATAGGACGCTATTTTCATTGTGAAAATATTGACAAGCTTTGTTTCTAACGTTCTTGCAATGTTGGAAACTGATGGAGCTCATTCCACGACGAAAACCGCCCCCGTGCATGTTAAACGCCGTGACCTCTCGTCCCAGTTTTACTGCGTCGCCCCGGAAGGGATTTTCCAACCCCATCGACTTGCAAACCACCCCAGAGAGGGCTGTACCGCGAAACAGGAGGTGCAACGGAGCTAATCGAGGTGCAGGGGAAGCTGTTTTATTCAAGGCTCGTGTAATACGGCGCACTTCCAGGACACACGTGCCTCCCATCAATCCCTCCCACTGACGTCACGACATCACGCCTTACAAATCGAGTCGTTCATTTAGTTGTAATGTAACATCGTTACTTTTTATTCTCATTTTGCGAAAATCGGTTGAACTCTTTTGGTTTGTTTGCGCTGTCTAAGAGGCGTGGAGCCCCTAACTGGGTCGAACGGATCAAATCTATTCGAGGACGTGGGGCGGTCAACTAATAATATCACACCCGACCTGCTTCGAATGATAAATCTTTTTCTGCATCGTTGCATCCGTTTTACTTTCGGGTGAAAGAATTTATTGAACGCGCGTGCAGCGAAGAAGAAATTATTCGGAGAGAAAAATTCTATTGGATTGATGATGTAGCGTACACAACTCTATAATGCTGTGTTGTTGTAGGCGCCACGAATGGAAGAGGGTGCGCATAGGTTGTCCCTTCCCGGTACGATGGTGTCGAAGGACTCGGGTGACTCGCGATCCGTGCCTCTGTTACTATGAGAGCACGCTCACTTTTGGCATGGGAGTCTGGTGACCCTTGGCGTAAGCCCCCAACCGCCCTCGTGACCGCCCCGGGAACACTGACTCCTTGAAATCGGCCTCCAAGAGGCCCACGGTAGGTCTTGATGCTTCAAGCCCAACCGTGGATACCCTTGGCTGCCCCACCGGAAGCTCTGTAGGCCTGATGCACCTAAATGCATCCCTGAGGTCTAACGCGGCACTCCCGTTCCCTTCCTATAAAACACATGGCAGTGAGAACATGGAGTATGCGCCTTCACAGGTCTGCCAACCAAGCAACCCTCAACTGACAGGAAATCTAGGAACACTGTTGGGTCCAGATCACAATTTGCGACCAGGTTATTTGAGTCACAACAGTTTCTTAGGTTAAACTATGGTTATTGGCTTCGATGGTTCAATGGTTTATGATATCGAGGATGAAACCAATGAAACACAGAATGTATTTTTGGGTAGGAACCTTATTCCGCTGCGGGCTGGTGGAATACCTAAAAGTAATCAATCAATCATACAGCCTGGAAATAGAATAGGGGGGGAGTGGTTGAGGGGGCGAGGGAATGTGAAGGAGGGCGGAGAGAGCGGAGAAGCAGGTATGCTTGGGCCAGGGTCGGAAGGACGGACGGACGCATTTTCAAACCGCAAAACACATTCTGTGTTAAAACTGGTTGGAAGAGGTTATAAACCGATGAAACCCGCTTTGGAAATTGTTTCCTCTGAAAATAGGGGAAACACATTTGCACAACACTCATAAATGTCTTGCTCAATCTCCGTGCTCGAAATGTTCCCCCTCAGCAGAACTTTCTCCCCCTCCAATCACCTTCTATGAAAGCCAATACGAAGCCATCTTTACGACCGCACAGAGCTTGTAGAAATTGATTGATTTTCAATTTGCAAAAAAAAAAGAAAAAAAAAAACAAAAAAAAACAACACCACCTTTAAGATATTGATCATGGGAAAATTACTCGGTTGAGCAGAGTTGTTGGAAGTGGCCCAACAGTAATTACTCCCGGCAGTTACGACACCGGTCGTTGAATTTCGCATTGATTACGGGGAACGATGGGAGTCTAGGCTGCATAGAGGAACATCGATATTTATTATTTAGGTCGTCCGCACGCGCCAATTACGGTCAATTTCGAAAAAATTACCCTGCGACAGTGGCAGTTCTTTTTCAAACACGTTCGTAAATACGGGGTGGTATCAATTGTTGGGGGGGTGTATTTGAGGGGAAATGGTGACCTGGAAGTGGAAATCTAGGTCTTCCCTGGTTTATTGCAGAATCGTGGGACCCTGATATTGAGTTGGCCCAGTACCCTTGGCCTGTGGCATGACCTACAATCGCGACCTCCCTCTAAAGCCACCCCCATTTGGCTCCAGGATTTGTTGGTATCGCCTTTATTTGGCAAGATTTGGAATTATTGAGGGAAGTGGTGGCGTTTTAAAGGGTAGTTTGAGGAATTAAAGAGGCTTTTTTATTTTTTTATTATTTTTATTTTTTTCAAGTGGTCGGTGAAGCAAACAGCCAACCCTTCACCTTCCCGTGTTCGAAGGCCGCAGTTAGGACGACCGCCCCCGGGGCGTCTGCGCGGACCGTTCGACCTACTTTTGCTTTATTTTACTGGGTCACGCGGTGGGGGCCACGTGTACTCCACGTGTCCCAGATAGCTTTTGCCCTGCCAATTCCCACCTCCCCCACTCCAGAACCTTACGAGGGCACGCCACAGGCCTCTTGGTAAAATAGTTGGTTTTTTTTTTTTCGTGGAATAAATAGCCAGCCTGGTCGTTCCCTCACCTACAAACTTCAACGGATAATCCCTACTGCTCAGGAGCTGAGTTCTGCGGAACTGGAATATCAACGTTGACTTTCTGACCTAGTTTTGCCATTCGAGTACATCAACGCAGCTCATAATGAAATTAACATCTCAAGACGATTCCAAAATTTTGTAATACAAAATTATCTCATTATCAACACTCTTGGCGATAACATCGCAGCTCTTAACTACTGTGCAGGCTTTTTCAACAATTCACATGAAACATGACTCACCATATCAGTCAGCACTATTTGTTCAGAAAATTATCAATGTTTTATTTCTACCCGACGTATTTACCAACATTTAAAAACCGTGACGGCTTGAACTTTTCAGAATCGTTGAGCAATAAAATCGTAATGGGATATCCATGTTGTGTTCGCAAAGCGCATCGGCTTTATGAGGCAACCATTTTTTTTCGAATATGATGGCTTTTTTTTTATTCTTCTTTTAAGGCTCAGCAAAGCCGGGGGGACGAAGGTCATGTTGAGCAAACTGGCGGTCACGTGATCGAGTTCCCCACCTGAGGACTGTGGGTCACGTGAAGGCTGTACGGGAGGCCTTTTGTCGATATCGGTGGGCGGGAAATTGTTGTTTTTTTCGTAGCGGTCCAAATTACTCGGAAATGGGACAGAATGGCGGTGGGACATTTGAGGGGCATTAGGGATTTGTGACCTGTGCCGTGGTCATTAGCATAGGTTAGAATAACACGTCGACCGTTGAGTAGGTTGTAGTTCACTCGTACTCAACAATACGTGCATAACCCAATTCAAATGAGCTTATTATCAGTATCGAACTGGATCAGAATCCAATGAAACAATTGGCTATGCAGAAGAATGAGAACAGTTTTTGGAATGGTGCACCCCTTTCTCATTAGTATTACTAACGTTTGAGTGTGCTCATGTCTTATTCTTCAGTATGCAGGTCTTATCCAACCTCATGCAAGTATGGTGCAGTTTAGCTCTAGTATGACTCAGTCATCATTATGTTTGCATTCTCACCTATCAACTTGGGGTTGTTTGCATCCTCTAATATCTATTGGTTGCTGATCATGGTTATTGTCTTAGAGCAGTTATCAATCGATATTCTACGAGAGATGTTTGCAGTATAAACTATCAACTATCATATTTTCCAGTTCCAACTTTTTGCTGTTCATAGTCGCATTTGCAGTCTGGACTTGGTGCAGATCTTATTCTTCATCCTTCACTTTTTGATGTTTGCTTCCTCATGTATTGCCTAGGAGCTGTGCTTAGGTGGTGTAAGTATTCGCAGCAAGACTTAGTATCGACTTGTTGCTGTTTTCATTGTGAGCTTGGAGATGTTTCCAGTATCAATTATTTTGGTGTTGATAGGTTGAACTATAATAATCCGGAGTTCTTATTGCCAGAATGTACTTGGTGCAGTTTTCATTCTTAGTTGTATGCGAGGTGATGTTTGTATTCTCCACTATTGACTGGGTCTGTTCATATTCTTCAGGACCTAGTTGTTGCTCTTATATTATGCATTTCTTATTCCTCAATATGAATTTGGTTCTGATTCTTCATTGCATGGAGATGTTTGCGTTGACCTGACTGTCCATATTCTTCATATTAATTTGTTGCTGTTCATAGTCTGTAATTCTTATTTGTCACTATGGACTTGGTGCCGTTTTGACTCTTCATTGTATGCTTAGTGATGTTTGCATTCTGAACTATCGACTTGGTCCTGTTAAAATTCTTCAGAATCAATTTATTCTTTATTCAGTATGTCCATGGTTTCATGGCCAGTTTTCAATTGTCATTGTACGCTTTGTGATGTTTTCATTCTCAAGTATCGGGTCGGTGCTTTCCTATTCCTCAGGATAAACTTGTTGCTGTTCTCATTCGGAGGTTTTTAGTGTCAGTTTGGAATTGTTGTTTTCATTTGCGGTTGGTGCTTTTTATATTCTTCTGTTCACAATCTGCGGTTCTTGTTCGTCAGTGGGGACATCATTCAAAGCATGTTGAAGTTTATATTCTCCAGTAACGAGCCAGCCTACTATTCTTATGCATCAGTGTTATATTCGTGCTGTGAGTGATGGCTATATTCTTCAACATGTTATTTTTGTAATCGTTTTTCTTTAGAGTCGACCTGAACTTCAAGTTCTGAAGGAGTTTCACTCCCCAGTATCGGCCAAACGGGCATCTTCGACACGCATCCTTCACCTCATCCATTACTGTCCGCGTCGTCAGTTTCTGTGCTATCCATCCATCAGGCTTTCTCAATGCTGCGATTGTTTCCTGACGTCGTAAATCGTGAAACGAGATCGCCTTCGGTATCGTACGGATCAATTTGTTAAATTTGTCAACGTAGGCGGGCCCTGCCGTGTCAGCCCTGAAGAGGGGGGGATTTGTGACGTAACCGACGGATTGTGCAACAATGCCAACCGTCCAACTTGGGAGGAGTCCAGCTAAGTCCCCGGGGAGAGGATTTAAACCTAGTGACAGAGACACTGAAAGATCAAAGTTTCAAACGCCCACTGGGGGTGTCTTTTGTAACTTTGTACTCTGTTTTTTTTTCGTGACCCGATGAAGGCATTCGATTAGGAGTCTCAATCCTTTGGACGCCGTTTCCCAATCGCCCTTCTAAATATAGTCTTCCCCGATGTCGATTTGACTAACGAATATTTAACGGATCCATTAGACCTCTTAGCGGGGTTTTATTGCTGTTTTATCCGGATCGTGACTTCAAGGTTCCTGAGGCGACTTTCGGGCTGAGTTTCGTGACCACTTTCACTGTTCTTTGTTTTCCATTGTCAGGAGTCCTTATGGGTGCTTCGTCATCTTCGGTCGTTTCCATGCTGTTGGTAGTCAAGCAAGGGCTGAATCATTGAGAATCGTTGGGATTGTGAAATGTCTTTTTTAGAGTTTTGTCAGGTTTTGTCGTTCTTACTGCGGCGACCGCATCAGTGAAAACGGTTCGGAAATAAGTTCGTGAAAGTGCGAAGAGCCAATTTTGACATCTACGACGTGACATACGAACTGCCGGCTAAAACCGTAGATTGAGTCCTTGGCACCGCCGGGTGGAAAAATAAGGTCGTCATTGGACGCTAGCGCTCTCCCTCGGCCTCCTCTCGAACCTTCGACGGAGATACCTTGTTTGTTTGGTTGTACTCCCCGGCTCCGAGCCGGCATTTTCAAGGCCTTATCAATTTTTCGTCCGCCGAGTTTCGTTCGAGCCGAACGCGAAAATGACACTGCGTCATCGCACAATCCCATTCGCAACTGCGTCAAAAGAGTAGTTAACACTTGTTAAACCAGTCGAGAGGTTGGGGAAGATTATTCGGCACCATTTTCCACAGTCACAATCTGCAAAGTGATGTATCGTAATTCGCGGAAAATCGAAGACGACACCAAACGATTGACAACGCGTCTGACCATAAAAATCGACGATAGCGGCGAAAAACTGTTGTTTGATGACAATAACTCTTTGAAATTACACGATGAGGCACGACAGTAAAGGCGATTTTTCTGCAGTTTTGAACGTCTGTAAGGTTTTAAGAGTGTAATTAGAAAATTATCCCCAATAAGTGTTGTTGGAGGAGATATAGCAGGCTGTGCAGGATGCGTGGAGGCAACGAAGGCCAGGGCGGTGGCGTCGACGAGCAGATGTATAGATTCCTGGGTTTGGTGTGACGATCTGACTGCTGATACTCAGAGGGGACCTCAAGTTTCGGGTAGCGTTGGGTGCTGAGAGTCCGCGGCGACCTGCTGAAGCTCAACAGCCGATCTCATACGCTGCACGAGGTGATCAATGCACTGAGCTCTGCTCACTCTGCAACATGGTGCCGAAGGGCCTGGAGCACTTTGACGCGGTTTGCCCTGTTTTGGGGGAGGCCTGTTCAGGGTCTTGAATGGGAAAAACTGGCTGCCTCTCGCCCGATTCTGCCAGGCTGACTGGAAATACAGGATGGAGCTGGTCGAACAATTGAATTGGGGCAGAGTGCCAGTTGTCGTCATTGCCATATTCCTTGCTAGGTTTAATAAATTGCATAATAGATAAAACTTATTATTTACATTTAATGTAAACTCTGGCAGACGGGCGTAGCCCATTGTCAAACTTGTGTTTGAGTTTTTTTTCCGGAATATTTTGTTCAAAATTTAAACATAATATTCGTTAAACATAAACATTAAATAAATTCGTTTTTCTTCTTGTCTTCATCTTCTTCTTCAATGTATCACAAACTCCTCACGGACAAGATTGAGCCACCCGAGACACCATCGGGCGACAACATCCACTCGCGTGACCGCCCGTTCACACAACGCACAACGTTTTCCACGCGAAACACCTCAGCAAAATGCCAAACGGGCCGTAAAAACTTTATTTGCCCTTTTTTTTCAGAAACGGGGAAACAATACGGAAATTGTGGCGGTTGGTGAAAATCTCAGTTTCAGTCGGGCGATCGGTTTAATAATCTTGATTGTTAGAAATCTGTTCCGCGCACTGTTTCATTTTTATTTTTCACTTTCTCTAGTTTGGAAATTTACGGCGGGTTCCCGGCTGGGCTTTACGAGCGGAAAAGACCTGTTGGGAGTCGCGAACTCGGCAAAAGAAAATGGCGAGAAATCGTCAGAATTGTGAGGATTTTGGTCAAGTAGTGAGCGAGCGATTTTTAGTGCGTTAAACCAACGGGTTATGTGCCGTTTTTATTATTTTTCATTTCCTGGGTCTCCATAGATGGTTGCATTGATAGCGATTGCAAGGGGGCTCGTACCATTGACGCCTTCTATAGAAGGAAGGTCCAAAGCGGGGAGAAAATTCTCCAATGTTTGTTGAACGTGCGCCACATAACCCCTTTCAAACACTTGCTGACTCAATAGTTGGTCACCGTGGAATTTCAAGGAGTTGAGACGCTAAATATGAACTGAAAGGTTGTGACGGGATGAGATAACACTGGAGACAACAGTCGAAGCTTTAGAAGTAACCTCGATTTTGCCAGGGAGTCGAGTGAAGTGTCGTTTTCGGAGCGATCCAAGCCAAAGTAAATTTAATTGCAAGTGAAAACATCCCAACTCCGCCAGCGATACGTTATCGGGTCAATGTGGTGGCAACCATCTCCGCCAGCTCAGTTCCGGTGCCCCTGACGTCACCTCTCGAACTGGGGTTAGCAAGAGAATACAAGAAGAAGGAGAGCGAAATAGGTGACTAGCTTCACTGGAACTGTAGCATAGAAATCCCAAAATCCAGAAAATCTGGAGATCCTGGAAATCCAGCAATAGATCCAGAGATCCTGAAATCCACAGATACAGAGATCTAGAGTTCCAGAAGTCCAGAAATGCACAAAAGCCAGGAAAGATTAAAAGATCCGCAAAATCCTGGAATCCAGAGATCTAAGAAGGCCGGAAAAATAGCTCCAGAAAGTCCCGAAATCCAGAGATCCACAAATCCCGTGGCACAAACACGTGAGAAGCTCCTTTCACTGGCGGAGTTTAACCCATTCCTTCTATTGGCGCACGTAGAATTGGGTGAACTTCTGGCGGAGTTGGACGGACCTCCAACAGGATCATCGAGGGGGCTGCTGAGGGAGGACCAATGGAGGTGCACTGAGAAAAAAAAAAATCCCGTAAATTGGTTGTAGGAGTGTTATTAGTGGTTGTAGAAGTGTGATTAGTAGGAGAAAAATCTACTTCCAAATGCAAGAAAGTACGACTAATCGCATATACTGCGACTAATTGAAACATTCCTACGACCATTTTGGTGATTTTCCCCTACAATTACCTACCAGTCACAAAATGAATTCCTGTAACCAATCACATGCGGCCAAATCTACGACTAATCACATAAATTTCTCCTACTGGTGTTAGGATTCACCTACCAATCACTTACTTTCTACACCCAATCACTTACACAACTCATGAATTCTCCGCCCAATATTATTGTCCTACAACCAATCACATCTTAGAATGCTGAGGTGGCAGAAGAAAAAACCGACCACTCGCAAAACTCTACTACCATTCACTTGAAGGCTCATGTTGGTATGAGATTAATTCACTGACCATTTCCAAAACCTACAACTGGTCACATCGAAAAGCGATTAGTCAGTGAATGTTTCTACAACCTTTCCCAACCTCTACTACCATTCACATGTTGGTATGACATTAATTCTTTGGCTATTTCTTTGTTATCGAAAAATGAGCAGAAGAGGTCTGAGGCCACATGGGAGAGGTCGGGGGTTGGCTGGCTACAGGGGGTGATCCCATCTTCTTTTATTTTCTCAGAGAACTCTAAACGAACTGTTCGAGCCGCACGGAGCTGAACGGGACGGAATTGGTACATAGCTGATTTGAAGGCAGGACGGAATCTGTCTATGACCTACTGGTGGGATCAGCAGAGGATCCTGGAGGCGAGACCATAGAAGGTCCTGGTTGTGATTTCAGACGAGCGGCTCACCAAGCCCTACGCTCCGGTCTGGGGTTTCCCCTTTCTAGCCTAAATTTAGTGATCGGACACAATAGAGATGCAGATCACAGAGATGAGAACACTAACGCGAGGTTGGGCGCCTATGGCTGCTGAGCAAGACGTGCTGGGAAGAAGTGGCCCCCTGTTGGCGTGAGCGAGGCAGGTCTTTCGTGATCCCTTTGCTGATGTCCGTTACAAAGTGTCGGTCGAGTGGGCGGATTTCAAAATTTGGTGCACTTTCCCTCGTTGACAAAATCTAAAGAATTCTATAAAATTCTCACGTAGCTTGCAGTTAAACTGTAAAAAAAGGGTTCAAATAGGGTTACCTACTTGTGTGGTGGGAGCCTTGTACGGATTTCAGGTCACGTCCAGAGCTTTCGGGGTTCGAAATTGGAACGTGGCCTATTTACTGTCCCAGTTTTCCACCCCTAAGTTAGTTCCCTACCCGCCGGCCACTTCACAAAGCTGGATCCCCGGGGAAAATGGAGGTCGAAGCAAATATCAGTGCCACCCCCGTTCGGGATCGAGGTCACCCCCGTGGCAGCGGGACTTACACGTGACGCGAGGGAGTTTGACCCAGTTTCCCGACCAGAGGGCGGGGGAAAATCGGAGGGGAAGGTTTTCCACGGGAAAGCTCCCCCCTCCACTTCCTCCGACTACCCCTGAAAAGCCGGCGATGGCGGGCGGGGAACGGCGGATCCGGAGGCGGTCTGACCCAATTTCTCGCCCTATCCCGTACGAGGAAGTGCCGACCGGGCGCTTGACCTAAATTCTGTTCCTAGGTGTTTTTTTTTCGTGTTGTCCCCCTTTTGAACACTTGACCCGAAAGGTTTGTTAGCACTACATCATCCTCTGCTGTAGACGTTTTCAAGTCACAAACCGCCTTCAGAGTCAATTAGATAAACGACGACCTACTTCTTCTAACAGCAACTACACACAACTTTCAATCACCTTGAAACACCCAACTTTGACTTTTCCACGATCGCATTAAATAATCCAAAAACAAACAGGTTGACAGTATTCGGAATTGTCGGCGAGATAAAAGTAGATTTAAAAGAAAGCTTCCGAAGATACATAAATTAATTCATGTGTTTGGTAAACAGACAAAAACAAGCGAAATTCGGGCAAAATTTCGAGCAAAATTTGATTATTCATCAGATGCGGACAAATTGATTTAATAGCAAAATTGTTTATGGTTCAGCCCATTCAAAATTTTGGGATATTAATATCCCAAAATTTTGAATGGGCTGAACCATAATGGGCTGAACCGAAATTTCGAATTAACCGAACAAAAACAGGACGACAGGTTTTTAGTACAAATTAGAAGCGCTGAAAATGTTACAAAAGGGTTTATTATTCTTTGATATAGGTGCAAAAGTTAATTCCGTGTCTTCAGGGAAAAAAGCAACAATCTCCGTACGACCTCGAAATTACGGATTTTGCGTCCAAAAATACTTCGAAAACTTTACAAAATTTTAACCTCCTTGGATCCTTCAAAAATCTCATTTGTAGCCCCACAAAAGCCCCATAGATCTCCACGATGAAATCGGATCGTTTTGGGGCCCCCAAAATTGGATTCCACGTCGAAAAATACTTTGAAAACAACACCTAACTCGACCACATAGCGGAAAACCTTCAAAAACCCCTCTTGTAGCCTCTTTTTAGCCTCACAGAGCCCCAAGGGGTTGGGCGATGGGGCTCAAACCATGCGGGCGCGACTACATGGTGATTCGAGTATGTAGCCAAAATTTCCGGTTTAAAAAAAAAAAAAAAAGGCCGGAAATTGGAAAATTTTCAAGTTTTGAAGAACTGGGGAAGTCTTATGCATTTTCCATAAAATAAGGAAATTGTAACGCAACACCTTTAAAAAAAAAAAGCCGATTCTAAGATAATTCAACCAGTCGTACCCAACGCGCGGATGTTCGATATTCATCAATATGACGAGTTATCGATACTTTATATTTTATACATGTACGTGGCAAGGTTGGAATTCCTTCTAAATAGGGTTTAATTCTTCCCGAAGCTGTTATTGAACCCAAAGTCAATTTCCCTTCCTCCGAAGTCAATTTTAAACCCAAAAACTGGGATTTTCAGACGAAGAATCGATTTATGGACCCCCCCCCCCCCCCCCCCTCATCGATAGGTGGAGGTTTTGAATGTTTTACGAACAGAACCGAGTGGATCGTCGTCATTTAGTGTCCCTTTGGTGGTCATTTTGCGCGTAAAATTGATGCACGGCACGCAGACCGGCCACTTCAACGATGATCGATTATAAACGATAAACTCAGTAGTCGAGGAGGTTCTCTGGTGAATTCCATTAGATCAGCCATGTGGAATGGAATTGGAATTCACCAGAGAACCTCCTCGTGTACGATACCAAGTAGCCAGGAAAACCCGTACAAAAACCTTCAGTTAAATTCACTAGTGTTTTATTCCTGCAGCATAACGTTCGACACTATCGTGCATCATAGACGTGGTAGTGCAGCTATGGCAGTTCGTTCACATTAATTTTTTTTCCCCCCGAGGAAATTGCATGTCTCGTGGAGTTGTCTCGTGCGTTTGTCGTGTTTTCGTGAATTTTTTATCACACTTGTGTCTCGCGTTGGAGTTATTATGCAAAAGGTCAGGCTGCATGCGACGAATAGTTAAATTATAGCCGCGAAGCGGGGGGGTTCGGCGTTGCGAAATTCGTTAAATATAAAATCGTGCCGAAAGAGCGTTTAGAAATACGACACTGCAGGCGGTCTTCTCCCTCCCAAAGCCGACGCCGGCGATTCCGTCAAGGTCGCACGTGCAGTCACGTTAGCGTTCAGTATTTTAGACTGCTTGGCGACCCTGCCGGCCGGCTCGTGGTCGGAAAAACGTTTGGTCCGGTGCCACGGGGGGGATTTTGGATCCGAGGGGGAAGTTTCCTCGTGATTTACAACCCTGCAAGTTATATTTTCTCGTTTGCATAATGAAAAACGATAACGTCAACCAGTCTCTGTGCCAAGGCACGCTGCATCTTTGAAATTACTCATTAGTTATTTCTTTTGTAAAAAGTCTATTCCGAGAAATGCTCAGCCATCTCAATGTAACTCCTGATAATACAAACTAATGACCCGTCGACAAGATCCCGAGGAATTTTAAGGGCGTTTAAGATTGTCGCTGGTCGTGAGCTCCAACAAAAGACATTTCATGATACATTCAAAGCAAGTGGAGCAACACCAGCGGAGGCGGGAGATGTTGCAACCAACGTAACAGAAATGTGTGCAGAAAGATAAGAACACGTGCCAATTTGTTCCCCTCTGCACAAAAAAGGGGATTAAAAAAACACTCTCCTACTCATAGATTTTATAGATCCTCAAACAGCTTTCTTCGGTCTTCAACCGAAAAAATCATCTACTTCCGCTAGAAAACATGATTCTGTGAGGTACTGATGATGCTTTAGCAAATGAAACTAATCAACGATTTAATGTGTTTCAAGCATTCTCATGAAAATGGACTATTTCGATGAATTTTGAATTTTTATTTGAAGATGCCTTTCCACTATCTACCTTGACCACTGCAATGTCGATAAGCAGTGAGAGAATTGAGATCAAGTCCGCAGGATAGGCCTCCACTGCCGACAATTCGGTTGTGGAAGCTGACTCAGCGGATTTAGGTAAGAATGGCTCAATGGGTCAGGCCGTCTTTGGCGACAATTCGCTTGAGGCAGCTGCAACAGCGGATCTCGTCTCGACTCCCAGGTCTGCTGGACAGGCCTCCACTGCCGATAATCTGGTTGTGGAAGCTGCAACAGCGGATCTCGCCTCGACTCCCGGGTCTGCTGGACAGGCCTCCACTGCCGACAATCCGGTTGTGGAAGCTGACACAGCGGATTTGGGTAAGACTGGCTCAATAGGTCAGGCCGTCTTTGGCGACAATTCGTTTGAGGCAGCTGCAACAGCGGATTTCGTCTCGACTCCCGGGTCTGCTGGACAGGCCTCCACTGCCGATAATCTGGTTGTGGAAGCTGCAACAGCGGATCTCGCCTCGACTCCCAGGTCTGCTGGACAGGCCTCCACTGCCGATAATCTGGTTGTGGAAGCTGCAACAGCGGATCTCGCCTCGACTCCCGGGTCTGCTGGACAGGCCTCCACTGCCGACAATCCGGTTGTGGAAGCTGATACAGCGGATTTGGGTAAGACTGGCTCAATAGGTCAGGCCGTCTTTGGCGACAATTCGTTTGAGGCAGCTGCAACAGCGGATTTCGTCTCGACTCCCGGGTCTGCTGGACAGGCCTCCCCACTGCAGACAACTCGCTTGAGGTCGCTGCAACTATTGATCTCAGTTCGGCTGCGAACCCAGGACGAACTGATACCGGCCATGAAATATCGTGTTGGATATCAGCATCTCCTCGGTTTCCTTCCGTGGACCACGCACCGTCACAGAACCCTGACTGACATTTCACGTACGCCTTACGAGTGCGGGTATTCGATTGTGGCTACATCTTCTACTAGGTCTGTAGACTACGACAATTCATACGATGCTCTACAAATGTCAAACCAGATTGTCAAACTGGTTCTATAGCTTTGCAAACCGGTTCTATTATAGCTCTTCTATAATAGCTCTTCAAACTGGCTTTATAGCACGGAAATCTGGTTCCATATATGAAGAGCTACAGCTCTTCAAACCGGTTTTAAAGCTCACCACCCAATCTATAGCTCCTCGAAAAGAGCCAATAGAACTTAAACAAGTTTTTAACCTGCTCAAACTGGTGCTACAGTTCGTCAAACTGGTTTTGTAGCTCTTAAATTTTTTTACAGCCCTTAAAACTGGTATTTCAGCGCTTCACACTAGTGTCGTAGCTTCAGAGCTGCTACCATCCATCCTCCTAGAGAATTTAGGTTAACACAAGATTTCTCACAAACGAGATTTCTGAATCCACTCCCGCCATTGTTATTTTCTGTCAGCTTCAACTATTGGAGCGTGTTTTAAGCGTTCAACTAAACTTGACACGTAGACGTATTTAAAGGTCAGAAGAAAAAGACCTTGTAACGGATATCTTCTCAATGGATCTTCTGAATCCTTAGATGGAGCGACTGCCACCCAAAAAGCCTCTTTGTTGTGCGTGTGAGTTCACTCCTGGGTATAACAATGGAGCTCGGTGGGTAACTTGAAACTTGGCGATTCGACGTCGGCCACGCCTTTTCAACCCTAATCAGACACCTACACGGTGATATCGTGTGCGAGCGTATTCTGGATTATATTTCGTTTTTTTACATCGCTATACCTCCTACCTTCGCGACCTTGACAGAAACCCACATCTGGTGATCATGAATTATTCCTAGACGCGCAGATCATAGACGAAAGATACACCTCCGGGAGGGAAATTTCAACGTAGTTAAAAGACGGAGTTGGAGAAACCTCAAATAAATATTGTAACAAATTGCATAACGTTTTTTAGAGTGTCACGTCAGGATCATTTGAAGTGGCCCACTCGAGGAGGTTCGAGCAAATAAATCCCCGGGGTTTCATAACGGCCCGAGGTACGTGCAGACAAGGTGCAATCTGCTGGTGCGACCTCGAGAGTGCATCTTTAACTCGATGATGAGGCGGAAAATGTTATGCACGACCTCTGCAGACCGGCGGGGGATGAAGGATGCGATCGTCCGGTAACTGGGTTAATGGAGTCGAGATGAGAAGCTCATTTTGGGGAACGACGAGGTGATATTTAGACACGCTGTTGATACACTGGGCCGATTGGCCTTTAAGTGCATCTTCTTAGTTGGTAGCTTGAGACTGCTACGTGGCTAACGAGCTATGCATTTGGATTATGACTGTATGATTTCTTCCCAAATAGTATATCTTAAAAAAAAAAAAAAAAAAAAAAAAAAACGCAAATTATACGCAAGGGTTTATTATTTTTGATATATTTTACTTGTGCAAAAATTTTAATTTTTTTCAAAAATGTTTTTTCAAAATTTTTTCGTTTTTTACTCGAAAAATATTTAATTCCTGGGATCCTTCGAAAATCCCATTTTTAGCCCCATGAAAGCCCTATAGATCACCACATTGAAATCGGATCGTTCCGGGAACCCCAAAAAATGGATTCTACGTCCAAAAATACTTCAAAAACGACACCTAACTCGATCCCATAGCCAAAAGCCTTCACAAAACTCCTTCCACAGCCCCATTTTTGCCCCATAGCGCCCCACGGGTTTGGGCGATCGGGCTAAAAACCCCGCAAGCACAACTAGATGGTAAACCGAGTATTTTGTCAAAATTTCCGATTCTTAAAAAAATGCCTACTGCCAAAAACGGCCCGGACGGACATTTCGGTTTTGGAATCTGGACCTCTTGAAACGGATAATGTCAAATTTTGAGGCCGATCGGAGCCGTCGACCCCCGTCGCGAAAAATAGGTGTATTATTCCGAGAAAAGAAGTGAAAAGTACCTACTTGCGGCATCTTCTATGGCGTAAATATCATGCACGTAATGGCAAAATGCATCCATGCGGTTGTCCGGCTTCCCAGACATCTAATCTTCCAACGAAGAGTCTAAAACTCCGAATTTCTTTAGCAAAACTATTCATTATCAAAAAGCGAGTAGAAGGGGTCTGAGGCCAGTTGGAACAGGGGGGTTAACCAATTGGCTGGCGTTAGCCACCATGGAGTGTCCTTCTAGTTGAATAACTGGAATCGGGGTCCGTTTCAGACGCATCCTAACGCGTTTTTTTAAATTTATTTTTTTATTTTTTCAGTTAGGGGCGACGTTTTTGACTTACTGGCATAGGATGAGCCACCGCGACGGAAATTGCCAATTTTCCACAGTTCATTTCAGCCGTTCCTCTGGGCCGAATTCCAACTGTTGGGTACTCATTCGACGCAGAATTTAACGATCTATAACTTTTATATGAGTGAAGTTTTTGCACGACGAATAATTTTCAAATTATAGGCGAGAAACGTAAACAGCGCGCAAGCAAAATCGAACTAAACAACACTGCTGCTATCGGAGTTTTTTTTTTCTCCAATTTTCCTTTGTTGTTTTCTTTGAATATTATATTCTTTAATTTTGGGCCATGTTGGTTTATTATTCTCAGGATTTTTTAATGTTTCGGGCTTACAAGTCGATAAATGTGTCGTTTGACCGAATAATCCGTGAGCTGCTGACTGTCCAGGGAGCGGTGCACATACAGGAGACTGATTTCACACAGTCAAGGCTGGCGTCTCACCAGTAAAAGCCAACGAGTCCTGAACTGGATCCAGAGTTTCAGGGCGTGCAGGGAAAGGTCAGCGTAGGCGGTTTGCTGGCAGAGACCAGTTTTGATGCCTCCTGATTAGCGCGAAGTTCTACACGTTCGTATTCTGCCTTCAAAACCTGTCTAGATCCAGTCAGCAAATGCTCAGTAACAAACCCATCTATCACTGTGGATTTTGGCTCGTTCGGATTGACTTTGTTTTTTCTTAGGGAGTTGAAATATTACCAACACCGTCTTTACCACAGTGAATGACAGGAATGTTGTGCTTTTTTCGCTGATAGTCGCGGTGGGGAGGGGAGGTTGAACTAACCTAAATCCGAGGCTTCAAGCAAGTGGGACATTCTAAATCCGTTCAGTGATTCAGACGAGCGGGGGAGACTCGCGGGCTCCAACTGAATAAGGTAACACCTTACAGTGAACACCCCCACGAAAAAACACCTAAAAATACCAAACACTGGAAATCTCCAAATCGAAAAAACAAACTCAGATTTGCCGATCACGGGCTGGCAACCCGATGACCTTGTAACGCGGGAACGGCTTCAAGGCGACTCGTCTCAAATATCGCCGGTATCTATTCTGCCCGTAAAAAAAAGGGAACATGAAACGACCATAATTGAGGAAGTCGCTGAAGGAAATCGGTTGAGCCGGGCCTTCATCATTAACAAAGATTTTTTGTTAAACCATCACATCACTGCGCCTTTATTGAACGTTTTTTTATGAACGATCGTACAACTTCTTTACTACGAAATAAATTGCAGAAACATTTAAAGCCAATTACACGGGGGTTTAAAATGCGAAAACAAGAGAGATTTTACGGTGGTAATATAACTCACTGTGGAAAGTTTCCATTCGAGAAGCACTAAAATGAGCTCTATGCCTTTATAAATTTTCAAATTATCCACTGCACACGATAGAACCCACACTGAAAGGGATATAAATAGCCACGCCGTTCAAATGGTCACCGTTATTTGATCAATTTTGTAAACACGTTGACTGTCGTGAAAACAATTTTTGTTCGACGAAGCGCCGAAGGCTGAAAGAGGACGCGTCTTTTCCATAAACTTTCACTGAAAAAGGTCATCGTTTTTTTTTTGTTTTTTTTTTCAATACGAGGGTTCGGTAAATGTCCCATGGGATTTGCAAATGAGGCCGACGATTGTATAAATCCGTTACGCAACGTTCGCCGAAGAAAATCTTGGCCCACACGGACATTTCGTGGCGTGAAGGAGCCAACCGACAAAATTTGTAAACGGATGAGATTTTTAGCGAATTAGCCAAGTCGAAGAACCCTGCAATACACTCCTGGGTTATTTAATTTTATAAAAAGTCATGGAATGCTCAAAATTAACACGAAAACGACACATTTATCGTCTTATAAGACCGAAACATAAAAAACTCCTGAGAATAATAAACCAACATGGCCCAAAATTAAAGGGCAAAAAATTCATTTTTCAAAAGTTCCTATTACAAAGCCGCAGCCTGAGGAGGAGGACGAGGAGAATCATTTTCATTACAGTGCGCTTCTAGCGGTTCGAAAAATCTTAAATTTTGACCAGCTCAGAACTGAAATCTCCAAAGCAGTAGTGAGCACCATAGATGACAAGGAACCATTTTGCAGTTGAAACCGATGCCTCTGATTTCGCAATTTCAGCAGTTTTATCTCAATGTGGGCTGATCAGCTAATAGTACTTCGCTTCCGACTTGGCTTTCACCATCGAAAAAAAACGCTAATGAAAAACCACGTACGGACAAGCAAATACGATCCTCTGGTCGAGGAAGACGACATCCTTGATGTTAACCCACAGTGATAGAACGGGAGACGACGGTGTCGTTGAAACACCTGGCACCTCCTGGGACGATGATTGAGCCAGAATCATTGGAAGGTGAGACAACTGAGCAACACGACATCGAAGTTACATCGCAACCTCGTGAAAATTCACCGCGTCGTTGGACCATGAACTGAAGTTTTAAAAGGCAGGAAGAATGTTATGATCATCCAGTTTTATTATAACCGTTCCAGTTGTTAGACACTGGCCTGTGTCTTCAATCCAAATTTCTTCATGTTACAATTCGCGTTTATTGTGACTGATAAAGCCTAATTTGCAAAGGTTTTTACAACATGGTCTTAAAAAGATTCTGCTCGACGAGCATAGAACGAGAAAAGTCTGAAACCACCGAAAAGTCGCTCCAAAAGCGGCCCAAAAAGGGCTGGAGCAGTTGTTGAGTTGGGATGGCAGTGGGACGAGGGGTGTCCGAAAGCGACGCGACTGCCTTCCCCCCCCCCCCCCCCCCCCGGGCAGCTCAAGATTTAGTTCTTCACAGCGCCCCACCAGGCCGCAACGACCGCCTTGCCAGGGCGGAACGACGGCGGTTGGCTGGCGGAGCCAGTCTGGGGTGCCCCCAAGTTAGGCTACACTTGAGCACTCTCGGAGTGCAACGGAAAAACGGAAAAGAAGGGCGCATATAAATATTGAGAGGACAAGGATGTCTAATGTATCTGTAAAGCAATTGAACCGCCTGAAGGTGCGACGATGGAGAGCTAATAAACGGGTCGAGCAATAAAAGCCTGCATTCAAACATCCCCCAGAGTCCACAGCTGAGGCTACATGCTACAAATGAATAAGCATAATACCTCAAAAGCGTCAAAAACCACGCCTGCCTATCAGCCAAGCACTTGGACATTTCGCTCCAAACCCATTAAGTTTTTAGCTGATTCACACAAAGACGTTTGGAAACCCGTCTTTGACTTTAGCAGCTTTGTCACCCTTTACCCAGCTTCACTCGATTATCCCTCTCAAGGGAGTTGTTTCAGGACCGTAACAGTCCTAAATCGTGTCCTTTTGAGCTCCTCCCAACGTCCCTTCTATTGTGCCGTCGAGCGATAAAGCAACAGGAAAAACATTGCAGGCCTAATTCGACAATAGTAAATATTTGTAGGGCAAATTCCACTTTTTTTTCATTCATCCCAGTTTTTAATCAGTTATCATTTTCGTCCGCCGTTTTTGCGCCTCAGAAACTCGTTGCGTAACCGGCGTATTCCTGGCGACTCTCAATAACAACAAAGAGCTCAGAAATGTTTGTTTGGAGCGTTGCAAAAATATTTAAGGTTATATTTTCTTTCTCGGTCGTGTGCAAATTTATCTAATCTCCACCCGCGGACGTGGGGGTCGAGTGATGCGATAACTCGGTGTTTGCCGGGTAGATGAGGGCCATCCGGGAGAGGAGAGATGGTTGGGGAGAAGTGGAGAAGGGAGAAGACGCGCAGAAAGCCGGCCGGCATCTCGTGGACGCCGTTATGGCGGCCACAATGACGTCACTCGGGTTCCATCGCACCTCCCGAGATTGGGAATGCCCAGAATCGAGGACGGATTTATAAATAAATTATTGTCCGATCGGAACAGACAATTCTACAACATCCAAATGCTCTGTGGTTCTTTCCAAAATGTTGGGGATAAACGTCCAAAGTCGCGTCGTGTAACCGTCGGGTTTCCCCATCAGGCAATCGCCTCGAGCACTTTCTCGTTATTGATTCACGAAATTGATTCACTCATTAGACCCAACGGCGATATAATGACCTCTTCTCGAAGAGCAAACGGAATTGCGGACTTCAATGTGGAAAAAGGGGGGCCTAGAAATTACAGAGAAGCCGATTGAACCCGAGTGTTCTGACCCCGCTATGGCCTCGTAATAAGCAGGAATCGGCCGTTGCCAGGAAAGCACGAAACTCTAATATTCCAAGATGGAAAGTCAACTCCCACAACAGTAAATCTTATCGAACGGAGAGAACTTCGAGGATTTAATTCCAGATTGGGAAAAATCTAATTAAGCCTTGAGTTCGAGGCGAGATTGCAGGTTAGGCGTTGATGTTTTTGAAAATATGGGCCTCCGCCAGCCTGACGAAGAAAGCAGCATTGAAGCAGAATTCGAAAACGTGGCAACCGAGGGGTGTCGTTTTTGAAGTATTTTTGAAAGTGAAAGCGAACGTTTTTTTGGTTTCTTATCTGTCCGCTCCAAGGGGCTTTAAACCTTTGGCGACTGAGGCTTGGTGGGAACTGAATATTGCGTGGTCCCGCCTTGCCATAATAGGGCAATATTATAATAATGTTATTTGTAAATAGTCCCAAAATATTGACTCGCGTAATATCTCATCTCTGGTCCAGGGAGACCACTTCTGCTGGCTCGATAATTATCGAATAATTCGATAATTATAATTATTATAATCGAATAGACGAATTATAATTATTATAATTAGTCTATGGCCCAGGCAGGGCACTTCTTTTTGTTTGATATCTCGTCTCTGGTCCAAGCAGGGCACTTCTTTTCGCTTGATATCTCGTCTCTGGCCCATGTAGGGCACTTCTTTTTGTTTGATATCTCGTCTCTGGTCCTAGCAGGGCACTTCTTTTTGCTTGATATCTCGTCTCTGGCCCATGTAGGGCACTTCTTTTTGCTTGATATCTCGTTTCTGGCCCTAGCAGGGCACTTCTTTTTGCTTGATATCTCATCTCTGGCCCTAGCAGGGCACTTCTTTTTGCTTGATATCTCGTTTCTGGCCCTATCAGGGCACTTCTTTTTGCTTGATATCTCGTCTCTGGCCCAGGGAGGCTACTTTTCCTCACTTGGTATCTTGTCTCTGATCCAAAGGGGCCATCTCTTCTCTCGAGATCGCGTCGCTGGTCGTTAAAGGGTTAAGGGGTTTCATGTGGGGTTTGTGAAGGGTTTGTTATAGGATATTATGGGCTTGAGCAATCCTGAGACTGGAAGCTGGCCATTGATCCAGAGGGCCCAGCAAAGCATGTGCTTTGGAGCTGCCCAGCATTTAGGAGCAAGAGTGTCATCATGGACACACTCATAGGTTTTTTTCAAGACACTATGAGAGAAGACTGGAGCATGCTTCAAGCCCGTCCAAATACAGGGCGTTTCCTGCCTTTGCAGCAGCCACCTTGAAGACCCCAGCAGGCAGCAATCGGTAGTTGGAGACGACAGCTGGTTGATAGGCCCTGGAGCTCCTGCCTGGTGGAGCCAGGCAGTAGCCAAGTCCGGAGAGACCCTGCTGAAAGCTCTACGTCTTTAAAGGAGTCGCCACTATCAACAAACCCACCAGGCACATACAACGAAAACACAAGTTAATTCCACTACTTACCGCTTTCTTCTTCTTGGGCAGTTCGTCAAAATCGTCGTCAAGGCCGATCCCTTCGTCCGAAGCCGACAGCCAGGAAGGTCCTGACTCGCTCAGAGGCGGCGACGGGGTTCCGGAACGCCACGAACAGGCGTCACTCAAGGATGCTGCGGGCGAGAGCTGCTCAACCCAACCTGAAAACAACCGTTAACTATGAGCTCAACAATAATTACGCATAGTTGTACAAAAAGGTGTAAAACCCCAGTAGTCGAGAAGTGAATTCTTGATAACTCGGCATTATTCCGTTTCGTGATATGAACAGCGTTTAAACTTCCTGCACTGACGGCTAATCATCTCTGGGAAGAAGTTTGCGATCTGAAGCAGGTTTGAGAGCCCGAGGGGGTTTCATTAATGCGGAGAAACCGCCGCCGGGAAAACACCAGAGGATATTGAACCCCCGGACTAAATTACCTACTACTGTGCTCTGCTGCTCAATGTCATGTCCACATTCAATAGCATGTACAATTAGGAGGTCACCGGCCTCATCCCGGCAAATTGGTGCGATATCAACACCCGGCCGGAGTTCGAGGTCGGGCTTATTTTCTCGTTGGTCGTTTTCCGAGAACCGACGCCGACAAACCAATTTCGTGTCGTAGGTCAGTGACTGAGGACTGTGGAGCGTTGTTCTGCTCAAGTTGAATTGATCTGCGGACGTCCAAAGTGGTTGGAGTTGAGTAACTTGAGCTGGGGTTTGAGAGGAAAAACCTCGACTTCATAATCGGGGCCAGCCCTAACAACGACCGCAATTACCTTAAAAATTCAAATCTTCTTCCTGAACTGATAACGTCGTACAAATAACGACACCTAATTAGCTCGCGTTTACCTAGTTAGAGAGCGCTGAGATAGCTTTATATTCTTGGCCGTTAAAAAACCGGTTTGGATCACGTACGCTCAAAACCACACACTGCCACCGGTTCAATTCAACCGTCGTGATTAGCTCCCTCTCATTCTGTGATTAATCAGCGATAACACCGCAATCTCTCGCTCGTTTTCAAATTGGACGTCATTTGTAACACTTAGGAGTACCGAAACTTAAAAAAAAAAAAAAAAAAAAAAAACCACTCTTCATCAAAACGATTTATTATAACAGCCATCACCCCCCGTATTCCGCGACTTAATCTAACACCATCTCCAACAAATCGTAAACTGTCTGGCAGCCAACTCACGAATTCCGATATCGATCAGCCCAAAACCCGCTTCCTTTTCCCGCGGCTTCGCCCGAGTTTCCATAAATTAATAAAATTATGTTGTCGGAGGTAAAGAGACGCAGGCCCGGAAGTGTGCCGGAAAAAAAAAAAAAAAAAAAAAAAAAGGCGAAACCTCCCCCGATGGCTATCTGGGCGTTGCTGAGGTTCGGGGGGTTCCGGTGTCCTGCCCTCTGTTATTACCAGGATAGGCCCAGTGTGCGTCCGTTGGGTCGGAGTGTGTGTCACAAAACAATACAAACTTGTCATTATCAACTGTTACAAAGGCGAACGGGCTTTGTCTCGGCTAACGTTCCCAGGCAATCATTTTTTTTCCCGTCGTTTGCGAAGAGGGTTCATCCCCTTCGATCCACCTGTTTAATCCTGAATCCCCCCCCCCCCCCACCAAAAAAAAAACTAGGGTAGAATCAGAAAGGCAGCGAGTGGTGAGCCAAATCACCAAAGTAGTGAATGAAGAGACCAATGAATAGAGCAGGGGACGAGGAACCAAATCGACATAGCAATGAATGAGAGCAAGACAACACACAGCAATGAGAAGGGCTAAGTAGTGAATGAGAGACCACTGCGTCAAACGAGCACTGCAGTAGATGAGGAGTCAAATCAACACAGCAATGAACAAGAAGTGAGACCTGCACAGCAGTGAAGAGGAGCAAAATAAGTAAAGCAGTGAATGAGGAGACCAAAGAGCACAGCACTGGTTGAGACGCCAAATCTACACAGCAGTAAATAAGGAGCTAAAATACTAGAGTAGTGAATGAAGAGCCAAATAAGAAAAATTGTGAATGAAAAGACTAACGAGCACAGCAGTGGATGAGGAACCAAATGAACACAGCAATGAATGAGAAGCGAGGCAACGCACATCAATGAGAAAGGCCAAAATAAGCTAGATAGTGAAAGAAGAGACCACTGCCTCAAACGAGCACTGCAGTGGATGAGGAACCAAATCAACACAGCAATGAACAAGAAGCAAGACCTGCACAGCAGTGAAGAGGAGCAAAATTAGTAAAGCAGTGAATGAGGAGACCAAAAAGCACAGCACTGATTGAGAAGCCAAATACAGCAGTAAATAAGGAGCAAAATACTAGAGTAGTGAATGAGGAGCCAAATAAGAAAAATGGTGAATGAAGAGACCAAGGAGCACAGCAGTAGATGAGGAGCGAAAATAGAAAATAAGCACAGCACTAAATGAAGAGCCAAACTGGCTGGAATGATGAGCCACTCGATCCAACACCCTTACTGCTTCTAATAGAACTTCAGCGTGGATTTTTTGGGTCGGCACAGCAAACTCGGCAATGAACGCATGTACGAATCACGGCTTCAATTCATCACTTGAAACTGTATTTGCCGATTCCAAGCGGGCGATACACAAAGCAGACACTACTACTTGGTAGTGTTATCATATCGCTCGTTGTCTTTTTCCATTTTGGCCGATGTTGGTAAAGAGCATGCCAGTGATTCGGACTCCTATCTGCTTACAAAAGTATTGTGACAACCGCAAGTGTTTGAGCTTCTAGTTCTGTTTCCCGTTCACTCCGTTCTCAACTCTTCAGGGGTCTATGGGGTTCACAGCAAATCACCTTTTTAACCTGATACATCTAAGGGCACGAACGTGGGTGCACACCGGCCGGGGTCTCGGATCCTTTTTTTCGCCCGAAGAACCGGCTCGGTACCAAAGACGAAGGAGGGCAGAAGAGTTCATCGCCGGTTAACGACGAAAGGGCGCAGTTGTAGGAGCACGACCTTGACGATGGGGTCCACTGGAAGGGCCGGTTCTTTGACCCGCTGTGGGTAGCATTGACCCTCGCACGCACTTGCACTCCGTTCATGTCCTTTGTTCTCAGATCGCGGGATACCCTCCCATCAATAGTAATCATCAGAGGTCTTATCATTCAGGTGGGCGACGACCTCAACGGACCGATTACCAGAGCAAGAGTAATAAAAACCGTCTCAATACAGAGCCAAAGAATTTCACAAACTAAAATTTTGTCAAAATACTCTATTTCTTTGCTGCATGGAATTTTCCGAACGATTTTTTCGGGAACCAAAATTTCTCCAAAACCGACTTTTTCCACCTCACAATCGTCGGCATCCAGCACACTCCCACGTCCACTTGTGGTGCTTTATAGCGTTTCGAAAGGGGGAAAAAAAGATTTTAAAAAAAACTACCCGAGTTAACGCACGTTAATTAACCATTGTGATCATGGGAGAACTTGTTGGCCACCTATCCGTGAAACTATGTAAATTTCTATCGGGACTCCGCGATAAAAATCGAAACCCGCCGACTGCCGAGCCTGAACATTACGTTCTTGCATCGTAGTGGTTTTTTTTTACCTCGTGGTTTATGTGATTGACGCAACTGCCGCGTGGGGTTTCGATATCGCTCAACTGCTGCGTTTCCCATCAGCGATGATCGTTTCAAAATTCGCACGCTCAACAAGTTCTGTTGAGCTTGAAGAGCTCTCTCGCTTAGAACTGTTATGCGAAAAAAATGTAAACATTTTTGAAAACGGCGTACGTTTCAAAACAAATTCTTTTCAACTCAGCGCAATGAGTCTTCAATACCTCGCGGTCCATCCAGAGAGGTTGTTATTTAAAGTTATTATATAATAATGATATTTGTAATGATGGTATTTAACTAGCAAGAAGTGAAAAAAATGAATTGTTATGAAGACATAGACTTTTTAGTGGTGACAGGTTGGTGAGTGACGTAGGTGGGGGGATTTCGATGGTGGCGCACTCACTTTGGCACAACCTGTGTGGTGTTATGACGCAAGTTTGACGAATTATTCAGACCAAAATTATTCAGAAAACGACAACCAAACGACCCCTTGTGCAGCCTCGTTTGTAGGGGGGCGATCACGTGATGGCTTTTACCGCATAGTAAATACTGCTGGCAAAAAGTTCGGTCTATAGAGCTTCTAAGGCTCCTTAAAAGTGAGCGTAAAACTGGTTCTATGTCAGCACAAACTTGTTTCGAGAGAGCAAAAACCAGTTTCTAGCTCGCCTTGCCCGGTTTATAGAGTTAAGTGTCCTTTAGCCAGCAGAAACCAGTATTTAGTTGGATCACTTGAAATAAGTACTAAACCTTTTTTTTTTCAACGGCGAAAATCGATTTACGATTTTTTAAATTTTTTCAAAAAGATTTTCTTAATGACAAAGAACTAATTTTGGCACATTTAACCTATATTAAAGAATAATAAACCCTTGTGTAAAATCTGCAGCGTTTTTCCTGTTAACTTTTGCACGGAAAGATAGTCCAGTCATTGTGTAGTTTGGAACGGAAAAAATACCTGAAGAATTTTTCTCGACGGATCTATACGTTTTCGAGGGTGCTGAATCCGACAATTTGGTTATCTACTAGATTTGGATACGGCTTTACCATGAAAATAGCGAAATTTCGGTTCTTTTTTGGGGTTTTAGCCTTTAACTCGGAAACTATGCGTCCTAGCGACATGACTACTCTATACAAAATTAAAGCTGATGAAATTTCCTAAAAAATGAGACCGAAAACGCCTCGGTAGCTTTCTCCGTTTGGCCGCTAGAGCGTGCTGAAGTTTGACCATTTTCAGAACGTTTTCGGTCGTAGCTCAGAAACTATTGGTCCGATTCCAAATTTATTTTTTTTCTCGTGAAAGCTGATTAAGTTCTCCATCGCAGCTATTCCGTGTGAAATTTCGATTTGAGCTTTGATAAGGGAGGGAAGGAAGAACGTCGCCTATTAGGCTTCGGAAGTCTGAAATACGAAGATTTTGGCTTAGTTAGAAAAAATGGTCAAACTTCAGCACGCTCTAGCGGCCAAACGGAGAAAGCTACCGAGGCGTTGTTGGTCTCATTGTTTAGGAAATTTCATCAGCTTTAATTTTGTATGGAGTAGTCATGTCGCTAGGACGCATGGTTTCCGAGTTAAAGGCAAAAAACCAAAAAAAGGACCGAAATTTCGCCATTTTCATGGTGAAGCCATATCCGAATCTAGTAGATAACCAAATTTTCGGATTCAGCACCCCCGAAAACGTATAGATCCGTCGAGAAAGATTCTTCAGGTATTTTTTCTTAGATTTGCTACTTTTGGACACCTAATGACTGGACTAAGAATAAAAACTCGCTAATAACCCACTTCTTGCTACAAATAACGTGACTTTACGAAGTTTTTCAAGGCCCAACGTTCATGGAGATCAAAGCAGTATCTGCGCCAAGCGTTAAAAACTGTTTTTAACGCTGGGTGCACGGTTTTTTTGTTTCGCCTGTTAATTTATTGAACCTCGGTAACTATGCTCTACAAACACTTCCACAATTTACCGCCAGTTCATCGGAAGAATTTGATGCGTTTTTAGTTACTGAATTCACAGCTTTAATTCTGACGAATCCTCACGCGGTCAAATTGATCTGCAGAGCCAAAATTCATCAGGCAGACCCGTTAAGTTCAGTGAGTGGAGGCTGAACATGAGAAATCCGTCACTGACCACTCTCGTTATAACTGAAGCAAAATAGAGCTCGGCCGATTCGCCGAACCATCTCTCGGGACATATTCGCGGTTTGGAGGGTTCGCCGGTGCTCGAGAAGGTTGTTGGTAAACAAGCGAAGTAGGCCAGGAAGGTGGGCACCGGCTTGGACCGTTAGGCGCTCAGCAACTTGATCGTAAATGCCGAACCTGTGTTCCCCCGTGAAATCCCCTCCAACGAAGGAAACGACTTTGTAGAAACCCCGACATACCTCGTCCATCAGGAGGTTGAAATAATTTCAATTCATTAATTTCAATTATTGCACTGCAGTGAATCTAGAGATAGGTTCCTGAGACTCCAAGTTCGATGGTCCATGTTCTCCAGGATCCAGGTTTTCAACAAGTAGGGGCTTGGAGTTTTCACTATATACCATCTCGTCGAAAACACACCATAACGACCCGGAGGAATAAAATTTCTTTTTTAATAATCTTAGGTTTTGTCATTACGGAGGTTTTGTCAAAATATAAACGAAACGTAAACCAAACATCTCGACACAACCACTAATAAACAACAAACCCTCTGATAAAAAGAACTATTTCGATAAGGTGTTGCTGTTTTCACTTTTCCTTGCCTTAGTAATGTTCAGTCCATGGCGGTAAGTGATCACGGCCACTTTTGGGATCAAGAGATACGTTTATGAGCGGATTTTGTATCCTTTTCAGAAAAAAAACGCATCTCCTGAAAAATCAAATTTTTTTTCACACATAAACCCCAGTTATTACTGAACGTTAAGTCTGAGAGTGAAATTCTAATAACATGTCTTTTGGCCAAAGATAATTTAAAAAAAAAATATTAGGAAGCTCCTGGCAAATTTTCAAAGTTAGAAAAAAATTATCGGTTTTTACACTCATTTGTAAAATCGATTATATACATATCGATCACGCTATCAAAAATTTCTTTGGTCAATCGAATCTTCACCATTTGATAGAAATTTCGTGGAAATGGGTTTATAAGTTGGATTTATTGGGTCTCAAAGTTGGGCATTTTCGTAGGGTAAATCAAAATTTTTGTTGCCCCTTTAAGGAGGTTTTTGTCTCTCCCATCCACAAAATCGAGTTGCCCCACTTTTTCATTTCTTAAAGGTTTACACAAATCCCTCCTCAATACGTTACAACAGTAAATTTTATTAAAATTTGAGCTTAAATAGGAAAAAATGAGTTTTTGAAAGTGTGTTGTTGCACCTGTAGTCGACGGGGGATTATGCATTAGAGGTCGACATACGTGCGTTGGTAGTCGACATGGGATTTTCAGCAGTAGTCGACAGGTGATGGCCCAAAAAACCGCCATTTTTTTTCGGCCATTTTCACCCAGAAGGCAGCGTCTGGACGAAAAAGTCATTCAATGCTTTTTTAAAAAGGGGGAAATTCTGCGTCGAATGAGCACCCTGTCGACTCGGTCCGGTTAAGCCGTCTGGCTGAAACCGATCGTCAAAGATGTGCAATGTTTTCCAAAATGGGGGAAAAATCCAGTTGTGAGCCACTTTTAACGCTCTAATAGTCACAAATTACCAAAGCAATATTATCGAAATTATGTGTCTTGTAACGATGGGAAACCACCCGGTCGACTACTGACTCAGAGCAGATTACAGAATGATTCAGTTGAGTTGAGTTAATTGAAAATGAGCGTTTGTTCTGTGCCCAAAGTCATCAAATCGTTAAAATGGCAAATATTTTGGATCAACATAAACTAGAAACACGGGAGAACACAGAAATTCAGAAATTGCATACCAACTGAATGGGCCTCCCAGCTAACGAATCACCTCAGAAACGGAAACTATGACACAAACGTCTATATTATTGACCCTGAGCCACAGAGTAACAGAGAACAAATGCCCTGAGCCAATCCCTAGTTTGGTTCCCTGCCGCGAGGGATTCACGGCGCTGGCATCGCCGTGATGTTATTGTAGACACGGTTGTCAACCCTACGGATACATCCGCAGATATACGGATTTTTTGGTCTGATCGCTGATTTCTCATCAAAATTTTTGCACCAAGTTTGAACCTCGGAATAGCCTAAAACTTGATTGCTGAAGAGTGAATATTTGAAATAGCTGTGTAGGGCAATGAATATTGAAGTAGGATAAAAAAAAGATTGAAGTAGGATAAGCAACTATCGAAAAAATTGATTATGCGTCCAAAATTACTCATTTGTCTTCCTGGCATAATTCAAAAGCCTCAAAGATCCCCGCTGTGAGATTGGATGGCTTTGGGTCACCCAAAATTGGATTCTACGTCAAAAAATACTTCGAAAATGACACCGCACTCGATATTATGTACCGAATATACCCCAAAACTTTCACCCCGGCCTCTTTTTAGCCCCAGAGACCCCCCCGGGTTTGAGCGGTTGGGCTGAAAACCTGCCGGACGCAACTAGATGGTGAACGCCCTCCCCTTATCCTTTAGGCTTCCATGAGGGAATAGAGGAAACACGCAGAAATGTCAAAATGCGAGGGAAATGGGGCATGCTGACTGCAGCGCCACAAACCACTAGCGGCAGGAGACCAAACTAAGGATTAGCTCAGGGGCGAGACGTTTGTATGTAACTAACTAACAAAATTTAATCTGCAAACTAAAACTTTCCACTTTTTCGGTCTTCCCCGCTCCTTTTCATGGCAAGTTCCCATCAGAATCAAGAGCGCCACCCAGGAATGCAAATCTGTGTCTTTTAGCTTAGCTTTTCTTATTTTTTTGAAGGGGGTGTCGACTACTGGTGCAGTGTCAACTTTGGGTGCTTTTACCTCGTCCATCAGGAGGATGAATTTGCTCTGAAATTTGATGCCGTTCGTCAAAAATCGGCAGCATCAGCCAGTTTTTACGATCATCGTTTTTTACTTCGTGAGTACCTGCAGTAAATCCTACAACATAGCTACAATACAGTTAAATTGTGAAAGAACAGAAAAAGGTGATTTATGACGAATTCATTAGTTGACTATTCGAATCTTTGCTCATGGTTTTATGTATAGGTCATCAAGCACCTTCATAACGGCAATACAGCCACAATCTTAGAAGAGCTGTCTCCCTATAAACATACTAAATAACACCGTTTGAGTCACCAAATGTTCTTATCTGCTTGGAAACTGAGCGAGCCAAAATCCGCTCAAGGCGGTGTGATTAATAACCTGCCCAACGGAGGATCTCATATAAGTAAACAACCGATGATTTGGACCTGTTCCAGCCAAGTTATAACTGCGTAAAATTAGAACGCCCCGAGAAAGTTATCGGTCGTTATACATCACCGTTAACCCTCCCGGAGCAATAAAACGGAATGAAAGGTAAACTTTGTCTTGCGCGTTCTTTGAGCCCGTTTGGAAAATGAGGTTGGAAGGAGCCGAAGTTGAGAGCACTCGGCAAAATAGTTTAGAAAAAAAAAGGAACGAAATTCTGTTTACTGGGATATTTCGAGATGGCTTTTCAGAAGCTCCAGGTGGACGATTACGGCGTACGACTTTGCTCAGCTCAAGAACAAAAATAAACCGGGTTTTAATCCTATTGGAAATGTTTTTGAGTGGCGCTTTTATTATTTCACACGAAACCGCTTGAGTTTGCGAGTTTCTTACGTTTGCTGTTTTTGACATTCAATTTGCACTTTCAGGCGGTTTGAGCTCAGTTGCCTCACCTTGCCTTTACAGGTCGATTCAATGGGAGTGTCACGTTGGGCCACCGAGTGGTGAAAACGCAACACGTTTGGCAAACAATGCAGCGAGCGTGGGGACACGTCAGGTCACATGATTAATCGCGATTTTGGCCACGAAATCACTGATATCATTGGAGAAGGGCTCACCAAAGGGTTTCCAAAGCTTGCCAAGTTAGTCTGAAGCTTTCCAGACCTGCCCAAATCTTGACAAGATGGTCCCAACCATGCCAGAGCTGTCCAAGGCTTGCAGAGCTGGCCCCAAGCTGGCTAAGGGTTTCCAAAGCTTGCCAAGATGGTCTCAAGTTTTCCAGGCCTGTACAGGCTGTTTCCAAAACGATCGCACTCTTCAGAGTCGACAGCCGTTTTAACTTTGTCCAAAATGGGAATCGCTCGCCGGGAGTAGACCGCGTCAAGAGTGGATCGCAATGCTCAGACGGATCGTTCGTCGTGAGGCCGATCGTGTTTCCTCTCCAGCCTCCCTTCTGAGGTCTTCGTGGCCAAAGTGTTTCCCCGCATACAACGGACGTCAAGCGCTAAGAACGGGCTGTTTGACGTCTCACCGTCACGCGCTAATCGCCGTACTTGGCGTATTTATCTACGCGGATTTGCCACAATCCACCAAAGATACCGAAATTGAGTCATCGTCTAAACGCTTTGTTGAAACAATGACCGCCACGCGAAGGGAAATTCTCGTGTTTTTCTCGCTCCGGTCACGTTTCGAAGTGGGTCACTTTGGCGATTAAGCGGTATCGTTTGCACACCTTTGTTCATTTCGGCGAGCCTGGCCTCCCCCAATGACACAGTTTTCACCCATCCTGTTGAATATTCATAGGTAACGTTCGTTGTTGCTGGGTGTGAATTGTCATTGCGCGGGGGCCGCTGTTTTGGAAGTCTAGCGGAACTTTCAAGGATTCGCCTGAATGTGCTCTCCTTCGACAATGAAAGGACGTCAGAAAAACGGTTCAGCGTACCGCCTGAGTGTAGAAACTTGTTGGAACGCGGATTTGGTGGGATTAAATACTCGTTTGAAGGAGTAGGAATTCGGTATGATGAGGCGTGGCGGTTTAGATGGTTCAAATAGGGTTGAACGAGCACGAAGGGGGTTTGAGCGGTTTTGGAGAGTTTAAGAACCGGTTTGAAGAATCTTAACCAGTTTGAATTGGCCTAAAACTGGATTGGAGAGGTTTTCATTGTAGCATCCCTACAGCCTGCTTTCAGGTGTGAGAGTAAATTATTTAAGTTTGAGGGTAGTGAATCATGGATTCCGCCCAAACCCGCCTTTCGTGCCAGTGTTGGCACTGAATCACCCATGCAGTCACTGGCAACCCTGTCCCTGGGACTGGGGAGCTCTCCCAGGTTCCCACAGAGGACCCCTTTCCCAATTTAGAAAGATGAGGAAATTTCCCTAAAAGAGTTCAGCGAGCGCAGGAATTTCCTGAGAGCTCGGGGAAGGCCGGGAAGTCCAAGTCGGCACCATGGAGGCGGTAACCTGTTGGCAGCACTGTCGATTGATAAGCGATCGAGATAGTGGAGATAACGGGGGCAGGAAAAAGTGCCTGGGGGCGGAAGAGCCGGGGCTTGCCCCTTTATCGGTCGTCATCGGGGTTTCCCGAGGATTTTCCTCCCGAAGTTTCAATCCTGGATATTGTTCAGCCCTTGTTGCTGTCGGGGAGACGGAGGGAAGGATTTGACGTCGCCCGGAAATGGTTATCTCGCCGACCACTTGGACCTCTAAACTATCTGGAGACCGCCTTCATTTCGCCAGGTAACGGCTTAATTCCGTGATTTCCCAAGTGTGATTGACACCCGCAAAATAAGCGGGATCGCGTTGTGAGAGGGCGGATATAAAATTTCCTCCAAAATTCCAGGAAATTGGTGAATCGTCCTGCTTGTGCAACGTGTTCGTGCCACCTTACGAGGGGATTTAGCTCGGGATTTTTGTTGAACCCACTTGAAAGAGCGCAGGTGAGTGCTGTATTTAACCCCTTTTTCTAAAATGAGTGAAGTTCGAGAGCGGGAACTCACCCTAATCAAATTTACAGGAATCCTCCGCTTCCCTTTTTCTGATTCGTCCAGTCATGACGGCAACCTTTTCTCTTTACATCAGAGGTCTTCCTCCTGCTTCATGATTTACTTTGCCGGTGAAATCTTCATCGTCGGCTACTTTTCGACGTTGTGATGTGACTTCAGCTCATACTGCACTAGAGACCCCCTAAAATGGTCCACTAAGTTTTCTGCCCTTGTAATAATTTTTGGAGCCAACGGGCCTAAAAAAAAAGAAGGCTTGGATTTCTCATTGTTAAAACTTCATTTGCCGGCACCCCGCTCACGGGTAGCTGTAGTATTTTTGACAAATATTTAACCAACGTTGGTGAACTTGCTGATGAGGCTTTTGCCTTCCAGAACTTGTGAATCTTCTCTCGATTGATTAATCATGAGCATGCTGGCCTAGGTGCCGTGCTGCCTAACCTCTTCTGTGATATCTTTGTGAATTGTTTTGCTGTACTTAGAACTTTATTTCGTTCGCACTTGTAGGTGACCAAGTCCAACGAAGGGGTACCCCGTCGCGGTCACGCTAGTTTAACGTCGCTACGAGCTCTCTTGAGAGAATAATGTACCAGTCAACAACCAAACCGCTGTTTCCTTCTAGCATCAGGAAAGAGGTGATTATGCTGTTTTAATAAACTATTACCGTTTATTTCGTGTCTGCTGACTAGAGCCCCGGGGGTCATATCGAACCCCTCCCTGGGGGAACTAGTTAAATGCTCGGGGTGGCACGATGTGCCTTTGCCCCGCTTTTCTTTTTTCTTTTTGTGGAACACACCACCCCTTGGTCCTCTGACTAGGGACAAATGTTACACATGGCGCCCAACGTGGGGCAAAGGCACGACCCGACGACAAGCCGGCAGTGTCATCTCTCTTCACGCATATCTTGCGCTTGACCTTTGGCAATTTTTTTTTTTGATTTATGAGCTCCGCTCAGATAAAGTAAAATTTTGCAAAATTTTATTTTGGCTAAGAATGCCAGCTTTTCCTCTCTGAGGCTTTTGTCTGTCGTTTTGTGGATTTCTTCCCCCCGGAAAAATTCTTCTGCCGTTGGCAGCCCTTTTCTTCGATTTATGAGCTTTTCGCTCAAAAAGCAATAAAATTTTGCAGGTTTCGATTTGGTGGATGAGTCACTTGGTGACATTTTTCGTGTGCTCTCTGAAGCTTACCTTTGCTTGTCTTGTGGGGAACCAGAACCACAATGACAAATTTTTTTTTACTGCGTAGCAGTTTTTCGATCTGTGAGTGAACACTCAGTTGAGCAAATGGTTTTTGTTGAAAAAAAAATTTTTTTTGGCAGCCTTGATGCCTGGTGTTCACCCAGCGAACATTTTTGTGCTCCATGAAGCCCTCTCTTCGTCGCGTGTGGGTCTAAACCCCCCGACAATATTGATTTATCCGTCGCGAATGATTCCACGGAAAGTTCATCTCGGCAAATTCGATGCCCAACATTCACTCTGTGAATTTTTTTTTTTGATGCTCCCTGAAGCTCACCTCTTTTGTCGCAAAGGCACCTAAACCTCCGACGACCCTGTTCCGCCTATGGCGAACTTCTCTACGATCTATGAGTGAAATACTCAGCCAAGCAAAGTTTGTGTTTATCGCATTTTGGAAACTCTTGATTTCGGCGAGAAACGACGCTTCGTTGTGGCTTTTGATAGCCGAGTTTGTGGTGCCTTTGGCCCATTTTCTGGATTCCGTTTTGGTGTTTCAGTGTTTTTTTCGACGCCCGCGTGGCGTGTCCCTCGGGACATTTTGTTTTCGTGCGAGTTCCTATTACGCCTTAGAAGGATGTGATACTCTTACAGGACCTTGGATCCTGCAGTTTTCTCTCTCGTCTGGTGGGGACTTCTCCCCCAACGATCCTCAGGACCTTCTAGCTAAAGCCTTTTCAGCTTTAATGGTGTATCGCCACCTACGTTTCCTTCTTGTTTAATGTCTGTTTAATGCCTCAGGGCGGAACTTTTGTGATATTTTATCACGGCTGTCGCCGATTTTTTTCGTTTGTTGTTTGTTAGCATGTGATTGAGTGTCTCTTCGTCCATATTCTGCATGCTTGTTCACCTCTCCGGTAACGCGGGGAGTTTTCTCTCTCTTTTCACGATGTTGGAACTCTGACGAGTCGACGCGTCAGGTTCGCCAACTGGAGCCCTGCTGGGAGCGCGAGGAGGCGGAAATTTTGGCTCCGCTGTCGCCAAAATTTCTCCCAGGAGGGGAAGTGTGTAGCATCCCTACAGCCTGCTTTCAGGTGTGAGAGTAAATTATTTAAGTTTGAGGGTAGTGAATCATGGATTCCGCCCAAACCCGCCTTTCGTGCCAGTGTTGGCACTGAATCACCCATGCAGTCACTGGCAACCCTGTCCCTGGGACTGGGGAGCTCTCCCAGGTTCCCACAGAGGACCCCTTTCCCAATTTAGAAAGATGAGGAAATTTCCCTAAAAGAGTTCAGCGAGCGCAGGAATTTCCTGAGAGCTCGGGGAAGGCCGGGAAGTCCAAGTCGGCACCATGGAGGCGGTAACCTGTTGGCAGCACTGTCGATTGATAAGCGATCGAGATAGTGGAGATAACGGGGGCAGGAAAAAGTGCCTGGGGGCGGAAGAGCCGGGGCTTGCCCCTTTATCGGTCGTCATCGGGGTTTCCCGAGGATTTTCCTCCCGAAGTTTCAATCCTGGATATTGTTCAGCCCTTGTTGCTGTCGGGGAGACGGAGGGAAGGATTTGACGTCGCCCGGAAATGGTTATCTCGCCGACCACTTGGACCTCTAAACTATCTGGAGACCGCCTTCATTTCGCCAGGTAACGGCTTAATTCCGTGATTTCCCAAGTGTGATTGACACCCGCAAAATAAGCGGGATCGCGTTGTGAGAGGGCGGATATAAAATTTCCTCCAAAATTCCAGGAAATTGGTGAATCGTCCTGCTTGTGCAACGTGTTCGTGCCACCTTACGAGGGGATTTAGCTCGGGATTTTTGTTGAACCCACTTGAAAGAGCGCAGGTGAGTGCTGTATTTAACCCCTTTTTCTAAAATGAGTGAAGTTCGAGAGCGGGAACTCACCCTAATCAAATTTACAGGAATCCTCCGCTTCCCTTTTTCTGATTCGTCCAGTCATGACGGCAACCTTTTCTCTTTACATCAGAGGTCTTCCTCCTGCTTCATGATTTACTTTGCCGGTGAAATCTTCATCGTCGGCTACTTTTCGACGTTGTGATGTGACTTCAGCTCATACTGCACTAGAGACCCCCTAAAATGGTCCACTAAGTTTTCTGCCCTTGTAATAATTTTTGGAGCCAACGGGCCTAAAAAAAAAGAAGGCTTGGATTTCTCATTGTTAAAACTTCATTTGCCGGCACCCCGCTCACGGGTAGCTGTAGTATTTTTGACAAATATTTAACCAACGTTGGTGAACTTGCTGATGAGGCTTTTGCCTTCCAGAACTTGTGAATCTTCTCTCGATTGATTAATCATGAGCATGCTGGCCTAGGTGCCGTGCTGCCTAACCTCTTCTGTGATATCTTTGTGAATTGTTTTGCTGTACTTAGAACTTTATTTCGTTCGCACTTGTAGGTGACCAAGTCCAACGAAGGGGTACCCCGTCGCGGTCACGCTAGTTTAACGTCGCTACGAGCTCTCTTGAGAGAATAATGTACCAGTCAACAACCAAACCGCTGTTTCCTTCTAGCATCAGGAAAGAGGTGATTATGCTGTTTTAATAAACTATTACCGTTTATTTCGTGTCTGCTGACTAGAGCCCCGGGGGTCATATCGAACCCCTCCCTGGGGGAACTAGTTAAATGCTCGGGGTGGCACGATGTGCCTTTGCCCCGCTTTTCTTTTTTCTTTTTGTGGAACACACCACCCCTTGGTCCTCTGACTAGGGACAAATGTTACATCATTCTTGTTTGCTGAAGCAAAAACCGTTTGGGGGTATTTAAAATTGGTTCTAAAATGTGTGGTTAAATTGAATGGCTCTAAAACCGGTTCAAGAAGGTTAACAATTCAGTTCATATGTAATAACCGGTTTGGACTGGCCTCAAACCTGTTTGAACATGTTAAAACCTCAGTCCGTTTGTGGTTACAGGGCATGATAAGATTGGATGGGTGTAAATCCTGTCAAAGCGGCCGCCATTACGGTGAAAAGTGATCACTTACGTGGAGCAAACCCGTGTTTGGTGTCTTTTTATATGTTTTACGACCTGCTAATCTGAAAACTAGGACGTACAACTTTCATTCTATGCATTATTTGTCTAGGACTAACCATTTCAAAGTTATAACTGCTGGAAGAGCTCATTGAAAATGTTGCGGGGAGTCGGCAATTTTCCCTCTGAATACCTATTTGGGGAGGCATTTTACGGGCTTTTCCTGAGGTCTCCGGGAAAATCCTAATATCAGTTCTGAAAGGAAATTTAATCAGCTTTCGCGTGGGGGCAATGAAATTTCGATCGGACAAATAGACTCGGAGGGAGAGAAGAAAATATTTTGAAAAACGTGAACGCGGATGGTCAAATTTCTTGTTTCCACCCTTTCCGACGAATACTAATGGCACTTTTGCTCTTTCAATAGACATGCAATGTACCGTCCCTCATATTAGATTTAATCAGCTTTCACCAAAAAAAAAAAAAAGTAAGATCTGACCAACAGTTCTCGAGTTATAAGCAGAAATGTGCAAAGAAACACGTTTTTTTTTTTAAATTTTTGCCGTGCCCGCCCCTTCCTTATTGAAGCTCGAATCAAAATTTCACATAGAATAGCTGCGATGGGCAATTTAATCAGTTTTCACGAGAAAAATATAAATTCGGAATCGAGCCAATAGTTCCCGAGCTACAGCCGAAAACGTTCTGAAATCGAGCTTCGTTTCTTATTTTGATTTCGTTTTCTCGGTTGTTAGTAGTATTTTTTTTAAATTTCAGGTGCTCCCTGAGCTCGTAATTTGATGCTCTAAAACATAAAGTTTGAGTCAATTCATTGTATGAAAATAGAAGGTTTGTGTAGAACTGTATAAAAAATGCACAATGAATGCATAAATGTAGGATAAAACGAAGTTGAGAGCGAATTAATGAGTGTCCCTATTCACCCCACATGAGTGACAAGAACTGACCTCATTTCGGTAAATCCGAAATAAAAAATGAACAAACAATGATAGAATCAAAAAACTTGAAGGATTCTGATCCCAAATAAATTATCTACAAGGAAAAAATAGTTTTACACAACTGTTGACGGATGCTCCCGAGGCGCGACAGCAAGTAGGACAAATTTGATAAAACATCTGATGATGGAGTGATAAGGTTATCAGCATCTCAGTTCCCGCCATGCACCGAGAAGAGATGCGCAGCGTAATTTTCTTGTTGTGCACATTCTCCTGAGTGATTTAGTCGGTGGTGGGTTGTTCTAGGACTACTATTGTATACAACGCATTTTCATGATTGAAAATAACACTTTCCCAAGGTCGTGTCCCTCTTCACCCCGGTTTACGGTACCCCCATTTTGCAAGATAAGATGATTTATTTGACTGAACTATGTCAGCACTTTATGAAATACCCCAAACCCTTCGAAAACCCCTACATCCAGAAAAACCGTCCACACTGCCCCACGTACGGAGTTTAAGTACCTTGAAAGCCGCTGAACACACCAAGTTCGCTCCGTCCACTTTCAAGAGAGCCACTTCAGAGGTCGCGCACGGTTAACGGGCGGTTATCGGTGTTTGTCCCGAGATCTCCCGACGGTTTATTCGGCCCGCCACAAATTATCCAGTCGAAACAAAACGCCGCATTCGGGAGGGCTTTTGAGTCAACAGGAGATTATAGAGATGGAAAGTAAACATTTACATTTCTCGATCAAGGTTACTACTCCCCCTGAAAGGCAAACACCGGGTGGGTTTACGTAGGTGTTGAATTTGGTTACAAACCGATCAAAATCGCCCTCTGTCGTCGCCCCGAAATGGGATGTTTCTTCCCAAAAAAAAAGACATGACAAAAAAAGCTCAACTTGTCTTTCAGCAGCTCACTCAATATCAATTTCTCTTTCTCACAGTCTCTAATTGAAACAATATCATTATTTCATTAGAATAGGATGAGAAGGGACGTCAGTGAGCCCATTCAGGAGCGTTGAACTGTCACCGGGCTAACCGTTTGATTTATTATTCACTAGCCGTGTTTTCGCTCAACGGCTGGTGGGTTTCAATTTCTCCCAACTGAGCCCTACCTGGGGCTCAACCAGCTGATTTCAACTGTCGACGACATTAACGAGCAGCAAATTAATATCAAACGGGTCTATTTGACGGAATGAAGACGTCGAGAGAATCGATCGGATTTTAAGTGCAGTTTGAGAAATCGACAAATTGGTTTGATTGGGCGCGGCTCCCATTTCACGGAATTGACTCCGCCATTAAGCGGGGAAATTTCAATTTTTGATGCGCCAGGGGTTCGTTAGACATTGCCATAACTTTATCGATTAATACAAGTTGTGATACTTCATGATTAGTACAAATGGGTTCTCAACCCCTCCAAACTGGTTTTCAACATTTCCAAAACTGATGAATTCCAATGAAAGCCTGTGTGATGACAACGAACTTAGTGAAGTATCCAAGCTTTAACCATACGTCTCGATTTTTAAATGGTGCAGTTAATAGATAAGTTACTACCTACTTTGGAGCAATAAAACTGTGAAAGTTCCGATATGACCAACGTTCCCGTATACTTCAAGACAATCACTTTGAAACCACGCCCCTGAAGTGAAATAAAACCGTTTATAGCATTCTTTTTTGTAGTTTCGTCGATGATCACCACGTGTCTTGGCAATGGAATTTAAGCAAACCACGAATTATAGTCAGATTGTCTTTCAAAACGACCCGAGTTTCCGCTTTCATTTCGGATTAGGGCCCAGGGGAGTTACCTCAAATATATTCGTTGCAGGTTCATTGTCAGAGTCTAAAACCCCAATAGCATTTCAGCCTGTTACATAATATGTACATATTATGACCCCCTAGGGCGTTTTTTAAAACCTGCTTCCGTTTTGGGGGGGTGGCAACTGCGGTTGTTGTAAAAATTAATCAAAACCCGCTGAAGCGAAAAATGAATCTGATACTCCCTCCGCGAGGAAGTCTATTGAAATAACCGGACCAAAAATTATCTCCCGAGCAGAAAACAATGCGAGTATAATTACATACCTGGGCATATCGGAGTTAGGCTGCGTGACTTGGCTCAGTTTACTCCTCGCCCCCGCGTCCGATTAGGTGGGGTAGGTCCCCTTAACAGTTATGCCACTGGTCCCCCTGCGAAAGCTCACTTTTTTCACAGGCTCTTTTTTTTTTTTTTTTAATGCTCGATTCTTATCCGGGTAATTTCTTTGGAAGATCGATGACGTAATTTTCACTCCCTCCCAGAGCTCATATTTTTCAAATTTTTTCAACGCCACTTCGTGAATTGTATGAAGTTCGTACCGAGTCGGTTTCTTTGCCTGTGATATGAAAGTTCCAAATTGGATTACAGTTTGGTTTATTTTTCTCTGAATTATCAAGCAATGTTTTTGCGAAATTTCTCGGGTAAAAGAATTTAGATGTGAATAATGCAAAGTTTGTGGACTTCCCTGTTCGCAGTGCACCATAAAAAGGCCCCAGAATAGAAGGAATGAATGAGAATGAGAAAGTTTATTTGTGAAAGCCTTCCTGCGATAAAAGGTGGCCCCAAGAATAGTCCGATAACACAGAGGAACTATTATTTTTTTTAAATGGGGCACAGAGGGATGGCTGTCTTGTAATGTAACGATTACATTCCATAGACATAGGAGAGCACCTGCGATTTCCACCCCACCAATATCGGGGGGGGGGGGGGGGGGGGTCAATTCATAGTCCTTCTGGGTGGTGGTGGGGAGTGGGAGAGTCTCTCTATCTCCCTCCCCCTTCCCCCCTCCAAGCACACAGGTGTAGACACTCGAAAATAAGGTGGAGGGTTTTCCCGATTGGGAAAAGGGCGTACAAGCGTTCGCCGCAGTAATTAATCCGGGGGTCTGGGGGTGTCCTCCAGTAAATGGATAATAAGGGTCTTCACGGTCGGGGTTGTCGATGAGTTAACGGGTTAAACGTGGAGAACGTGGAGACAATCTGTGGAAAAGTTTTTATCAAAGTGAGTTATCAGCCATATTAACTTAACTTGAGTCAGAGGCAGAGATGTAAAGAGGGTAAATACCCAGTGGGTAGGGTATTTACAAACTGGGTATTTACCCGGTATTTACCCAATCGCCGAATAAATACCTTCCCATTAAATACCCAACCAAATAAATTCCGAAAAAAAATTTTTTTTTTCATTTTTTTTTTAGTTTTGCAAAAAAAATCAAGTAAAAGGTCAGTTTTACGACCATTTCTGCACACCTTACTACCCTTTCCTACTTCACGACGCGATTGTTACGTACCTACAGTGTGTCCTCCATGACTGTAACAAGGAGTCCAACTAGATAGGAAGGAAAAGGGTACTTAACGTAACCTACAAAATTTGTAGGTAGCCAAGAAGCGAGTTCACGATGAGTCCAGCTTGGATGAGGATGAAGACTCAGATTCATCTACAAGCGAACTTTCATTCGATGAGACCGGTGAGATGAGGGAATGATGCTAGGTATTTAAATGCAAAAAACAGTTTGAGCAATTTTTTTAAAAATGTACATGTTTTTTAAAGCTGGAAATAAATAATTTCCAACATTATCATCTTGAATTTACGATTATTTTTACCACAAAACATGGTTGATGAAAAGATTTGCAGCATCTTGGTTTTTGGGCACTTAATGACCATGAAAGCAGTCAATTTTACAGCTGTTTAAGTACAGTGGGAAGTGGCATATGATTTTATAGCAGTTTGTCTGTGTGATTTCCATCGAACATGAGTATTTCTTTCATTTAGAGGATGATCCTGAACTCGAAAATTGTTGAAACTTTGGTAGAGGCTGGCTCTCGAGTAGTAAGAACGTTTTACGTGGTTTTTTTTTGCGATCCCGATTCATTGAAGATAAAATACCCTATTAAATACCCAAAATGGGTATTTACCCGGGTATTTACCCTGGGTATTTACCCTTAAAAAAGAATACCCGGGTATTTTACATCTCTGGTCAGAGGTGTGGAGAACGTCGACAGCAACCAAGTTATCTTGTGTTATCAGTTTTCTTGCGATCTTTCAAAATGGCCGCCTACCGGTGTTTTCTGTTGTTCTGGTGTTGTCTGTTTTCGTTTGGGGTTTCTTCCTGAAGTTTTTTTCATTTTTTTCCTAAATTGGGTTTGACGCAATGCATCCCAAGAGGAGGAAGTTCCCATGGGGGTTAAAGCTCGGACTGGAGGGGTCACAAGAAGTTGATAGACAGTGCGGGGGGGGGGGGGGGGGGTGAAGCAAAAGCGCCACTTGTTGTAGTGGCATCTGCCAGAACTACACTTTCTACCTACAGAACTACACATTTAACCAGGGTGCCTCATGATTTTTTTACTTAGCAACTTTTCTACTTAGAACGTTTAACTCGTTAACCTCGACCGTGAATACCCCTAATATTTTAATAAAACCTACATGGGCCACGCTAAAAGCAGCAACACTAATTAGCGTAAACTCCCATGGGAGCCCAGACGTAAAGCCCATCTTGTCCTTCCCATCAAAAGCCTGCATTGTCCACAGCTATCGTTATAAAAAATCTAAAAAAAATCAATATCCACTAAAGTAGCGGATTTCGGTTGTCGTTCACTCCACACACATGATATGGCTTGGCGAGTGGGCCAAGGAGCTCAATCACGACCGTGCAAGAGGCCTCGCGTGTGAAAATCCCTCCATCTGATTTTCCTCTTGAAGTTCCGGGTATCCGCTGGCGTTTTTCATATAAAAAAAACCCCCTCGGGGCTTGGCCAAGGCCGACGGTAACAGGGTCGCCGCCACCTTGATCTTGGAAGTAGAGCCTCCTCCGGGGGACTAGAAAAAACGGCAGCGGAAGGACGGCCCATTGTTCTCCCCGGGGGTCATTTCAGCTTACGCATCAAGAGCATAAAACCCAGATAAGGCTGGAATGCTTTTTTTTCGGAGTTGATTATAGGCTCTCATTGCAAACTACGCGGCGAAACCATTAAAATTTCCATCTGTTAACAACTGACGTGAGTCGTTGACCCTCTTCACGCCAGGATCCACGTGAATTCGACACCAAAAGTTGGAGTGACGGATCCCTCTTAGCAACATTGGAAGCTGAACCATTCAATATTCTCGCCGCTTGTCTTGGTGGATGGAATGGGGTTTCTGGGTAGGTTTACCAGACACCACTTTGAACTAGGGATGGCAATCGATTTTCGATTTCCAAAGAAAACGATTTTTGACCCACCGATTTTCGATTTTCCACGATCGATTTTCATAGGTCGATTTTTCTTGACTATAGATTTTCTGTCAACGATTAATCGATTTTTTGTGAGGTTAAATCGATTTTCAAGAATGGGGAAGAATGGTGAGCTGGGGAAGGTTGCGACTCGCAGTACTCGGCACTCAATGCTGAATTTGAAGAAAGACAGTAAACGTTCTTCAGAAAACTGTGTAGAACATCGATGTTGATTCTAAAACATCGAAATATCGACTAGCTCAACATCGATGTTAAAAACATTGAACATCGGAGCCAAAACATCGATGTTTCGATAATATCGAACATCTATGCGCAACCCTAGGAAGGTTACGCATGCAGTCACAGTCGCAATGTGCCACGCACTGAGTGTGGTTTTCCCTTTCGTTGAGACGAGTCCAGTCGGGAAGAAAATTTGTTTTTCGGGTGATGTGACACCATGCCACCCAAAAGAAAGTGGTGGGCTTACTTCGCACGAAGTGCTCCGTACCATGGCCCCGTCTTGGCCAGAACTGAGTGAGGTGGCGCTGAGGCACAGATTAAACTACTGCGCTGAGGTATCATACCTCAGGTAAGTCTCGTCCGTGGCTGCCTCATTGCCGTGCGAACTGCCGGCTGTTCTCGAAGGCAGGACTCATTCTGACGAAGGAACGAAACCGTTTAAAAGGAAACATGCTTTTCAAGTTGCTCTTTCTACAAAGCGTACCAGAGGAGTATTTTTTTAAGTTCTCAAGTGTTTTCACCTCAAGTGTATTTCTCAAGTCCTCATGTGTATGAATAAAAAAAACGTCCTTTTTGATTTGATGTAGGTACCTACCAAAATATACTTTTTTAAATTTTTAAATTTTCGTTTATTTCATTTTTTAACATTCTTCTGATGGCTGAAAAAATCGATTCAAATCGGAAAAATCGATTCAAATCGATTTTTAGGCCCCGATTAATCGGTGCAATCGATTTCAGACCGCCGATTGAGAAATCGATTTTGGTGGCTCGATTTGACTTCGCTACTTTGAACACGTCAGTGATGCCTAGGGCGAGTCTACTAGAGGCGGAAGGCTGTTCAGAGTTCTTACTGTAGGTAGTCGCCCAGAAAAGATAAAATGAGATTAATACAGTGCGACAGTTACCCGTAAATAGCGCTGCTTTGGTCCCAACGTCCGTCCAAGCCGGTGGTCACCAGAGAAGAGGTTGTCAGACCTCTCAATCAGATACAGAGTTTCCTTCAGATTGACAAAAATCCACTAACCAGCGAACATTGCGAGTTAGCAGCTTGTGTTGGGAAGGAGCTGAATCCAGTTTTTCCCGCCTCTGAGAAGAGAAGCGAGATCAAGCGGCCTGCCCGGTGATTCTACTGCTTTCAGGTCTAACTAGCGCGCTCAGCACTTTTGGGATTTCGGGCCACACGTTTTTTTCTTCACTTTCCCGAAATTCAGGATGAATTTTGGCAATACGCTCTTACAATTGCCATACTTATCTGAACTCCACGATGTCAAACTCATTGCATTAATTTTCAAAATTAAATATCAGTGCTGTCGTGAAGTGACCCTAAAGGGTGTGACCAAAATGACGAATTTCAATTTTGGAGTTGAAATGCTTATTACAAGAATGGACATTATCCCCAAAAAAGAAATGGACAATGTGGATAGCAATTCTGCAGAATTTGATTGTGATCAAAATTGACTGCTTTGTGGTCTGAGGACATCAAACTATGTGAAACAGAGCCATAAGAGTGCAGGGAAGGAATCTTTCCTATAGGAAAAATACAGTAGACAGCGCCCAAAATTTGTCTCCTCGACTTCATGATTTTTTCGTAGATCTTCCTCCTTTTCGACGGCTCCAACTCTGCGACCTTTTCACGGGAAATAAGGAAGGAGTTACGTTTTTTTTTTTTTTTTTAGTCGGTGTCATCATACCGACGTTTCCGGCAGGGTCTTCTCCCTTGACCGGTCACACTTTCCCTTTGAGGTTGGGAGGTCGCCGAAGATCTTCGCCGGGTTCAAATATTTTTCGGAAGGCCTCCCAGGAGGGCGGGTCTGGCCGTTTTCTCGTTTCACTTCTCACCCCGCAACAATCCGCTGCACGATGACTCACTCGGTGACACTGACAGACCCGTAAAATGACGCGCGGCCCGTAAATTATAACGACGTGAAGATTTTCGCCCTCCGTAATCGTTTCAAAAACCGTCAAGCCGGGATAATAATCCAATATACGAAGTTATAACGTCCGTAGGAGGTTTCCGGCCGTTGGATCCATCGAATCGGTTTCCCCGTGTCATCAGCGGACTCAGCCATCCGTACTGCGATCATGGCGAGCAAACAACAGAATCATCCTCTTCCTCCGATCCAGTTCCGACTCGTGAACTACACCGGTGATTATACACATCGTGTCCGGGCATGAGACGCTTCGCGAAATCGATGTCGATTTGACGGGGGTTCCACTTTTCTACGGGCAATTTCCTCCTGTAAAACGTGTACCAAGATGGGGCTTTCTCATCAACAGTTACGAAACTCACTAAAATCTAATGGGTGCCCACGTTTGACCTTTTTTGGAGAAACCATAAAGTCGCTTAATGCTTGAAAAGGTTCGAGAGGGCGATTCCGAACAAAAGAAGAGTCTGTGGGAGCCATTTGTTGCATCACTACGTACAGACGTGATGCAAGTAACATCGTAAACACTTGACACGATTGGTTCAACGTAGCTACTCCCATTTATGTTCAACTTGAATCAAAAGTCCCTCTGGCCAAAAGGTCCTCCATTACCATATTCGTTCAACAGTATTCCACCAGGATGGCAGCGGATTTGGACGACGATGCCGTTAAAAGTGACTTTTCTCAACGGATCCGAGCCCGCGAGTGCCGTTCATTGCGAATTCAAGGTCCCCACACCCACTGGGGTTTGGCCTACACCTGGCAGGTCTGACTCGTTTCGTCAATGATCCCCTTCCCCACGTCCTTCGCAGGGTCGGCCCACAAAAGATGACAAATCTCGGTGGAAAGACAAACGTCGGGAGCGATATGGCTTTGGGTCCGAAAGACGAGGGTACTGTTTCAAATTGCCAAGCAGGGGGCCCTTTTCGAGGGAGCAAACCTTTGCAGAGAACAAATCCGTTTTCAGAGAGCCAAAACCGGTTTTTACTGAACAAGCACTAACGTTTAATGTGCAGAAACTGGTTTTCACGGAGCAGACACTAGTTCTTACTGAGAAGAAACCGGCTTTCCGTGAGCAGAAACCGGTTTTTTAGTGAAAAAGCACAAGTTATACTGTGCAGAAACCGTTTTTGAAGAAGCAGACACCATAATAATATTATGATTTTATCTCACTGAAAAGAAACAGGTTTATGAGGGAGCAGACACAATTCAAGGGTATAGTTTTTAAAGAGGCAGTAGCGTTGCAAAACTGGTCAACTCCACTTAGGTTCAATTCGAGAAAAACGGCAAAAACGTTTTGGGATAGATTTTTGATCAAAATCAGACCTTTGATGATTCCTGGTGAGAGATTAGGTCTCTCTGCAGAGAGATGAATTGGAAAGAATCAACACCTTACGTAAACTTTCATAAATGGACGTAAAATTCGTCAAAACGCTTGATCTAACGAGTTTTGCAAAAGAACTGGCAGGACCTAGCCAGTTCTGAAACAAAAGTGGTGAATTCACTGAAACCTAATATAATATATTAGAATTCGCTGAAACGTAATTGTATATATTATATACAATTAGGTTTCAGCGAATTCACAAAAATATCTTATGTATATATTTTATAGAAGACGCATTAAGACGGAAGACGCATTAAGCGAAACGTTTCAAGGTATTTTTTATTTTGTGTTATTTGTTTAATTGGTCCAATCTATGACTAAAAGTTTATTTTATTTATATTTTCTTTTATTTTTATATATATTATATTATTATTATTTATAGTTTGTTGTTGTTGTTATAGTTGTGAATAACCTTACCTAGGTTACAACAAGCGGGGAAAAAATTGAAGGTCCAAGACTACGAAAAAGATCAAACTCTTTCTTTTCTCATAGGAGGTGGATAGCGTTGACGTAACCAGCTTTGAAACAAAACGAGTGGAGAATGATGATGATTTTTTGTGATGCAAAATTAGGCGTTAACCAGTTTTGTTTCATAACAAATCCCGGGCTAAACCACTTTTGAAGAAAAAACAACGTCTTATGACCAGTTATGATAGTAATAACCTCCCCATTCGATTTCTCGCACTGAACTCCCTCAGAAATGGCTGTTATCTCGGATTTGATATAAAATGGACTTGACCAGGTTTGCAACTCAACGACTCAACTATACTAGCACTAAACATTTAATAGAATATTGATTAATTTCTCTTAGTAAAAGCATCTTAAATAAAATTCACCAAAATTGCAAAAATAATAATAATTATTATTATTATAATTATTATAATAATAATAGGTAACAAGAAGAAGAAAAGAAGACAGAATTTTTTATTTAATTTGAACAAGTTTCATATTATTTTCATTTAAAAAGAGCCAAAATATTATGAAATATGCTCAAATAAAAAAACGCAGCAAATTTTACACGAGGGTTTATTAAATAAAATTAAATTGATAGAGTTTATAAATTTTATAAACTCTATCAATTTATGAATTCTTTGATACAGGTCAATTGTGCAAAAATTCATTCTGTCATTAAAAAATATTCTCAAAAAAATTAAAAAAGAAAAAGCTTTTTTTTTAAAACAATGTTAGGACAGATGTGTGGGACCTCGAAAAGTGGATTAGGTTAGGACCTACATGACATTGTACATTGTACAAAATTAGTCAGAAAACGACACCTTATTTGATCTCCTGTGATCCTTCAAAAGTCTCATTTGTAGCCCCTTGAAAGCCCCCCCACAGTGAAATTATATCGATCTGGGTCCCCTAAAAATGGATTCAAAGTCCAAAAATACTTCGAAAAACCACACCTAAAAATACCTTGAAAACGATACCATAGCCGAAACTCTTCAAAAAACCCCTTCCGTAACCTCATTTTAGCCCCACGGAGCACCGCGGATTAAAAGTAAACCAAATATTTTGCCAGAATTTCAGATTTAAAAAAAAAACAATAATTGGCAATTATTGTCCAAAACGGACATTTTGTTTTTGGAATCTCCACATCTTGAAAAGATTACTGACAAATTTTGAGGCCGAACAAAATTTTCAATTTACACGGGTATAACATTATTATTCCAAGAATAATAAACCAAAAGTTACCGAGTGAAAATGTGATACGACTGGTGGCTTTGACTTTCTCCAAATTTTCATCTGAGTGAAGTTTCACGATCCGAAATAGGAGCTGAAATTCAAACCCGTAGCAATGTTTGGTGATAATCACGTTATTTCAAGGGTGAGGTTTGACAGGTCTAATACCTTTTTTGTTCATCGGCCTCAATGAGGTGGCCTTTACTGAAGATGTCACTGGGGAAAGTACCGTCGAACGTAATGAAGGATATTACAAAAGGTGTATCATGTGTAGGACATCCTACGTTAATACGCGGACGATGTTGATACGCGAGGCACACGGCTTTTCGATCCCGGCGGCCGTTAACGTGGCCAAAGTGCTTCCGGTCTTGACACACATGCACATCGTCCATAATATCCCCGGGATGGGTTCCATTCGGGTTCCCGTTGGGTTCACCGATCCGTACTTTCCTATTTGGGCCACAGGATACGTCGGATCCTGTCAGAACGCTTTTTTTTTCTACTACACATGGAACTGAGAGGGCCCTCACGCGAGAACGCGGCTGACCATGTCAATCCGGCTTCCCGAAACCGCGTGAAAATTACACGAATAAAAAAAAAACCCTCGAGAACAAAAAAGAAATCCTAAACTATTGTTGCATTTATTGCTAATGAAAACCGGCTCGTTCGTGCCAAAGTTGCCCGTTTTCCGGTCGTGTGCATTCGAGTTTGAAGACCTATTCGTTTCAATAAGGGTAATTTCACAGTTCCAGGGGGGGGGGGGGGGGGGGTTGCATTCAGAACAAAAGTGAACCATCATGCAAGTTGAGTGACCTTCAACAATAGTTGTGCGCACAATTTGGTAAGTACTTCCTCAAATGTTGCAAATCCAACTGCTACAATTACCATGTAATAATGAAAACACTTACATTCGCTTTGACTATCGTTGTAAGCCACTTTACCACCAAACTCACCTGTAACAAAATAATCAACGTGAGATAAAAATTATAGATATTCAAAATTTTCACAAAGTTCAAATGCGGACCGAAAAGTCCCAAAACGTAAAATTACGTTTTGAGGGATTGTTAGCAGAAGTGTTGGCCACACTGATCAGCAAAGCCGGTCAGGAGGTCCACAACCATGGAGACGTCCCTGTCCTTTTACGACCTGTTCTTGGTCAAAAAGCTAAAATCCTAAGGAAAGCTACCGCGAGATTGATTTGACTGCCACTGAAGGGGGAAGCTGGGCAGCGCGTATTAGTTTTCTGGATCTCTAAATATTGGGATTCCAGGATCTGTGGATTCCTAGATTTCTTGGACCTCTGGATCTTTCTTGGATTTCTGGACTTCTGGAGCTGTAGATCTCTGGATTCCAGGATCTCAAGGGTTTTTGGTTTTCTGGAGCTCTAGCTCTCTGATTCTAGTATCTCTGGTTTTGTGGATTTCTGAATTCTCTGATCTCCAGAATTCTGAATCTGTGGATCTTTTTCCTGATTTCTGGATCTCTGGATTTATGGTTTTGGGATTCCTGGGCCAAAGAAACAGTGAAGCTATTCATCTACTTTGCTCTCCTTGCTTAGCACTCCTTGATTCTTGACTCTCCTTGCTTCTACTCCTTCGCTCTCCTTGCTTCGCGCGCTCTTGCCAACCCCAATAGAGTTGTTGACGTCAGGGGCAAGCGGACGACTGGAACTGGGCTAGCGAAGATGGTAGTCCCCACATTGACCGGATAACGCATCGCTGGCAGAGTTGGAATATGCTCACTCGCAATTAGAAGGACTTTGCAGTCCTTCTGACCAGGCAGTGCTTGTGGGCGTTCCGACGGCAGGCAGGCAACAGCGAGCCCTGAGGGAAATGACAGCTGGCCAAGCGTTGACTCCCAATAGTCGCCCCCCAGGGTTCGCTTGGGTCACACCCCGTAATAAAGGTGGTTGAGCAGTGGCTCCCACCCTGGGCAGTGCAATCCTCGTCGAATTCCAGTTAATTTCAATGATCACAAATCCTTTTTTAATCAATATAAACGATTTTTCGCCATTCACCGACTCTTTAGACAAAGCAAGTCACAGTTTGGGTTTGACTCTGTTCTCCGGCGAGCTTGTGATCTGCCCAAGAAAGCGACGATAATTGCCAGCCCTGACCAACAAACCTCAAGAAACCACCAGCGCCAACAGTGAAATTTGCACAATGGCCTGCAATGGCGTAACCAGGTCATAAGGTCGATTCAAACCATACGGTGCCGTGTTATAGACGTTTGTGAGTCGGAACATTTCTAGGATCTAATCTCGATAACTTGACATTTCACAGCCTTGAAACTCCTTTAGCAACAAAGGCCGGGTACCGCGGCAGTCCATGCAGTTCAAAATATCACTCATGAGTATCAGCAATATCAGGGAATGACGTGATCGTTACACATATCCCCCGTAGCAAGTGGGGGACCCCAAGAGGTTAGGGACCTGCAGATACGGCATAATAACAAGGTGTATCAGATGGGGGTCTATCGCCATTCGTGGATCGGCAGTTTGCCGGGACTGTTGGAGGAAACGGCTCAACACGAAACCCCTCGATTCTACGTGCCATTCGGCTCCTACTGTTCACTGAAAAATATAGTCTTTCGAGGAGAGAGTGAGATGTAACGTATCTCGTTGAGCAGTCGTTTATATGCTTGTGGGTTCATTGTTTGAGCATCCAGAACTCGCACGCATGCAATGCTGTACAATGTGGGTTTTACCGCGTCACTTTACCGACAATAATAATTATTGTCGAAAAAGTGACAAAATAATTATTATTTTGTCATTTTGGTCAATTATTAAATAATTTTGTTTGGATGTCGTCACTAACAATAATAATTAGGTACTTATGTACTTGTTTTGCCATAATTTATATCTACCAAAATAATTTTAATTTTTTAAATAAAATTAAATATTAATAATTAATAATTAAGTAATTTTGATTAAAGCATACATTGGAAACATTAAAAATTAAAAACAATTTAAAAAAATGAAAATAATTTTTTAATTATAAAATTAAAAATGAAAAAAATCGTTAAAAATTAAAAGTAAAAAGTTCAAGAAAAAACCAACTAAAAAAAAAATTAAAATTAAAATTAAAGTCCTTGTATCGCCGGAATGCTTTTACAAACGAACCTTTTCATTTCATTTTATTTAAATAATATTATTTAAAATGAATTCATGTTAATTAAAATTTAAAAAAGTTAAAAGTTGATAAAATAAAAATTTTAATTTAATTTTAAAAAATTAAAAAAATTTAATTAAAATCCTACTGCATTATGGGTGTGGGACCCTGAAAAATTGAATATTCGTTCAATATTATTGGGACAAGGACAAGGGAGATTCACCTCCAGGATAAGGGTTTCGGCCAAGGTGGATGAGTTTCAGGTTTGTAGTGGAACAATTTTGAAAGGCTACGTTTTCATTAGAAATTTCTCTTATTTTGCCTATATTTCATAATTCAGGTCCTTGTTTCCATGGCAGGGCGAATCTCAAAACTCCTGTCGTTTCATTCACATACACGCCATTCGGTGGTGTGCATATCAAGTCTTCATTAACAATCGTCTGCATCCTCTGATTTTGAACAGGGTGCTCCTCAAGACTTCACCGATCGCCCAAATTTATCATTTTGAACGGAGCGCCCTTCAAGTCTTCACTGAAGATCGTCTTTGTAACGGTTTTTCTTTCGAGCACAAAGCAGCGTGGGACGGGCAGGTGATCCGGTACGGTTCCGTCCGAAAGTGGTGAATCGGTGAATGGACAGGTGAAAACGATACAAAAGGCCCACAGGTAGAAGAGTTTTCACTGTAGGAACCCTCAGGCCGTCAACCCGAGTAACGTACGAAAATGAGGATTTTCCTCGGGGGTTGCACACGTCGATCGCATCTGCTTCGGGCTCCGCGAGCTTTAAACATCCTCGGGGACAGCTTTAGCCCAACGTGAACCTGATCATGACGAAAATGCGTTTGAGGACGTCTTCCAAGAAAGGAGGGGAGCCCTGGATCCGGCGAAACGATGTCAAGAGTAATCGAGGAACCCGCCATTGACCTTAAAGGGTCGTTCTCGGGGAAATCGCGTGACTCGAGGTCGATTCTTCGTCAGCAGCTCCGAACTTGCAGATGGTTTGTTAACCGACCCCTCCACGTCCCTCCTACACTTCCATCGGACGGAGGTGGTCGTTGAGAAGGTCCGTTCATCGGTCCTAATTGCCAACCCCTTCACGACCGAGTTTTTGCGGCAGATGGGCCCCTAAATGGAGAGCTGCTGGTAATAAAGTGACACCATCAAGTGGTGACGAACTTCAAACTTCAAAAAGTGCTTAGTTTAGGAGTTATAAGCGAAAACCTGATTATAAAAAGGTTGTTTCTCTCTACACAACAAAAAATAAATTTTAAAATAATTTGCATAAAAATTTTAAAATAACTTTGCATAAGTAATGCAAATCTATTTCAATCTGTAAAAATGTGTAGCTGTTTATTATCATTTTTCAAACAAAAAATAAAATTTAAAATAATGGTTTTCTCTTTTTCACGTTTTTAATGCGCACTTTTGCGCACGATCTGACTTTAGAATCTCATTCAAGGGTCCTCAATGAACACACAGAAAAAAAAAAAATAATAATCCGTGTAATTTGGTGAATACCGCAACTTTTTTTCGATTTTGATTTTTTCAGATTTTTTTTAACCGTAAAATCGATTAAGGCCAATTTAGTGAAGAGAATATTTTTGATGTCTTCGAATACGTAGCTTGAATACAAATTAATGGTGGTTTAAGGCTTAATTAAGATGTGGTGATTTTTTTAAATCCCGATTTTGGGAAAAATCGGGATAAAAGTATCGATTCTCGATTTTATCGTATTAACAAAAATCGATTCAAAAAAACGGGGTTTTTACAAGAAAGAATCGATTTTTAGAAAAATCGGAAATCGATTGCCTATCCCTACTCTCCACGGCTAATAAGCTGTACCTACTGGTGAAAAATGCCGATTTCCAACTTTCCGCTCCTCTGCTCTCCTGCAGACAGCTCTAAGCGCTGATAATATATCAGCTAAAGAATCAACAGAAACGATCAGCCTGTTGCGTTTTTTAATTTTTCGAATTTCCGCCACCTTTTAGCCCCATTGTGTGGCGTCCAGGACGACGAAAAACGGCACGATAAATTAAACTCCTGTATTTTAACTCAGATACACCATAAACAGCACTTTTTATTTGCTATCCTCGTCGTAATTTAGATTAAAAAATCTCTCGAGGACGCAAAAAAAAAAGAAGTTTTTTTTATGTAGTTAACGAGCTCTGTTTACACTGACCGAAGGTGGCCTATAAATAACCGGGAAACCCTTCGGTGTTTTGGAGTCCTGAAGGATAGTGTGGGCTGCGGATAGCAAAACTCCAGACGAAACCCGTATAGTGGAGCGGTTTGTTCTTTTTTCTCCCCGGTTTTTAGAGGAGGAATTTATTTACTCAGAGGGCCGCTGGAGGGCAGAGATAAGCTGGGGCGTTCGCGTAAAAACTTTGGAATCGACAAGAACCAACGATGTTTTTTAAAAAGAGAACCATTTTATACTCAAATGACCAATAGAGTGGAAAAGTGAAGAGGGGGTTTACCCCGAAGACATTGACGCATGGAGGCTTTGAACCTCCACCTCCTTCCCCTTGATCGCCACAAACTCGCGGACCATCGTGAGCCCGTTCGATAATGTTCCGGGAATATCCCTCGTGACTCAAACCCGGTAATTTCGAGGGAGGGAGAAACGCCCGATCCTGGGGGATCTTCCCGAGGTTGCGAACGACGTTGCGGGGATGGACGCGGCTGGAAAAAAATCCGCGGGTTGTAGCGTTCAATTCGCTCGAACCGCCGTTAATAAAAGGTCCTTGAAAGGCTGCGTTCAAAGCCTTTGCCAACCTACGGACACACCCCCGGGCACATCAAAACATCCTCACTCTCTCCAGTCATAACAGAATCCCCCCCCCCCCCCCCCCCCGTTTGCCGGAATCAACCCGTTTTGCTCGGAAAATCTCATCGGCAACCTCCCAACTTCAAATTATCTTCCCTTAGCGTTTCGTGGAACTCCGCGGCAAGGCCGCAGGTGGAGAGAATTCGGAGAAGAGGCAATCCAGGTCGGGGAGGCGGGCAGTACTTGGAATCACAGACTCCCACGGCAGATTACGTCGTATATTCACCGTCAACATCATTAAATACTTTGGCGGTAATAACACTTTGAACGTTTTTTAAAAGGAACATTTCCAGCTAAATACGATAACTACACATTCTACGTTCGGTCGGTTTTGAAATATAAACCTCCTAGACCCCCGCCGCGATTACATAGGTGTATTATTCCATAAGGAAACAATTATTTTAAATTTTATTTTTTGTTAAACAAATGAAAATAAACAGCTAAACATTAAATTTTAGATTTCGCATTTTTATGCTAAACCCATCTCTATCAATCAGTCTGTCACCTTGAATAATTTCCACCACCTTTTAGCGTCATCCCCACTCTGCGGTGCTTGCCCCTTTCCAATATCGTTCCCCCCCGTCGTAAAACCCTCACAATAGACGCCATTTCGTCGGTCGAAAATCAGCATGAAAATTCAATTTGAGAGGAAGGCGCGAGTATAATCGCCATCCGACTCGGACGGAGAACGACGAAGACGGATAAAGTTGCCCTAAGCAGAAGCGAAGAGCGAGTAGCGGTTTGCGAGTAGGTACTAAAAGATAGCTAGATCATGAAATATTTTCATGAATTTGCTAAAAACAAAGCAATAGACTTCAGCTTGACTTCCCACGTTCCATAATTTCAAATTTCAACGACGACATAGCAAAGTAAGTTACTTCAACTAACGCACCGAATTGATACTGATACGATATCTGCGCTTTTCAACTAGTAAACCGTGTAAACATGGTTCAGGTGAGGCTCATGCACCCTAGATAAAGACAACCAACGTCAGCCAATCTGAAGAAAGTAAAGATGATAATCCCAGAGAAAAGTGACACAAATCCATTTCCAGCCGTTAATGTAGTTGGCTGAGGATTGATTTAACGAGTAACAACTTTGAAACTGTATACGGTGTATCGTTTAATGTACCTACACCGCAACAACTCTGAAGCGACCGAGAGAGCCGCCACACTATTATACCCATTTTACAAAACTTCTGTTTTCAGTATAGACCATTTCACGGGCCGACGATGGCCGAGCGATCCCGAAGATAACCGATCCGCTGTCGGTCCAAGTTGGTTTGTTTTGATACAGCGACTAGTGTGCCTCTTCATCTTATCCGTATCATTTTGAAAAATTCAATCTCAAAATATGTCCGGAACTAATAAAATTTATTAATGTTGCAAGTTCGGCACACGTAGAAGCGACAGCCGCCGAAATCAGCCTGAATTTTTGCCCGGAAATAACGTTTTTCGATTGTCGATGCCACGAGTTTCGAATGTGCGGTTTGTCGATGTATAGAGGGCCCTGCTGCTGCCAATCGAGCCGATGTTCCTCCCAATTTCGTGAAAACCCACATGAAAAGCTGCAGGTAATGGATATAACAAAGGACTGGTATGTTTGCTGCAAACACTTCGATCCCGACGTTGTGCAAATTGATTTAGAGAAAAACCTTCCCGGTGTACCAGTTAGTACCAACCTGTGTAACTATGTTAACTTATTTGATGGAAATAATTTTCTAAGAGAAATCGCCCCCAAAATCGAAAATTGATCTTTTAACGTCTGCGGAAAGGCCCTAGAGGTTTTCCGAGTAAGTTTGGATGTGTAATTCGTATTTCGCGGCCACACATCTGTCCAAACACTGTCAGGAATACACTTTAAAAACGCTGCAAAAGTTACACAAGGGCTTATTAATCTTTAGCAGAAATTGTGCTGAGGCTTATCATATTTTGTTAAATTTTTTTTTTTTGTTGCTCCAATTGATAGCCAAAAGAAGGAATTATATACCAATATAGTGTCAGGATTACTTCGAAAACGACACCTCATTCGACCTACTGAAAGTTCTTTAAAAGCTCCATTTGCAGCCCCCACAGAAGCCCTTCAGAGCCCTATAGTGTGGTCGAATGAGTCTGGGACCACCATAATAGGACTCTACGTCGAAAATACTTTAAAAACGAGACCGCACTGGACCCACTTTCTTAAATCCATCAAAGACTCCTCCTATAGCCCCTTGTTAGCCCCAAAGAACCTCACAGACCCCAGAAATGAATTCACGTCCAAAACCCTTCCCCATTTGATCTCTTGGCTAAGTCTTTCAAAATCCCCATTTGTATCATCATAAATCCCCGCGGTATGATTGGAGGGGTCTGAGACCCCCCAAAATGGATTATGTCTTTCTCTCCCTCTCCTGACCATGTTCCTTCTTAATGGACAACTTTGTCCATAAAGTCCATGGGCTACCATTTGGAGACTAGTCTAACTGCACACTAGGAACGACTAAAATATCATAAAAATGAGAAAAAGGAGGAAAAATAGGACGGGTTTGCAATGGCAGTGGACCGACAGTGATAACAGCACTGATACCAATTAACAGCTGACCGAGGAGGGAGATGGTTTGCGCCTGCGTAGTAAGGATTTCGACGCAGAATGAGTGAAATGGTCTATTCATCGTTGTTGTTGCTTGTACACTATTATACCCATTTTTACAAAACTTTTGTTTTCAGTATTCATTGTTGTTGTTGTTGTTGTTGCTTTTGTGTTCAGTGTACACTATTATACCCATTTTACAAAACTTCTGTTTTCAGTATTCATCGTTGTTGTTGCTTTTGTGTTCAGTGTTCATGGTTGTTGTTTGTGTTGTATTGTTTGTTGTTTTTGTATTCATTATTGTTGTTGTGTTGTTGTTGTTGTTTGTGAGGCCGTTGTGTTTTATAGAACTATAAAATATTAACATAATAATAAATTTTATACCTGTATAAAATATAAGTGTTATTACTTTTTTCATTTGCAGTAAAATTAATTTTTGAGTTCTATTACGTTTATTTTTGCAAGAATATACCAATAATAATAATTTTTCTAGAACTTCGTGAAGGTCGGCGGACCACCAGGGGTCTGCGCACCAGTTTTCGAAGCCCTTTGCTGGAAAATTTATTGTGTATTTATACAGAGGTAGAACACCTCATATTCGATATTTTCATCCAGAAGCGTTCGATGCTAATTTGGGCGTCTCTTAATCGAACAAAAGGCGGGTGATTGGATTTTATTGGGCGAAAAGCAGATGTGTCGCCCTTTAGTTACGTTCAGGGTCTCTCGTAAACCACCGTCCAAGTTCTCCCTCTTCGCCGCTGCCATATCAAGAAGTTTACGATCCGTCGTAATTTAACCTACAAAAAAAAAAAAAAAAAAAAAAAAAAAAGAACGACCGTGGAGGGGTAAGGAGGGTTTTACACGATAAATCTCACCTGACCACAATAGCGTGACGTAACAAAAGGTATTCAGAGGTGGTAAATGTTAGTGGTGCGAGTGCGTTTGTAAATCAGGGTTCCTGCCTTGGGGAGAAGCCGAAAATGTGGTGGAAACGGGGAGGGGGGGGGGGAGAGAGAGAGATGAAGTTTTTGTATTAAGAGATGCACCATTGTGTTAGATGATAAGCAATGTGAAAGAATAAACAAGCAGATGTCATCTGCTTTTTGAGCTCTAGCGACATCTCAACACTGCCAGATGGTTTTGTTTTCCAAAATCTGTTAAAACTGTCCTAAAAAAAAGCATTAAATTTTAATGCTCTTCGTCAAAATTTTCATGATTTCTGAAAACGTGACGTAATACAAAAAATAAAAAATTAAAAACAACGCACACGCGGATTTACCCCACTAACAAACACAAGTACCTACCTACCAGAGCTGTTGCAGTCAGTTGCAACAGTTGCAACAGAGGCTAATATATAAATGACTCCAAAGGTTAATTAGGTATAAATGAGCCATTTTTATTCAAAAACCCTTATACAGTTACTGTATAAGGGTTTTTGAATAAAAATGGCTCATTTATACCTAATTAACCTTTGGAGTCATTTATATATTAGCCTCAATTATATTTCCAATCCCGCTGTTGCTGGCCGCCGTTTGAAACATTCCGCGAATCGCGTTTAGCCGGCCGGCGTTTTGATAGCCGACAAAAAAAAATGCTCCGGTGCTCGCAGGCCGGTTTGAGAGCCCGGGAGGACTGCCAAGGTTAGTTGCCGACCTTGGCAACCTGTAAACAAATGCCAAAGCTGAATCGTGCCCGGGTACCCCCCCTCCCGTATACCGGTATCCTCCCGTCGACGTCGACGGGTATTTCAGATAAGGTACCTCATTTCCGACCGAATCGCAATTTTTTTGTCGCGAGGATTTTAAGTGGTTTAGGCCTGTTTTTTTTTTTTTTTTTTTTTTTTTTTTTTTTTATTCCGAGCCCGAACCAGTTCTTCCAACTTTAACGGTTGCAAAAACGTAAATTTGCATTCAAATTGGACGTCACCTTGATGCAAACCCAAAGTCTATACGGAGTTGTGAGGCCGAATGGTTTTTGATTGAAAGTGTTTTGTGACGTGCATAACTCAATGTTCGGCCAGATGTGGGACCTCGCAAATGGCGTCCCAAATGACTCGGAAAACGACACCTTGTTTGACCTCCTTCGGATCTTCCGAAAATTCAATTTGTAGCCCCATGAAAGCCCCATATATCCCCACAGTGGAATTGGATCGTTCTGGATCCCGCAAAAATGGATTCTACGCCAGAAAATACTTCGAAAACGACATCTAACTCGACCCCAAAGGCGAAACCCTGCAAAAATTCCCCTCCCGTAGCCCCATTTTATCCCCATAGCGCCCCACTGGTTTGAGCGATCGGGCTGAAAACCTTGCGGGCACAACTAAATGGCAAACCAAGTATTTTGTCAAAATTTCAGAGTAAAAAATAAAAAATCCCACCGCCCAACGGTTCAAACGCCGTACGCCGTCCGGGCCGTTTTGGGCAGTAGGAATTTTTTTTAAAATCTGAAATTTTGACAAAATACGTGGTTTACAAAAAAAAAAAAAAAAAAAAGACGATTTAAGACGAAATAGTCTATTTCCACGATAAAAATATATAAACTTGTAGACGCGTTTCGGTTGATTAGACCATCATCAGTACAATACAGAATGAGGAAGATGTGAGAAGTTACTTATATACAAAAGTGAAATGTGCCTTCTAATGGGCGTGGCATTAGAAAGGTGGCATAAAAGGAGAAAGGTGAAAGGTAATGTGAAAGGCAAATAAGTGAAAGGAAGACTCACAAGAAAATGTCAATTAACGGGGAACGCCTAATTACATTCAGGTCATTAACAGATATTCCTAAATTGTGAATTTTCTGAATTTCCAAAGATTCTAAAGCATCTAATTTTGGACCTTTTTGGCAAACATGAGCTATCCCAATGGCTGGATTATTACTGCCTATCTCATAACTAATTCTATGGTTTTCTTCTGACAAATGTTTTTCAAAAGCTTCCCTACCCCTTCCTAACCTAAGATCATCACTATGTTCTTTCATTCTAATTTTAAATTTTCGGCCGGTTTGTCCTACGTATTGAATCCCACAATCACATTTTAATATATACACACCCCCTTTATCCTCTAAGGGAATCTTATCTTTCACACTCCCTAATAATTTCTTCGTAGAATTTTGTGAATAGAAACCTACTCTGAAACCCCTATTTTCTAATATACGACCCACTTTCTGAGTTATATTCCCATAAAACGGTAAACTAACCCACTTCCTATTATCTGGTTCTCTATCCTCCCTTTCCAAATTTGTGACTGCTAACTGAAATTTCTTCCTACTAATCTTTCCCCAAATTCTATCTATTGTAACCCTAGGATACCCATTACTCTCCGCTATAGAGTAAATTATTTCTTTTTCTTTCCGAAAAGCTAATTGATTCATTGGGACCGATAAAGCCCTATTAATCATACTATAAAAGGCCGCAAATTTATGAGATGCTGGATGGTTGGAACTATTATGAATAACCACGTCCGTATAGGTTGGTTTCCTAAACACTGTAAATTCATGCTTACCCCCCTCTAATTTTATAGTTAAATCCAGAAAATTCAGCTCATTCCCCCCCACTTCCTTAGTAAACTGAATATGCTTATCTACAGAATTGAGTTGATTAAAGAAATTAGCTAGTTGCCTATCAGTCCCATTGAAGAGGACAATAACATCATCAACGTATCGATACCAATAAACAACATTATTTTTGAATTTTGTTTCAATAATCCCTTCTAAATGGTTCATATAAACATCTGCTAATAGCGGAGACAACGGCGATCCCATAGCTACCCCTGGTTGAGTATAACAATCCCCATTAAATTTAAAATAATTTTGATCTATACATAAATTCATCATTTGGGATAGCTCATCTTTCCTTACAAAATCAAGTTGAGAATTTAAAATTAATCGGTTAATTACATCTTTACATTGTTGAACTGGAATGTTATGTTATGTTATAAAATTAGAGGGGGGTAAGCATGAATTTACAGTGTTTAGGAAACCAACCTATACGGACGTGGTTATTCATAATAGTTCCAACCATCCAGCATCTCATAAATTTGCGGCCTTTTATAGTATGATTAATAGGGCTTTATCGGTCCCAATGAATCAATTAGCTTTTCGGAAAGAAAAAGAAATAATTTACTCTATAGCGGAGAGTAATGGGTATCCTAGGGTTACAATAGATAGAATTTGGGGAAAGATTAGTAGGAAGAAATTTCAGTTAGCAGTCACAAATTTGGAAAGGGAGGATAGAGAACCAGATAATAGGAAGTGGGTTAGTTTACCGTTTTATGGGAATATAACTCAGAAAGTGGGTCGTATATTAGAAAATAGGGGTTTCAGAGTAGGTTTCTATTCACAAAATTCTACGAAGAAATTATTAGGGAGTGTGAAAGATAAGATTCCCTTAGAGGATAAAGGGGGTGTGTATATATTAAAATGTGATTGTGGGATTCAATACGTAGGACAAACCGGCCGAAAATTTAAAATTAGAATGAAAGAACATAGTGATGATCTTAGGTTGGGAAGGGGTAGGGAAGCTTTTGAAAAACATTTGTCAGAAGAAAACCATAGAATTAGTTATGAGATAGGCAGTAATAATCCAGCCATTGGGATAGCTCATGTTTGCCAAAAAGGTCCAAAATTAGATGCTTTAGAATCTTTGGAAATTCAGAAAATTCACAATTTAGGAATATCTGTTAATGACCTGGATGTAATTAGGCGTTCCCCGTTAATTGACATTTTCTTGTGAGTCTTCCTTTCACTTATTTGCCTTTCACATTACCTTTCACCTTTCTCCTTTTATGCCACCTTTCTAATGCCACGCCCATTAGAAGGCACATTTCACTTTTGTATATAAGTAACTTCTCACATCTTCCTCATTCTGTATTGTACTGATGATGGTCTAATCAACCGAAACGCGTCTACAAGTTTATATATTTTTATCGTGGAAATAGACTATTTCGTCTTAAATCGTCTTTTTTAAGATGGATTCCCACTATCTCGCCGCATCCACCTTACATTATGTACGTGGTTTACCATCAAGTTGTGCCCGCAAGGTTTTCAGTCCGATCGCCCAAACCCGTGGGGCGCTATGGGGTTAAAATGGGGCTATGGGAGGGTTTTTTTGAAGGCTTTTAGCTATGGGATCGAGTTAGGTGTCGTTTTCGAAGTGTTTTTGGACGTAGAATCTATTTTCGGGGGTCCCAGATCCGATCCGATTTCACTGTGGCGATCTACAGGGCTTTCATGGGGCTAAAAATGGGATGTTTGAAGGTTCTCAGGAGGTTAAATATTTTTCGAGTAAAAAATAAAGAATTTTTGAAAAAAAAAAAAAAAAATCTCAAAAACTTTTTTTTAAATATAAAATCCAAAAAAAAATTTTTTTTTTGAATTTTTTTCATTGACAGTATTAAATTTCTGTACAAGAAACCTATATCAAAGAATAATAAACCCTTGTGTAAAATTTGCAGCGTTTTTCTATTGCTACCTACTTGAGCACGTTACGTCGAGTGTGTTCAATTGAAATAAAAAGAACATTCCGCTCTTTCCAGCTAGCTCGAGGATGTCGTCGCTCTAAGTACACCCGTCGAAGGTCTCCCGGAAACGTTTTCAGCCTTCTGGCCTCACAGATAGACCCAGACTAGATAAAGGTGATATCTTTGTTCTTGCGGCCACTCGGACGCAATTCCCCCTTCGATGCACTTCTTTGTTGCACTCGCCGCACCTGCAGCCAAGGACACGGTGATCTTTGAAGGTAACGTCCGGATTACAAAGTGACATTAGTAGTGCGAATTACCTCTAAGAGTTGAGTTCGACCTTGTTAATTTTCCAGTGGTCATCAAGAACGACGCGATAATGATCATTGTGATTACACAATATGAGAAAAGTAAATTAATTAATTGTTGACGTTTGTAATGTAGGTTGAGCCCAAATAGTGTACGTTGCCTCCTCTGGGTGAAAAGTAGGTTTTGAACTCACGTAGGAAAACCTACTAATTCCTTTATTTGGTTCATCTGTCTCCTAACCAGATTACAGGGCTTTCAAGGGCTTTTTCCTCTCCGGCTGGAACACGCACGAACTAATAAATCTGGTCGGAGCTGGAGAGGGGACGAAACCTTGACAGGATGAAAAAAAAAAAAGAGTGGGAGTTGGGTAACGTTGGAATGAACTCGAGAGGGGTTCCGAGAATTATGAAATTCCTGAAAGAGAACGTGCAAGGCCAGGGCTCCACTACAGGAACAATAAGCACTGCAGTCCTATCACCTGCACCTAATGAACGTCTAGTTCATGGTCCTTGGAATTGTACCATTGCAGCCGCACCATTTCGAGGAGGGTTGACGAACCGGCAGTCAAAACTGCCAACATAGTAGCAAACCGTCATCAAATTTCCCGGATTCACTCGCCAAATCATCTTCTTCTTCTTCTTTGGGTGCCATACCCGTAATCGGGCGTTGGCGACCTCTCGCTACTAACATCTGTTGAGCGTGCTGACCAGCTAATACAGAAGTAGTAGGGACCTACTGCTTAACGCCGGTTCCGAACGGCAAATTTGAGAGGTTTTCCACGGCAGAATACTTTCGGTGGGTTGCCATTGCCTTCCGAAAGGTGATTATCAGTATGAGGAAGATGTCTTGCGGCTGCTGGGATCGAACCAGCAACCTTTGACTCAGTAGTCCAACGCTCAAACCACTGAGCCACTGATAACCACAAAACCAAATCATACGGCACAAGAACCATTTTGGAGTGGTTGAAAACAGGTTCAAGGGGTAATTGCCAGTTTAGAAGGGTTAGAATTAGTCTGGGAGGGTTAACATCCAGTTTGAAGTGGCCATAATTAGTCTGGGAGGGTTAAAATCCAGTTTCAAGTAGCCATAATTAGTCTGGGAGGGTTAAAATCCAGTTTGAAGTGACCATAATTAGTCTGGGAGGGTTAAATCCAGTTTAAAGTGACCATAACTAGTCTGGGAGGGTTAAAATCCAGTTTGAAGTGGCGATAATTAGTCTGGGAGGGTTAAAATCCAGCTTGAAGTGGCGGCAACTGGTTCAAAAGGGTTAAACTCCCGGTTGAAGCAGTCATAACCGGTTTGAACGGGATTCAACCCGATTTGAAGTGAAGACAACAGGAGGGATTAGAGCCCATTTTAAAGTTTATGAAAACTAGTTTCTAAGCCAGTTTGAACCCCTACCATAGCATGATAACAGTTACTATTTAGTAACTGTTATCATGCTATGTAACTGCTATAACTGTTATCACCCTTCAAACCGAATTACTAGCTGGGAAGGGTTCACAAACGGTTTGGAAAGGCCCTCAGCCCAGCTCAGTTCTCAACTCATTTGAAGACGCTACAACACCTTTAGTTTTCCCCAAGTTGGAATTTTCCAAGTTCCGCGGGAATTTTTGATCAAATTGAAGGATAATAGAACTTTTAGCAGCATATTTTTTCGACTTTTGAGAGTCGTCAAGCGTTGTTTCCTGGCCAACCTCGGTGTAGGTCAAACACGCTAAATGGTTTTATAACGACTTTCCTGATGAGATCGTTTGTGGGGTTCCAACTTTGCGAGGGAATTGAAAACTTGGCGAATAATCGCCTCGGCCCCACCTTGAGATTCAAGATTTGGACTTCCGAGTGTTTTAAAATGGGGAACAAAAAAAAAAAAAAAAAAAAAAAAAAATCGAACAAAAAGAGATTCATCGCTAGTTTGTCAAGTCATGTCCTGTCATCCTTCTGCGTTCAAAAATCATCTTCCCACGGGAATTACGACGGTAAAAGTTTACCTCCAAACCCCGTTTTCAATTTTATTACGCTTTTCAGCGATTTGTATTCACGTTGCGTACGAAGGTGGCGGGTTTTGTTGATTCTGCGTCCCGAGTAAGATTTATTAACACGTTCGACGTCGTGCCCGAAGCGGAGAAAACCCTCGAAACATTCAAATCAGCCCTGTTCCAAAACACGACAACCAAACAGTAGATTTGTTTTACTCGACCCGATTCTCTTCCGGGCAAGAATTTTGAACCGGAAGAGGTTCACCGTTCAGTATTTCATACTGGCGTTATTCGCCGGAATAGGACAAGGTAACAGTAAAATATTGTTCAACTAGCCGTAACGTGTATGCATTAATAGCCCATAGCCTTCCGGGTTTGCGATATTATTTCTATTGCTAGTAAATGGCACTGTAATGGGGCCCCGTTTGATGGAGAACAAATTACTCGGACGAGTACAGTTTGCGAATCGCGAGAAATCAAAGTTACGGCCATTTACGGCTATAGTTTATTTTTCCAGGTAAACAGTTTGTAATCATTTACTCGGTAAAATTAAACTTGGAGAATTGCACGGGAGATGGGTTTATCAGAGTTGATCGAACGTCGTTGTAGAGTGATCACAGGACTGGGAGGCCCATTCTGTGTCCAACGATAACGATAACTCCATTTCTGACCGAAGCCCTTCTAAAACGCTCGCCTGTAGGACAAATAGGTGAACACGATCATGAGATACTAGAAAAAGAGATTGAAGAATCGGAGAATCGAACGTCCATTAAAAGAACTGAAATACGACGAATGTTACTCATAGAGGATTAAAATTGTAATAGAGTAGTGGGGGTGTCACTCTCGCCAGCCCACCGGAGGTAGTACCGGCGGGAGGAGCGGCTCGCGCCACTATCGCAACGCGACGGCGTGAAACCCCTCTTCTCCCGCTGGCGAGACAGCCTTATTTTTTTATGGACGGGAGCATTTTCCTCCCTTTAATAACCATTCTCTGTGAGTTATTTTACATTTATGAAATTAAACTAGTGTCAACTAAACGCAGTGCTGCGTTAGCGATCGATCCCGACGACCAGGACTCCCTCGACGACAATTGGCTCAGGGAAGCTGGATCAGCAGGAGAGATCCCGACGCCTGGATCCGCCACTCGGGACTCCCTCGGCGGCAATATTCCGACCAGGGAAGCCACGGGGACGGTTCCAATACTGTCTGAGGTTGCTGCAGAAGACTCCAGTAAAACTGCGGACGCTGGGCGAAACCATGTCCTCCTGACACTTCAAGCCAATCCGCAGCAAGCTCCTCACCCAGTTCTGTGGCTGCACTCTCCCCCAGGTTCGGAGCTCGCAACAATAATATTATGCGACTCCCTGGATGGAGGTGTCTCCATACTCCCTTCTTCTTCCTCCAAAACACCGGCGGCGAAATCGTGGATGCTCTCCGCCAAACACACAACATCAAAATTTAGGGAATTCAACTTCCAAATTAATTACACGAATACACCTAAGTACACACTCAGCATCCGAATCTTGGTGTGTTCCCACAAGAGTGAATTGCTAATTTACTGCTGAAAAGAGCCTGCTCAAATCACCATGATTAGTAAGTTTGGCAACGGCTTTGGCCAGCGATCGAGACCGGCCGACGAGCGATTGAGCGTCCCATCCTCTGACGAAACGTCTCACGACAAAGATTTCCCTGTTTTTATGGTAAGTGAGACCGTATGTGTATGTGTCTGTCAGTCTGACGCCATCTCCTCGTTGCCATATTTCCCACAGTTGCATCAGCTGCACCGACCTTAGGAATGTAGAACGCCTAAATTATGCGTCAACCGGTAAACATCCTGGTTCTGAAGTTGCCGAGGGGTTTGACACGTCGAAGGACGAAAACCTTAAAGACCTGGATAGGTGGAGCCTCGTCCTTGCCCTCGAACGGGACCTTGCACGGTGGGAGTGGGCGTCGTATACTATCGAGTCGATTAATTTGCCGGTTTTTGAGGCACGCCCTGACAGGAGACAAAAAGAATCAGCAATCAGGTTGAGAATGTTGAGGACATATTCTGTGTGGTGGTTGCACCCAGAAGGAGGAAGTGAAGATCCACGCTGTGAACGAATCAACAGATCAACAAACAGTGGTGTTCCTGCCTTTTGAACGCGAGCAACTTAAAATTTCGAAATCATTCACACAAAAAACTTTCCACATACACGCCCACGAGTTTCTCCTATCGATTCATTCACGTGATGGAAGTAAATCACGCGAACTCGCTTTCAATCCCGCTCTGGCCAATACGTCAAATAACATGCACGCCCTGCCAACGTTGAAAATTAGAAGTTGGATTTAAAATCACTCCCACTTCATAATACGAACTTGTGGGAAAGCCTTGACGAGTTTAAAGGGACTTGGGGAGCTTTACGGTCAATGTCGACGCATTTGAAGGCCGCCACTCAACCGGTCGGCCTTCCTTTCGACGTATCCTCAATAAGTATACGTGATAGCGCGTTTCCGCGTTCGCGAATAGCCTCCGTCGTGGGGTCTAAAAATATTCTGGTAAGTACGACATCAGCGTAGATGTGTCAGATGTGACAAATTGATTGTCACTCACCACAAGAGGCTTTTTTTTTTTTTTTCTTTTTTTTTCAAAAAGTGAAATTTTGACAAAATACTCGGTTCGTCATCGAGTTGAGCCCGCAAGGTTTTCTACCGCTCTATGGGGCTATAAATGGAGCTCTGGAAGGGGGTTTTGAAGGTTTTCAGCTATGAGGTCGAGTTAGGTGTCGTTATCGAAGTATTTTTAACGTATAATTCATTTTCGGGGGGTCCCAAAACCATCGGATTTCACCGTGAGAAGTTATGAGCTTCTATGGCTTTCATGGGGCTTTTGAAGGATGCAGGGAGGATGAATGAGGTGTCGTTTTCCGAGTAATTTTAGTCATAGAATTCATTTTTCGGGGTCGCACATCGGTTAAAAACGCTGTACAAAAATACGGATTTTTTATTTTCAATTTTTCATTTTTTATTTACGAAAATAATTTTGGAATAATTTATTCAAAAGAATAATAAACGCTCGTGTAGGATTTGCAGCGTTTTCAATCTGAAATTTTAACGCAATAGTCGGTTCTTCTTCTAGTAGTGTCCGTGAGGTTTTAAGCCCTAAATACATTTAATGAAACCACACAGAACCGTCGCGACAAAACCCTTCAAAACTCTCACTTCTAGCCCGTCTGATGTCAAACAGAACCCAACAGTATGATTGAACAGGTTTGCAACCCTCAAAAATCAATTTCACGTCTACCACTGTTTCGGAAATGACACCACACTGAACCTCCTGGAGAAAACCCTTCAAAAACCCCACTTATAGTGTGTTTGAAGTCGAACAGAACCCCACAGGACAGGTCTGAAACCCCCATCAATCTAATTTACTTCCAAATTTACATGTAAATGCATCGAAAACATCACCCCACTCGAGTTCATAGCCCAAACCCTTTAAAATCCCACAGAGAGTCCTTACAAGCCTCACAAGTATGATCGTCTGAAAGCCCTTGGGTATGATGTCTGAAACCCCAATTAATCAATCTCTCATTCAAGATCATTTCTGTAAGCCCTTGGGTATGTTGTCTGCCCTTGATGTCTGTATGATGTCTGCCCTTGATGGCTGTATGATGTCTGCCTTTGGGTATGATGTCTGTAAGCCCTTGGGTATGATGTCTGTGTGGGTATGATGTCTTTCCCTTTGGTATGATGTCTGTATGATGTCTGCCCTTGATGGCTGTATGATGTCTGCCTTTGGGTATGATGTCTGTAAGCCCTTGGGTATGATGTCTGTGTGGGTATGATGTCTGTGTGGGTATGATGTCTTTCCCTTTGGTATGATGTCTGTATGATGTCTGCCCTTGTATGATGTTGCCCTTGATGGCTGTAAGTTGTCTGCCCTTGATGGCTGTATGATGTCTGTATGATGTCTGCCCTTGATGTCTGTATGATGCATCAGGCATGTCTGCCCTTGTATGATGTCTGCCATTGATGGCTGCATGATGTCTGCCCTTGATGGCTGTATGATGTCTGCCCTTGTATGATGTTGCCCTTGATGGCTGTATGATGTCTGTATGATGTCTGCCCTTGATGGCTGTATGATGTCTACCGTTGATGGCTGTATGATGTTGCCCTTGATGGCTGTATGATGTCTGCCCTTGTATGATGTCTGCCATTGATGGCTGCATGATGTCTGCCCTTGATGGCTGTATGATGTCTGTATGATGTCTGCCCTTGATGGCTGTATGATGTCTACCGTTGATGGCTGTATGATGTTGCCCTTGATGGCTATATGATGTCTGAAATCCCAATTAATCAATCTCTCATTCAAGATAATTTATGCAACGACACCCCACTCGATCACATGCCCATAATCCTTCAAAGTTCCCGCCTTTAAGCTCTTTTGTAGCCTTTTGTAGAAAGAAAAAACTCCGAAAACAGTGCGACACTACAAATAACTCACAACTTGACACGGAAGCCACTAACCTGACTCGGGGAAGGTTGCAAATGGCGTTCCGACGCTAGCGTCTCGAAAAAGGTCTATTTCCAAAGGTTGGGGTGAAAAGCCGGTTTGTAACTATCCTTCCACACTAATCCTTCAAATCTCTCAAAGCTGATTAACGCTACTTCAAAACAGTTTGTAATCCTTCCAACCGGCTTTCAAGCCTTCCAAGTCATTTTCACTCAACATGTTCCCACCCCTTCCACACTATTCCTCCTTCAAACTGGATCTTAATCACCTGGCTTTCATAATCCTACTGAACTGGTAATTGCCCGGTTAATGAAATTTGCCAACAATTCGTGCAAAAATGCTGTTAAATATGCAGCTTTTTTTTTCCTCAAAAATTGGTCAGTAAGGTAACTGTAATGCTTTTGACTTGAGAAAATTTCTCTTCGACAGCATTTCCAAACACTAACACTGCATTGTTGGTCATTAATTTTATCGTTTTTTTTTTTTTTTTGCAGTTAAACGTTAGAGACCATTAAGATTCTTGAGGTTGTTGGTGAGAGAATGTGAAGAATAAAATGTTTTTTCTAGCTGATTGATCGACTCAAATATAATGCCAGATGCAGGTAGTCATTCACGTTCTTCGACTAGTTACTCTGCCCATATCAGGCTTCGCCGAAAGGTCACCTGCTTCCTCTGTTAAGGACTTCAAATCCTCCAGGGCGGCAAACATCCTGGTGGCTTATAACCGAAGGACATGAAACCGGGAAGACCTTTTTCCAGAAAGTCCACTTTCTTGTGGGATGTTTCTGAGTCAGATGAGATGACCTGCAGGTGGAAATGTGATTTGTGGGAAGAAGGGGCCTCCGCCGCGGCGCAAATGCGTAAAACGTACCGAGATGTAGATAGAGGCGAGATAGATACGTCTCACGAGCTTTCGACGTTTATCTCTCGAACTCCGTCACGTAGTCGGGCCGGAACGGTAATGACGATCATCACAGACATCCAACGTCCAAGTCTTCTGCGGCACATACTTCATAGCAGTTCCCCGCTGGTAACGCCAACGTTGACCCCTCCGCCCACAAAACTCTTTTTGTTCCTTCGGTGAAGTCAAATCACCGATGAAAGTAAAGGCGTGTAATAACCGAACTCTACATCTTGAATCGCGAATACGAACGACCTTTCAGGTGAGCTAAAGTCAACACCAACTCGAGAGGACTCGAAGATAAATCGTAATTAGCGTCAGTTCGTGACGACTGGAGCATGATCCTGCCATTACCAACGAGCATCCGTAGGAAATTAACAACACAATTGAAACCAACGAGGGCTCGTTTTTGTTTGTCTTAATGAACTTGTTTTGGCAGTTTGGTGAAAAGTTATTTTTTGGCGTTTTAAGGGAGTTGGAGATGGAAAAATACCAAAATATTTTTGTTGTGGGATTTTGTTGAAAATTCAGATTTTGATCAAATACTTGGTGATTGTTATAACTGGGCTCACTAGGTTTTCAGCTCGATCATTCCCCACAGTGGGGCTAAATGTGGCTTTTAAGGGTATCACGTCTTTTTGGGTTCTTGAGGGTCGATGAATAGACATAATTTTCAGGCCGACGATTCGAAATAATTATATTTCCTCTTCAGGGCTTGGAAAATCGTGATGCTCTATTACATTGAGGGTGACATGGTGCCATAGCACAGTACATAGATGGGGCATTTAAGCAATAGAGAAAACTTTAAGGAAACGGGTTAATCAAGTAAAAGAGACAGTGTGTAGGGTAAACATTGACTGAGGCCCTACAGACTAAATTTTTGCACAATAAACCTACATTTAACTTTTTTTTTAAATTTGGGCTCATCTGATCTTCTGGTTTTGGTTCATCTAGATCAGGGGTCGGCAGCCTGGGAAATATTTGCGTCCGCAAAGAATTTGAACATTTTGAAAAAAAAAACAAAAACAAAACGCTGCAAATTTTACACAAGGGTTTATTATTCTTTGATATACGTTACTTGTGCGGAAATTTAATTCTGTCAATGAAAAAATTAAAAAAAAATTTTTTTTTTTGGATTTTTATCTCAAAAAATTTTATTTATTTATTTTTTGTTCAAAAATGTGTATTTCAAAAATTCTGAATTTTTTACTCGAAAAATATTTAACATCCTGGGATCCTTCAAAAACCCCATTTTTAGCCCCACGAATGCCCTAAAGATCGCCCCAGTGAAATCGGATCGTTCCGGGACCCCCATAAATGGATTCTACGTCCAAAAATACTTCGAAAACGACACCTAACTCGATCCCATAGCTAAAAGCCTTCAAAAAACCCCTCCCGTAGCCCCATAGCGCCCCACGGGTTTGGGCGATCGGACTGAAAACCTTGCGGGCACAACTAGATGGTAAACCAAGTATTTTGTCGAAATTTCATATTTTTTAAAAATTTCCTACTGCCCAAAACGGCACGGACGGCGGACGGACATTTCGGATTTAGAATGTAGACCTCTTGAAACGGATAATGTCAAATTTTGAGCCCGATCGGAGTCGTCGACCCCCGTCGCGAAAACATAGGTGTATTATTCCAAGAATAATAAACCAAAATTAGATTTAAAAAAAATTATTTCCTTCAAAAAATAATTGAAAGAACAAGTTGGCTGAAGCCATCAGGAAGGTCATGGATTTGCTGGTGAAAATCATCAATAAGATACTGGCAAAAGGACTGAATCGCCGGCAGTTTTGCGGATTGCTTGAGGAACTGGATGCTCAACTCTCCGATTTACTTCTGCACAATTCAGTCCGATGGCTGTCCAGAGGAGCAGTTTTGAAACGTTTTGCTGACTGTCATGAACCAATCAAATCGTTTTTGGCTGAGAAAACCCAGAGTTGAACGACGAGGAATGGCTGTACAAATTTTATTTTGCAGTGGATATGACGTCTCATCTAAATGCATTGAACAGGAGACTACAAGGAAGGGGCAACACAGCAAAAACCCTACTTGAAAATGTGCTCTCTTTTGAGAGCAAATTGTCTCTCTTCGAGGAGGACATGGACGACTCGAGGCTGTTACATTTTGAAGCACTGAAACGTTCGAAGAAGTGAAAACATGATCGACATAGATTTTTTCAGATCAGCAATCCGTGGCATAAAAGATTCATTTCTGGGTAGGTTCGAGGACTTTCTGAGGTATGAAACGATCCTATCGTTCATCACGGATCCTCTCAACGGAGACGTGAAAACTTTGGACCTAGCCTGTATCTCAGAATTCAACAAGGCAAAATTTGATCTTTAGATGGCTGATTTGAAAGCTAAAAGCATGTGGTCTTCCAAATTTACAACCCTCCATAACGACTTGGAATCGCTAGAGGTGACGAAAGAGGCCCTTGCATCTGATAATAAATGGGCAAAAATAGCAAGATGTGAAAAGCAAGAGGAACTGACTTTCAAAACTTGGAACAGTCTGACAGAAAGCTTGATGGAGATAAAAACCGTTGCGTTCGGCATTTTTTCAATTTTTGGATCAACCTATATATGCGAGCAAGCGTTTTCCATCATGAACCATTTGAAATGCAAAACTAGGAACCAGATCAACTATTCAAGCTTAGAATCCTGCATGAAACTGAAATTGTCGGCATATGATCCCGAAATTCAAAACTCAGCAGAGACGTCCAAACCCAGAAATCGCACTAACAACGTGAGTAGAACTAACGACATCATTATTATTTTATGAAGTTAATGAAGGCTTCCTCCACCCCAGCAGAGGACATCCCTCTCCACCTATCTTGAATTCAGTAATATTTAAATACTCGTACATGATTACATGTTATTCATCAAAATTTTCAGATAAAACGAAATCGGAGATACTGATCACTTACAATGGAACGTTTCCGTTACCTACCTTCGTCAGCCAAGTATTCCTTCGTGTTCCAAGTATTATTTTATTTATTGAAAAATTATATTTTTATTAGATTTTCATTCTTGAAATGGATAATATCATGCTTGTCTGTTTTTTTTTTTTTGTCCTTTTTTTATTCAAAGAAGCAAAATGAACACTTTTAATGAAATTTCATGATTTTCGAGTGCGGCCCCCTAAGAATTCATGAATTTGGGAATTTGAAAAAATTGGCACATCGCGGAAAAAAGGTTGCCGACCCCTGATCTAGATGAACAATGCAATTGCAGACCTCGGACTGAGCGGAATCTTGAGGTAGGCAGTATGCTGAGGGTGGCGGAATCTTGTGGTAGCGTTAAGCTGCACTCAGAAGGACTTGGCGAAATATTAAGCTTTCGTTAAGCTCCCGTAATCTCTTAATAACCATGGGAGGCGGAATCTTGAGCCGCCCCTTCCTTCTTGGGAGTTTTGGAGATCACAAAATTGGTCCTCAAGATAACAAGGAGAACACAGATCAGGCACTGCGGTAACCGGGACATGCCCCTTTAGAGCCCTAGGATGTCCTTCTATCTGACAGAGTTCAAAGCGTTCCTTATGGCCAGAGTCACTGTCATGCACCACTCTCTTCCGAAGGGAATCAGCCAGAGCTCTTTTCGCAGCATCGCTGGTGCAGCGATAATGCCGAGGTGACATCGCCCCTGCTTGGGTCTCTGCCTCCCACATTCTGTCTTCAGCATCTTTCCGTACAGCTTTCCATGTCTCAATTTTCACCCCAAAGGTAGCCCGGATCTGAGTCGTTCTTCAGGGGGCTTTGAAGGGCTTAGACCAAGGAATGAAATAAGCTGTCGTTTTCGATGTAATTTCCAGCGAAAGGCCCGCTCAAACTCACCACCTTAAACCGCCCAACGGGAACGCGTCAGTTGCGGACAAATTCCCCTCATTCGCGTTACCTTCAAAATGTTCGCTACCTCCGACGGTGAAAGCGAAATGAGAGTGAATGGCGTTGAGTTTATTTTTCAAGACGAGTTTAATTCTCCCGGGATGATCACTTGTTCCGGGGCTAGCGGTAAATCGCGGTTAGTGAAAGTTTTCAAGTGAAAGTCAACAACGAGAACTGCGCGGCGAACAGAGCAAAACTGGCCTCCCGACCCAGAAAAAAAAACCCGCCGAATTTGGGTTCGTTGACTTTGCCAGAAAAAGAAGAAAGATAGGGGAAGAAAAAATATAAACCAACAACAAAAATAAAAAGAAGAAAAGACGTGAATTCCAAGAAAATATCAGCGTTTAGAGGCCCCGCTTAATCGATTTCGGGTACAGGACGCTCGTGAATTGTTACGCCCAAGTTGAGGGGGCGGATTCTCAAGAAGGGTTGTTCTGAATCTGAAGTGAGCACACTATACCGGGAAGGCTTCCTTTTTACCACCCCCGTCACCAAGGCAACGAGGGAGGCCCCATTCATATTCCCAACCCCCTCGACCATTCAACTATCCTCTTTACGATGTTTCTGTGTTGCTTTGCATCCCTGTGTGTTTCCCCACACCGTCAACTCCCCCTCCGCCTTCCTGATTTTGCCCTACTTTGAATCGCACAATGGGTTTTTCCACCCCTATTGAAACGCCCTCGCACTTTTACAGGATCCAAAGCCCCCTTTTAATACCTGCGAGTAGCTGCGAAAAATGCCAACTTCAGCCGTCACGCACTCGACAAGTATGAAACGCGTTTTCAAACAGAAACCACTTGTGCCAACTATACTTAAAAAACGGATAACGTCACGTGCCATAGTTTGGTACCTATTGGACCGAAATAAAAACGTAGGTAGTGCAATCGAAAGGGAATTTAATGACCTTTTTAATGGTGTAATAAAAAAGTTCCTTACGAGCAATAGTTTTCGAGATATTCACAAAAAAACGAAAAAAGGACCGAAAAAATGCCCCTCCCCAAGTTACCACAGGGTCTACGCGGTCGAAAACTTAGCATTGACATCCCAGAGGACCCCTGAGTGACCTGTGAAAATTTCAAAAACTTCAAAATACTTTTCAGCTCGAGGCTCCTGGACTAACATTTTGAGACCTATCGGAGTCGTCGATCTCCGTTGCGATTACATAGGTGTATTATTCCAAGAATAATCAACCAAAATTGAGTCACTATAAGTAGGGCAGATTTTTTTTTTTTTTATCCACGAATTTTGAAGAAGCGAAAAGTGGTTTTGAGGGAGCAGACGCCAATTTTCACAGAGCACAAACCGGTTATGAGGGAGCATAGATTCCGCCAGATTCTTCTGTTTGTCCAGTCACCAGATGATTTTTGTAGTTTTTGGGGTGCTGAACACGAATCCGAAGCTTCCCAACAAAATTTCTGGGACGCTCACCGTCAGAATCGCCAAAAACCTCGAAATTTCGGCGCTTTGTTTGGTTTTTTACGGATAACTTTGAAAGGTTGCGTTACAGGTGAAAATGTTCTATATAGTAAATTGAAGAACACAAAATTCTGCGTCGAATGAGCTACCGTAAAGTCAAAATTGACCCAGTCGTAAGGGCGCGACGGTCCGTCGAAAAATTTCGATTTTTTCCAACTTTGGGAAAAATCATGATAACTTCAAGTTTGAACGTCTGCTGCTCAAAAATGGTAGCTCCCACGTAAAAACTCTTGAAATGAATTTGTAGAACATCTAATTCTGCGTTCAGAGAGCACAAATAATGTCACTTTTGGTCTAACGTAACGTTAAAAATGAATAATTGTTCGGAAACACTCCTGAGCGGCTGTTTGTCCCGTCGACCTGGAGCATTAATTAAGGTAATAGCCATTTTTTAATATGGTGTTAGGACCTCTGCTGGGAGTAAGATTCCAGATTTGCGTGGATGAAAAACGTGTGGAAGCGGAGTGGTAACCGAAAAACCCCGATTTTTTGCACTTTTCTTGGTTTTTGTGATAATAGCTCAATAAGTATGCGGTTTTTCGAAGAGACCACCGCGGTCTTGGATCGGTGGGGTCATCCCTCGGTTTTTGGCCGCCCCCCTCGGACCTGGTGTTGGACTCGAGGGGGTCGTGGGGCCTGCTGGGAAGTGGAGCCGGCGGAAGTCAGACCCCGCTCGGGTGGAGCTCCCTTTGGGGGGGGGGGGGGGGGGGCTGCTGATAGCTTACAGCTCCATAGCAGTTTCCATTGTACACAACTGATAAAATTCCCCATTGCAGCGATTCTATGTGAAATTTTAATTTGTTCTTTAATAAAAGAGGGGCAGGCAAGGCAAAAAATTGCTAATTTTGGCAAAAGCGTGTTTTTTCGCTCATTTTTGCCCATAACTCAAGAACGATTAGTCCGATCTTAATTCTTTTCTTTTTTTTCTAGTTAAAGCTGATTAGATTCTATATAAGGGATGGTACATTGAATTTCTATTGAGACAACAACGGTGCCTTAGTACTCGACGGAAAAGGTGGATTCCATAAATTTGACCACCCACGACCACGGGTTTCAGAACATTTTCTTCTCACCCTCCGAGACTATTTCTCCGATCGAAATTTCATTGCCCCCACGCGAAAGCTGATTAAATTTACTTTCAGAACTGACATTAGGATTTTCCCGGAGACCTCAGGAAAAGCCCGTAAAATGCCTCCCCAAATTGGTATCGAGAGGGAAAATTGCCAGATCTCCGCAACAATTTCAAAGCGCTCTTCCAGCAGTTATAACATTGAAATGGTTAGTCCTAGCAACAAAAAAAAAAAAAAAAAAAAAAACAGAATGAAAGTTGGACATTATGAAATTTTACATCAGTAACTGATTCAACTGTTGATCATCCTAGTTTTCAGATTGCCGCAACGTCCACCGTAGCAGCCGTTACGATGAAATGGTGGAGCAAACCCGTGTTTGGTGTCATTTTATATGTTTAACGAGCTGCAAATCTGAAATCTGAAATCGAGAGGGAAAATTGCCAGATCTCCGCAACAATTTCAAAGCGCTCTTCCAGCAGTTATAACATTGAAATGGTTAGTCCTAGCAACAAAAAAAAAAAAAAAAAAAAAAACAGAATGAAAGTTGGACATTATGAAATTTTACATCAGTAACTGATTCAACTGTTGATCATCCTAGTTTTCAGATTGCCGCAACGTCCACCGTAGCAGCCGTTACGATGAAATGGTGGAGCAAACCCGTGTTTGGTGTCATTTTATATGTTTAACGAGCTGCAAATCTGAAAACTACTGTAAAATTTCATGATCTAAAACTTTACTACAATGTTATAACTTCATTCGATGCAGATTAAAAACAAAATTGTCCCCTGTCATAAAACGTACATGTTTCATGTTCTCTTTTAGGTACAGACATACATCCTGCCCAGAATAATTTTAAATATCGGACCTTCCTTGAGACTTAACACGTCAAAATAAAATGCAATTCCAAACAACCTGAAACTGTTTGGAGTGAGGCACCTGTGGAACCAGATTTGAATGAGCTTTTCATCTCCTTTACTCCTTTTAGAACGTACAACTCATTGGTTTTGACTTCAAAGTGAATCATATCGTATAACTCATAACATCCAATTAGCGTTACACGTCATCGTCGGGTTCTGTCATCAATTACGATAATTCCATACCGCTCTGAGGTAACTAAAACACGAAGATGTTCGCTACCCCGTGAAGGAGATAATTTCCCCATTGGACGCCCCTCAGGCAGAACCGGATTAATGAAAAGTCAACGCCAGACGTAGTTACAACAGATTTTTTTTTTGGTTTTTTTTTTTTTTCGGTACAGATGAATCTTTGACCAAGAAATTACACCCCGAGATCCGGTCTGAGGGCCCATCCAGGTGGGAAAGGGGCTCACAGCGTTGCCAAACCTTCCCATTGCGTAGAAGATTAACGTTCACTATCAAGACGAGATTTGTCGTTATTCTAACGAGTTAACGAGGGTGAGAAATCGGCCAAAAAAACTCGCTATGACACCCGTTGAACTCAAAGTAGCCAGAAACGTGACAATTAATGTCATCGACAATTAATCGAATCAACCATTAAAAACAAAGCTTTCGAAATTACCACTAATCGAGTCTAACCCGGTTTTTCACCCATGTTGTTTGACCAACAATATCGTAACGACCGGAATTAACTCAACTTATCGCCTCGGAGAAACCGCGTCGGAGATTTTCGGGGACGCTTCAAATAGGTACATAATCAGTTTCGGAGTTAATCGCCTCCTCGAAAACGGGTCACCTCAATACGGAGGCAAAAACACTTTCTTCCGTGACAATGGGCTCGTTCTCGAAAACGCTCCCTGTAACTAGGACGAGAAGTTATATGTAGTTGGTCGGGCGATTTAGAAATATAGTGGAAGGGGCGGGGAAGGGGGGCTTCGTATGGACAGGGGGGTTTGAATGATAGGTTAAGAGTGATGGGGTAGGACACAGAGGAATTTTGAATAATAGGTCAGGTGATGGGGTGCCTAAAAACCTCCCGATGTTCGGATTAGAGAGAGAAATCATCTTCCCACTCACCAGAATACATCCGAAATTTGCGTGGAATGAACCGGCTCCCAAATCTTTGAAAAAAGAAAAAAATGTTATCCAGAATCGCGGGATGTAGTTGTTAAACGATTTCTCGACCCGAGCGGCAGGCTCTTGTCCCTTCCGAGGTTCCCCCACAGACCTCTCAGCCCACGCAGAGGCTGGCCCCTATAAGGTCTATGAAACAGATGGCATACCCACGCACGCTCTCTCAAAATTATAGAATACCCAGATAAATGTACCCTACTACATTTTTGTTCAATATTTGATTGATTTTCATGTGAATAAATCTTATTATAAATCACAGTTACGTCTTTTCATAAGTAGCTCAGCAATTCATCATGTTTTACAAGTATATGGCCATTTTTAATTACATTTAACATTGGGAGCTACATTTCTTGATATCCGATTTTCTTGATATTTCGATTTTTCCTGATAACACGAGAACTATTGGTCCTACATGGTTTCGGTTGTGCTCAAATTAAAGCTGCATAATTGCTCTACAACTCCATTCCTCATGACTTTCCTCGTGGGATGGATATTTCAGCCGATATTTCGTACGGAAGACGGCTAAAACCACGATTTTCAAGTTTTTGGGAAAAATTGCCTATGTTTGAGGAGCTTTATCTCGGGACCTATTGGACCTACGAAGTTGCTGTTGCGCTCAAATTGCAGCAAATCTTGTCTACTTTAATTAAGTTTATAGTGATTTTTTCTATAGGACGCACATTGTTTGAGTTATAAGCCAAAAACCGCAAAAAGTCCGAAAATTTCGCGGTTAATCGAGCACCACGCATTTTGCACAAGTCTTTCGAAGCTGCAAACTTGGTCCTACACTACTGGTACCATCCCTAACAACATAACAAAAAATCAGAACGTGACGATTTTTTTCGACCTATGATGTCTCTAATGACTGGCTTACGAATTAAACTCGCCGTATAAATTCGCCGTTCGTCGGAATTCGTTCTTAAGGGATTTAGTATTAAAATTCGGATCGCTAGGTAGGAAGAGGAAACACCGACTCAATCGGAATGTAAACAACAAAGAAACGAATATTGGCGCGAGTTTGTGCATTTCAGAACTGGTTTGGGGTGGTTTATGGAGGAGAGGAGGGACCATAACCGGTTTGGGGTGGTGTAGGGAGGAGAGGAGGGATCATAATCAGTTTGGGGTGGTGTAGGGTGGAGAGGAGGGATCATAATCAGTTTGGGGTGGTGTAGGGAGGAGAGGAGGGACCATAACCGGTTTGGGATGGTGTAGGGTGGAGAGGGGGACCATAATCAGTTTGGGGTGGTGTAGGGAGGAGAGGAGGGACCATAACCAGTTTTGGGTGGTGTATGAAGGGGAGAGCAGGGACCATAACACCTATGTATTCGTGTCAGAGGTCGAAAATTCTGATCGGCCTTTCATCACACGTTTCAAGACCTGTAGATTCCATATCATGTCCGTCCGCTAGCTACCTTTTAAAAAATCAGAAACTTTCTCGAAATACTCGGTTCACCATTTAGTTACGCCTGCAAGGTTTTCATCCCGATCGCTTAAACCTGTTAGGTCGAGTTAAGTATCGTTTTTGAAGTATTTTTCGATGTAGAACCCATTGGGGGTCCCATATCGATCGAATTTCATCGTGGGGATCTATGGGGTTTCCATGGGGTTACAAATTGGACTTGGTGAAAGATGTGAGGAGGTCGAATGTGGTGTCGTTTTCCGAGTAATTTTGAACGCAATTTTTCAGGGTGCCACAAATGTCCATACATTATTCAGATTTTTGTTTAAATATTTTTTTAAGACAGAATTGATTTTTGCAGAATTTCCTTATGTCAAAGAATAATAAACCCTTGTGTAAAATTTGCAGCGTTTTTTTTTTCGGTTTATGAAACTATCAGCTAAAATTTTATTTGTTTGTTCGAAAAATTTACCTCCACTAGTAATCTCATCGAAGGCGCGATTCCGTCCATGTAAAATTGCCCTTTTGGGCCCTTCAATTTCACGCTCACTTTTCATATTACGCCCTTCTCGTGTTCTCCCCAAATAAAAATTTCCCTAGAGAAAAAAAAAGATTGCGGGTTATAAGTAAAACACATTTCTCGGGAAAAGCTCGATGACGGGCGGGAAAAACAAAAAAAGAGAGAAATCATTGCCGAAAAGGTCAACGGTCTAGCAAGGTCGGGGTCATATACCTAATGGACGGTATGAAAGGTTTGCTGACATGACAAGCGGCCATTCAACTTGGCGTATTTTTATATCAAATGTTTTTTTTTTTCTTCGGGGGTGTTTACTGAAATGTATCAACTGCGACCAAACTTGCGCCGATAAGCGCGATTGTGTGGGTGATGAACCCTGTTACGCAATATTATTTCACCACTCGAGTTTCCGTGATGAGTGCAAGCGTTCGAAATTTGCCGGCGAAGGGAACCAACAGACCGAAAAAACGGATGTCTCTCGCAGACTTTAATAACAATTAATGTTGTTCGACAGACCAAAAAATTGTACGATAGACAAGTTGCTTGGGTCAACAGATCTTCCCGAAGAAAATCCTCAGTCATCTTTTCTCAAACATACGACGAGGATCAGGAACCCGCTTTAGGGAAGAAGTGAGCACCAAGTAGGTTAACTGATGACGTTTGTCTGAGTCATTGCTGTGAGAGGCGACCTCACACCTATCTTGCCCAGCCAGTGAGCCAAGCGACTTCCTATCACGAGAATTGGCGCATGGTAGGCGTGAAGTTGCCTGAAATAGCATGCTATCACTGCAGTTGCAGCAATGATAGCAGTGAATGGCCCGTAACTACATCATTAGTTTACCGTTAGTTCGCTGTTTTGTTTTCTATATTGACAGTGAAATAGACATGGATTGAATAATATTACGCGTTTAATGCTGAAAACAATGGGCTAGGGAACCGCTTATTGATTAAAACGTTTTCTGGAAGTACACACTTCATAATTCAAAGCAAACGTAAGGAGTTCAGCGATATAGTACGAATATTTAGGGCAATTTTGAATTGGATGCCGTATTGGGGAAGTACTCCCCCTGAAATGGCTCAACCCCCCTGTTATTTGCAACGTTTACCAGTTGATAAGGATCCTTGATACATACTGTCATAATAAATACCCAGAAACGCCATCAACAGTAGCATTATTTCGAGCCCATAATAATATTGCCTTCTTTATAAAATGAATTTGACCGCTGAACACAATAAGAGGAATCCCTTATTTTTTTTTTACACACCGTTCGCCACCTACTCATGCGTGGTTTTGGCATTTCTGCGGCTTCCTCGCGGAAAACCTATACGGGTTTTTCCTCCGTAGGCCTACGGTTGGATGGCAGGGCGTAGGTTCCTGTGGGCAGCCAACCGAAGAATGTGCGGTTTTGCGAGGCTCCGTTTCCGACCTGCCGGGACGCTACCTCATTGTTTCATATCTCGAATGCCGAGGAGGGGAAAAAAAGGAATCGGGAGACCACATTTTTTCGATGGATCTTTCGAATGGTCTTCGCACGTTTGATATTTCGTCATTTTAACATTTTCGCGACTGAACAAGTGTTATTTTAAGGGTATTTGTAAACGCCTCGCGTGATATCTGCAGTCTTCCTCATTTGATATCTTGTCGGGCCACTTCTTTTTGCTTGATATCTCGTCTCTGGCCCAGGTGGGGCACTTCTGGTTGCTTGATATCTCGTCTCTGGTCCAGGTAGGCCACTTCTTTTTGCTTGATATCTCGTCTCTGGCTCGGGCAGGGCACTTCTGTTTGCTTGCTATTTCGTCTCTGGCCCAGGTAGGGCACTTCTTTTTGCTTGATATCTCGTCTCTGGCTCAGGCAGGCCACTTCTTTTGGCTTGATATCTCGTCTCTGGCTCAGGCAGGCCACTTCTTTTTGCTTGATATCTCGTCTCTGGCTCAGGCAGGCCAATTCTTTTTGCTTGATATCTCGTCTCTGGCTCAGGCAGGCCACTTCTTTTGGCTTGATATCTCGTCTCTAGCTCAGGCAGGCCACTTCTTTTTGCTTGATATCTCGTCTCTGGCTCAGGCAGGCCACTTCTCCTCATCTCGTCTCTGATCCAAAGGGGCCACCTCTTCTCGCGAAGTATCTCGTCGCTGTTCGTGAAATGGTTGAGAGGTGCGGCATTGCTTAGACTGAACTTCGTGAAATCAAAATCGAACAGGGGTAGGGATTCCCAAAAAATCAGTTTTAAATCCACAGATACTTCGAAAACGACATCTCCACTCGCTGGTGAAAGTCTAATTCATTCGAAGCATAAATTAACAAAACGTCAGGGTGGCCACCAGTAAGTTGTTGAAGGTTGATGCCACCTCGTTCTCAAATGCCTTAATTGGTGTTTTCCCTGCTGCCACAAGGAAGGACGTAAGTAATAAACAAATTGACCTAATTTTCAAAATTAAACTGGGTACTCACCATTTGGGGAATGTGGGCTGCACGATAGGTGCATGAGCACCAAGGCGGCGGTGCACTCGTCCATGAGGTCTTCTTTGTCCTCTTGGCTCGAGCTGGGACGCCTTTTCCGGGATCTGCAATTTTAAAAGAGAAAACAAATTGAGATATTTCCGCTTGGAAACTGTGCAGCGCATAAACTGATGATAATCGGAGACCGAGAAAATCCTGCAAAGCCGGAGTTTCCAAGGCGGTACTTAACCCCTCCCCTGATTGTAGCTCTGGGGTGGGTTGATGGTTATCTTTTAGCTCTCAAGGTCGGCCCTCGAGGAGGAGATCGATATGGTGAAAGCCGGCCGGCTTCGCGGTTCTGGATCACAATCGCCCCCACGTGTCGACCGGGGGAAATATCCCTACGCTTCGAACCAATCCAAACACGCCTGTCCCACACCTGACGGGAGGATTGTGACCTGTTAGGTTTCGTGACAGGAGCCGATTGGATTGTTTCGTGAGAGAACCCCCCTAATCAAATTGCGGGACGTCGATCCTTTTCCCCTCTCTTAAAAAAACGCGATTTCCGGCTCATCGCTTTTTACAACCAAAAAGCTTAAACACCATCGGCCTTAGAATTAGGGTCGCCAGACGTCCTTTTTACCATCCGTGGAGTCCAGGTTTGAACTCTCGGAGGAGAGTTTTTGAAAGGAAGCGCGAACTCGGATTCCGAGTAGACAGCTGTGCGATTGGCCACTAACTGACCAATGAAAAATCTGGACTGGAGGCAGCAAGCAAAGGAGGTTAGGAGGAGCCCTGGCCTGAACGCTAGCTTTCAGAAAGGTGTTCTGGAGTGGGAGATGCCCCCTTCAGCCGGCCGCCATCTTGGTGTTTGGCCATTTTTAAGCAAATCCTTATGGAAGAACAGTGTTTTGGTTTATTATTCTTGGAATAATGTTTTCGCGACGCGGGTCGACGACTCCGATCGGCCTCAAAATTTGACATTATCCGTTTCAAGAGGTCTACATTCAAAATCCGAAATTTCCGTCCGCCGTCCGCCGTACGCCGTCCGCCGTTCGGGCCGTTTTGGGCAGTAGGAATTTTTTTTTAAAATCTGAAATTTTGACAAAATACTTGGTTTACCATCTAGTTGTGCCCGCAAGGTTTTCAGTCCGATCGCCCAAACCCGTGGGGCGCTCTGGGGCTATAATGGGGCTACAGGAGGGGGTTTTTGAAGGCTTTTAGCTATGGGATCGAGTTAGGTGTCGTTTTCGAAGTATTTTTGGACGTAGAATCTATTTTTTGGGGTCCCGGAACGATCCGATTTCACTGGGGCAATGTTTAGGGCATTCGTGGGGCTAAAAATGGGATGTTTGAAGGATCCCAGGATGTTAAATATTTTTCGAGTAAAAAATACAGAATTTTTGAAAAAACACATTTTTGAACAAAAAAATCCCAAAAAAAATTTTTTTTTGAGAAAAAAACCAAAAAAAAATTTTTTTTTAAAATTTTTTCATTGACAGAATTAAATTTCTGCACAAGTAACGTATATCAAAGAATAATAAACCCTTGTGTAAAATTTGCAGCGTTTTTCAATTCTGAGACTGCAATTTTTGAAGAACCTGAGCTCATCCATTCCTTCTAACAACTTTGGCAAGTTGACCAACAGAACAAACCTCAACGAAATCAGATCTCTTTTCTCATTTCAGTGCTAGCGCGCTCTGGCGGATTTGTTGCGCTTATCTGGAAAAGTTCCCGGTTCGGTTAAAATGCATTTTCCTTCGCGATTGTCTCTTCACTGAAGACCCCATTTCCTTTTCGTGACCGACACGCGCCTTTTATTTCGGGGCCACTGGAAAGATTTTCGGCCGAAATTGTTTATTTGACAGATTCTTGGTGAGTATTTTTATTGTATGGCATCCCCCGGTTGTCCATAACTTAGTTGATTTCATAGGATACAATTTTTCTTCTTTCGCCATTGTTTACATCAGCTGCTGAGCCTTCAGTAATAATTTGGCTGTATTTTACAATCACCTAGAAGCGGAAACAGTAAGGAAAATAGTGTTTCGTCATTCCCCTGGATAATCTACTTGTATAAATTCCTCTGGGTGAATAAACTATACTGCTGATAAAGTTATATTATTACATCGGGAAATATCTCTTTTAAGGTTAAAACCGTCGGAAAACCTTCAATACGGCCGGTCTGAAGGGTTTTCAAACTGGTTTAAAGTGCGATAGATCGTCTAGCGTAGCCATTGAACCGGTTTTCAGAGCTGTAAAACCAGTCAAGAAGCTCAGGACTGATCTGAAGGGCTTTTAGCTGATTTGATTACATGAAGAACTGGTTGCAGAGATAAAGAGAAGGTTTTAAAACGTATAAAATTGGTTTGAAGAGTCTCAAAACCTAGCTTTTGGGATAAATAATTTTCAATATAAAGAGGGAGGCAGGAAAAAATGTCTAGTCCTGATTTTTCCTGATTTCTTGGCGCTGATATCCTTCTTCTCAAAAAATGAATCTGGCAACCCTTTTTAGATTGATCTGAACGCATCGGACTTATATCAAGTGCGTTCAAAACTACCGAAACAGCCCTTTTTTGTTGCAACGATCACTTCTCCCCATCCGTATGACTCACTCTTCAAAAATCTCAATTTCTTAAACCTCCTCAACTTGGACGGCGGCCCAACTAATTTTAACTGTATGTTTACTACAGCTAGTGGGAGAATGGCAATGGACTTGAAAGAGATACAAGGCCGAATGACGTCATTGTGACCTCCCACTATCCCACCTTTGCCGAAATCATCTCATCCACACAAGTTTCAAGTTCGGGTTCCTGATAAATAAACAGAAGCTCGGAATGGGACGAGTAAATAGGAGTTGCAAAAAAAAAAAAAAAAAAAAGGACAAACATGTAGATAGATCCTAACAGTATTATACTGTTAGGAGTTTGCCGTGTAATAACCAACAAGGGGGATTGTTCAAAGCAGGAAAAAATTAGGTGAAAGGTTCTGAAATTGCTACTAGTAACAAATCACTGTGAAATTGGGTTGCCGGAGTGTTTATTATTCTAGCAGAACTCTTCTAGTAATGATCGGGCAGGTCTGCAGACGGATGTAACGCCCATAAATCAATTATGCCTCCAAAATCAAAACATCCTACCGGAGCCCCTAAAAAGCCCTACGGCGATACTGGTTCGAGAACCCAATAAATCCATTCCGCAAGAACTTCGAAATCGACATCTAACTCGATTTGTTGGTCATTATTCTTGAGCAATTGGCTCACGTAAGAGATTAAGCAAGTAGAGTAGTTGTTAAATTTTCATAAACTAGATAACGTTTGTTGGACAACTTCTTGAGACAGATTTTGAACACCCTGCGTGATTAATAATGGTTGAAGCTTTGAAAATATATTATATTTTTACATTCTTTCAAACTCGTCCTTAAACGCTCCAAACTAGATATAGTCTCTTCAAACGGGCTCTCATCGTCTCCAAACTGGTCTTTAAGCCATACAAACCAATTATTGTCCCTTCACATTGGCTCTCAAACTCTCCAAACCGGTTTTCGACGCTTCCAACGGGCGATCGCGCCTTCAGCCTGGTCCTAAAACGTTCGAAACGGATTATAGCCCCTACGAACGGGCTCAACGTCCGTAAACTGGTCCTCAAGCGCTTCAAACTAGTTGTGGCCCCTTCAAACGGGCTCTCAACGTCTCCAAACTGGTCATTAAACCCTACAAACCAGTTACATCCCTTCAGGGGCTCTCAACCTGTCCAAACCGGTTTTTAACACTTTGGCTCTCAACCTGGTCCTTGAACACTCCAAACCAGTTACACCCCTTCAAGGGCTCTCAAACTCTCCAAACGGTTTTCAACGCTTCCAACGGGCGATCGCGCCTTCAGCCTGGTCCTAAAACGTTCGAAACGGGTTATAGCCACTACGAACGGGCTCAACGTCCGTAAACTGGTCCTTAAGCGCTTCAAACTAGTTATGGCCCCTTCACATTGTCTCTCGACCATTGCAAACTGGTTTCGAACCCTTCCACACGGGTTATCGCCTATTCACTCCAGTCTTCAACCTCTCAGAACCGATTTTCCACCATCGAAATCATCCATTCTAACCAGTTCTTAACCAAGCCAGGTTTTGTTTATTGTTCAAATTTTAGATTTTTATAATTTCAAAATTTTTGAATTTTAACCTCTGGAAAAAGGGTTTAGCGATGCCAACCCCCCCCCCCCCCCCCCCCGTTAAAATTGAGACAAAAAGTGAGATGATTTCATGTCACGAAAGCAGCGCAACTCACGAAAGTAGAAGCAACGTATGCGTCATTCATTGCAACTTCTCCCTAATCACAATTTTGACTTATTTTGGTTTTTGGTCATTTTTGGGCAAACTATCATACCTACGGGCATCACTCTGATCTTAAAATGAAGGTAATAATATTTACTACAACTTTCTTTTCGATGTGTTTTTCGTAGCATTAGTACTTTGGCCAATAAATCGCTCCGAAATGGACCAAAAGTTAAAATTTTCACTTTTTGGAAAAACAGCTCGTTTTTGAGGGGCTGTATCTGAGGAAATACTAAAGCTACAGAGCTCCAGTACCACTCAAATTGTAGAAAATTTCACGTGCTTTAAAAGTGATTGGGGCACAGATCTTCGTCAGAAGCTTTCTTCGGTGCTTTTTGGGCGAAAAACTGAAAATAGTGCAAAAATTTCGTGGTTTTTCGGTTGTATCTCCTGATGCCGAACTTTGGGAGGGTTGCAAATCTAGATTGGACCTTGGTATCTTTTTTCTTTCGACATTCTGGAATCTTTTAATAGTTTGGATTTTTCGAAATAGCCATATAAATTTGTTAATGCAGCGTTAAATGTTGGTACCTTTGTCCTTGTTCCCTATCCTGGTTAAGTTTAGTCGAACTCTCGTTGGCCTCCTATCGATTGCTGCACCAACCAACTGTTATGCCGGTGCTGGCATGATAATATAAGTAGTCGTAATGCAAGGTCTACCTAGTAAATAGCAGTTAGGAGCACCTGATGCAATCAGCTGTTGCAACCTCCATGGACACAAGCCGACCGGAAACTTGAGGTTTGTCGGAGGAAACTGCACCGGAGGTTGACAATCCGTGAGGCACCTGGTCAGCTGAGTTCCCGCAGTCGTGCCAGTGATCACGACGTAGCGTCGTGTCGTCACGTGAGGACGGCAGTTGCATTTCCATTATGGGAGACGCGTAAACTTCGCGGGTGAGGTCGTCGTTAGAGCGCGTTATTATACACGGTCGTAAAACCATAGTGGTTTCCTAATGGGACGGCCAAGGAGGAGCCCACCTTGAAAATCAATTTACACGGCTAGCGGGGCGCTCGATCCGATCCGTTAAATCATCATCATCACACACGGCGACGCACGTCTTGAGGTCTTCCGGGGGGCATTCTTCGGTCAACAGCTACAATCACCCACGACTAGAAGTGTTATTATACTAGGATACTTATTATACAAGGGTTTATTATTCTTTGATACAGGTTACTTGGGCGAAAATTAATTCTGTGTCAATAAAAAATATTTTTGAAAAAAAAAAAAATTGTACATTGTTTGGACAGATGTGGGACCTCGAAAAATGAATTACCTATGCGTCCAAAATTACTTGGAAAATATTTGACCTCCTACATCCTCCCAAAATTCCATTTGTAGCCGCATGAGAGCCCCATGTGGTGAAATTTAATCTTTCCGGGACCTCCAAAATAGGATTCTACATCCGAAAAAACTTCGAAAACGACACCTAACTCGATCAAATAACCAAACCCTTCAAAAAAGCCCTCCCGAAGCCTCTTTTTTGCCCCACAGAGCCCCACGGGTTTGGGCGATCGGGCTGAAAACCTTGCGGGCACAACTAGATGGTAAACCGAGTATTTTGTAAAAAGTACAGATTTTTTAACAAATTCCTACTGCCCAAAACGGTCCAGACGGCGGACGGACATTTCGTTTTGGTTCATTATTTTTGGCTTAATACTAATACTCGCGAAGGAGGTCGACAATTCACATCGGCCTCAAAATTTGACATTATCCGTTTCAAGAGGTCTAAATTCCAAAAACGAAATGTCTGTCCGCCGTCCGGGTCGTTTTGGGCAGTAGGATTTTTTTTTTTTTTTTAAATCTGAAAATTGGACAAAATACTCGGTTTACCATCTAGTTGTGCCCGCAAGGTTTTCAGCCCGATCGCCCAAACCCGTGGGGCGCTATGGGGCTAAAAAGACGCTACGGGAGGGCTTTTTTTGAAGGGTTTCGGCTATGGGATCGAGTTAGGTGTCGTTTTCGAAGTATTTTTTTGACGTAGAATCCATTTTCGGGGGTCCCAGAACGGTCCGATTTCACTGTGGCGATCTACAGGGCTTTCATGGGGCTAAAAAGGGGATTTTTGAAGGATGTCAGGAGGTCAAATATTCATGGAGGACATCTTCAGGTATCTCCCTTCGATATTCTGATACGCTGCATGAAAAGCCTTCAGGAGCTTCCAAATTCCGCAGGCCGTGAAAACTCTCCGATCTGACTTGACGTGACGATCAACCCCAGCTGGTTGCACAAAGGAAAAACCCCGATGCAAAATGCTCTCCGGGTATTTGACCTTGGCGTGACACGGTGTGCCGTTTTTTTTTCTTCTTTTTTTTGCCTCTCTTTTCGTCAACAATGGAGCAAACAGCGGCCAGGAGTTCGCTGGAACAACCTTGAACGTCTGGCCAAGAAAATACCTCGTCTGCGGGAAATTAACGCGATGCCACACTCACTGGCATTGTATTAATAAAACTCAAACAAGCGATTAATTTGGCGGCGGCGATGACGATCTTGTTGTTGCCTCGTCGTTATCTAGTCTCAATATAAAAGTGATTACAATATCACTTGGGAAAAGCATAACAAAAACGACTCGCTTGAAAAGGATTGTTGAAATAACTTGTCGAATTTTGAAAGAAGAAAACTGAAACGCGGAATTTAAAAGCGACAATTACTTGTACCGCATCTTCTGGTTCTTTCTCTTACGTTACCCCATCAGTGGATTTCGGTAGTTTTTTTCTTTAAGCATTTTTGGCGAGTGTTGAATCTTACCGGAAGGTTTTTTTTTTAATGTTGTCCTCGTGGAAAGTTCGGGACGTGACGTTTCCGTCTAAACATCTGCGGTGTACGCTCACGTTTGTCCGAATAAATCACGTTTTTTTTTTTTAGTGTGGGTCTTGCGATTTTTCAAACGTGCTTCTGACGGGGGTTCTGTTTTCGCAACTTGAGCACTCTCCGGTAACGTGTGGATTTATCCTTGCGATCAACAAGACGCGGATATAAGATGGCACTGATCAACCCTGGAGGGTCATCGACCCTAGTAACTGTCAATAACTGACGGGTGATGAAAAATAAATTATTAGGAAACTTGGGTTGTAAAAATAAAAAAATTAAATTAAAAAACGCTGCAAATTTTACACAAGGGCAAATTTTTTATTCTTTGATACTTGTTACTTGTGCAAAAATTATTTCTGTGTCAAAAGAAAATAATTTGAAAAAAAAAAAAATTTGGGGGTTTTTTTTTTTCAAAAAGATTATTTTTTCAAACATTCTTCATTCTTTACTCGAAAAATATTTAACCCCCTGGGATCCTTCAAAAACCCCATTTTTAACCCCATGAAAGCCCTGTAGATCGCCCCAGTGAAATTGGATCGTTCAGGGACCCCAAAAAATGGATTCTACGTCCAAAAATACCTCGAAAACGACACCTAACTCGATCCCATAGCCAAAAGCCTTCAAAACACCCCTCCTGTAGCCCCATTTTAGCCCCATAGCGCCCCACGGGTTTGGGCGATCGGACTGAAAACCTTGCGGACACAACTAGATGGTAAACCAAGTATTTTGCCAAAATTTCAGATATTTAAACAAATTCCTACTGCCCAAAACGGCCCGGACGGCGGACGGACATTTCGGATTTTGAATGTAGACCTCTTGAAACGGATAATGTCAAATTTTGAGGCCGATCGGAGTCGTCGACCCGCGTCGCGAAAACAGGTGTATTATTCCAAGAATAATAAACCAAAAGAGAACTAAAGAACAGAACAACGTGGCCAAGGATGTTTCCAAGGTGAAGCAATTGACATCCACCGGCAGATTACAAATGACGCTCAGGGTGGCCAACATTGTGTCACAAAGCTCAACAATTTCGAATCGCCCAGTAGGTACAACGTTTTTTTCTTTTTTCTTAGTCCTTCATTGCACAATATCGCATTTAATTCAATGTCTCACACGGTCGTCTATTCTGGCTAGTCACGAGTCCGGCTAGAACACCGCCGGGATTTCCAAACCCCAAGTCCTCCTCCCTCCAAACGGCCGCAGAACCGGACCGGAACCGGTGCGAACGACTTGCCGGCCTACCCTCTCATATCCAGTAAAAATACAGTCGTTTTTCTTTTTCCCCCTTGTTCATCTCTTTATGGTCCCGTTAGACCCGCGAAACGTTTCACAAGTCAAAATGTTAATTCTTTCGACGGGTCCCCGATAAGCTCCCCGAAGGAGTTCGTAATTGCGGGGTCGCTCCCCCCCCCCCCCCTCGAAAAAAATACATAGGGAATAATTACTCTCGACAACCCGTTTCCAACAAAACCTTACCCGTTCAGGTTCGTTTAATGTTATAACCCACAATTTCTTCTTGAAGAGAATGGCCCTAATAAATGATAATTTTCGAAAAAAAGGAAGTAGAAATAGATAAGGTTATGGCAGATGTGTCAGAAAAGTAAGTACCATGATATGCATGATTAATGGAATAATTTACTGAGATCTAACATTTAACATAACAAATAAATCAGATGCCAAAAAATGCGAGTGACGGAGGACTACAATTTTGATCGTCCTCAAAATTTGTTTTCATACTTATTTTTTAAACTAGAAATTTTGACAAAATATGATTTTCCATCTCGTTGTGTCCACAAAGTTTTCAACCGGATTACTCAACGGGGTTAGAAAAGGCTACAGGAGAGGTTTTAGAAGGTTTTTGGCCTTCGCCTTGGTCGAGTTGGGAGTCGTTTTCGAAGTATTTCCAGGCCCAGAACTCATTTTTTGGGGTTCGAGAATCATCCGACATCACCGTGAGGATCTATGGGGCTTTAGAAGGACACAATGTCATAATGAAATATATGTTCGCAACGTAGAAGCAAAACGCCTAACCCACTTTCGGGTGAAAAATAAACAGCTGTTTTTAAAATTAAACTGCTTTAAAAAAAAGCGGGTTTCAAATGAAACAGATAATTGGAGCAGTTGAATGGAACATTTACATGAAACAGTTACGTGGAATATTTTTGTTAAAACTGTTTCCTTTAAATGAAACATTTCTTGGCGTGTGAAGTTGGTAAGATGTGGGTTAGGCGGTGTTGCTTCTAGAACGACGATATTTTATTTTATTGCCCCCCCCCCCCCCCTTTGAATTGAATGAGGTGGATGAAAACTGTAAGATGCCATATCCACCTCTACCACGTTTCTGGAAGAATAGGTGAAGGTTGGCCCATTGAGGAGGAATAGAGTTTGATGTCCTCTCTATTATATATATTATATATATAGTATAATACTAGCGATTATCACCGATTCAAAAGAGGTGTAATCAAATTTCCAGGGCACTTTCGAAAATTTCAACTTTGAATCTGGAGGGAAGATTGGGTGCCTCAAGACGGGCTCTCTCATTGGCTGTTCGTCTGGCTTTCAGTTCAACAGCCAACGAGAGACGCGCGCGCTGACGAACTGCCAATGAGAGAGCCCGTCTTGAGGCACCCAATCTTCCCTCCAGATTCAAAGTTGAAATTATGGTTGAAACATTATTGACGTGAAATAACAAGTGTGAGTCACCCCAGACTTATAAGTTAGTATACTAACTACATCATGCAGGGAAGGGGCGGCGTCCCCCGAACTCAGATGACGTTACGCCGCTTTCGCTGCACTGTATGCCGCGCAGGAATTTCTCCCTGAATCCTTCACTCTCCAAAACTTCAAACCTACCCTAAGCACTCAATCTTTTGTTTGCCTTCGCACCGATAACTCCGATAACGCTCTCCCCGATAACCCTCCGAAAACTAAATCAAGACTTTCAAGCTAGAAAAAGAATAAAAGAGACGTTTGAACAAACGAACCCCGACCAACCTTGCGCTGGTGATACGACAACTCCAACACTCCAGACGGAGGTTGTTTACTTCACGATAACATGTACAATGCTCCTGTACGAGCTACTTTTTTTTGCGTTTTCCCCTTTTTACTCAATTGCTTTTAAATTCTAATTTCCAAGACTACACGAAGAAACCTTGGAAAATGCAGAACAAACAAAAGGTTTTATTGCAGGAACCACAAAGGCCATTGTGGGCTGACCAGACTCTTTTTGTCTGCACTCACAAAGGTGATTAAGGACAATTAAAATGCCTTTGATCACGCAAAGTCAAAACAAATGGAATATCATTGTTTTTTGAATAATTTTGCACGATGATATTGTTTCAATGGAGCGAAAATTATGGCGATGTCGCAGTTAAAACAGTTTCAGCACATCAGCGTTTTACTGAGTGCGGGTTATGCAGGCGATATAGCAGGTTGTAACGGTTGCCATCTGCTCGTCAATTCGTTGAAGACATTTTCATTTCTTGAACGAGGTCGTTGAACCTACAAAACATATGCCGGGAGACGTGGAGGGGGGGTACCTCAATTAATATTCACCCCGCAATAATATCCTTTTAGTCGCCAATCAACAGGGTCGCCAGCTGCACCGGTAGGCTGTAATTTGGCACTAGTCGGAGGATGGGGGTTATCATTTCTCGGCGATCCGCGTGCATCGTCATACGGGGGCGTAACTGCGTCTAATGAGGTAATTGCGATGATGGCCTGGGATTGTGAAGATTGAGTAACCCGCGAGTGGGCTCCGAAACGAGAAAATGCACTAACTATTATGTGAAAAAGTTGCAATCATTTCAGAACGGTTTGATAATCTCAGATAATGTAAAATTGCATCGGGCACTTGTAATAGGTTATGTTACGTCATATTCCCCTACACGGAAACAACCACAAGGCCGTTAAGGACATCAAAAGCTTCATAATTGTTTTTAATTACGTGCATGTTGAGGGTTTGTCACAAAAGGAAACACAAGGATTATACCGAAGTTCCTGAATATTTTGTCGTCAGGGCCTAATAACAAATGAATGACGCGCAAATGCGCTGAAACGTGCGCAAACTTCAGTATTTGAAAAGTTAACCCCAAATTTTACGGCGCAAATGGGCGCAACTATTATATAGTGAACTTCGATTTGAGGGGTAGGTCCAAGTCCAAGCGCCATCGCAAACAGACTGCGACAGAACAATTGTCAAGCCGCTGGGACTGGCACCCACTTCTCAAATAGAGTTTTTAACACTAAACAAGGGGCCCCCTCCCTGCTGGCTAGAGCCAGTCAACCCCCGATCATATCCCCACTTGGCCCCGATCGTATCCCACTTGGCCTCAGACCCAACAACTCGCATTCCCATATAGTTGTTTTTTTCTTGACCAAGTACAGGATGCAAGTCAACGGAAGATTACGTTTGCGCCAGAAAGGTGAAAATAAGCCGAAATATTCCAGATTGCGCCACTCGTAAACACTACGTTTGCGCCAATAAACATTTTTATTAATCGCTTCAAAAACCTTCCTTTCCGCCAGGGCTTCGTTCAGCAAAAAGCGTCAGGAAAACAGAATCGTACAGGACATTCATATCACTTTATAAGAACAATCCTGTCGCTTCTATAATTAATAATACTAGCACTCAGACATAAGGCCTCACTTCGCTCGGCCAAGTGACAGTCGCCCAATGCGCTAAATTTAACGGGCGTAAAATTGGATTGAGAATAGAGAGAGAAATTGTCTCCCCACACACCAGAATATATCCGAAATTAGAGAGTTTCCCCGCCGCCACCAACACCTTTCTAAGGTCCCTGCACCACCTCTTTCCGAGGTCCCTGACAGCGTCCTGTATTAAAGATCAAACACGCGCCCAGGTCTCTTCAAATCGTTCAAATTAAACTCGCCGTCTAAATTCGCTCATCGTTGGAACTCGTTGCTTCAGGATTTCGTATTAAAATACGGATCTCTAGGTAGGATACAGAGGAAATCCCATTTCAATGTGACCATTAATAATGAAGATACGAATAGTTGCACCAATTTGCGCGCGCCAAAAATTTGGTTTCGCCGTATTTTTATCGCTTACCGTTTCAGAGGAGTATGCTCGGGACATACATAGCCACAGAGACGGTGAGAATTAGTGATATAGAGATACCTAGCAGCGGTTATAGTTTTTCATCTGTGCAGAAATTAAAAAACCCAACTGTATAATAAAATCTAAAATTTAAAACTCTCACCCACATTCCCCAACCCCTTCATGAGGATCGAATTTCTTTAGGAAAAATAACATTTTCGAAAAGCAGGTAGAAGGGGTCTGCGGCCAGGTGGGAGAGGCCGGTGGGCTGGCCTTAGCCAGGAGGGGGTGGCCCGCTAGGCGTAGTTCTACAACTGGCGCCATTGTAGGGATATTTTTCCAATTTTCCTTTAATTTGATTGGCGCAAACGTATGTCTCTTGCCATTCCAAACGGGCGCAAACATAAGTCATTTCTTAATCTGACGGGCGCAAACGTATGGTAGCCAAAGTAGAAGGATTCATTTCGTCCAACTTTAGGATGTCAGTGGTTTTCCCCACGCTAGCCCCCTTGCAACCCCCCCCCCCCCCCCCCCCCCCCCCACTGCCACCAACTGGAACAACCCTTTATTGTTGTTTGTATTTCACTTCGATTTGTCCTTTTCAGAGGGCCAGGCCCAAATCGAATGGACTTTCAGACTCTAAAACCTGATTGTGTTATCTGCGGTTCATGAAACATTCATGAATTTTTCGACCGTTCGAAAAGAAACCGCGGGGGGGATTAGCATTTAGATAAATCTATTCATCGACGCAGTTCTCCTCCTTGAGTGATAATTATGTAGGGTAACAACATCTTTCCGCCGTGTTACGACATCCCCGGTGTCTCGCAAGACCGCAAATTTCTGGAGCGAAGCAGGTTTTTTTCGTGAGAAGGTTGGTTGTGATGGTCCGGAGATTGTGAACTTGATCTGAATACCGGAATGACGCCCACGCGTCAGAAGGTTGCAGCAGTCGGCTTGTAGGTGGAATGATTTCAACGCTGTACTTTGCGTACTACTTAGGCACGGATTACACAGTGCATTCAATGCCTCCATGAACCGAAACGAGGACACTGGCTGGTCACTCGGCCACTCGCACAGCTTTTGGGGCTTCCATCCACTGGCTGGCTCTGAGTTTTTGAATCGGTTTGTGGGGTTGCGGACCATTTTGACCGCCTCCTGACGCCAAAAAGGGAATTAAGTGGGGTTTCTGAAGGGTTTTTCCTGAAGAGTCGAATAAGGTGACGTTTTCAAAGTAGCTCTGAACGGACCATCAATTTATGATCATTCCAAACTTAACTAAACACGGAGAATACTTGAAGCTCAACCTTTTAAATCCAGTTCAGTGCAGGTGGGAGTCAAACACAAATGGAAGCCATCCATCCAGGGCAGATCCAGTATTTTCTTTCTTGGGGACACCCAAACTTCATTATAGCAATATCAAGTTCAAACAGGTGTGGGGAAAGCCATCCCCTCCCTCCCTGGATCCACCCCTGTACGTCTCAATTGTCAACCGGGCGTATTCTGACAACGTACGAAAGAACCTTTCAAGCTGAGTAAACTGTGCATCAACAGGCGTGAGCGATGATAAATTACGTAAGGCCTGCTCGGGCCGGCTAGTCAAGACAGTGGCCATCTCTCATCTCAAGATGTTGTCAGCTGGTCTCGGAAGGCCACCTTTCACTTCCCTCCGGGCCATCACCGTCGATCGGTATCACACCGGCTTTTCCAATCAAGTTCGCCGGAGCGACTGATGGACGACGTCGTAAAACCAAAAAAGATTGTAGTCCCGGGGGGCCTTTTTCTCGCTTCTTTATCTGTGAAGAGGGAATATTTTCGCCGCACGAGACCGTCAGGTGGGGGAAAAGCCTCAGTGGAGCGATTTCACAGAGCCAAACCAGGGCATGATTTAGGAAGATGGGGTTAGTAGCCAGCAGTACTGCCGCTTGGGGTCGCATCTTTTGTACTTAGCGTAGGAAAGTGGGACGTTGCACCTGTATGACAGTGATAGAAGGTTTTGGTGACCCCTTCCGGTTTCTTGCCCAACCCAATCGATTCCTGTCAGTAGAGTTTTACTAGTTTGAACGTGCGTTTGCGTTGAATCTGAGAGCTACCTTGGAACTGTCACAGAGTCAGCACCATTCGCTTTATCTGACCACTGCCGGCCTGGGGAAAACCGACTCATTTACAAAGACAGTCCAAAATGCCCTTCGTAGCCCTGTTCGTCACAAGCCAACCGGAGGATACCCAGAACTGCTCCGATGAGAGCTCTGGAGGTGTGTCGTATCCGGACAAGGAACTTCCCCAGCCTCAGAGAAGCAAATCTGGAGGGCAAATTCGTACTGGGGGAACGGGGCAGTTGGAGAGCGTCTGCAGGACGGCAGAACTGGGGGAACTCAGCTTTTGCTTGCGATTAGGCAAGGATGTTGTCAGAGACTGATTAAGACCCACCTTCTGGAAGAGCTGGTTCGCAGATCTGATTCAGCTTGTATATCACCTGCCACAAGGCAAGGACGTTGGCTGGAACTGGTTAAGAGCCACCAAGCGGTCAAAGAGCTGGTTCAGCTTTGCTAGCTCTTGAAAAATGGCAGGGATGTAGTCACAGACAGGCACTAAGCTCTGATTTCATGTAAGGAAACGAGAGACCTTCTTGCTTTTTTGATGGAACGCTCGGAGGTGTACAAGGAGGGGAAAGATGCACCCACTCAACTAACTCACTAAGCGACCCACAACATCCCAAGCCGCGAATATACCATTCGCGATTATAATATATATATATATAGCAGTGCAGAACTTGAAGAATGAACTAAATGAAAGACTACGACTATGTACGAAATACATTGATTCCCCCAGTTACGTTGTATTCTTCGCTTTCAACTTCCCCCAGTTAGATTTCCTTTTGGGTCTTTTTCCTCCAGTTGGACCTGGGGCGTTACTTCGAAGCTTTGGTCATAGATCCCACAAGCCCCTATCACATACTCCGACGAAACCGACAGCGAGAACATGGAGTTTGTGCCTTCCGATCTCCGTCAAACAAACTTCACGATTTTAACATGAAGATGGGTCCTGTTCGTAGAGGGTTCCCAGCGATGAGTTACCAGTGGCAACCGAAGGACGTCACGGACAATGTCAAGGGGGTTTTTATCTCGTGAAGACATGCGTTCGTATCTGAAATCTGTTGTATCTCCACCCCTCATCGTCAAATGACCAAGTCGCCTGGCCCGAGGACGTTTTTTCTGCCCAGTGGGAAGGGCATCCAAAAGGCGGAGGTCCATAGACGTGTGATAGATGGACGACCACGTCGGACGACCGCGGACTGTCTCGGACGATCTCCTCTTCGACGAGTTCATCTTTCAACCGTCGCCCGGCAAGAACAGCCGGGATCCATCTGTTAACTCGCCGGCCGGTTCTCAGGTACTCCGGCAACCTCTCCCCTCCGGGATTCCCAGCCATGCCAGGGCCTTTTGATAGGGAAAGGAAGCAACAAAAGGGACAGGTGGGCCTGTGAAGGGGGGGGGGGGGACCCCATGTGTTTATGCGCTAGGTCGTTGCACCCTGTGGGCCACAAGGGAGGCATCCCCTGGTGTTGACCTTGAGACACCACCACTAGGGGATGAGGAACACTCTGAGGACCTCGTCTAGCGTTACAAGCTCACCCCCACTCCCCGTTCTGATCATTTTTCAACCCCAAAGCTCATTCACATCCTTGAAAAGGCCCTCCTAGAAAAGGTCATTGAATGCTAAAGTATCGATATGGAGAATATCGATTTTTTGAAATTTCGAGATATCAACGTAGAGAATATTAACTCGAGCTTACATATTTAAAAGAAAGAAGGATGAATAATTAAAAAACGGAAAATTTCTAAGCCTTCCTGAACTGCCTGAGAGCTGCCTGAGAACGACCCCCGGCAGAACACAAAACCACCTACACTGAAGACTAATTACCACATCTTGACATCCAGACGGAGTTCATTCAGCTATTCATCAATCCCAAACTACCTCCTGCCTTATATTGCAGTAAATCACCAGTGGGATCTTGTCGAATATACTCGAGTGAATTTGACGTTTTATACGAGCTCAAAATGAATGGCGTGTCAGGAATACGACCTCTGAGCGAATACGAACAGCGGCATCCAACAGTCTGAGCTTACAGTAACTCACCTTGTTGCAAAGCAAAAAACGAAATGTCAAACCTGCATCAGCGGTGGCAGAATCAGGAGGTTCCTTGACCTTCAGACTACTGGCGGTAATCGTCGTTTTGCAGTTTGACACCCGTTTCTGGGCGTTTCCCGAGTGCGGAATTACAGTTAATGAGCAGGTTGAGAATCTAATTTACAGCTCTCGGGCCCGTCAAATGTGCATTTCGCAGGAGAGGGGGAGCGCACGCGATTTCCTCCAGCCTGTAAAACCCTCCTCGTCGTAGGGCCTTGGGAAACCAGATAGTCCCGAAGGACGGCGCTTGTTGCTAAGGGCTTCGGACTCGTGTTCTTTTCGTGTTGCCACGAGGAGGGGAGTACTCCCCTAAGGAAGACCGGGCAAGGGGAAGGGGAGGGGGACGACCAGACGTCTGGGGTTCCCGACGCGTCCCAGAATTTCTACCTGCATCTTCCTCACAACCCCACTCCGCGCACTTTTCTGTTGTCCCCCACCTGTCCGACACAATTAATCTTTTAATGAAACGGATGAATTTCAAATCCCAAAGATATTGTAGCTCTCGATTGTAGTACCCGAACCCCTCTTCTCCCATGATGTGGCAACGTCTCAAGGTACGGGTCACTGCTGTTGAACAATTTAGTTTGGTGTTCTTAATCTCACACCAAACACACACGACTAAATATGTATAATGTTTGACGCAGATCACGATTTTGGTGATGGGATGATTGAAATAATTAGTGCACCAAATATGTATTTGCAAATGGGAGTAAACCTGAGAGATGCTTTTTATTGTGTCTATGCTGTATTCTTTTGAGTATGGTCGCAAAACCTCGTCCTAAGCTGACTAAGGGTTTCCATGGCTTGCCAAGCTGGTCCTGAGCTTTCCAGACCTGAGCAATTCTTCCACATTTGGTGCCAAGCTGGCTCAGGGTTGCTAAGGCTTGCCAAGATGCACCCAAGTTGTCCAGAGCTGGTCCCAAGCTGGCTAGTTGGTTCAAGAACTTGCCAGGATGGCCTCCACGCATTCCAGGCCTGTCCAGCCTGTCCCAACCGCCGTTTCAACTTTGCCTGAAATGATTGATCGGTAGTGGATTGCAATACCCCGTGAAGTGTCTGTGAAGGTCTTCCTGCTTTTCGTCGTTTTTCACGAACTTGACACCACCAGCGAAGCAACGAAACATCTAGTTCTGCTGTCATACTATTTGTTGTATGGAAGTGCTGCGTGCTGCGCCCAAAATCCTACTGCCCTTTAGGTCTTATGAGGGCAGTGTACAGGAACTCCTTGTTTTCCAAGCTCAGGTCGGATCTCCAAGCAGCATTGGCCAGCAGAGGAAGGCCCGTTTTGGTGTCTCTGACACGCTTGAAGCGGGACCTTCAAGTCCGTCTGCGATGATCAAACTTTGACACGGAACTTGAATGTTACTTCGACGTAAACCACCAAAGAGAGCGACGTTGTCGACAATTCCAGGCCTCGGTAACAAGAAGAAAGATGGCAGGATCAACTTTCAGGTTTGCTGAGCCACTCTTTCAACCTTGGCCGAGTGTTTCTTCAGGCGTCGTGCCTCCATGACGGTTTCCCCAGCAGCGATTGTTTCTATGTCGCCCGAGCATTGTCAGAAGTGTGTCGCACCCAACAGGGAAGTCGAGGCGTTGCTGCTTATGAAACAGCATGGTACATGCTGATTACTGGAGGACACCGACAAACCCCCGGTTTATTTCAGTTTAGATCCAGAGTCAAAGCAAACGGCGTGGTGCAGGCTCTTACACAAGCTGTTTGGTGAGGTGAGCGACACGCGCCTTCTACCGCTCGCGTCTTGGCTGATCCATTAGAGCTTGGAGGGGTGAAGAGGACCTCACATGAGGAGTGTGGCCTGGGTGATGCCTCTTCCAAGTCAATTAGCCCCTGGTAAAAGCGTAAACGTGTGACAAAGAACCTTTCCAGACTTCGTGACGCCACAACCCGTAACTCGCGTTGACACCCATGACCCCGATGAGGCACAACCAGCGAAAGCGCCTCCGTCGAGCCCTCTGCGTCTGCCCACCGTGCAAAACTACACGAATACCCCCTTCTTAAACCTCTCTAAACCACTTTGAACACCTACCTGCTTGCCCCACGCGCCTGTTTCCAGGCCTCTAGCGGTGTAAATCGAAAGAAAAGTAATTCGAAATGTCGGTTAGACGTACTCGACAAATCATTCGAACACAAAGGAACTTGACCATAACTCAACCGCAATCGGTTTGAGGACCCCCGTTGTGAGGGTTCATTGTTTCCTGGCTCGAAATTATCGGAAAATTATGCGGTCAACCGCCGGCACCTCCGCTAATGAGAAAGGTCGCTGAATGCTTATCTTAATTCTTTTACCGAAAAAAAACTATCGCTAGTTGAAAATTACACTAGGCGGCAATTTCAAGGATGACCGGGTTAATAATTGCTTGTTTTTGTGTTGCCGTGTAATTGAGGGTTTATTATTTCTAAACACTTTTGTTTTCTTGTTTTAGATGATAAATTTAATTCTGCACATATTTTCTGTACATTACAGAGTTGATTTCCCACGTCCAGAGCAGGGCAGTGACGTCATCCAATATCTGAAGCCGACTCAACGTCTCCGTCGAGAGTTCGTCGACCCCCCGCGCTGACGCCCACGAAGCGGTTCGGACATAATCGATACTTATGAAATTTATCGATGCCGTTGTATTTCGGTGAGGAAAAAACCACGCCGGCAGAGAGCATTTACGAGGGCAGGTGACGTACTGAAAAATTCACGGTGGCGTGACAGGTGGACCCTTTCCGAGTTTTCAACCGAGCTGTATTTCCTCATGAATAATTCGTCCTTTCAACGATTCGGCTAATATTTCCGTTGTTTACCTACCGGGACCTCCGATTTATTTTTCAATTCGGCCCCATCTCGTAAAGATATTCGCTCTCGATGTCGAGATGGAAAATTGGGGATTTCGTTTGGAGCCGGCCTGTTTTGATGGTTTAGGGTTAGATAGAGGGATCAGCAGAATCGTGAAGAGCTTAGAAATGGAAGAGGAGCTCAATCGGTAAAGCAGTGTTTGAGGAACCAACCCAACATAGTAGTCCATGAAGAACCAAACTGGCACAACAGTGAAAGATAATCCAAAACGGCACATCAGTGAATGAGAAGCCAGACCAGCAAAGCAGCGGTGAGGGACCAAAATGGCCATAGCAGGGACCAAGGAGCCATATCAGCCCAGCAGAGCAAGACAAGCCAAATCAGTAGTGCAGAGAAAGATACTCCAAACGAACAAGGCAATGAAAGAGGAGCCAAAGCAACAAGGCGGTGCAAGAAGAGCCGAACCACCAAGCTATGAAAGAAAAGCCAAAACTAGCATAGCAATGAAAGAGGAGCCAAACCGGCATAGCAGTGAATGAAAAGCCATACCTGCAGCAAAATACAAGCCAAACCAATACAGCAGTTAAAGTGAAGCCAAACTAGAAAAGCAGCAAAAGAGAATCCAAACTAGCAAGACAATAAAAGAGGAGCCAAACCACCGTAACAGCGAGGTGCCTTATGAAATTAGGGAGACGGATCCAAGAGACCACCACTACACAATGCACGGAACTGGTGGAGAATGCCGGAGGGAACATGAACTCATCCGTTGCTGCAATCACAGATCCACCAGGTTTTGCGACAAGCTTCAGAAGAAGACATCTCAGACATAATCGTATCACTACTCACACTCCTCACAACAACCAGAACATTCAAAATTAACAAAACAGCCCATCCGAAGCTGAAGGTGATAATGAAAAACGTTTGACTTTGAAGGAGACGGATGAACAAAACTAGTTTGTATCCAACTTTTTGGAATTTTCCTCTTCATCTCTGAGAGAATACTCCGAATTTGAGCGAAACTGCTGGAAATCTTTTAGCAAATGTGAAATCCAACTCACCCGTACACCGGTGGAACGTCAATGGATGTGGACAGCCTCCTGCGGTCGCCAGCCATGTCCGCCAGTCTGGAGTAGTCCGTGTCCTGATCCTGGAGTCTGGCGGATTTCCGGCTTTCCGTTAGCCGAACGTCTTCGAGCTTCTTTTTGACTTCGATCGCCTGAAAAAACACGGAGAGATAAAAATTTGGATGAAGGCAAGAGGATGATAGTTTTTAGAGTTGAACAGAAGCTACAAGAGATTTTGAAATGCGCTCACCAACAACCGAGATAACCAATCACGAAACCAAATCGCCGGAGCGGTTTAGAGAACCTAAAAAAACCGCCGATGTTCCTGGGAAGAGCGGAATCCCAAACTAGACTGATTCGGTCGCGGCGTATCACACAACTAATTGCCACCGAGATAACAGATAACGTCCAGATAACCGGTACAGACACGGATTGTCAGGTTAGGTCAGGGAAGGATTTTAGAACGTTCGCGTCCCAAAACGAGCTGTTCCAATTCCCGTTTCCCGAAAGATAAAATCTCAATTTTTTCAATAACTTCATCGACTCCGCCCCATTCCACATAATGAAAACTCAATTGTACAGCCAGGGCCGCCGAGAGAAAAAGCGGGCCCGGGGCAAAAGAGAGCATAGGGCCCCGGAGTAAGCAGGAGGTTGGGGGCGGTTCACAATAACGAACGTTCAATTTTCATTCAGGGTAGGTAACATTCAATTAATATTATTAAATAATACAAATTTTGTATTTTTCATCTTTGATCTTAGATAATATAGTTATATTACTGTAAAGAGAACGATCGCAGCCTCTAAACGATGTTTTGGGTTTTGGCACGAAACCATCGAAAATATTGATGACGAAGGTTTGGAAAAAGAATTAAAAAAAAAACAAATTTTTTTTTGAAATTTCTAAACAACTAGGCAATAATGTATAACAATATGTCCATCAATTGATTGTTATGGTCTTCTGATACTGTAACTTATTATTCCTCTAAGTAAATGGGGCCGCTACCTCGTTTCTGGTTGGAGTTTAAGGTCGCTATCATCATGAGGTTCACCTTTGTCTTAGTATATACAGGTAGTTGGTGTTTGTTATTGTTTAGCTGTTAGCATCTTCTGCGTCTACAAATCTTGTTGGAACACTTAAGGTAATATTAAATAATTAATTTTGTGGGGTGTGTGAAGAACGCCAAGGAATAAATTTTATGCTTAAGTATGATACAAAATGATCAAGCAATTAAAAAACGCTGCAAATTTTACACAAGGGTTTATTATTCTTTGATATAGGTTACTTTTGCAAAAATTTAATTCTGTGTCAATGAAAAAAATAAAAATAAATTTTTTTTGGATTTTTATTTTTCAAAAAAAGATTTAAAAATTTTTTTTTTCTTTTTCAAAAATTCTTTTCAAAATTTTTTTGTTTTTTACTTGAAAAATAGTTTACCTCCTGGGATCTTTCAAAAATCCCATTTGTAGCCCCATGAAAGCCCTATAGATCGCAACAGTGAAATCGGATCGTTCCGGGACCCCAAAAAATGGATTCTACGTCCAAAAATATTTCGAAAACGACACCTGCCTCGATCCCAACCCAAAAGCCTTCAAAAAACGCCTCCCGTAGCATAATTTTAGCCCCATAGCGCTCCACGGGTTTTGGCGATCGGGCTGAAAACCTTGCGGGGCACAACGAGGTGGTAAACCTACCATTTTGTCAAAAATTTCAGATTAAAAAAAAATCCTACTGCCCAAAACGGCCCAGACGACGGAGGGTACGGCGGAAATTTCGGTTTTGGAATCTAGGTCTCTTGAAGCGGATACATAATGTCAAATTTTGAGGCCGATCGGAGTCGTCGAGCTCCGTCGCGAAAACATACCTCTGTGAATTCCAAGAATAATGAACCAAAACATAGGTAAGTCGATGTTCAGAAACATCGATGGTTTCCAGCCGCGATGTTTGAAGGCTACCTATTGATGTTTTCTTTCGATGGTACGAATAATAGTGAACATCGATGTTTTCCTTTCGATGCTCCATATCGCTTTGCCGCCGCCCCTCTCCTCATCCCGAACGTTTTTCTGTTGTGATTCACAAGGTTTATTGTGATTCACGTTGCTTGAGTTTTACAATGCCCAATAACACGGAAGACTACGTTGCCTGCCAAGTGGCAACTCAGATTTTTTTTTTTTAATTTTTAAAAATCTTTTTCCCCCCCTTTTCCCATTTTTCTTATTTTTCTAGGGCCCGCTGGGACCCCATGAAGAAGTCCGGGCCCGGGGCAAAATGTCCCCTTTGCCCCCCCCCCCCCTCTCGGTGGGCCTGTGTACAGCAATTATCACGCGGAGTGGAAGCCTGAAATTATTTTGCGCGGTTGATTTGGCGCACGTGACTAGAAAGTTGAAGGCCAACTTAGCAACAAAGGCTCCGTTGAATAAGTCTTATGCAACCCGAAACACGTGAGACAGGAACCCGCCTAATTTGCCGATAAATTCAACCCTTAGGAAGTTGAGTGAGCTAACTCGGTGTTGTCGCTTACAAAACAAAAACAGATCAGGCGTTCATTATTTTTTGATTGGGCATCAAGCGGGTTATAAATGACGTTGAACAGGTTGGCGGGACAAGTTAAACGGGAATTAAAGGCGATCTGTTGTGAAACCCATTTGACAGGATTTAAAGACAATTCGTTACATTGTGAGACTATTTTGACGGGAATTATAGGTTAGTTTTAAGTGTTTCGAAACGGATTCGACGGGAATTAAAGCCTATTTCACGCATTGTGGAATCGGTTTGACAGGAATTACATGCAGTTAGTGTTGTGAAACCAGCTTGATCGGATTAAAGGTCAATGTGTAGTTTTTCTTAAAAAAATTCAAATTTTGTGTTCTTTTTTTTTGTGAGGAGGTATACGGAGGGGGGGGCACGTCGGACACCCCTCCGCCATCCCAACATCCTGTCAACTGCTCCAGCCCCTATTTTCTGTCCACTTTTGGAGCTTAGATGTGCCACATGGAGCAACGTTTTGGTGGTTTCAGATTTTTCTCGTCATCGTATGTGTACTAGGTACCTATAGGTAGGTATTTATATCGAAAGTGGGGACACGAAAAATGTCGGGAGAACTTTTGACAGCCTAAAAACCTCGAAATTTTGGGACTTGTTTTAGTTTTTCTTCGCTTACATCTATACAATGCTTCCTAGCGAAAACGTTACTCTATACAAACTTAAAGAGCATTAAATTCTGCATCGAATGAGCACCAAAACGTTATAAATCGGTCAAGTGGTATAGTCAAAACCCTGGTCGAAAAATTGCGTTTTTCCCCAACGTTGCTAAAAAGTGGGAAACTGCGTTTTTTATGTCTGTAGATTGAAAATGGATAAAAAAAAAACCATGGATTAAACTTTGTTTAGAATTAGGTTCTCCACGCGGTTCCCCACTTTTTAGCAAAGTTGGAAAAACCGCTGTTTTCGACCATGGTTTTTTGGTAAATCGTTGGCATAATATTTATTTATTTTTTCAATGATTCAATTTTTATTGACATGGAAGAAAAAACTTAATTAATCGTTTTGCAAAATTACCAGCATTTTTTTTTTTTTTTTTAATCTTCCTCTCAGCGATAAGATCAAGAGAATGGAATACTGAAACCTCAAAAACTCAATTTAGTCACTTTACGATGCTGATGTGTACAAAACACCCAAATGCACTGGATAGTAGTTTCTATTGTTCCGATGGGCGGTCATATAACTGACGGTAAAAAGCCATCCGTGACCTCCATAAATCAGAGAAACAACTCGTTAGCTTTTCGAGGGAATCGACTTAAAACACGAAAACAAATCCGATCTGATAACCCGACAAAAAAAAAAAAGCCTCAGAGGGTAATGAATTCGCCCAAATCAGCCATCAAACGGTCGCCTATCACATTATGGAAATGACGAAACGCAATACGTGAAGAGAGTGAAAAAAAAAAAAATAAATAAATAAAAGAAAAACTCGCCGTAAATCAAAGGACCCGATAAGGCACTTGCCTTCTGTGCAGTTAATGTCACGGCGGGAATGAAGTGGATGGTTGACGGGGCTTTTATGATTCGCCAGAGAGATGGCAACACTTCGCTTCAGTAGCCGGATCGATCCCGCGTACAAATGTCAGGTCAAGAGCACCAACTCCCAGCAAAAATACGGCTAAGCGACAAACTGCCAGCCCTCGTATGCAAAAAACCCTTCGCGCGCAAATAAAAACTCTTTCGTAATTTGACGTTATGACATTTATAGATGTAATTTTATTCTGCGTGGGTTTTTTATTCTTCAAGAGCCTATACCTTCCAAAAATCCCGACCAAAGCCCTTTAAAAGTCCCACGGACAGGTGTGGGAACCCCCGAAAATCGATTCTTAACAATAATTATTACCGAGAAAACGACACCTAGCCTAAACTAGGCTACCTTGGCCTAAACTAGGGATCGCATATCGTCTAAATATCGGGAAAAAATGGACTTTTAGGGCCGTTGCTGAAAACCACTTAACTCTGTGTTTTTTGAGGTGCTGAATCCGAACATGGCCTCCATTTTCTCGGCGGCCCCCCTGTTTTCTTAAGGACAATTTTAGGGGTTTTTTGTGTCATTTCGGGATCTATCTAGCCGTTACCTGCAAAGCCCAAAATTCTGAAGAAAAAAAGAAGCATATTTGTTAATGCGTTAAATTTTAATGCTGATTACAAAATATATTTAATATATTTATATATTAATATATTCATGTATATTATACATGACTTGAGGTATAAAACCAGAGAAATATGTCGATAGTAAAAGTATAAAAGTCCGTAAGTTGAAAAATCGAAAACAGATAAAAAATCAAAAAATAATAATTATTATTATTAGGTAGGTATTTTTCGATTTTTTTTTAAATTATTAAAAAATTAAACTTATGGACTATTTTAATGTTGCTACTGTTGTGATTTTGCAACAAAAAAAAAAAAAAAAAACGCTAAAAACCGTCGTTTTTTTCAAAACCAAAGTCTACCATTCTTTAATCCCGAAATGAAACAAAAACCCCTAGAATTAGCCATAGCTCAAGAAAAAAGGGGTCTCCCGAGAAAATGGAGGCCATTTTCGGATTCAGCACCTCAAAAACCAAAGAGATAAGGTTTTTAGCAACCAACCTAATAGTCGACTCTTTTGTTGACCAGTGTTAATAAGTTAATTAAACTAATAAAAAATAAAATAAGATAGAATAATTTAATATAGTGCATAATAAAAATATTATTTTGGTTCTTACGTAGGTACTTTGGTCCCAAAAGGCTTCAATTCTGCCAAATAAAATATTATTAAATAATATTTCAAAATTTTTGAAACATTTTTTAAATAATTTTTTATTTGACAGAATTCATGTAATATTTAAAAAAAAAAATTTAATGCTTAAGTACTTCAGTACTGGTTTTAGGCAGATGCAGGGCCATGAAAAATGGATTCTTCGTCTAAAATTACTAAAGAAAAACAAAAAACGATGCCTTATTCGTTTTCCTGGCTTCTTTCAAATCGTTACTTGTATCCCCCATGAAAGCGACACAGATCCCAACGGTCGAATCGAATGGTTCTGGGACCCCTAAGAAATGGACTCTCATGTCCACAAATACTTCGTAAACGACACCCTACTCGATATCATACCCGAAAACCTTCTAAAAAACCACTCCCGTAGCCTCGTTTTACCCCCACAAAGGCCCACAGGGTTGACCGATCGGACTGAAAAGCTTGTGGGCACAACTAGATAGATAGCCGGAAAAAAAAACCGGTCAAAATTGCTGACATTTAAAAAAAATATCTTTTTGAAATCCGCATCTTGACGGTCAAATTTTGAGGCCGATCTAAATTTTTTTGTCCCCGTCACGAACACAAGTTTGTTATTCTAATAATAAACCACAAATTTAAAAATATCGATATTTCCGACGTATCTGGGAGCGACACCTATCAATAACTTCACTTGTAGCCCCCCAGAGCCCCAATGTTATCGGACGGGTCCGGAATCCCCTCAAATCGATTTCATTCCACAGAATAATTTATAAATCATTCGAATAACCACGCCTCACTCGACAAACGCCGGCCGTCACCCTTCAAAAACCCCCGCCGTGTCCCGGAATCCACCCATCAGTGGACCAACGTAACCATACCGATCCCGGGGCCCCCGTCATTACGACATCGTTGCCGACCTCGACCGCCGCTGTACTCCGAACTTGGTGACGTCATCGCAGTCGTCATAGCAGACGCTGGTAGATTCCCCACGATGATTCATCTCAAGCTGAACGAAGCGATGCACCGACGTCGATTATCTGAGTGTTCGACAATCAGAAAAACAGGGAACGAAAATATCATCTTTGAAAACCAACTTGACAGTTCACGTTGACAACCATCGCTGTATTGCAATCTTTCCCTTCGTGCGGTTCCTTAATTTCAATATTTTTGGCACGCAAACAATAAACAGCCGAACGCCATGTTTGTACCGAACATCGTCATCTGTAAAAATACTTCGCGAGGGCCTTCCGATGGGAGAATACGCCACCCCATCACCTACCCCTCCTTCAAGACCTCCTTGAGGCCCCCCTGTTGTAATGCACCCCTCCGCGATTTGGTGGCACGTGTCGTATTTATTGCCGAGGAAAATGGCCTTTTGTCACATCTGCTCCCTATGTGCCACTATGTGCCAACTCTTTTTTTTTCGTGGGCCTCTTCTCGCTCCGCGCAACAGTCGTATTACGTTAGTTACGAGTTAGATAGAACGACCTGGTGTGAATTTGATATGCTTGAAAAGAAAAAGCGAAAAACAATATCGGTCGGCCTACTGGAAAAGACTGCGACATCTTTAGTCAAATAAAATATTTATGGAGGGAGCCTTTTGGTAGTAATAGAGAAACAAATCTTTTCCCCGACAAGACGATGCCTCTCAAATCAATAGCGAATCTTCCTAATTCCAAACTAGTTTGAACCCCATCTTCTTACTTTGAAACGGCTTTTAATCCTCCCAAAACTGGTTTGAACCCAATCTTCTTAATAATTAGCTGAGAAGAATAAAACACTTCGGTAAAATAACCGGGATATTATTATTATTATTGAATTCCGAGTTGTTTCAACCAAATGGTGGAGGCAGAGTTTATTAATTTTCCCTGTTGAAGTAACCGTTACTGAATTTATCAGCCAGAAAATATGTGAAACAACTGTGGTACTACGGCAGTTTTAACGGAGACTGAAAGTCAAACTTTTTTCTTCTGGGGTTTTCAGTTGTACAACCGAGACTTTAATGGATGGGAATTATATGGAAGGTCAAATCATTCGATTCTAGGTTACCCCACTTAAAAGTCAAAGGTAGGTAATATATTTTCTAGGTCTTCACAATGTCAACCTAGACCAAATGTGAAGTTCATATTTGGTCTAGGTTGACACTTTTTCATTCCAGGTTGTGGTCAGAGGGCGGGTAATAACAGATTAGGTTGTTTCTATAGAAAAAATATTAAATTAATATTAAATAGATATAATATATGTATAATATATATTATGTATGGGTCTAGGTTGTATTTAATATTAATTTAATATTTAATATTAAATTTATATTAAATAGATATAATATATGTATAATATATATTATATATGGGTCTAGGTTGTATTTAATATTAATTTAATATTTTTCGATGATACATTAACCTGGACCTATTTTTTTCTAGGTTGAATCAATTGATTCTAGGTGGTTTCAATTTCTTTTCGAGGTTATTTCGGATTTAACGTAGCCACTAAAAAAATATTTTCTCTCAGTGCAACTCAAATGTTGATTTTTTCAAGTTTCAATCCTCTCAACTTTTTCTTAATCCCACTCGTGAATAGGAACTTGTTGACGTTCTCGGGATGAGTCGTCGGGAACGGGACTGTCGAAACTACACGTGAATTCCATCGGAAAAATACTTCTCGTCGAATAATTGAAAGTATCCGGCGGTGTCGGCTCATTACGTCATTTTCCCTGCACCGACGCTCTCGAGCCCTTCGCCTGGAAACTCCATTAAGGTTTAAAAAGGAGTTGCCGTCGACGTCTGGAAAGGTAGAAAATAAGTTTCTAATTGCGTACAGCCTCTCCGAGCCCCCCTTTTCCTGACGTGAAATCCCTTCGACTCACCCCATTTCGTCCGGAAGGAAAGTCGAACGCACGTGATTTGGAGCTTATTTCGTGGCGATCAACGTTCACCAAATTCACAAAACAGTAGACATTTAGCCCACGGAATTCAATACACTGTAAACTATTATGAGATAAGCTAGTAGTTGGCTGTACATAATTAGTTACACAGGCGGATAACTAAAGAAAATAACGGTTCACGAGGTAGTCGACATCTTACAAATACGAGATAATGAGCAGTATGTTTGATAAGCAATTAGTATGAGGGAGAGAAACACCTAATAGGGACCTGATAAAGTCAGGGAAATCATTCAACTTCAACCAAAAATTTAACCATCACTTTAGCCGAGTTGAAGCGTTATAACTTTGACGAACTCGCCAGGAGGACTGAGGTTCGCGTCCCAGCCTAGTCAATTACAATTTTCAAGGGGTTGGCGGTTCTTTGGAGCCAGGCATTACAGAATCATTTCCAAGTAAAGTGCGAGGACGGCTCTTGCTTCATTGAGAAAACCTAATTAACAAAATAAAATCCACTTTACAGGGAGACAAAATTTGTTGTTGATTTAATCAGTAATTTGATGTACCAAACTTTCATTTTAAACCCATCAGTTTTTTTCTTTTTTTTAAATTCTTAAGGTGTTGAGGTTTTTGATTCGTTGAGTCCAATGAGATACCAACAGCGGTGTGAGCCTGCGATGCTCAGTCTTTTTAGCTAGAACACTGTGGTGGTTTTACCCCTCTTTTTCTCTCGTCATCCCACCCAGGGCCGTGGAGAGAAAATCCGGGCCCGGGGGCAAAATTCAAATTCATCGGGCCCCCTAAAAAAAAAAAAAAAAAAAGGTTGTATGAACATTTTTCCTATATTGATCTGTCCCTTTTCCCATTTTGCCTCCTCCCCCCTTTTTTTACAAAAAAAAAATATATTCTCAAGAAAATCCGGGCCCCCCTACGAAGGCCGGGCCCGGGGGCAACGGGTCCAATGCCCCCCCTCCCCCCTGTGTGTGTGTGTGTGTGTGTGTGTATCTTGAGCAATTTTAATTAAGTCTAAGCGCGGGGATTATTCAGGGTTCAATCCCGCTCAACAGGCTTTCTTTAGTAACAATTCACTTAGCTGAGTTGGCGGGAGAGATATCAACGCTTGGGTCTGCTGCCCAGGCCTACTTTGTTGACAATTCCACTAAGGAAGCCAGGTTCCCAGGTGAGATCGTCAAAGGTAGCTGTAGCCACTGTGAAGAAACAATACCTGCCACGACATGTCGTGTAAGGTATTGTCTTCCCCTCGGCTCCCTTCCAGAGATGACGCCTCTGCAGTGGGCCCTGACATAATATGTGATATTATCACTTGAATCTGCATCAAGCGAGTCTCCCTCATCTATGTCTGCATCTTCCTCCAGTTCTGCAAACCACGACAATTCGTGTGATGCCCTAGATGGAAATGTTTCCATACTCCCACCATATTCCTCCAAAACACCGGCAGCGAGAACGAGGAGTCGCACCTCCGGATCTCCGCCAAACACACAAAACAAAAATATAGTGAATCTAAGAACCCAACAAGTTGAGGAACTTTGATCGCTCAGATACACCACTTGGAGCGCCTGGTGATGATCAAACTCAAATTTTGCCGTAATTTCCTTGCGTTTAGAAAAAACTTCAAGACAAGCGAAACGCTTATGCCGTTTCGAAACGTTCCCATCGAGGAATCTGCCGAAGAGGCGCATAATTCAAGAAGTGTCGTAAGCGGTGAAAATTGAAAGGGGTTGGATGAGCCAGCCGAAGGGGTTTTAAGGCCTTCAGACTCTGACATTCGGGTGTTCTTTAAGGCCCATGGCCTGGCACACACGGCCGGTTAGCCAACAGGGTTAAAGTCGTGTGAAAGGGAAACCCATCTCAAATGGGTTGGACGGAATGGAAGGGGAGGCGACCAGAAGAATCCAATAGGATCTGTTTAACTTTCTCTTCTTTCGGTGGACACACTTCCCCCGGGGATTATTTCGAATCAATTTCTTACCGGCGTGAAATTTCGTTGGTTATTTTCACGAAAAAAACTTTCGGGGTTCGCAACGTGCTCATTGCTCGATGTTAGACCCACTCGAGCCTATTTTAAGGTCTCGAGAATATTTTCCCTTTCTCAGCGTTAAAAAACCTCCAAGGGGGAAAAGCAGGGGGCCAAGGGAGGAGGCCAAAGGCGAAACTTGGAGAACCCTTGAAAATGTACCAACCCCCCTTTTTACACCGGGGATTTTAATGAATTTCGTGCCCCTTCCGTCCCCTTTTTTCGGGGATATTTAAAAACCGCCGTACCTTCAAAGTGTCGCACTTAGCTCATTATACTTTTCACGGTAAAGGGGACATCTTTTCGGGGGGGAAGAAGAACATGACCTGAGCACCGAAATTCCCTTCCGAACGTTTCGTTCCGAACGAAACTCATTTTCTAAAAACTTGAGGAATTGAGCTTGTTAGAAAAGCTGCAAATTTTACACAACGCTTTATTATCTTATTATGTTGGAGCTGCAGCCCGAGGATACCTACCTACCTATGTTCGGCTTTACCATCTGATGGTACGTCTTCACTCCAGGACTACTGTTACCTCCTCTGGTACGTTTCACTTTTGCACGATTCATGGGCATTTTGTCCTAGTGCGACTTGTGTTTGGCCTTGCTTGTGGCTTTTATGCCCTAGTGTGCATTTTCTCTCTGTTGTAGATGGCATTAGGGCGTGTTTTGTCGCATTTTCTGTGCGCAGTTTGGAGATTCTTCATGACCTTCTCCCTGTTAGCTATTGTGTGTTCATTTTGCCTTCGTGCATTTTTTTATGCCTGTTTGTTGGCTTTTGTGCCCTTTTGTTCCTATTTTCGTGCCTTGTGCCTTATTCTATTATGTGGCTGTTTGCTATGCTTCGGCCTGGTGCGTTGGTCCCTGTTGTGTGGGCTAACGCTTTTTTCTGTTTGTCTGTTTTCTAGCGATCGTGGCCAGTATGGCCGTGTGGTATTGTGGCATACCTACCTACCTATGTTGGGGCTTACCATCTGATGATCCTCTTGCGGTTCACCCGCCCAAGTTGTTTTGCTGCCTACGCTGCCAACACTGTATTGCTAAGATGTTGTTGTGTTATTGTTGTTATATTCTGAGATTGCGAATAGTAGATTTTACCGACCCGTTATGCGCATGTCGATGGCGGACAGATTAGTGAGGCCATCAAAAGTAGGAAACCCAACAACTCGAGGAAGAACGAGATGATAAGGGCTGTGATAAAAATTAGGACATTTAGTGTGATATCTCTGTAATAGTTGCGTCCCGTAAAATTATTCATTCAGAGCTATGGCTCAACAGCCATTCAAGAAAATAAAAATAGATGAAGGGGATGTTCCGGGGGCGATTTTGCCCTTCCCCCCGGAAAAATGTTCGGTAAAAAACCTCCATACATTTGTGAGAAGTCGAGGTTACCCGACGTCGCAGTGCACAAAAAAGGAGCTCGTCGCCTTGGCAAAGAAAATTCAGGCGATGCGTGTGCCTGTCGCCGAAGATGCTGGAAAAGGTAAGCCAGATAATATTCTGTTTATCAATATGCATGATTTGTTGGTACCTACTTAATGGTTAAGGGTGCTATTCGTCAGCAGGGTAGTTGGAAGAAAATTCAGATTGAAATTCCTTGTTCACTTTCGGTTTATTATTCATTCCGAATAATAGGTACACGTCGGTCCGAACAGTTTCTCTTTTGTGGTTCAATGTGTGTTGATTCCGAAAATGATATGTCCATCCACTGTACACCATCCACCAAGTGTTTGTCCCCGCCGCTTTTGGCGGTATAGGTACCTTGGAAGTAAACTGTCTGACAGACTACTCGGTTGCGGTCTTAGTTGTACCCGCACGGTTTTCAGCCCAATCCCTCCATCACATGGGTTTTTATGGGGCTAGAGTTTCGAGTGAGGTATGGTTTTCGAAGTATTCTGGACGTAGAATCATTTGATGGGGGTACCAAAACTTTCCGATCAACCATTAATCATGGCCCAATTTCGGCCGTCTACCCCAGTTCTGGCAATGAGAAGTTGTCAAAGAAATCTGAAACTTCGGGAAAATACTTAGCGGGACCCACTCGTTCCCTCAAGGTTTTCAATCCGATCTCTCCATCTCATGGGTTTTTGTGGTGCTAAAATGGCTGGACATGGGGGTCTATATCGCAGGATTTTGACATGAGGGTCGAGTGAGTTATCATTTTAAACCCCCCCCCCCCCCCCCTTATAGACCCATGTGTCAAATTCTACTTACTTTGGGACTAATGTATTTTCAATCTCTTCTAGGTCGTATCCTGCTTGCCAAAGGATTGGGAGCAGGATTGAGAGCGTAGGACCGAGAAAATCCTGACTTGCGGAACTCATAACATGGTTTAGGAAAGGGATAGAAAGATACCCCTTCTTTTGGGTAACGTTTATCGTTCTTACAAATACCGAAGCAACAATGGGCCGGCATCTCTAAGAATGATTTTACAATAAAGATTCGTTAAATCAGAATGTAGGAAAACTGTAAACTAATGTACTTTCAGGTAAAAGAAAGCTACAAATACAACGTAGCCACCACAAACAAGCCTGATGACGACAAACCGATGTCCGAAAAGGGCAGGCAACACAACAAACGCTGATATCCTACGAGAAATCTGCAGGAAAACGGTTTTTTTCTCAGGTTGGCCCAGCGCATGCGCATCTCGATTTCTGTCGAAAAAATCTACTATTGAAATGATCGATTGCGTTTATTGAAATTATTATCAATTATAAGGCTTTTAAGACGTTATCGGAAGTGAGTGTTGTGTTTCCCCTCCCTACGTTTACGTATGTATTCGTGTCGAAATTTCGATTGGGCTCAAAAATTTGTCATTATACGTTGCAAGATGAGCAGGTTCAAAAAACGAAATGTCCGTCCGCCGTTCGAGCCGTTTTGGGCAGTAGGAATGTTGTTATACTCTGCAATTTCGGCAAAATACTCGGTCCATCTAGTTGTGCTCGCAAGGTTCTCAGCCAGATCGCCCAACCCCGTGGGGCTAAAAAGGGGGGCTACGGGAGGATTATTGCAGGTTTTAGGGTATGATATCGAGCAGCGTTATCGAAGTATTTTTGAACGTAGAATCCCAGAACGATCGGAATTCACCGTGAGGATCTATGGGCTACAAATGTGGCTTTTGAAGGATGCCAGGAAGTCGAATGTCGTTTTCCGAGTCATTTTGAACGCATAATTCATTGATTGAGTCCACTGATGGTATAATTTCATTAAGAAATGACCAAAGATGGCGTGTAAATCTTTCCAAGTGACTACTTGAGGGTTCAAAATTTGATAACTAATGACCTAGAAATGTACGATTTTGTAGGATTTTTTTTTCTTTCAAGAAATATTTATTGCACCAAGTTAATTCTTATTAGCAACATATTTTTGACATACATATTTGATTGATACTTTTAACTTACATACTTCACTAAGTCTCTGTCAATTGTGATTATTAAAAGTGACTCTTGTAAACCGCACTTGGAATTCACTAAATTGAACTACCCAAATTGAAAAACACGCTCAAACCAACAGGTCATGAGGCTTCTTCCTCTTGAGACGTAGGAGCACCTCATCAACGTCGAGCAACTGGACCGCTTCTTCATTGACGTGTACTTGTAGCCTCTTGTGATGAGCTATGGCTTGAATCTTGATCACCTCATTTACTGTAGGTATTTGAAGTTCTTTGTGGAGTCTGATATTTCTAGTGTATCGGTATGCATCGACAACACACCTCAGTACATTGTTTTGGAACCTTTGAATGATATCTCGGTTGCTTTGAGCAGTGCAGCCCCACAGCTGCGCTCCATAAGTCCAAACTGGCTTGAGGACTTGATTGTACAGCGTTAATTCATTTTGGATCGACATTTTTGATTTCCGACCCATCAGCCAGTACATTTTTCTGAACTTGAGTACTAGTTCTGTCTTCTTGTTCTTCACGTGCGCCTTCCAACGCAGTTTTGCATCTATAGATGCACCCTATAGGGTCATGCCCAGGTACTTAGCTTCATTGGCATGTGGTATTACCTTGCTATTAAGAAGAACGGGAATATAGCCAAGCTTCCTGTTGGTGAAGTCGACATGGACCGATATCGTTTCATTCATCTTGAGTCTCCATTTTATCCTCTAAGAACGACTCAGGTGTATTATTCCATGAATAATTATTTATTATAATTGTTTATTATAATAAACCAAAAGTAAATCTGAGGCCCCAAGATCGATTTTGCGTTCAAAATTGCTTCATTTAATGTATAAATGGTCATTATAGTATTTTTAATGAACCAAAAAAAACCTTTTTATACAAAACCATTTTTGTAGCAAAAGTATAGCTTAATTTGTCCAAATTGTTAAAAATGCGTTTCTTGTTGTTGGTGAGAAAACATCTCTCTGAAATCTTGCTATAATTCTTTTCTACTTATACCAAATCCGCTCGGTAACCGACAAGGCAAATCTATTTTTCGCCATCTTTAATCTTAAATACTTCCAGTTTGGAAATTTTTGATAACAATACTACCGGTCCGAAACCCCTTCCTAGGGAAAGGAGGTTTTTATTTCCTTCAAAAGCAAAGAGTCTGAACGTAGCCTTCGCCTTCTCCGCCTTCACGAAGATGCCGCAGGGAGCAACTCCGAGCATCACGAGCATGACCTGGCAAACCCACCCTGGAGCTGCAATGATCTTGTCACGTGGAACCTCTTTTTAAACCGTGCACTGCTTGTTATGTCACATTGGGTCAAAGTCGGGTCAATCCGCGCCGTAATGAGATCGCGTACATACGGAGGCTTCAGAACTTGTCGGCATTTTCGATTTATCGACTTCTCGTGACTACGACCGTCCACGTGACCTGAAAACTGTTTTTGAACTTGAGGCGTGTCATCTCGGGAAGCCTTTTTAATTCAATTCCGCCAGGTCGACCCATTTAGTGCACTTTCAGAGCTTAACAGGATTGGGGAGTACTTCCTATTCTCGGAAAGATTGAAGACGGGACGAATTGAAGGTTTTTACTCTTAATGAAAAGTGTCGCTCTCAAAGTGAAATCAGCTAAGTCCCTTTTTCACTTCGCGCCAGACCAATTTGTAGGAATGATGCAGCGATAAAAAAAAAAAGAAGTGAATTGCCGAAGCGAATGGGGTAGCTCGTGACGTCAAAAGGTGTTGAGAAACATCCATCAAGCCCCTCCTGTCGTCAAAAGTGCTCGGCGATCACGGAAGTGTGTTGCACACTTTCCATCGCATGCAACTCCCAGCCCGGCTCAAGGACTCTGTTACGGCCGACTTCTCTCTCCTCGGTTTCCTTACGACCTGAGCAATATGAACAAACTTCCACCAGATGAAATCTGGAGATATGAATTTGGGACAAATAGCGTGTATCTCATTCGTTAAGGGGTGCGATTGTTAGTAAGAGCAAGCGCCGCATCGTTCCTTCCCTGCACGCCCACACCCGTTGCAATTTTTTCTGAATTCCGGGCTGGCCTTGAACGTGGGTCCAGGAGTCAGCAGAGACTTTGACTAGCCTCTGATAGTCCAGTTCCTTTGTACTTGAAAAGTGGGTCGTGCTGGAAAAAGGTGGGGTAGTTCTGATTTTCTCCCAAAACCCACTTACGACAGTTTTCGGTTATTCGTCATTATCTCAGAAACGAATCAAGTTACAGACCTCCGGTTGGTCTCAAATTAAAGCTAATTAAATTTACTAAAAGTTCATTTCTTATGACGTTTTGGTAAGATGCATATTTCAGGCGATATTTAACACAAAAAAATCATTTTCGTAAAATTTGCACATTTTGGAAAAATTACCATTTTTCAACAACCTGTATCTCAGAAACTATCTAATGTAGAGAGCTGCGGTTGGTCTCAAATCTTAGCAAATATTGTCTAATTTAAGAATGAATGGAGTGCCTTTGGTCGTAAGATGCTTCCTTCGCCGACTTTTTTAGCGAAATCTGAAAAATGGTCGAACAATTCGTAGTTTTTCGCTAACGCCAAAGGCGGTACAAGGTTTTTCAATACATAACTTGGTCGAAGACTACTCGCATGGGTCCTTACAACATACCAAAAAATCAGAACTATGTATTTACCTCACATTTTTCCAGCATTGATGGAGCTGACTTGTAAAGCGGGCAGAATCTGAAGGCTCGTGGCTCGTCTCTACTTCTCTGATCCGGCTGAGAATTTCCCTCCTGGGAACCTTAAAGACGACTCTCGGAAGGCACTTTGACCAGGTTACCCAACACTTCTTCTTTGGGCGCCGTACTCGTATCAGGCGTTGGCGACCTCTCGCTACTAACTTTGGTCCCAAAAGGCTTCAGTTGTTCGAACGCTGCAAGAAGCGTATCCAGGGCCAGAAATGGCAAAAGTCAAGGGCAAAAGAAATGAGAAAATGTTCCCACCCCACCCCTTAGAGGAACATACTGTTTTCACCGTTCGGGAAATGAGTTCAACGCTTCGTTTTGTCTACTTCGGGCAGGGTGTGAGTTCGTTATGATGCCAACGACGCTCTCTGCAAATGGCTCTTCACAACGTCGCCGTGTTGCCGATTCCACTTTTGTCATCGACCGACTGAAACTGCCCTGCCCTGTTACAGCAACACGCTCCCCAATATCGAACTCGTTCCACCAACCTTTTTTATATTAATGCAACCCCTACCTATTTATTCAATATTCCCCCTTCTTCGCGATGAAAGCTTTGAATCTGGCTGCATCCCACACCAAAATTGATGCATGTTCATATGGCAGGTAAAATATCTGATAAACTACTTTCGATAATTTTTCCCAGATTCCAGGCCCCACTCAAATAATTGAGCTTGCTCAGTTCCTACTAAGCTGTTGAAGCCCCAGTGACAAAAACTTCACGAGAAATTATTACGAAAGGCCGTTTTCCTGATTTACACCCGTCTTCTCAGGGCTCGCCTGCACCGAAGTGCCATTTGAAAACGGCAGGCGATTGGGTTAAAATTGAGAAACGGACTCCGGGCAAAAGCGCGTCCACTCGAGCAGGACGCAGAAGTTTCATAACCAAGTTGGACCGTCGGAATGGCCGACCATAAAATATCAGCTCCAGGGCGAGTATTTACGGTTTAAAAGAACAAACTGTTATTACGCAAATCGCGATAAACCGGGTTTCAACGCCCCGTCAAGCCCCGCATGAAAGCCGGACTGGACGTGCACGAGTGAGCATGCCAAAGTCATTGCGGGGCCAGGAATGTAGGACCATGTGGCGAACCGAAATACATTTACTACGGTGGTGACGTAAACGGTGAACTTGTTTCGAAGATGAAACCGCACAATGTCGTCCCTGGTGTGGAATCGCCTCCGCTAAGCCTCTCGAGTTTGACACGCTGTCATACATCACGTAATACTTGAATGACCCCCTTTAAAGACGGCTTTCTCTCATCAGTCTCTGGGCGGGGTGACAATACGCGACCGGGTCAAGGAAGTTTCCCTTGACATTGTTCTCGAGAGCAGTTCTGGGCCAGCTTGTAATTCTCTTGTTTATTCTCTCAGCTGAGGTTGAGCTTACGTCACGAGCACGCTCCTCGTATTTCTTAACGACGAGTGCCAGATGCCGTTTTGATAAACGAGAGTCAAATATTGCTCGGGCGAGAACACCAGTCCTTAACCCAATAGGCTTTCGCAATTTGGTTATCAGCTCTTGAGAGCTGTCATCGCCAAAGAAGGCTTCATCCTTCAAAACGGCAGAACAAACCAAAATTCAGGCCGAAACTCCCAGTTTATACGCATCGCACAGCCATCTGCTGTTTTATTTATCTAAAGCAAAAGAGATGCGTGAAAACTATAGTTTTGGCCTGAAGGTTTTCTTTGACGATTAGAGCTCTCTAGAACAGCAATCGCGAAAGTCTGTTACTGTCCATAAAAAACGTTCCGCCCAAGAATCTCATAATGACATTTCAGTCATTACATAGTCTGATCCCAGTAATTTTTCAGGGATCACACCCACTGACCAGGCGTACCTTAAAGACAATTCATTTGGGGAAGCTGAATCAGCGGGAACGATCCTGACGCATGGGTCTGTTGCTCAGGCCTGTTTTAATGACAACTCATTTGAAGAAGCAGGGAGATCGGCCCTACACCCGATCAGGTTGACATGTCGCACGACTACGCAGCTTTGGTGAATGTCGTACCCATTGAATGAACCGAAATGGTTGCTATGCAAGACCTTCTCACAACTAAGCAGACACTGAAACCACTCAACATGGAAGTAAGGGACCAATCCATCAAGATTCTGTTACATTTCTTGGAGTGATGCTGACACAAAACTAACATTCTGGACCCCACAGGTGCTAAGCCAACACACGAAGAATATATTGTAGATGGGAATAGCTGACGCCATCATGCTGTAAGGAGCAGAAGCAATGAGCTTCCAAAAGTGCAGACAGAATCAAGGCGGTCCAGAGAAAAGCGCTCAGAATGGTCTCAGCCCCTGCTGTTCAAGTCTGGAAGTACCTGAGGAAAGACGAGAAAGCAGAGCAAACAGTGAGGAAATAGAGGAGGACCGTGCGAATACAGCAGAACGATGGAGAACTGTATCGATACTATGGCAGACAGCAGGGATAATCCAGAATAACAACGACTGGACCTCCAAGCTGTACGGAGAGCCGGGTTACTATCTGAGACAATTCCTCACGAGGCACGAACATTCCTCGCCGACATCGGCAATACAAAAAACACTATGTTGGAGACAACGCCAGGACCGATAAGAAACACCTGATGCGAAAGAAAAGGAGAATCTGAACCAACCAGCGCCCTCCAAACGATTAATGAGTTTTTCAGGAACGACATTACCAACTACGCAGTTACTATCTGAAGACAAAGGAAGTGAACAAAGGAAGAAAATCGGAAATGAGTAAAATCTGCATGATCAGACCCAAACACTATGCGCATGTGTTTCGGGGCCGTGGAAGGTTACAAAAATACTCGAAATAAACGCTAATTCCTTCGGCAACGTGTTCACTAAATACGAAAAAACAGAAAGACGTTGCCACCAAATTACAGCGTTATAAGCACCATTGAAAAACGTAACCCTTCAAAAGACTGTGTGGATCTTAGAGACACTCGGTGGGTCGTAATTAATTAACGTCAAATAAATTAGGTTGTTGGACGCATTATTCCAAGGCCTTGTTGACACTTCGGACCACGTAACTCCGTCGTAATATATTCAACGGGATTGAGGCGTATCCTTCGATTTGGACATCGACGTGGCACAATCCGAATGCGGGGAAGGTCGTTTTGCGGGGCGAGTCCTGAGTAAATACTTGATCAGTTTAACTTTTCCGATCCCTCTCGGAAGAGGATCAGAGAGTGAAACTCGAGTGGGTCGAGGGATAACCAAACATCAATTAATATTCAAGGGGGTTCACCTTTTCATCGTAAATAGACTACGATATTAGTCGAAAGTTCTTTTTTTGTGGAAGTTTTGGGGAGCAGGAACGATTCTACACATGGGCGGCACTACGTACCGCCAAACCGTTTTTCGCCATTAAATTAATTAATTAAATTAATTTTGGAAGGTTCTGAGGGAGCAGGAAAAACTGTAAGAGGTTAGTGAGACGATTCACTATAAAATATTGCTATTATTAGAAATTTTGACATCACATTCGGTTATCCATCTTGTATCCAATAGGTTTTCAGCCCGATCGCCCAAACCCGTGGGGCTCCTCAGCCCCCCCCCCCCCCACCATGGGGAGCGCCATAACCGGCGGTGAAGGCGGGTAAGGCGAAATGACGATGGGAGGGAACGACGGGGTTCGCTGCAGGCTACAGAAGTCGTTTTCGAAGGAATTCGCACAGAAGATCAAATGAGGTGTCGTTTTCAAAGTAATTTTGGCCGTAGAATCCATTTTTACGGGGGTCCCCCTATGTGTCCATATATTCAGTTTTGATGGTACGTTAAATGAGGTGTCGTTTTCAAAGTAATTTTGGCCGTAGAATCCATTTTTACGGGGGTCCCCCTATGTGTCCATATATTCAGTTTTGATGGTACGTTATATAAGTAAATTAAGTCTAACAAAAACATAGTTTTTTGATTATATAAAAGATCTGGCCTCCCCAACGAGAATTGTAATGGCTGCAGTATTTTTACTAAACAAAGGTAGCATAATCATTTTTCTTTTAATTGAAGTCTGGAATGCATATTTTTATTATTACAGTTATAAATAATATGAGCTTTGTTATGCAAGATAACGACAATAAAAATTATTGACGCAAGTCTTTGAAGAAATATATAACAATTCTTTGGGATAAAGATTTAATAAACTAACGTAGGATTCTATTTGTCATACATAATTAACATAAAATAATAAACGACTGTTTGTCAAGGTTTTTACCACCCAAATTTTATTTATTTTTGCCTTTGGATACTCACCTCAGCTTTTTTATGGCAGTGGTCAAAATCGTAGCTCACCTGCAACATCAGAACAATAAATTACATTTCAAATGTTACTGATCATTTTTGGACTTCAGAATCTATCACAAAAAAATAAATAAATAAAAACTAATAATAACGCCCCGTATGGGGAGCTCTAATTAGTACGAAATGTAATTATTTAAAACCAATTAATAGAGAAATAGGAATAAATTACATAATAATTTTTTCGTCGTAACGGTCTTCATTTATTTCATTTAAAGGGAAAAAAAGCAATTTTTAAGAGTGAATGATAAAATTCGTCCCGCTGAAAGTGTAATTACGAACTTAATTAACTTTGGAGGAAATCAATTTAAAAGATGGAAGAAAATATTTTAGAGTTGGTTAAAAAGAATGGGGTTCTTCCTCACACCCCCAGGGGTCGTCATTATGCCGGAGGGCACGCGACGGGGTGGAAAAGGGGTTGATAAATATTCCTGGGGGTCGTCCGCACGACAAAAGGACCTGCCCTATTGTCGAATTTCCTGACGTTCATCTGTTCAACCTCTTGGCTTGAAGAGGGAGGGGAAAAAACGACGAAAAAGCCGTCTTGTTACCGGAGGCAACATCAAAAACTCCTTGAAAACAGCTTTCCGCCTCCCCCTTTCGTACGGGGCTTGCTGCGAAATTAAAAACAAAAAAAACCTTCCCGGGCGGATTTTTTTTTCTTCGAGGAAGAGTAAAAAAAAAAAAAAAAAAAACTATACCAAATGTACTATACTAACCTTTTGAGCCTATAATTATCCAAATAATTATATCGTATGAACTTTGCGTTTTCAACCTCATATTTGGTCAACAAACCAAGTCACGTGAATCACCGTGAAGTAATGCTACACAATTTAATTACTTCATGGTGATTCACGTGACAGTAAAATTTACTGTCACGTGAATCACCATTGAAATTTAATTTCAAATGGAAAAATCCAAGTGATAATTTTTGGTTTATTTTATTCAGAATAATCAACCTTTTTCAAGAGAGGAGTATCATATGGGCGGGAATGAGTCATTTGTGCTTGAGGGTATTTACGAGGACTTCGGGAGGACGTGAGTACAACTTGACACGCCGAGCACCAAAATAGAGTGAGAAGGTTATGAGAGAGGTTTCAACTGGGTAGGGTTACCCTAGTCGACAGAACCCAACCGAACTCATTCGAGCTGTCCGTTTTCGGCGGACAGCAGTTGAACTGTTGTCGACCTACAAATCGACCTGGAACAGCCGGCGACGGCGACTTTTTGCCGACCCAGCGACCCGGAACAGCCGTTTTCTCAACTGCGCATGTCTCCATCGATTTCTGTTAACAGTCCGTCAAAGCTGGAACAAACCTAATGTCAAATTTTGAGCTCGATCAGAATTTTTGACCTCCGTCGCGATTACATAGGTGTATTGTTCCAAGAATAATAAACTAAACGCTGCAAATTTTACACAAGGGTTTATTATTCTCCATTTTTGCGAGATTTTTTATTTATTTATTTATTTATTTATTTTTTTCAAAAATATTTTCTTTTGACACAGAATTATTTTTAAAAGCAAAATTAACCTACGTATATCAAAGAATAACAAAATGTAAAATTTGCAGCGTTTTTAAAGTTGAAGTGGTCGATTTCGAGATGAACGAATCCTCGCTGAGTACACGCTCTCTGTGTACATACTTTATCGTTATCGTTCACAAACTAACTTTTCCTTTCTGACACCCCTCGTTATCTCAACTAATTATCTTATTTTTGGGGGGGGTTACCTTTTCGAAAACGGTCTGAACTGCGAACCCTTGGATTTGGGCCGACATTTCCTCCGCCCATTTTCCTGAGCGATATCCGTGAAATGCAAAATTTATTCCGGACGCTAATTGGTTTTTCTGAAAATCGAGATAGCAGCACCCTTTGTGAAGTATTTTAATAAGCAAATTTTGAAGAAAATTTGAAATATCTTCAATATTAGGGGAGGAATCTGTGAAAAACCAACGACAACAAAGACAAATGACGCAGACAGTTCACTCAGAGGGTTTGAGCTATGCAAAGTTTTTTTGTTTCGTTTCCTATCTCGAGCAACGGAAAAGGTTCACCCCCCTCAAGTGAAGGCGGTGAAAGGTGCTGAAATTATAGATGAGAGTCAATAAGGAGTACAATGAGGCATCTGAGTAGGAAGTCGTTAACTAGTCGCAAGGGGGGGCTGTCAGTAGCTGCCTACTAGTCGAAAAAGGGGGTGAGATTACATTACTCGGGGAAAAGTGTTCTGGGAAGTTGAAAAGGGGGTTGTGAGTGAAACCCTCCTTGTTCTCGACGTACACGTAACGCCGAGTGAGAGGCCCCCCCTCCACCACACGCCATTTGCGGGGGCAGAGAGATCAGAGCGGGGCACCGAAAAAACGAGGCCAACACCTCAAACGTCCTTGCGAGTCCTTGGGAAACTACTCTGTGGCGGGGGGGGGGGGGGGGGTCTTTTGGATTACCGGTGTGCGGGGGTGTGGGGCAATCCCCAACTGCAGTGCCCCCCACTCTTCCCTGGGTGAAAGCCAAAGAGGCCCAATGCGCCCCAGTTACCTCCCCTCCGCCGACCCAGTCCACCTACGTCTCATATGGCGAAGGCGAAAGGGGACGACCTGATGTTACGTGCTCAAGAATAAACCTTCGACAGCCTGCAATGTCAAAGCCTTGAAGTTCAAATCAGATGTGGGTTAGGGTTCCCTCATAGTCCACGGAAAATTCCGTTTTAATCAAGCGGACGCGCTCTATAAAACAACTGGGAAAGAGAACGATGTTTTTCAGAAAGAACTTCATCACGATTAGGGTGGTGGAACCAGTCTCATACACCCACCCAGTATCATACACTTGCATCTTCAACTTCAAATAAGAGTTCATGGCGGACTATTTGCTTCCCTCTGAACTAGGAAGTTTCCAGTGTGTCTATCCAACGCCCCTCAAGAGAACTTGAAGCACCGAGGAAGATTTTTTTTTTTTTTTTTTGTGGTTATTTGGTGTTTATCAAGGATGCGTCATGGTTCATTCGTTTCATGGCGTCGTAGCATTTTGGATAAGACGGTAAGCTCTACTCGCTTTAACTTTACCACACATTTTTATCTTTCTGTAATCCTGTAGGGGCGATTTTTCATGTATTTGGACTCACAGAATTCATTTCCATCGATAATTTTGTCAAAATAGGTTTTTACTTGATTTGAGAGGGTGTACGATACTGGGGACCTGATAACCACCAATTCTCCAGTATGATACTGGAGTAATAATGATATCATACTCAGGTGTTTTCAACATTTCAAAAAAGTCGCATTTTTGTCATTTTAGTTAGTTAGGACTTGAAATTTATCTCACAGTCTTTGCTGGACATTGCAATCACAACCAGTATCATACAGTATGATACTGGGTCCAGGGGTGTACGACACTGGAACCTGCCGTTTCTGAAGAATTTCCAAAGTTCCATGGGAAACGATTTTCGAAATTCCGAACTCCTGGGAGCTCCAATAAACGGCACATGAAGTATAATGTGCGTTTATATTCCATTCTTGATCCTTAAATTTCAACTAAAACGGATTTTTAAATGTTTCAAGAGATGTTTATGAAACTGGTTCTGAAGGGTGTATGACACTGGTGACACCCACTTTTCACCCTGTATGACTCTGGTGAAAAAACCTACTTTCGAAATAAATTAAATTGTAATTCATAGGAACAAAATTTTGACATTTTCTTGGTTTCTAGATTTTCTTAGAGAGTTGGTCTAACGATATCAACCCCTCCAAAGCTCGTCAGACGACATCAGACCAAAATATTGAGTAAAAACTGGAGATCTTCCACTAATGTGTATGAAGCAGTACCGCCACTATATGTAGGTAATGTAAAAATGTTCAAAATCTGCTAAAATCTCTCCGGTTCACCCTTGGACGTTGAAATTTGAAAAGGAGACCTTATGGAAGAACAAGAGACGATTGAAATGAAAGGAGAGGGGGCTCACTTCGCTCGCCCATTTGAATAATAGGTCAGGTGATGGGGTATATCATTTTAAATGCCTAAAAACGTCCCGAACTTTTGAATATTGGGAGAAATCGTCTTCCCACACACCAGAATGTATCCGAAATTATTGTGGATCCGTCTCCCAAATCTTTAAAAAAAAGTTCTCATCCGGGATTGCGGGATGTAAACGATTTCTCGACCCAAGCGGCAGCCTCTCCTCCCTTCCAAGGTTCCCCCACAGACCTGACAGCCCCTACAAGGTGCATAAGAAACACAGCATACCAACGCACGATCGATAAAAATCGTGCAAATTAAACTCACCGTCTAAATTCGCCAATCGCCTGAATTCGTTCTTTCGACGAAAAATTTGGGTATTCCCTTTAAAAATAAGAAATTTGTGCGCAAATGCGCCAAATAGATAGGTAAATTGTGCAAAAATTTGACAGATTTCAAAAATGGATTAAGTATGCGTCTCAAATTACTCGGAAAATTACATCTCTTGCGCCCTCCAGACATCCTTCACAAGCATTTGTAGCCCTATGAAAGCTCCATACATCCCCCGGTGAAATCGGACGGTTCTGAGACCCCCAAAAATGGATTCTACGACCAAAAATACTTCAAAAACAATACCTAACTCGATCCCATGGCCGAAAACCTTCGAAACTTTGAGCCCTCAGAGCACCACAGGTTTGATCGATTGGGATGAAAACCTTGCGGCCATAACTAAATCGTGAACCGAGTATTTTGAGAAAATTTCCAATTCAAAAGAAACGAATCCTACTGCCCTAAGCGGCCTGGCGTGCCGGACATTGGAATTTTGAAAGCTGCGCATCGTGAATCCTACGCAATCTACGCATCGTGAAACCCAATATAACATTTTGAGGCCGATCAAAATTGTCGACTCCCGACGCTAATACATAGGTATAGTATTAATAGTATTAATTAATAACGAGATAATTTATCATGATTCAATAACGGGGATTGTGACTTTACTCATTTGGTCGAATTTCTGTCAACAACATTTGCAGTAGGGCATAATAATATTATGTTGTTGACGTATATTTTACGTGGGTGGGTGAATCGTTCAAGTTCTGAGTATGCGACGTTCTCTTGGCGTTCAGGGTCGGTTCTGGGTAAACCGGCTTTTTTTCGCGTTGTTGGGTGGATACGTGAGGCGCTGGACCGTCGCAGCAGGTCGTAAATAACGCCCCCTCACGAGTTTTTTTTTTTTTTTTTGTCGCGTCCTGATTCCTCCGGGTGTCCTGTACATGAAACCAAGGATGGCAGCGGGAACCAAGTTGAGGTCGTGTGACGAGAACCGGGTGAACTTCGCTGATGAACGGAAGGCCTTGAAAAGGGGTGTTGCAATGAGAGGATGGCACTGGATTGAGATGAGAATCAATTGACGGAGAAAACTTCATAGAGGATGCGCAGAATGCGAAAGGACTTCTCAGATATCCGTTCGAAACCACCAGTGGGAATGTCCACTCAAAACTGGATTGCTGATGCTATCTGGCGAGCCAGGGCTTCCAATCCCAGAAGGCCTGGTCAAAAGAGCTCCTAGAGTAGAGTCGCCAGATATCCAGGGAAGGAAACACCAGACGCCTTGGCTCTCCTACGGGAGCAAACATCGCCACACATTTCGGAAGCTCCAGCTTCTCAAGCGTCACCTCGTCATCAAATGCAAAGCCCTGGAGGGCATAAAGTACCTTACTCTGGGATTATTTGACTGAAGGAAGATACTTTTTAGGGTACAGAACTCCAGCAACAGTAATTTCTAAGAGCACAATGGGCCATCAAGACCCCAGCCCTCATAATCTCTCTTTCAACCGATCTAATCTACCAAGTTAGCAGAATGCTGTTACAACCAGATGTACATGATAGTGATGATGACATCTTGCCAGCTCAATCACAGCTTGTGTGGCGCGTGTCAAGAGCCGAATTGCCCTAGAAGGGAGACTGCACACACACGCTTGCAGGCCCGCCATCTAACAGAGGCGAAATGAAGAGTCAAGCAAACAAAGATTTTTTCGATTGAACGATATTTTCAAAATTAAAGACTTCACCTTTACACTATTCAAGTGAAGGCGAGATTGCCGGGCGTTCGGCGCAGAATTCACGACCCAACTTTCCCCTTCTGGAAGGGGTTTGTGGCACAAGGACTCTTCTCGTCGTCCCAGATACCCAATGCACTTGGCCAACCCCGAGGCCTCTTGCAACACCTAATCCCTCCCCACTTCCTTTTCTATTCTGCTTGATCCTGACTTGAGACCTCTTTTAATACACCGCCGTTTTTTATAAATATCCGCGGTGGAAACCGGCCGAAAGTTCAGTGTTAAAGAGACAACTCAAGGGGCTTTTGAAAATGGCTCGCCCTGCACGAGCCCAAAATCCCACCTTGGCCCGCATTGTCGAAATCGGCGAATGTCTTCAAGGAGTTCCTGTTGCGCGATGAATTCGCCCGCAGCAGAGAACATTTTCTCATAATTGTTCGGCGGTCGTATCAAATGAAACAGCGTTCCCACTCGTTGAATTTCATGCCGTTCGTGCCACGCAGGCCTAATCAGCACCTTCTGCCTAATTCTTAACCGCTAATTCACCTTACAGCTCCGACCTCAAAAGCGCCATCCTCGTTTCCTAATGAAGATCCAGAAACCCACATACCTGTTGGAGCCTGTTAACGACGTGGGCCGCCGTGCCGGATCCATACAGAAGACTTTCGCCGGGGATTTGCATGAAGAGGCCTCACCGGGAGGCCGGAAAAAAAATCGAAAGTCAAACGGAAACAAGTTGCATAAGTCGGATTTCTCTGAACTACACCTGCTCTGCATTGGAGTTTTATTGGCAAACCATTCCCGCATCGGTAATAGTGCAGTAATACGGGCTCGGTGTTGCTAGGCGGGGGGATTTTTACTTAGCGTGGAGGATCGCCACTTCTCTGAACGGCGGTGCCGACGTCTGCGACGAACCTCTGTATTATCTCTCCGCTGGTAGCTCAAGCTCAACTCCTCAGCACAACTCGACGCTGCGAGCCGTGGATACCCAAGAGAGCTATGGAGGTGTACCAAATCTAGCCAATCCTTGAGAAAATACACTGACCAGGCTCCACAACCACCGAAGAAGCAAATCCAGGATGCGACATCGACACTTTGCTATTCTGGAAAAGTCTATTCCTTCCTCCAACACGGCGTCGAGAACAAGGAGATTGATCCTTCGTAACTGTACCAACCACACACTACAATAACATAGAAACACTCTCCATCAGGTCCACTAATTTCACCTAATTCGGGTCCTGTTACTAAAACATGCGCCAGCTACCCAACAATAGGACATTTTCAGCTTGAGAATCGCCACGAAATGTCATCATTGTCGCCAGGAAGGTGTTTATTCATTAGGAGATCTGCCGGATTGTCAACCTTAATGACTAGGGGGGTTTTGTTTTCTTTATTTAGGTTTTTTTCCCCTCTGGGAACAATTACCAACAGAGGGGAATTCAGGTTGGAAGTACCGGAGCGAGGCGACTGTTGTTGGAAAAGCTGATGAGATCGCTGTCGCCAAAATTTTGGTACAGGGAACTTCCTCAACAAATTTTTTATTGTCGCGTCGGTGAACGCGCTACCAATTTTGATTTTTCCTATTTCAAAATCATCGCCGAAACTTCGACCGATTCTTCGCCCCATAACTTTCGCTTTCTCTCCGAAGAAATGGAAAGCGCTCCGGCGAATGTTTTTCGACGCGCTCGAACGAGAAAACGCATGCGCCACGTGAGGATGGGAGGAAAAACCCCGGGCAAAAATAAAGGGAGGAAAATCCCTTTGGACACGGACCTCGGAATCGGGCTCGGTAAAGCTCGAAAGACTCGCGAGACACGTACGAAACAAGCCAGCAAAAATTAAAATTATTACCCCACACGCAGATAACTCAGTAACAGTGAGAAGTTGATGTCATTTACTGAGAAATGGAGAATCAAGCTGAACGAATCCAAGTCGGTACATGTTGATTTTACCAACCAAAAAATGAACTACATACCAGCTTACCTCAATGGGAAAGTAATCCCATACTCAAATGAAGCGAAGTATGTCGGTATGACGCTTGATGCTCGGCTCCAATTGAAAGCCCACGTCAAGAAGGAGAAAGAAGAACTTTTGCTCAAATTCAGAAAGATGTACTGGCTAATGGGGAGACGGCCTAAACTGTCCATCCAGAATAAGCTTACCCTGTACAACCAAGTCCTCAAACCGGTGTGGACTTATGGAGCCCAGCTGTGAGGCTGTACGGCTCAGTCAAATCGATAGCTCATCCAGCGATTCCAAAACAATATATTAAGAAACGTGGTCAATGCAACATGGTACTTTCGAAAGTCTCCATCACGAGCTTCAAATCGAAACAGTCAACGAAACCATCAAGCGGCAAGCCGTGCGTCATCTCCAACGGCTAAGAAGAGGAAGCTGTCCGTCTCCTAGACACAAGTGATATCGTCCAAAGACTTAAGAGAACCAAACCACTAGATCTTGCTTACCACTTGTGAAGCAGCGCGCAGTGTCGGCATACTATCATAGAAAACAAAAACTAAGTGATATACCTAAGTTTTAACATGTATCACCTAGTATCAATATTGTTAATAAGTTATTTACTTGGAGCAATAAAATTCTCAGAAAAAAAAATTACTGGCGATCCGCTAGATCGCGGTCGGCATCCCGTGCAGGAAAAACTGAACGACGATTCTTTCCCAGTAGTACGAAATAGACGATGCAGAAGTGGCACCTCGACCGTAGGTATACCTGCAAAACCTCGTAAGTCCGATTTTTCCCCAAAGTCAGGTTTTGAGCTTTCTGGGTAAATGTAAGGCTCTAGAATGTTCCTACGATGTTTGGTTTTGATCCGCTGAGAAATGTCTTCTCTGTGTTCGGTTGTAATAACCTGCAAGTCCGCAAGGCTCCAGAACGTTGTAAGAACTTGTAAGTCTCAGCCTCTGACGCCTCTCCAATGTTTTCTATTTTTATCGGTAAGTTTTGTACATTTTTCATCAGTAACGTAGTTATACGTTACACATAATAATTGACGTGCTGAAGTAGTTATTTAAGTGAGAAATCGTCACAATATTGGCCAAAAGTCACTCAACTGAGCTCTTGGGACTTACAAGGATTTTGGCACTCCATCAGTCTGGACGTTTCCATGGAGTTTTTTGCGTCTCCTGTAAAATTTTTAGTTTGGAACATACGAGGTTTTGCAGGTATACGGTCGACCTGGCTTTACCCGTCTTCTCGATTATTTCGTTTCTTTCGTTTTTCGTTGTCATGTTTTTTTTTGTTTTTTTTGTGCTCTGTTTTTCATGTTATTTTTTTTTTAATTTTGTCCATATTTTTTGTGTGTTTTTCCGTGTTTTTGTGTTTTGTGTGTTGTGTTTTGGGTTGCTTAGGGTTGTGTGTTTTTTGTGTGTGTGTGGTGTTGTTTTGTGTTTTCCGTGTTGTGTTGTTTCATGTTCGTGTTGTTTGTGTTCGTGTTTCGGGTTCATGGTTTCGTTTTTATCGTAGGATACGTTTTTACGGAGACCTAATTGCCAAAAAGCGACCCACGTAACCGTTGCTAGGGAAACGAAACTTCTTTAACACTTCATTTAGCACATGTAGGTACAGAAAATACATTACTCATTAATTATACATTTCTACTTTCAATTTTTAGTCTTCAGGCTCAAAACGGTCGGTTTGTTCGTGTATTTTCGTTTTTTTTTTTTTTTTTTTTTTTCGTTTTTCGTGTTGTTCTGTGTTTTTGTGTTTCGTTTTTTCGTTTTCATGTTTCGTTTTTCAATGTCGCATCAGTGATCAGGGGAAACCCCCTCCAAGGTATTGTACCCCTCGTCTACTCCAGCGAACGTCAACTTGGAGAATTCAACGTCAAAACATAATCGTAGCCCTTAGCTCGAAGATAGGGGCTTGGAAACGCTGGCGTCATAGCCACAGTGGGTTGGTCCCCGGACGCTCCTTGCTCAAGAGGCCCGTATATGGACAGACAACTCTGGTGTGAAAGTTGTGCCTGCCATAGTGCAGTCTTTCAGACAGACGATACTCTTGACGTTGGCAGATAGATCCACAGTCAAATATTCGGAGACTCTGTCGACGAGTGCTTGGAGCTCCACAGGAGAAAGGTATCATCCGCATGCCTCAGATTCAAGATGGCTGCAATCACATCATGCTTCCTTTTTTTTCAAGCGGCAACTGGTAGAGCTCGTTAGAGCGATCAGCAGGCCCCCATTTATGGGGCGTCATGTCAGGAGGAGATGGTAGGGAGGGACGAGGTTTGCACTACCCAGGGTGGGAGCAACTGCTCAACCACCCCTTGTGTTGGGGTGACTCAAGCGAGCCCGTGGTGGGGGGGGGACTATTGGGAGTCAATGCTCGACCAGCTGTCGTCCCCCTCAGGGCTCACGGTTGCCTGCGAGGGGGGGGGGGGGGGTCTTGTTGCCGCCTGGACTCTCCGGGCGGCCGCCATAAAGGCCACGAACGCCCTGTACCGCGAAGGGCTGGAGAGTGGTTGCCAAAGGTGCTCTAAATCAACTCCTCTGCAGGTACAAATTGTTTATGATGAAATATACTAAACAAATTATATTTGGTTCTCAGTAAAAATTATGTGAGCTAATTTTGTGTAATTACTATAATTTAATAGCCTCCTTAACGTCCATCCTTCAATGTCAACATCTTTTTCGTCGTTAATTATAAACTTGACAACGCACTCGTCGGGATGGGGTCTCGTTAATATGTTAATTCTCGGTTGTCGAGGCAGGTTGACAAGAGGGGAAATATCGATCATGCAAATCGCATTCGCGGGGGATGCGGCCGGCTCCGAGTTAAAAATACCGCGTCCTCGTATGCATCCCAAACCGACGACCTCCGAAAAATTAGCGTCTAAATTAGCACGCCCCGACCAGAAAGACCTTCTGCGGGGCGGGACGTGATTTTGTAACCGGCATCCTCATTTTGTTCGGCGGAGCGGTTGTCATTGACAAGGCGACTTCGGGCGGTCGGAAACCTCGTTTTTTTAAATCTTTTTTAACTTTTTATTAGCTTATCAACTTCAAGTGGTATTCAACGCAACATGAAAAATGAACTGCAATAATGAACGAGTTTAAGCAACAAAACGATAAATATAAGCAACAACGAGCACTTCTGATGATAGTCTGTGGAAAAAGTCAATGGTTTTCAGCACTTCAAAAACAAGTTGAAAGTTGGTTGTTTCCTACGAGGGGCTGAAGGTCAGTCGGGAGTTGACTGGCATGTCGGCGGAAGGTTGGGCACTGCGTGAGCGGCAGCATAAAAGACGAGCATGATGGTGGTGGATCTCGCGGGAAGACCAAGGAGTGACCAAGGAGTGGCCTGTTCTTAGTCCAGTCAGAGCTAAGGATGGAAAGATCTTGACCAGATATAACCGATATCCCGATAGATTGTGGCTGGGTAGAAGTGGGTTTGAACCGTTAACCGGATTTGTGTATCGGGTATCCGTACTTTTTCAAAAATTCTGAAAATCGAAGATATTTGATTGAAAATAAAGCAGAAGGCGAGATCTTGATTCGATTCTCGATCTCGCTCGCTGCTTGCTAACTACCACGTGACCATCAACTGTTTATATTATACTTCATACTTCAAATCTTTCAAAATAAACTCGCCATCTAAATTCGCTCATCGTCGGAAGTAGTTTTTTCGGGATTTCGTATTAAAATTCGGATCTCTAGGTAGGATACAGAGGAAACGCCGAGTCAATCGGACCATAAACAACGAAGAATTAGAAAGAATCGAAGGTTTCCAATTTGTTCAGTTTCACGAATAGGTATATTCGTAGTAGTAGTTCAGAGGGGCCAACGAGAGATGGCGTTAGTATCGGCACTGCCATTCTGTCAGCCCTTTGTTTGAAATCATGGAGAAGAAAGAAGGAGAACTCACTAGATAGGACCTTGTGGGTGGAAATCAACGGTGGCGGTATCCCTACGAGTTGTAGTGAATTCAAGTTCGATGGATACATTAGGCCCTGATCGAGGGGATAAAACTCCTGAACTGAATTTCGGAGGTTCCAAAAAAAAAAAAAAAAAACCCCTCTTCAAGATTCAGGGCCTAAATAATGCGCGGAGTATGAGCCTGTTGTGCGAATAACGTCTAGTAACTCAACTTTCATTCTCAGCTGATAAAAGGTGCTGAAAGAATGACAAAAAACTGGGGTGTGGTTTTATGAAACCACGGTAAAAGTGAAACTTTTATTCACACTAGTTTCAGGAAATGATCAAACTAATCGAAGGCTCACAAAAAATACTCGTACCCACCTACCGACGATATTGGAATAACTTTCGAACGGGTTATCGCACAGAAATCGTTTTGTGCTCGTTGAAATCAGTGTGAAAAGCTCGTTTTAACAGACGTAGTTTCGTTCAAAACCGACGGCAAAAGTTGTATCGGGTTTCGGCGTTTCGAACATTTTCTTAGTAACCCCTAGTAACGACGCTTTAAGCGTGATGTTACACAAAACGACACACAGACCAAAAATTTTGGGACGATGTAATAAGTTTCACTTTACAAACTGGAATTTTTCCACATTTATCGCAAATATCCCATTTTTGGGCCCCTACGGTGAAATTGAATAGTTCTGGGACCACAAGAAATGGATTCTACGTCAAAAAACACCTCAAATACGACATCTAACTCGACCCCATAGCTAAAAACCTTTAAAAAAAACCCCACTCGCTTAACGTAAACCGAGTATTTTGTAAAATATTTCGGATTTTTAAATAAATTCCTACTGCCTGAAACGGCTCTGACGGTGGTCGGACATTTAGTTTTTGGAATCTAGACCTCTTTCAAGATTCTGAACGGCCTCAAAATTTGACATATAATGTCAAATTTTGAGGCCGTTTGGAATTTCCGACCTCCGTAGCGATTACGCGCCATCTTCTGGTTCAGTTTTGGCAACTAACCACCTTCAAAGTTCACTCGTAGGGGTCGCGCTGGTGTAGCAATCCCCCCCACCGTTCCACTAGCGGGCCCAGGACCGCCGATTAACACAGGAGTGAGGCTTCCTTTCCTTTCTTCCATCGTTTGAAATAAACCCGCATTACCGCGGATACTTGCATTGCACTTCGCCTTTGAGACAGCAGCAGCTTTGTCATGAAATGAGCGAAATTAAGGATTTTTCAGAAAAAAGCGAATATCCGGATTTGAATGGCAGACATCCGTTTCCGGGTGCTTGATATTCATCCGAATAGATCTCCGATATCCGGTTATTAATTTTGGTTTTCCATCCCTAGATCAGAATAAACCGGTTTTGTAGCCTTCAGAATCATTTTATAGCTCTACCAAAAGTTTGAATGCATCCTTTTCATGATCGTCATCATCCGTCGGAACGAATTTTGAGGTGATCCCGATCCGAACCAAAACAAAATCCAGTCATGTGCCGTCATTTGACCGACTAACCTTCGAAAATAAACCCTCGAACTTCTTGAGGCCCCGTTTTTCGCACCGAAAACAAATGTCGAAATGTCACTCTCAAAAGGGGGTTGCGGCACTCCGCCCACGCCCAGTTCCCAGTGACATTTCGGCGTTTGATTAGGCCGGTTAATCGAGTTGGGGCCTGGCCAGCCGCCCGACGCCCCCTTTCTGGCAAACCCTGCTACCAAAACAAGGAGAGTTCGCAACAAGTGAAAGCCCCGGGAAGGCCCGAAAAAAAGAAATCGCGGGATCATCAGTGAGATAACTCGTGACATTCCTCGCTTAATTTCCTACAATATGAAATCAGTTGTGCAAATAGAATAAAAAGGCCTAACTCGACCTCATTCAGCCTATTCGGGACCGTCAGAGTCCAATAAGAATCCCTTAACGATCTGCTACATATTCATCGGAGAGGAATAAAAACGCCATTCCTAAGGTCATAGGATTATAATGGACCGGAACACAGGGAGATAACGCGGTCGTGTAGCAACATTAGCGTTAGCTATCACTATCAGGATGTGGTCATAAATCCCACACGCGTTGGCTTCTGGTTAAACGAGGTGAAACCATTTACACGGCGCCTAATACTCGCCTCAACTCCCCAGTGTTGCCATTTAATTGTTTTAGGCGGGGGGGGGGGGGGGGGGGTTCATTGCCTGCGAGGGTATCGCTCTGCTCAACTGGTAAGTTAATCGGAAAATCAGCGCTGACCAGTTTGAAGGGTATTTTCCAGCGGCCACGTCGAAATTTGTGTCGATGGATGATGCCAACTGGATTCCAAAATGGCGTTCCAGGACCGTAGGGAGGGTTTTTAAAAGGTTTTCGGCGTTCGGGTCGAATTAGGTGTCGTTTTCGAATGATTTTTGGACGTGGAATCTATCTTTGCGAGTCCCAGAACGGCCCGAGGACCTTCCCGTGCTGGACAATGCTGAATTGGAAGTTCAAGCTGAGCTTGGAGAGCAAGAAGCTCCTGTACACGGCTTTCATAAGACCTACTTATATGGCTGCGAGATCTGGGGCACAGCCTGCTACACTTCCACACAACAGATTCAGCGACAACAAAACAAGATCGTCCGTTCCATAACAGGTGCCCGGTGGTATGTGAAGACCTCCAACTATCCACGATTCAAGAGACCATCACTACACTACACAAATACACAAAACTGGTGGAGAAGGCCGAAGGGAACATGAATCCACCAGGTTTTGCGACAAGACTCAAAAGAAGACATCTCAGACATAATCGTATCACTACTCACACTCTTCACAACAACCAAGACAACCCATCCCAATCAAACTAATAACAGAACAACACATTTTTCCAACATGGCCGCCGTATGGTAAATACCTTGGTTGAGGCGCTCCACTTTCTTAACGTAATACTCTAAATTTACTGAGTTTCCAGTCGTATATTCTGTGCGTTCGGGTTCTGAAAGTGTTTTCGATTTGACTCCGAACTTCGAAACATGCCGAAAAGTCCAAACAATTACGTGACGAATCGCCGTGGACCGCGACCGGCCCAAGGGGGGGGGTCTTCATCCATTCCGGCCGCGCAGAATAAGTTGCCAAGTAAGCAGTATTTGTCTCAGGAGATTAACGAGGTGATCAACGTCGTCGTTGGCAAATTGAAGGTAGGCGATACTGTCACGGAGGAAACTGTTCTGTCCCTAAAACATGATCTGATCTCCGCGTTTACCGGGCTCCTTGACTCGGCGGTTGCTCGTTTCTCAGAATTGATGGATGCGAAGCTGGCGTCTCACGATCGTCTCCTTGATGAGTTTGATCAGGCGAATCGCTCGTTGAACCTCTGTTTTCACGGTGTCTCTGAGAACAACGATTCCCTTGATGACGAAAAAGTTTGTGTGATTGTCAAGGAAAGGATGGGGATCGATCTGGATCGCCACTCGATCGCCAGAGCCCGCCGTGTGGGCGCCCCGCGACCTGGCGGTGAAGGTTTGAGCTCGTCGAATGTGGGCCCGGGTGGGGACAGCGCTGCCGGCTCCGTGGATGGTGTCCCTCAGGACTCGGCTGTGATTGGTCGACAGAAGCAGCGTTATCGTCCGATAGTCGTCACCTTCACCAACTTCAGGTGCCGTGCAGACATTTGGCGCGAAAAACGACGTCTAAAGTCGCTGGGAATTCTCATCACTGAAGATCTCACTCCCGCTCGTCGCGTCTTGTACAGAGCTGCTGCTGCACGATTCAGTTTCAGAAACGTCTGGACTGCATCAGGACGAGTGAGGTTCATCTACAACAAGAGTGTTCACACGGTTTCCACGGCGGATGAGTACGATGCTCTACTGACGGAACTTGGTCTATAGGCGGATTTTTATTCGAACATCATCTTGTACATAAGTTTGTATTTTTGCTCCGACCTGTTCATATGTTGTAGGTATATTTTTCTTCCTTGTTTGGGCGTTTGGAACGTTTAGTGTGATTTCCTACGCAGTTCGCTAATCCAGTTTTGTTTCGGTTTTGACTTTTCGTTATTTACAATCGTCACATATTCTTAGCCCTTCATTAGGCACGATGATATGACGTAGGTATTTATTTATTTAAATTTTATTTTATTTTTTATTTTATTTAATTTTTATTTATTTATTTTTTAATTTTTTTAATTTTTTTTTATTTATATTTTTTTATTTTTTATTTTTCTGTGCTTTTTTTTTTCTTCTTCCTTTTTTGTATTCAATTTTTCTTATTCATTTTTTTTTTAATTTTATTTATTCAGTTTTATTTTATTTTTATTTTTTATTTTTATTTTTATTTTTTTTTTAAATTTATTTTTAATGTGATTTTAACTTTTTTCCCGTTCTGTTCTGTAAGCTATTCCAAGTGGATTATTTGCCTTAACCTTATGATGATTTGGCTGCCATGTTCAATTTTATTATTTTCTTCAGATTAATCTTAGTAATGCGTGAGCCTTCAGCTCATTCAAATATTCTTACGACTGCTCATTGTCCCACCTTGTTTTCTCCTTCTTCTTTTCCACTCATCCTCCTTCAATTCGCTTTTTTACTAAATCCTTCTAATGCATCGCTGGTTGGCTCTTGGGTTGTGGGGTGTTCTCTGGTTCATGATGTTGGCAGATGATAGGGTTCCGCCCTCCCCCCGCAATAGTTTGTTGAATGTGTCGGTTGGCTCTACCTCCTCCGTGAATTTGAGTGCCTCTAGTGGTTTTGATGTCAATGCTGACCTGAGAGATTTTATCAACAATCAATCCAGACATATTTTGTCTGCAGCACATTTTAACGCTGGCAGCTTGGTCCGTAATATTGATGAGCTCAGGTTGGTGGTGAGAGATTGCAATATCAGCGTTATTGGGGTGTGCGAAACCTGGCTAAAGAGGTGCATCCCAAATCAACAGGTCTCTATCCCTGGCTACCGCGTCTTCAGACGGGATCGATGCATGTCTGTCGCACAGGGGGGGAGGGGTGGTGGGGTTGCGCTATACATCGCGGATGGACTTCAGTGCTCGGTTGTCTTGGAGTCCGAAAACTCTGAAATCGAGTATATATTTGTCGAATTGAAGTTTGGAAGGCACAAGCTACTTGTGGGGGAGGTTTATCGCCCCCCTCAGCCCCGCATCAGTATTCTTGATCTCGAGGAGCCACTAAGTTCGTTGGTGTGTTCTTACGAACATATAATCGTGCTGGGAGATTTCAATGCGAATAACGCCTATGATAGAACGAATTTTGACCGCCTGCACTCTATGTTGGCCCCTCTTTCCCTCACTGTTCTTCCCACCTCGCCCACTCATTTTACCGGTCATTCGTCGAGTACAATCGATCTTGCTATTGTGCGTGATCCGCGTAGGGTTGTTGCGGTGCAAGTGTTTGATACCCCAGGTATCTCATCTCATAGTTGTGTGGCGGTGAGGTATAGAGTTCCGTCCTTCAAGCCCCAGCCGAAGGTGATCGAGATGCGGAATCTAAAGAGAATAAATAAAGAGAACCTAATTTCCTTTGCTCTGACTCTTCCTTGGTTCATTATCTTTCAACTAACGAACGTAGATGATATGGTGAATCATTTTAATTCCCTAATGATGATACTTCTCGACGCCTTCGCACCTCTGCATAGAGTTAGAATCAAACGACCTGAGAATCCTTGGTTCTCTGAAGAAATTCATTCAGCTATAAAGTATCGGGACTCACTTCACAACAAATGGAAAATCTCCCGTCTGCCTGATGATCTCGAGAAATTCAGGCTTCAGAGGAATAAAACGAAGTCTTTAATACGACTCGCAAAAAGGAAATCGTACTTCGCTGAGATTGATCCTGATCAGCATCCGAAAACCCTATGGTCGAAGATACGCAGGCTGGGGCTCCAGGCAGGTCGGATTTTCGACGATTCTCCGTTGCCGTTTGGGCTGGATGAGCTGAACCGACATTTCACACAATCACCTTCTGCGACGGCCTCGGCGGTGTCTGACCGTCCCTCTGTCTCTCACGACGGTTTCTCCTTTGCATGCATTGATGATGGTGACGTGCTTGAAGCCTTCTCGTCTCTCAAGTCTGATGCTACTGGCAGCGATAATATTCCGTTAAAATTCATTATGATGCTGTTCCCCGTTATCTTGCCTTACGTCAAGCATATCTTCAATTTTTGCATTACGACCTCCAACTTTCCGTTGTCGTGGAAACACGCACTTGTTACACCCCTCAAGAAAATTTCCAAACCTAAAATTTTGAGTGATTTCAGACCAATTTCCAAACTTCCTGTCATCTCTAAAGCGTTTGAGACAATAATGTATAACCAGCTGATCACTCACGTCGACGAGAGGGGACTGCTTAACATCAAACAATCTGGATTCCGTAGACATCACAGTTGTATGACTGCTCTTCTTACAGTAACCGAAGACATCAGAAATTCATTTAACGAAAACTGTGTCACCATAATGGTGTTACTAGACTTCTCCAATGCCTTTGGTACTCTCAACTTTGATAAGCTATTGACTAAACTCAACACGCAGTTCGGTTTTTCTTCCTCGGCTTCGAGTCTGATTAGGTCCTTTCTTCTCGATAGAACTCAGTGTGTGCATGTTGGCCGGTCGTCTTCCCGTCCTCTTCCTCTTACGTCCGGGGTGCCACAGGGCTCCGTGATGGGCCCCTTGCTCTTTTCGCTGTATGTCAATGACATTTCGTCTACTCTTCAATTTTCCAACCACCACCAGTACGCGGACGACACGCAAATCTACCTCACATGCCCGATAGACTGCATCCACCAAGGTATTTCTCGTATCAACAGTGATCTTCAACAGATATCCTCATACTCAGCTGCGAATTGCCTCAGTTTGAACCCCTCTAAGACGCAAGCCATAATATTCTCAAGGACTAAACTGACACTCTCAGGGCTTACCATGATCTCGCTCGACTCAGTCATTGTTCCCTTTAGCCACACTGTCAAGAATTTGGGAGTCCTTCTCGAATTCGATCTCTCGTGGACCGCACACATCAATTCGCTTTGCCGGAGGGCCTACGGATCCCTGCATTCTCTACGTAGGCTGTCCTTTTTCACGCCACCACTACTTAAGTCTCGCCTCGTGAAGTCTCTGGTCCTCCCTCTCTTGACATATGGCGAACTGCTTTTTGCCCTCTCGATGGATGCTGCATGTAAGCGGAGGCTCCAGGTTGCATTTAACAACTGTACTAGGTATGTGTATAGCCTGAAACCGAGGGGCCACATCTCGTGCCATTCTACCAAGTTATTGGGCTGTACCTTCATGCCATACCTGTTGACTCGTTGCCTCGGATTCCTGTTCAGGGTCCTGCACCCCGATACTTTCACCATGCCACAATATCTTCGTGATTTTGTCGAGCGGGGTCCTTCTGCTCGTCTGCATACGGTTCGTCTCCCAGAGGCTAACTTTGCGGCTTTTAGGGCCTCCTTCCGGGTTGCGGGAGGGAGGTTGTGGAACTCTTTGCCACTGAGGATTAGGGCGCTCCACTCCCTTGAGTCTTTCAGACAGCGTGCATTGACTCACTTAGAAGACCATCTTCCCTGATTCACTCTTTTCCTTTTCTTTACTTTCCCCCTTTATTTTTCATCTTCTAACCTTCTTCACTTATATCAGAAGATTCTTCCTTTTTTCTTTTTTTTTTCTCTCTTTCTTTTTTTCCCTTTTTTTCACCTCATCATTCCCCTCATTCATTCCCCTTAATGAGCAGTGGAAGTATGTACTTTTTGTTTTCTTTTCTCTTATTGTTTCCTTCAGAAACCTTTATTTATTTATTTTTCTTGTACCTGTTTGGTAATTGTTTTTGTTTATTTTTCGCCTTTAGTCCTGTAACTTGTACATTTGTACACTATGAGGAACTACCCTGTTCTATGTACAATAAAACATATTATTATTATTACATCCAAAGAGCTCATCGAAGGTAGAGGAGGCAATAAAACACTTTTGACCTTTGACCTAATTCTGAGCATCATGGAGAACTGAAAAGAACTCAGGAGAATACACTAGGAACCTGAACTAATTAAACTGGTAAAGAAACAGGCAAAACCACGCAAGAGACAACAACACAGATGAAAAAGAAAAAAACAACAAAAAAACAAAGATAAGAATGAACCGCAACGACAGATGTAAAGAAGACTCAAAAGAAGACATCTCAGACATAATCGTATCACTACTCTCACTCCTCACAACAACCAAGACATCCCATACCAATCAAACTAATAACAGAACAACACATCCAAAGAGCTCATTGCAGGTAGAGAAGACAATAATAAACTGTTGACCTGTGACCTAATTCGGGGGATGATGGAGAACTGAAGAGAACTCGGGAGAATACACTAGAAACCAGAACTAAATAAACTGGCAAAGAAACAGGCAAAACCACGCAAGAGACAACAACACAGATGAAAAAGAAAGAAAAAAAAAAAAACAAAGATAAGAATGAACCGCAACGACAGATGTAAACAATCTTGCGGTGTTGTTGGAAAAAATGTGTATGTCCTGCAGTCATGCGGTTTTAGCACCACCAAGAGCTGGAAAAAGGAATCGAAAGAGAAAATCCCGAGCGAAAATCATTCTCGGTGCCCACCGCCGTCCTCCATTTACCACTGATATCTCAGTTCAGCCTTTTCTCGTCGTTTGGAACCTCTAGTTCTGTTTAGAGTCAACCTTTTTCAATTCTGTTCCTTTTAACGTGTTTGCTGATTCAACGAGAAGAAATAAAGCGACGATCAGACCCAAAAAACGACAATGGGAAGACGTGAGAAATAGGAACATCCTAAGAAATGAGGTAATAATTTCATTCCAACTTGCCGATAATGTTCTTGTCACCCGATCGTAATTTTACTCGGATCATTTCATCTATCTCTCTTGCTGAATATATTGTAAAAATTTCAGCACGATTGGTCGAGAACTCGGGTAGTTAGCGGTTCCAAACGGCGACCCGTATTTCATGTCAAAAACAAAGCGCGTGTTGTGCGGGAAAGAAACAGAAACTGTCTCTCAATCTTGACTCAGGAAGCTACCACGTAGTTTAATACTCGTTCAAAACTGCGTTTTTTGAGTTATGACAGTCTTGTTCCAAAGGAGCGATATTAGGAAGGCAATTTTTCAGTTAGAAAAGACGAATCGATTTGTCCTCTCATTTGTACAATCAATTACATACGTATCAAAGCTGTCGAAAAGTTCTAAGCCGAATCGATTCTACACCACATGACGTGATTGTGCTCAAAATTTCGTGGAAATCGGTTTTCAAAGGATAACAAAAGTTTTGAGTGCCCAACTGTTCAACTATTGAGCCCCAGCAAAAACAGTGGAGGGCGGCCCCACCATGTTGCGTAAAATACGGAACCAAATTCAATTATGAGATCCGCTCGACGAAATATCGATTTATGCGATTTTTTACCGTCCGGATGTTTTGACAGGTTCGAAAGTGGGTCGGGGTTGCGTAAAAAATCAGTTGAACTCGACTTTCAACTTGAGAGAAGCGTTCGGGTTGTACAATCAACCCGGTCGTTCATTTGTCATGGGGTTCGGCACCCGGCATTTCACTCAACGCCCACCAGAACCGGAAAAAAATTGCGAAATTTCGTTTTTTTTAAAGGGCGCAAAAATTCGAGTCGCGAACCCGCCCACCGCGCCCAGCAAGGATGCCACTCCTGAAATGTCCGCTGGGGGGGTGACCCACATTCTGGTGCAAGGCCTAAACAATCTAGGACACCCCCCCCCCCTCCCCCCCGGTGGTTGCTCAACCTAACTAGCCCCGTGGCGTACGCTCGCCCGGTCAGATCCTATCGCGCCTGCACAAACATGACGGCGGAGGAGTCTCATTAAAATGTTCTTCATACGACGACATTTCTCTCTCTCCGGTTATCGTCTGGGGTCATCGCGCAGAACGCGCGAAATGAAGAGGACGGAAGAAAACGGCGGAGTTTAAATGTCAGGCGGTAACTCGACGCTGACAAAAACGCGAGAGGGATTTTAAATAAGAAAAAAGCCTAAGTTCAGCATATTGTGGGGTTTTCTGGAAAAGATGTGCAAATCAGAAGAAACACGCTAGCATACGAGTCTGCCACACATTAGGACATGTCTATAGTTTATTCGTTGCTAGGGAACCAACGTAATGCGTTTATGTGCCAAAGTAAAGACATAAAATGTCAAAATGCGTAAAAAAAAGCATTGCGTTGGTTCCCTAGCAACGACTAAACAAAAGACATAAAATGTCCTAATGTGTTGCAGACTCGTATGCAAGCGTGGTTTTTAACGACGAACGGATACGGACAGACAAAAACAGTAGTAACCCTCGAGTCCGCTAGGAAGGCAGAGCGCTGTACTACCTACTCCCGCCTAAATACGAACTCCTTTCCTGGCTGATGTGAGGATTGCCTTGTGTTAACATCCGACTGAATTTTGGACTCCATGTTTGAGTACAAGTACGAACATGGTGTACGTTGACAGAGTAGGGACACGGTAGAAATTCGACTAGGAACACGACTCACAACAGACGCGAAATATTTTTCAATAATGACCAGAATTTTCTGATTAAGACCACACTGTTGAGAAGCAGTAGTGCGTAGAACCCAGAAAATACACGATACACTTTAAAGCAGCGATAGGCGGTTGATAGTAACAGTAACTTGACACGACAAGAAGGTGATAACTGATAACGAAAGCGGCAGACGACAGCGCTCTGCCTTCATAGCGGACTCGAGAGTTACCGTCGCAGGGGGTTACTTTGCTCATCATAGGGGAACTTTTCCCCAAAAATATAAAAAGTTCAAAGTTCTACCAAAGCAACAGTTTTCGTCTGACATGGCTCTCCCTGAGATAAATTAAAAGAAGAGATGTGTACTCCAAACGCCTCAAGTTGAAAAAGAAGAAAGGGAAGGTTTCGGCATGGTTATCCAGCTCGTTTCCTGCGCACTTGTGGATACCAGCAGATCGTGCTTCACAAAAAGTGTGGCTTCACATCACCAATCACTTGAGTTCCAACTCAAACTTGTTACAAATTTAATGCTGATTAAGGATTTTTTTGATAATTTCAATTATGTTGATTTTTGGGATGACAATAAACAAAAATGTCCATTGAGGTTACTTTGTGCCTAAAAATGGGGAGGCTTTGCTCCACAACAAAGTGGTGCAAGTCTCCCCATTTTTCCATTTCCATTTAGTTTCATGAACCAAAAATGGTTCAAAACATTTCAATTTTTCATTTAATCCGTATTTTTCTTGTTTTTGGTGATACATGGTTTAGGTGGAGGAAGGATTCAAATTTATTCCCATCAATATAAACCTTTATAATGAATTCTGTAAGGCTGAATATTTTTTAGTCGAACAACGTCGAATTCCTACTTTTAAAAGCCTATTCAAGCCCGTTTTCAAAAGTTCATATTTCGTTGTTTTTTCAAAGTTTATGTCGTTTCATGAAAGAATTTTGAAAACTTCTTGGTGATTTTTCAGTTTTTGTAAACCTCTTATTTTTCCAGCGTCGTGACTTTGCTCCAAACAGCGAACCGATGCATTTTGAAGGGGATGGTGCAAAGTAGGTCTGAGCCCGGGGAACTTTGCTCCAATTTTAAATTTAAAAAAAATCACATGTTTCTACGCGATTGATACTAAATGTGCATCAAATATAGTGTATCAAGAGAAGCCAGGACAAGTATGAGCTCGTTTGAAGCGAATTGGGAAACTTAAACCTAAAATACTAAAAAAAAAAAAGTCAAAAAAGCCGAGCAAAGTAACCCTCTGCGACGGTACTACTGTTTTCATCTGTCCTTTTTTAACGTATTTTTCGTATTTTAACGCTTTTTTCGTTTATGTGCCAAAGTAAAGACCTTACAAAGTTAAGACTGAAACATTTTCAAAAATGTTTTTGTTCAAAATTCTGGGTCAATGAAAAAAGTTGCAGAAATGTGTAGTTTTCAAAAGAAGACATCTCAGACATGAACGTATCACTACTCACACTCTTCACAACAACCAAGACATCCCATCCCAATCAATCTAACAGAACAACCCATCCAAAAAGCTCATCGAAGCTAGTGGAGAAAATAAAAACTTTTGACTTTGACTTTGAATTTTCAAAAAGTAAAACATGAAGAAATGATTACAAACCCTAGCAACGCTTGCATACACATCACCCTCATCATCATCATCATCATCATGGGCACCCTCGGGGGTTTAACTTGGGCGTTAACGCTTAAACGCTCGGTAACTCGCGAGTTACTTGTACGCAAGCAGTTTTTATTCAATTTTTTGACATTTTAGGTCTTTACTTTGGCACATATACGAAAAAAGCGTTACGGTTCCCTAGCAACGACTAAACTAAAGACATAAAATGACATTTTAAAAGGACATTGTCCTAATGTGTTGCTAGGTTTAAAATAAACTTCGATGGGAGGCAAGGTGGGGAGCTGGTATTAAATTTTTTCGAACATTTATTGCATAACATGCATAACATATTCGTTTTTAACATCGAGCATAACAGAAATTGTCATCGTTTTTACAATCAAGTTGACGTTTCCATGTCTACTCTGGCACGTAAATTTGAAAAGCGTCACAAAATGGAACGTTACAAAACATTTTCAGTCATGTTGACATGCGTTTTTCTTAGTGCCTGCGGCTGAAATTCAAGAATCAACCGTGGGATCGATTGAAACCTATTTTGCGTGTTGGAAAAAGTTACTGTCTGATGCCGAACTAGTGGCCTAACGTATGACGGTAAGGACGGCGAACTAGTGGCCTAACGGTAAGAAGTAGGGATGAGCAATCGGTTAAAAAATTGATCACTCGGAATCGATTCTCAAAAAAATCGTTTCTCTCAAGCATCGATTTTTGCAAAAATTTGGTTTTTAGCGTTTTTTCCTTCTTTGTTTTTGGATCAAACTCGATCATAAATAAATAAAATATATCATAAGTAGGTAAATAAACCAATCAATAAGTAGGTAGGCGATTGTACATATATTTCTTGTTCAAGGAGTGGATCATCAATCTAATAATATACAGGGGAAAAACCATCAGGGTCCATTAGGTGTAGTTTTGAGAAAACCCGTTTTGAAAGTTCCAAGTCTCCTGGAAGTCAATGGAACACTTGAAAAGTAGTGGATGTTGTTGAGTGGGCCCTGATGGTTTTTCCCCGCAATGAATACTGCAGACGTTAGTACTCCTAAAACGCTACCAGATGGCATCATTATCTAAAAACCGACAAAAAGTGGACCCTGATGGTTTTTCCCCTGGACCCTTCAATATATCAATATATTCATCATCCAATTGGATGATATAATCTATATTTAATAAATTTACTATTTAATAAATTCCCCTCTCAACCGAATCCGCCGCTCTGCTAGTCTTTTCATTAATCTCCACCCCGAATTTGATTTTTTCTTCAATTCCCTGCCACAACTAAAATCAATTATATTGTCGTCCCCTGTTTCATTTTAAATTGTTAATATTCCACATACGTATATCCATCTGGTTTTTTTGTTTTTTTTTTCATCTATCGAACCATCGCAGTTGTATTTATTTTCTTTCATTTTGTATTATAGTATTTGTCACATTGTAAATTGGGCTTGCCCGTATGATAATAATAAAAAAAATAATAAAAATAAAAATAAAATCTATAAAAATGACTGCCAAATCTGTTTGAGGACTCACAACTTAAAAACCAGTGTTTGGCACCAAATTGTGTGAGAATGTTTGTGAAGCATTGTAGATGGTTTTTAGGAAGTTTCTACAAAATCGGTCGAGCCGTTAATGAGATAATGAATTTTCAAATTCTGTCGGTGTGTTTTCGCAGTTTAACCGGCTTTTCATTAAAATTCTATTTTTATTGAGTGCAGCGAAGCGCACCGGTTCAGCTAGTAGGTAAGAAAAAAGTCTGAAAAATTATTCACGCGAACCACAGTTCATCTTCCACATCCTGCAGAAATAGTTTTGAAACGAGCTAACGATTTTTTGAGAATCGATTCTTCGAAGCCGATTCAGTCAATTAAAAAAATCATCTCTCATTATAAAATTTATCATTTATCTGATCATTTATCATTTATTGAACAAAAATTTTCAAAATGGGATAAAACCCAATTTTTTGAACCTCTCTACCCCGATTTTTTAAAATCCCGATTTTGGGAAAAATCGGGATAAAAGTATCGATTCTCGATTTTATCGTATTAAAAAAATCGATTAAAAATAATGAAACCACGGTAAAAGTGAAACTATTCGAACTAATCGAAGGCTCGCAAAAAATACTCGTACCTACCCACCTACCGACGATCTTGGAATAACATTCGAACGGGTTATCGCACAGAAATCGTTTTGTGCTCGATGAAATCAGCGTGAAAAGCTCGTTTTAACAGACGCAGTTTCGTTCAAAACCGACAGCAAAAGTTGTATCGGGTTTCGGCGTTTCGAAAATTTTCCTAGTAACCCCTAGTAACGACGCTTTAAGCGTGATGTTACACAAAACGACACACAGACAAAAAATTTTGGGACGATGTAATAAAAGTTTCACTTTAAAAATGGTTTTTTTTTTTACAAGAAAGAATCGATTTTTAGAAAAGTCGGAAATCGATTGCCCATCCCTAGTAAGAAGGAGTATGACGTCATTAGGAAATTAAGGGTTATCGTGACGTAGTTGGGCTCAAACCGGGGGCGGCTTCGTGAGATGAAAGGGACGCCCACGCTCGGCCGCCCACGCCCGCAGTTTATTTCAACCCCCGCGGAGTCCGCCCCATTGCGGCAGACGGGGTTTCTACCCCCATGAATTCGCTTTCCGCCCCCGCGGTACGTCGCCCGCCTACGGCAATTCCCTAAATAGACTCCCCCCCCCCCCCCCCCCGCCCACCATAAGAAAGATGGGAGTCCGCCTCCGCCTTTTAAAATGTAAGAGTGCGGAGGCGGCCGAAATAACCGGGTTATCCTCTTCAATCAAGAACAAATCCCCAACTCCATACGTAAACGTCGTGTTACACAACGCAGTTGCACTCCCTGCAAATGGAAAACGATCCGTGAAATCTCCTTTCGCGACGGTTGCGGAGGCCGATGGGATTGGCCAATGGGGGCGACCCGAAACACCCTCGAAAATGCCGCATTCCTGAAGACCAAAAATTGGCCAACTGGAGGACCTTGGCCCTGTTCCAAAACTTTTGCTGTTTAGTGGGTCGTGTTTGATATCGTTTCCCGAGGGTGATTTCAAGATGAGGCGTCAGCTGGAGTAATTAATCTGCTCCGTGCGGAGTAACAAGTGCGGGACCGGTAGCTGGCCAATAGAAGGTGTGGGGGAGGTTATGCAAGTGGAATGAAGCAAGAGGGGTCCCCCATGCACAGTTGGCCTACTGCCCCACTTCCAGCTAGCGGGGGCCCCCTCCTCCCCGCTGAAAAAAACCTCCGAGTCCGCGGAGTCTTCCACGTCCTTTTACGAATCTCCGCGGAGAACACCCGGCCGTTGCCTAACTCCGGGGGGGGGGGGGGGGGGGAGGCTCAACCCCGGTAATGACCCTATTCGGAGAAACGCCGAAAGGTCGCGCCCCCCCGCAGGTGCGGACTTCCCACATTCCGCGACCTACACGCCAATCAACTTCCTTTTGACGCCCGAAGGACCGGTTGCAACACAAATTCCGAGAAGGAAAAAATTGTGAACTGTAGCGTGCAACAAACCAACACAACCGAGTTACATCGGCCGAGGAAACATCAATCACTCCAAATTACAGGCGTTATCACAACCTAACGGGACAGGCAATCAGAACTTGAGTTCGTTTAGTTCCCGTCCTCAAATCAGCCTATCGCACGACCTAAAATGGTTTTTGAATGTGCCCCATTTTGAAACAGAAATCTGTGCCGTGGTTTACGTTACCGTCTGCCGCATCAACTCCACCATTACCTGCAACAAATTTCAAATTTCAGTTATTTTGCGTGTTAGCTCAAAGTTGACACGTCTTTATTGTGTCTTTTTTGCGTCGACAGCGTCCGATAATGCGGCTTATGTCACGTGAAGTCAAAGAGGAGTTAACCTGTTACGTCACGCACGGTTTAATTTAACCGGCCGTTAGACGGGGAGAGAAAAAAAGGGTTTCGGGAGGCACGCGATCGGCCAATCGTTGCCCGTCGTTTCCAACTGGACTCCGCGACGTATCAATCAAAACCGGCGCCATTATGACAAAAGGCTTTGGTTTTGGAACGAACCGGCGCCACTTATTCAAAACCCGGTCCAAAACGGCACCACAAAAATCTTCTTTTGGAACAAGTCAAGGATTTCCTTTCACTGCGACCTTCTCGCCTGATGTGTTCGTTGAGTGCACGATCTTCGGTGACGAAACAGGTGATCGAACCATTATCCCCCCCTCCCACCATTGTGATGAGCGATACGCCAAAATCCCAGTCGTAAAATTCAAAATCGATCACGACGTGCCAAAAAAAAAAAAAACTTCGAGGGCGTTGCACAAAAGTGAGCGTAAGGTTGCAATCGGGTTATGTAAAGGGGGGGTTGGAAAGAGGCCCGGGAGCCCTTCATTGTGACGTCACAACCCCCCTCGACGGTCTTGACCCGAAAAATCCGCCTTTTAATTCGAGCGGATTTTTATTTTTCAATGTCGCTTTTTAAAAGGACCTCCTCCAATGTCGCTGAATCCTCCAACGGGTTTACGACAGGGTCCAATTTGTAGCCCTCCAGGAAGTGGATTTCCAGCCCCCGCGAAGTGGATTTTAAATCCCAAGAAACAGATTTTCAGCCCCCGTGAAGTGGATTTTAAAACCCAAAAAACTGATTATCAGCCCCAAAACAACCGATTTTCAGCCCCCCCCCCCCCCCCCCCCAACACGAATTGGATTTTAAAACCCAATAAACAGATTTAAAGCTCTCATGAAGTGGATTTTGAAACCCAAGTCAAAAGTCAAAAGTTTTTTATTTTCTCCACTAGCTTCGATGAGCTTTTTGGATGGGTTGTTCTGTTAGTTTGATTGCGATGGGATGTCTGCGTTGTTATGAGCAGTGAGAGTAGTGATACCCTAACAACATATTTTCATCTCCCAAGAAACAGATTTTCAGCCCCCATAAAGTGGATTTTCAGCCCCCAAAACAACAGATTTTCAGCACCCATGAAGTGGATTTTAGAACCCAAAAAACAGATTTTCAGCCTCCCCCCCCCCCCCCCCCCCCCAACGAATTGGATTTTAAAACCCAATAAACAGATTTTCAGCCCCCCCCCCACGAATTGGATTTAAAAATTATCAGCCCCACGAATTGGATTTTAAAAAGCCAAAAACAGATTTTCAGCCCCAAAACAAAAGATTTTCAGCACCCATGAAGTGGATTTTAGAACCCAAAAATCAGATTTTCAGCCCCAAACAACAGATTTTCAGACCCCCCCCTCGAATTGGATTTTAAAACCCAATTAACAGATTTAAAGCTCTCATGAAGTGGATTTTAAAAACCAAAAAACATTTTCAGCCCCAAAACAACAGATTTTCAGCTCCCAAGAAACAGATTTTCAGCCCCCTTAGGGCCGGTTTTTGAAACCATAGTCAAATCACCGCAAACGAGTGGTTTGGTGACCACCGTCAAACGCGATTTTACAGCTGCTATTTTGTCGGCGTTTTTAGAACCATAGTCAGCGTTCCGACAGCTGACCACGCCGCTAAAATTTTGGCGCCTTGAATATTTTCCCTAGGTGAAATTTTTTCGTCATTGCGGGTTTTGACAACTCATTTGTGAGGAAGGAGTTCACATTTCCCGCTTCTTCTGCCTTCAACATGTCATTATTTTGAGCGTTATTTGAGCGAAAAAAGTAAACAATTATCTCCATCTCTTTCTACCACTCCGCACCCTCCGCGCCGCGGAGTCCGCGGCGGGCCGTCTCGTCAGTCAGTTGTTCCTCGTCAACCAATGAAAGCGGTGGTCACGGCTCCGTAAAAATTTGACCCCAGGGTCCTGCTGTGGTTACCGTTTCGTAAAAATAGCGGCCCGTAAAACGGAAACTAAGGTTCAAAAAACGCTTTTTCCGTTTTATAGCCGTCAGAGTCGTCTTTTACGGCCGTCAGAGTTAACTATGGTTTCAAAAACCGGCCCTAAATTGGATTTTAGAACCCAAAAAACACATTTTCAGCCCCAAAACAACAGTTTCAGTTCCCAAGCAACAGATTTTCAGCATCAAGAGGTGGTGAGAAGACACTTGTTCGCGGTAGCAGCTCAGCGGGCCACCGGGGGGGGGGGGGGGGGGGGAGGCGTAACGGGGAGAGAAAGTGAAAGGTTGAAAAGCTCGAAACTGTGCGTGTTATGTGCGGGTGTTTCACGTGTGAGGCGGCACGCCGGTCATAACGGTCGCCGCCGCGAGAAACGACTTCCTCCTTCACAAAGAGGAGGACTCAAGGGGTGGGTGGGGGGGAGGGGGCGGTACTGGAGATTTCGAACAATGGTCTTTCTCACACGAACCGCCGCTCACAATCGCTGTAACACTCGTCCTCACAATCACACGGGGAAAGATTACGGGGCCCTTTTGTCGACTCGGGGGCCCCTCGTAGACTCCGCATGCGGGCCGCATCCCCCTCAGCACCCACTCCGCCAATACCTCCCCCCCCCCCCCCGCAATTGTTATCTTTTCTCGTCCAACTCAATTGGAAACCGACGAAAGACCTTATGTCGACAAGTCCGCCACTTTCTCCGGGATCCGCTGACCCAGTGCCTCCTTCGCAAACCTCATATCCGCAAACCTTTCCCGTTTTCAATAACTCCGGTGTGCGGAAAAGCTCAGCTTAAAGACGCCCTTTGAACGGGGCCCGGATTTTCGGGAGCAATAAATCTTCGGAGGCGAAAAGGGAAGGACCCACAAATGCAAATAAAATGGCACGTAGAGGGCGTTGAAATCCGCTCAGGCGAAGAAATATTTCCCACGTGGAACCCCCAAATGTCACTCGGCCCAATGGCGTTTAAAGCATTTCTAGACATTTGGATATTGACGCTACAAACGCCGAGATAATACAAGAACCCGGCTTTGAGGGAGCGAAACTAGTTTGTAATGAGCGAAAACCGGTTTAGAAGTCGCAGACTCACGTTTGAGGAAGCTGAAACTGGTTTGGAGGTAAATGGCGCAAATTTTGTGTGAGCAGCAACCGGTTTGAAGGGAACAAACACTGGTTTGGGGGAGCAGGAACCGGTGGGGGGGATGGGGAGCAGAAACCTCTGAAGGGGAAAAGCACGAGTTTGAGGGGGGGGGGGGGGGGGGGACTGCTTGTATGGGGGGGGGGGGAGCAGAAACCTGTTTGGAGGAAGAAGACACTAGTTTGACGGAGCAGAAACATGTTTTAAAGAACCTAAAACTAGTTTGAGGGAGGGAACAGCCAGTTTGAAGAGAGCAGTAACCTGTTTGAAGGAAGAAAACACGCCTTTGAAGGAGAAGAAACCTGTTTGAAGAAAGGAAAAAACACTCGTTTGAAGGATCAGAAACCTGTTTGAAGGAAACAAGCACTAGTTTGAGGGAGCAGAAACTGATTTGGAGGGAACAGATGCAAAACTGAGGGTTCAGAAACCTGCTTTAGGGGGGAGAAACCTGTTTGGAGGAAGCAACACTTCTTCGAGGGAGCAGCAACCAGTGTTAAAGAAATAAACACTAGTTTGAGGGAGGATACACTGATTTTGAGGGAACAGATGCAAAACTGAGGGATCAGAAACCTGTTTGAAGGAAACAAGCACTAGTTTGAGGGAGCCGAAACCCGTTTGAAGAAAACAAGCACTAGTTTGAGGGAGCAGACACTGATTTTGAGGGAACAGATGCAAAACTGAGGGATCAGAAATCTGCTTTAGGGGGGAGAAACTTGTTTGGAGGGAGCAAACACTTCTTTAAGTGAGCAGAAACCAGTTTTAAAGAAATAAACACTAGTTTGAGGGAGCAGAAACTGATTTGGAGGGAACAGATACGAAACTGTGGGATCAGAAAGCTGCTTTAGAGGGGAGAAACCTGTTTAGAGGAAGCAGACACTTCTTTGAGGGAGCAGAAGCCGGTCCCATCACCTATCAGGCTTTTAGCGTGAAAGTTTACAAAATTGAGCCCCTCGTAAAATACCTTCCACGTCAAAACGTTCCCCAACTGTCGTATTTACCTGTTCGATTCGGTCCCCAAAATCGTCGGTAAAATGCATTTTCATGAACACAGCGCGCAGGTTTTCGAACAGCACACTCAACAGAAATGGTTTCCTCGTCGTCGGGTACTCCGATGACGTTACACCTGACTGGTGGGGGGGCACTAAAAGCGTTAATCGTCACTTGAACGGAAGGGGGGGCAGTAAAAAAAACTTCCCTCTGGCGTCACAACGATAAAAACCCGGCTCAGCTGGCACCTCGCAACTGACGTCACGACGCAAACGCCGGCTCGGGCCACGAGAAAGACGGCAACAATTTTATAGACTACAAAAATTTGACGATCTATTTTCGGAAAAAGAAAAAACATCGGGGTAAAATATTGCATCAGTTTGAATTCTGCTGGGCACGTTTTTAACAGCTCAACGACTTTTCCATCGGTTTGGTGTTTTAATTTATTTATTTTTTTTGATTAAAATAAAAATTCAAATTCTTCTGTTTGTTGCGCAAGGTTTTCAAGCCTGAATTAAATTTCATATCCTCCTTAAAGTCGGCTTCAAGGCGTAGGGGGTCCCGTCGACGACAAATGAAGATAAATTCTCGTAAAAGCGTTTTCTCCCCTCAAAGCTTCGATACATGACGTCATATCGTGATTCTTGGGAAACGATTCAACCCCCCCATCGCCATAGACCTGACGGAGGAGCTCCACGAGGCCCAAATTTACGTTGGGGTAGCTTCCCTTCTCGGTGACCGGAGTGCAACGACCTCGTAACAACCCCCTAATCCACCCAAAGTATGCTTTCCCTTCGGCTGAGTTAGGCTGAAAAAGGGAAAATTCCGACGAGAGGGTTTATGAAATCTTCAAATATTTCGGTATCATAACCTCGGTTTTTCCACTACAGATTGAAAAATCTGAAGACTGAAATTAATTTTTTTTTCTTCGTTGAAGCGTGAAGACACGTTTGATATTAATAAAATTATTTTTAATAAATGTTAAAAAATAATTTAACAATAATATATATATATAACCCGGCCTTTTCTTCCAAAGTCGCCTTCAATAATAATATACAAAAATTCGAATTTTGACAAAATACAAAATACACGGAAAGGTTTTCAGCCAGTTCCCCAAACCCGTGGGGCGCTATGGGGCTATACAAAATACAAGTACATAACATTTGCTACAAAATGCAAATTTGAAATTCGGTGCAGGGAAACGGCAGCTAGAGCGCGTTGAAAAAGTGGTAAAATCCCAAAAATCGTGAAAAATAGCAACTCTCACCTTTTTACGTTCCGTTTCCGTATTTAAGACCCATATCTTGATACTGTACATCAAGATATGGTGTCATCCTCTATCAAAAACAATTAATAAGCCACTACGTAGTGGGCCCGCTGCCCAGGAACAACAGGTCCTGAACAACATAAATAGTCGGAAGTATGCGGAAGAAAACAGGTACCTATGGAGCATTTACCTGCTGGCCAGCAGCAGCAATGTTGACCTGTTGGTAATTCTAATTGGTTCGTGCGAAAAAGATAACGTCTTCTTCTTGAAACCGGTAAGAGACAGAAATCCACCAACAACCGGTGCTCCCCGCCTTGCTGTGGAGAATAAAACCATCGCGGCCATGAGCGGCTGTGACACAACCTCTGCACCAGGTGCTGCACAAGGTGAGATTTGCTATTTTTCACTTTTTTGGGGATTTTACCACTTTTTCAACGCGCTCTAGCGGCCGTTTCCCTGCACCAAATTTCAAATGTTACTAGTGCGTTTTGTTGCAAAATTCATGTACTTGTATTTTGTATAGAGTGGCCATGTCGCTAAAACGCATACTTTCGGAGATATGAGCAAAAAAAACGAAAAAACCAAATATTTCGAGGTTTTTTGCGATTTTGACAATGTTCTGGGCAAAATGCCTGTCAGCAAACTTCAGATTCGAGTTCAGCGACCCAGAAAACATATAGGAACGTGGTGATTACGACTATTACTAAACTTTCCGCTATAGAAAAGTTATAACTTTTCTCATTTGCCTGGAGTATAATACTCTAGGCTAATAATTAGCCTCTGCTTTCTAATTGTTTTCTAGCTATGATATCGTGGGCGTACAAGGAAAATCCACTAAGTCCAAAACTGGAGTTTTGAGATAAACAGATTTTAGTTTTTGAAACGTAATGTAAATTCAAGAATTGGCAGTATTATTGTAGAAATATTTTTATTAATTAAATTAAAATCTCATAATTAGGAACTGACAAAGAAATACTAGGATGACTGAATTAGGAAATTACAAAATGAGATATTTCAGCGGTGATGGATCATTGTTGGTGGAAATATTCATCTTCATCTTCGCTCTCCACGACGTTTTGAGCCTTATTTGTCAATTTCATAACTGGTAGCTGCTTGTACCAGTGATGAAATTGTTCCACTGAGGTTACTTGAAGTGAGAACCGACTGGCTGAAGTAGGTGGGTTTCACAGGTCTACGTGCAGACGTGGAAGTGACGGAGTTCTCCTTGTTTTTGTCAATGGACCCTAAACAGACAAACCAAAATTAACTTTACTGAGAGGATTCGAAATTGATTTACCGGAGCAACAAAAAATTTACGCAAAAAAATAAAATAATTTATTTGATTTATATTTTATTTTAATTAATAATTAATTAATTTATTTAATAATACTTTTATTTGCGGAAAAATAAAATAATTTAATTTAGATTTTAGTTAAATTAATAATTACTTATTTACTTAATTAATTATTTATTTAATAAATATTTTTATTTTATTAATAATTTATGTAATGAATATTTTAATTTTTTTATTAATCTATTTATTTAATAAAATTTATTAAATATTTAATATTTCTATTTTTAAATACATTTAAAAACTAAATAATTAATTATTTATTTAATTAATAATTTATTTATTTAATAATGGTTTTTTTAGATTTCTGCACTTAATGCAGAAATCTCAAAATAAAATTTGTATTTAATACAAAAATAAAAATAATTACAAACCATTTTCTAGAAAATTAAAAATTAAAAATCAGGATTCTTAGGCACCTACCTGAACTGGTGGATGGAATATTCAACTCCTTCTGGCAAGAGATGGACGCGACATTCCAGTCGTTTGCGCGATTCCCAATGAAATCTGAACAAAGACGAACAGAATATACCTAATTTCAATACAAACCTCCAAGCCTTGGGGAGAATTGACGAAAATAATTAAAGAAGCAATTATAATATTAAAATGAAATCTACTCGTTAAGTAGATACATAGTTGGACGAATGCTTGCACGTACCTTTCGAATCTATTGATGACGTACGTGTGATGTCTTCCTTGTTGCCGGAACACATTTCTAAAATTCTTCTTGTCGCCTTCTGGGTGGGTCGGTGCCCGTCTTTTTCGATTGGAATTGGACTTAGCGGATTTTTGCAAGATCAGGCGTATGATGATTTCACCGTCAAGGTGTGTAAAAATCCTCTAAGTGCACTTGATGGCTTTTCCTTCCACCAACCTACCCGTTTAAACAGTAGGTAAATACTTGGTGGGAAAATCCACTAAGTGCACTTAGCGGATTTTCGCTGTCAAAATATTTACTTTTTGGACTTAGAGGAAAATCGTGTATGTTAAAACTACAGTTTACCATGGTATTTGGGGCTTGGCGACCAGTCAACAACTGGAGAACCCCTAGGACGTCTTGGAGAAGCATTTAACTCAAAATTCAAAATTTTGGACTTAGTGGATTTTCCTTGTACGCCCACGATATACATTAATTTTTCAATATTAAAAAATGAATATTTAAGCAAACAAATTTCAATATAATTAATAACCTAAATTAGTTTATTTGTATAATTCAAAAATTAAAAATATTTTTAACTTGGCATCTACAAAATCCTTACCGCTCACAGAAGCTGGAGAAGTTCAATAAGCAATTTATTAGTTGGAACAGTTAAAAATGGTTTTAATGATTATTATTAAAAAGACCTTTTTTATATTCACCCAATTGTTTTTGTTTCTCAGGTATTAATTAATTTTCTTAATAATTAGAATGACCTTTTTTGTTTCACATTTTTTTCATTTCGCTTCTGATTGGCAATTCCTTAAAAAAATAAAAAATAAAATTGCAAGTAAAAAAAATCGATGGTTTTTTAAAAGGATTTTTTTTTGGAAAACGATTGTGAAGAAGTGAGTGGACTGTCAAAGTGACTCAACAAGTTCGATATCTGCCTGGCTGAAAGGTAACACGATTGTGAAAGTCTTACGACGTGTTATGCTCTTGGAAAAGTTCCGGGTCATCGGATAGTTTGTTGGGGATTATTGAGGTTAACTACTTGTTGTGCACGTGATTGACAATGGGGGATGCACACCGTCACGTGTGGGAAGGCATCAATTAGGCGCCCTTTCCGCGCCTCCCGGGGCTGATGAGCCTAATTTCCGGGGCCTGTTTCAATTGCACACGGAATTGAAAAGGGGCTTAAGGGCTCGGCACGCGGGGCGTACCCGATCAATAGGCGAAGACGGGCAGGGTGTCGTTTCCGAGCGGGTTAATTTTCCATGTAAACGACGTCCGTGACGTGATGTGAGGGAACTGAGGAAACAACCGCGTGTTCTCTGTCATGTCTGCGGTCTGCGCCCTAAAGCCGGTGTGTTGGACCTGTTGGAAGCCGGCAGAGAAGGCCGCGCGGTGAAACGGCGGACTTTCACTGGGATGTGTGTCCTGTTGATGCGCGAGAGATCACGTCCCCCCCCCCCCTCGACCCTTGTTGGCAATTTCCGCTTCGAAATCGGCGAAACTCGACGCGGAAGCTGAAACAGTAACGACATGACCCCCCCTTCGAGTCTGCAGACGTCTCGAATCTCGAAAATCAAAAAATCAAAAATGTAATAAAAAATTTAGAACCCCATGTATGTGTACGTGGGTACCTAGTGTAAGAGAAAATGGATTACAAAACCTTCAAGGACGACCGAGAAGATCGGAGCACCTGCCCAAACTTGACGATTGATGATACATAGTACGATTTTCTAACTTCTTCAACTGATGAACTAGTACGTCTAAGTTGCAACCAAACAAGACAATTGCGAGGTTCTCTGTATTCTACACCTTATAAGGTACGTGAAACACATTTTTTCAAAATTTTAAACGCTTTCCATCCGCTCATCTATAGGTGGGCATTATGAGCAATGTGTTTTCTGAAAATAAGCTTTTAAAAAAATCACCCCAGATCTCTGGTTTTTTGGGGGAACGTCTCTCCAATACGTGCTGATGAAGAGGCTACCACTGGATCTTGCACGTTTTTGCACGATTTTTGAAAAAGTCGATTTAAAGTCAAATTATGGCTTTAAATTTTTTTTTTTTTTTTGTTCGAGAATTGCTCTGAGTGAAACTGTATTTATTGTTATTTTTGCCCTTTTTATAGTTGTGGCGGTAAAATCAATTATACCGCCACGAAACCAAGAAGTAGGGTCTGACGACGGGCGTCCCTTATGCTGCCTCGGCGTCTGAGGAGGCACAAGAGGCCCGAAACGAAGACATGCGAAAATGTAGAGAAAACTTTTTCGAGAAAAACCTCTCGAGTGGATTGCAACACGGACTTGACGAACAGACTGTTAATTTCATCCGGACCCCCTTATACCAAGTGTCAGGCAAGCAAGCAGAAGAAAGCGAATTGCTATAAGACCTGAAGTTGGAGCTGAAATATTACCATCCAATGACCACGGTAGTGTCTCAGAATCAAACACAGGATTTTTTTATTTTTTTATTTTTTATTTCTACTTTGCAGGCTTCTGTTAACTTTTTATTTACATCTCATGTTTTCTTATACGTTTTTCGTAGGTTCTCATTTCTGTTACTTTTTTTTTTTTTTTTTTTTTTTTTTGTTCTTATTATTGCTCCTAACATATTTGTTCACATTTATGTGATTATAGTGTGATATAAGAACATTCATCATCTAAAGTCAAGATGATTTATTTAGTTAAAATCCCACATCCTTATATTAGGTAGTTTGAAAAAAGACAATAATTTTTTTCCTACTGAACACTAAAAATCACGTAATACGGAGCTCGATTCTATCAAAACCCATTCAGCCTCGCAGGATTTTGAATGATGACCGGATTTTAAGATGACCGATCAGAGTCCACCCTAAAGAATATAAATTGTAGAGTTGGAAATGCACCTATAACGTGGAAAGAAATGTACTAAATCATCCTCTGATCTAATTTTTAACATCGTTTTTGATCATTTTTTAACACCGATTCTCAGCCCGAAATGACTTATCGCTTAGATGCTTACGATTTTCCTTCCCATAAATTGCTCAAACAACGCACTATGGGGTGGTCTCAAACATGGAAACACGCGCAATCGAAAATTCCTCGTAAAATCAATCGCTGCGCGCGCTGAAGACACCCCCCCCCCCTTCCCCATCCGTCGGACATCCCTTCGATAGTTGTTACCGACACTGACAGGTGGCGCCCTCCTTATCACGCGTCCAACCACCCCTGAATTACGGTGGTCAATACAGCAGGCCCACCCCCTTCTCCCCCCAACCCCTTCACCGTACGACACAAGTTGATACACCGACTACTGCACAATATCGGAAAATTGTGCATGTTCTCAAATGAAGCCTTTTGAAACCAAAGAGCCTAATAAGTGCCAAAATGAATTTCGATCAATCAATTAATTTAAATTCACAATTTGAAAAAAATGATAATTAATTTTAATTTATATTTGAAATACGTAATAATTAATTACACAGGTTTACAAAAAAAGGTCACTTTCAGGCGCCGCGGAGAAAAACATTAATCTATATGTATTTTGGGGTGCTGAATCCGAATATGACCTCCGTTTTTCTTGGTCACGTCCAAATTTTCGAGATATTTGCGTTTTTTCGTTTTTTCAGCCTGTTTCAGTTTATAAAATCGTGCAGAAGCCCAAAAATTCCCAAAACCTCTTTTTACTGGAAATCTATCGCTGATTCCGAATATATGTGTGACTTGGGGTCTAAAACCAGAATAAATGTGTGATTTTGCAAAAAAAAAAAAAAAAAAACGCTGAAAAACGTCGTTTTTTTCAAATCCATGGTCACGCTTTTTGGTACTATTTACCTTCTAGTGTAAAAACTATGGCCGTTAAAAATGGTAAAATAAAAAGTATCTCGAAAATTTGGACGTGACCGGGAAAAAACGGAGGTCATATTCGGATTCAGCACCCCAAAATACACATAGATTAATGGTTTTTTTCCGCGGCGACTGAAAGTGACCTTTTTTTGTAAACCTGTGATATTACCTATTTCAAATATAAATTAAAATTAATAATCATTTTTTTCAAATTGTGAATTCATTTACAAATTAGGAAAAATATTATTTTAAAATACCTAAAATTATTTTAATTTGTAAATGAAATAAGGATATTTTATTAATTTCACAATCACGATTCCAGGAATTTCCAGGGAGAATTTAATGAGAAAGAGAGAAGAAAAAGAAGAGAAGAAGAGAAGAAAGATGAGAAAATAAGGCCTAATTAAATTCTCCCTGGAAATTCCTGGAATCGTGATTGCGAAATATGGAGGCCAATAAAAACCAAAGTAGTATTAATTTCAATTGGTATATAAAACAATAATATTTTATTAATTATTATATTATTTTTATTTGAAATATTGCTAGGTATTTAATTTAAATAATTTAATGACTTTTTATGAGCGTAACTTCACAATTTTAGATAATCATTCAATGGTTATCAAAAACCAAAAAAAAAATTTTTTATTATTTCAATTATTGATTATTATTTTTTCAATTATTTTTATTATTCAAAAATTATTTCAATTACATTTTTAAATTAATTAATCAACTGTAAAGTTGCAATTACTTTCTGCCTCTTGATTTTTCTACTACCGGCTCTTAGGTCCTCCTCACAGGCGTCAACTGTGTGGACTTGGGCATCAGGAAAAACCCCCCGCCAAAGTTCATTTCGATCTGACGTCCTCATTAAAGACGAAATGATACCCCCGACGCTCCTTTTTTTCCCTTAGTCCGATTTCCGACCTGTTGCGGTCGAAGTGAGCGAATCTGGGGGAGAAAGTTAATTGACAGGATGCTTTCACCGGTGGCGCAATTGGCGGGCTCATCAGGCAATGTTGTTGGAGGAAAAAAATCGATAACCTTTGAAAAGTTTGTTTTAGTTTTATTTTTAATCTGCTAATCGGTTTATTGAGTAGTTTGAATAATCTGAGTCATTCAACCTGAAATGAGCTCGGCGACGAAACTGGAACACCGTAGTGGTGAGTCACTTCCTCAGATACGAATCGTCCTTCCTGGGGTCATTGGGTGTCATCATTTCACGTTTGATGGGGGAATTCGTGTTGTTTTAAAGGGGGAAAAATGATGAGTGTGCTGTATGTGGCGTGTCTGATGTGATGCGGGTGTGGACCGGGACTGTGTTAGGGCTGTACTCCGCGGAGCCCTCGGGGAAAACCTTGAACTTGGCTCTGAGGCCGCGACCCGAACCGATTTTCATTTGTCGTAAGGGCACTGCATTTGTTTCCCCGCCCGGGAGGGCTCCGCATGCGTATCCTGAAGAGTTGATGTCAATGTAGACCGAGTCCTCAGAAAACCCGCGAACTTGCCTCCAAGGCCTCGACCCAAAGCGATTTTCATTTATCTGTAAGGCCTGAGAGGGCTCCGCATTTTGAAGAGGAAGGACGTTTTCACGCGGTTTTCGGAAAATGGGCAATTTGATGGCATTTAAGTGGAAAACTTCTAGCCTTAGTTTTTAACATCTGTTCAACCATTTTGAGCCTAATTTCATCAAAATCGGTTGGTTATTAAAATTATTTCTGTAATTTTAAAATAAGTTCTATTTTCAGGAAAACAAATTTCATCAAAATCGGTAGGTTATTAAAATATAATTTATTTTAAAATCGGTTGGTTATTAAAATAAATTCTGTAATTTTAAAATAAGTTCTATTTTCAGAAAAACAAATTTCATCAAAATCGGTAAGTTATTAAAATAAATGCTGTAATTTTAAAATAAGTTCAATATTATTTTATTAGGTTATTAAAATAAATTCTGTAATTTTAAAATAAGTTCAATATTTAGGAAAACGAATTTCATCAAAATCGGTTGATTATTAAAATAAATTCTGTAATTTTAAAATAAATTCTGTAATTTTGAAATAAATTCTGTAATTTTAAAATAAATTCTATATTCATCACAATGGGGGGTTCGCATTGATTTTTTCTATTTTTTTTTTTTTTTTTTTTTTTTTCTGAAAGTACTCCCTGAGAATGTAGGGAAAACAGTAGTCAGCCGCCTGAAATCGTTTACAGAAAATTTAAATAATTTAACGAAAATTACGGCGTTTGAAAAACACGGCCATGGAGGGAGCGTGACGTCACTACCTCTTCAACCAACTACGTGAGGGGATTGTTCCGCGCAGGGTTGCCACTCCACTACTCCTCACAGAATAAAATTCAATTGAGCCGTGAATCCTTATGATAAGGCTTCAAATTTCAAGTATTGTGTATTATAATTGAAAGTTAATTATGTTTTCCGTCGTATCAAGTTATAATTGCTATAAATTTGGCATATAAGCTGACGACACTAGCTCACCGGGTGAGAGATTCACTGGAACTGTGACGTCACTACCTCAAGAGTGACTGGTGGGAAACCCCCGGCCGATTCAAACTGTGCGTTTCGTTTTTTCGTTATATCTCCTACAATGATTTTTTTTTTTCGTTGGTATTGGAGTCTGTGCACGTTACTTTTTAGCCACATTATTGAATGGTAGGGAAGATTTCCAAATCTAAAATCAATGCGAACTCCCCATTGGTTGGTTATTAAAATAAATTCTATAATCAGGAAAACGGCAGAATTTTTCGTTTTCTTCGACTAATTTCCTTAATATTCTACCGATTTCGATGAAATTGGGCTCAAAATGTTTTGTAGGACACGTACCAAAAGCTATACTAAATATTAAGCCAATATTAAATATTTTGACTTTTTCCACTTTTGGTTTATTATTCTTGGAATAATACACCTATGTTTTCGCGACGCGGGTCGACGTCTCCGATCGGCCTCAAAATTTGACATTATCCGTTTCAAGAGGTCTACATTCTAAATCCGAAATGTCCGTCCGCCGTACGCCGTACGCCGTCCGTCGTCCAGGCCGTTTTGGGCAGTAGGAATTTTTTTAAAAATCTGAAATTTCGGCAAAATACTTGGTTTACCATCTAGTTGTGGCCGCAAGGTTTTCAGTCCGATCGCCCAAACCCGTGGGGCGCTATGGGGCTATAATGGGGCTACGGGAGGGGTTTTTTGAAGGCTTTTAGCTATGGGATCGAGTTAGGTGTCGTTTTCGAAGTATTTTTGGACGTAGAATCCATTTTTTGGGGTCCCGGAACGATCCGATTTCACTGTGCCGATCTATAGGGCTCTCATGGGGCTAAAAATGGGATTTTTGAAGGATCCCAGGATGTTAAATATTTTTCGAGTAAAAAATACGGAATTTTGGAAAAAAACACATTTTTGAACAAAAAAATCCAAAAAACGATTTTTTGAGATAAAAATAAAAAAAAAATTTTTTTTTAATTTTTTCATTGACAGAATTAAATTTCTGCACAAGTAATGTATATCAAAGAATAATAAACCCTTGTGTAAAATTTGCAGCGTTTTCTATTACTGTACGAAACTGCTCGGATCATTCGTCAATTCGTCATACCATAACACCAGGAATGATCAGCAAACCGTTAGACACACGATTGATGAAAAAAAAAGCTCCTCCCCAACGTTACTCGCGTTTTTTTTTTTTTTTTTTTTTTGCGATGAAATGACTGGGCTTTTTACCCTCTTTACAAGAACAAGCTCCACTATTAAAAAACCATCTGAGCCTGAGCCCGGAAAAAAAAAACTTCCCCGTCGCGTTAAATCTTCGGATGACTCGGGAGAAACTCCCCTATTTTCTCTCATCAAAAAGCCGGTATCCCCCAAAAAGCCGCCGGCCTGCCGGCGAATCACAAAATACCAGTCGGGGTCAGGCTTTCTATCCTCGAGCTTCCTCCAAGTTTGAAAAAAAATCGCCGAAATTTCCTTTGAAAAACTCTTCGAAGTGCCGCAGCGACACATCTTATTCCGCATCTGCTCCATTCAAATGGCGTTTGAATTTTATATCCATTCATTCTTCACGACGTGAATAAGAACCTTCTCAATGGGTTCATTTAACGGCCGGTATAAAAATAACCGGAGCATACTTTTTATTGACGTGGGAGCGAATGAACGTCAGACACGTCACGAAGCTAGTTTTATGAAATCCGCCCTGCTAGATCTACTACCTATTCAATTTGTCAGGCGTCAACACTGCTAAATTCATCATTCGAAAAAAAAAAGGTTTAAAAGTTGTTAATTTGCTCTTTGAGAACAGAAAGAAAGTGGTGTGGGAGAACAAAAAACTACGTTGCTATTTAGTTGGGGGCGACACGTGTCGGATTATGTTCTCGTAGAGGGAGGTTTGACTTGTGTGATCGTGTGGTGCCACAAACGGGGCCATTAAGGTAATTGGTGACGGCCCCGTCTGGTCAATCCGAGGCCGGTCAGGAATGTCATGTAGTTTCCAGCTGTGAAGAAAGAAAAAAAAATCCAGGTTTTGTCACTTGGGGTGTTATTTGAGCTGTAGGGGTGATGGATTAGTGTTTAGAGATTGTATGGAATTCGAACGTAAAGCCAGAGTTTGGGCACTGGGACTGGACTACCAGTGTTCCATTGCAGCAAGCCTGGACGCAACCTTGGCAGTGCGAGGTATGGTCTGACATTTCGGCGTCCCAATTTGGGACTCCCAAACTTTGACCAGACCAATGGGAGAGCTGATCAGCCCCATCGTCAATTACGGTAAGTCGTGACCCTGTCTCATCAATCAGAGGAGATACAGGCACCTGGACGCCTGCCAGGTCACGGGTACTCCCCCATGAGCCTTCATAGGCAGGCACTAGTTAATGACCCGGCTGCAAGCGGTGGGGTGACTTTGCCGTGGAGAGGTGGGACATGGTTACACAGTGTCAAGACCTGGCAGGAGTATGCAGGCCGGCATGGTGATGTCTGGTCAAGCAATGGGGTGCTCTATTAGTATGCGCCCCACAGTCACGTTTCTGTATTAGCATGCGCCCCACTTGTCCGGTCAAATAAAAAATCTTACCTAGCAAAATGGGGGGTAGCAGATATTTTTTGATATTTTGTCTGGGTGGATGTGGACATGAATAATTTGCGACCTCGGAAGCCGACTGTAACATTCTCAAAAACACGAAAAACCACGAAATTTTCGCACTTTTTTTAGTTTTGCCCGATTTTGACCCTGAAGGACCACTTTTTCGATAAAAACCTTCAATCCTTTTTTAAAGTAGACAAAAGTTAGAACAATTTGAGACCAGATTGGTTTCCCTAGCATTCATAGATCCCGAGATACAGCTGCTCATAATTTTGCAAATTTCCTGAAGGACTTAAACTTCAAGTCTTAAAGGAAGTTTACTGATCTTAAAACCGTGCAATCCCTTGACGAAACACCTTCCTGCGGATTTCTTGTATACAACTACTTATAAGTACTTCCCAAATTTTTCCTAACTACCTTCTCTCTAATATATATTACGTGGGGCGCATGCTACCACAGAAAATGAAGAATCGAGAGGATTGTGGGGCGCCGAAGGGATGTGGGGCGCATACTAATAGAGCACCAAGCAATGGCTTCCAATAGTCGTCGCCCAGGTCCAAAGGCGATTGCTGGGAAGCGGAGCCATGTGGTAGCAAGTCAGCCCGCCAGAGGTGGAGCCTGCTCAGAGCCACTGCTTCATGTAGAGCTGTACAGAACCGACGGTAGATCAGGGCCTGTGGCCTACCACTGATCAGTCAAACATCTTGGCGTGGAGCTCCAGGAGCGAAAGGGTAATCAGCAAGGAACCGTTATAGCATGCCCTCTGTTGTTATAGTATGCATTTTTCATTTTTCATCAAAATCCTCGAATTCAACCCATATTTTGCATATTTGGAGAGAGCAAAGCCTCCAATAATTTTTTTTTTTTTTTTAAGTGCTCAAGGTGGTTTCTTATACTATTTTGAACGCTGAATCGAATGAGACCAACCGCAGATCTGTAGATGCCTTAGCCTAGGAGCTAGAGCGTTTTGAGTTTTATTTTTTATCAAAATCTTCGAATTCAACCCATATTTTGCACATTTGGAGAGAGCAAAGCCACCATAATAATGTTTTTGAAGTGATCAAGGTGGTTTCTTATAGTATTTTGAACGCTGAATCGAATGAGACCAACCGCAGATCTGTAGGTTCAATAGCCTAGGAACTAGAGCGTTTTGAGTTTTATTTTTGAGCGAAAAAAATATCGCTCAAAAAATAATCATTATTTTCTGAGCAGAAAAATAAAACTCAAATTTTGATTTTGAGCGATTCCCAAAAATAAAAATCACTCAATTTCAACCCCTGGTATGCAGTCGACTGAGAATTCGTGGTATACACCTACCGATCTGAAAGCACAGTGGATCGCTGAAAACAGAAGGATCTTCATTGTTCAGACGAGAGACCTGGCCATGATTCATATTACAAAACGCGAAGTAGAACCTGGTAGGTCTGATCAGGGGCGTGCGTATGCCAACCTTAGTGCCCAAGGGTTTCAACACCAAACCATTCTGACCAACAGACTGGAGCCCAAACGACGATCGAGGCCTTGTGGAGAACCTTCAAGAACCGCCACAGACAGAATGGAGCCAGCTCGCTTTTGGACAGAAAATTAATGGACGGCGCTCCACCCGGACCACTGATCCCTTCATGGCCTTTTTTGACGACATGAAATTGCACGTATTTTACGTAGACCGCATGCTATAACGCTGGAGGGGTGGTAGACTGAATACTATAACACAGCGTGTCAGGGCGTGGACCAGAGATTTTGGGTAGACCGCCAACCTTGAGCAAAAACCATAGCAGCCAACTCAAAGGTTGTAGGCCTCTGGTCAGGTGATCTACTGGTGATATGAACGGTATTTTCCTGGGGGATTCTTTGACCGCCTGAAAGGGGCCAGACCTCAGGGGGTTGAGAAAGGAGCAGAGGATGGCGCTCATTAGAGTGACACGATCCTAGAGGACAGTCTCAGGTGAGGCAATGAGGGTTCTGGATGAGCTGGTGGCAGCCCAAAGCTTTGCAGCCTGTAGGATTCGTGAGAGAAGCCCATTTAAGGCGCTGAGGCGACGATTTGAGTTTGGGCCTGGATGTGCTGACCATGCTTGTGGGCCGAGGGCAGGAGGAGTGGGTGGCTGAGTCGTTCATTACGGTAAGATGACTGTGAAGTTCAATTACTGAACTAGTCAACACATTCATCTACTATAGAGTCAATATGATACTTGTTTGGGGGTTGTTGGAAGGGGGAAAAATCTGAATGTGAGGCCCAGTTTATAGTTTGGGTACCAAGACTCATACAGCCCCATTGCGGTGCGAGGAGTTGGGGTCACATTTCGCGCCCCAATCTGATCAAGACGAGCACTACAACTAATCAGGCATCAACTTCGGTGAAACTGCCCCAGCGTCCGAGTGTCCATATCAGTTCTCACTCCCTTTCCAAACAATATGTAACGTTAGCCACACCGAATGTACCTGACAAGACTTTCACTTCAAACGCCCGAAGGGATTTCACCAGTTGAGCTAAAAAGTTTCGGAACGTGGAGCGAAGAGGGGGATTCGGTCTGGCGGTTCGCCTGATGGAAATGGGGATTTTCCCAGCGACAACCTCCCGAACGGCCCGACAGCCCGACAATACAGAGGCAATAAGGGTCACCGCTTTAACGGTTTAAAAAGGTTCCAGGCGATGGGACGGCGAACAAAAGGTGGTCAGGGGAAATGTCCAGACTTTCCACCGGTTCAAAGGCGTCTTGACCGATGGGACTGAAGAAGTTGTCTCGATTTTCAGCGTACCTGACCCGAACAGACAAGTCACCTTTCGATTAGCGCAAAAACCGGCCAGCCGGTCGATCGAGCTAATCGTCCGATAAAATCAAACGCTTCCCTCTGGCCGGCAAACGGAGGACCAGCGTCTGTCTGACAGTCCGTCCAATTGTCTCCATACACGGAACGCAGTAGGGAGGGGGATTATGGTAACCAATACGTGCACCACGATGCGGAGGATGTCGACCCTGACGGAGAGATGTTTGACTTTTGCGTAACTGTTTCCTCATTGTTACGTGCAACGCGCCAATATTTCGCTCGCTGAAACAATAAACTCCGGAGACAGTTCCGCAACAACGGGATACTGTCCGCGCACCATCGTGCGGCGACAAGAGGAAACTCTGCCACGATTGAAAGGCACAGAACGCCTTTTTGTTAGGAAACATTTTTTGGTTGCCATAAATTGCATCGCCACGGCACAAAATAAGTAGTCTTTATCGAATTGAGTTAAAAAAAAGAAAGAAAAATGAAAAAGGTTGAAAAAATTGAAAAAAAAAAATTTGAAAATCACAAAAAAAGAAGAAAACAAAACTTGAAAAAAAAAAGTGGAGAACAAAATTCAAAATTTTGGAAAGAAAATAAACAAGCATATGAAAAAAAAAAAATTTCATCTTTTTTCGTTCCAAAATTTTTTCAAATTAATTCAAAAACAGATAGTATTCAATACTAGCATTCAGTATTCAGTATTCAGTATTCATTACCTATCTGTTTTTGAATTAATGTGAAAAACTAAATAAAAAAGGTAGTTAAATGAATTTAGAAAATCACAAAAAAATGAAGACAAAAATTGGAAATACCAAAAATAATAATAATTAATTGTGATTTTCTAATGTTGTTTTCTCAATTTTTCAAACATTTTCAAAGGTTTTTGGTTTATGATTCTTGGAATAATTATTATTATACACCATTGGTATATATATCTTGGAATGTACTATACACCTATGTTTTCGCGACGGGGGTCGACGACTCCGATCGGCCTCAAAATTTGACATTATCCGTTTCAAAAGGTCTACATTCTAAATCCGAAATGTCCGTCCGCCGTACGCCGTCCGGGCCGTTTTGGGCAGTAGGAATTTTTGTGAAAACCTGAAATTTTGACAAAATACTCGGTTTGCCGTGTAGTTGTGCCCGCACGGTTTTCAGCCCGATCGCCCAAACCCGTGGGGCGCTATGGGGCAAAAATGGGGCTAAGGGAGGGTTTTTTGAAGGTTTTCGGCTATGAGGCCGAGTTAGGTGTCGTTTTCGAAGTATTTTTGGACGTATAATCCATTTTTGGGGGTCCCGGACCGATCCGATTTCACTGTTGCGATCTATGGGGCTACAAATGGGATTTTTGAAGGATCCCGGGAGGTCAAATATTTTTCAAGTAAAAAAAAAAAAAAATTAAATTAAATTAAAAAAATAATTATTGACACAGAATTAAATGTTTTGACTATTTCTTTTTTCTTCATTTTTTGTGATTTTCTAATGTTGTTTTCTCAATTTTTCAAACATTTTCCACTTTTTTCTTTCGGTTAAAGGTAGAAAATGAAATTGAATTCGGTCGAATGGTGTGTGTTATTTTCCTGGGGTTGATATTTCCTCTCATTCAGCTTAATCTGGCCTCTAGGGGAATCCGTTCCAAAATGAAATAGTTGTTTGGTCAAAGACTGCAGTAACTTCGCTCCTGGAGTACTAAGGTGGGCACCTAATTTCGGAAGGACGTCGGATTCGAATGGAACCTTCTGACAGCTAGATCTGTCAATTGTGCAAGCAATCGTTTGAACGTAGCGCCAACTCCCAGTTATATATCAGTATTTCGCCGATAACCGCTCAACAACGCCTTTGTCGAGGTTTTTATGAGACAAAACGTGTAGAAAATCAAATTACTGCAATGTTGGTCTGTATTATGACTTCCGTAGGACCAATTCTTTGAGATACATTAATTTCGGAAATTTCGGATAACTGGGAGGCTACCCTAAAGCTGGCTAAAGCCTGCCAACCCCCGTCACAGCTGGCCTCAGACCCCTTCATCGTGATGCAGCTCCAATAGGTATAGTAGATAATATCTAGGATAGTACACTTATTACTTCCACTTCTCTTTGGCACTCCAATGGAAGAAGGGCCATTTCACCAGCCGCTCGGAATTGTATTTTCGAACTCGTCGCTCGGAATCGTGAATCACTCAGAATTGTAACGCCACTCTTGTTCCAAATGACTTTTTCGTTTGGTATGAGGTCGTTCGTTAATTTGTCAGGTCCCAACAACATCAGTGACTTCAGCGAAACTTATAAATAGGTGACGCTATAATACACCTATCTGAAAATCGCTCCCCTCGCTCCGCCCAAAAAGTAGGTTATTTTTTCACTATGATATAATTTAGAAGGCCTCTACGCTAATGGACGCAATTTCTTTCAACTACGGGAAATAGTGGCCATTTTTCAGCAAGCTCATACGACCTTATTACTAGTCCGATCTTTAATTGTGATATATGCATTTTGTAGGAAATTGTGTCCACTTCAAGTTTGCTAATAGTGAGTTTCCACGGAAAACGCTTAGTTTTCAAGATATAAGCGAATAACTGGAAAAAATGATAGAAAAATCGAATAAATCGAAAAAAATCAAAGGAAAAATGGTTTTTGGGGGGAAGCCTTGGCAAGCTCGGGAGTTTCGAGAACTGTACAAAAATATGACCAAAAAAATGTCAATCCCGTTTTAGGGGTTCTGGTCCAGACGGACGGAACGGGTCAGCGGGCCCGACGCTCCCCTAATTAAAAATAAATAAACAAATAAAAAAAACCCTCCCCGACCCGGCGTGGGAGGGGAAAGCCGGCTTGTTGCTAAGGGCAAGTGACACAAAGGAACAGAAACTGGTTGGAAGGGGCCGGCATAGACAAAACCCTCAACACATCAGCTGATGCGTAGAAGAGCCGGCCGCAACCAGCCGGCTAAAACCCCCAACGCCTCGATACTACACAACATAAAACGAACCCTAATAAACTCCCGAAAAAAACCCCTTTGAGGTGACTATTTGAGATGATAAGTGTTGTGAAAAATGATCCAATGGTTTTTTTAAGGGACATTACAATTTTTACGGGATTTCTGTACAACGAATGAAAATCCCATTAAAATATTAAAAAAAACACGAAACGGAACAATCGTGAAATGCGAATGAAATCAAATAAGTCATTTTTTTCTGCCTCAATCTGGGAACCGGGTGTCAAAATGGTGAACGAACAAAGCAGTGACGCGTTGAAGGAGGCGACGTACGTCATAAAAGTCAATAAGGGGACAATTTGGACGATTTCAGTTCGCATTTTTATATGTGAGCCGGTAAGTGGTATTTTTGTGGAGTTTTGAAGTTGAACAATTTCCACGAAAAAAAGGGAGTTAATACATTTTTGAATAAAAAAAAAAAAAAAATAATAATAATAATAATAATAAAAGTACCTCAGTTCCAGGAGGGTTGATCTGTATCTGGATTTCGTCCTGTTCCACCTGATGTGAAATGACGGTGCCGGAGGTTTCCCGGCCGTTGTGAGTGATGAAGACCTTCTGAGCCGGCAAGAGGACGACCCCGGTCATCGTCCGGAACCCGGGCCCGATGAGTTCCGAGTCCCGGTACTCCCTTTTGAAAGGTGGAGCCGACGGCACGGGGTCGAACCGGACCGAGTACCTGGACTCGCCGACGGAGCTCGAACTTCCCGGCGTTTTGACGGCGTTGATGACGCCGGCGTAATAGATGCCGTCTTCACCCCGAACGCAAACCCGCGTCCCGATAATCGACCTTTTCGCCAGCCGTTTTCCGGTTGACATTCTACTTGAAGAATCAATCTTGGCGATTTGCCGAAGGAAAAACTCCTCCGAACGGTGCACTACGCGAAATAAAAACTCCCCCTCCTTTATTCCCCCGACAACTTCTTTTTTTTTCCCCTTTTTCTTCGTCACCACAAAAAAAAAATCCCTACGCGGCTCTACCCGGTCTACACACAATTTTGGTATAGAAAAACACACAGAGGCGGACACATAGCAAACGCACTGTACGGAACGGGCTCTCGCACTAGAATGCCGGGCCGGCCAGCTGAGCTCATTGGCTGACCTACTTCCCCCCCTCCGCTGTGTTTACAAGACCAGCTGATCACAGAGTTGCGCCCCACTCCTCGTGACGTCACGCCGAGGTACCGGGTGGCTTTTCCAAGGCCCTATTGCCGGTTAATGTCGTCAACTCCCCCACTCAACAATCCCCCCCACCCGCCGCCATCGCAGGCTTCAATCTCAACGCGCACGAACCCCCTCACCATCGTTCCCCCCCACAACCGAAGGAAGGGTCCTCAACGTGAGAAGTCTCCAATCTGATCCCACACCCTGGCCTCGTCCCTCTTACAACATCCAAATTCAAATTTTGTTTTATTATTCTTGGAATAATACACCTGTTTTCGCGACGGAGGTCGACGACGACTCCGATCGGCCTCAAAATTTGACATTAGGTATGTTTCAAGAGGTCTGCATTCCAAAACCGAAATGACCGTCCGCCGTCCGGGCCGTTTTGGGCAGTAGGGAATTTTTTTGGAAAATCTGAAATTCTGACAAAATACTTGGTTTACCATCTAGTTGTGCCCGCAAGGTTTTCAGTCCGATAGCCCAAACCCGTGGGGCGCTATGAGGCTATAGGAGGGGTTTTTTGAAGGCTTTTGGCTATGGGATCGAGTTAGGTGTCGTTTTCGAAGTATTTTTGGATGTAGAATCCATTTTTGGGCGTCCCGGGACGATTCGATTTCAATGTGGCGATCTATGGGGCTAAAAATGGGATTTTTTAAGGATCCCAGGATGTTAAATATTTTTCGATTAAAAAAATTAAGAACTTTTGAAAAAAACATTTTTGAAAAAAAAAAAAAAAAAAGTTTTTTTGATAATATCAATTTATATTATACCTAAAAATCAAAAAAAAATTCACAAAAAAATTCAAAAAAATTTCTGCACAAGTAGGTAACGTATATCAAGGAATAATAAAATTTGTGTAAAATTTGCAGCGTTTTATTTCAATTTACTGATCAAATGATTTGACTACCTACGTGACGGTCACCAAGAAATAAACACCTACTTATCAGTTTTTTTTTTAATCAAAAATGTTTCGTTTTTTACTTGAAAAATATTTGACCTCCTGGGATCCTTCAAAAATCCCATTTGTAGCCCCATGAAAGCCCTAGAGAACCCTCCAGTGAAATCGAATCGTTCCGGGACCCCCAAAAATGGATTCTACGTCCAAAAATACTTCGAAAACGACACCCGACTCGATCCCATAGCCAAAAGCCGTCAAAAAACCCTCCCGTAGCCCCATTTTAGCCCCATAGCGCCCCACGGGTTTGGGCGATCGGGCTGAAAACCTTGTGGGCACATCTCGATGGTAAAACGAGTATTATGTCAAAATTTCAGATTTTTAAAAAAATTCCTACTGCCCAAAACGGCCCGGACGGCGGACGGACATTTTGGATTTAGAATGTAGACCTTTTGAAACGGATTAATATCAAATTTTGAGGCAGATTTGGGGCCTCCGATCGGCCTCAAAATTTGATATTATCCGTTGGACAGGCGTTAGACCGTGCCCCTCGCACAGCTTTATCTCTCGCCTCAAAGTAGGCCTGTGATCATTCAGTCCATACCATTCTCTTGGTGCACTCTCCGGTCCAAGCACTCATCGATTGGAGACAGCGTAGGCAACATGGCCTGGGGATTAATGTGACCAAGATGATTGGCTTTGTCCAAGTCTGGTCCGTTTGAGAGCAAGCACTGTGGCTCTGTGGTCAGCCTCTCAAGCTGATGTATGGTGTCGAGTCGTGGACGCAGGGACTTGTGGGCATCAACAGGCTTGAGGCGTTTCAGATGTGGAACGATCTATAAGGATGTTGAAGATCCCGTGGACGGCGTGTTCTGCAGCACACCTATTTGATACGGAGCTCCTGCCCACCACAAAGTGGCATATTGCATGTCTGGGTCCACATTATGATGAACACGAAATACAAACTGCTGCAGACCATCATGATGGAAAAGGTTGCTTTGCGCAGAGGAGGAATTTCTAGCACTTCTATAGACCGCTATAGCGGTCGGAAAAATCTGAAATTGTCTTGTCTTGTTTGGCGACCATAGTGCGAGAAAAGTCTGAAACCACCAAAAAGTAGCTGCATGTGGCGTAGCTGAGCTCTTAATATGGAAAAACGGAAAATTAAACTTTTTCTACAAAATTTGAAAAAAATACCAAAAATCCGTTTTGAAGAGTAGATGATAAGAAAAATATGAAACCACCAAAACGTTGCTCCACGTGGCGCATCTAAGCTCCAAAAGTGGAGCAATTGTAATTGCAAAAATCTGTACTTTTTTAAGAAAAAACAACTGCACAATATGGGAAAACGAGTTGTTGGGTCTGAGGCCAGGCGGGATACGGTCGGGGTTGGCTGGCGTAGGCAGTAGGGGTGGCCCCTAGTTAAAGAAAACAATTTTCCAATCGCTTTCGACAGTAGTTGTTCACCACCTCCCCCGGACAAGGTTTGTCTTCGTGTTGTAGACTCTCGTGCTCATCCCCGATCGACCTCCCCCCGCCGGCATTACCACCCTCCAAACACCATAAACCGCCGACACCACCCACCTCCTCCTCAAAAAGCTACCAAATGGAATCTCCTCCCTTCCACATGACACGAAGATCGCGAAAGTAAAGCGGGTCATAAAATGCTGGATGGTCAGCTGACCAGGACACAAATAGAGAGCACATCGAGAACAGGTCAAAATCGACAATAAATTCGCAAAACGAGATGTATCTCTGCTTTTTTAATATGTTGTTCGGACCCATTAGGGTAGTGATTACCCAATTTTGCAACTTCCCAAAAGCTGTGCTTCACGCGTAGCACACGAAAAACCGCGATTTTTTCGACCTTATTTCAGTTTTTGCTCTATATCTAATAAACTATGCATTGTCCGATGAAAACTACTATATGAGTTTTTAAATAGCATTAAATATGTGACAATCTAAGCCCAACCGGAGCTGTGTAGGTCAATTTGTTTCAGAGTTATGGCACTTTGAAAATAGGCCATTTTTTCCAAAATGTGAACATTTTAGTTGAAGACCTGAAGACAGCGGAAGCACGTTTTTCAGAGCGTTTTCGGTTGTAGCTCAGAAACTATTGGTCCGATTCCAAATTTCTTTTTTTCTCGTGAAAGCTAAATAAATTCCCCATCGCAGCTATTCTATGTGAAATTTTGATTTGAGCGTTGATAAGGGAGGGGCAGGCACGGCAAAGAAGTGGCAAATTTCGAACAAACCGTGTTTCTTTGCACATTTTTGCCTATAACGCGGGAACGGTTGGTTTTTTTTTTTTTTTTTTAGGAGAAAGCTGATTAAATTTTTAAAAGCGTTGGGGTAATAAAATTTCGATCGGAGTAATCGGTTTGTTCGAAATTTGCCACTTCTTTGCCGTGCCTGCCCCTCCCTTTCAACGCTCAAATCAAAATTTCACACGGATTAGCTGCGATGGGGAATTTATTTAGCTTTCACGAGAAAAAAAGAAATTTGGAATCGGACCAATAGTTCTTGAGCTACAGCCGAAAACGTTCTGAAAAACGTGCTTCTGCTGTCTTCACATTTTGGAAAAAATGGCCTATTTTCATAGTGCCATAACTCTGAAACTAATTAACCTACACAGCTCCAGTTGGGCTTAAATTGTCACATATTTAATGCTATTTAAAAACTCATATAGTAGTTTTCGTCGGACAATGCATAGTTTATTAGATATAGAGCAAAAACTGAAATAAGGCCGAAAAAATTGCGATTTTCCGTGTGCTCCGCGTGAAGCACAACTTTTGGGAAGTTGCGAAATTGCGTATACACAACCCTAATGAGTCCGAACAACATAGTAAAAAATCAGAGATACATCTCGTCGTCAGAGATACAACAGTCGTAAAATGAAGTAACTTCAGACGGTTGTCGAGGTTTTTCGTGTTTTTCAAGCGTACAGGCTGTTAGAAAAAAATCGAATGAAATCCTTTACATCTCTTTACATTTTACAAATTGACCCATACATATTTATTTTATTTTTACATTTTGTGTCCGAAGTTACTACAATACTTGGAATAACTTCGGACGCCCAATCAAAAAAAAAAAAAAAAAAATCAACGTTCTAACTTCGGACAGCACTGGGTGTTTTAAAAAAACTCCAAGTTAGAAATACCAATTGTAACAAAATATTTGGTAATTGTGTACTATTCGCCATTCACCTGCTATTTGTATCAATCATAATTTTTTTATTGCCGAAGCCAACACTGACATAAAAAATCATAAATTTATGATTTAAACAAAACATTCCTACTTTTATGTTGACAAAATACTCGGTTTATCATTTAGTTGTGCCCGCAAGGTTTTCAGCCCGATCGCCCAAACCCGTGGGGCGCTATGGGGCTAAAGTGGGGCTACGAGAGGGTTTTTTTGAAGGCTTTGGGCTATGGGATCGAGTTAGGTGTTGTTTTCGAAGTATTTTTGGATGGAGAATTCATTTTTTGGGGTCCCGGAACGATCCGATTTCACTGTGGCGATCTATAGGGCTTTCATGGGGCTAGAAATGGGATTTTTGAAGGATCCCGGGAGGTCAAATAATTTACTTATGTATACAACGAAACATTTTTGAAAAAAGAAAATTTAAAAAAAATTTTTTCTTAACTTTTTTTTCATTGACAGAATTACATTTCTGCACAAGTAACCTACCTGTATCAAAAAATAATAAACCCTAGTGTAAAATTTGCGGTGTTTTAACATAAAAAGGAAGTTACCTCGAAGGTGCTTCAAAGGGAAAGTTCCCATTCGAAGGGGAGAGCGACTTTTGGTTTATTTTTCCCTTTTTCCGCACGCTTTAGGCACGCCATTTAGGTGGTTTGTAATTTTTCTTACACTCCGGTCACCGAGACGATTTTTTTTCGAATTTTTCCGATTATTGTAAGTAGGTACCTCAGAATAAAGATGGCCAAAATATGTAATACGGTTCTCGTCTTCGGCGTGGGGAGGATGCCTCCCGCTTGGCGGTCAAAAAATATTTCGAATCCTGACTGACGAGAACATGCGAAGTTTTACGACCGCACAACACTCCTGTAATGCCAGCCCAACTCTGCACACCTCCAGATTGGAAGGCGCTTCGCGCGGGGAAGACCATGGAGGAAAGGTCTTTCCTCCATGGGGGAAGACGATCAACAGGATGTAAACAACTCTGTAAGCCGAGAGCTTTCACACCCCTCAAAAATCAAAAATATTGCAGGTAGACATGCTGCCAGCAAGGGTACCTAAAGCATTAAAGTAAAAAACGCTGCAAATTTTACACAAGGGTGTATAATACACATATTCAGTGATAGGTATAGGTTGCTTGTGCGAAAATTAATTCTGTCTTGAAAAAAAAAAAAAAAAAGAGTAAGAATTAATATTTTTTAAATCTTTTGTTTTTACTTTTTTTACTCGGAAAATATTGAATATTTTTTATAAAGAGATCAATATTTGATCTCTTGGTATCCTTCAAAAATCCCATTTGTAGCCCCATGCAAGCCCTATAGATCCCCACAGTGAAATCGGATCGTTCCTGGACCCCCAAAACGGGATTCTACGTCCAAAAATACTTCGAAAACGACACTAAAATCGATCCCATAGCCAAAAGCCTTCAAAAACCCAGTCCCGTAGGCCCATTTTAACCCCATAGCGCCTCACGGGTTTGGGCGATCGGGCTGAAAACCTTGCGGAGACAACTAGATGGTAAACCGAGTATTTTGTCAAAATTTCAGATTTCTAAATAAATTCCTACTGCCCACTTGGCCCGGACGGCGGACGACGAACGGTGGGGCAAAACGGGGCCATATTTGGTGGGGGGGGGGGGGGGGGGGGCTCTTAAAACCCCATACCTACTCATAGTATTCGTAAATTTGACGCTGATCACGAATATAGCCCATGACCCTGTACGTAAAATGGATTCTGAGCTGTTTTTTTTCCCAAAATACCTTTTAAAAAAACACGTTTTCAGTACATTTTCCAGTGTGCGAGCCAAGTAAGGATTCTCCCGAAGTTTGTACATAAAGAAAAGTTGTAGAGCAATAAATTTGGCGTCGATTGAACACCCAAAATTGAAAAATACTACAAAAATGAGGAGGTAGAAGATGATTTCGATCGAACAGTCCTATGATTTCTGCTGGAACCCCGTAACATTGGTGAATTCTATTGAACACCCTAGAATTGAAAATTTCAACTTGAAGACGGAAAATTGCTGAGCCAGATTAGTTATTTTCATGACTTTGTAAGGAAAAACAATTTGGCCTTTTAAATTAAATTTTGTTTCGAAGGTTCGAGCCAGAAATATCTCGCTGTAACTTATTATTTTTTATCCACTACAAAGACCCTAATAGGGTCTGTTTGTTTGTTGTTGCCTGTATGTTTTCGTAGTTTGTTTTCTCGATTTCACTAAACGAGCGCCGTAACTACCTATCACAGGTTCTCTGAAAGGTCTATCTAGGTAAGGTCGAGTTTGAAGAAACTTCATACTCGATCTGATGAGATTTAACGTTATCCAACGGCGAGAATACATATTTTTGAAGTTGGGTACCTATTCAGCGACTTTTCGGCGAAAAAATGAATTCTCACAATTTCACGCATTTACCTTAAAATCTGTAGAAAAAACGGACGCCATTTGTCGGAGTTGTTCAGTACATAGGGTACCCAGGAAAAATAGTCGCATACCTACCCTAGCTAGCCCAAGCTCAACTTATGTTGAATCAAATGCACAAAAATCATGGTTTTTTGCTTCAAATTCAGCTAAAAACGTGTTGAAACCTGTGTCTAGATTTTTTCCGCAGAAACATAAAATTACTTTCTTGTAGCTGAGTAAAAACCGAACAAATTCTATGTCTAACGAATTTTTTTAACGTGCAAAATGAGTCGGCTACGATTCTCCGTAAATAGGTCTAATACTGCTCCCGTAAACTCACAATTTTCCAAAATCGAGAAAGGTATACTGCACGAGTGAGGTCTACAGTACGAGTCAAGTTGATGACTTTTTGATCCAAAAACTATTCATATCAACCCTCCAACTAATACTGAATGGAATATTGGAATAAGGAGGTACCCAACAATGTCAAGTTGATTTTTTTTCACTTTAAATTTACAACATGAGCCGCCTCGGATTCTCTGCGAATTTTTCAACCACTACTTCTTCTTTTTCATTCTTTTTATCTGCAAGTGTATATATATTTTTCGTTTGTCTAGGGGGGGGGGGGCCTAGCCCCCCTTGCGTACGCCTATGGCTTCGCGCGCGGAGGACGATCAACAGGATGTAAACAACTCTGTCAAGACGAGAGCTTTCACACCCCCTGTTGTTCCGATCTGTTCCAATGACTTGAGAAAACACTAATAGACGCCAGTGACAAGTAATTCTCTGAAGCATACCAACTAAATGAATGATTAAATTAAATTTCTCTTTAAAATTAAAACTCAAATTTTGAGAGTAATGCTTGTCTCAAATTTTTCGATTCGATTCAATCGTTCGATCATGTACACGAATGAAGCGATTATGCGCACTGAGGAAGCGTATGTGGAGTGGTTCGCACTTTTCCCAGCCTCAATTTTGGTGTTTTCCCAGCTTATTTGTTCAAAAATTTGTTAACAAAGTCTCTCGTTATACTACAAACTTCACAGCATACCGATTGTAGCAGCAATCAATCTAATGATGATGGAATGCTTTTTTGCCGTGCCCGCCCCTCCCTTATCAAAGCTCAAATTAAAACTTCACACAGAATAACTGCGATGGGGAATTTAATCGGCTTTCACGAGAAAAAAAGAAATTTGGAATCGAACCAATAGTTTCTGAGCTACAACCGAAAACGTTCTGAAAAACGTGCTTCCGCTCTTCGCGCGGTGTCAGATTGGGCGTTTCTTACTTGGTTTTAAATTCGTTTCGTACGAACAAATGAATGTTCAGAAGCTAAAACATGCATTTTGCGTAAAATTGTACATACCGAGACTAAAGGAATCAGAGTAGGAAAGGAGAGGAAATGAGATAGGGTTCAAATATGGCCGGGGGGGGGGGGGGGGGGTGTACGTTTGTACCCCCCTCCCACACGTGATACCTGACACGTACCTGAACTAATTACCACTAACACGTTGTTATAATAGTTTAAACGAGGGCCCAAACATTTCGCATTGAATGAGAGTCATTCATTGCAACGTCTCCCTAAACACTATTTTGACTTATTTTGGTTTTTGGTCATTTTTGAGCAAACTATCGTACCTAGGGGCATCACTCACGTCTTAAAATGAAGGTAATAATATTTACTACAACTTTCTTTTCGATGTGTTTTTTGTAGGATTAGTACTTTGGCCAATAAATCGCTCCGAAATAGAACAAAAGTTAAAATTTTCACTTTTTGGAAAAAATAGCTCGTCTTTTAAGGGCTGTATCTTGGGAACTAATAAAGCTACAGAGCTCCAATACCACTCAAATTGTAGGTAATATTATGCAGTTTAAAAGTGCTTAGGGTACAGATCTTCGTCAGAAGCTATCTTCGATGCTTTTTGGGCGAAAAACTGAAAATAGTGCAAAAATTTCGTGGTTTTTCGGCAGTATCTCCTGACGCCGAACTTTTTGAGGGTTGCAAATCTGGATTTATACTATCTAGGTGAGCCGTAACAACATATAAAAAAATTAAGTTTACCACAATTAATGTAGGTTGGGGCTATTTTTGGTGTCTAATTTGACTGGCCTAAACCTAAAAAATCAATTATCAAGGTTACTAGGAAAATGAATCCTTATTCGACTTACTAGCATCTTTAAAAAGCTCCGTGGATCCCCAAGGTGAAATCGGGTGCTTTTGGGACTCCCAAAAATGAATTTTACTTCCAAAATAGTTCAAAAACGACACCTAACTCTTGAAAAACCCCACTTGTAGCCCCTTTTTAGATCCGCTGAGCCCCACTGGTTTGTGCGATCGGGTTAAACACCTTGCGAGTTCAACTGAAAGGAGAACCAAGTATTTTGTCAAACGTTTCAGATTTTTAAATCTACTCCCCTCCAAAACGTCGTGGACGGCGAACGGACATTTCAGTTTTGGAATCTAGACATCTTCCAAAGTGTATAATACCAAAGTGTATTATTTCAAGAATATTTAACCAAAACGGCATCACATAACGCCCACATACAAAACACTCGCTTATGAAGAGACCAAGCGGTAGGCGATGGCGAGGAGAGCTGAAAACGACTCCGGCCAGTCAGTGCTCCGGCCAGACGCTCCAGCTTGCAAGCCGTCGACATGAGATCCTCCAGATTGTTGTCACTCTGAGTTTGCCTCAGCCTCGTTTTGTTGATTTTAACTTTTGAAAAACTTCTCTACCTAACACTCAACTTGGGTCGTGGAAAGCGTTACCAAAAGTTTGTACATAATAAAATCAAAAAGAGACTTGCATGTGAGGCTATGAGGTTGCACTGTTTTAAAACTTAAAGCACAAATTACGCATTTATTGCACGTGCCATCCACCCTATAACAAACAAAGCCAACCAGATCGCCTTCATTTATGTCTTGAGTTTTCCTTTTTGGTCTCGAGAATTTATTTTAGGTAGTATAAAAAATTGTTCCCACTTCGACCGGCCCCTCAGGACCGGCGCTGGATTCTTCAGTTGAGGATGTCTGCCGACGGCAAGGACAGCAGGCCGAAGAATTAATTTCCTTATGTGGTTCTCCTACCTTCATATTCGATTCGTTCAATTTATTGGTTTAAAATATCCATGGTTTAAGCGACAAACATTTAATGTTTGTTCAGAGCGTTCTTTGATTAGTTATGAAAAGTTCGATAATATCTTATATTTTGCTTGTTAGAGACGCATGTTCTTTCGGGGAGCTTCGGCAGGCTCGCCAAAATATTCCTGGGACACGATGGAAACTTTGAAATGAAGTGGGGGGATTGGGTACCCCAGGACGGACTCCTCATACCTGCCACAGGTACGCTCAAGCTGAAATTACCTTTTTCTTGAATTATATTTACCTTGAATTTTCTTCTCCTTTTCTTGTTTAACCCCATCATAAAACGTACAGACATAATATGTAATATTATTATGGCTACGATAGTGCCTACAACATGGCTAGAAATGATAAAAGTGTCGACTTCTGGAAAGGATGCCTTCAGCGCTCAAGGACACAAATTTGCATTATTCATTAGGCCAACCGTATAAAAAAGGGAGCAAAAAATCAGAACCAGGTTTGGCAAGGTAGGTACCCCCCCCCCCCCTTTCAGACGACAAGGTTACTGGATTTCAAGGCCGAATGGAATTTTTAATATAATATATTATCTACAATCCGATCAGAAGTCCAGGGTTCAGTTCGACAGACTAACTGCTCATTGGCACTCAATACTCGCACTAGGTCTGATGGAGGTGTTGTTATTATGTGTGGTGCTCATTTTAGGGCTGGTGATTTTCACGGTGAAATCTGATATGTCGGACTTGACTCCCCCTAAAGGGAAAACCAACATCCCCATTGTGCCCGGGTGTCGGCCGACTCTTCCCTTCATTGGCAATGCATGGAAATGTATGCATATAAAGGATATGCGGGGTGAGTGATATATAAACCGGTCATACCGCATCTGTATGTATAAAATGTATACATTTAATGTATTCCCCCAAAACACACCTGACCGAGGTTAGAATGATGCCAAGCATCAAAACTTTTGATGTCAAAGTTGTGACAACCAACCGATTGAAACACCAGGCCAGTCATACTAAACACGTAAAATAGCCCCAACCTACATTAATTGTGGTAAACGTAATTTGTTTATATGTTGTTACGGCTCACCTAGATAGTTTAAATCTAGATTTGCAACCCTCGTAAAATTCGGCATCAGGAGATAATGCCGAAAACCACGAAATGTTTGCACTATTTTCAGTTTTTCGCCCAAAAAGCACCAAATAAAGCTTCTGACGAAGATTTGTCCCCCGATCACTTTTAAAGTACATAAAATTTCTTACAATTTGAGTGGTACTCGAGCTCTGTAGCTTTAGTAATCCTCAGATACAGCCCCTATAAACGAGCTATTTTTTCCAAAAAGTGAAAATTTTAACTTTTGGCCTATTTCGGAGCGATACATGACACGTAGGTACCTGAACTAATTACCACTAACACGATGTTATAATAGTTTAAACGAGGGCCTAAACATTTCGCATTGAATGAGAGTCATACATTGCAACTTCTCTCTAAACACTATTTTGACTTATTTTGGTTTTTGGTCATTTTTGAGCAAATTATCATACCTACGGGCATCACTCTAGTCTTCAAATGAAGGTAATAATATTTACTAAAACTTTCTTTTCGATGTGTTTTTGTAGGATTAGTACTTTGCCCAATAAGGCGCTCTGAAATAGACCAAAAGTTAAAATTTTCACTTTTGGTTTATTATTCTTGGAACAATACACCTATGTTTTCGCGACGGGGGTCGACGACTCCGATCGGCCTCAAACATTATCCGTTTCAAGTGGTCTAGATTCCAAAACCGAAATGTCCGTCCGCCGTCCACCGTCCAGGCCGTTTTGGGCAGTAGGAATTTTTTTAAAAATCTGAAATTTTGACAAAATACTCGGTTTACCATCTAGTTGTGCCCGCAAGGTTTTCAGCCCGATCGCCCAAACCCGTGGGGCGCTATGGGGCTAAAATGCGGCTACAGAAGGGGGTTTTTGAAGGCTTTCGGCTATGGGATCGAGTCAGGTGTCGTTTTCAAAGTATTTTTGGACGTAGAATCCATTTTTTGGGGTCCCGCAGCGATCCGATTTCACTGTTGCGATCTGTAGGGCTTTCATGGGGCTACAAATGGGATTTTTGAAAGATCCCAGGAGGTCAAATATTTTTCAAGTAAAAAACAAAACAAAATTTGAAAACAATTTTTTTGAAAAAACAAATAAATCAAATAAATCTTTTTGAAGAAAAAATTTAAAAAAAAAATTTGTTTTTAAATTTTTTTTCATTAACAGAATTAAATTTCTGCACAAGTAACCTATATCAAAGAATAATAAACCCTTGTGTAAAATTTGCAGCGTTTTTGGAAAAAATAGCTCGTTTTTTACGGGCTGTATGTGGGGAACTACTGAAGCTACAGAGCTCCAGTACCACTCAAATTGTAGGAAATTTTATGTACTTTAAAAGTGATCGGGGTACAGATCTTCGTCAGAAGCGTTCTTCGGTGCTTTTTGGGCGAAAAACTGAAAATAGTGCAAAAATTTCGTGGTTTTTCGGCAGTATCTCCTGATGCCGAACTTTACGAGGGTTGCAAATCTAGATTTATACTATCTAGGTGAGCCGTAACAACGTAATAATATTATGTTGTTATGTTGTAATTTTTTCATATTATAAAAAAATTAAGTTTACCGCAATTAATGTAGGTTGGGAATCCCATCTTGGGATGTTTTATATGACTTTTATACACTCATGAGATCGGAATGAAAAACCAACGATCGGGAGGGTTTTACGAGTTTAAATTTGAATACATCATCACCTGATCTGTTACTTTCATTATTTCATAAAAAACGGGTTATCGGCCCAGCTGCTCACTTGCCAACCGCGGTTTTTTTTTTTGTGATGACCATTTTCATGGAAAGGGGTGTATTAAGGTTCCGCCAGCCGATGTCATTAACGCGACGGGTTAAATGCCCCGACTCAACCCAGCGCATTAAGGCGACCTCAAGTTTCCGCCATGTCTACCTGGAACCAGCTGAAGCAAATATAAACATCATCGTAGTCACCTCTAATATAAACATTCCGTCAATCATCTGTGTCTAGCCTGGCGGAGGGCGATTCAAAATTGTGGGCTGAGTACCGATTATCGAGACCGAACAACGCTGGTTGAAACAATTTTTTAGTCTCATATTTTTGCAACCCACCGAAGTTTCAAAAAGTGTAAAACCAAAAGCGTCCACAGGAGTCACCTAGTTTTTGACGTATTTACAAAAGAATTATATGAACCCACTAGCAACATACCCACCAGAATTATGGGGGGGGGGGGGGGGGGTTCAAACCTCATCAAAACCGCTAATTGCTGTGAATCCTTCCACCGCCACTTGGGTGACTCTTTTTCCAAGTCACATCCGGAAATTAAATGTGCGTAAATTTTACACTTTTACGCTGTTAAAACTTAATTTTGAAGTAAATGTGGAAAGGTGGGCCTCACACATACGGATCTTTGCAGAGACAGCCCAGATAAGTCCCCAGGCAGTTCATGCGGCATTCACGAAATCACTGAAGTCTTCAGTTTGAATGGAGCTTCACTCAGCGGGTTGTGGGAGGAATTGAGGAAGAATATAAACCCCTTTGGGATGTGATCCGAACACAGCTGATGCCGTCGATCTTGGGACGGGAAGTGACCGACGTGGAGGCGGATGTAATGAGCCTACCAGTAAGGCTGGGCGGGCTGGGTCTTCTGAATCCAAGGCCTCACGAAGAGAGGAACTTTCGAAAAGGGCGTGTGGTGTTCTGGTTGATGCTATATGCTCGGATGAACCCCTGCCGTTCGAACGACATCAAACCCAAGTTGCCAGGTCACTGAGGGAGGAGAAAAGCCGAGAAGATAGGCATCTATCGGATGTGGCCGAGGGGCTCATTCAAAGAATACAGTCAGCGCAACAACGGACTTTCAGGAGGGTGAAGTCAAGTTCCCAATGGCTATCGGTGATCCCCTTAAAATCTGATGGGTTTGATTTGTCGGCATCCCAGTTCCGCGATGCACTCTCCTTGAGGTATGGTCGCACACCTGCAAACCTCCCAACCGTCTGTGATGGGTGTGGGCAAGTGTTTGATGTGATCCACGCCCTCAACTGTAAAAAAGGGGGTCTCGTTAAACGAGGCCATGACGAGGTACGAGATGTGGTGGTTGGCCTGGGCGAAATGGCTTGGGGTGGCGCGACCATTGACCAATCATGAGAGAAAGTACCGATGGTAATAGTGCTCTAGTGGCCGACATACATATAAACGGTGTCTGGGAAGGTGGGAGGCCAGCGTTTTTAGCGCAACCTTTTTCCAAAAAATGGAAAGGTGCGCTCACCTCTTCGACATGTATGTTTTTAGCGCAACCTTTTTCCAAAAAATGGAAAGGTGCGCTCACCTCCTCGACATGAATGTTTTTTTGTTTTTTTGTGTACAGAGCATCACGCCCGAGCGGCTCAACAGATTTTCATGAGGGTGGTCTCATTGTCATCAGCGAGTTCGTGGGGTGGTTATAGGCTACCTTGATTTTTCCTCCCTCATCCCCTTCATCGGTTTTCGGGAGGTCCTTCACGACGAAAGTTGTTTATCTCTGATGTGTAACTAAGGAGGCCTCAAAAGCGGGACGAAAGTTTTTGTCCGATTTCGTTGGTACAAGGGTCTATGGAATGAGCTTTTCAGGCTGATTCCAACGACTCCAAAACGATTTTTGCAGCCTGAGCCGTTCGTTACCTCTGATCGGCATAAGGTTTTATTACGCATCGGTCGTTAGGGTGCAGTTGTTTACGTAATGAGCATCACGTGGATATTTTTGATGTGTTGTGTGGCATAGTTTGGTCGCTAGATACCTACTGTTTCTTAGTTTCTCTCGCTCATTAAATATATCGTAATAACAAAAAGGTTGCGCTCATCTATTCAATTCAATTGATGGCTTGTTTTTAGCGCAACCTTTTTCCAAAAAATGGAAAGGTGCGCTCACCTCCTCGACATGTATGTTTTTTTTTTTGTTTTTTTGTTTGTTTGTTTGTGTACAGAGCATCACGCCCGAGCGGCTCAACAGATTTTCATGAGGGTGGTCTCATTGTCATCAGCGAGTTCGGGGGGTGGTTATAGGCTACCTTGATTTTTCCTCCCTCATTCCCTTCATCGGTTTTCGGGAGGTCCTTCACGACGAAAGTTGTTTATCTCTGATGTGTAACTAGGAGGCCTCAAAAGGGGGACGAAAGTTTTTGTCCGATTTCGTTGGTACAAGGGTCTATGGAATGAGCTTTTTAGGCTGATTCCAACGACTCCAAAACGATTTTTGCAGCCTGAGCCGTTCGTTACCTCTGATCGGCAAAAGGTTTTCTTAAGCATCGGTCGTTAGGGTGCAGTTGTTTACGTAATGAGCATCACGTGGATGATGTGTTGTGTGGCATAGTTTGGTCGCTAGATACCTACTGTTTCTTAGTTTCTCTCGCTCATTAAATATATCGTAATAACAAAAAGGTTGCGCTCATCTATTCAATTCAATTGATGGCTTGTTTTTTTGGTTTTTTGTTTGTTTTTTTGTTTGTGTACAGAGCATCACGCCCGAGCGGCTCAACAGATTTTCATGAGGGTGGTCTCATTGTCATCAGCGAGTTCGTGGGGTGGTTATAGGCTACCTTGATTTTTCCTCCCTCATCCCCTTCATCGGTTTTCGGGAGGTCCTTCACGACGAAAGTTGTTTATCTCTGATGTGTAACTAAGGAGGCCTCAAAAGCGGGACGAAAGTTTTTGTCCGATTTCGTTGGTACAAGGGTCTATGGAATGAGCTTTTCAGGCTGATTCCAACGACTCCAAAACGATTTTTGCAGCCTGAGCCGTTCGTTACCTCTGATCGGCATAAGGTTTTATTACGCATCGGTCGTTAGGGTGCAGTTGTTTACGTAATGAGCATCACGTTGATGATGTGTTGTGTGGCATAGTTTGGTCGCTAGATACCTACTGTTTCTTAGTTTCTCTCGCTCATTAAATATATCGTAATAACAAAAAGGTTGCGCTCATCTATTCAATTCAATTGATGGCTTGTTTGATAATCGCATTTAATGCTGACGCTGCCTCTCATCTTTCCCGGGAGTGGCCGCAAGTCGCCCAGCGTGCCGCCAACGAAAAGCACAGAAAGTACCTATGACCGGGCGGCCGAGGATCTCAGAGGGTCATTCACACCTCTTGTATGTTCATGCGATGGTGCCCTCCACTGTGAATTCGACGCCTTCCTCAGGAGAGCGGCCTATAAACTGGCGGAGAATTGGGATAGACCGTACTCCCAAGTGGTTGGGTGGGCTCGAGTTCGAGTCCAGTTCGCCGTCATAAGGGCTGTTTCCCTTCGGCTAAGAGGAGCTCGGCGGAAGGTGAGAAGCCTGGGACTGGCGGATGGGGCTGGACTTCCTAATGTGGATTCCACGCTGGACTGAAGCGGGGATTGTTCGTGTAGTTATTGTTGTTGTTTTCGTTGTTGTAGATTTTCACTCTTTTCATTAGGTAATAAATCAACAATATTGTAAAAAAAAAAAGGAAGCGAAGCTTTATATCATTTTGCAAAAATCAGCTGCCAGTATAGTGTCCTACTAGATGCTCCGGCTCGCTATTCGTAGCTATAAGGTCGGCAAAAAAAAAAATTTCCCCGCCTCCTCCACCGTTGTAAGGTCCCTGAAGCCCTACCCCGGATTCCACCCGTTCTGAGTACGTCTTTCCGAATTCCTTGACAGCGGCCGGGTTGGAAGAAAGTATATATAAGTCGTGATCAATCTGACTCACTCACGATTTTCAACCGGGAGACGTGGCGAGCGGGGGGCGTCCGTATAAAAGCTTCGCTTCAAAAAAAAATTTTGAAGTAAATATTTACATAAAAATTAATGGTAGACATTCACACCATAGAATAAAAGATCGCCGCACACTGGGGCGAAAACGCAGAAAACCCGCGACATTGGCCGAAAAACCAAGATGTTCGGACCAATGAAAAACCTGTTACATCCTATCCCTAATACCCCAAAGAACATGGGAAACCAATTGCCGAGACAAAAAAAAATCAAATTTGGGGAACGTAGGTAGAATGAACTTGAGTGCGGGGAACGCAGCGTTATTCGGGCAGCTGGTATGGGATTTTTTTTTTTTTTTTTAAATTCACGGTGTGTTCGGATGCGTTCGTGGAATCAATCTCCCCCCCCCCCCCCCCCCCGTTCCATTCTTTTCATTTATTACCAATGTTTTGTACTTAGTAACATCTGACCGCAAATAAACTGTTTTGGGGTATTTGTGGACTTATTTCGTTGAAAAACGCTGCAAATTTTACACAAGGGTTTATTATTCTTTGATATACGTTACTTGTGCAGAAATTTAATTCTGTCAACAAAAAAATTTAAAAAAAAAAATTTGTTTGGATTTTTATCTCAAAAAAATTTATTTTTTATTTTTTTATTTTTTAGTTCAAAAATGTGTTTTTTCAAAAATTCTGTATTTTTTACTCGAAAAATATTTAACATCCTGGGATCTTTCAAAAATCCCATTTTTAGCCCCACGAATGCCCTAAAGATCGCCCCAGTGAAATAGGATCGTTCCGGGGCCCCAAAAAATGGATTCTACGTCCAAAAATACTTCGAAAACGACACCTGACTCGATCCCATAGCCAAAAGCCATCAAAAACCACCTTCTGTAGCCCCATTTTAGCCCCATAGCGCCCCACGGGTTTGGGCGATCGGACTGAAAACCTTGGGGGCACAACTAGATGGTAAACCACTTATTTTGTCGAAATTTCAGATTTTTTAAAAATTTCCTACTGCCCAAAACGGCCTGGACGGCGGACGGCGGACGGACATTTCGGATTTAGAATGTAGACCTCTAGAAACGGATAATGTCAAATTTTGAGCCCGATCGGAGTCGTCGACCCCCGTCGCGAAAACATAGGTGTATTATTCCAAGAATATGAAACCAAAAAGGAGTTTTTGACCGGTTTCTGACACAAATTGGTCATTTCCGAAAGAGGTTCAAAATGGTTCAAAAAACGGCTTATATCCCCGTGTTCCTGACGTATTTCTGAAGGGAATCTCGTTGATTTTGCGACGTACTTTTTCCTACTTTGCGAGAACGGTGATAATTTGTTAGCTCAACCGCTGTAAATGTCATGATTTGGGTTTTGTGTGATACCAATATTTAATATCATAGGCATTCGTTAGGAAATTACGATTGGGACTGGTAGCAATCGATTCAACGACCCAAAAAAAAAAAAAAAAAAAAACGTAAAATGACCCCTCACTTGCTTTTGGTTTATTATTCTTGGAATAATACACCTATGTTTTCGCGACGCGGGTCGACGACTCCGATCGGCCTCAAAATTTGACATTATCCGTTTCAAGAGGTCTACATTCAAAATCCGAAATGTCCATCCGCCGGCCGCCGTCCGCCGTACGCCGTCCGGGCCGTTTTGGGCAGTAGGAATTTTTTTAAAACCTGAAATTTTGACAAAATACTTGTTTTACCATCTAGTTGTGCCCGCAAGGTTTTCAGTCCGTTCGCCCAAACCCGTGGGGCGCTCTGAGGCTATAATGGGGCTACGGGAGGGGTTTTTTGAAGGCTTTTAGCTATGGGATCGAGTTAGGTGTCGTTTTCGATGTATTTTTGGACGTAGAATCCATTTTTTGGGGTCCCGGAACGATCCGATTTCACTGGGGCGATCTTCAGGGCTTTCATGGGGCTAAAAATGGGATTTTTGAAGGATCCCAGGATGTTAAATATTTTTTGAGTAAATAATACAGAATTTTTGAAAAAAACATTTTTGAACAAAAAAATCAAAAAAAAAAAAATTTTTTTTGAAATAAAAATCAAAAAATTTTTTTTTTAATTTTTTCATTGACAGAATTCAATTTCTGCACAAGTAACCTATATCAAAGAATAATAAACCCTTGTGTAAAATTTTCAGCGTTTTTTTGTAAAATAAGCTATTTTTTAGAACAACATTATTTGGCCCATTTGGTAATCTGGGTGGGGAAAATCGGGCGGGGACTAGTTGCAATCGATTCAGCACTACAAAATACGTATTTGAGTACACCCCAGATGCCAATGTTGGTTTAGGATGATTTGTTGGGGATTATACGGAGCACAATTATGGAAATTGGACCACTCCCCACATTCCAATTGGGCTGGCTAACGAACTCATAATAATTATTACTCTTAGGTTGAAGGTTTTTTCTGCGAAGGAACGGATTTTATATCGCGTAAATTAAAAGGGAGTTTCGTATATAGGGTATCTCGCGAGTCTCTCCCCCTCCTAAAATTTCCGAAATGGGGGAAACATACACAGAACGGACTTTGAAGGTGTTACCGCTATTTTTTTTGGGGGGGGGGGGGGGGGGGGGGGTCTTGTGAAATTTCTGAACGAGACAAATAGCTGAATTTTCTTAGAAAATTCGCTCTAAAAAAAGGGGGTTATTTGCCCATTTCCGTGACATAAGACCCATCATGGGTGGCATATTCGTATTCAGCGTTAAATTTTATGTAAGAAAGGCGCACTTAAGCGGAATCGACAGATGAAAATTTCACACATTTACACCATTTCACGGGGCTGTATCTCCAAAACTTGATTCTCTAGCGACAAATTTACTTCAGATTCGAATTCAGCACACCAAAAAAACATGAAAGACCCAGGTTACGTGTCAAAAGAAAATTTTTAAGGGTCTGAAAGTAGGATGTCCGCGGAATCGGGTCACTCGCCCCACCGTGCGCCGGTGCAGATCCCCAAACAGTAACATGTTGTCCTTGGTGGGTTCCTGTTACTTTTAGTGCATCTGCATCGGTTTTGGGTATGCTCAAACAGGTATACCTGTTACTTTCACAGCATCTGCTTCAATCCTGAAAAATCGATAATAATGTCATGATCGAATCCATCGAAATGCACCCAAATTCAAGTTTCGAAATGCACCCAAAAATCCATCGAAATGCACCCAAAAAGATGCGTTTCACCACTCCCGCTTAGTCTTAATCCTCGGTTTACGGGGTGAGGTTAAGCCTCAGATTTTAGTCCCTACTCATCCACGTCTTAAGCGTTAAATCTGAGATTTACGCGTGTGTTGTAGTTGTTGTTACAATTTTCACCAACAACAGCAGTGCCCATTTCGTTGATATCGGATAATATCAAATATCATCTATCATAATATGATAGATCATAATATATTATTATGATAGTTGGATTTATTCATTATCATTTTCCCTCGAACGGTGTGATTTTCGCTTTTTCGACCAGAGTGTTAATTATTTCGTTCGTACTGCGTGTTTGGGAATGGCATACCGAAGAATTACATTCGAGGATGACGACGAGGAAATTGAGATGATTATTCAGTTGCAAAGGCGGCCGGGAGTCTTCAAACAGATCGAATTATGTTTCTCTTTTCGTCAACTGTTGGAAAAATTTGGGAAGAGTCCTCAATAAGATAATATACCCTAGTCCAATTTTTTTAATGACTAGTCCATTTATCGATTTATCCATTTATCGACTGAAATATGCAGAAACTTTGGAGATTCATTTGTAATTTAAGTGCCTTCGCTTTCCTATCTTTTGAATAATAAATTAAATTACCTGAAAAAAAGTTAATTTTCTCAATTTATCAACCTTTTCCTTTGAATGCGAACTTATTCACAAAAATTCGCGTTCAATAATTTTTGAAAATAAGAATAATCCGTGTTCTTCTCCCACTTCTTTTTGAGATTTCACACGAATTAAGACAGCGCATTACTTGGATTTTTCGAAAAATAATATCGATTATTCCTGCACCAAATTATATATTTCTGTACGATAATAGTTTAATAATTTTAATTATTCTTGATTTTCATTGAAAACTTACACCGGCTATCTCATAATATAGTAAACTACAACACACGCTAGATACCTATATCTCAGAATAAACTTTGCGTGCTACACCCGCTTACTCAACCTTGCAAACACCAACGCCGGCTATCTCAGCTGAATTTTCATTATTATTTATTTTTCGATTTTTGGTTTATTATTCTTGGAATAATAGGTACACCTATGTTTTCGCGACGGAGGTCTACGACTCGGATCGGCCTCAAAATTTGAAATTATCCTTCTCAAAAGGTCTAGATTCTAAATCCGAAATGTCCGTCCGCCGTCCAGGCCGTTTTGGGCAGTAGGAATTTTTTTAAAAATCTGAAATTTTGACAAAATACTTGCGATGAAAGTCGGTCCAGGGATTCAGAAATCAGTTTTTAGGCTCTCCTTAAAAGCTGAGAAACATGAGATAGCAGATGTTGCCACTAACATGACGATTTATCACGGCCTTATCACTTTTTTGTCACTGATTACCGAGTTTTCCGCGGGAACACGAGTCTGGGGCAACCTGTTCCAAAGCTAACCGAGGCTTAGGTAAGCGCCACCTTCAGTCTGATGGTGAAACGGAATCTTGCCTAAGTCGGACTTAACGTTAAATCCGAGATTTAGCTAAAACGAACTTTAAGCTACACTTGGTGAAATCCGGCATTAGTGCATCTGCATCGGTTTTGGGTATGCTCAAACAGGTATACCTGTTACTTTCACAGCATCTGCTTCAATCCTGAAAAATCGATAATAATGTCATGATCGAATCCATCGAAATGCACCCAAATTCAAGTTTTCGGATTTTTATTCTTTGTTTACATTGTTCATCAACCTTCCCTTTCTTCTTCTTTTCGTCTGGGGTACCGTCAATACCCGCGGTACCCCTGACTCTACGCCACTGGTGATAATGGGTAATTTCATCGCTACCGAGGTTGTACTTATCGGATACGCAAATGGTCGAGTGAAGCGGGACCCTCCTGTCCAAGAAAATGGCCTAGCGAAGCGAGGCCCCCTTGTCTGTGCGCAAGTTTCTAGAAGATTAACAACCAGTTCATTCACATTAAATGTAAAATTTTGGTATGATTGGTAAAGGTTATTTTTTCATAAATGTGTTTTTCAGGTATGCATATTTTCATGAGAGATGTCATAGCCAGGTCACAAAACGTGGGTTACAGAGCGGTAAGCTTCTGGATGGGACCAAAGTTACTGATTGCGACTGCGGATCCAAAACTTAACGAGGTAAGTACGTGTATATGTGTGTACACATGCCATTGGCATGGCGAGCAAAGCAGTAAAGATGTAAGCTCGGATTTCTGAGGTGAAAATCACAACTTCATTTTACAGGCTATTTTGAACAGTCCTAAGTGTAACAGTAAGCCCACGTTCATTTACGGCTTTGTAAACAAACTTTCGGATGGCGTGTTCACGAGGAACGGTGAGAGATCCAAATTTACGAGTTCTTATCTATTAAGAAGATATCGATTGTGGAATTTTAATACAAGTAGTAATAACCATGATTTGTCAATTCGTTGCAGGTGCAAGTTGGATTGGTTTGAGGAGGTCTCTAAATACATTTCTGCAATCAAAAAAAGTTGTGGAACACCATTATGATGGTATGGTGGAAAGAAGTGAAGAACTTTGTGAGAAGCTTGATAGCGTCGGTGAAGGAACATTTGACGTTTCTCCGTACATGCTACGTTGGGGTCTTGATATGGTGATTGGTAAGATACCACTAGATGTAGTAAACTTTGGAGTATCATCATTAACTTATCAAACCATTCTCAACATTCCAGGCTCTTTAATGGGTGTGGATAACGCTCATCGATCGAAATTAGTGAACATTGATGTACATATAGCTCAGAGGCAAGTAACTCATTATGCGAGCAAGATGCTTCAATACAGTTTAACGATATTGCATGTTAATTGTTTATATCACAGGATTGCATCGGTGTGGTTCACACTTCTACTCAAAGTTGTTTATAGAATACGATGGATATTCCATTTCACGAAAACCAAAAAAGAAATGGTAGTACTAAAAAACGAATTACGTCAGTTTGGTGAAAGCGTGAGTACCTACCTACAAGAGCATTTAATACCTAGTTCAAGTGTTAATTCTCAACACATAGTGGCGAATAAAACTCAAACATTATATATAATGGTTGATTATATTTAATAGTGGTATACTACTGAAAACGAAAAAAAACAAAACAAAAAAACGTGTTTTTCTTTTTCAGCTTATCAACATCAGAAACAGCGTTTTGGCAGCAACTTATCAGGACCCCAGAGGTCGGGAAATATGACGCATGATACGTGTGATCTTGCAGAACCCCGTCTCATCGAAATGCTTTATACATATAATATATTTAATAAATATTTATATTTCAGAATCAACATTTGAACCGGAATGTTACATTGATGCCACAATCAAAGAAGCCTTAATAGAAAAGCATGATGGGTTCTCAATGCCATTAGATGTGATCGCCGCTGTAAGTAATCAATGGATATACATAGACACAGTACATTTTCTCATGTATGTTATAGTCAATTTGTGTAATGCAGGCCTTCTACCTAGGCGTTCCATGTGCTATGACGGGGCGTTTTAGTCAGTGTAGAGAATTTCTCAACTCAATTATAACTAGCTGGGACACCCGTGCTTCGCACGAAATATCAAATTTCAATAACGCATCCATCCTTCACTGAAACCGCAAGCACGCCCAACCCGTTCAACCTTGTTGACCCGTTTCTTGTTGTGAAGTATCAAACTATCTCGAATCGAAGGCCCGTATAATAAGAGAGGATAAAATTACCGGTTCGCTTCGATTGATCCTCAAGAAGCTGTAGCCGTACCAAATTTTAGCGCTCTGGGATGAGCAGGAGAGAATTTCGTTATTCCGCATAACCCCCCTATGAATAGAGAGATTCTACTAGATGCGAGGGTAACTACGGTGACGGGAGTAACTTACGGAAAACGCAAATACTAGGGCGAGCCAAGGTGAATGCTAACCGCACAGCCACTTCTTACGAGACGCTATTTACGGGATTTCATTGGTAGGGGCACCAACGTGGAATGAGAAGTCACGTCAAGCGTCACTCAACGGTTGATGGTGTGTCTCATGGTGTTGAAAGAAGTAGTGTGATTGTTTTGTTGATACAGGGATTTTAGACTAGGTGTTACTTTTTTTGAGAGAATGTGAAAAATATAATTGAGATGAGTTGTAGGATACACATTGTTTTTAATATTGTGTTCTAATTCTGAAATATTTACTTATACGAGTAGGTATGTTTAATTAGCACAAAAGGAAACAAAACACTGTTTGAGAATCTGTGACAAGTAGAGGGGGCTGGCTCATCTTTTCCAGAATAGGTTACCTGTCGAAGAGGATGTACAAGTGCTCATTACTTTCAATTTTTACTGTTACCTTGCTTACGATAACTTACAATTGGATAAAGCTTGAAAACCCACATTTTGGTTTATTATTCTTGGAATAATACACCTATGTTTTCGCGACGGGGGTCGACGACTCCGATCGGGCTCAAAATTTGACATTATCCGTTTCAAGAGGTCTACATTCTAAATCCGAAATGTCCGTCCGCCGTCCGCCGTACGCCGTACGCCGTCCGCCGTCCAGGCCGTTTTGGGCAGTAGGAATTTTTTAAAAAACCTGAAATTTCGGCAAAATACTTGGTTTACCATCTAGTTGTGCCCGCAAGGTTTTCAGTCCGATCGCCCAAACCCGTGGGGCGCTATGGGGCTATAATGGGGCTACGGGAGGGGTTTTTTGAAGGCTTTTAGCTATGGGATCGAGTTAGGTGTCGTTTTCGAAGTATATTTGGACGTAGAATCCATTTTTTGGAGTCCCGGAACGATCCGATTTCACTGGGGCGATGTTTAGGGCATTCGTGGGGCTAAAAATGGGATTTTTGAAGGATCCCAGGATGTTAAATATTTTTCGGGTAAAAAATACAGAGTTTTTGAAAAAACACATTTTTGAACAAAAAATCCAAAAAAAAAATTTTTTTTGAGATAAAAATCAAAAAAAAAATTTTTTTTTTTAAATTTTTTCATTGACAGAATTAAATTTCTGCACAAGTAACGTATATCAAAGAATAATAAACCCTTGTGTAAAATTTGCAGCGTTTTAATTAGGTATGTATTAGTTTGAAACATTGAGCAAACTTAAGGGAAGATGAAGAGACCAGGAAATTTCGACGGCAATACCTAAGTATGTGTAAAAATTTTGCTACTTCAACCTGTTATGCTACATGAGTGACTGTTTATTCCCTTTTTGTCTGGCTATTTTACTCACAAATGCAGTAGGTATGTATTTTAATCCAAGCACAAAATAAGTAGAAGCGTGGCTGTAAATTAGATTGTGCAAAAAGCCAAAGTTGAATAATAAAATGTTTAGACATTTCAGTGTCATGCGATTTTCAAATTGAGTGGTCCACTTCGAAACCTACCTGAGTAGGTACCTACCTATCCTAAAGTTTTCTTGAATTACTGGCGGGCCTCATTAGATTTAGTACCAAAAAAATTACAAGTAACACTATTCATGAACAAAATATCATTTCATGTACCTAGGCACCACAGTACCAACAGATACAGAGCGATTTCTGTTTTTCGCATTATACCTAATACAGCACGCTACTGATGTACACACGCGTGTATTTTATGTACACGCTCTTCTCTACTTTACTACAAACTGCTACTTACCTAACTACTGCTCATGAATCTACCAAATTTTCTAATCTAATCTAATGAATCTATCTAATTGACTGTCAGGAGACTCTCAAGTAGAGTGGGTTTCGCCCATCAAACATTTCATACCATTTTAGAAGTAGGAAAACTGATTAGATAGATGCATATCACTTACCTATTCTGTGCAGTAGTTTAGTTAGTCACCACAAAAATACTAATGAAGAACGAGGACGGAATTCCCTTCTGACCTGAGCAACTGATAACCAGCCAGACGGTGAAGGGTTATCTATCCAGAAGGTACTGGTTCAACAGCCTTACTACCTTACGGGGTTCTATTTGCGGTTCTATATGCGGTCCCTTCCCGGATTAAGAGCCCTTTATGCGGTTGTGGTCCCGCACGTACGACCACCTGCGTTCCCGCGCCGCCCGTATACCGTATTTACGAACGCAAATGGGGCCGCATCAAGCCCCGCGCAGGTAGTAGAAACTCTCTAATAATACAACCCTTGCTTCACTTGGACCATCCGTAGCAACCCGTCAATCTTCTTTTTTTTTTAGTAATCGCTTATTGACCTGTTCCGTGTCGTGAAGAATCTACCCTAGCTGGGGCACCCATGGTTCGCACGAAATATTAAATACCCGTCCATCACCTATCACCCATGCAAACACCCGTCAACTCGTGACTTTTCATAGTAGGTACCGCTTGTTGACCCATTTCTCGTAGTCAAGTATCACATTCCCGCCTATCACCAATCAAAAATACAGCCCAGGCTTCACCCATAACAACCCTAATGTAATTTTACATCAGTTGATCATCCTAGTTTAAAAATTAGCTGCCGCAGCGGCCGCCGTTGCATCCATTATGGTGAAAAGTGATCACTTTGGTGGAGCAAACCCATGTTTGGTGTCTTACTATAAAAATACATATTGTGAGGATTCCACCCTCACCTTGTAAAACTCAAGAAATATAAAAGAGCCGGCAGACGGGACACTCCACGTCTCAAAGCAACCAGCTGACCGAGCAGCATGAGCCGAGGCGAGTATAAAAGGCCGTCAGCCGCCGCCTCCGCTTTCATTCCATTTTAATTTCTCTCTCACGAAAGGTGCACCTCTGCCGGTGCTCTGTCCGATTTTAACCTTGTGTTTTCTTTCTCCTTCTTCAGCCTAGCAATCCCTCAATAAATCGAGCGGCCTCAGGGCCATCGAATTACTGAGAGGATCGTGGAGAACGGCCATCGTAATCCGAGAGGTCCTGACCATCGACCATCTGAGAGGCGAAAGCCATCAGTGGTTCGAGCGGTCTCGACCATCGGCTTGCAATCGAGAACGAGGGGTCTCGGCCATCGGCTATTCGAGAGGCGAAAGCCATCGAAGCACCGAGCGGCCTCCGACCATCGAGCTCGAGCGGCTGTCACACGCTGAGGCACAAGCACTATAAAACGAAGTAACGTACGCGGTAACACAGGCACAACACATATAAAACATAGTATAAAAATAAAAATATAGTAAAATTCAATAATGACCTATGTTAAGATTTGCTAGCGTAAACATCTAAATCTACATGTTTGCTCATACTTACCTGAATGGGCGCTCTTTTTTAAACGTTTTATATACATTTAAATTAGATTAAGAAATATCTGGTTTTAGGATCTGTTTTAGATTGTTAGTTAGTAAGTTGGAATAGCTTTAAGGAACGTAGTTTTAAGTGAATGTAGTTATAGTAGTGGTTGTTTTATGACGCGGCAACAGAGACTTCATTCAATTTTCAATGTTGACTGTTTACTGAGTAGGGTTACGACACCTCAGCTGTAACAGTGACGTCTATCCTCTTCTTCTTGGCAATGCACCCCGACTACCAAGAGAAAGCGTACCAAGAACAAGTGAACATCATGGGGGATACGTTGAGAGCTCCCACGTATGAAGAAACCAAACAAATGGATTACTTGGAGATGGTATATAACGAAACACTGAGGCACATCAGCGCTCCAGGTGTTGCCAGAGAAGTCAACACCGAATATATCGTGGGTGAGATTTTTTTCCTTGTTGGAACTGCCCATTTTCTACTAACTAAGCTTTCTTCGACACGACATTCTGATTCTGGCCAACTACGTTTCAGACGACTTGGTATTTCCTGAAGGAGCAACTGTGTACGTGGCTTTGCAATCCAGCCACAGAAATCCTGAACATTGGGAGAGACATAATGAGTTCTATCCTGATCACTTCCTTCCTGAAAACGTAGCCAAAAGACCAAAAGGGGCATTTTTACCCTTCAGTGGGGGCGCCAGAGTTTGTCCAGGTTAGTTTCAATTAATCCATAATATTTTGATAGTTTTCAAAATGATTAAAGAAATGTTCATGCATAAGTCATTTGAGGTAGAATTTAAACAAACTAATTTATAAATTTATAAATTTATATTAGCATAAATGCGAATATTACAGGAAAAATGTTCGCTGTGGTTGCTGGCAAAATTATTCTGTCGATGCTCCTGAGGAGGTTTCATTTTTCATCTGCGCAGAAGTTCGCTGAAATAGATTATAACTACCTGTTGATGTCGGAGCCAGTAGGAGGATACCCTATGAAGATTAGGAAGAGAATGGTTGCTGGAGACAGCTGTTAACTTTACAGCATAACACTTATTATCAACAACGGGATGTATTGGGCAACAGGTAGCGGGAAGGTAGGATTTTCGCCGAACCATGGTACACCATCATTATGATACTAATGTAATCTAAGGAAATTTATTCATGAATAAACGATTAAAAAAAAGTTTTGCGTGAAGGATCCACGGGACCCCCCTGGACCTCCCGATTGAGGTGTCGTTTTCGAAGTAATTTTGGACGCATAGGTAAGTAATTCTATCTTGGGGCTCCCACATCTGTTCAAACACTTTCTTATAGTTTTTTTCAATTAATTTTTTAATGGCAGAATTCATTTTTGGACAGTTTCTATAGTAGATATAGAAAAATAGGTACCTTGCCAAGAGGGACATATCACTAGACCTTGCATAAAACCTTCAAGGTCCGAGTCAACCAACAGCTGTAACCCCGATAACAACACGTATGAAGCTCATAAATAAATTCTTAATAATTAAGCCATAAAAACCACACGTAAGTCCACTGCATAATATAAAATAACTAGCTGCTGCCTCAAGGGTCAACTGATGCTAAATTTTCAAGGGCAACTGATGCAACCAGCACAACACTTGATCCAAATGGCTGCCGCCTAAAGTTTTTTGAACCCAGCTGCAATCACCTGTTGATGACTAGTGGCGAGTAGTTTTTGATATTTTCAGCATGTGATTGAGTTTGTCTCACATCAAAGAACATCTTCCATAACTTAGTTCCAGTCTGAACGCACTTAGCACTTCATCAGCTCTGATTGTTGTCAATCCCCCTGTTTTCTTAATGTGGCACCCTTCATATGACATAATATGTCATAGATATAATATAGTCGCTCCTCTGCCAAAATCACGAAACTGAAAAGTTATTGTTTTTCAGTAGAGGCTTCCGAACTTACTCCGTAATTTTTCATCGTTGCGGATTGGCAATACTTCGATTGTTGCACTGTTTTCCTTACCTTACAACATGACAGAATAAGTATTATTAGGTTTCACTCCATCAAATCATCATGAACAACCCAGATGACCTCGCAATGTTCTAAAAATACAGATTCGTGGTTTTGGTGGAGTGGGTCCCGAGAAGTTTAGTTTTAGTTTCTAAGAATAAAATAAACAGTAGCTTAGCAAGAGTTCATGAATTCATTTATTCGTACAATAGAGAGTGAACCGAGGAAGTCAACGCAATGAGAAACGGTTTTAAAAACGCTGCAAATTTTACACAAGGGTTTATTATTCTGAGATATAGGTTACTTGTACAGACATTTAATTCTGAAAATAAAAAAAATTATTTTTTTGGATTTTTGTTTCAAAAAAATTTTTTGGGGGGGATTTTTTTTTTTTTCAAAAATGTGTTTTTTCCAAAATTCTTTAATTTTTACTCGACAAATATTTAACTCCTTGGGATCCTTCAAAAATCCCATTTTTAGCCCCATGAAAGCCCTATAGATCGCCACAGTGAAATCGGATCGTTCCGGGACCCCCAAAAATGGATTCTACGTCCAAAAATACTTCGAAAACGACACCTAACTCGATCCCATAGCTAAAAGCCTTCAAAACACCCCTCCTGTAGCCCCATTTTAGCCCCATAGCGCCCCACGGGTTTGGGCGATCGGACTGAAAACCTTGCGGGCACAACTAGATGGTAAACCAAGTATTTTGCCAAAATTTCAGATTTTTAAAAAAATTCCTGCTGCCCAAAACGGCCTGGACGGCGGACGGACATTTCGGATTTTGAATGTAGACCTCTTGAAACGGATAATGTCAAATTTTGAGGCCGATCGGAGTCGTCGACCCGCGTCGCGAAAACATAGGTGTATTATTCCAAGAATAATAAACCAAAATTCCTACTGCCCAAAACGGCCTGGACGGCGGACGGCGGACGGACATTTCGGATTTTGGTTTATTATTCTTGGAATAATACACCTATGTTTTCGCGACGGGGGTCGACGACTCCGATCGGGCTCAAAATTTGACATTATCCTTTTCAAGTGGTCTACATTCTAAATCCGAAATGTCCGTCCGCCGTACGCCGTACGCCGTACGCCGTCCAGGCCGTTTTGGGCAGTAGGAATTTTTTAAAAAATCTGAAATTTCGACAAAATACTTGGTTTACCATCTAGTTGTGCCCGCAAGGTTTTCAGTCCGATCGCCCAAACCCGTGGGGCGCTATGGGGCTATAATGGGGCTACGGGAGGGGTTTTTTGAAGGCTTTTAGCTATGGGATCAAGTTAGGTGTCGTTTTCAAAGTATTTTTGGACGTAGAATCCATTTTTTGGGGTCCCGGAACGATCCGATTTCACTGGGGCGATGTTTAGGGCATTCGTGGGGCTAAAAATGGGATTTTTTGAAGGATCCCAGGATGTTATATATTTTTCGAGTAAAAAATACAGAATTTTTGAAAAAAACACATTTTTGAACAAGAAAATCCAAAAAAAAAATTTTTGAGATAAAAATCCAAAAAAAAAATTTTTTTTTTAAATTTTTTAATTGACAGAATTAAATGTCTGCACAAGTAACGTATATCAAAGAATAATAAACCCTTGTGTAAAATTTGCAGCGTTTTGAATGTAGACCTCTTGAAACGGATAATGTCAAGTTTTGAGGCCGATCCGAGTCGTCGACCTCCGTCGCGAAAACATAGGCGTATTATTCCAAGAATAATAAACCAAAAGTGAATTATAAATTCTTATAATAAAATTCTTATTTATAAAATTCACATAAATACAGTGATTATTGAAAATTTTCCTCTATGAGGTAAATTGAGAAAAGATTGTAGAACGTGTTAAAAAGTTATTCTGACTCCAAGTCTGACTCCTCTTGATCTGGCTGTGGAAGCGCATCTCTGGTGGAGGAGGACACAGCTGAGCAATCAGGAGCCTTTTCATGGTTGAAACCCCAACAACTTTAGGTAGATGCACGTATACCTAGTTTAAACGAAAAAAAGAAGGAAAATGAAGCATTGGGAGATGCCAATTTCTCCAAGAGCATCATTTTTAGTTTTCACGAAAGTATAATATTATTATACCTATGAAGAATAATGATATATCAATAAATAACTAGAACACATTGTGTTCTAGTTGTTTAGTAATTTTTCGTAATTTCTGCAAATCTGACGTGTTCATTTGATTGCACTACTATAGCAAAAAATTGTTTTAATTGCAATTTTCTAGTGAGATCTATATAAGATCTCACTAGATCTATAGATCTCACTAGAAAAGTGCAATTAAATCTATAATCTATAGATCTCACTAGATAAGTGCAATTAAAACAATTTTTTCAAGAAAAAAGCCTGAAGTAACAGTTTCCTTTTCTTAATCATGTCCTTAATGAGAAACCTGCATCAAGTGTTTATTAAAACCTTATCCGGGGCAGAGAACTGATTTGTTTTGGATTAGGTTAAGAGCACCAGTTATTGGCTACTTAAGGGTATTCCCCATCGTACGAAACCAATTACAAGTTATATTCACATCTTTGACTGGTTTTTGAAAAGGAAAACATCTAAAGAATGCGATCCAATGTCAATTTTGGCCGACTTTTTTTTCGTTGAAATACCTGTTTTATAACGATTTGTGCGAAAAGTGAATTGCACCAGTTATTTGCCACATGTTTCTAACATTGGCCACCTGTGCATCAGTTATTGGCCACCTAGGATTTTCCGTCTTTCCGTCCATTCATTCATTCGCTTTCGTGTGCCGCCTACATGTCATGGAACTATCCGATTTTTCTGTGTTTGGGAAGAGGGATCATTCAGTAATAACAAGCCATCAATTGAATTGAATAGATGAGCGCAACCTTTTTGTTATTACGATATATTTAATGAGCGAGAGAAACTAAGAAACAGTAGGTATCTAGCGACCAAACTATGCCACACAACACATCATCCACGTGATGCTCATTTCGTAAACAACTGCACCCTAACGACCGATGCGTAATAAAACCTTATGCCGATCAGAGGTAACGAACGGCTGAGGCTGCAAAAATCGTTTTGGAGTCGTTGGAATCAGCCTAAAAAGCTCATTCCATAGACCCTTGAACCAACGAAATCGAACAAAAACTTTCGTCCCCCTTTTGAGGCCTCCTTAGTTACACATCAGAGATAAACAACTTTCGTCGTGAAGGACCTCCCGAAAACCGATGAAGGGGATGAGGGAGGAAAAATCAAGGTAGCCTATAACCACCCCCCGAACTCGCTGATGACAATGAGACCACCCTCATGAAAATCTGTTGAGCCGCTCGGGCGTGATGCTCTGTACACAAACAAAAAAAAAAAAAAAAAAAAAAAAAACATACATGTCGAAGAGGTGAGCGCACCTTTCCATTTTTTTGGAAAGGGCGTGATGCTCTGTACACAAAAAAAAAAAAAAAAAAAACAAAAAAAAAAAAAACATACATGTCGAAGAGGTGAGCGCACCTTTCCATTTTTTGGAAAAAAGGTTGCGCTAAAAACTAGCACTTTTTGTTTATTATTCTTGGAACAATTCACCTATATGATCGCGACGGAGGTCGACGAATCCGATGGACCTCAAAATTTGACATTATCCGTTTCAAGAGGTCTAGATTTCAAAACCGTAATGTCCGTCCGCCGTTCGGGCCGTTTTGGGCAGTAGGAATTTTTTTAAAAATCTGAAATGGGTATTGATAAAATACTTGCTTTATCATCTAGTTGTGCCCGCAAGGTTTTCAGCCCGATCGCCCAAACCCGTGGGCGATGGGGCTACGGGAGGTCTTTTTTAAAGGCTTTTGGCTATGGGATCGAGTTTGGTGTCGTTTTCGAAGTATTTCTGGACATAGAATCCATTTTTGGGGGTCCCGGAACGATCCGATTTTACTGTGGGGATCTATAGGGCTTTCACGGGGCTACAAATGGGATTTTTGTTACACCCTTATTAAAACACAGCTCAAAATGATCAAATTACAGTTTAAAATAGAATAGTATCAATCAAAAAAGAGAACAATAAAAAAAATGCAATTAAAATGCGTTGGCCACCAGCTTAGGTGGTGGCCAATAAATGGTTCACTGAAAAATACTTCTTTTTCAGTTATTGGCCAGGGTGGCCTCATACTTTTCGTATCAGTTATTGGCCACGTCAATAATATTGTTAAAATTCATCCAAAACCAAAAAAACCTTCATGAATCGATAAAGAAATTACTACAGATTGCTCTCATATCAAAAAAAGTGATTTTTAACTGGATTGAACCCCCTAAAAAACCTTACGAATGAGGTGATGTTTGCTTACCGTTTTCGTAAGAAACATCACGCAGCCCTTTCTGCGTCGAAGGATGTACTGATGCCGGTATTTTGTCGACTCAGGAGGTTACAACTGGTTATAAAATTGATTTTGCTACATCACAGCCATCTCGATTAAGTAGTTACTCTCCAGTCATTAATTATTTATATTCGAGGTTTTTTGAAGGTGGCGGTCACGATGTCTGGAAACTTGTGGATTCTTGGGCAGTACCTATCCTGCTCTTCTCCGAATACCGTGGCCAAGGTCGGAAAGGTGTCCAGCTCGTCGTCGTCGTTTTCGTCATCCATTGATGAAAGCTGAGATGAATTTCCCACTTCGAATGGAGCATTCAAGCACGATTGCCCCTTGCAATTGTAGCATATTACCGAGCACTTCAGGCCGTGCTTACGGCAGCTGCACCTACCCATGCAGCCCTTCATGCACGTGCATGACAGAGAATTTGGTAGGGGAAAGGCTCCTAATTTGAGGATAGCTCCTAATTTGGGATAGCAGCGTTTTTACCGTACTGTACGCGCTTTCTGGTGTCGAATGAGAGAAATAGTTTCGTTTTGGAGCCTTGTGGGATAGCAAACAGGTTTCGCCACCATCGGCCATGTGTTATTGTTAACAGCTGCGTTTTTATCAAAACACGTTATCCGAGTGACTCAAGGTGCACCAGGTTCAAACTCTGACGCTTTGAGGTAAGACTTTTTCAAATTTTTTAATTTGCCATTTAAAAGTGCAGATACTGAGGATCATTTGCATGGTGTTAGATTTTTAATTCAGTCCACTGCATGGTGGTCATGTTGACAAGTTTGTTTAGCAGCTGGTTCCCCTAATTTGGGATACCGAGAGGGTTCCCAAATTAGGATATCTTGAAGGTATTTTACCTGCTGTAAATTTCATTTTGCCATTTCCAGACTGCTAGGGATTTTATTTTCGAATTTTGGCGATTGGTTCAACTTTAGTTAATCTAGAAAACAAGAGGTTTCCTAATTTGGGATATCCCAAATTAGGGGTTGGTTAACGTAATTTGGGTATCCCAAATTGGGACCCCCAGTGTCCCAAATTAGGCGACCCTTTTTCAAGGCACCGAAAATCAAACTTTTTAGAAAATTGAGCGCCACGTCCCCTGGGTGGTCGCAATCGCTCCCTCCACTTTGGGATAGTTACCTAGATACCTCAGCTTTGTCACCGATCAATTGTGAACTTTCTAACAATGCCCAGGTCTGGAAAATATTAGTTTGAAGAGTTGGTGGTGGTAGGGGGTGCTGCTTCCCTCTTGGGGGTGGTAGGGACATAACCCTGGGCAAACCTTTCCCACCCCCAAGAAGTGGCAGGTTTGTCGAAACCATACCAGTGTTGAACCTGGTGGTAGGTTCGAAGGGAGTGGTGTTCAAGGGTTGCATCGGTAGGTGGTAGTGATGCCAGGTCAAACCCACGTCTGGAGAGGCTTTTCCGGAACACATGTTTTGCTTCTCAGCAGGATATCGCAACCGCCGGCAATAAATTCTTGCGCCAGCTCCAAGCCGGAGAATCGCTAAACCAACTGCGGTTTCAGGTGATCCAGAAAAGCCTCATTCATGATGCCGGTCGAGATATCTGCAGATGTTGGATTTTCTGCGCCGGTGTCGGTTCTCACATCCCACAGTGCGGTTGATTTTCTTCTCGCCACGTCGGCGCCTGTTCGGTGGATTTTGCTGCCGCACGTGGCATTGTGTCGCAACCGAGAGATGGAGTAGATTTTGTGGGCGGAGCGACGCGATGTATTTTTATTAGAGGCGTGATGGTTGATGTGTCATTTCGAGGTGCGACACTAATGTAATCTTAGGAAATTTATTAATGAATAAACGATTAAGAAAACTGTTGCGTGAACGATCCACGGGACCCCCCTGGACCCCCCGATTGACGTGTCGTTTTTGAAGTAATTTTGGACGCATAGGTAAGTAATTCTATCTTGGGGCTCCCACATCTGTCCAAACACCTTCTTATAGTTTTTTAAATTAATTTTTTAATAGCAGAATTAATTTTTGGACAATGTTTCTATAGTTGACACAGAAAAATAGGTAGGTACCTTGCCAAGAGGGACATGATATTATCACATAGCTTCCTCGCGATCAAAGACAACCCGATATACAGCCAAATTGGACTATTAGGTAAACACAAAATTGACGGACTTATGGATGTAACCTGAATTGACGGACTGATGGACGTCGCAGATTTGACATAATATGTCAAATAAATATGTCAAATTTGACATAATCTGTCAACGAAATGAATAAATATGTCAACGAAATGGAAGATATTATCTTCCATTTCGTTGGTTACGAGAGGGAGCACTGCCGTCCAAAGGAGAAAAGCCGTAGAACATGAAATTCGTCACTTTTATCAATTTTGAGATTCTGATATCATTCGATTACTAATTTTGAGCTCTATTTGGCTAACTATGCAGAAAAGCTGAAATGAAAATCCCTCAAATGATATTAAGGAAAAATACCTACGGTGTATTGAGTTTTTAGGGGTTTTCCGAGGGTAAAAAGCCGTAGCTTTTTCTACAACAAAGAAACGCGGTACCTCGAAGACCTACGTTCTTTATTTGTTGAAAAAGATAACTTCAACGTCATATCTCAGTAGGCAGTACTGCTTTCCTCTGTTGAAACTTTCTTCAATTTTTCACAACCCATAATACAGTTCTGCTTTTCCATTTTGAAAAGAGCACTAAAAACCTTCAACCAAGCTACCGTAGAGATTCTACGGCCCTTCTCTGTTGTATCACGTTTCTCATCAGTTTACTTGCGGCTAAGGTTACTATCCCGACCGAGTGTTTTCTTTGTTTTTCGTCACATTTTTGACATTTTATGTCTTTTCTTTGGCAAAAACGAAAAAAGTGTTGTGTTAAAAAAAGCTTTACGGTTGGTTCCCTAGCATTGATTAATCTAAAGACATAATAAAATGTTATAATGTGTTGCAGACTCGTATGCAAGCGTTGCTAGGTTTGTGAGTGGGGGTTTAAATTAAATAAGTTTCACTTTGATTAGCCTTATGCCTTCATCATGACTTCGCGAGGGAGGAAAATGCGCGGGAATTGTGCGGGAGTGATGACAACAAGGAAAATGTGGGGACTAAAGCCAACGTACGCCGAATCCTCTTTCGATCGCTTTCCTCCCGAAGATCAAAATGTCTTGGTGGAAAATGTGAGCCCTCGACCTTCCACAACGGTATGAATTACCTGAGTCCCAAACAGACCAAGATCACTAATAATTAGTCAGTAATTAGTGTAATTATTACACTACTTTACAGAATTTAGGGGCGGTCTTGCATCCGGCCGGAGCTTGTAGGTTTCTTACGTTATTTGGTGTGCTGAATCCGAATCCAAGGTCCGTTTTTTTAGCTCGTTTTTCCATGATATAGCTTGTTTTCACTTTTTTTATGCACAAACTTTTCAGGATTTTTCATTGAACACACTTCCAAATTAAATGCCTTCCAAAGGTGCCTAACTTATGTCAAATTTATCGCTGATTCCGAATATCACCTTAATTTTTCCATTGCACCGCTTCCAACCCCCCCCCCCCCCCCCCCCCGTTTTCACAAAAAACTTGCAAAAAGTGTGGAAAAATCCCAATTTTTCGTCATTTTGGTTTATTATTCTTGGAATAATACACCTATGTTTTCGCGACGGAGGTCGACGACTCCGATCGGGCTCAAAATGTGACATTATCCGTTTCAAGTGGTCTACATTCTAAATCCGAAATGTCCGTCCGCCGTACGCCGTACGCCGTACGCCGTCCGCCGTCCAGGCCGTTTTGGGCAGTAGGAATTTTTTAAAAAATCTGAAATTTCGACAAAATACTTGGTTTACCATCTAGTTGTGCCCGCAAGGTTTTCAGTCCGATCGCCCAAACCCGTGGGGCGCTATGGGGCTATAATGGGGCTACGGGAGGGGTTTTTTGAAGGCTTTTAGCTATGGGATCGAGTTAGGTGTCGTTTTCGAAGTATTTTTGGACGTAGAATCCATTTTTTGGGGTCCCGGAACGATCCGATTTCACTGGGGCGATGTTTAGGGCATTCGTGGGGCTAAAAATGGGATTTTTGAAGGATCCCAGGATGTTAAATATTTTTCGAGTAAAAAATACGGAATTTTGGAAGAAAACACATTTTTGAACAAAAAAATCCAAAAAAAAAAATTTTTTTGAGATAAAAATCCAAAAAAAAAAATTTTTTTAATTTTTTCATTGACAGAATTAAATTTCTGCACAAGTAACGTATATCAAAGAATAATAAACCCTTGTGTAAAATTTGCAGCGTTTTTTCCACACATTTCATGAGCCAATATAGAAAATTAGCCTGGAAAAATTCTTTTGCACCTGCATATTGTAGAGGACATCCTTCATATTATGCTTTTGGAATCAATGCACGCTCAGACCAACCAAATAAATACCTAGTATACTTAGGGTGGCCAGATATTTTTTTCGAGGAAGCAGTACATTAAACAAATAGTCGTCGCACACTATAGTATGATATACTATATATATAGTCTATGTGTCTGTAGTACCTACTATAGTATAAGAGCCTTTTTTTTCTAGACAAAATTATTATTATTAGACATTAAAAACTTTTTGTCTATAGATAGAGAAAAAAAGTTTTTCAATGTCTAATAAAACATCACATTAGTTTAAATCATGGTGCCACTGGCAACAAAAATATTATGACTATATGATATAATCTACATCTCATAAAGTAGATCAATACCGAGAGATCAATACTATTCGACTGCATTTAAAAACTAGAGAACCCGTTTGAAAATCATAAAAACCGTAGCTCCACCAACCAACTTCTTCTTCTCCTAATAATTAGGACAATTAGAACAATTATTGTTAAAAGGTGTTCAATCTAATTTAGGGTCTGGGCGTCTGAGCACCAACATTCTTTGGAAGATATTGCCAAGTGCGTAAGTAAGTTGGCAGGATTAGCGAGCCTAAAACTCTACTAGTTTCAAAAAGCAGTACATTTCAGGTGTACACAAGGTTCTCTGTGTACAGCAGTATCACCTACCTAAAAGCAGTACTGTACTGCAAAAAGCAGTACATCTGGCCACCCTAAGTACACTACGTATTTATTTTACCTCCAATAGGAAGTCACCTCCATTCAATCAATAAGAGAGAGGGGAACAGTTCTAAAATAGTTACTATTTTGAACCCTGAAAAGAAGCTGGGTAGGGAAAACTTGCAGACAAAATGTTCTAAAAAGGTATAAATTGTATGAGGAAGCCTAATGAAGATATGTGATTAAATGTTTTGAACTCGGTTTTGTCGGTGCAAAAGAATTTTTCCACGCCTAATTTTCTATCTTGGCTCATGAAATGGGATTTTTCCATACTTTTCGCAAGTTTTTTATGAAAACGGGGGTTTGAAGCGGTGCAATGGAAAAATTATGGTGATATTCGGTATCAGTGAATTTTACATAAGTTAGGCACCTTTGAAAGGCATTTAATTTAGATGTGTGTTCAATGAAAAATTCTGAAAGGTTTCACAAAAAAAAAAGTGAAAACAAGCTATATCATGGAAAAACGAGCTGAAAAAACGGACCTCGGATTCGGATTCAGCACACCAAATAACGTAAGAAACCGACAAGCCCCGGCCGGATGCAAGACCGCCTCTAAATTCTGTAAGGTAGATATTCGTTTGTTTGAGGAATCTAATTTACCTTGAATTGAAAACATTACCTATTTCTGTTATTGTAAACTACTTTAACTACGGTAGTGACTACCCTGTAATCTGCAGTGCTTTCATGCGGTGTTAATATATTATCTTGACATTATTGATTTGAAGAGAAGTCAATCAATCCATTCAATCAACCTCCATCAATCAATAAGAGAGAGGGGAACAGTTCTAAAATAGTTACTATTTTGAACCCTGAAAAGAAGCTGGGTAGGGAAAACTTGCAGACAAAATGTTCTAAAAAGGTATAAATTGTATGAGGAAGCCTAATGAAGATATGTGATTAAATGTTTTGAACTCGGTTTTGTCGGTGCAAAAGAATTTTTCCACGACTAATTTTCTATCTTGGCTCATGAAATGGAATTTTTCCATACTTTTCGCAAGTTTTTTATGAAAACGGGGGTTTGAAGCGGTGCAATGGAAAAATTATGGTGATATTCGGCATCAGTGAATTTTACATAAGTTAGGCACCTTTGAAAGGCATTTAATTTAGATGTGTGTTCAATGAAAAATTCTGAAAGGTTTCACAAAAAAAAAAGTGAAAACAAGCTATATCATGGAAAAACGAGCTGAAAAAACGGACCTCGGATTCGGATTCAGCACACCAAATAACGTAAGAAACCGACAAGCCCCGGCCGGATGCAAGACCGCCTCTAAATTCTGTAAGGTAGATATTCGTTTGTTTGAGGAATCTAATTTACCTTGAATTGAAAACATTACCTATTTCTGTTATTGTAAACTACTTTAACTACGGTAGTGACTACCCTGTAATCTGCAGTGCTTTCATGCGGTGTTAATATATTATCTTGACATTATTGATTTGAAGAGAAGTCAATCAATCCATTCAATCAACCTCCATCAATCAATAAGAGAGAGGGGAACAGTTCTAAAATAGTTACTATTTTGAACCCTGAAAAGAAGCTGGGTAGGGAAAACTTGCAGACAAAATGTTCTAAAAAGGTATAAATTGTATGAGGAAGCCTAATGAAGATATGTGATTAAATGTTTTGAACTCGGTTTTGTCGGTGCAAAAGAATTTTTCCACGACTAATTTTCTATCTTGGCTCATGAAATGGAATTTTTCCATACTTTTCGCAAGTTTTTTATGAAAACGGGGGTTTGAAGCGGTGCAATGGAAAAATTATGGTGATATTCGGCATCAGTGAATTTTACATAAGTTAGGCACCTTTGAAAGGCATTTAATTTAGATGTGTGTTCAATGAAAAATTCTGAAAGGTTTCACAAAAAAAAAAGTGAAAACAAGCTATATCATGGAAAAACGAGCTGAAAAAACGGACCTCGGATTCGGATTCAGCACACCAAATAACGTAAGAAACCGACAAGCCCCGGCCGGATGCAAGACCGCCTCTAAATTCTGTAAGGTAGATATTCGTTTGTTTGAGGAATCTAATTTACCTTGAATTGAAAACATTACCTATTTCTGTTATTGTAAACTACTTTAACTACGGTAGTGACTACCCTGTAATCTGCAGTGCTTTCATGCGGTGTTAATATATTATCTTGACATTATTGATTTGAAGAGAAGTCAATCTGATTTTCCTAGAAAATGGGTACTGAAAATTTGAGAAGTAGAATTGTTTTTAATCACGCTTTACAAAAGTAAAAACGCTGCAAATTTTACACAAGGGTTTATTATTCTGAGATATAGGTTACTTGTACAGACATTTAATTCTGTCAATAAAAAAAATTTAAAAAATTTTTTTTTGGATTTTTATATTTCAAAAAAAATTTTTTGGGGGGATTTTTTTTTTCAAAAATTTGTTTTTTCAAAAATTCTTTAATTTTTACTCGAAAAATATTTAACTTCTTGGGATCCTTCAAAAATCCCATTTTTAGCCCCATGAAAGCCCTATAGAACGGCACAGTGAAATCGGTTCGTTCCGGGACCCCCAAAAATGGATTCTACGTCCAAAAATACTTCGAAAACGACACCTAACTCGATCCCATAGCTAAAAGCCTTCAAAACACCCCTCCTGTAGCCCCATTTTAGCCCCATAGCGCCCCACGGGTTTGGACGATCGGACTGAAAACCTTGCGGGCACAACTAGATGGTAAACCAAGTATTTTGCCAAAATTTCAGATTTTTTTAAAAATTCCTACTGCCCAAAACGGCCCGGACGGCGGACGGCGTACGGCGCACAGTGGTCCAGATCGCTAATCTAGCGAATCAAAAATGTTAGCGCCCCAGGTTTTTCATTTTGGTACGTTTTCAATACGTCTCTAGCTAGGTTTTTTCACGCTGAATCCGATGGTGAAATCAAATTTTGGCTATGTTGAGCCGTTCAGGAAATATAATTACCTAAAAGTGAGGATACCAAGCGGAATGAAGAAAAAATTATTTTCTAACGATAATGCAATATATTTGGGTAGTATGAGAAGTGATTTCATCCTTCTATTGCAGATTACGAACTAAAGAAAAAATTACTTATGTTTTTCGACTTTATTCTTTATTACTTTAATTACTCATTTTTCGACTTTTGACTCGCCAGATTAGCGATCTGGACCACTGTGCGGCGTACGGCGGACGGCGGACGGACATTTCGGATTTTGAATGTAGACCTCTTGAAACGGATAATGTCAAATTTTGAGGCCGATCGGAGTCGTCGACCCGCGTCGCGAAAACATAGGTGTATTATTCCAAGAATAATAATCCAAAAGCAGTAGGCCCATTTTGACAATAGAGAAAGAAGGTACTTTGATTCACTTTTGAAGAGATGTAGAATGAAAACCTCATTTCAAACGGAGAAGGGCCGTAGCTTTTGCGTGCAACAGAAAAAAGCCGTAGCGATTCCCCTACAGTTTTTCAATTCAAAAATTATCACAGCCATTACAACGGAGAAAAACAGTCACTTAAATAAAATCGTCTCATTTTGATGAAAGCTAATGGGACTAAGTCCAATAGACGCAGACAGGGCCGTACCCCGGGGGGGGGGGGGGGGGGGGGTCAGAGGGGTTGGAACCCCCCCCCGAAATTTTCCCAAAAATAAGCATTTTCAAACACATAGGAATTAAATTTACTCAAGTTATAATTGATCTTCATAGGTAAATAAGGAAGAGTACAAAACAATTTCTAGTTAAAAGTATACGTAAATAATTTATAAAATGTATTACAATTTTACAAACACATTCGCGCACGTGGATGGACGCGGTCCGCCGCTAACGGCGTAGACCCAAACGTTCCATTACGGAAGTTGCCGTAAAGCATGTAGTTTGGCGCTATGTATTACGATAGGTAGCAGCACGAAAAATGACCGCCATTCGACTTTGCAAATCCCTGACTATATTCTGTAGGTTGTTTTTCTATGTTCAATATGTTTTTATATGTTAAACAATGTTGAGTCTATTTGTATTGTCTATCTATTTATTTTCCTAGTCACCAAATTAACAGGGGGAAATTATTTTTATGTTATTATTTATATACTTAGTGACACTAAATTTTGTCTAACTTTTGTCAATAAAAGCTTAAAATGGGTTATTTGACAATTTTTTTAAAAGTTTTATTGATTAGGGCCTCCGGACCCCACCTGGTGCCACAACCCCCTTTATATACTTAGTGTCGTTCTAACTTTTGTCAATGAAAGCTTAAAATGGCCTAAAAATGGGTTACCTATTTGACAATTTTGGTTTTTCTTGGAATAATAGGTACACCTATGTTTTCGCGACGGAGGTCGACGACTCCGATCAGCCTCAAAATTTGACATTAATGGACATTAATGGATAATTATCCGTTTCAAGAGGTCTACATTCAAAATCCGAAATGTCCGTCCGCCGTACGCCGTCTGGGCCGTTTTGGGCAGTAGGAATTTTTTTTAAAACCTGAAATTTTGACGAAATACTTGGTTTACCATCTAGTTGTGCCCGCAAGGTTTTCAGTCCGATCGCCCAAACCCGTGGGGCGCTATGGGGCTAAAATGGGGCTACAGGAGGGGTTTTCTGAAGGCTTTTAGCTATGGGATCGATTTAGGTGTCGTTTTTGAGTATTTTTGGACGTAGAATCCATTTTTGGGGGTCCCGGAACGATCCGATTGCACTGTGGCAATCTATAATATAGAAATATCATTTCTTTCATGGGGCTAAAATGGGATTTTTGAAGGATCCCAGGAGGTTAAATATTTTTCGAGTAAAAAAATAAAGAATTTTTGAAAAAACACATTTTTGAAGAAAAAATCCCACAAATTGGAATATAAAAATCTAAAAAAAATTAATTTTGTTTTTTCATTGACAGAATTAAATGTCTGTACAAGTAACCTATATCGAAGAATAATAAACCCTTGTGTAAAATTTGCAGCGTTTTTTTCTAAAGTTTTATTGGGTAGGGCCTCCGGACCCCGCCTGGTGCCACAACCCCCCCCGAAAATTTTTCCTGGGTACGGCCTTGGACGCAGAATCAAATTATGGATCGAATGAAAAAAAAAAACGCTGCAAATTTTACACAAGGGTTTATTATTCTTTGATATACGTTACTTGTGCAGAAATTTAATTCTGTCAATAAAAAAAAAATTAAAAAAAATTTTTTTTTTGATTTTTATCTCGAAAAATTTTTTTTTGGATTTTTGTTGTTCAAAAATGTGTTTTTTTTTTCCAAAATTCTGTATTTTTTACTCGAAAAATATTCAACATCCTGGGATCCATCAAAAATCCCATTTTTACCCCAAGAAAGCCCTAAAGATCGCCCCAGTGAAATCGGATCGTTTCGAGACCCCAAAAAATGGATTCTACGTCCAAAAATACTTCGAAAACGACACCTAACTCGATCCCATAGCTAAAAGCCTTCAAAAAACCCCTCCCGTAGCCCCATTTTAGCCCCACAGCGCCCCACGGGTTTGGGCGATCGGACTGAAAACCTTGCGGGCACAACTAGATGGTAAACCAAGTATTTTGTCAAAATTTCAGATTTTTAAAAAAATTCCTACTGCCCAAAACGGCCTGGACGGCGTACGGCGTACGGCGGACGGACATTTCGGATTTAGAATGTAGACCTCTTGAAACGGATAATGTCAAATTTTGAGCCCGATCGGAGTCGTCGACCCGCTGCGCGAAAACATAGGTGTATTATTCCAAGAATAATAAACCAAAACATAGGTGTATTATTCCAAGAATAATAAACCAAAATCATGCAGAAATGTCGAAAAATGACCGCCCAATGGTCGAAAACTTTGACGCCTGATTTCTCAAAACTGGATTTCGCCAATCTCCTTTTTTCTACGGCTTTTCTCCGTTGGGCGGCTACTGCTGCAGTAGCTTCCTGTCTCTGGACTCTCGAGAGACTCCCACCTTCAGTTTTGCAGCAGACGTCATCAGTTATTACCTACCTCTGATAATACTGATCTGTCAAGCTCAATGCGACCGAAGTCGTCCGCTTTTTGAAGTTGAGATTTCCTGTTTTTTTTTTTTTTTTTTTTTTTTTTTTTTTTTTTTTTTTTTTTTTTTTTTTTTTAAAGTGAAACTTTTATTTTTTAATGTACCTATCAAAATATGTTAGTATTCACAAGATTATACGGTTTTGGTCGGATTTGAGGATATTCTAATCGGGAGGTGGCGTTTTTATCAGAATTTCTCTCGGGTGTGCCTGGCAAGCACATTGCGCCCTAACTCGTCGTCACGGAAACTTGCCTCTTTTTTTGTCTTCTTTTCTAAATTTCAATGCAAATATTGCCCTTAGGAGGTTTGACTTGAATAATGAGAGTGACTTAGGCGGCTCAACAAATTCAAGAGCATTCATTGCAAAATGTCATCTGCCTCACTCGTGCTGAATACGTCTGCCAAGTATGAAAACATCTACAGCCTCCCGCTATTTGTGATGAGTACCAATCAAGTAGATCTGAGGAAGACTGAAGTTATATATATCCGTAGGAAGTGCCTCACAAGTTTTTGTTCAATTTGTATCGACTTTTATTTGTAGTTCGAGCGTCAACTAAGATCATGCCACGGTGACGGTTAAAAAAAATCCTGACTGACGAGAGCATGCGAAGTTTTACGACCGCACAACACTCCTGTAATGCCAGCCCAACTCTGCACACCTCCAGATTGGAAGGCGCTTCGCGCCGAAAGACGAGCAACAGGATGTAAACAACTCTGTATGACGAGAGCTTTCACACCCCGCCGTCAGATGGTTCTGGGAGTCACACCGGGCAGTTGAACCAGCAAAACCCTCTAGAAACGCAATGACGCTTCGAGTGGCACAAAATACCCAGTTTGATTATTTTTTTACAAAACTTTCTCATTCTAAAGGACTTCGTATAGACTTGCAATAGGTCAGAAATAGTGCAATAGTGCAATCCTATACCTAATATTTAATACGTACCTATATCACACTCGTCTCTCTTCTTAAGAGATCAAATCACTTTCTCCAGAGTCTTCCTTTAATCACTCACAGTGGTAGACAAGTTTTAACAGAGTTGAGAACAGAGAATGACTGGATAAACACTAATGAAGCATACCAACTTAAATTAATGATTAAATTTGAGAGTAATGCTTGTCTAAAATGTTTCGTTTTGATTCAATCGTTCGATCATGTACACGAATGAAGCGATTATGCGCACTGAGGAAGCGTATGTGGAGTGGTTCGCCCTTTTCCCAGCCTCAATTTTGGTGTTTTCCCAGCTTATTTGTTCAAAAATTTGTTAACAAAGTCTCTCGTTATACTACAAACTTCACAGCATACCGATTGTAGCAGCAATCAATCTAATGATGATGGAATGCACGAGTTGTATGTCTATCATGGCTGCAGCCGAGATAAGTGAAAAATAAAGATGAGAAGTAGGTCATTTTTAAAGTAGGTAATCTACTGATCCCAAAGATGGAACAATCAAGATGTTGTCGTTTTCAAACCCAATCAATTAAATTGATACAAATTTTGTATTCATACCTCTTAAACCTTAATCAAAGAAACATTTCCAAGGGAAAACAAAATGTCCACAAAACCGGATAGTATATCAGATAGTGGTTGATTCAGATAGAAAATTAAAACACCTCTGTGTTAAAACACAGAAGAATGTAAACGGCAGGTGTCCACTTTTCTTCTTTACAAAACAAGAACCTTACAACCTTCTGGAAACGGAGAAAGGCTCCAAAAAATTGGGTTCTCGCTATATATACAGCCGGCAGCTCAGGCTCAAAAACACCTGAGCTGCCGGCTGTATTGCGATAGGTACATTGACCACCCATACTGCACGGCCATTGCAAGACGCCTTTCACGTGTTCGCAAATTTGCACATATTTTCGATGTAAGCTGTCGTTTGGCCGGTGAAAAGAGGAAACAAACAGACCGTCAGTTGCCAGCGAGGATTTTGACGTCACTTAATGGTCCACTCAGGTTCCAAGTGCCTCCAGGAACTCGACATTACCAAGTCATTGCCATTTTTCAAATTCAATAGCGGTAATGACTTGGCTAAAAGTCATTTGGATTTTTTTTGAAGCGAAGCTTTTATACGGACGCCCTCCGCTCGCCGCTCGGGGAGTCTCCCGGTGAAAATCGTGAGTGATCGTGAGTCTCTAACGCGATATATATATTTGATATAGATGGGGCGCGTTTGGCTCTTCCAACCCGGCCGCTGTCAAGGAAGTCGGGAAGACGTACTCAGAACAGGTGGAATCCGGGGTGGGGCTTCAGGGACCTTACAATGGTGTTGGAGGCGGGGAAATTTTTTTTTGCCGACCTTTTAGCTACGAATAGCGAGCCGGAGCATCTAGTATTGCAAAATGATATAAAGCTTCGCTTTTTTTTTGCTTCCACAGACTTGATGCGCAGTTGATCTTCAGATCAGCAGTGATTTTCGTTTTATTTCTTCTGATGTTTCTGCTTTTCAACGAAGATTGGTCTTTCAATGTGCATGTTCTTGTGCATGACCTACAACGATAACGTAGGTATGGGTGATAGTTTTTTTATTGACAAAAAATTCACAGGTTGGTTGAAACGAATAGTAACAACTGTTGAACTTGTCTTGAACTTGTCTTAACATTAATGTTAACATTATGTTTTTGCTTCCGATTCTGCAAGGCAGAGGAAGCATTGTTTTCACTTTCGAAATGAAAACAAATTTTGTTCTCCAAAATCAAAAATTCCACTCACGTTTTGCGTTTCAGACCCTCCTGAACAAATGTGGTTCCGTGTCTGTCTGTTTGTCTGTTCGCATTTCCTTGCCACAGCCATAACTTCCACAATTTTGATCGGATTTTTCTTCTTTGTGATTGGCTTGTCTTTTTTTTTGTATTGTCTTTGAATGTATTTTGTCATTGTTGTTGTGGTTCATTGTCTTCTTGTCATGCAATGTGTGTTGTTTCGGTGTCTGAGATGTATTTATGACGGTGCGGGGGTGGGGGGGATATTCAATAATGGGGTCTATCTTGTACTGGACCCTAAGCCGGGGGTCTTTGTTTGGTTCCTGATCTGCCTATTACGACCTAGTGTGCCATTACATCCATGTTCATAAGTATAGTGTTCGTTAAATATGCGGTACGCCCTATCAAGCTTGTAAATGGGTCAGCTGGGAAGTGGTTGAAATGTTGCGGTGAACATCAAGAAGGGATTTCACCCAATTTCGCGATAGGTTCTCATTCTTTGTTGCGTTGTTGTGAGTCATCTTCTTCCTTTTCGTTGCAGTTTTTGTTGAGTCTTGACCAGGGGCGGATAGGCGGATTTGACCGGCCGACCCCCTCCCCCCCTCCCACTGTTACCTATCCATAGACCTTACTTTAAACTCCTTGGTGAAAGAGAAAAATAACAGCGCCTATACTTACAAAAAATAAAAGTAGCGCTTGGTATGTGAATGGCCGAGTGTATAAACGTAATAATATTATAGAATATTATTCTATATTATAGAATTAGAAATAAGAATAGAATAAGTGATTGGTACCGTCTATACAATCAAAATAGCGCTTCAAGCTAGGATGCATTTTGCACACTTCTTCGGTTAAGTACATAATCACAGCTTATCAACGGTTAAAAAGAAGGCTCGAAAGAGGAGCTTCTGGGTGGAGCACTGAGCCGAGAGGCTTTGGGCGTTTCCGCCCCTCCACCCCTTCTCCCGTATGTCCCCCGCTTGTTCATTTCTTTCGAATTCTAGGCTCAACCTCAGGCCCATGGTAAATTTATGTCTGTTTAAATTAAAAAGAAATGTTCATGTCAAGTGTTTTGACGGATGGAGGAACCTAAAAAATCAATTATCAAGGTTACTAGGAAAATGAATCCTTATTCGACTTTCTAGCATCTTTAAAAAGCTCCGTGGATCCCCAAGGTGAAATCGGGTGCTTTTGGGACTCCCAAAAATGAATTTTACTTCCAAAATAGTTCAAAAACGACACCTAACTCTTGAAAAACCCCACCTGTAGCCCCTTTTTAGATCCGCTGAGCCCCACTGGTTTGTGCGATCGGGTTAAACACCTTGCGAGTTCAACTGAAAGGAGAACCAAGTATTTTGTCAAACGTTTCAGATTTTTAAATCTACTCCCCTCCAAAACGTCGTGGACGGCGAACGGACATTTCAGTTTTGGAATCTAGATATCTTGAAACGTAAAATAATAACAAATTTTGAGGATGATTACAATATTTTACCCCTGTTGCAAATACCAAAGTGTATTATTTCAAGAATATTTAACCAAAACGGCATCACATAACGCCCACACACAAAACACTCGCTTATGAAGAGACCAAGCGGTAGGTAGGCGATGGCGAGGAGAGCTGAAAACGACTCCGGCCAGACGCTCCAGCCGTCGACATGAGATCCTCCAGATTGTTGTCACTCTGAGTTTGCCTCAGCCTCGTTTTGTTGATTTTAACGTTTGAAAAACTTCTCTACCTAACACTCAACTTGGGTCGTGGAAAGCGTTACCAAAAGTTTGTACATAATAAAATCAAAAACGCTGCAAATTTTACACAAGGGTTTATTATTCTTTGATATACGTTACCTGTGCAGAAATTTAATTCTGTCAATAAAAAATTAAAAAAAAATTTTTTTTTTGGATTTTCATCTCAAAAAAAAAATTTTTTTTGGATTTATTTGTTTAAAAAAGTGTTTTTTTTTAAAATTCTGTATTTTTTACTCGAAAAATATTTAACATCCTGGGATCCTTCAAAAATCCCATTTTTAGCCCCATGAAAGCCCTAAATATCGCCCCAGTGAAATCGGATCGTTCCGGGACCCCAAAAAATGGATTCTACGTCCAAAAATACTTCAAAAACGACACCTAACTCGATCCCATAGCTAAAAGCCTTCAAAAAACCCCTCCCGTAGCCCCATTATAGCCCCAGAGCGCCCCACGGGTTTGGGCGATCGGACTGAAAACCTTGCGGGCACAACTAGATGATAAACCAAGTATTTTGTCAAAATTTCCGATTTAAAAAAAAATTCCTACTGCCCAAAACGGCCTGGACGGCGGACGGCGTACGGCGTACGGCGGACGGCGGACGGCGTACGGCGTACGGCGTACGGCGGACGGACATTTCGGATTTAGAATGTAGACCACTTGAAACGGATTATGTCAAATTTTGAGCCCGATCGGAGTCGTCGACCCCCGTCGCGAAAACATAGGTGTATTATTCCAAGAATAATAAACCAAAAGAGACTAAGTCTTGCATGTGAGGCTATGAGGTTGCACTGTTTTAAAACTTAAAGCACAAATTACGCATTTATTGCACGTGCCATCCACCCTATAAGGAACAAAGCCAACCAGATCGCCTTCATTTATGTCTTGAGTTTTCCTTTTTGGTCTCGAGAATTTATTTTAGGTAGTGTAAAAAGTTGTTCCCACTTCGACCGGCCCCTCAGGACCGGCGCTGGATTCTTCAGTTGAGGATGTCTCCCGACGGCAAGGACAGCAGGCCGAAGAATTAATTTCCTTATGTGGTTCTCCTACCTTCGTATTCGATTCTTCCAATTTGTTGGTTTAAAATATCCATGGTTTAAGCGACAAACATTTAATGTTTGTTCAGTGCGTTCTTTGATTAGTTATGAAAAGTTCGATAATAATATAATAATAATAATAATGATATTATCTTATATTTTGCTTGTTAGAGACGCATGTTCTTTCGGGGAGCTTCGGCAGGCTCGCCAAAATATTCCTGGGACACGATGGAAACTTTGAAATGAAGTGGGGGGATTGGGTACCCCAGGACGGACTCCTCATACCTGCCACAGGTACGCTCAAGCTGAAATTACCTTTTTCTTGGATTATATTTACCTTGAATTTTCTTCTCCTTTTCATTTTTAACCCCCCATCATAAAACGTACAGACATAATATGTAATATTATTATGGCTTCGATAGTACCTACAACATGGCTAGAAATGATAAAGGTGTCGACTTTTGGAATGGATGCCCTCAACGCTCAAGGGTCACAAATTTGTATTATTCATTAGGCCAACCGTATAAAAAAGGGAGTAAAAAATCAGAACCAGGTTTGGCAAGGAAGGTACCCCCCCTTTCAGACGACAAGGTTACTGGATTTTAAGGCCGAATGGAATTTTTAATATATCTACAATCCGATCAGAAGTCCAGGGTTCAGTTCGACAGACTAACTGCTCATTGGCACTCAATACTCACACTAGGTCTGATGGAGGTGTTGTTATTATGTGTGGTGCTCATTTTAGGGCTGGTGATTTTCACGGTGAAATCTGATATGTCGGACTTGACTCCCCCTAAAGGGAAAACCAACATCCCCATTGTGCCCGGGTTTCGGCCGACTCTTCCCTTCATTGGCAATGCATGGAAATGTATGGATATAAAGGATATGCGGGGTGAGTGATGTCTAAACCGGTCATACCGCATCTGTATGTATACAATTTATACATTTAATGTATTCCCCCAAAACGTACCCGACAGAGTTTAGAAAGATGCCAAGCATCAAAACGTTTGATGTCAAAGTTGTGACAACCAACCGATTGAAACACCAGGCCAGTCATACTAAACACGTAAAATAGCCCCAACCTACATTAATTGTGGTAAACGTAATTTGTTTATATGTTGTTACGGCTCACCTAGATTGTTTAAATCTAGATTTGCAACCCTCGTAAAATTCGGCATCAGGTGATACTGCCGAAAACCACGAAAGTTTGCACTATTTTCAGTTTTTCGCCCAAAAAGCACCAAAGAAAGCTTCTGACGAAGATTTGTCCCCCGATCACTTTTAAAGTACATAAAATTTCTTACAATTTGAGTGGTACTCGAGCTCTGTAGCTTTAGTAGTTCCTCAGATACAGCCCCTATAAACGAGCTATTTTTTCCAAAAAGTGAACATTTTAACTTTTGGTCTATTTCGGAGCGATACCTGACACGTACCTGAACTAATTACCACTAACACGATGTTATAATAGTTTAAACGAGGGCCTAAACATTTCGCATTGAATGAGAGTCATACATTGCAACTTCTCTCTAAACACTATTTTGACTTATTTTGGTTTTTGGTCATTTTTGAGCAAATTATCATACCTATGGGCATCACTCTAGTCTTCAAATGAAGGTAATAATATTTACTATAACTTTCTTTTCGATGTGTTTTTGTAGGATTAGTACTTTGCCCAATAAGGCGCTCTGAAATAGACCAAAAGTTAAAATTTTCACTTTTTGGAAATAATTGCTCGTTTTTTACGGGCTGTATGAGGGGAACTACTAAAGCTACAGAGCTCCAGTACCACTCAAATTGTAAGAAATTTTATGTACTTTAAAAGTGATCGGGGTACAGATCTTCGTCAGAAGCGTTCTTCGGTGCTTTTTGGGCGAAAAACTGAAAATAGTGCAAAAATTTCGTGGTTTTTCGGCAGTATCTCCTGATGCCGAACTTTACGAGGGTTGCAAATCTAGATTTATACTATCTAGGTGAGCCGTAACAACATAATAATATTATGTTGTTATGTTGTAATTTTTTCATATTATAAAAAAATTAAGTTTACCGCAATTAATGTAGGTTGGGAATCCCAACTTGGGATGTTTTATATGACTTTTATACACTCATGAGATCGGAATGAAAAACCAACGATCGGGAGGGTTTTACGAGTTTAAATTTGAATACATCATCACCTGATCTGTTACTGTTATTACTTCATAAAAAACTTGGGTTATCGGCCCAGCTGCTCACTTGCCAACCGCGTTTTTTTTTGTTTTTTTTGTGATGACCATTAAATGCAAATTTTGCATGGAAAGGCGTGTATGAGGTTCCGCCAGCCGATGTCATTAACGCGACGGGTTAAATGCCCCGACTCAACCCAGCGCATTAAGGCGACCTCAGGATTCCGCCATGTCTACCTGGAACCAGCTGAAGCAAATATAAACATCATCGTATTCACCTCTAATATAAACATTCCGTCAATCATCTGTGTCTAGCCTGGCGGAGGGCGATTCAAAATTGTGGGCTGAGTACCGATTATCGAGACCGAACAACGCTGGTTGAAACAATTTTGCTTCCGAGTCTGCGAAGCAGCGGAAGCCTTGTGTTCACTTTCGGGAGAAAAAAAATTTTTGTTGTCCGAATTCAACATTTCCACTCGCATTTTGCGTTTCATAGCCTACTGAACAAATTTGGTTCCGTGTCTGTCGGTCTGTCGGTCTGTGGGTCTGTCCGCATTTACTTGTTACAGCCATAATTTCCACAATTTAGAATGAATTTAGCTCAAATTTTGAGGGATTATGCGGATCAGGCTCCTTGAGGTCCCATACGAATTTCAGCACAATTGAATCAGCGGTACGCTCTGCGCATGCGCTAACGTGAAATTCTTGAAACAGGCATAACTTTCTCAATTTTGATCGGATTTCAATCAAATTTTCAGGAATTGTGTGCGTATAGCTCTAGATGGTACCCTGTCAGTTTTATCACGATTGAATCAGCGGTACGCTCAGCGCATGCGTGAACGTAATTTCCTTGCCACAGCCATAACTCCTACAATTTTGATCGGATTTCAATCAAATTTTCAGGAATTGTGTGGGTATAGCTCTAGATGGTCCCCTATCAGTTTCATTAAGATTGAATCAGGGGTACGCTCAGCGCATTTTATAATGGTTTCACTTTGATTGTAACGAGGAAGCTGCTGTGTCATCTCCTTGGCAGTGTATTTTGGTCTCGTATTTTTGCAACCCACCGAAGTTTCAAAAAGTATAAAACCAAAAGCGTCCACAGGAGTCACGTAGTTTTTGACGTATTTACAAAAGAATTATATGAACCCACTAGCAACATACCCACCAGAATTATGGGGGGGGGGGGGGGGGGGGGGGGGGGGTTCAAACCTCATCAAAACCGCTAATTGCTGTGAATCCTTCCACCGCCACTTGGGTGACTCTTTTTCCAAGTCACATCCGGACATTACATGTGCGTAAATTTTACACTTTTACGCTGTTAAAACTTAATTTTGAAGTAAATCGTCGTGGTCAAGTCAGAATGGCCTATCTCAAAAAAGTTGGGTTTTGAGCTTTTTATAGCCCTCGATCCATAATTTCGAGGCGGATCGCTTGGGAACACCAGCTTTGACGAAATCCCACCAGAAAGCACTAAAATCTCACGATAAGTGATAATATCACTTATATATAATTTATAATCTCAAATCGGTCACAAATATCAGTGGCACAAATCTCGGTGGCCTATCTGGGTGATTCTCAGGAAAAGGGCAACAATAGACCCTCAGAAACGTGAACTGGTGAACCTTTCCAAAAAAATCCAAAAAAATTCATGTGTATTCTAGAGGTACCACACAACAATTTCAAACCTAGTTTCGAGGTCAAGAACACTTTTCAGGCCCCGAAATCCAAATTTTAAATTTTTGGGAGCGGCGGTAATGAAAATTCTCACTTTGACACCTTCTCATTTCACAAGTATTGCTGCTATTCTAAATATCAAAATTGCATTTATTAAGGGTTTTTATAGAGATTTAGGACACACATTCGGAAAAATTCAAAAGTCAACCCATTTTGAGTAGGTAGCATTAGAGAACAGTAGGTAATGAGTGATTCTCAGGAAAAGGGCAAAAATAGACCCTCAGAAACCTTTCCAAAAAATTCATGTGTATTCTAGCTACCACACAACAATTTCAAACCTAGTTTTGAGGTCAAGAACACTTTTCAGGCCCCGAAATCCAAATTTTAAATTTTTGGGAGTGGCGGTAATGACAGGTTTCGGGGTTCGGTAATGAAAATTCTCACTTTGACACCTTCTCATTTCACAAGTATTGCTGCTATTCTAAATAAAAAAAATGCGTTTATTAAGGGTGTTTATAGAGATTTAGGACACACATTCGGAAAAATTCAAAAGTCAACCCATTTTGAGTAGCATCAGGGAGCGGTAATGAAAAGTTGAAAAGTACGCACCTGCCACTGATGTTTCCACGTCGGCCCCTCCAGCCCTACAGAGAGGGAAGCTTTCAAGGAAGGTTTAGTTCACGTTTTTAACACTTCCAACCATCTACTTTCACCTATGGAAATACCTTTTTCGGGAACATGGTTTGACATGGATAAATTGGATGTTGAATTGCAAAATGGTTTACCGGGACACGAGGTGGTAATGAGATTTGAGGTGTTTCAGCTAATGAAAATGTGGATAAAATTATGAAAATACCCATTTTTTATGCTGGTCGTGGTAGAGGGGATCGAAACAAATGAAATGAGTGAAAAAAAGTTGAGTCTGTGACTCTCCTACTGGTCAAAATGTGGTCGGGACACGATTTTTGCCCTTTTTCTGAGAATCACCCATCTCAGTGTTTTTGTTCATCAAAGATGAGTTAAAATAATACAGTGTTTACAATGATTTTGTATTCTAGAGATAGTTTATACATTGCTATTTCAGTAATGAACACCAGTCACAAATTATCATAAGTTTTTAACTATTCATTCAGTGACTGAAGTTTGCCTGTGAGATAGGCCAATATGAATTGACACTGGTTGCGGTTTCCCTCAGTATTTCAGAAATCAGTTTTTTTCGATTCCTGAAAAACTGATGAAAATGAGCTAGGCCATTCTGAATTGACGACGACGAAATGTGGAAAAGTGGGCCTCACACATACGGATCTTTGCAGAGAAAGCCCAGATAAGTCCCCAGGCAGTTCATGCGGCATTCACGAAATCACTGAAGTCTTCAGTTTGAATGGAGCTTCACTCATCGGGTTGTGGGAGGAATTGAGGAAGCATATAAACCCCTTTGGGATGTGATCCGAACACAGCTGATGCCGTCGATCTTGGGACGGGAAGTGACCGACGTTGAGGCGGATGTAATGAGCCTACCAGTAAGGCTGGGCGGGCTGGGTCTTCTGAATCCAAGGCCTCACGAAGAGAGGAACTTTCGAAAAGGGCGTGTGGTGTTCTGGTTGATGCTATATGCTTGGGTGAACCCCTGCCGTTCGAACGACATCAAACCCAAGTTGCCAGGTCACTGAGGGAGGAGAAAAGCCGAGAAGATAGGCATCTATCGGATGTGGCCGAGGGGCTCATTCAAAGAATACAGTCAGCGCAACAACGGACTCTCAGAAGGGTGAAGTCAAGTTCCCAATGGCTATCGGTGATCCCCTTAAAATCTGATGGGTTTGATTTGTCGGCATCCCAGTTCCGCGATGCATTCTCCTTGAGGTATGGTCGCACACCTGCAAACCTCCCAACCGTCTGTGATGGGTGTGGGCAAGTGTTTGATGTGATCCACGCCCTCAACTGTAAAAAAGGGGGTCTCGTTAAACGAGGCCATGACGAGGTACGAGATGTGGTGGTTGGCCTGGGCGAAATGGCTTGGGGTGGCGCGACCATTGACCAATCATGAGAGAAAGTACCGATGGTAATAGTGCTCTAGTGGCCGACATACATATAAACGGTGTCTGGGAAGGTGGGAGGCCAGCGTTTTTTGATAATCGCATTTAATGCTGACGCTGCCTCTCATCTTTCCCGGGAGTGGCCGCAAGTCGCCCAGAGTGCCGCCAACGAAAAGCACAGAAAGTATGACCGGGCGGCCGAGGATCTGAGAGGGTCATTCACACCTCTTGTATGTTCATGCGATGGTGCCCTCCACTGTGAATTCGGAATTTCCACTGGCGGATGGGGCTGGACTTCCTAATGTGGATTCCACGCTGGACTGAAGCGGGGATTGTTCGTGTAGTTATTGTTGTTGTTTTCGTTGTAGTAGATTTTCACTCTTTTCATTAATTAATAAACTATTGTAAAAAAAAAATTTTTTGAAGTAAATATTTACATAAAAATTAATAGTAGACATTCACCCCATAGAATAAAAGATCGCCGCACAGTGGGGCGAAAACGCAGAAAACCCGAGACATTGGCCGAAAAACCGAGATGTTCGGACCAATGAAAAACCTGTTACATCCTATCCCTAATACCCCAAAGAACAAGGAAAACCAATTGCCGAGACAAAAAAAAAAAAAAAAATCAAATTTAGGGAACGTACGGTAGAATGAACTTGAGTGTTACGGGGAACGCAGCGTTATTCGGGCAGCTGGTATGGGATTTTTTTTTTTTTAATTCACGGTGTGTTGGATGCGTTCGTGGAATCAACCCCCTCCTCCCCCCCCCCCCCACGTTCAATTTTTTTCATGTATTACCAATGTTTTGTAGTAGCAACTGACCGCAAATAAACTGTTTTGGGGTATTTGTGGACTTATTTCGTTGTAAAAAAGGGAGTTTTTGACCGGTTTCTGACACAAATTGGTCATTTCCGAAAGAGGTTCAAAATGGTTCAAAAAACGGCTTATATCCCCGTGTTCCTGACGTATTTCTGAAGGGAATCTCGTTGATTTTGCGACCAACTATTTCCAACTCTCCGAGAACGGCGATGATTTGTTAGCTCAACCTCTGTAAATGTCATGTTTTCTGTTTTGTGTGATACCAACTATCATAGGCATTCGTTAGGAAATTACGATTGGGACTGGTAGCAATCGATTCAAAGACCCCCCCCCCCCCCCCCGAAAAACATGTAAAATTTCACCTCACTTGCCTTTTTGTAAAATAAGCTATTTTTTAGAACAACATTATTTGGCCCATTTGGTAATCTGGGTGGGGAAAATCGGGACCCCAGATGCCAATGTTGGTTTAGGATGATTTGTTGGGAATTATACGGAGCACAATTACGGAAATTGGACCACTCCCCACATTCCAATTGAGCTAGCTAAAGAACTCATAATACTCTTAGGGAGAAGGTTTTTTTCTGCGAAGGAACGGATTTTATATCGCGTAAATTAAAAGGGAGTTTAGTATAATATACTAAATAATATTATATTATAGGGTATCTCGCGAGTCTCTCCCCCTCCTAAAATTTCCGAAATGGGGGAAACATACACAGAACGGACTTTGAAGGTGTTACCGCTATTTTTTTTTTTGGGGGGGGGTCTTGTGAAATTTCTGAACGAGACAAATAGCTGAATTTTCTTAGAAAATTCGCTCTAAAAAAAGGGGGTTATTTGCCCATTTCCGTGACATAAGACCCATCATGGGTGGCATATTCGTATTCAGCGTTAAATTTTATGTAAGAAAGGCGCACTTAAGCGGAATCGGCAGATGAAAATTTCACACATTTACACCATTTCACGGGGCTGTATCTCCAAAACTTGATTCTCTAGCGACAAATTGACTTCGGATTCGAATTCAGCACACCGAAAAAAAAAAAAAAAACAAAAAAAAAAAACATGAAAGACCGAGGTTACGAGTCAAAAGAAAATTTTTTTTGAAAAAGAAAGGGTCTGAAAGTGGGATGTCCGCGGAATCGGGTCACTTGCCCTACCGTGCGCCGGTGCAGTTCCCCAAACAGTAACCTGTTGTCCTTGGTGGGTTCCTGTTACTTTTAGTGCATCTGCATCGGTTTTGGGTATGCTCAAACAGGTATACCTGTTACTTTCTCAGCATCAGCTTCAATACCGAAGAATCGATAATAATGTCATGATCGAATCCATCGAAATGCACCCAAATTCAAGTTTTCGGATTTTTATTCTTTGTTTACATTGTTCATCAACCTTCCCTTTCTTCTTCTTTTCGTCTGGGGTACCACCGCTACCCGCGATACCCCTGACTCTACGCCACTGGTGATAATGGGTAATTTCATCGCTACCGAGGTTGTACTTATCGGATGCGCAAATGGTCGAGTGAAGCGGGACTCTCCTGTCCAAGAAAATGGCCTAGCGAAGCGAGGCCCCCTTGTCTGTGCGCAAAGTTCTAGAAGATTAAAAACCAGTTCATTCACATTAAATGTGAAATTTTGGTATGATTGGTAATGGTTATTTTTTCATAAATGTGTTTTTCAGGTATGCATATGTTCATGAGTGATGCCATAGCCAGGTCACAAAACGTGGGTTACAGAGCGGTAAGCTTCTGGATGGGACCAAAGTTAATGATTGCGACTGCGGATCCAAAACTTAACGAGGTAAGTACGGGTACATGTGTGTACACATGCCATTAGCATGGCGAGCAAAGCAGTAAAGATGTAAGCTCGGATTTCTGAGGTGAAAATCACAACTTCATTTTACAGGCTATTTTGAACAGTCCTAAGTGTAACAGTAAGCCCACGTTCATTTACGGCTTTGTAAACAAACTTTCGGATGGCGTATTCTCAAGGAATGGTAAGGGATCCAAATTTACGAGTCCTTATATATTAAGAAGATATCGAATGTGGAATTTTAATACAAGTAATAACCATGTTTTGTCAATTCGTTGCAGGTGCAAGTTGGATTGGTTTGAGGAGATCTCTAAATACATTTCTGCAATCAAAAAAAGTTGTGGAACACCATTATGATGGTATGGTGGAAAAAAGTGAAGAACTTTGTGAGAAGCTTGATAGCGTCGGTGAAGGAACATTTGACGTTTCTCCGTACATGCTACGTTGGGCTCTTGATATGGTGATTGGTAAGATACCACTAGATGTAGTAAACTTTGGAGTATCATCATTAACTTATCAAACCATTCTCAACATTCCAGGCTCTTTAATGGGTGTGGATAACGCTCATCGATCGAAATTAGTGAACATTGATGTACATATAGCTCAGAGGCAAGTAACTCATTATGCGAGCAAGATGCTTCAATACAGTTTAACGATATTGCATGTTAATTGTTTATATCACAGGATTGCATCGGTGTGGTTCACACTTCAACTCAAAGTTGTTTATAGAATACGATGGATATTCCATTTCACGAAAACCAAAAAAGAAATGGTAGCATTAAAAAACGAAATAAGTCAGATTGGTGAAAGCGTGAGTACCTACAAGAGCATTTAATACCTAGTTCAAGTGTTAATTCTCAACACATAGTGGCGAATAAAACTCAAACATTATATATAATGGTTGATTATAATATTATTTAATAGTGGTATACAACTGAAAACGAAAAAAAAAAAAACAAAAAAACGTGTTTTTCTTTTTCAGCTCATCAACATCAGAAACAGCGTTTTGGCAGCAACTTATCAGGACCCCAGAGGTCGGGAAATATGACGCATGATACGTGTGATCTTGCAGAACCCCGTCTCATCGAAATGCTTTATACATATAATATATTTAAAAAATATTTATATTTCAGAATCAACATTTGAACCGGAATGTTACATTGATGCCACAATCAAACAAGCCTTAAAAGAAAAGCATGATGGGCTCTCAATGCCATTAGATGTGATCGCCGCTGTAAGTAATCAATGGATATACATAGACACAGTACATTTTCTCATGTATGTTATAGTCAATTTGTGTAATGCAGGCCTTCTACCTAGGTGTTCCATGTGCTATGACGGGGCGTTTTAGTCAGTGTGGAGAATTTCTCAACTCAATTATAACTAGCTGGGACAACCGTGCTTCGCACGAAATATCAAATTTCAATAATGCATCTAATATTCAATAATCCATCCTTCACTGAAACCGCAAGCACGCCCAACCCGTTCAACCTTGTTGACCCGTTTCTTGTTGTGAAGTATCAAACTATCTCGAATCGAAGGCCCGTATAATAAGAGAGGATAAAATTACCGGTTCGCTTCGATTGATCCTCAAGAAGCTGTAGCCGTACCAAATTTTAGCGCTCTGGGATGAGCAGGAGAGAAATTCGTTATTCCGCAAAACCCCCCTATGAATAATACAACCCTTGCTTCACTTGGACCACCCGTAGCAACCCGTTTTTTTTTTTTTTTTTTTTTTTTTTTAGTAACCGCTTGTTGACCTGTTTCGTGTCGTGAAGAATCTACCCTAGTTGGGGCACCCATGGTTCGCATAAAATATCAAATACCCGTCCATCACCTATCACCCATGCAAACACCCGTCAACTCGTGACTTTTCATAGTAGGTACCGCTTGTTGACCCATTTCTCGTAGTCAAGTATCACATTCCCGCCTATCACCAATCAAAAATACAGCCCAGGCTTCACCCATAACAACCCTAATGTAATTTTACATCAGTTGATCATCCAAGTTTTCAAATTAGCTGCCGCAGCGGCCGCCGTTGCAGCCATTATGGTGAAAAGTGATCACTTTGGTGGAGCAAACCCGTGTTTGGTGTCTTACTATAAAAATACATATTGTGAGGATTCCACCCTCACCTTGTAAAACTCAAGAAATATAAAAGAGCCGGCAGACGGGACACTCCACGTCTCATAGCAACCAGCTGACCGAGCAGCATGAGCCGAGGCGAGTATAAAAGGCCGTCAGCCGCCGCCTCCGCTTTCATTCCATTTTAATTTCTCTCTCACGAAGGGTGAACCTCTGCCGGTGCTCTGTCCGATTTTAACCTTGTGTTTTCTTTCTCCTTCTTCAGCCTAGCAATTCCTCAATAAATCGAGCGGCCTCAGGGCCATCGAATTACTGAGAGGATCGTGGAGAACGGCCATCGTAATCCGAGAGGTCCTGACCATCGACCATCTGAGAGGCGAAAGCCATCAGTGGTTCGAGCGGTCTCGACCATCGGCTTGCAATCGAGAACGAGGGGTCTCGGCCATCGGCTATTCGAGAGGCGAAAGCCATCGAAGCACCGAGCGGCCTCCGACCATCGAGCTCGAGCGGCTGTCACACGCTGAGGCACAAGCACTATAAAACGAAGTAACGTACGCGGTAACACAGGCACAACACATATAAAACATAGTATAAAAATAAAAACGCTGCAAATTTTACACAAGGGTTTATTATTCTGTGATATAGGTTACTTGTACAGACATTTAATTCTGTCAATAAAAAAAATTAAAAAAAAAAAATTTTTTTTGGATTTTTATATTTCAAAATAAATTTTTTGGGGGGATTTTTTTTTTTCAAAAATGTGTTTTTTCAAAAATTCTTTAATTTTTACTCGAAAAATATTTAACTTCTTGGGATCCTTCAAAAATCCCATTTTTAGCCCCATGAAAGCCCTATAGAACGCCACAGTGAAATCGGATCGTTCCGGGACTCCCAAAAATGGATTCTACGTCCAAAAATACTTCGAAAACGACACCTAACTCGATCCCATAGCTAAAAGCCTTCAAAACACCCCTCCCGTAACCCCATTATAGCCCCATAGCGCCCCACGGGTTTGGGCGATCGGACTGAAAACCTTGCGGGCACAACTAGATGGTAAACCGAGTATTTTGTCAAAACTCTCAAATTTTTTAAAAAATTCCTACTGTCCAAAACGGCCTGGACGGCGTACGGCGGACGGACATTTCGGATTTTGAATGTAGACCTCTTGAAACGGATAATGTCAAATTTTGAGGCCGATCGGAGTCGTCGACCCGCGTCGCGAAAACATAGGTGTATTATTCCAAGAATAATAAACCAAAATATAGTAAAATTAAATAATGACCTGTGTTAAGATTTGCTAGCGTAAACATCTTAATCTACATGTTTGCTCATACTTACCTGAATGGGCGCTCTTTTGGTTTATTATTCTTGGAATAATACACCTATGTTTTCGCGACGGGGGTCGACGACTCCGATCGGCCTCAAAATTTGACATTATCCGTTTCAAGTGGTCTACATTCTAAATCCGAAATGTCCGTCCGCCGTCCAGGCCGTTTTGGACAGTAGGAATTTTTTTAAAAATCTGACATTTTGACAAAATACTTGGTTTACTATCTAGTTGTGCCCGCAAGGTTTTCAGCCCGATCGCCCAAACCCGTGGGGCGCTATGGGGCTAAAATGGGGCTACAGGTGGGGCTTTTTGAAAGCTTTTAGCTATGGGATCGAGTTAGGTGTCGTTTTCGAGGTATTTTTGGACGTAGAATCCATTTTTTGGAGTCCCGGGACGATCCGATTTCACTCTTGCGATCTATAGGGCTTTCATGAGGCTAAAAATGGGATTTTTGAAGGATCCCAAGAGGTTAAATATTTTTCGAGTAAAGAATAAAGAATGTTTGAAAAAACAATTTTTTTGAAAAAACAAACCCAAAAAATATTTTTTTCCAAATTATTTTCTTTTGACACAGAAATAATTTTTGCGCAAGTAACCTATATCAAAGAATGATAAACCCTTGCGTAAAATTTGCAGCGTTTTTAAACGTTTTATATACATTTAAATTAGATTAAGAAATATCTGGTTTTAGGATCTGTTTTAGAATGTTAGTTAGTAAGTTGGAATAGCTTTAAGGAACGTAGTTTTAAGTGAATGTAGTTATAGTAGTGGTTGTTTTATGACGCGGCAACAGGGACTCCATTCAATTTTCAATGTTGACTGTTTACTGAGTAGGGTTACGACACCTCAGCTGTAACAGTGTCATCTGCCCTCTTCTTCTTGGCAATGCACCCCGAGTACCAAGAGAAAGCGTACCAAGAACAAGTGAACATCATGGGGGATACGTTGAGAGCTCCCACGTATGAAGAAACCAAACAAATGGTTTACTTGGAGATGGTATATAACGAAACACTGAGGCACGTCGGCGTTCCAGGTGTTGCCAGAGAAGTCAACACCGAATATATCGTGGGTGAGATTTTTTTCCTTGTTGGAACTGCCCATTTTCTACTAACTCAGCTTTCTTCGAAACGACATTCTGATTCTGGCCAACTACGTTTCAGACGACTTGGTATTTCCTGAAGGAGCAACTGTGTACGTGGCTTTGCAATCCAGCCACAGAAATCCTGAACATTGGGAGAGACATAATGAGTTCTATCCTGATCACTTCCTTCCTGAAAACGTAGCCAAGAGACCAAAAGGGGCATTTTTACCCTTCAGTGGGGGCGCCAGAGTTTGTCCAGGTTAGTTTCAATTAATTCATAATATTTTGATAGTTTTCAAAATGATTAAAGAAATGTTCATGCATAAGTCATTTGAGGTAGAATTGAAACAAACTAATTTATAAATTTATAAATTTATATTAGCATAATTTCGAATATTACAGGAAAAATGTTCGCTGTGGTTGCTGGCAAAATTATTCTGTCGATGCTCCTGAGGAGGTTTTATTTTTCATCTGCGCAGAAGTTCGCTGAAATAGATTATAACTACCTGTTGATGTCGGAGCCAGTAGGAGGATACCCTATGAAGATTAGGAAGAGAATGGTTGCTGGAGACAGCTGTTAACTTTACAGCATAACGCTTAATATCAACAACGGGATGTATTGGGCAACAGGTAGCAGGAAGGTAGGATTTTCGGCGAACCATGGTACACCATCATAATGATACTAATGTAATCTAAGGAAATTTATTCATGAATAAACGATTAAAAAAAGTTTTGCGTGAAGGATCCACTGGATCCCCCTGGACCCCCTGATTGAGTTGTCGTTTTCGAAGTAATTTTGGACGCATAGGTAAGTAATTCTATCTTGGGGCTCCCACATCTGTCCAAACACTTTCTTATAGTTTTTTTTCAATTAATTTTTCTAATGGCAGAATTCATTTTTGGACAATGTTTGGACAATTCATTTTTGGACAATAATAGTAGACAGAAAAATAGGTACCTACCTTGCCAAAAGGGACATATCACTAGACCTTGCATAAAACCTTCAAGGTCCGAGTCAACCAACCCCGATAAAACAACAAGTATGAAGTGTTACAGTTGACTCGGTAGGTATTTTCAATTGATTTAGGTTGATAGACCAGTCCAGTCGTTGGGCGTAAATGTATATTACATTAGCACGTGTGTTCACATTTTGCTTCCGAGTCTGCGAAGCAGCGGAAGCCTTGTGTTCACTTTCGGGAGAAAAAAAATTTTTGTTGTCCGAATTTAAAATTTCCACTCGCATTTTGCGTTTCATAGCCTACTGAACAAATTTGGTTCCGTGTCTGTCGGTCTGTCGGTCTGTGGGTCTGTGGGTCTGTCTGCATTTCCTTGTTACAGCCATAATTTCCACAATTTTGAATGAATTTAGCTCAAATTTTGAGGGATTATGCGGATCAGGCTCCTTGAGGTCCCATACGAATTTCAGCACAATTGAATCAGCGGTACGCTCTGCGCATGCGCTAACGTGAAATTCTTGAAACAGGCATAACTTTCTCAATTTTGATCGGATTTCAATCAAATTTTCAGGAATTGTGTGCGTATAGCTCTAGATGGTACCCTGTCAGTTTCATCACGATTGAATCAGCGGTACGCTCAGCGCATGCGCGAACGTAATTTCCTTGCCACAGCCATAACTCCTACAATTTTGATCGGATTTCAATCAAATTTTCAGGAATTGTGTGGATATAGCCCTAGATGGTTCCCTATCAGTTTCATCACGATTGAATCAGTAGTACTCCCTGCGCATGCGCGAACGTAATTTATATATATATATTCTTGAAACTCGAGAAATTCAAAAATGATGTACGTTCTGAGATAGGTTGAGCGCCCTCAAGGATTTTTTCCGTTTTCCCCTCCTTCAACCCCCTCTCCGTCTCTAAAGAAGGGAAGGAGTGGGGATTTCAGCCAATATTGATCCGATTTTGATGAAATTTTCAGGGATTACGCGGGTTGTGCCGTAGATGATTACCCAGGCTTTGGGTAAAAAATTGAATCAGCGGTACGCTCTGCGCATGCGCTAACGTGAAATTCTTGAAACAGGCATAACTTCCACAATTTTGATCGGATTTCAATTCAATTCAATTCAATTCAATTTATTCACAAATGTTTACTGATATACATTTACAATTCGTTCGTATTCCAAATTGTTTTGAGTACATTCCCAATACTTAAGTCTAGGCCTATAGGTCAGGGACCTGTCCAGGCCTCAATCTCTCCCGATTAATGTGTGCTTATCTTAATATAATATATTAAGATAAGCACACATTAATCGGGAGACTAATTAACATAACATATTATGTTATGTTAATTATTTCTAGGCAGTACAGCAACAGCTTTACATAGTGCTACCTAAATAAATCTTATAATAAAATTTGCAGAATTGTGCTGGCGTTTTCACTGTTTTTCAAATAATTCTTAGCTTCATTCTTGAAAGTACCGAAGTGTTTGGCTGTTTTCATTCTGTAGGGTAGCTGTTCAAAAATTTTTGGCGCTAGCCAGGGTAGTTGCCTAGTGAAGAAATCATTATACGGCCGTGGAATGTCTGTTATTGCAGTCAAGTTTGCCCTAGTAGGTCTAATGTCCGGTTGCTTAACGAAATTGCCAATTTTTTTATAAACGTACAGCACTATTCTATATACATATGATATTCTAGGTTTCATTACATCTAACTTTCTGTATAAAGTCTCAACGGGTGTGCGTCTACGCGATTTTGTAGCTATTCTCAAAACTGTGTTGACTGCCGTGTCCAGACAGAGGAAATTGCTATGATACGCCCCTCCCCATACTAAAATCCCATATATTAGGAGACTATATACATACGCATAGTAGATCATTTTAAGAGTGTCACGTGCCATCCATTTTCTTAGGACAATAAAACAATGGAATGATTTTCTTATCCGTTTCACAAGGTCTTGTATGTGAAATTTCCATTTTAGGTGCTGATCAAGTAACACTCCTAGATACTTGATGAACACCACTTTTTCTAGACCTTCACACTGGCACGACATATAGCTAGTGTTACAGCTGTCTTTATGCATAACTATTTTTGAATCAGATGGTTGCCCAGATTTATTAATAGAAAATGTTACATATTTCGTTTTTGATAAATTGATCGTGAGGCTGTTCAGTTGGAACCAATTCACTAGTTTTCTCATAATTGTATGTGCGTTTTCATGGGTCTCGTTCCAAGTATTTCCTCTAATGATGATAGCCACGTCATCAGCAAAAGCGATAAACTTGCCTGCTATGTGCATTGAAAACATATCGTTGATGTGTATAAGGAACAATAAGGGGCCTAGTACTGATCCTTGCGGAACTCCATAGTTTATGACTTCTGTTGAGCTTTGAACGCTTGAAGTTTTGACATATTGCCTCCTATTTGTGAGGTACGATCTGAACCAGCTCTGTGCCACATCGTCCAGGCCTAGCCTCCCCAGTTTTAGTAATAGTCGAGATGTTTCAATCGAATCAAATGCCTTAGTGAGATCTACAAAAATTCCCATTACCTTCTCACTTTAATTTATTCCATTAGAAATTTCAGATACTACATCAGCTAGTGCATCTTGAGTGCTCAAGTTTTTCCTAAATCCATATTGTGAACTAGCTATTAGATCATTTGCATCAAGATATTCAACTAGTTGAGATTTGATGATTTTCTCAAAGATTTTGGCAAAATTAGGCAATAGAGAAATAGGGCGATAATTGGTTTCTGAGGTCCGAGAGCCTTTCTTAAATATAGGACGTACCACGGCTATTTTTAGAGCATTGGGGATCAATGCCACGGCTATTTTTAGAGCATTGGGGATCAATCAAATTTTCAGGAATTGTGTGCGTAGCTACATGGTCCCCTATCAGTTTCATTAAGATTGAAGCAGGGGTACGCTCAGCGCATTTTATGATGGTGTCACTTTGATTGTAACGAGGAAGCTGCTGTGCCATCTCCTTGGCAGTGTATTTTTCCTTTGCGACGTTTCGGTGCCAATGATGGTCACCCTTGTCAAGCGATTTATGTACCTAAGAGTACTCTTACTCTTAGGTACATAAATCGCTTGACAAGGGTGACCATCATTGGCACCGAAACGTCGCAAAGGAAAAAAATGTGAACACACGTGCTAATGTAATATACATTTACGCCCAACGACTGGACTGGTCTATCAACCTAAATCAATTACAAGTATGAAGCTCATAAATAAATTCTTAATAATTAAGCCGTAAACACCACACGTAAGTCCACTGCATAATAAAAAATAACTAGCTGCTCCGGCTCGCTTCGCTCGCCTACACACCCTGCTGCCTCAACTGATGCTAAATTTTCAATGGCAACTGATGCAACCAGCACAACACCTGATTCAAATGGCTGCCGCCTAAAGTTTTTTGGACCCAGCTGCAATCACCTGTTGATGACTAGTGGCGAGTAGTTTTTGATATTTTCAGCATGTGATTGAGTTTGACATCAAAGAACATCTTAAAAAAATTTTTTTTTTTTTAACTTTTTTCATTGACAGATTTAAATTTCTGCACAAGTAACCTAGGTATATCAAAGATTATCATTTCTAGCGGCTTGGGACGAATTGCGACACATAAATTTCGGGGTTCCCTAGGTCGACCTAAGAAGGGTCGGCATGGAAGAAGAGAGTGATTGTCTCTCTTCTTCCATGACGGGTCGGATAGCGCTTCGAACTCGAAGTCGTCATGAGCACGGTCGTAAAAATGACCGTTCCGAGTACCTGAGATGACCCTTTGAGACACTCTGTAAGCAAGGCCCACTACATGAAGCAAAGCGATATTATGAGTGGGCCTATAGGGGTGAAAATGAGACTACTAGCGATTCTCCCACTAACATAATATATTAGTTATATATTAATGTTATTGGTAATATTATATTTATAATTAGTAAAGGGGCTTTTAAAGGGTCAAAAATAGGCTTTTACGAGGACCTGGTATTTTTTGTAGAGGTTACTGACATGGTCATTATTGAACTCGTCATTTTCATCCCTTACCTTGAGCGAGATTACTGAACTAGGCACCAAGGTTCGTCGTCCAGAATATCACTGGAACGTACCGCCCCAATGTCAAAATATGCAAAGTAAACAACTGCGTCAAGTACTTTGCGCAGTACTGAAAAGTTCCATCTACATACACAATATCTGATTTATTGAAGGCTTCAACACTAGTGCGGCATGAAAACATGACTTCATTGGTGAAGGGAGGTTTCAAGTAGGTTGCCCTGAGTGATGATAATTCCTATATCATTGTGGTAGGTGGGAGGAAATACCGCGACCCATTATCACAGTTATGAATTGAAAAATTATCCAAAAAAATAATAATAACATTTATTCATTTAATGAATATAAAAAATAATAATAAAACAAAATAAAAATAAAATAAAACTGAAATGGATAAATAAATAAAATTGGTACATAATATATTATACATCTGGGAGACTAGGCGGTTTAAAAAGTGGGAGTAGGTATTATTTAATAATATTAAATATAAAATATTATAATTATTATAATTATTAAATATTATTATTATTAAATATTAAATATATTATATTATAATATATTATGAAAACATGTAATCGGTTCTTGTGATCAGTCTGTGGTACACTCGGGCTAGATTGATTATTGGCATCAGAGCGGTAATTGATTGCATTATCCCGATATTTTACATTGTATGCCATTTCCTTAATATTGCGTTTAGTGTATTGCGATTCATAAGTGCAGATACTGTGATTATCTAACTGGGGAATGTGTTGTGTTTCAGCTAAATGCTTTGTGAGGGCAGTGTTGGGTACTGTAAGAGTTAAGAACTGTTTGAGGGTCTCTGAGGGCTTTATTGACATCTGACTTATGCCCGGATATTCGTTTTGAAACTAGTTGGGTAGTCTGGCCATAGTACGCTAAGCCACATGAATTTTGACATGGGATTTTGTAAATGAGGTTACTATGATCTTTCTGTTCAACCTTATCCTTCAGCTTGGAAAAATATTTTCGGTTGCTGGAGTGATTCCGGTAGGCTATCTTGATATTAGGGTTGCACGATTTTAAGCTTCTGCTAATTTGGCTGGACCAACCCCGGGCTTCCCCCTATCTCTCACTGGCATCGAACGCGAGCCGAAAAATTCCCTGCCTTCCCCCACCCTTGGAGGGACCGATGCCGACCCGGGCCCTCACTTATGCATTGGCCATCCCGTGATCAGTTAGTTTTTAACCAAATAACGTATTTATTTCACTAATAATTTGTCGAAATGGTGAGTTATTGTGTAGCATATGGTTGCAAGAATAGGCACACTAAAGGTTGCGGACTGACATTCCACAGGTAAGAAGTTATTTCATGATATTAAATTTTGTAGTAGTTACTAGCTAGCAGGCTTCGTTTATATTTATTTTAAGCTTTCAATTCAAGCATTCTATGCATTAGTCTGGCTCAAATTCTTTGGTGTAGGTATCTGTTGATATTAGAACCATGTACATACTAGGTAGGTGCTATAATAATAATAATTCAATAATTATAACTTATAATATAAGTTTTAATTATAATATATATACATATTATATTATAATTTATTATAATATATAATTATTATATTATAATTATAACTTATAAGTTATAATTATTGAATTGTTAACATACCTACGTGAATTGTTTCTTAGAACACACATAAAACTTGGAAAAACGTGTTGATGACGATTATTATTGTACATGTATATAATAATCATTTTATATTGCATAAATATAAATCATGATATAATATACAATAATGATACAATATATTATATTTAAACGTTTTCCCGTTGCTAATAATCATGATTATTATAATCATAGAATCATGTACATACTTATTGAATAAGATGGTTTTTGTCAGTTTTTCTGAAGTTCTGGGTTCTTGGGGAAACTGAAATTAAAATACAACGTATAATAATTATAATAATTATATTATAAGTTGATAATAATTATAATAATTATTATTATTATAAGTTATATTTTAATTTCAGTTTCCCCAAGAACCCAGAACTTCAGAAAAACTGACAAAAACCATCTTATTGAATAATGTTTAAACCTTTGTCTATCAACCACATACCTATGCAGCCATGTAAATAGTCCTACTGTACCTATTGTATATAACTTTGTAAACCTGGAATAAATTAGTTATTGTTCAATACTACCTACTTCGACTGATTTATATATTATAATCAATATATTAAAGATTCCTTGAGTTGGATTGATGGTTTCCTGTATCCCTACCACAATCTTCCTACCTTTAGCTCACAAAATGCAATTAGTTTCCACAGAGGTGTCCTACCTGTCGTCAATAGAGACAAAAAACGTTTACAATCATTCGAAATTATCTTTTAAACGCGAAAAAAAAAAAAAGCGAGTCGCAATGCCGATCAACGTAAGGTTGGCTGGATCCGTCCCTCCAAGGGAGGGGGAACCCTCCGAATTTTTCGGAACGCTCGGCCGCTCGGGAGAGGCCCGTCCATAGATATATATGTCTTTGGGCTGGACAGAGGGCCTACAAATGTGACTGATCCGAATTGTCCACAATCTTCAGAATCCACTGGCATATGATAGTCGGGGGGGATTTCGGAAGAAACAATATCAAAATTCACTCAGAACAAAAAAATATTACTAAAAATTAACAAGTAACTGTATCTCAAAAACTGTTGGCTCTACAGAGACGGTTTTTATCTCAAATTGTAGCAAATTTAGTCTACTTTAAAAAGGTTTTTCCAAGGTATTGTCAAAAAACTAGTCCATCAGCGTTAAAATCGCCATAAACTGAAGTAAAGTCGAACATTAAATGTTCGACTTTTTGAAAAGGTTGCGTTCAGCGCTCGAGGTCCAAGTTTACTTGGATTATCATTAGGCCAACATCATGATATGATGTTATAAAAGTGAGCAAAAAATCAGAACTACCGGATTTGACGCAAGGTACCCCCCCTTGCGAACGAGGTTACTGGATTACTTGATTTTACAAGGCCGAATGTAATTAGTAGTAGGTACCTACCTACAACCCCATCAAGGAGTCCAGGATTTAGTTCGACAGACTAACTGCGCTTTGACACTCAATACTCACACTTGGTCTGATGGAGGTGTTGTTATTATGTGTGGTGCTCATTTTGGGGCTGGTGATTTTCACGGTGAAATCTGATATGTCGGACTTGACTCCCCCTAAAGGGAAAACCAACATCCCCATTGTGCCCGGGTTTCGGCCGACTCTTCCCTTCATTGGCAATGCATGGAAATGTATGGATATAACGGATATACGGGGTGAGTGATATCTAAACCGGTCTTACCGCATCTGTATGTATAAAATTTATACATTTATAAATTTATACTATTTCATTTCTCACTAATTTCGGATACATTCAATTATCACTGAATGTAGTAGCGTAGCGTGGCTGGTGTGTGGCGGGTACCGCACTCTAATAATCCCCCCCCCCTTACACAACGATATAATAAAGTCTCAAACTTTACACGAGCAACAAAAGTTGAACAACTATTATTAAATTGCACTTGAAAAGTTGTACGCAACACAAGGCAATAAAAATTGCCTCGTATTGCAAGATGTTGCATGCAATAATTGCATGCATAATTTATAATTATTATAATTGCGCTGTGATGGACAATAAAGTTGAACAATATAAATCGCTCAATGTTTTTGTTTACACGGGCGGCAACATAAATCTGAAATTCGGTCGCTACCGCCTCCCACCCGTCCGTTTTTGCGACGCGATCCCTGTATTTCGGGTCTTCAACGTCCCACAGTTCCGGTCGAACGTGAATCGCGTTAATAAAATCAATAATCTTCTCGTTTGGCCAGCTCATTTTCGCAAGCGGGACGAACGACAGGACGCACAAGAGACACTGGGATAAATGTGGATCACAGAAAACTGATCGGCGAAAAGTGTGAATCACAGAAAAGACGCAATATGATTGGCTGTTTCGTTCCATCTCCCGACCCCAGGGCGAAAAATTGCCGCAATAGTGCAATAATTGTCTAAACCCCTTGGACTTCATTTCAACACGATGCAACAGTTGCCGAGGGGGCTAGGAGGGCCTGAAATGTTGTAGAAATCCCGTCCAGGGCCGTGGAGAGAAAATCCGGGCCCGGGGGCAAAATTCTTCGGGCCCCCTAAAAAAAGAAAAAAAAAAGGTATGAAAATTTTTCCTATATTGATCTGTCCCTTTTCCCATTTTGCCTCTCCTATCCCCTTTTTTTACAAAAAAAATTCTCAAGAAAATCCGAGCCCCCCTACGAAGGCCGGGCCCGGGGGCAACGGGTCCAGTCCCCCCCCCCCCCTCTCTACGGGGCTGCTCCCAAGGGCGGATCCAGGATTTTTCTGAGGGGGGGGGGGGCGGAAAATTATTGAATGATAGATACCCCCAAACCAAAAAAGTGTTCCAGGCGACCCCCCCCCCCCCCCCCGCCCCGGGAAAATTTTCAAATATTGAGCCTTGGGCTTGGATAGTTGCATTTGGGCTATATTTATCCCTACGTATTAGTAGACTAGTAGCGAGAAGAGGAAAAAGCTGCTTCAAGATTCAGTGAAGCACATTTTTCCTCTGAGTCAAAGTTTAGCTGTTTAGCTATTTCTACAACCTGTACTGACGACCTGTACAATTGAAGAGTATTTATCGTTTTGTTATAGTTCCTTCTAGTGTGAGTGATTTGTTTCTGCTAACCAAATATGTCATCCAAAATTTGGATGATTTAATCATTTCGCAGTAAGTTCGTTTGCCCTATCTTTGGAGTGTTGACAAAGTTCAATGAGAACAGCTTACCTACTTATGAACAGACGATGAAGCATTATTTGTTGGTTGAGAAGGAACTGCGTGAATTAGAAAATAATAAGGACCCATCTGTGAAAGCCATCTGCCAAATCGTCGTCAGGGACTTGAGAAGAGTGAGGGATAAAGCTTCGATACCAGTGGTGGGTGAACAAGAAATTGGTCGCTTGATACAGAACTATCATCAAAAATACAAAAAGTTACAAAAAATCCCGAAATTGAGAGCAGAGAGGAATGGGGAGATCAAGGCGTTTGTAGCACACGCCAAAATGACCCTCTTTGACGTGGCCTTTTGCAAGTGCGTAGATTTCTAGTCTTGCGAGTGCAAACAAAAAATTCCCATTGCTGAACGGGCGTTTTTTATTGATCAGAGGCAGGAAAGAATGATGATGATTGGGGGAGTAGATAAAAATACTACGAAAATTCTAAAACGTCGATTTGAGAGACAAGTGGAGAGAGAAGGGCGCGCCTCAACATCAAAATTCTCACCCAGAGAACATCATCTTGGCAATGCTGCACGATGAGAGGGTAGGTACCCGTTCGTGAACTCGCTGTCCAGAGAATCCAGGATGCCAGAAGGTTTGGAGGGACTGCTGATATTCGAAAGTTCGATGTTCCTCAGTTGGATTTCAACGCTGACGAAACCATGGTATAATAATTATACCATGGTTTCATTTGAAGATAATACAGAAGAACCTCCATCTACGATCAATTTAAGCGATGTTGAGCTGGGGGAAATTGCCCAAAATGGCATCAAAATGGATATTCCTATAGTTCCGTACGGAACGGTATGGCACGTGCCATTCCCAGGCAGTTGAGAGGCACATAAAATTGGTAACCGAGGCCTCTACTTCAGTTTGCGGTGAAACCAATAGAGATGGGTTTATAAGGACCCGAAAAAAATCCCGGAAGCAAATTCCACGATTTGAGACAAAGCGTCATTTTTTCAATGGTGGTGACCATTTGTTATCTGTTACTCTGTGGTGGTGACCAACCTCAGGATAATGCTCCACAACAATGAGTTATTTTTAAAATGATTTTTCAAGCCATTTTACCATGTTGGTCAGAAATAATAAAATTCTTTATATTTCGCGCTTTTTCATTTTTTACGCAAACCTAAAACTTTTAACGATTTGTGCCACCTCAAGATGACCGAATTTCGGCCACAAATTTTTACACAATCATTTTCAACCAATTTCGCCACTAGGGTCAGGGTTTCTCCGGTTCTCAAACTTTTTTTCGGCCGTTTTCACTCCGCCCTATTCACTATACCCCTGTTGCTTGTCGTCCTGACACCTTCTCGGCACAGTGATGAACGCTGCGCAGCCACCACACAACACACAGACATTTAATCAAATTTATGTTGAGTACTTCTCTTCAAATTTAGGCGATTACGAAAGTTTAAATCTCATAATATATTATATTTTCTCGTTGAGGGGGGGCGCGCGCCCCCCCGCGCCCCCCTCTGGATCCGCCACTGGCTGCTCCCGTCAATTAATTGCATGCAATCTTCGGCAACTTATTCGAGGAGAGAATAGTTGTACAATTTTTTTGAAATAGTTGCGCAACTCCTTTTTCGACGCCACTGGTGATAATGGGTAATTTCATCACTATCGAGGTTGTATCGGATGCACAAATGGGCGAGTGAGGCGGGAACCTCCTGTCCAAGAAAATGGCCTAGCGAAGCGAGGCCTCCTTGTCTGAGTGCAAGTTTCTAGAAGATTAAAAACCTGATCATTCACTTAAATGCGAAATTTTGGTATGATTGATAAAGGTTATTTTTCATAAAAGTGTTTTTCAGGTATGTATATGTTCGTTAGTGGTCTCTTAGCCAGGTCACAAAACGCGGGTTACAGAGCGTCATGCTTCTGGTTGGGACCAAAATTATTGATTGTGACTGCGGATCCAAAACTTAACGAGGTAAGTACACACATGCCATTAGCATGGCGAGCAAAGCAGCATAGATAATATTATAAGCTCGGATTTCTGAAGGTGAAAATCACAACTTCATTTTACAGGCTATTTTGAACAGTCCTAAGTGCAACAGTAAGCCCACGTTCATTTACGGCTTTATAAACAAACTTTCGGATGGCGTATTCTCAAGGAATGGTGAGGGATCCAAATTTACGAGTTCTTATCTATTAAGAAGATATCGAATGTGGAATTTTAATACAAGTAGTAATAACCATGTTTTGTCAATTCGTTGCAGGTGCAAGTTGGATTAGTTTGAGAAGGTCTCTAAATAAATTTCTGCAATCAAAAAAAGTTGTGGAACACCATTATGATGTTATGGTGGAAAAAAGTGAAGAACTTTGTGAGAGGCTTGATAGCGTCGGTGAGGGAACATTTGACCTTTCTCCTTACATGCTACGTTGTGCTTTTGATATTGTGCTCGGTAAGATACCACTAGATGTAGTAAACTTTGGAGTATCATCATTAACTTATCAAACCATTCTCAACATTCCAGGCTCTATAATGGGTGTGGATAACGCTCATCGATCGGAAATGGCGAAAGTTGACTTACATATAGGTCAGAGGCAAGTAACTCATTATGCGAGCAAGATGCTTCAATACAGTTTAACGATATTGCATGTTAATTGTTTATATTACAGGATTGCATCGATGTGGTTCAAACTTCTTCTCAAAGTTGTTTATAGAATACGATGGATATTCCATTTCACGAAAACCAAAAAAGAAATGGTAGTACTAAAAAACGAAATAAGTCAGTTTGGTGAAAGCGTGAGTACCTACAAGAGCATTAAAACACTTGAACTAGGTATTAAATTTTAATACCTAGTTCAAGTGTTAATTCTCAACACATAGTGGCGAGTAAAACTCAAAAATTATATATAATGGTTGATTATATAATATATTTTATTATTACGAAACTAGACGTATATATACTAAGTATATATAAGTCTTATATTTGTCTACTAAAAACCGAAAAAACGCGTGTTTCTCGTTTTCAGCTCATCAACATGAGAAACAGCGTTTTGACAGCAAATTATCAGGACCCCAGAGGTCGGGAAATATGACGCATGATACGTGTGATCTTGCAGTTGCCCCGTTTTCATCGAAATGCTTCATAATGTATTTGATAAATATTCATATTTCAGAATCAACATTTGAACCGGAATGTTACATTGATGCCACAATCAAACAAGCCTTGAAAGAAAAGCATGATGGGCTCTCAATGCCATTAGATGTGATCGCCGCTGTAAGTAATCAATGGATATACAATGTATATATATACTAGCTGACCCAGCGCGCTTCGCTGCACTCTACGGTTAAACTGCAAAACCACAAACTGACACACATGCCAGCCCATACATGTGTGCCATCCCATACATCCCATACATCCCATACATCCCATACATCCCATACATCCCATACATCCCGCACATCCCATACATCATCCCAGACATCCCACACATCATCCCATACATCCCACACATCCCATACATCCCACACACCATCCCATACATCCCATACATCCCGCACATCCAATACATCAATACGAAGTTAGGGGTTTTTCCAATCACATCATCATTCTGTTCGTTGGTTTGCAACCACACAACAATAATAATCAGGAGTTAACTGATCGCATAACTCGAGAACGTGAAACTTACATACCGTACAAAATATTCGCGCGTAAAAAAAAGATAGATAATTACCTTCCTTAAGCTTTTGCGAACATTATTAAAAAAAATTATTGAAAGTGGTCCAATTTTATAGCGAGAGGAACTAAGAAACAGTAACAAAGTAACAACGCAAGTTGGTTTCTCCTAGTGAATTATCAAATTCCCGTCTATCACCAATTATATGCAGCCCACACATCCCATACATCATCCCACACATCCCATACATCATCCCATACATCCCACACATCATCCCATACATCCCACACATCCCATACATCCCACACATCCCATACATCCCACACATCCCACACCTTCCACACACCATCCCATACATCCCACACATCCCATACATCCCATACATCCCGCACATCCCATACATCATCCCATACATCCCACACATCATCCCATACATCCCACACATCCCATACATCATCCCATACACCATCCCACACATCCCATACATCCCACACATCCCACACCTCCCACACACCATCCCATACATCCCACACATCCCATACATCCCATACATCCCGCACATCCCATACATCATCCCAAACATCCCACACATCCCATACATCATCCCATACACCATCCCATACATCCCACACATCCCACACATCCCATACATCCCGCACATCCCATACATCCCACACATCATCCCATACATCCCACACATCCCATACATCATCCCACACATCCCATACATCATCCCATACACCATCCCATACATCCCATTCACCATCCAATACATCCCACACATCCCATACATCCCATACACCGTCCCATACATCCCACACATCCCATACATCATCCCATACACCATCCCATACATCCCACACATCTCATACATCCCATACATCCCGCACATCCCATACATCATCCCATACATCCCACACATCATCCCATACATCCCACACATCCCATACATCATCCCATACACCATCCCATACATCCCATACACCGTCCCATACATCCCACACATCCCATACATCCCACACATCCCATACATGCATCGTATGATCGATGGGTTTCAGACCCACGTTGTAGCACATCAAAACCTTCCTTAAGCTTTTGCGAACATTATAAAAAAAAAATTAGCCAAATCGGTCCAGCCGTTCTCAAGTTATGCGATCACCAACAAAATACTGATTATACAATGTATATATATATATATGGATATACAACATACATGAGAAAATGTACTGTGTCTATGTCATAGACACAGTACATTTTCTCATGTATGTTATAGTCTGTGTAATGCAGGCATTCTACCTAAGCGTTCCATGTGCTATGCGTTTTAGTCAGTGTGGAGAATTTCTCAACTCAATTATAACTCAATTATACACCCGTGCTTCGCACGAAATATCAAATTTCAATAGCGCATCCATCCTTCACTGAAACCGCGAGCACGTCCAACCCGTTCAACAAGGTTTCTTGTTGTGAAGACTTCGATACTTAGTATCAAGCCTTTGATACTTAGAATCAAACTAGGTCAAATCGAAGGCCCCTATAATAAGAGAGGATAAAATTACCGGTCCATGTAGGTTCGCTTCGATTCATCCTCAAGAAGCTGTAGCCGTACCAAATTTTAGCGCTCTGGGATGAGCCGGAGAGAAATTCGTTATTCCGCAAAACCCCCTATGAATAATACAACCCTTGCTTCACTTGGACCACCCGTAGCAACCCGTCATTTTTTTTTTTTTTTTTTTCGTAATCGCTTATTTTTGTCGCACAGTTTAATTTGTGAATAACCGATTATTCACAGATTTATTTATGAATAACGCGTTATTCACGGTTTCATTCATGAATAACTCATTATTCACGTTTTTATTCACAAACAACCACCAATTTCGAACCCACGCCACAAGCTTTTATTCCATTTTTCCTAGAAAATATTCATTTTTCACAATCAAAAAAATTTTTTTGATTACATTTAATGTAAATTTACTGTAAATACAACCTTAAACATTGTTTATCAAAATTGTAAAAAAAATAAAAAATAAAATAAAAAAATGAATAAAAAAAAATAAAAAAAAATAAAAAATACAAAATAAAAATTAAAAATAAATAATAAAATAAAAATAAAATAAATAAATAATATAATATAAAAAACGCTGCAAATTTTACACAAGGGTTTATTATTCTTTGATATAGGTTAGTTGCGCAAAAATTTAAAAAAAAAAAAAAAAAAGTTGGGAAAAAACTTTTGGATTTTTTTTTTCAAAAAAAATTTTTGGATTTTTTTTTTTTCAAAAAAATTGTTTTTCAAAAAATCTTTATTCTTTACTCGAAAAATATTAAACCTCCTGGGATCCTTCAAAAATCCCATTTTTAGCCCCATGAAAGCCCTATAGATCGCAACAGTGAAATCGAATCGCTGCGGGACCCCAAAAAATGGATTCTACGTCCAAAAATACTTCGAAAACGACACCTGACTCGATCCCATAGCCAAAAGCCTTCAAAAACTCCCTTCTGTAGCCCCATTTTGCCGAAATCCGAAACATGGGAGGATCGCAGAGTCGTCAGGATCGTAGAGGATGATCGCGGAGGATGATCGCAGAGAATGGTCAGATTGTTTCTGAAATGTGATATTCATTGCAACCCGAAGGGATCATTTGCTTCTGAAGGTGTATGTGTCAGTAACTCGGTGCATCACGCCTTGCTGCACGGTTTTTATTTTGTTTTATTTTTATTTTTTTATCATTTTTATTATTTTATTTTTTATTTTTTATTTTTGGTTTATTATTCTTGGAATAATACACCTATGTTTTCGCGACGGGGGTCGACGACTCCGATCGGCCTCAAAATTTGACATTATCCGTTTCAAGTGGTCTAGATTCCAAAACCGAAATGTCCGGCCGCCGTCCGCCGTCCAGGCCGTTTTGGGCAGTAGGAATTTTTTTAAAAATCTGAAATTTTGAGAAAATACTCGGTTTACCATCTAGTTGTGCCCGCAAGGTTTTCAGCCTGATCTCCCAAACCCGTGGGGCGCTATGGGGCTGAAATGGGGCTTTAGAAGGGGGTTTTTGAAGGCTTTTGGCTATGGGATCGAGTCAGGTGTCTTTTTCGAAGTATTTTTGGACGTAGAATCCATTTTTTGGGGTCCCGCAGCGATCCGATTTCACTGTTGCGATCTATAGGGCTTTCATGGGGCTAAAAATGGGATTTTTGAAGGATCCCAGGAGGTTAAATATTTTTCGAGTAAAGAATAAAGAATTTTTGGAAAACAATTTTTTTGAAAAAAAAAAAATCCAAAAAAAAAATTTTTTTCAAAAAAAAAAAAAATCCAAAAATTTGTTTTCCCAACTTTTTTTTTAACAAAAAAATTTTGCGCAACTAACCTATATCAAAGAATAATAAACCCTTGTGTAAAATTTGCAGCGTTTTTTATATTATACAAGTCTCTCCGGCTCGCTTCGCTCGCTCCCCTAGTGGGGTGTATTGCCGCCTGTGGGGTGTATTGCCGCCTGTGGGGTGCGTAGCATCGATGGACACGTTCAAACCCCTACTCAGACATAAGGCCTCGCTCCGCTCGGCCCCTCCTATTCGTAGCAGAGACGATAGAAAAAATCGGCGTATTTTTAGGGCTTACCGTTTAGGAAATTATTATTTTTAATTCAATTCAACTTTTTTTACATTTTTTTTTTTTTTTTTTTGAAACTTTTATTGCACCAAGTAAGCAAACTTATCAGCAATTTACAATTGATGTATACATACTAAATGACTTGCCAGAAGCGATGACACATAACACTGCTTCTATGCGACTTGTTGTTTTGTGCAACTGACGCACTAGTAATTACTCACTGAGCTGATAATTAGTTCACAGGGCACCCCACTCCCACAGGTCATGAGGTTTTGTTCTTTTCAGTCTTCTGAGCAGGCCTTCAACGTCGAGGAGCTGGACAACCTCGCTGTTGATGTGTCCCCGAAGCCTCTGCTGATGGGCTAATGCTTGTTTTTTGATGACTTCTTCGACAGTAGGAATTTGAAGTTCCCGGTGTAGTCTTTCATTCCTGGTGTAACGGTACGCATTTACGCATGCTCGTAGCACGTTATTTTGAAATCGCTGAATGATCAAGCGATTGCTCGGAGCGGTGCAGCCCCACAATTGTGCACCATAGGCCCAGACTGGCTTAAGGACCTGATTGTATAGTGTTAGCTTGTTGGGGATTGTCAAGGATGACCGTCGCCCCATTAGCCAATACATCTTTCGAAATTTGGTGGTTAGTTCCATCTTCTTTTTTTTTACATGTGCTTTCCACCGAAGCTTAGCATCGAGGGTCATGCCCAGGTACTTGGCTTCGTTTGCGTGCGGTATGACTTTGTTGTTGAGGTGAACGGGTATGTACTCACACCTACGGTTTGTGAAGTCGACATGTACCGATTTTGCCTCATTCATTTGGATCCTCCACTTTAAAGTCCAGCTGTGAAGTCTCTTGATTGACCTTTGTAGTTTCGAAATTGATTCCAAGTTGGTATCGCCGACAGCAAGGACTGCAGTGTCATCTGCAAACGTCGCTATGGTATTCTCCTCTCTTTCTGGAAGATCTCTGGTGAAAAGGACGTACAGGAGTGGGCCCAGTACGCTACCTTGCGGTACTCCAGCTTGAATCTTTTGAGCTTTCGAATACGCATCTTCTTGCTTGATCCGGAAAAATCGGTTTGAGAGGTAGGACTCTAACAACTTGGAATACGAGGCGGGAAGTGTTTTTCTGAGTTTATAGTTGAGTCCTTCGTGCCACACTTTATCAAAGGCCTGTGTAACATCAAGAAAGACGGCAGAACAAACCTTTTTTTGTTCAAGAGATTGTTCAATAATGTGCGTTATTCGGTGCACCTGATCAATTGTAGAGTGATTTCGACGAAAGCCAAACTGATGGATTGGAACGAGGTTCCGTTCCTCTACTATTTTCAACAGTCGTTTTTGAATGATTTTTTCAAACAGCTTTGAGAGAACTGGTAGCAGAGATATTGGTCGATATGAATTCAATTCCTCAGCAGGCTTTCCAGGTTTTAGGATCATTATGACCTCTGCAAGCTTCCATAGCTGAGGTACATAGCAAAGCCTGATGGCTGCATTGATAATCTGTGTGAGTTTAACAATCACCTTCCGAGGAAGGTTCTGAAGTACCTGGCCTGTAATTAGGTCATATCCAGGCGCCTTCTTCGGGTTAATATCATTTTTTATTGTCATCTGCACTTGTTTGACAGTTACTCTTTCGATCACAGTCTCCTGGTCACTGGACCGAATCTCCGTGAGCGGCTCTTCATCAGGGCTGCCAGGATTTGGGGTGAAGATGTTAGCCAAGTGAGAAGCAAAGGCGTCAGCCTTCTCCTGGTTGGTCCTGATCCACCTATTGTTGATCGTGTCCAGGATGGGTGGTGCCTGAACTACGGGTCGCTTCAAGTATTTTGTTGCCTTCCACAGGGAGTAATCAGTGTCCCTGTGGCTAGTAAGCGTTGAAAGGAGTTCTTTTTGAGTTTCTTCTTTGATTTCTTTGATCATTCCTCTAAGTTCATTAGCAATTTTATACCATTTGGTCTTATGGGCTGGGTTACGCGTGGCTTGCCAGATTCTCCTGGCTCTACGCTTCTGTTTTATGGTATCTACTATTTCCTTAGGGTAATTTATCCCCTTCAGCTTTTTAGGAAGATCAGGAGTATTTTGCCAAGCAGCATCTTGTATGGCAGCTACGACTTTTTCCAGCTGGCCGTCAACCTCTTCTGGCGTGGTCAGTGTCACACTAAGGTCGATACGTTGATTCACGTCCATTTTGAACTGATGCCAATTTGTTAGCTTGTTAACTAAAACTGGATTGTGTGGCTTAATGATAATCTGGTCGCTCAGTGTGAGGATTACTGGTGAGTGGTCCGAACTGAGATCGAAGCACTCGTCGGTGTACGCATAATTAGCTGAGATATTTTTTAGTAAGAAGAAGTCAAGTAGATCTGGTTTTTTCCTTATATCACTAGGCCAGTACGTTGGTTTACCGGTTGATAAAGAGATGCAGTCTCTTAGCTGCACGTATCTGTAGAGAGCTGAGCCGCGAGGCAGGCACATTCGTGAGCCCCAATATGTATGTTTTGCATTGAAGTCTCCGCCAATGATGAAGCGATTCCCCAGTTGATCAAACGCCTTACAGAAGTCTTCGTCTGTAATGGTATGTTTAGGTGGGCAGTAGATGCTAGCAATAACCATCTCGTATGACCTAGTTTTGACTGAAATTGCACAAATCTGGATTTTTTCCGTTTCGATCTTTGTCCATTCATGATGTTTGAGGTTTTCTTTTACGAGAACTGCGCTACCTCCGTTTTTTTTTTTTTTTTTTTTATTTTTATTTTTTTTTTTTTACATAAAGGCCTCTCCATCTATCAAAGTTCCCTGGACCCTCCGTTTTCTAAGATCCCTGGCCCCGCGCGAATTAAAACGATCCAATTGTCTTCTCACCATGAAATCGCCCCCTCCCCCTCGGTTTTTTTGAAATCAGACTTCGGAATCGGATTGGCCATATTTTGGCGCGCATTTGGCTCGCGGATACCATACCCAAAAAATGGCTCCTTACTGGGTATTTTTGAACCCGAAAAAACGTGGGACAAACGCGAGAAAGACGATTTTTCGAAATAAAAACCGTGCAGCAAGGCGTGATGCACCGAGTTACTGACACATACACCTTCAGAAGCAAATGATCCCTTCGGGTTGCAATGAATATCACATTTCAGAAACAATCTGACCATTCTCTGCGATCATCCTCCGCGATCATCCTCTACGATCCTGACGACTCTGCGATCCTCCCATGTTTCGGATTTCGGCAAAATGGGGCTACAGAAGGGAGTTTTTGAAGGCTTTTAGCTATGGGATCGAGTCAGGTGTCGTTTTCGAAGTATTTTTGGACGTAGAATCCATTTTTTGGGGTCCCGGAACGATCCGATTTCACTGGGGCGATGTTTAGGGCATTCGTGGGGCTAAAAATGGGATTTTTGAAGGATCCCAGGATGTTAAATATTTTTCGGGTAAAAAATACAGAGTTTTTGAAGAAACACATTTTTGAACAAAAAATCCAAAAAAAAAAAATTTTTTTTGAGATAAAAATCCCAAAAAATTTTTTTTTTTAATTTTTTCATTAACAGAATTAAATTTCTGCACAAGTAACGTATATCAAAGAATAATAAACCCTTGTGTAAAATTTGCAGCGTTTTTTATTTAATTTTTAATTTTTTTTACAATTTTGATAAACAATGTTTAAGGTTGTATTTACAGTAAATTTACATTAAATGTAATCAAAAAAATTTTTTTGATTGTGAAAAATGAATATTTTCTAGGGAAAAATGGAATAAAAGCTTTTGGGGTGGGTTCAAAATTGGTGGTTGTTTGTGAATAAAAACGTGAATAACGCGTTATTCATAAATAAACATGTGAATAACCGGTTATTCATAAATAAATCTGTGAATAATATGAATATGAATAACGGTATTCATATTCATATTCATACCGGTATTCATATTCATATTCACAAATCTGCGGCTTGTGAATACATTCATATTCATATTCATGAATATGAATACGCCCACCTCTGGCACGAAATATCAAATACCCGTCCATCACCTATCACCCATGCAAACATCCGTCAACTCATGATTTTTCATAGTAGGTACCGCTTGTTGACCCACTTCTCGTAGTCAAGTATCACATTCCCGCCTATCACCAATCAAAAATGCAGCCCATGCTTCACCCATAACAACCCTAATGTAATTTTACATCAGTTGATCATCCTAGTTTCCAAATTAGCTGCCGCAGCGGCCGCCGTTGCAGCCATTATGGTGAAAAATGATCACTTTGGTGGGGCAAACCCGTGTTTGGTGTCTTATTATAAAAATACATATAAAACATAGTATACAAATATAAATAGTAAAATTCAATAATGACCTATGTTAAGATCTGCTAGCGTAAACAAAATTTGTTTTGTTTATTTTCTTTAATATCAACATTTACTGTTGATTTCATCATTGAAATAAAGGTGCAAAACGTGCGCGAATCGGCAGAAAATCTTTTGTTATGAGGTCACCAACTGCCAGAGGGTGAATCCAAGTCATTTCCAGGCCGGAAAATGGTGGGCGATTTTTCGCATTTTGTGCGGCGACGGTAGTTCTCCCTGTTTGGCGCGGCGCTGGTTGTGGAGTTGAATTGTTGGGTTGACCGAGCATAGCACTTGCGTAACGTATAGTTTTCACTACTTGTAAGTGGCCACTAGAATCCGAAACTGACCGGTTTTTCAATTTTCGCACACAGCAGTGAAGTGATGAAAAGTGGAACTTGGAGCGATGCCGGTGTTTTTCCTCAACACAGGATGAACTTCGGTACATCTAAATCTGCACGTTTGCTCATACTTACCTAAATGGGCGCTCTTTTTTCAACGTTTTATATACATTTAAATTAGATTAAGAAATATCTGGTTTTTGGATCTATGTTTTAGATTGTTAGTTAGTAAGTTGGAATAGCTTTAAGCAACATAGTTTTAAGTGAATGTAGTTACAGTAGTGGTTGTTTTATGACGCGGCAACAGAGACCTCATTCAATTTTCGATGTTGACTGTTTACTGAGTAGGGTTACGACACCTCAGCTAAAACAGAGTCATCTGTCCTCTTCTTCTTGGCAATGCACCCCGAGTACCAAGATAAAGCGTACCAAGAACAAGTGAACATCATGGGGGATACGTTGCGAGCTCCCACGTATGAAGAAACCAAACAAATGGATTACTTGGAGATGGTATACCACGAAACACTGAGGCACATCGGCGTTCCAGGTGTTGCCAGAGAAGTCAACACCGAACATATCGTGGGTGAGATTTTTTTCTTTTTTTTTCCTTGTTGGAACTGCCCATTTTCGAATAACTCAACTTTCTTCGAAATGACATTCTGATTCTGGCCAACTACGTTTCAGGCGACTTGGTATTTCCTGAAGGAGCATCTGCGTACGTGGCTTTGGAATCCAGCCACAAAAATCCTGAACATTGGGAGAGACATAATGAGTTCTATCCTGATCACTTCCTTCCTGAAAACGTAGCCAAAAGACCAACAGGGGCATTTTTACCCTTCAGTGCGGGAGCCAGAGTTTGTCCAGGTTAGTTTCAATTAATCCATAATATTTTGATAGTTTTGAAAATGAACGAAACGTTCATGCATACGTCATTTGAGGTAGTATTGAAACAAACTAATTTATGCGAATATTACAGGAAAAATGTTCGCTGTGGTTGCTGGCAAAATTATTCTGTCGATGCTCCTGAGGAGGTTTTATTTTTCATCTGCGAAGAAGTTCGCTGAAATAGATTATAACTACCTGTTCATGTTGGAGCCAGTAGGAGGATACCCTATGAAGATTAGGAAGAGAATGGTTGCTGGAGACAGCTGTTAACTTTACAGCATAACACTTATAATCAACAACGGGATGTATTGGGCAACAGGTAGCGGGAAGGTAGCCGATTTTCGGAGAACCATGGTACACCATCATTATGATACTAATGTAAGGAAATTTAGTCATGAATAAACGATTAAAAAAAATGTTGCGTGAACGATCCACGGGATCCCCCTGGACCCCCCCCCCCCCCCCCCCGATTGACGTGTCGTTTTTGAAGTAATTTTGGACGCATACCTAGGTAAGTAATACTATCTTGGGGCTCCCACATCTGTCCAAACACTTTCTTATAGTTTTTTTAAATTAATTTTTTAATGGCAGAATTAATTTTTGGACAATGTTTCTATAGTTGACACAGAAAAATAGGTACCTTGCCAAGAGGAACATATCACATAGCTTCCTCGCGTTCAAAAACAACCCGATATACAGCCAAATTGGACTATTAGGTAAACACAAAATTGCGGACTTATGGATGTAAACTGAATTGACGGGCTGATGGACGTCGCAGATTTGACAAATTCAAATTCATATGTCAAATTTGACATAATATGTCAACGAAATGAATAAATATGTCAAATTTGACATAGGTAACATGTCAACGAAATGGAAGATATTATCTTCCATTTCGTTGGTTACGAGAGGGAGCAGTAGCCCAATACTGCGACCTCCAGGTTGGAAGGCGCTTCGCGCCGGAAAGACGAGCAACAGGATGTAAACAACTCAGTAAGACGAGAGCTTTCACACCCCGCCGTCAGATGGTTCTGGGAGTCACACCGGGCAGTTGAACCAGCAAAACCCTGTAGAAACGCAATGACGCTTCGAGTGGCACCAAATGCCCAGTTTGACCAAAAGTCAATTATTTTTTTTTTACAAAACTTTCTCATTCTAAAGGACTTCGTATAGACTTGCAATATACCTAATATTTAATACGTTTATCACACTCGTCTCTCTTCTTCAGAGATCAAATCACTTTCTCCAGCGTCGTCCTTTAATCACTCAAAGTGGTAGACAAGTTTTAACAGAGGTGAGAACAGAGAATGACTTGATAAAACACTAATGAAGCATACCAGCTTAAATTAATGATTAAATTTGAGAGTAATGCTTGTCTAAAATGTTTCGTTTTGATTCAATCGTTCGATCATGTACACAAAAATTCTGGAACAAAATACAGTCAGAAATGCACTTTTTACGGGGGAAGAACGTGTTAAGCTTGTGGGCAGCCGGGAGTTAACACGTTCTTTCACGGAAGCGCCCCGATAAGCACGTTCTTCCCCTGTATAGGAATATTTCACCCTCCAATTTCACCCATTTGAACTCGTTTTTCCCCGGAAATAACACCACCAACGGATTTCTCGCATGCCAAACCTTAAGGAACCATAGCTACGGTAGCTATAGGTTATAGGTAACCTATAAATCGACCAAAAACCGAGTTAACACGTTTTTCCCCTGTACTCTTCATGTGTTAAAACACAGAAGAATGTAAACGGCAGGTGTCCACTTTTTTTCTTTATAAAAAAAACAAAAAAAAACCTCACCTTCTGGAAATTGAGAAAGGCTCCAAAAAATTGGGGTCTCGCTATATAATATATATCGTATATATAGCGCGTATATTATACAGCCGGCAGCTCAGGCTCAAAAACACCTGAGCTGCCGGCTGTATTGCGATAGGTACATTGACCACCCATTAGGGCACGGCCACTGCAAGACGCCTTTCACGTATTCACAAATTTGCACATATTTTCGATGTAAGCTGTCGTTAGGCCGGTGAAAAGAGAAAACAAACAGGCCGTCAGTTGCCAGCGAGGATTTTGACGTCACTTAATGGTCCACTCAGGTTCCAAGTGCCTCCAGGAACTCGACATTACCAAGTCATTGCCGTTTTTCAAGTTCAATAGCGGTAATGACTTGGCTAAAAGTCATTTGGATTTTTTTTTTTTTTTTGCTTCCATAGACTTGATGCGCAGTTGATTTTCTGTTCAGCAGTGATTTTCGTTTTAAATCTTCTTTAAGTGATCACCTAACATCAACGAAGATTGAAAGACCACTTGTGCATGACCTACAACGATAACGTACCTACGAGTGATAGTTTTTTATTGACAAAAAATTCATAGGTTGGTTGAAACGAATAGCACCTAACAACTGTTATGTTTTTGCTTCCGAGTCTGCAAGATAGAGGAAGCATTGTTTTCACTTTCGAAACATAGTAGCTATAGTGTTCGTTAAATATGCGGTACACCCTATCAAGCTTGTAAATGGATCTGCTGGGAAGTGGTTGAAATGTTGCGGTGAACATCACGAGAGATTTCACCCAATTTCGCGATAAATTCTTTGTTGTGTTGTTGTGAGTCATCTTCTTCCTTTTCGTTGTAGTTGTTGTTGATTCTTGACTGGCTTTTGTGTGTTAATGGTGTTGAGTTTTTCTTTTTTGCCTTCTCTTTTTATTTGATTGTTTTTTTTTGTTTTTGTTTTTTCAACTTTGCGTTTACTTCTTTCTTTGTTGCTGTTGTGTTTTTCTTCTTTCTCCAAGAAATGTTCCAAGTGAATGTGAGCCCCATTTGAAAGAAAACTCTTTGGATTTATTCAAATGAAAGCGGATTATTGTTTGGTCTGAAGGAAGCATCGGGGACGCAGGAGTCAGCAGGCCCCTTAAACCGGTAGTCATTGACTACGGCGACGGGAAAACTGGCCAGTTAGAGTTAGAGAGACCCACAGTAGACTTACGGGAGCTCTGGAGATGTGTCATAATATGAAATATCATAGATAATAATCTGGACGATTACAATTAAAGCACACTGTCCAGGTTCTCCACCACCGTCACCTTCAACGAAGCGAATCCTGAAGGTTACTTTGATACTGTAAACACACACACCCCAGTGGGTCTATCCTGGAACTCCTTGTCAAATTCTCCAACATATTCTCCTACACAGCGACGAGAACGAGTTTGCGCCTTCAGATCTCCACTGTCCGCACAACACAAACATCAAATCTAAGCAACCTCACGTAAGTTTAATAAAACGCCTGAGTCAGGTTCAGTTACTATTATAGTATAATACTAGTTTACATCAAAATTCATCTTTCGAATCGATACAATGAAATACGATGAGTGCGAAATCTCCCTCACGCTGGTTACCTACTCTACAAACCATCAAAACGTTGCTCCATGCGTCGTACCTATCTGAGCTTCGAAAGTTTCCCAAAAAAGGGTGGCGTAGCCAGCAGGGGATGGCGCACTAGTACATATCATGTACCTACATAATATGGGGATCCTGTAAGATGATCCCCAAGACTGATCAAGCATGGACTGGGAAGGCTAACCTGGCACCGGTACATCGTGGGCGCCGTCTGAGCTCCTCCCAACCGGAGGCGAATTTTCTGGCAAAGCAAGGCCTGCTTGCCCAGTGCTTGCCAATTTTTGTTTTTTTGTTTAAATATTTTTTTGATTTATTTTCTCAATTTTTGGACAATTTTTCAAATGATTTTTACACTAGTAATGGAAATTTTACTTTTAACTTGTGCCCAAAGTCGGTGCTCATTCTTGTGAGCAATGGCTACGAGCATCCTAATCTTCTAATTGACCGCGAGAAGAGAGTAGAACTACCGTTCGAGCATCATTCCCCCTAGTCAAGCACCCGCGGAGCTGAATGCCTTGGCTCGACTTGGTTGAACCAGGAAAACAGCTGTTTTCATAGAGCTTGTGGGGGGAGAGCCGCAGGTCTACTACTGAAAGGCAAGCAGTATGGTTGGTGCTTCCTCCGCATGGGGCGTTCATCTGACTTTTCACTCATAGGGTCGCGGACATTGATCCTCAGTTGCCAACTTCTCCAGTAGTTGTTTACTTTCTGTGATCAATTTACTCGAATTTTACCTTGTTTTAGTTTTATTGCCATTATTACTAGTTTTCTTCGTTTTTTCTGTGTTTTGTGTATCGTGTGTGAGTGAAATCGGCAATCAGAATGGCTTCATGCAGCTGTGGAATATACGCACTGCTGCAGGCCCAGAAAACGGCCAAAAAACGGATTGTTGAGGAGAATCCTCAGGGTCCACAACCCACCCACTTGAGTGCAATGTTATGTGAGACCAGCTCACAAAAAGGTAGACAAGTAACCAGGCATTTTAACGTCAGCCTTTTCCAGACGTACAAATGGATGTGTGGCTGCTGTTACAGCTCGTCTTTATTTTGCTGGTATTGTTTGTGTTTCGCCAAACCAGACACCGAAAATCCATGGATTAACGCGGGCTGTACCGACCTTAATAATCTGATCAATGCATGCAAAAAGCATGATTCCTCTGAAGCTCATATTAGAGCTTCCATGAGCTTCAAATCATTTGGAAGCGTAAACAGTGCGACTGGAATAGATTTACAGCGAAATATAGAAATTTAGAAGATGATTTAGAAGGTGAGGAAGGGGAGGGGGAACCCAATTGTGTGCTTGCCTGCCAGCTCACGATTCGCCCCTGCTCCCAACACCACATAACATGCATTTTTTCATCACACCCACATCTACGCAAGTACGCAGGACACCAACACATGAGGCCAGTTCTCATACGACGAACCGTTTGCAGAATGACATGAACTTATCGCCAGTCAAAGTAGTAACAAGGACGATTCACTGTTATTCGGATCGAGCCCTGCAGACCGAAACCTTCCAACGAACGAATTCGTATTCATCGCTAGTATTCGTGTTCCTTCAGCCTGTAAACTGCCTCACTATACAGTTAGACACTTTCACGGAGGCGTTTGGAGGCCTCGACGACCCCATCAATAACCGATGGAAGAACTTTTATGAAGGCGCCCAATCCGCTAATTCTCTATACCTACTAGCAATTAACTAGACGCATCGAGAATAGGAATTGGGAAGATGATCTCAGTCAGTAATTTTCCGACGGATTTTATCGAACAGCTCAATCGAGACATTGATATCCAATAATGGTTGACAATCACATCCGTCACACATTTAAAAACTGAACAGAAATAACCAGAACCTGGATTCTTTCCTGTAAATCAGAGATATTAAAACATCGCTGACGTCAAACAAGTGACGTTGTTTCTCTTGTGATAGTTCGATCAGAACAGGAACTTTGGCACCTCAAGAACTCTACGCCTGGAAGGATCGCGCAAAATGACTCAAACGAGAGCGCTCTGGCGGTGAAATGGGTATTACTTAAATTGTTGGGAGTGCATCTAGATCCTAGATTGAATTGGAGGAGCTATTGCGAGGCCGCCGTCAGTGCTCTCAACAGTGCTACGTTTCTTCTGCGTCAATTAAGCTACCGAGGGAGGCTGTCCTGGCGGCCTACTATGCCTGCTTTCATTCCAAGGCTACATACGCGATCATATGCTGGGGGCATGCCCCTTCAGCATCACTGGTGTTTGGGACTCAGAGGAGAGCTATTCGCGTAGTCGGAGGCCTATCGTTCCGTGAGGACTGTCGTCTGGCTTTTAGGGACCTAAATGTCCTTACTATCCCAGCCTCGTACATGCTTGTTGTACGCCTATGAAAATTCTGGGGCATTCGTCAACGCATCCCACAATTACAATACACGGAATGCCTCCAAGTATGTGCCGGATTTCGTTCGGCCGGACGCAGCGCGTGAGGCTACGAACTGGTGGGCAATAAAACTGTTCGACAGTGTTCGCATGATGAATAAACGCTCCTTCTAAGCTCAGGCAGGTCGACTTCCCAGAGCATTGGCACCGTACTCTCTGGAGGACTTTTGGCGGATGGTTGGAATCCCGACTCATAAAGACTTAATAAAGCATGCCTTACTGCTTTACTTTATAGTCCTGTCATTAGGTAGTTTGGTACGGAAAAAATACCTGAAGAATTTTTCTCGACGGATCTATAAGTTTTCGGGGGTGCTGAATCCGAAAATTTGGTTATCTACTAGATTCGAATATGGCTTCACCATGAAAATGGCGAAATTTTGATCTTTTTTTTGGTTTTTTGCCTTTAACTCGGAAACTATGCGTCCGAGCGACATGACTACTCCATACAAAATTAAAGCTGATGACATTTCCGAAAAAATGAGTCCAAATACGTCTCGGTAGCTTTCTCCGTTTGGCCGCTAGAGCGCGCTGAAGTTTGACCATTTTTTCTAACCATGCCAAAATAATCGTATTCCAGACTTCCGAAGCCTATTAAACACTATTGAACACCACAATCGGTCCCCCGAACCCCACATAAGGTACCCTGACCCCTTATTGTCATAATATGACAATTTCACTGGTCAAATGTTTTTTTGACCGAATAGCTGCTAAGTAACAGCCGTAAAGAAACGTCCAATCTGACACCGCGCGGAGAGCGAAAACAACGTTTTTCAGAACGTTTTCGGTCGTAGCTCAGGAACTATTGGTCCGATTCCAAATTTATTTTTTTCTCGTGAAAGCTGATTAAATTCTCCGTCGCAGCTATTCTGTGTGAAATTTCCATTTGAGCTTTGATAAGGGAGGGAAAGAAGAACGTATCTGAAAAACTTGGTCGTAGAAGGTAAAATTCCTTTTTTACACACTTTCCGACGAATACTAACGGCACTTTTATTGTTTCAATAGACATGCTATGTGCCGTTACATATATAAAATTTAATCAGCTTTTTGATTTAAAAGAGAAAAGTAAGATCGGATAAACCGTTCCCGAGTTATAGGCAGAAATGTGCAAAGCATAATTTTTTATTCACAATGTGCCACTTTTTTGCCGTGCCCGCCCCTCCCTTATCAAGGCTCAAATCGAAATTTCCCACGAAATAGCTGCGACGGGGAATTTAATCAGCTTTCACGAGAAAAAAATAAATTTGGAATCGGACCAATAGTTTCTGAGCTACGACCGAAAACGTTCTGAAAAACGTTGTTTTCGCTCTCCGCGCGGTGTCAGATTGGACGTTTCTTTACGGCTGTAACTTAGCAGCTATTCGGTCAAAAAAACATTTGACCAGTGAAATTGTCATATTATGACAATAAGGTGTCAGGGTACCTTATGTGGGGTTCGGGGGACCGATTGTGGTGTTCAATAGTGTTTAATAGGCTTCGGAAGTGTGGAATACGATTATTTTGGCATGGTTAGAAAAAATGGTCAAACTTCAGCACGCTCTAGCGCCCAAACGGAGAAAGCTACCGAGACGTATTTGGACTCATTTTTTCGGACATTTCATCAGCTTTAATGTTGTATAGAGTAGTCATGTCGTTAGGACGCATAGTTTCCGAGTTAAAGGCAAAAAACCAAAAAAAGGACCGATTTTTTTTTTTTTCATGGTAAAGCCGTATCCGAATCTAGTAGATAACCAAATTGTCGGATTCAGCACCCTCGAAAACGTATAGATCCGTCGAGAAAAATTCTTCAGGTATTTTTTCTTAGATTCACTACTTTTGGACACCTAATGACTTGACTATTACTTGAAGTTACTTGTGTGTTAACAATATAGATCTATAGATTGTTGAATTTTGACGATTGTCCAATACGACTGTATGCTGACAATAAAAAATTATCTCTATCTCTCTCTCCCATTAGGTTAAGTTAGGCACAACAGAAACTAGCCATGAAATAGGAAACCCCACACTCGTAGTTCATTCAACTCCGTCCACACCTGAAAATTCCTCGTTTTTTCCGTATCCAGTTACGCAGTGTATCTTACACAAGGGACAAAAAAAACTATGACGCCGGGAATGCGGGATTTTCACTAAAAAAAACGGCGCCTTTATTTTGAAAGGTTCACAGGGGCATCTCCTCTGTAATTTAGAAGCGGTGGTAAGTGCTCTACGACGCGGAGTGCTATTACACGAGGTAATTTACATGCACAAGCTGTCTGTTTAGAACGTTTAGGCGTCCCCTCAGGAAAAAAATCTTGCAAGACTTTGTGACGTCATGTCTTCGGGCCCCCTAAAAAAAAAAAAAAAGTATGCAAATTTTTCCTATATTGATCTGTCCCTTTTCCCATTTTGCCTCTCCTCCCCTTTTACAAAAAAAAAAAAAAAAAAAAGTTCTCAAGAAAATCCGGGCTCCCCTACAAAGGCCGGGCCCGGGGGCAACGGGTCCAGTGCCCCCCCCCCCCCTCTCTCTACGGGGCTGGTCATGTATAATAACATTCGTAATACTCTTACGAACAAAAGATGATAAAAAAACCCCGCCTACACAACTAGCAAAAACACAGCGATTCGCATTTAAAAATAAAAATAATTAATCGTTCTGGAGCCAAGTCAGGTTTACGGGGCAAACACTTCTCTTCCGGTCTTGATGGAATAGTTGAGTATTTTGCCAGCCTCGCACTTGACCCTGGAAATTTGAACTCCTCGGTTCCAAAGGACGCCTGGGTTGGTTATCACGACACTCTCTTGAAGGTGAGGCTTTCAGACGGTGGCGCTCCAACATGAAAATCGGTAGGTGGGTATGGAGCGTGGAAAATGGAACTCGTCAAAGGAAAATCCGAATAAATAAAACGCGGGTTATATGATTACAGCTGGGATTATTGTTGATAATGAACGAGCGTCGTTATTGAGTGATGAAACACTTCTGGGACTTCCTCAGATCGATGTGATAGAACTTCATAATTTGAAGCAGTAGCAGTTGTGGGCTCCTATAGGAGTAATACGGCGTAAAACGAATTCCTGGGACACGATGGAAACTTTGAAATGAAGTGGGGGGATTGCGTACCACAGGACGGACTCTCCTCATACCTACGCTCAAGCTAACCTTCATCAACGGTTATCAACTAGGTATGATATTCCCGTTGATTTTCATAAGTGTCTCAGATTCCTGGCGATTCGGCGGAGAAACGTTGGAATCTCATCGTCTGAAGGGTCTGTGTGTTCAGCAAGCCTAAATAGTGTTGGATGTCAGTGAAATCCTTTTGGTGGTAGATACCTACTGAAATTGAGGGAGCTGGGTTGTTCTTCGTGAGTTCGTGGAGCGCTGTTGTAGACGCACTGCGCGGGGCGCTATGGGGCTAAAATGGGGCTACGGGAGGGTTTTTTGAAGGCTTTTGGCTATGGGATCGAGTCAGGTGTCGTTTTCGAAGTATTTTTGGACGTAGAATCCATTTTTTGGGGTCCCGGAACGATCCGATTTCACTGCTGCGATTTATAAGGCTTTCATGAGGCTACAAATTGGATTCTTGAAGGATCCCAGGAGTTCAAATATTTTTCATGTAAAAAACAAAAACAAAAAATTGAAAAAAAATTCTAAAAAAAAAAAAAAAAATCCAAAACAAATTTAAAAAATAAAATAAAAGTCCAAAACATTTTCTAAAAATTTTTTTCATTGACAGAATTAAATTCCTGCACAAGCAACCTATATCAAAGATTATCATTTCTAGCCAAGTCGTAGGTACTATCAAAGCCATAAAGCCATAAGAAACGCTGCAAATTTTACCCTAGGGTTTATTATTCTTTGAACTTGTGCAGACATTTAATTCTGTCAATGAAAAACATTTAAATTTTTTTATTTTAAACATTTTTTGTTTGTTACTTGAAAAATATTTGACCTCCTGGAATCCTTCAAAAATCCCATGAAAGCCCTATTGATCGCAACTGTGAAATCGGATCGTTCCGGGGCCTCAAACAATGGATTCTACGTCCAAAAATACTTCGAAAACGACACCTAACTCGATCCAATAGCTCAAAGCCTTCAAAAACCCCTTCATATAGCCCCATTTTAGCCCCATGGCGCCCCACGGGTTTGGGCGATCGGACTGAAAACCTTGCGGGCACAACTAGATGGTAAACCGAGTATTTTGTCAAAAATTTCAGATTAAAAAAAAAAAAATCCTACTGCCCAAAACGGCCCGGACGGCGGACGGACATTTCGGATTTTGAATGTAGACCTCTTGAAACGGATAATGTCAAATTTTGAGACCGATCGGAGTCGTCGACCTCCGTCGCGAAAACATAGGGGTATTATTCCAAGAACCAAAAATGAAAATTTGCAACGAGGGGGGGGGGGGGGGGGCTCAAACCTCTTCAGCATCCACTGGCATATGATAGTGGGGGGGGGGGGGGGGGGGTATTCTCGGAAGAATCAGGATCAAAATTCACTCAGAACAAAAAAATATTGCTAAAAATTAACAAGTTTGAAAAAATTTACCTCTTCTAAATAGCTGTATCTGAAAAACCGCTGGGTCTACAGAGATGGTTTTGGTCTCAAATTGTAGCGAATTCAGTCTAATTTAAAAAGATACTTCGAAGGTATTGTCAAAAAACTAGTCCATCAGCGTTAAAATCGCCAAAAACTGAAGTAAAGTCGAAAATTTCACGGTTTTCCGCTTTTTAGCGCAACCTTTCCACCAAAAAATGGAAAGGTGCGCTCATCTCTTCGACATGTTTTTTGTGTTTTTGTTTATCACGGTACGATTTTTTTGTGTTCACGCCCGAGCGGCTGAACAGATTTTCCAGAGGGTGGTCTGATTGTGATCAGCGAGTTCTGGGGGTGGTTACAGGTCATCAAAATCACCTCCGTCGTCTACGATTCGTCCGATCCCGAGAAGATGACTCTCGAAAAAGGCGACTCAGCACATTTTGTTGATGTGTTTAGGTTGTGTGGCATAGTTTTGACGTCAGATACCCTAGTGTGTCCAGTTACGAAATGAAGCGGTTTGGTTACAAAGGGCCTAAGTGCCAAATTGTTAAAAAAAGTTATTTTAATTTTAATATGGGAAAATGCGCATTGACGGTTGGTTAACCTGATGTTTGGCGGTCGATTTCGAACTGTTAGCAGGAAGTTGGCACTTGGGCCTTTTCTACGCAAAACACTACTGGCACATAGGTTCGGAATTGAAGAAAAATTAGAAAAACATGAAAATGGCACTTAGGCCCTTTGTATACAACCAAACTACTTCAATTCTTAGTTACGGTTTTGGTTTCAATAAAGACGCGGTAATATTTCGTAGTAACAGAAAGGTTGCTCTCATCTATTCTATTCAATTGATGGCTTGTTGAAAAGGTTGCGTTCAGCGCTCGAGGCCTCGACCAGTCACAAACTTGGAATACCTATTCATTAGGGCAACATAATATAAAAGTGAGCAAAAAATCAGAACCGGATTAGACGCAAGGTATCCCCCCTTTCAGACGACAAGGTTACTGGATTTCAAGGCCGAATGGAATTTGTAATAAATCTACAATCCCATCAGAAGTCCAGGGTTTCAGTTCGTCAGACTAACAGTTACTGCTCTTTGACACTCAATACTCGCACTAGGTCTGATGGAGGTGTTGTTAGCATGTGTGGTGATCATTTTGGGGCTGGTGATTTTCACGGTGAAATCTGATATGTCGGACTTGACTCCCCCTAAAGGGAAAACCAACATCCCCATTGTGCCCGGGTTTCGGCCGACTCTTCCCTTCATTGGCAATGCATGGAAATGTATGGATATAAAGGATATGCGGGGTGAGTGATGTCTAAACCGGTCATACCGCATCTGTATGTATACAATTTATACATTTAATGTATTCCCCCAAAACGTACCCGACAGAGTTTAGAAAGATGCCAAGCATCAAAACGTTTGATGTCAAAGTTGTGACAACCAACCGATTGAAACACCCATGAGATCGGAATGAAAAGCCTACGATCGGAAGTGTTTTACGAGTTTAAAATGTGAACTTCATAATTTGAAGCCATAGCAGTGAGTTTTGGGCTCCTACGGTGTAATACAAATTTCCAGGGCACTTTCGAAAATTTCAACTTTGAATCAGGAAGATTCCAAGAAGTGCTCTCTGGTGGTCAGCCAATGAACTAAAGGCACGAATTCAGAGAGATTAACGAGATCAGAAAAGGTGAAATCGCAAGGAAAATAGTCGTTCGGATTTGTTCTGACGCTAGCATGACGGGACAGACCATATTCATGTTCACCAACATAACATAACCAAAAATAACTGGTTGATATGATCATCTGATGAGGTGGTTAGGGTGAGAATTATCAATTGAGAGGAGTCATTTAAATGACTCCTCTGCTGACATAATGTAAGGTGGATGCGGCGAGATAGTGGGAATCCATCTTAAAAAGACGATTTAAGACGAAATAGTCTATTTCCACGATAAAAATATATAAACTTGTAGACGCGTTTCGGTTGATTAGACCATCATCAGTACAATACAGAATGAGGAAGATGTGAGAAGTAAATGTGCCCTCGGGCCCGAGCCTCCGGCAGACGGATTGGATCCATTGCCGTATTGTTTATTTTGAATTTAGTGTGATTTTATGCTTATATTCAAAATAAATCTCTTTCTTCTTTCTTCTTCTTCTTCTTCTAATAACATTATAAATATTACTAACAATATTATAATTCTTACGGTATTAAAGGTTGTTTATTGATAACCTAGGGAAAAGTGGTGTGAATTGGGCGCCTTGGTGGTGGATATCGGTTTTTTTGTTCATACTTTCATACTGTTCATACTCATACTTTCATACTGTTCATACTCATACTTTCATACTGTTCATACTGAGTGTTCGGATGTTTTAGGATGTGTATGTTTTCATAAATTCGACGTTTGAAGGTATCGTAATTCTGTATAAATTATAATAAACCCGATATAAAAATTAGTAAAAACCTCCCCATTGACCAACAGAATATAAGCACCACCCTATGCTCACCACCTCCAACATCACCCCTAAGGTAAACTAGACCGCATGTGCAAAATCCCATATTTTCAATTTACACTCAAAAATCGAATTGCACTAAAATCTAACACCACCTTCCAGGATACCGTACAGCTACTCCCGTCAGATACATCCAATGCCCAACCCCTCCACCAAAGCCCATGGGCCCATGACTGGGGTGGAGAGTATCCATCATAAATGTAAATCCTAAGGTGCGCAATAAACACTCATATATCTCATAATATCAGCTAGATCTATATACAGCCAGATCCTCCTTTTAACATGATCAATTTGTTTTGAAGTATCATCCCTGATGATGGCCTAATATATCAGTCGAAAGCTCGGAAGAAGCTTTTTAATTCACCCCCGAAACCTCCTCAATCACCCCACCGTACCAATAACCAAAAATAAATAAGAGATTTTTGTACACTTTCTACTTTTTGTGCTAGTGCACTCTGGCGGATTAGTTAAAGTGTCACGCGGGAAAATTCAAAACGCCAAATATTCAGTGATATCCTCTGCTCAGACACCTAATTTCTCAGTGCTAACTGTACTGAGTACTTTGTTCATTATTAGTTCAAATATGCTCGGCCGAATTTTCCCATTTCTCAAACCTTGTTCCCTAGCCCATTAATTGCATGCTATCTTCGGCATCTTTTTCGAGGAGAGAATAGTTGTACAACTTTTTCGAAATAGTAGTAGGAACAAATCGCTCGTCTAAAGGCAGGAGGGAGGAGGACAAAGAAAGACTCCACTGCACCCAAATTCAAGTTTTCGGATTTTTATTCTTTGTTTACATTGTTCATCAACCTTCCCTTACTTCTTCTTTTCGTCTGGGGTACCGCGGGGCGCGCCGCTACCCCAGACCCTACGCCACTGGTGATAATGGGTAATTTCATCACTACCGAGGTTGTATCAGAATCTGATAAATAATCTGATTCAGAATCTGATTATCTGATGCACAGATTATCTGATGCACAAATGGGCGAGTGAAGCTTCGCTAGGCCTCCTTGTCTGTGCGCAAGTTTCTAGAAGATTAAAAACCAGTTCATTCACATTAAATGTGAAATTTTGGTATGATTGCTAAAGGTTATTTTTCATAAAAGTGTTTTTCAGGTATGCATATGTTCGTTAGTGGTCTCATAACCAGGTCACGAAACGCGGGTTACAGAGCGTCATGCTTCTGGTTGGGACCAAAATTATTGATTGTGACTGCGGATCCAAAACTTAACGAGGTAAGTACACACATGCCATTAGCATGGCGAGCAAAGCAGCATAGATGTAAGCTCGGATTTCTGAGGTGAAAATCACAACTTCATTTTACAGGCTATTTTGAACAGTCCTAAGTGTAACAGTAAGCCCACGTTCATTTACGACTATATAAACAAACTTTCGGATGGCGTATTCTCAAGGAATGGTGAGGGATCCAAATTTACGAGTCCTTATCTATTAAGAAGATATCGAATGTAGAATTTTAATACAAGTAATAACCATGTTTTGTCAATTCGTTGCAGGTGAAAGATGGAGTATTCTGAGGAGGCCTCTAAATAAATTTCTGCAATCAAAAAACGTTGTGGAACACCATTATGATGTTATGGTGGAAAAAAGTGAAGAACTTTGTGAGAGGCTTGATAGCGTCGGTGAAGGAACATTTGACCTTTCTCTTTACATGATACTTTGTGTTCTTGATGTGGTGCTCGGTAAGATACCAGTAGATGCAGTAAACTTAGAAGTATCATCATTAACTTATCAAACCATTCTCAACATTCCAGGCTCTTTAATGGGTGTGGATAACGCTCATCGATCGGAAATGGCGAAAGTTGACTTACATATAGGTCAGAGGCAAGTAACATATGCCGACTATGAATATGGCCGAGAAATAAACTTGGGAGCAAGATGCTTCAATATAGTTTAACGATATTGCATGTTAATTGTTTATATCACAGGATTGCAGCGGTGTGGTTCACACTTCTACTCAAAGTTGTTTATCGAATACGATGGATATTCCATTTCTCGAAAGCCAAGAAAGAAATGGTAGTCCTAAAAAACGAAATAAGTCAGTTTGGAGAAAGCGTGAGTACCTACAAGAGCATTTAATACCTAGTTCAAGTGTTAATTCTCAACACATAGTGGCGAATAAAACTCAAAAATTATACCTATATAATATTATATTATATATAATATAATGTTTCATTAATTATATTATAATGGTTGGTTATAAAGTAAAGTGGGTTTTTATTGTGTTAACCATTTGCCACCCCGCACTATACGTTGATAAGCTTTAGAAATTCTTGCTCCAAAGAGAGGATTCACATAAACTTGCGTTCAGAGGTGAATTGCCTGCCGACAAGACAGGTATTATCAACACGTGTTTGACTTTTGGTCAAACATTGGTGTTCGGCCCCGGATTCGAACCAGGCTGATCAGCGCTCCGACTGATTTGTAAACAGACGAAGCTTCGTCGCCACAGGGCCACCCTGGCCCCTATATAAGTATATATAATGGTTGGTTATAAAGATAGGTATACGTGGGTATACCTAAATTAGTTTAAAAAAAGTACCTATTACATTAAATATAATAGGTACTTTTTATAAACTTGTACGTTTCGAAGTGCAAGTGCGGGGTCGGCTTCTGCCCCAATTGTGAGAACCGAAAATGGTTAAACACAAAAAAATCCCACTTTACTTTACTTTTTTTAATGTACTTGTTTTTATTTACTTGACTTTTTATATACTGATACTTATATATAATTTTTAATAGTGGTATGCTATTGAAAACGAAAAAACACGTGTATTTTCTTTTTCAGCTCATCAACATCAGAAACAGCGTTTTGGCAGCAAATTATCAGGACCCCAGAGGTCGGGAAATATGACGCATGATACGTGTGATCTTGTAGAACCAGTTCTCATCGAAATGATATATTTAATATATATTTATTGAATTTATATATATATTTCAGAATCAACATTTGAACCGGAATGTTACACTGATGCCACAATCAAACAAGCCTTAAAAGAAAAGCATGATGGGTTCTCAATGCCATTAGATGTGGTCGTCGCTGTAAGTAATCAATGGATATACATAGACACAGTACATTTTCTCATGTATGTTATAGTCAATTTGTGTAATGCAGGCATTCTACGTAGGCGTTCCATGTGCTATGACGGGGCGTTTTAGTCAGTGTGGAGAATTTCTCAACTCAATTATAACTAGCTGGGACACCCGTGCTTCGCACGAAATATCAAATTTCGATCATGCACCCATCCTTCACTGAGATAGCAAGCACGTCCAATCCGTTCAACCTTGTTGACCCGTTTCTTGTTGTGAAGTATCAAACTATCTTGAATCGATGGCCCGTATAATAAGAGAGGATAAAATTACCGGTCCATGTAGGTTCGCTTCGATTCATCCTCAAGAAGCTGTAGCCGTACCAAATTTTAGCGCTCTGGAATGAGCAGGAGAGAAATTCGTTATTCCGCAAAACCCACTATGAATAATACAACCCTTGCTTCACTTGGACCACCCGTAGCAACCCGTCATTTTTTTATTTTTTTTTATTTTTTTTTTTCGTAGTCGCTTATTGACCTGTTTCGTGTCGTGAAGAATCTACCCTAACTGGGACACCCCATGGATCGCACGAAATATTAAATACCCGTCCATCACCTATCACCCATGCAAACACCCGTCAACTCGTAATTTTTCGTAGTACCTACCGCTCGTCGTCAAGTATCACATTCCCGCCTATCAACAATCAAAAACGCTGCAAATTTTACACAAGGGTTTACTATTCTTTGATATACATTACTTGTGCAGAAATTTAATTCTTTCAATGAAAAATAAAAAAAAAAAAAATTTTTTATTTTTATCTCAAAAAAAATTTTTTTTTTTGGATTTTTGTTTGTTCAAAAATGTGTTTTTTTCAAAAATTCTGTATTTTTTACTCAAAAAATATTTAACATCCTGGGATCCTTCAAAAATCCCATTTTTAGCCCCATGAAAGCCCTAAAGATCGCCCCAGTGAAATCGGATCGTTCCGGGACCCCAAAAAATGGATTCTACGTTCAAAAATACTTCGAAAGCGACACCTAACTAGATCCCATAGCTAAAAGCCTTCAAAAAACCCCTCCCGTAGCCCCATTTTAGCCCCATAGCGCCCCACGGGTTTGGGCGATCGGACTGAAAACCTTGCGGGCACAACTAGATGGTAAACCGATTATTTTGTCAAAATTTCAGGTTTTTAAAAAAATTCCTACTGCCCAAAACGGCCCGGACGGCGGACGGACATTTCGGTTATGGAATGTAGACCTCTTGAAACGGATAATAGAGAGTTTTTGTTTTCTACATAGCTACTGTTTTCGTTGGAACGAAAAAAGAAAAAACGAACTGCGCGGTTTTCGTACCGACGTGAAGGGGGTCCCCTCACGTCGAACGAAAAGCGGTTTTCGTTGTTACGAAACCCTTCTCGTAGTTGGCGCATGCGCAGTTCGTTTTTCCTACTCTGTCGTAAAGGATCCGCCCCAAGGTCAACGTAAAATAGTTAGCATCTTCTTGTGCTCGCGCTAGGGGCTGCTCCTATCGTTTCAACGAAAAGTTCGCACGTGAAGAACAAAAACTCTCTATTGTCAAATTTTGAGCCCGATCGGAGTCGTCGACCCCCGTCGCGAAAACATAGGTGTACCTATTATTCCAAGAATAATAAACCAAAATGCAGCCCATGCTTCACCCATAACAACCCTAATGTAATTTTACATCAGTTGATCATCCCAGTTTTCAAATTAGCTGCCGCAGCGGCCGCCGTTGCAGCCATAATGGTGAAAAATGATCACTTTGGTGGGGCTAACCCGTGTTTGGTGTCTTATTATAAAAATACATATAAAACATAGTATACAAATATAAATAGTAAAATTCAATAATGACCTATGTTAAGATATGCTAGCGTAAACAAAATTTGTTTTGTTTAATATCAACATTTACTGTTGATTTCATCATTGAAATAAAGGTGCAAAAAGTGCGCGAATCGGCAGAAAATCTTTTGTTATGAGGTCACCAGAGGGTGGCTCCAAGTCATTTCCAGGCCTGAAAATGGTGGGCGATTCTTCGCATTTTGTGCGGCGACGGTAGTCCTCCCTGTTTGGCGCGGCGCTGGTTGTGGAGTTGAATTGTTGGAAACTATACCGAGCACAGCACTCGCGCTACGTATAGTTTTCACTACTTGTAAGCGGCCACTTGAATCCGAAACCGAACGGGTTTTCAACTTCCGCACACAGCAGTGAAGTGATGAAAAGTGGAACTGGTGTGTCCTTGTAGCGATGCCGGTGTTTTTCCTCAACACAGGATGAACTTCGGTACGTCTAAATCTACATGATTGCTCATACTCACCGAAATGGGCGCTCTATTTTAAACGTTTTATCTATATCACTAATATACATTCAAATTACATTTAGAAATAACCTGGTTTTTGGATCTATGTTTTAGATTGTTAGATAGTAGTAAGTTGGATTAGCTAACAGGATAGTTTTTAGTGAATTTAGTTATAGTAGTGGTTGTTTTATGAAAACGTGGCTGCTTCATAAATGACGCAAAAATGAACTTCATTCAATTTTTTAATGTTGACTGTTTAATGAGCAGGGTTCGGACACCTCAGCTGCAACAATGTCAACTGCCCTCCTCTTCTTGGCAATGCACCCCGAGTACCAAGAGAAAGCGTACCAAGAACAAGTGAACATCATGGGGGATACGTTGAGAGCTCCCACGTATGAAGAAACCAAACAAATGGATTACTTGGAGATGGTATATAACGAAACAATGAGGCACGTCACCGTTCCAGGTGTTGCCAGAGAAGTCAACACCGAATATATCGTGGGTGAGATTTTTTTCCTGGTTGGAACTGCCCATTTTCTACTAACTCAGCTTTCTTCGAAACGACATTCTGACTCTGGCCAACTACGTTTCAGGCGACTTGGTATTTCCTGAAGGAGCAACTGTGTACGTGGCTTTGGAATCCAGCCACAAAAATCCTGAACATTGGGAGAGACATAATGAGTTCTATCCTGATCACTTCCTTCCTGAAAACGTAGCCAAAAGACCAAAAGGGGCATTTTTACCCTTCAGTGGGGGAGCCAGAGTTTGTCCAGGTTAGTTTCAATTAATCCATAATATTTTGATAGTTTTGAAAATGATTAAAGAAATGTTCATGCATACGTCATTTGAGGTAAAATTTAAACAAACTAATTTATGCGAATATTACAGGAAAAATGTTCGCTGTGGTTGCTGGCAAAATTATTCTGTCGATGCTCCTGAGGAGGTTTTATTTTTCATCTGAGAAGAAGTTCGCTGAAATAGATTATAACTACCTGTTCATGTTGGAGCCAGTAGGAGGATACCCGATGAAGATTAGGAAGAGAATGGCTGCAGGAGACAACTTTACAGCATAACACTTAATATCAACAACGGGATGTATTGGGCAACAGGTAGCGGGAATGTAGCCGATTTTCGGAGAACCATAGTACACCATCATTATGATACTAATGTAATCTTAGGAAATTTATTAATGAATAAACGATTTAAAAACTGTTGCGTGAACGATCCACGGGACCCCCCAGTAGGTGAGAGGCATCGTTGGACTCGTTGGAACCCCAACATGAAGCCCCCCCCCCCCCCCCCTATATAAAAAGTTGCAAAATTTGCAGAGGTCTCCAAGAACCTGTGCACCGAACCAGATAATATCTATGGGGTTAGATATTATCTAACATACACCCGTTTTTTCCCCGTGGAGTCCACACTTTTGTTTATTTTCAGAATGTGGGCGAGCTCAATAATTGGTTTTTTTTTAAATTATTACAAAAATATTATGAACGATAAAGATAAAATAGATGCGAAAAACCAACAATTAGGGGGGGGGGGGAGGGGCAAAAGATTCGAAAATTGACTTGTAGGTTAAGGGGGTTAGTCCGGGCGCGCTGCCCGCCTCACGTTTTTGCGGGTTCCCCACATGATTTCTTCCCACCCACTAAACCTATCCTTTTGAAATTTTTGTCAAATGTTCCTAGTACCTGAGGCTACGTACCCTCCAAATTTGAAGGTGATAGGTACTATAGAAAAAATATGTAAAATCCTAAGGCAAATAATTTTGGCTTGAAAGTTTGGTACAGTGTTACTCATACTGTATTGCTCCAAATCAATTGAAAATTTTACCCAATATTCTTCACTATATAGACAATAATCCACGCCAGAGATTTTCCGAAATTTTACATTGCTGAATTTTGGCGGCAGAGCAAAGTTACCCCCTAAACCGGGCTGCGTTTTTTAGGCAGTAGAATATCGCCAAAAATAGCCAAAACGGAATTTCGGAATTCCCCTGGCGTGAACTCGTCATGAGTTCCCAAAGAATATTGTGTAAAAATTTGAACTCTGTAAGTGGAGCGGTTTAGAAGTTATCGAATCCCAAAGAGCGAAAAATGCAACTTTTCAGGAGAGCCATTTTTCTGCTAGGTACCTACTTTTCCGTCACTTGGCGCGCACTCACTTGGTCATGTTGTGGTGGTTGTTATGATAATAGTTTATTGTTTAGTTTGTGTCCGAATGGGGAAATGTCAAAATTATCTTATCAAAGTTGCGTTGAATAATATTAAATATTATGTAAATTTTACATGTGATAACTGAGGAGGTTGTTTGCGTTCGTTTCGTATGTTGAGTTCGGTTATATTGGCTCCTGTGCGTGGTTTTACGACATTCCTAAATGCCAAGGAAAGGGCCTTTCTTTAGAAAATATAAAACAGTGCCGGCAAACATCTTCCAACGGCAAATGTCCAGGGTAGTCCTGCCAAGTACTTATGGCCGGTTCCGACCAGATGTCCACATCCTCGGCATCTTCAACTGGATCAAAGAAGCTTTCCGAAAATATCCAGGGGTATGACGACTTCATCAGTAAGTCTAGAAATGATGTCATAAATATTTTGGAACTTTTCAATACAGCCGCAGCAGAAGGTGGCCCGTGACGGCCGCCCGTCATATGCCGCTGGTTAGCACTGAAGGCATCCGGAGGTTTTCAACTTCAATAATATATTTGACCCGATTAAACTGAAAATCGAATTTTTGACCCAAAAACCCGAACTAACATTTTCCCTCCATCCAGTAAAAAAATGGTTCATTTACCAAAACATTTTTTCCTAAAGACCCGTTTGGAAACTTTTCCCCCACAGACTGGAGCAAAAGCTTCCACGCGTGGGGCAAATGTTTCCAGAGTCAGTTTAGTGGTGGGTATCCTGGTCAAATCAAGACTTAGGTATCGTCTGTTCTTCGCCGCCGGGGCGGGGAGTTTTGGGGCTCGTTTCGGATCGTCTGGTGGTGTTAATTAACACTAGTGCGCTGAGTCACTCGTAGGCCATTTATCGATGTACGAGACGAGTCCGTCGTGTGATTTAAATGGCTGACTTAGATGTTGACGGAAGATGGCGGCTACTGGCGCCGGAGGCAGTTAATGGCGGCGGAGTTTAAGGTCCACGTCGGGTTCACCAGTGTAGTGACTTGAGGAAGTAAATAAAACGGTGGAGACGTTCTAATCGGAAGTGTGTATTTTGTAGGCCCCTTGTCCCTTTTATAGCAGTGGCGGATCCAAAGGGGGGCGCCCCCCCCCTCAACGAGAAAATATATGAGATTTAAAATTTTATAATCGCCTAAATTTGAAGAGAAGTACTCAACATAAATTTGATTACAGTGAAACCTGGCTATAAGGAACCTGGATGTAAGGAAAAACTCTAGGTAAGCAAGAATTTTCGCGGTCCCTCCCCCTTGGAAGCCAAAACCCTGGATGTAAGGAAGTTTTTTACCTCCATGTAAGGAATTCGATTTGACCACTCGTTACCTCTGTGTAAGGAAGATGATTGAGGGGAACCTGGATACCTATAAGGAAGGGGGACTTCCACATAAGCAAGACAAGCCAGCTCAGACCTCTGTGTAAGCAAGTTTTCAAGTGTCAATATTGTTATTGACTTAGGGATTCGATTAGGGTAAGACCTCCTACCTTGGTCACTTTTTTTTAACCTTCAACAAATCATACCTAGGATGGTTTTTTGGACCTCTGATGTATGGCTCTTGATAGCAACACTATTCGGCTGTTGAATGGACGAAGAACTAATCATTTTAGTATCACTAATTGATTGTGGAGACCGTTTTTCCAAACCCTTCCAAACTGACCAAGGTAGGAACCTTTATATCACAAAATAACTGCCCTTTATATCACAAAATTTAATGTGTATTAAAATGATTATTTACCAAAGGATACCTAATAATATTATATATAATGTAATGATTATCAATAGTTGATGGTGAAGTTGACCGTTTCAATTAATGTTGTTGGAAACTTGTTGAGGGTCAGTCAAATAAGACGAGATTTTTTTTGCCGACGTTTCAAGAGATATAATATATCTAAGAATATTATTCTCCTATCATCAGGGCCTAATGAAATGAACAAAACACGAATTTAGACTTTGAATTTAACAATTGATGAAACTATATGATACGATACAAAGTGTATTAGATACGAAACAATGAAAAGTGTACAAAAACTGGTAACTGGAAACTCAAAAACTGCCATTCAAAATTAGAAATTAATAAAAGATTTAACAAAGCCAAGAAATTCATAACAGACCATAGTGACGACATCATCGTCACGAGGACTGATAAAACAAACCAGACCATTATTCTTGATAAATCCGACTATATTAGCAAAATACAAGATTTAGTTTCAGATACACTAACATACACTTTGTTAGATCATGACCCAACTGAACGGTATCAAAATCAAGTAAATCGCGAAATCTCTGAACTCCATAAGAATCTTGTCTTCCTCTGTGAATTACATTTTTTTCAATATAAAGAAAACAAAAATTAAACTCATATTTTTATTTATTATTTACATCCATACATATATCGTCGTGGGTAGTAAAAGAACGGTATGTTATATGTTATATGTTCTACATGACAGTACATTAACCCCACTAACCAATGATTGCGTAGACAACAATCAACTATTTTCATATTTTGATGCCCCGGTAGCATTGATTACCTAGGTATCACTCAACTGTTTTCAAATTTGGATGCATGAGTGAATACTTCCATATACTTCAAGATTTCGGTGTTCCACAATGGCTACGAAAAAGATAACCAAAATCACGTCCTAAGGAGGCTACCAGCCAAATTTCAGCTTCCTAGGGTTGATAGGAAAGAAGTTAGCTTCAGGAGCCACTCAGCTGATCAAAACCCTGTGCACCTTATTGTTCACGTCCTAAGGAGTCTACCAGCCAAATTTCAGCTTCCTACGGTTGATAGGGAAGAAGTTAGCTTCAGGAGCCACTCTGCTGATCAAGACCCTGTACACCTTATTGTTGTGATTGTTCGAAAATTTGGTTGTGTGCCATAGCAAAGACATGAAATGTCAAAAATACATTCCATATAAAACTAAAAAAATTTGGTTGTGTGCCATAGCAAAGACATGAAATGTCAAAAATACATTCCATATAAAACTAAAAAATCTTTGCTCAATTATTCGTGTCACAGTCCGCGCCTTTATGGATTAATTAAAAATCACAAAGCTGGGAATCCAGCCCTCCCAATTTGTTCATACCTATGTAAACTCCCCACATTATAAAATTTCAAAATTTCTCAGCGATATTCCTAACGACAGCTTTCCACGATACAGGTACACTCTCAAAGACTCCTTTGAGTTTAAAAGTAAAATAGACCAAGTAAAGGTACCTGATGGATATAGGCTGATATCGTTGGATGTCGCCAGTCTCTTTACCAATGTCCCTATAGAAATTATTACTCAGTTAATTGTAGATAATTGGTCTAAAATTAAACGATATACCCGTATCCCCAAACGCAATTTTCTAAAACTCTTCAACCTTTGTACAAAAAATGGGTATTTTCAATTCAATAATAAACATTATTTACAAATTTTTGGCACTAGCATGGGGTCTCCCATTGCCCCAAAACTGGCTGAGCTCTGTTTGGACATAGTATTTGATAACGTTATCCCCAAATTGCCTTTCCAGTTACCCTTTATTTTCAAATTCATGGATGACACAATAACAGCTATACCTCAAAATTCAGAACACATCATTCTATCAAAATTTAACAAATTTCACCCACGTCTACATTTCACCATAGAAAGTGAAAATGAGTTCCAATCCATTCCATTCCTTGACACCCTCTTAATTAGAAACCCCAATGGAAATATTGAAACTGATTGGTACACTAAACCTCAAAATTCCGGTAGGATTATTCATTATAAATCAGCCCAACCATACAAACACAAAATCAATACCATCAAAAATATTTTAGATCGAATTGTCAAACTCAGCTCCCCCCAGTTTCACCAAAAAAATCATGAACGTCTCCGTACTGTTCTTACTAAAAATGGCTATCCTAATTCTTTAATCAATAAAATCATTACCCAACATTCATCTAGCCTCACTAGACCACAAAATTTACGACAACCCCGTAGGTATTGCTCTACCCCATATGTACGGGGGGGGGGGGGGGGGTGTCGGAAAAAACTTTCCAAGATTTTAGATTCTGATTCTGCTCAGCTTGCCTTTAAAAACAAAAAAACTGTAGGAACTCTTTTCACTAAAACCAAAGACCCCTACATATTATCATATTCATATCATCATACAATAATATAAAATTGTGTTGGCCGACGGTAGACGGCCGTGTGGTTTGTTGGTACGGGATAACGCGTTCCCGAATGAGTTTTTTCACTTTCCGCTCGCTGGCCGTTTAGGGGGTCGAAAAAATTACGAAAAAATACGAGCCGTATAGATCAGACCTGGAGGTAGACGTCGGTCAAATCGAAAATCCGAAATTCGCCCGGGAAATTCGTCGAAAATTCGTCGAAAAATCGTCTTTCTCGCGTTTGTCCCACGTTTTTTCGGGTTCAAAAATACCCAGTAAGGAGCCATTTTTTGGGTATGGTATCCGCGAGCCAAATGCGCGCCAAAATATGGCCAATCCGATTCCGAAGTCGGATTTCAAAAAAACCGAGGGGGAGGGGGTGATTTCACGGTGAGAAGACAATTGGATCGTTTTAATTCGCGCGGGGCCAGGGAAAATTCGTCGAAAAATCGTCTTTCTCCCGTTTGTCCTACGTTTTCCACTTTCAACTCGCGCCAAAGCCCGTTTAAGGGGTCGAAAAAATTACGAAAAAATACCAGCCGTATAGATCAGACCTGGAGGAAGACGTCGGTCAAATCGTAATTCGGAAATTCGCCCGGGAAATTCGCCGGAAATTCGTCGAAAAATCGTCTTTCTCGCGTTTGTCCCACGTTTTTTCGGGTTCAAAAATCCCCAGTAAGGAGCCATTTTTTGGGTATGGTATCCGCGAGCCAAATGCGCGCCAAAATATGGCCAATCCGATTCCGAAGTCGGATTTCAAAAAAACCGAGGGGGAGGGGGCGATTTCACGGTGAGAAGACAATTGGATCGTTTTAATTCGCGCGGGGTGAAGCACCGCCGTGCAAACTTTACCTCCCCCCCCCACCATTAAGGCGTGATCGGCTGAGTGAAGCGTCCCCCCCCCCCACCTGTAAACCCTTCGCCCATCTACCCCCTTGCCACCCGATATATATAAATATATATAGTTTCTTGAAAATCTCGAGAAATTCAAAAATGATCTACATTCTGAGATAGATTGAGCGCCCTCAAGGATTTTTTACGTTTTCTCCTCCTTCAACCCCCTCTCCTTCCCTAAAGAAGGGTAGGAGTGGGGATTTCAGCCAATATCATTTTATCAGCCAGGGGGGTTGATGTTGAAGGAGCAGTTGACCTTGATGCAGGGTTAGAAGATCGTTTTAATTCGCGTCTGCAGTTCCCCGCCCACCCGCCACGATCACTCTACCCCCCCCCCCCCCCCGCCCCCTCGACCTCCAGCACCCTTTTCAAATTCAGGGGGGCCTTTCTTCGCTCAGCTAATCATTTTATCGGCCATAGGGCTCGCTTTGCTCGGCCGCCCACATAGGTAGTTATATTATTTCAATTTTGATTTCACTAGCACTTTGACAGGGGTGGGGGGGCCTTGCTTCGCTCGGCCGATCATTTTATCAGCCAGGGGGATTGATGTTGAAGAAGCAGTTGACCTTGATGCAGGGTTATGAACGTGTCCATCGATGCTACGCACACCACTAGGGGAGCGAGCGAAGCGAGCCAGAGAGACTAGTTTAGTATATTTGTACGACAGCGACGGCTCACATCGTGTGCTGCCCTTTTCCCTGCACTTGTAAGTACCTTTGTATATTTTTAAAACTTGCTCACTCAGTAATTTGGCTCTACTTACCTTCCAAATTATATTTTATATCATATTCATTTGTTCTATGTACACTTTTCACTGTTTCGTATCTAATACACTTTGTATCGTATCATATAGTTTCATCAATTGTTAAATTCAAAGTCTAAATTCGTGTTTTGTTCATTTCATTAGGCCCTGATGATAGGAGTATATATCTCTTGAAACGTCGGCAAAAAAAATCTCGTCTTATTTGACTGACCCTCAACAAGTTTTCAACAACAGTAATGATTATCACTTTCGACTTTCGAAGTTGACCAAGGTAGGGACGATATCGTAATGTTTACATGACCAAGGTAGGGTCAACTCCCGAAAATCTTCAACAGGCTCTAAAATAATTAACTCGATTATTTTTATGCTATTTACATCACAAAATATTTATTAAAGTGGTTATTTACGAAAGGATACCTAATACGATGTTCAGTTACGATTTACGAAGTTGTCCAAGGTAGGAACGACCTGCCTGACCAAGGTATACCCTATAGGGCCAACTCCCAAAAATCTTCAACTGGCTCCAGAATAATTAATTCGACATGAACTTACGAAATTATGCGTGCATTTCATACATCGAGACTAGGATTTAACGATAAAACGAAAAGATTTGCCGAAATTTACGTTCTTTCTTCGTCAGCTGTCGAAAACTATGTTGTCAAAATCGACATCACAACGCCTCGAAAACTTTGATAACCAAAGTTTTCGAGGCTTTATTTAATAAAGCTTATCAGGGCTAGAAAAGCGGGAAAACACTTTTGAAGCAGTGCCTTGACTTACCCACAAACATTAAAAATTTAGGACAAAATATTTCCCTCGTGTATACCTACCACCCAAACTATCAACTGACCAAGGTTGGGACCTGACCAAGGTAGGATGTCTTCCCCTACATACTCGACCGTTTGCATCGCAGTTGGACATTTCGGGGTTTAAAGGCAGCAATGGGTGGTTAGAAGGTTTTAAAAGGAGAAACGATTTGTCTTTCAAAAGAATATGTGGAGAAAGCAAATCAGTCGATGAAGAGCCGTGTAATCAGTGGATAAAGGACCTTCCTGCTTTTGGTTGGCTACTCCCCCAATGACATTTTTAACGCCGACGAGACTGCTCTATTCTATGAGTGCCTACCAAACGCCACCTTTACTTTCAAAGGCAAAAAGTGTCATGGGGGCAAACTGAGCAAAGAACGTGTCACTGTCTTGGTTTGGGCGAATGCCAGTGGAACTGAAAAACTGCCCTTGTTGGTCATAGGGAAGTCAGCTCGGCCAAGATGCTTCAAAGGCGTCAAAACTCTTCCAGTCGATTACAAAAACAATTAAAAACTCCGAGAACCTCTGTATAAGGAATTTAAGTAGCAGATAACTGGTTATAAGGAAAATTGGTTGTAAGGAAAACCTCTATATAAGGAAAATGAATCCTTTCCCCTTGCGATTCCTTATAGCCAGGTTTCACTGTAAATGTCTGTGTGTTGTGTGGTGGCTGCGCTGCGTTCATCACTTGTGCCAAGAAGGTGTCAGGACGACAAGCGACAGGGGTATAGTGAATCAATGGACTATAGAATATTGAGAGGTCGGAGGGGGGATGGCAGTTGGCAGCGCCAGCGGGACGGAGGCGCAACTTGTAATTTATGTTGGAGCCTTAATGTGACCGGTTTCAACCTGAGTTGTAATGAGATAATTGTTCACACATTAAATTTGTGAACAATGGGGAATTATCATGGACGTTTTTCAATTTTTTTTTCGAAAGTACATCCTAAGAGAATAACAAAACGACAGTCAGCCGTCTGGAATCGCTTCCAAAAATTATTATAATTTAGAGAAAGTGGTGACGTTTGAAAATACGCGGGAGTAGAATCGATCAGCTGGATCAGTGACGTCGTTTTGGTCAAGAAGGTGCTACCAACCTCGGCAGGCTGCCGAAGTTGTTACCAGTGTTGCCATCGGACAGCCCATCACAACAAACGCTATCAAATCACAGTCAATCTGATGTAATAAGACGTTAAACTATAAGTATTATTTATTCACTACTATATCAAATGATAAACCTTCGTAAATTCCTTCTACAAGCTGTAGACCAGGGGTTCCCAACCTTTTTTTACCTCGCCCCCCCTAGATCGGTGCGAACACCATTGCGCCCCCCCCCCCCTTGTTCTATGTCATTATACTCTCCCCCTCCTCAAAAATGCTTAGTATAAGTTTATACTTATACTAAGCATTTTTGATGCTATGGTATAATGATGCTCATGGTATAATTTTAATGAGTAAATTCAAATTCAAACGGAACTTATGATTTGTTGTTGTATTCATGTTAACAAACACTCACGCTCCAGCCTACCTAAATAATTAGGAATGGAAGCGTTTGTGGATTTTTTTTTTTTTTTTTTTTTTTTTTTTTTTTTTTTTTATCGATAGAAGACGTCCAAATAATACTACAAATGGGGTTAAAACACAAACTGCAAGCTCGTATGAATTTATAAAATTTATGGAAAAATTTCTATTTGAATTTTGGTGGAAACCCGAGTTCAGCTCCTATTGGTCGAAGAGTTGGCCACCATTACAAAACTAAAAACTAGATTAAGATTAAGTCAATTTATATCACAAATAAGTTGAGTCAATAAGCATGATCACACCAAAGCGAACACAGCCATTTTCGCGTAACTCCAGTGTCATCAGAGCCAAATGCCAAGAAAAAATCGAAAATAGAAGAAAAAACGCTGCAAATTTTACACAAGGGTTTATTATTCTGTGATATAGGTTACTTGTACAGACATTTAATTTCGTCAATAAAAAAAATTAAAAAAAAAATTTTTTTTGGATTTTTATATTTCAAAAAAAATTTTTTGGGGGGATTTTTTTTTCAAAAATGTATTTTTTCAAAAATTCTTTAATTTTTACTCGAAAAATATTTAACTTCTTGGGATCCTTCAAAAATCCCATTTTTAGCCCCATGAAAGCCCTATAGAACGCCACAGTGAAATCGGATCGTTCCGGGACCCCCAAAAATGGATTCTACGTCCAAAAATACTTCGAAAACGACACCTAACTCGATCCCATAGCTAAAAGCCTACAAAACACCCCTCCCGTAGCCCCATTATAGCCCCATAGCGCCCCACGGGTTTGGGCGATCGGACTGAAAACCTTGCGGGCACAACTAGATGGTAAACCAAGTATTTTGTCAAAATTTCAGATTTTTTAAAAAATTCCTACTGCCCAAAACGGCCCGGACGGCGTACGGCGTACGGCGGACGGACATTTCGGATTTTGAATTTAGACCTCTTGAAACGGATAATGACAAATTTTGAGGCCGATCGGAGTCGTCGACCCGCGTCGCGAAAACATAGGTGTATTATTCCAAGAATAATAAACCAAAATCGACCTGCACTCTGGTGTTTTTTGATTGGAAACCGGAACCACTATACGTGACGTCACGTTAAATGATTATAAACTACATGAAAGACTTTTTGTCAGTTTTTGGCCCTTGATCGCGCCTCCCCTGGAGACCCTTCACGCCCCCCCTAGGGGGGCGTGCCCCCCAGGTTGGGAATCCCTGCTGTAGACACTAGCGCCCCAAGTGAGAGCTTTGCCTTGTTTGTGACGTAGATTGGTTGTCAGCCTCGCGGACAGACCCGCGAAAATTCGAACTGCACTACTCGTTTTTTGCTCTTCTCTCCTCCAACAATAAAAAAAAAAAAAAACTGATTTCAGTGTTTCTATAACATACCTAATATGTTATATTGTATAACATATTATGCTTAGGTCCTACAATATAACTGTAGGGTTAAATTCAAAATCGGAAGTTTATGAAATTTCCCCATTATCTCATTAAAACTCAGGTTTTTTATGTAAAATAAATACATACTACAGAATACATGTTTATAAGTAGGTACTTTCCTACATACCGGGTGGCCTAAAATCTAATAATATTATGTTATGTTATAATAATATTATGTTATATCAGTTATGTTATGTTATAACATAATAATATTATGTTATGTTATGTTATGTTATAATATTATGACGTAACATATTATGTTACGTCATTTCTACTAAGGTTACATACGACCTTTTTGAAACGGTTGGGTTGACTGTAGCTGGGTGGGTTTCTAATCTCGAAGCCCACCTCATCACAGTTCACAAATGTAGTAATAGAAGTAAAATTTAAATACATTTTGAGTTCGGGGCAAAAGTTTCCACTTTCTCCAGGGGAGGGAATTGGAAACTTTTACCCCATTTGGGCACATTCTGCTTCAAGTGTGATTGTGACAATTGTAGGCGTGTTAGGGAGATGGGAGTTGAAGCATTTTGCAGCGGATTTAATGCACAACACTGGGAAAATATGCCAACAAATCTAACTTATTCTCTCTTAGGTTTAAATGTGCGCTGAACAATTCCAAAATATAACATCAAACATGCCAAAAACACACATAGGTACCTCATTTACTCCTGAGGCGGGTGCATTGGTCCTCTCGAAACTACATAGGTCAACTAATAAGAACTAGAATTTTGACAAAGTACTTGGTTTACCGTCTAGTTGGGCCCGCAACGTCTTTGTGCAACCCGTGGGGCTCTGTGGGGCTATAAGAGGGGTTTTTGAAGGGTTTAGGCCATATGGTCGAGTTTGGTGTCGTTTTCGAACTATTTTTGGAAGTGGAATCTATTTTTGGGGGTTTCAGAACGATCGGATTTTACCACGGGGATCTATGGGGCTTTCGTGAGCGTACAAATGGGATTTTTGAAGGTTCCAAGGAGGTCGATTGAGGTGTCGTTTTCGAAGTAATAATGGACAATGTTTCTATAGTAGACACAGAAAAATAGGTACCTTGCCAAGAGGGACATATCACATAGCTTCCTAGGAACGCGAGCTCGCGTTCAAAGACAACCCGATATACAGCGGCTGTATTACAGCCAAATTGGACTATTAGGTAAACGCAAAATAATTTTGTGTTACATCCAAAATTAAGTTCGCGCATGCGCAGAGCGTACGACTGATTCAATCATCATGAAATATACGTGGGAACCCAAGGAGCTGTACCCGCATGATCCCTGGAAATTTGACCAAAATCGGATCAACATTGTGGAAGTTTTGGCTGTAACAAGGAAATGCGGACAGACTGACAGCCAGACACGGAACCAATTTGCTCAAAACGCAAAATGAGAGTGAACATTTTAATTTTTGGAGACCAAAATCTTTTCGCCCCCGAAAGTGAAAATAATCCCCTCTGCTAACTTCGTGAATATAGGTAGTGAAAAACATCAATAATTGATATTTTTTAACATGGTACATGTTTTTACGGGTGTGATCTGGATTGGAATGCGAGAGTGACGTCCCCCCCCCCCCCCCCCCGTAAACCCTTCGCCGATCTACTGTGTCCTCTTCTCCTCCTAAACGGTAAGCGATAAAAATACGGCGATTTTTTCTATTGGTTTGGTGGACCGTTTAAGTCTGCTTAGAGGGGTCGAGCCCCCCTTGAGATGCGCGCAAGTAGGCGAATTTGCGCTCAACTTTCTTATTTTAAATGGGACCCCTAATTTTTCTCGAATTCGGATTCCTCGCCCAATTTTACGTCCAAATGGCAAATTGGCGAAACTACTTTCTTTCGAATTATTCAGTCGTTAATAGACGGATTTTTTTGCCCTTTTCACGTTATCCTACCTAGAGATCCGAATTTTAATAAGAAACCCAGAAACAACTCATTCCGAAATTGAGCGAATTCAGCCGGCGAGTTTTATTTGAACGGGCGTGGATCTGGATTGGAATGCAAAGTGAAGTGAAGTCCCCCCCGTAAACCCTTCGCCATCTACTGTTTCCTCTTCTACTCCTAAACGGTAAGGAAGACGGACGGGTGGGCTGCCCCCCCCCCCCCCCCCCTCAACCTTCACCGTCCTAACATTCGGTTCTGAGCGCTGTTGTAGACGCACGTAGGTATTGTTTCCTCTGTCGGGGGAGATGACTGGCTCCCTGTTGCAACTGGCAAGCCAAATCTGAAATTTTGACAAAATACACGGTTTACCATCTAGTTGTGCCCGCAAGGTTTTCACCCCGATCGCCCAAACCCGTGGGGCGCTATGGGGCTACGGGAGGGGTTTTTGGAGGCTTTGAGCTATGGGCTCGAGTTAGGGGTCGTTTTCGAAGTATTTTTGGACGTAGAATCCATTTTTGGGGGGTCCCGGAACGATCTGAGTTCACTGTGACGATCTATAGGGCTTTCATGGGGCTACAAATGGGATTCTTGAAAAATCCCAGGAGGTCGAATATTTTCCGAGTAAAAAAAAAAATAAAAAATAAAAAATTGTTTTGGAAAAAAATCATAAAAAATAATTTTTTTTATTGACAGAATTACATTTCTGCACAAGTAACCTACATCAAAGAATAATAAACCCTAGTGTAAAATTTGCAGCGTTTTTTTTTTTTATCCTAAAGACGTCAGAACGTATTAACAGAGTGAGTATTAATTAATACTCACTCAATTAATACGTCGTATTAATACGACCCTCACTCTGTTAATACGTTCACGAGTTAATTTTAACAAAATGAATATGGAACTGGTGCCACCCCTTTTTGTGGAGTGAAAACTGACTGATAAATTATTTCTCCGATTTGAAGCAATTTGCAGACAATCTGATTTCTAATACTGTCCAAGTAGGGGTATAACTATCACCAGAAATTTTGGTTTGGATGTTTGAGACACATAGATGGTCCAAAATGTGATCCATAAAAGGTGTACGATATTAGGGCACTTTACGCTATTTTACACGAGCAAATCCAATGCAATTAAGGAGATGTAATTTAGTTCAAAAATTTAATTGTTCATTTAATGCACATAAATAACAATGAATGTTAGGCGTCTTGTCACTGTCAGATAAAAGTCTTGACAGTAATAAAATGTCTTGACAGTAATTGAATAACGGGAAGGGATACCGGTAGGTACATTTGGTGGTAAAAAACCAAACACGTGGGACCATGAGGGAGTTGAGAGTTCAAAATAAGGAAATATACCAAAACATAGGAGGCTTCAAGAGAAAATAATAAGGCGTAAACCAGAAAAAAATACACTGCCAAGGAGATGGCACAGCAGCTTCCTCGTTACAATCAAAGTGACACCATCATAAAATGCGCTGAGCGTACCCCTGATTCAATCTTAATGAAACTGATAGGGGACCATGTAGAGCTATACGCACACAATTCCTGAAAATTTGATTGAAATCCGATCAAAATTGTGGAAGTTATGCCTGTTTCAAGAATTTCACGTTAGCGCATGCGCAGAGCGTACCGCTGATTCAATTTTTGGTTTATTATTCTTGGAATAATACACCTATGTTTTCGCGACGCGGGTCGACGACTCCGATCGGCCTCAAAATTTGACATTATCCGTTTCAAGAGGTCTCCATTCTAAATCCGAAATGTCCGTCCGCCGTTTTGGACAGTAGGAATTTTTTTTTGAAATCTGAAATTTTGACAAAATACTTGGTTTACCATCTAGTTGTGCCCGCAAGGTTTTCAGTCCGATCGCCCAAACCCGTGGGGCGCTATGGGGCTAAAATGGGGCTACAGGAGGGGTGTTTTGAAGGCTTTTAGCTATGGGATCGAGTTAGGTGTCGTTTTCGAAGTATTTTTGGACGTAGAATCCATTTTTAGGGGTCCCGGAACGATCCGATTTCACTGTGGCGTTCTATAGGGCTTTCATGGGGCTAAAAATGGGATTTTTGAAGGATCCCAAGAAGGTAAATATTTTTCGAGTAAAAATTAAAGAATTTTTGAAAAAACACATTTTTGAAAAAAAAATCCCCCCAAAAAATTTTTTTTGAAATATAAAAATCCAAAAAAAAAATTTTTTTAATTTTTTTTATTGACAGAATTAAATGTCTGTACAAGTAACCTATATCACAGAATAATAAACCCTTGTAGATGATTGCCCAAAGCCTGGGTAATCATCTACGGCACAACCCGCGTAATCCCTGAAAATTTCATCAAAATCGGATCAATATTGGCTGAAATCCCCACTCCTTCCCTTCTTTAGGGAAGGAGAGGGGGTTGAAGGAGGGGAAAACGGAAAAAATCCTTGAGGGCGCTCAACCTATCTCAGAACGTACATCATTTTTGAATTTCTCGAGAGTTTCAAGAATATATATATATATATATCGCTGGCCCAGTTCAAGACTGGCTTAAGTGCAAATTTTGCGTTTTTCGGTTTTTGAGTCAGTCTTGCTCAATTTTTTGCGCTCTTTCTAATGGTATAAGCGGTTTTTTTCTAACTTTACCCAATCGCCGCCAGAGTTCACTTGCGACTGAACACAATCTCTCTGAACCCCAATGCAATAGTGGCTGATGTACAGTTTTGCGTTGACCTTGGAGATGAAAGGTGTGTTTTTCTGTGCAAGAGTGTCTCAACAGCACTCCACTACCCGATAGTACCGGGTAAGACCGTCTCATCTGCCACTTAAGACTGTTTTACATGGAAAGATAAGGTTATTTCCATATTAGTGTAATTGTGAAAACTGTTTTATCTGCACTCTTAAGTCTGTCTTACAGTGGGGAGCTCCAATCCACTAGTATTTATTTTCATGCAAGACAGTCGTTTTCTGGTTACAATTTTTTTTTTTCAAATTCTTTTTCAGTCTTTTTTCAAATTCACAGTCTTAACATTGGCATAATTTTATAATTTTTTAAATTTAATTTTGGTTTTGTTTACTTTGAGCTGCAGATACTCGGCCTACCTTCATCATTAAGTCATGAGTAGCTGTTTTGATGCATCTTAGAAGAACTGCATAGAACTGCAATTTATGTACAAGAGAAAGTACCTGTATTAGCTTCTAACTGCCCAAACTATTTTAAGATTGCTTGTCGTTCCTATTCATGTGTTCGATGCCAATTGTTTAGAAGACTGATTCAACTCACATATTCGGTGATACTTGTTATGGTTGGTGGAAAAATTGAATGATTTTACATTATTTTCTCAAAACTTCTATCATACTCCAATTAAAACAATTCCCAGATGGATTTGTAATTATTATTCAAATATTATTTACAAATAAGTCGCTCTTGCACGGTCTCAATTTTCAGACTAGCTCAACATATTCAGGACAATACTGTCTTATCTACTAATTAACTCTTTAATTACCAGACGGAAAAATCTCAAATTCGCAGGTAAGTATACCAAGACCATACTGAGTCAGTGGCCAAAGTTTCAAGGCGCTGGCTGCATTAGCTCCAGAGAAATTCAACATTGAATTTACAATGCTTTTTTAAACGCGCTTCCTGAAAAATTTGTGAATTTGCACTTAAGCCGGTCTTGAACTGGGCCAGCGATATATAAATTACGTTCGCGCATGCGCAGGGAGTACCACTGATTCAATCGTGATGAAACTGATAGGGAACCATCTAGGGCTATATCCACACAATTCCTGAAAATTTGATTGAAATCCGATCAAAATTGTAGGAGTTATGGCTGTGGCAAGGAAATTACGTTCGCGCATGCGCTGAGCGTACCGCTGATTCAATTGTGCTGAAATTCGTATGGGACCTCAAGGAGCCTGATCCGCATAATCCCTCAAAATTTGAGCTAAATTCATTCAAAATTGTGGAAATTATGGCTGTAACAAGGAAATGCGGACAGACCGACAGACCCACAGACCGACAGACACGGAACCAAATTCGTTCAGTAGGCTATGAAACGCAAATTTTAAATTCGGACAACAAAAATTTTTTTTTTTTCTCCCGAAAGTGAACACAAGGCTTCCGCTGCTTCGCAGACTCGGAAGCAATATCAAGGGGCAAGGAAGGAGAGCGGGTGATTTCACACGTTTGTCTTCACTGAAATACTCTTTATCTTGCTGAAAATACCTCTTGTCTTGCTCGGCTCTTGGGAACGAATGTACACAGGACACGTACAAGTTACTTCCGAATAAGAAATAAAGTACTTTCAATATAAAGTACTATCAATACGTATTGCAAAAGTTGGTAAGAAAATAGAATAGAATAGAATGAACATCATCAAGAAATAAATTAATGTGAACAGCACCTAAAACAATATTACTGAATAGTGTGATGATAGTCGATACCACTACTGCGATTATAATAAATTATTAATAATAAGTCGTGGTAACTACGAAATCGCACAACTGACAAAAATGCGATTTTGAGATTAGATACCTATTGTAAAGGATTTTTCTCGCCCGATCGAATAGTGTCATTGATTCATCATTTGGACGACTGTAAATGCCTCGAAAACGCGGGAATGACCTTTTCGCACATGTGATTTCGGTAACCAAAATCGCACATCAGCGCATTTTCACGTTCAGCCTGCATCATGAGAGAAGACGACGAGGTAAGCCTGTTTATTATGATTGGAATAATGCCATAAATCGTCTGGTCTTGGTTCTATAGGAACTAACATTAATAATTAATGTTAGTTCCTATAGAACCAAGACCAGACGATTTATGGCATTATTCCAATCATTGCAATTATTGCAATCATAGCAATTATTGCTGAAGACAGGGAACCCATTAGACCATGTGGATTTTCATAATATTCCTTTTGGTTCGGTTATCTAAGTTTTTACTAGCACTCGTGTGATTTTGGAGTTACCAATACCCTGTTGATGTGCTGTTTGTGTGTCTTCGGTCTTGGTATTATGGGTGGATAAATTTTGATTCAAATTTAAAATTCGAATTTTCAACAGTGGTTTTCGTGTTTCCCTGTTCGGGAGACACTTCTAGCGACGTAATTGCATTTATTACACAATCACATCTAGCCTTGCTATGCTTCAGTTACGTTAAAAGTTAAATACCACCAGGGAGCCCGGTTGACCAGATGCCCCTAAACTAATGTTTCGTACGCGCGTTCGCGTTCGCCAGCGCTGGCTCCATCGTGTTGCATTTTGATCAACCAAAAACTGTGCTGCTAGGTACCTACCTAATTCTTGTTTCTTTTCTCCCTCCAGGCCCTATCCGACGACGAGATGGTGAGATTGGAGGAATTAATACAACAGTAATGATTATTATTGACATTAGTGGGATCGTGCCAGAGCCAGACCCAATGTTTCCTGTGGTTGACAAGTGATATTTTAGTACCAGGTGTAGCGGGGGTCGAGTTGACAAACATCACCCACCTGGTCGTGTATTGCAGAGGGTCGTTACCAATCAAGATTCTTTCTTTCAGAGGATTACTTTCAATCTGACCAGCCAATGGGATGGAGAGACGAGGCGCATGGATTCAGGGAAAACGATGTCAGTGAGGCTGATGACAACTTGGCTGTTTCAGAAGATACATTCGTCATTAACCCAGTATTTCAAGGTTTGTGTTCCTAAGTTATTACAGTAATACCACGCATGCTCATTGCTTCACTCTAAAAATCTCCTTCTGTAACTTTCAACTTAGCTCCTTCAAATCAAACTATAGTTTGATTTGATGGAAAGGAATATATTCCTTTCCATTAGATGACCTGAGGAGCAAAGAATGTTCAACTGAAAATCCAGAAAAACTTTTTGCCCAACGATTCGCCTGATACATAGGTACGTCACTGACCCAGGATCAAACAAGAAGTTATCCGACATCAGTATTCAAGGTTTGTGTCTAAAGTGTTTACTCTCGTTTTACCCATTGACCTACTACCACTCATCCTCATTGCCCCCCTCTAAACACCAGGTGTTTACACCTCCTCAGGAGGTCCTCCTTCTGTTATTTTTAATTTAGCTTCCTCAAATCTAATCAAATCAAACAGTTTGATTTGAATAGTAACTATTCCTTTCCTTTAGATGGCCTGAGGTGCGATGCAGAAAATGAAGAAGAGGACCACTCGCCTGACGTTTCTCCCGAAAGAAAATCCCAGCGGAAGAGGAAAGCACCCTTCCCAGAACCTCTGCTGTGGAAAAAACGGCTAGAACAGGAGAAGCGGCGGAGAGGTGACAGCATTTAGTGGAGGATTTAATACCCAAAGATCCCTTCTCATATTACGAGTCCCTTCCCCATCTAGAAAACAGCCAGAGGGAGGAGAAAAGAAAGAAAAACCCGTGACTGTATGTATTTGAAGTGGTTCACTTTAAATTTTTCAAACTCATTGTTCCTGAATGGAGTTTCTGATTTTTATTGCGCATTGTAGGGTAGGGTGGGGTAAGGTCCCGCAGGTTCGATTCATTTTTGTTTCTATTGACTCCTAAGCCACTATTCCTCCCATTTCTGAGCAAGGATGATTCATTGGAGCCTTGCTGAAGACATCTAACGCCCACAGCGCAGTTTGACCGTTATTAGGATAGTTATAGACCCATTTTTCAATTGCTGCGGGGACTTACCCCATCGCGTGGGGCAAAGCCCCGCAGAAGCAATTTTTTGAAAAATGGGTATAACTATCCTAATAATGGTCAAACTGCGCTGTGGGCGTTAGATGTCTTCAGCAAGGCTCCAATGAATCATCCTTGCTCAGAAATGGGAGGAATAGTGGCTTAGGAGTCACAGAAACAATAATGATTCGAACCTGCGGGAACTTACCCCACCCAACCTTACGTCAAAATACAAAAAAATGAAAATCACCTCATTGTGAAGGCTTCACTTTGAGCAGCCTCTCCAAACTGAGCATTCTGAGTAGTCACATGATTGCCCTTACCTGCCCCATGGCGGACAACGAAGAAAGTTTTTGTGGGAGAGAGTTTTTGCTTTGCAAAGCAGTGTGCGGGAACTTCCCCCGTGCGGGACCTTACCCCACCCTACCCTACCTACCTTAGTAGTAACTACTAAGGTAGGTACAATGCGTTGAAACTGTTTCAACTTGACTATTTTAAATGTTCAAGTTCCTTGTTCTAGTGAGGTTAATTTAAGTACATTATTTCTTGTATTTGTGATAAAATCAATACCTAGGTATGTACCAAAAGCAGATAAGATTTTTTCTATTTTTATATGCGCATTGTGCTTTATTTATTTATTGCTTTGTGCTTTCTATTTTTATTGCGCTCACCCTCAATGAACAATTTTCAAGTTCCTTTTTCTTCTGGTGTAATGTAACTAATGATAAAAGACATGTCATGTCTTCTATTATTCTTTTCATTATAAGTATTTATCACTTTTTATATGACAGAATCTATATAAAGTTCGTTTTCGGGAAATCCGGTGGTTTTCTTCTTTAAAAAAAATAGCACATCTGCCTGTAGTATGTACCGACAAAATAGCACATCTCCTTGTACATTACTGACAAAATAGCACATCTGCCTGTAAGTTACCGACTAAATCGCACAACAGAACTAAATATTGAATACATGGAGATGAAATCTAATCAACATGGTAAACATGTGTTGTAGGATGATAGTGACTCATAACAACTGTAATGAGGTTTATCTGAGTGTTAATTAAGAAATAAATCAGTTTTTTGGTTCTCCTGAAAAGTTGGCAAAACGCAGTTGTGCGATTTCGTAGTTACCACGACGTAATAATTCTTCTTCTTCTTCTACAATTATTGTTCTTCCTTGATTTGTGTTCTTGAACTTTTTCAACCCCGATTTATCGGCCTAGCTGTTGTTGAAAATAATTGTTGGCAGAAAAAGGAGTCTTTTTTATAAAAAAATACTCCTTTTTCTGCCAACAATTATTTTCAACAACAGCTAGGCCTATTCAAATCAAGGTTCACTCGATAGCTCATTTGACAATTTGAAATTAAATCATGGGAGCTCAGCTTTTTATGCACCTTTGTTTCCCATCTGGTTAAGGCTCGATTTCTGGCTGTTAGTTAACAAGGCCGAATGGAAATAATTTACTATAATTATTGCAGTACCTACCTGCAATCCCATCAGGAGTCCAGGGTTCAGTTCGACAGACTAACTGCAGTTTGCAGACTTGCTGCTCTTTGACACTTCATACTCACACTAGGTCTGATGGAGGTGTTGTTAGCATGTGTGGTGCTCATTTTGGGGCTGGTGATATTCACGGTGAAATCTGCTGATATGTCGGACATGACTCCCCCTAAAGGGAAAACCAACATCCCCATTGTGCCCGGGTTTCGGCCGACTCTTCCCTTCATTGGCAATGCATGGAAATGTATGGTTATAACGGATATGCGGGGTGAGTGATATCTAAACAGGTCATAAATGTATAAATGTGTTCCCACAAAACGTACCCGACAGAGGTTAAAAAGATGCCAAGCAAAAAAAAAAAAAGACGATTTAAGACGAAATAGTCTATTTCCACGATAAAAATATATAAACTTGTAGACGCGTTTTAATACTATTGTGGTATTGTACTGATGATGGTCTAATCAACCGAAACGCGTCTACAAGTTTATATATTTTTATCGTGGAAATAGACTATTTCGTCTTAAATCGTCTTTTTTAAGATGGATTCCCACTATCTCGCCGCATCCACCTTACATTAAGATGCCAAGCATCAAAACGTTTGATGTCAAAGTTGTGACAACCAACCGATTGAAACACCCATGAGATCGGAATGAAATTCCGACGATCGGGAGGGTTTTACGAGTTTAAAATTTAAAAAAAATTAATTTTAAAATTTAAATTTAATTTGAATACATCATCACCTGATCTGTTACTGTTATTATTTTATATTAAAACTTGGATTATCGGCCCAGCTGCTCTGCCAACCGCGTTTTTTTTTTTTTTTTCTTTTTGGTGATGGCTGATGGGTCATTTCTTACTAATGGGCCCGGGAACCGAACGTCGACTAATACTTTTTTCTGAAATAACTTCATAATTTGAAGGCATAGCAGTGAGTTTTGGGCTCCTACGCTGTAATACAAATTTCCAGGGCACTTTCGAAAATTTCAACTTTGAATCTGGAGGGAAAAGTGGCGCTACTCTCTCATTGGCTGCTACACGGCCGCCATTTCCGCCGTCACCTCCGGCAGATTCCCGTCGTTCCCTTCTTGTGCTAGCGCACTCTCGCGGATTAGTAAAAGTGCCACCGCGGGAAAATTCAAAACGCCAAATATTCACTAGTGATTTCCTCTGCTCAGACACCTAATTGCTCAGTGACTAACTATACTGAGTACTTTGTTCATTACTAGTTCAACTATGTTCGGCCGAATTTTCCCATTTCTCTGACCTAGGTCAGATACCTACATTCAAGTATCACAGAATGTAGGAGCGTAGCGTGGCTGGTGTGTGGCGGGTAGGTACCTACCGCACTCAAATAATCCCCCCCCCCCCCCCCCCTCCACCTCAACGATATCTATAAAGTCTCAAACTGAGCTTACCTACACTTCAAAAAGACAGGAAATGTAGAGCAGTTCTTAACAGTCAAATTTGTCAGTTACTGTCAAGTACTTACAGTCCGCCTTCATCACCCAACCACAGCGAACTTGAGGGCTCTTTCCACATTTCAATAAGGCGAGAGCAGGGCCATGTTCGAGTAACAGCAGAAATAGTCTCAGAGACGTCTCAATCTGGGCTCAAATGGGTCTCCACGTCTCACAGCTTTAAAAGTCTCATTGAGACGTCTCTGAGACTTCAAAACGGAGATGGTTGCTCTTGAGATGTCTCATACACATTAAAGTGTTAACATACCAGGGACATCCACCAGAGATGTCGCAGAGACAACACAGGCGCAACGTAGAACATACTTCTCAAAAGTGACTGCAATGAGACGTCTTTGTGGCGTCTCAAAAGCATGTCACCGCCCTCTCATCCGTCTCTCACGTCACACATCTCTTTCGTATCGACATTGAGGCGTTACATATCTCGTATGAGACATAAGAGACGTATCAGAGACGAATTTCTGCTATGTGGGGAAAGGCTTTCGTCGAAGGCGAGATAATATCTAATACCTAATATTATTTGAAAATCCGGTACATCATGAATTTTTCTCGTTTGAAAACAGCAGGCATGGAAAGCAGGGGAAACAGTTTTCCCTTTAATAATAGTTACTATCATTATAACTACTCCTGGATAAAAATTGAAACCTACTGTAGTTTGTTGTTGAAGAATGTGGTGTACTCACGAAACGTACCTATGTGATCCTTCATAATTGCCGGCGGGACATTGAAACAAGATGACGCACAGTGCCAGATTTAGGTGCACGCACACTACGCACGTGTGTCGGGCGCGGAATTTCTGAGGTAAAAAAATTACTTTTTAATTTGATGTGTTGTTTTGAACTTTTTGGTTGGGATGAAGGCACGATATTTTAGATTAACCACTTCAATTGTAGATAAAGAGTTACTTTCTATGAATTTTACCAGTTTATTATGTTTTTTTACGTCCAGCGTATTATATGAATATAAATTTATATATATGAATCCATGTTTTAAAAATACACATATTTATCTACGTTATATATAGTACTTTCTGCAATATACGAGTCACCAAAGTAATTTTGCATTCAGGCTTTTCCTTTATATATATATATATATATAACTGGCATTAAGGGGCGCGGATAAAATCTGTGCGTAGGGCGCGAAATTCCTAAATCCGGCACTGGGTCATTCTCGCTGAACGGTTGTATTTTTATCTTTTTTATCTGGGCTGTTGCTTTCTCTTTTCTTTTTTTTCCCTGTTGGTGTCTTTCTGTGGTCAGGTGTGACTTGAGAATATGTACAGGTTAGTGTTCTGTCAGCTGACATCCCCAGTAAATATATATATAACCGTGGAGATATCATAAAATGACCAGAAGCCTGGCCTATGGCCAGAATGGCCGGTATTTTCCACCGTTGCGCAGAAGCGCCACAGCTGCATTCTGAAAACGTCGCTCGTATTTTCGCCAAGTTTAAAGTGTATTGCGAGGACTTGCAGAACAAAAAAAAAAAAAAAAAAAAAAAAAAAACGTGAGTCTTCCTGCGCCATTGGTTTGCGGTCACTTCACGTATACGTGCCATTTAACCCACAGGCATTTCATTCTGATACCTTTTCACCCCCACCATTTTGCCTACGAGACAGTATCCCTACAATCAATAATAATTATTGATAATTATTGAATAATTCTTATCAATAATCAATTATTGAATAATTCTTAATATTATAATTGAATTATAATATAATAATTCTATTCCGATAATTATTATCGGACCTTTTCGGTTATCCTCCCTCCGCCCGAAACGGGCGGAGGGGGGATAACGGAAAAGGTCCGAATTATCCTTGATTGAATTATTCAGCCTACAAGGCATGAGCCATAAGTTATGAATCATAACATAAAATTTATGAGACGAAACGGGGGAAGTCACGTTTTCAAGAGGTCTACGTTGTAAAATACGCTACAAATTTTACACAAGGGATTATTATTCTTTGATATAGGTAGGTTACTTGGACAGAAATTTAATTCAGTCAATGGAAAAATTAAACAAAATTTATTGGATTTATTTTTAAAAAATTTGGGGGATTTTTTTTCAAAAATTTAATGTTTTTTTTGTTTTGTTTTTTTTTTTACATGAAAAATATTTTACCTCCTGGGATCCTTCAAAAATCCCATTTGTAGCCCCATGAAAGCCCTGCAACAGTGAAATCGGATCGTTCCGGGACCCCCAAAAATGGATTCTACGTCCAAAAATACTTCGAAAACGACACCTGACTCGATCCCATAGCCAAAAGCCTTCGAAAAACCCCTCCCGTAGTCCCATATTAGCCCCATAGCGCACCACGGGTTTGGGCGATCGGACTGAAAACCTTGCGGCCTAGATGGTAAACCGAGTATTTTGTCAAAATTTCTTCTTTTTTTGTCAAAATTTCTTTTGAATTTTTATTTTGTCAAAATTTCTTCTTCAAATTTCTTGTCTTGAATTTATCTGTCAAATTTCTTGGATTTTTTTTTGTCTTGAATTTCTTTTTCTTCTTTTTTTTTTTTTTTGTCAAAATTTCTTTTGATTTTTTGTCAACATTTCTTGAGTTTTTTAGTCAAAATTTCTTTTTCAAATTTCTTGGCTTGGAATTTCTTTGTCAAATTTCTTAAATTTGTTTTCTCAAAATTTCTTTTTTTGTCAATTTTTTTTTTTTTTTTGTCAAAATTTCTCTCTTTTTTGTCAGAATTTTGGTAAACCGAGTATTTTGTCAAAATTTCAGAATTTTATAGTCAAAATTTCAAAATTTTTCGAAATTTCAGAATCATTTAAAAATTCCTTCTGCCCAAAACGGCCCGGACGGCGTACGGCGGACGGACATTTCGGTTTTGAAATCTAGATCTCTTGAAACGGATAATGTCAAATTTTGAGGCCGATCGGAGTCGTCGACCCTCGTCGCGAAAACATAGGTGTATTATTCCAAGAATAATAAACCAAAAACAATGCTTCCTCTGCCTTGCAGACTCGGAAGCAATAAAACAAACAGAAAGCTACATCGCGTATCACCTGTGCTGTGAGGGTTGCCTACCTACGGATGGAAGGGAGGAGGTGTTGTTGGTCGGTGACCATTGAGGTGCGAGGTATGAAAAAGTAAAAAGATGCGTATGTAAACCATATTAGGTGGTTTTTATATGCCACTAGATACTACAAAAAAAAAAAAGTTACGTATCAAACTTGACAAGAAAACACTTTGATAATATCAAATATCATAATATGATTATGAGTAATCGGGAATGCGAGTGACAAGAAGCCCGAACCCTCAGGTAGGCAATCCGGCGACATTGGTGGCTTGTAGTAGGTATAACTGACGCCTGCTCTCGGTGAACGGACGACAGATTCCGAAAACGAAATGTCCGTCCGCCGCACTGTGGGACAATCAGCGTTTTTCCACCCATAAATTCTCGCTACGCCCTGTTTTTGGAGCTACGAGGATGAAACCAAGTGCAAAAGAAAGGTAATTAGTCATAGTTTGAATCTCCATTGGGGCGTGGACGGTTGCAGGCCTCCAGGGGTCTCACCACTCAATTGGAAAATGCGGTCCTTATGGGTTGAAATTGGAACTTTTGCGAGAAGTGCGGACTCGCCTTTCGGGAGCTTATCCTGGTAAATTGTGCTCAAAAATGAGCTAAATTCGCTGTCACCAGCCGTCTGGGCCAGGGAGTAGGCGGAAGCCGGCAGAAAAATTCCCTTCAATTCCCTTCAGGAATCCCTTCAATCTCTCGAGCCTTTGTGCGTTTATATGGGCATGTATGTTGTATCTTCATGCAGGCTCGAGTGGTGAGGCCCCCGGAGGCTTGCAACCGTCCATGTCGCAATGGAGATTCAAACTATGACTAATTACCCTTCTTTTGCACTTGGTTTCATCCTCGTAGCTCCAAAAACAGGGGGTAGCGGGAATTTATGGGAAAAAACGCTGCAAATTTTACACAGGTGTTTAATATTCTTTGATAAAGGGGACAGGGTAGCCCCGTGGACTAAGGCGTCAGCGAGACGCCTGTTTACAATCAATCGGAGCGCTGATCAGCCTGGTTCGAATCCGGGGAAGAACACCAATGTTTGACGCACTTCTTTTCGAATTAACGAACTAGAAAACAATCCACGCAACAACTATCACATATTGTTCTATTTTCGATGCGAAAAACAGCAAAAAGTGACGTTAGGTACTAGGAAACGCTTGCATACAGTTTGCAACTCATTAAGACATTTCATGTCTTTAGTTTAGTCGTTGCAACGACTAGCATGCTAGGCTGTAACCCGTAACGCTTTTTTTTTTTACACTTAACCAAAATAAAGACATAAAATGTCAAAAGCAGCGATCAAAACAATCTGAGAGACGAAGCAAAGTACCAACAGAAAATATAGGGTGTTTCAGAAGTCGGTATCTTTTTGATTTGTACGGTATTTTTTTCCGGATGGTTAGCAGCACTGTTGTTATCATTTTTCGATAGTCTTATCGTTCCGATTTGATAATTTGCAACAATTTTTGCGATCCAAACAGTCTAGTTGCCATGGCAACTACATGGAGCAACATATTGTGAAAGTGTTGCGGTGACTGTCCGAAAACTTCGCGAAGTGATGGGTCGCGAAGTGTTGTCTCCAATTTTCTCACAGCTGCTGCTGTAGGTGCTTCCCCACGACCCATCACTTCGCGAAGTTTTCGGACAGTCACCGCAACACTTTCACCATACTGGTAATGAGTTGATTACTAACACATGTTGCTCCATGGTTAGTGGTGGCATGGCAACTAGACTGTTTGGATCGCAAAAATTGCAATTGTTGCAAATTATCAAATCGGAATGACTAATAGTCATTGACTATTGAAAAATGACAACAGTGCTGCCAACCATCCAGAAAAAATACCTTACAAATCAAAAAGATACCGACTTCTGAAACACCCTATATAACCTTCCAACTAGGGATAGCAACAATACATACTACTTTCAACTCCTAAAAAAGTCAGGTATCAGCTTCTGTAACAGCTCCCGGTGTGATCCCGAGAAAAGCGAACAGAACAAAATCTGCGGTGACTCCCCTGACTTTAGACTGAGTCAGGTGTCAGCTGACGCACTCACACCAACCGATCCCATGGATACGAGGAACGCACACTACGACACTAGGGCCACTGGCGCGCCGGTGCAGTTCCCCAAACAGTAACCTGTAACAGTTGCCCAACAACAACAGTGGTCCTTGGTGGGTTCCTGTTACTTTTCGTCATCTGCATCGGTTTTGAGTATACTCAAACATTTTACTTTCAGCATCTGCTTCAATCCCGAAGAATCGATAATAATGTCTTGATCGAATCCATCGAAATGCACCCAAGTTTAAGTTTTTGGATTTTTATTCTTTGTTTACATTGTTTATCAACCTTCCCTTTCTTCTTCTTTTCCTCTGGGGTACCACCGCTACCCGCGATACCCCTGACTCTACGCCACTGGTGATAGTGGGTAATTTCATCACTACCTACCGAGGTTGCATCCGATTCACAAATGGGCGAGTGAAGCGGGACCCTCCTGTTCAAGATAATGGCCTAGCGAAGCGAGGCCTCCTTGTCTGTGCGCTAGTTTCTAGAAGAAAGCAGTTCATTCACATTAAATGTGAAATTTTGGTATGATTGGTAAAGATTATTTTTCATAAAAGTGTTTTTCAGGTATGTATATGTTCATGAGTGGTCTCATAGCCAAGTCACGAAACGTGGGTTACAGAGCGGCATGCATCTGGTTGGGACCAAAATTATTGATTGTGACTGCGGATCCAAAACTTAACGAGGTAAGTATACTTACTTATGAGTGTATACACACAAGCCATTAACATGGCGAGCAAAGCAGCCTAGATGTAAGCTCGGATTTCTGAGGTGAAAATCACAACTTCATTTTACAGGCTATTTTGAACAGTCCTAAGTGCAACAGTAAGCCCACGTTCGTTTACGGCTTTATAAACAAATTTTCGGATGGCGTATTCACAAGGAATGGTAAGGGATCCAAATTTACGAGTCCTTATCTATTAAGAAGATATCGAATGTGGAATTTTAATACAAGTAATAACCATGTTTTGTCAATTCGTTGCAGGTACAAGTTGGATTGGTTTGAGGAGGTCTCTAAATACATTTCTGCAATCAAAAAAAGTTGTGGAACACCATTATGATGTTATGGTGGAAAAAAGTGAAGAACTTTGTGAGAAGCTTGATAGCGTCGGTGAAGGAACAGTTGACGTTTCTCCGTACATGCTACGTTGTGCTCTTGATATGGTGATTGGTAAGATACCACTAGATGTAGTAAACTTTGGAGTATCATCATTAACTTATCAAACCATTCTCGACATTTCAGACACTTTAATGGGTGTGGATAACGCTCATCGATCGGAAATAGCGAAACTTGATGTACATATAGGTCAGAGGCAAGTAACTTATGCCGACTATGAATATGGCCAAGAAATGAACTTGGGAGCTAGATGCTTCAATACAGTTTAACGATATTGCATGCTAATTGTTTATATTACAGGATGGCATCGGTGTGGTTCAAACTTCTACTCAACGTTATTTATAGAATACGATGGATATTCCATTTCACGAAAACCAAAAAAGAAATGGTAGTACTGAAAAACGAAATAAGTCAGTTTGGTGAAAGCGTGAGTACCTACAAGAGCATTAAATGCTCTCATACATAGCTTTATTATCTTATTATATATAATAATATTATTAATATTTTATAATAATATAATTATAATATAATAATATTATATATAATGACCTATGTATAGGTCATTAACACTTGAACTGGGCGTCGCCTGTCTCGTCTCAACTTAATTGCAACGCCTAATTAGAGAGTTAATACCTAGGCATGACTCGTCTCAACGACCTGACGGGTATAGCACGACTCGTCTCAAGGGAAAGGAGTACTGTAGAAGTAACAGTTCCAATAAGTTGTGAAATTCAAGCAAAACTTTTAAAAAAATTGGTAAAGACCGATGAGCGGAGTGGAACGATTTGGCAAAGTGACTGAGGAACGATTCACATGCGTGCGTTGTTCGGGTCAAATCAGCATTTTCATCAGACCACATAATATGTGGTCTGAAGTAAATAGTAAATATTATTTACTAGGGGAGAATTGAGACTCCTGTGTGACGTACCTCTCCGTCAGATAGTCCGCCAATTTGCGCACAGGGCTTAAATTAACTACCCTGTTCTAACACTATTAGGCTAAAGCCTGATCAGTGTACTGCTGAAAACAGTCATAAGGCATGATTGACATGAGATCCTCAAAAAAACATTCTTTAACATCTGATGGATCTAAAAATAATAAACCGAAACACCATTTCAGCCACGCCCCTACTTCATCTTTATTTTTGTATTGTGCACTTAGGCCAAGGTTTTGAATCTTTTTTCCATGGTGCACCAAGCACTAGCTATATGGAACCTACACCCAACAATCGAACTGAGTGGCCATCTGGACTCTTTTGAGGGCAAGGTGAATCGTCACTTCCAAGTCTACCACTGAGATTCACCACAACTCAACTCACGGTACTTGTTGAACTTGAAATTGTTCAAAACTAGCAACGTGTGCCCTCGTTGGCTTCGTATTTCACGGAGGAACATGGTGACGGACAGCTCGTGGAACGGAGACGAGTCAGGCTGTTACTTTTTGTCGACACAATAAGGGAAAAGATGAGACGAGTAGGGCGACCATTATGAACCAATAAAATAAATACGGAGACGAGAAAGGTTGTCTACGACAGGAATGGATTATTTTGGAAAAGAGACGGGAATCACCCCTTGAACTAGGTATTAAATTTTAATACCTAGTTCAAGTGTTAATGAGCTATATAAGCTTCTTTTTTTTCTGTTTATTGTAATTGAAAGCTAGTTCCATGAAATGACTAATAACGCCCTGATACCGCAAAAAAAAGTCCCGATTTATCCTTCAGGACCATAAAGAAGTTGGAAGGTTTGAAAAGGAAAGGACGGTAAATGACGTCATTTAACGTCCTGAACCCGAAAGCAGACCTGACTACTGTAGAAACTATCCGTAGAAACCGACTGTATCGAGAATTGGGTTTATAACCATTTTTTTCAGTTGATTGTAATTGAAAGCTAGTTCCATGAAATGCCCAATAACGCCCTGATACCGCAAAAAAAGTCCCGATTTATCCTTCAGGACGTTAAGGAAGTTGGAAGGTTTGAACCCGAAAAGGCGACAAAATTTGATGACGTCATTTGTCGCCCGAACCCCAAAGCAGACCACTACTACAGTTCTCCAAATATCCGTAGAACCGACTGTAAATCCGTAGAAACCAACTGTATCGGTGACTAGCGTCTGGGGAGAGGAATAGTGAGGGCTATCGCGAGCGCTCTCTCGGTCCGCGGCGTTTAAGCGAACTAGCGTTTTCGATGAGCAACCTCTTTTACTCTGTGCTTTCCACCCATCTTAACACCCCCTACTGTTGCTTTTAGCGTGTTTGATTCCAAGATTTTCAGTTCGCCAATTTTACCGATAAAATCGTGTTCAACGTGCGCCAACCCGATCAACATAGATACAGGTATCTAGGTATGTAGCTCTACATTCACGGGAAGAGATTTTCGAGCACTTGGCTACCACTCGAAGGCGCACGTTTTGAGTGTTGGGTTATTCATTAGTTGCCTAATAATATCCCATCCAGGGTCCATTACCTATTTGATGTAATAATTACAAATTATAATAATTAAAGTTGTTGGAAACTTGTTGAGGGTCAGTCAAATAAAAATTATTTCGAAATTATTTCGACCTCTCCAGTGAATGGTGAAGTTTTTTAACAACTATGGGTCTCATCTGGATGACTTTCACGCTAATTGTTAGTGTCCTTGCGTCTGTATCAAATAGCAGATATCATTCTATTGTAATTTGCAACGAGTTAGAATACATAGAAAAGAAACAGTGTTCATAGAGGTTGAATTACAAGGTATCGAGCGTTTTATTAATCAATCTTGATCACAGTTACCTACTTTCCTTGCGGTTTATTATTCTCTCTAGAATAATCGATCAATGTGTTCGCGACAGAGGTTAACAAATTTGAACGGCAATAAAATTTGCTTCTACATTTCATTGCTTCTACAATCCATAAAATAATTGGTAGAATCGGCGAAAACAATCTATGATATTGGCTTCAGCAGCCATTGAAAAACATTTGAATTATCTAATCAGCGGGCTCAAAGGGAAAGAGAGGAAACAGTGGAATTCCGAGATGATGGAAAATATAACATAATATTATGTGGAGAGCAAAATACGTAGGACAGATACTTTCTTGATGATCTATGCAGACCCCCAAAAATCTGTATAAATACGGATAAAAATCCGTGGATGGCAACACTGCTGTTGACTCCTTGATAATGTTAGTTCGCTCAAACGCCGAGCGCTCGCGTTAGCCCTCACTATTCCTCTCCCCAGATGCTAGTCATGAAATCTGTAGATTCGATGCCAGCGCCCATGGTGGCAATTTGTTGTACTACTTACAGAAGATAAATCTTACCGCCAAAAGTTCAAACGCTGATTATTTTCATACTCTCTCCTGATTTCCGTAGAGGATTAAAAATTGTGCAGACGGTATAAAAACAAGTAGGTATTTTACTCTGCAGAATGGAATTCGACTGAAAAAAACTGCGATTTTCAACCGTTCTTATAAGGACTATATATATATAGCTCATTCTCAACACAGTGCACAGTGGCGAATAAAACTCAAACATTATATAATATAATGTATTATTACCTATAATTATAGGTAATAATATATTATAATAGATAATTATAGATAATATCTAATAATTATATTAATGCCTCTAGATAATATCTAATGTTTGATAGTGGTATGCTACTGAAAACGAAAAAAAACACGTTTTCTTTTTCAGCTCATCAACGTGAGAAACAGCGTTTTGGCAGCAAATTATCAGGACCCCAGAGGTCGGGAAATAACGCATGATACGTGTGATCTTGCAGAACCCCGTTCTCATCGAAATGATATATATATTTTTTTTCAGAATCAACATTTGAACCGGAATGTTACATTGATGCCACAATCAAACAAGCCTTAAAAGAAAAGCATGGTGGGTTCTCAATGCCATTAGATGTGATCGCCGCTGTAAGTAATCAATGGATATACAAAGACACAGTACATTTTCTCATGTATGTTACAGTCAATTTGTGTAATGCAGGCATTCTACCTAGGCTAGGGTGTCCCTTACTTTTTCGACTTCAAATTTTCTGAACGCACCCTCTCATTTTTTTCCTTTTGGTCTAAAACCTATACACTGTGAATGCAAACGACACGTCAGAATTCGCAGGGCGCCATCTTGTGGTTCAGTTTTGGTAACTTACCACCTTCAAAGTTCACTACGTCTCGTAGGGGTCGCGCTGCAGTCGCAATCCCCCCCCCCCCCCCACGCCGTTCCATCAATGGGTTGGCGTTTTGGGAACGCGGTTTAACACAGAGTGAGCTCTCCTCTCTATTCCTCCATGCCTCAACACAGGATGAACCTACATCTAAATCTACATGACATGTAGATTTAGATGTAGGTTCATGAGTAGATGTAGGTATGAGCAAACATTGTTTGCTCATACTTACCTGAATGGGCGCTCTTTTTTAAACGTTTTATACCTATACCTAGGTACATCTAAATTAGATTAAGAAATATCTGGTTTTTGGATCTATGTTTTACATTGATAGGTAGTTAGTAAGTTGAATTAGCTTTAAGGAACATAGTTTTAAGTGAATGTAGTTATAGTAGTGGCTGTTTTATGACGCGGCAACAGAGACCCTCATTCAATTTTCAATGTTGACTGTTTACTGAGTAGGGTTTCGACACCTCAGCTGCAGCATTGTCATCTGTCCTCTTCTTCTTGGCAATGCACCCCGAGTACCAAGAGAAAGCGTACCAAGAACAAGTGAACATCATGGGGGATACGTTGAGAGCTCCCACGTATGAAGAAACCAAACAAATGGATTACTTGGAGATGGTATACCACGAAACATTGAGGCACATCGGCGTTCCAGGTGTTGCCAGAGAAGTCAACACCGAATATATCGTGGGTGAGATTTTTTTCCTTGTTGGAACTGCCCATTTTCGAATAACTCAGCTTTCTTCGAAACGACATTCTGATTCTGGCCAACTACGTTTCAGGCGACTTGGTATTTCCTGAAGGAGCATCTGTGTACGTGGTTTTGCACTCCAGCCACAAAAACCCTGAACATTGGGAGAGACATAATGAGTTCTATCCTGATCACTTCCTTCCTGAAAACGTAGCCAAAAGACCAACAGGGGCATTTTTACCCTTCAGTGGGGGAGCCAGAGTTTGTCCAGGTTAGTTTCAATTAATCCATAATATTTTGATAGTTTTGAAAATGATTATAGAAACGTTCATGCATAAGTCATTTGAGGTAGTATTGAAACAAACTAATTTATGCGAATATCACAGGAAAAATCTTCGCTGTGGTTGCTGGCAAAATTATTCTGTCGATGCTCCTGAGGAGGTTTTATTTTTCATCTGAGAAGAAGTTCGCTGAAATACATTATAACTACCTCTTCATGTTGGAGCCAGTAGGAGGATACCCTATGAAGATTAGGAAGAGAATGGCTGCTGGAGACAGCTTTTAACTTTACAGCATAACACTTAATATCAACAACGGGATGTATTGGGCAACAGGTAGCGGGAAGGTAGCTGATTTTCGGAGAACCATGGTACACCATCATAATGATACTAATGTAATCTTAGGATATTTATTAATGAATAAACGATTTAAAAAACTGTTGCGTGAACGATCCACGGGACCCCCCAGTAGGTGAGAGGCATCGTTGGACTCGTTGGAACCCCAACATGAAGCACCCCCCCCCCCCCCCCCCACCCTATATAAAAAGTTCCAAAATTCGCAGAGGTATCCAAGAACCTGTGCACCGAACCAGATATCCAACATACACCCGTTTTTTCCCCGTGGAGTCCACACTTTTGTTTATTTTCAGAATGCGGTCGAGCCCAATTACAAAAAATTTTTGTACTACAATATAAAAAATATTTAATATTATGAACGATAAAGATAAAATAGATGAGAGAAACCAACACTTAAGTAGGATTTCGAAAATCAAAAGAGAAATATATTTCTCAGTATAGATTATGACATTGAAAGTCAAAAGTAAAAATAAAATGTCTCTGGGGTACGAAGGGACAGGAGAGTGCCCCTAGGGCCTAGGCAATCCTTGTCGGTTCTCAGCGCTACCTCGCGCCGCTTCACTGATTTCGTATCAGCTGTTCGCGCCCCGCCTAGAGCGGGATCTTCCTACCAAATCGGCGTCGACTGTTTTCAAGAGCTTGCTTTCAACTGTTTTATTTTCTTGAGAAGCCTGAACGAAAGCGTTTAGTCACAAGGTTGATCTCCAAAACCTATAAAATTTTTATATTTTTTATTTTTTATATAATGTTTAGTATTATTAGGTTATCAGGGAATATTAGTACGAATAATAGTCCCGAAAAACGTGACACTTTTTGCCAGTTAGATCAAGGCTAAAGCATGAAATGCTAAACATTGTTCCATGCTAAAATTGTTGAACCACATTGGCCAAATCCTACACTGTACATTAGGGTGGGTCGAAATTTTTTTTTTTTTTTTTTTTTTTTTTGCACCGCTTTGAGATAGTCTCCACTGGAGTTCTCAAAGTGTTAGAAAGTCACTCCACAAAAATCGGTGCATAAGACGCAAATGAAGTGCCGCCCCAAGCTGTAACAGTAAAATTGGTCACTTTATAGTGTTTTTTCTGCTTTATAGTGTTTTCTATAATGTTCTATAGTGTTTTCTTTAGTGTTTGTTTTCTATAATGTTCTATAGTGTTTTCTATATTTTTTTATAGTGTTTTCTATAATGTTTCATAGTGTTTTTATAAAACTGTCATTTTATGCATTGCGACGATCTTATGCATATCATCTATTGCGATTGACCATTATTTTGCAATAGTAAATGGTAGAAAATGACGAATTAATATCGGACTTCTTCAATTAAATTGAATGAATAAATTTTATTCATTGAAAACGAAAGTGTCCATTAAAAACCGAGAAATTGCGATATAAAGCAGAAAAAACACTATAAAGTGACAAGTTTTACTGTTACAGCTTGGGGCGGCACTTCATTTACGTTTTGTGCACCGATTTTTGTGGAGCGACTTTCTAACACTTTGAGAACTCCAATGGAGACTATCTCAAAGCGGTGCAAAAAAAAATTTTTTTCGACCCACCCTCCATGCCAACAGTATTTTTTTCTCACACTTTCCGTCTTCTTGGAGAGCCTTAAAATTGTGATGAAAGAGTGAATTAATTATGCAGCTCTTATCATTTGAGTTCCCGAATTAAGGCGGAATCATCAACTGAAAAACAGAATTCCTTCGATGAGCCATTCTCGAGATATTCTCGAGGTAATTGCCAACAATTTTGGGTTGTCGTCAAGGCGATAATGTTACAACATTTCGACGATAAAACGTTCTGATACGGTAATTATCCTAATCTCCTGCGCAGGTACGAATCTTTCCGTTGTGTCCTCAAAATGGTGAAACTGGACCATCGCCGAGCTTTTTGAAAAGTTTCCATAATTTTTATTGTGTTGGGAAAACATTCCCGGAAACGTTCGAGATAATGGGAACAACAAGTTGAACCGGTTTGTCATTCATGATGTTTGCGCGGCCTATTGAGGCGGCTAATTAGTCTTAACGACACAGCTGGGGTCCCTTTCACGTTAATTGTTGTCCCGGTAGAACTGAGAAGGGCCTAAGTCAATCAGTCCCTTTCGATCCGATCAACCCAGAAGATCTTGACTCCAGTAGGTATCAGCAGACCTCGATTACCAAACATATCGTAACTCAACAGGTTTCAAATAGACCAATAGCATGAACAATATCGTCGACCACTCGTAATGGGCTTTCAGGAAACACCAGTTGTAAACATCGTCAATTTCCTCAGTTCCCCAGTTACCTACATTGAAGTTCTGTGCCTGTTTGACAGAATTATTCTTCTGAATAGTGTAAGTCGAAACAATAATAAATTATTATTAATAATCATTTCGCATTCTTAGAAAAATGTGTGATTCAACCAGATTTCTGCCCATCTTCGAGGTAAGATCAGGTGCACAAAACACTCCGAAATTTCATTTATAAGGAAACAAGAAAAACGCTACAATTTTACACAAGGGTTTATTATTCTTTGATTTAGAAAAATTGTGCCAAAGTGGTAGGTAGGTATTTGTGGAAAAGTAAAAAAATGTTTGTTCAATGTTTGGACCTCGAAAAATGGATTTTGCGTTCGAAAATACTCGGAAAACGACACCATTTTTTACCTCCTGGGAATCCATTTTGTAGCCCCATGAAAGCCCCATAGATCCCCACAGTGAAATCGAATCGTTCTGGGATCCTAAAAAATGGGTTCTACGTCCCAAAATACTTCGAAAACGACACCTAACATGACACCGCAAAACTTCCGTCCAGCCTCTAAGCCCTTCCCAAGCGACCTCAGGGCAAACACAAATTGGCACTTTCCTTATCACTGATTTGCCACCTTCACTCCTCAAAATGAATTTTCAAAAATGAACGTTTCAAAATTAAATGGAAAGAAAAACCGGTGAAAACTGTTCACAGGATCTCGCACTAAAACAATAACACTACTATCACATTTTGGTTTATTATTCTTGGAATAATACACCTATGTAATCGCGACGGAGGTCGACGACTCCGATCGCCCTCAAATTTGCCATTATCCGTTTCAAAAGTTCTACATTCTAAATCCGAAATGTCCGTCCGCCGTCCGGGCCGTTTTGGGCAGGTGAGTGCTGTGGAAACTGCTTTAGAGGCTTATCGCGTATTTGAGGCCCCCCGAAGGGAGCTCCAACCCGACGGGGTCTGACCTTCTGCCAGGCTCCACCTCCCCGCTGGCCCCACGACCCCCTCGATACCAGTCCAAGGGGGGCGGCCAAGGACCGACGGGATGACCCCGCAGCTCAGAGACCGCGGGCTCCCCCTCGCCCGAGGTATAGGAGCATCTGATGCTCCAAGCGGGTGGTTAATGCGTTATGGGAGCAAACTCCTCCCCATTAAGGCCCCTCCAGTGGGAGGCCCAAAGGGACTAGCCCCTCTACCGCTTTACATGCCCCTGACACCAGTGACAGACTGAACATTACAGGGGTGGACATGAGGGACTTGATGCCGAGTCCACTAGTGAGCCGTAGCCACACCAGCTTCAACCTCAAGCACCCGGGAACGGTACCCGGGCCGTTTTGGGCAGTAGGATTTTTTTTTTATAAATCTGAAATCTTGACAAAATACTCGGTACAACTTTCATTCAATAAACTTTTCGCTGAGATACAGCCATCCCCCTGTTTTTTAGGTGAGAAAGAAAGTGAAGAATATGCCAAATCACCAACTTCCCTCCTTTTTCGGCCTCTCATAGCTCGAGTACGCTTGGTCCCTCAAAACAACTTCCGACGATAAATTTGTTGGAAATTTTGTTGTCTACATTTTTATATAGAGAGTTGAATCTCCAAAAATGCACTGAGATGGAGCTAGAAGCCAAAAACTGGAAAAAAGTGCCGATTTTAGGGTTTTTTTTTTCAAAATGGCGGATTAAGTGGACCCCTCTTTTTGGCCTCTGTTGACCGAACTACATCCCATTTCCAGTTAGAAGGCAGATGGATATAACGAGGAATCAGGGAATAAGAAGAATATTTGATGGGCCAGGGGTGTGAAATCCATACTTTGTCATTTAGGCACACTGTCTCAGCAATGGTACCATCCCATTTCCGGTTCGAAGGAAGACAGATACAGCCAGGATTCAGTGACGAAACAATGAAATTAGTCCAAGGCAACAAGAAGTTTCACTGACTTCTTTTTGACCTCATTTATGGACTCTGCACATCCAAAAAATATCGACAGTTGTTCATCATCGTTGTCAAAACCGTTGATGTAGTTCAAACTGGCCTTCCTTCCCACATGCAACCAGATGCCAGATGCAACCTCCAACAGCCTTCAAGACGGGAGAAAGAGAAGTTACGCAACTCCCATTGACTTTCAGAAATTGAAAAACTGAAGCTGGAAAAGGAGCACACTTTCGCTAAATGACTTGCGGGTGTCTCTACTACTGGGCCCAGTATCCAGTATCCCCAGTATTACGGGGTATTGACCGAAGATACGACATGGTATGGAATGTCATTAACTAGTTTGCATAAACTGGTCCAAGTAGACTCGAGCCGTATAAAGCGAGGTCAATAAAGAGGAAGTCGCCAAGTGTTTCAAATTCCACCCGCACTTGAGGACATTCGGGTGAAAGTGTCAAACAGGAATAGAGCAGTTCACGAGTCAAGGTTTGGAAGCCTCGTGATTCCTCAATTAAAAAAAAAAAAAAAAAATCGCAAACGTCACCTCTATCGGGTACTTGGAAAGTCGTCGACACATAAACTGCTCGAAAATGGTCGCGGAAGCATTTTTTCCAACTTTCTGTTAGTTTCAACTCAAGGGTTGAGAGTCATAGAAAGAACAGGCATTGGAAAATCGCCGACACATAAACTGATTGAAAATTCGCTTAGTTTCAACACCCCCTGTTGAAGCTGAAAGATCGAGTCAAGTCTTGGAACTGGGCGCCTGGAACTGAACGAATATTTCTTATACCTGCTGAAATGTGAGAGGGCAATCACCCCATACTGAGCTCCAAATGACCCCGTCTTGAATGACACCTGCTTTTAAAGGGGTAGAATCTCAATGCTCAAGAAAATTGAAGTAGGCTTAGAAGCGAAGCTTTACCGATTGGAACACCTTCACCTAGAATAGGGGTTTAAAGTTTTTTTTTTTTTTTTTTTTTTTTTTTTTCAAAAAAATTCTGAAAATACAAACCCCACTAGATTGATAGCTGCCCATCGATTTAGATGTGTGCCCATTTATTTGGCGCGCGCCAAATTGGAGATACCGACCCTAACTTTGTTATAACAAGTGGGAACCCCAATTTTTGGTTTATTATTCTTGGAATAGTACACCTATGTTTTCGCGATGGAGGTCGACGACTCCGATCGGCCTCAAAATTTGACATTATCCGTTTCAAGAGGTCTTCATTCAAAATTCGAAATGTCCGTCTGCCGTCCTAGCCGTTTTGGGCAGGATTTTTTTTTTAAATCTGAAATTTTGACAAAATACTTGGTTTACCATGTAGTTGTGCCCGCAAGGTTTTCAGTCCGATCACCCAAACCCGTGGGGCGCTATGGGGCTAAAATGGGGCTATGGGAAGGGGTTTTTGAAGGCTTTTGGCTATGGGATCGAGTTAGGTGTCGTTTTCGAAGTATTTTTGGACGTAGAATCCATTTTTGGGGGTCCCGAAACGATCCAATTCCACTGTGGCGATCTATAGGGCTTTCATGGGGCTAAAAACAGGATTTTTGAAAGATCCCAGTAGGTTAAATATTTTTCGAGTAAAACCTAAATAATTTTTGAAAAAACATTTTTGAAAATAAATAAAAAAATTTAAAAAAAACTTTTTTGATAGGTATAAAAATTAAAAAAATTTTTTTTAATTTCCTTCATTTACAGAATTTAATTTCTGCACAAGTAACCTATATCAAAGAATAATAAACCCTAGTGTAAAATTTGCAGCGTTTTTATTGCAGATTCGGATTCTAGGGTAAACGTTCAATCTACGACACTCAATGACCGACCCCTCAATCCCCTCACACCCGGGTGACCATTATTACGAACGTCAGTGACTCCCCTTGGGTCGATCACAAATATTTTATTCTGTCGTATTTTTTTCACACATATTCGTAAAACCACTCACTACCACTTTATTCTGGAAGTGTGAAAAAGATTGCACTTTGTAGAAATTCACTAAAATTCGAACTAAAATTCACTAAAACATTCGAAGGAGACGGTATAATGAAATGAATGATTAATACCTAATTGCCGAACTTTAGTGAGGCCTGTACCTTGATTCAGCCTGCATTTACGATTTCTTTTCGTTGTCATTATTCGGAGGGGTGTCGGCGATTGTCGAAAATGGGGTGTCGGTCATTGCTAAATTTTCCAGAGGGATGTCGGTGATTGTCGAAAATGGGGGTGTCAATCATTGTCAAGGGGGAGTCGACCATTGAATTTTTGGACTTTTTCCAGAGAACGTAATTTCTCCATTATTGTAGAAAACGATGGACAAAAACGGGTATACGGACTTCAAGTAGACGTCTCATAGCAACAGTTAGAAAAAAATAAAAAAATAAGAAAATGCGAATAGAGAGATTTTGAGCCAGGATTTTGAGGAAGGGGCGTCGGAGATTGAACGTTTACCCTACCCAAAATTTAATGAATATCGTTGCCCAATTTTTCTAAGCCACTTCCAAAACTGGCCAAATAATGGGCAAAAAACTGATTTTTTACGTTAAGTGAAGTGAGATACGTGACTACTTTTAACGCAGAAGGGATAGTACCATAATGTACCTGAATAAAGTGACTACTGACAAACATCCCCTTCAGCGTTTCGACCCAAAATTATTTCATCATCAGGCGCATAACCTCATCAGGCACAAAAATATTAGCGGTGTGTAGGACAATGCCCGGACGAGTCTCGACCGCTTTTTTTTGGCCCTTATCATGCCCAAAAATATTCCCAGGGTGTTGACCAGCGTGGTGATCTCAGTTCTCTCACATCTAATTTATTACCCAATGAATTGTGGAGGGCGATTTGAAAAAGGTGATAACGCGACATTTCGACCATGTTACCACCATCCTAAGGCCCAAAATATTTCTGATTAGAAAAACCTAATGCCCGCGCGTAGTTTCAGCCGTGTCTCCATCATCCTCATGACAAAAATATTCCCAAGTTGAAAAAGACAATAACCGCGCTATGTTTCCACCATTTGTCCATCATCCTCAGGCCCAAAATATTTCTAATGGAGATACCTTATAGCACCCGCGTGTAGGTAATTGTAGACAAGAAATATCAAAATTGCTTGTTCATATTTGTATGCTGCTAGAACGAAAAATTGCCTTCAGAAGTAATAAATGCATAAAATTATATTTAAAATTAGTTAATTGCGGTCTGTAACGCGTCACAGACAAACAGACAGACTGAAAAGTGCAGATCAAGACCAAGTAGAGCTTCTCTTCGTTCGGCGAAAAGAAAACATCAAGTATATTTTCAAATAATAGTTATTTTTGTTCAATATTACTTGAACTTTGGTTTTTCATTTGGGAATGCATACCTACACGACAAAAAGCTTGGCAAAGGAGGATGGCCCCCGGCAGAGGGTTGGGGTTTGGTTAAAAACAGGGCTCGCAAGGTCAGGCAGGTAGCGGGTTTTCAACCCTTTTTTCGACGGAACGCAGGCGATCAGTTTTAAAGGGGTGGGTTTTCTACTTACTTCAACACCTGGGTTGAAAATACATCGAAACATCAGTCCTAAGCTTTTCTCTTAGTTCCAGGCGATCAGTTTTAAAGGGATGGGTTTTCGCTGTACTTCAACACCCGCTGTTGAAGAACGGCGAAAGAATTTTCGCTCAGTTTATGTGTCGATCACTATCCCTGGAACCCCTCTATCGACTCCCTGGCCAAAAATCTCATTAATTTGAAAATCCCGTTATTCTCTTCTTCTTCACCTTATTTTGATTAAGTTTGAACAATCGTTAGTAGGTAGAACAGAAAAAAAAATAAAATAAAATAAAAGGCTTCGTTGACCCTCTAATAATGTCGGGCGATACAAATCTATTTGACTATGGCATTGAATAATCGAGGCGGTGGATTCCAAAACTATGTCCGATTTAGCAATTTTCAGGAAACACGAAAAACATGCCTCAACTCAACCAATAGGTACCTAACCCGGGATACGCTATTTCTTTTGCATTTGACTCGTTTGGCATCACTACATAAATGACTGCGAAAATTTTGAACTAATTTAATTAAGAAGGGAGCCAGTAAATTGAGATTGAAAAATGAATGTAGACAGTTTTGACACGAACTGTCGAATAGAGAGAGTTTTGCTTCGAACTGACTGAAAGGAGAGAGTTTTGGAACGAAACCCAAAGTTTGGCAGCCAAAACCAGTGGAAAGGAGACCGTTTTGCTTGATTCTGAAGTCATTTTTCGATGGAGAGCGGAAAAATGCTTCAGAATCCACTGCTAACTAGATTTGTCCGAAAATGAATGTAGACAGTTTTGAAATCCACCGCCTCTATTTGATTCGGTAGGTAGATAATCTGGTTATGAGCTACGCATAATACTGTAATTTTTGGATGCGCGCCCACACCATGCCGCGCAGCAAGATTCCGCTTAGGTTGAACGGCAAAGTGCTCAAAGCCAAACCGATTAATACCGAATTGCACTCAAAACCGAAAGGGACGATTGGGTTCCCCAGGACGTCTCATTGGCTGTTCGTCTGGCTATCAGTTCAATAGCCAACGAGAAACGCGGGCGCTGACGAACTGCCAATGAGAGAGCCCGTCCTGGGACACCCAGTCTTCCCTCCAGATTCAAAGTTGAAATTGTGGATAGTGCCCGGGAAATTTGTCCGTAGAGCCCAAAACTCGCTGCTATTGCTTCAAATTATGAGGTTCTTCCAGAAAAAAAGGTCACAGGAGTCACAGTCCGATACATACCGATAGGTTACCTTGACACAAAGGCTACAGTAGGATCGTGTACACGGGGTCACAGTTCATCAGCTCGGCATCTTTCAGGGTGTCCAAAAGTTTCCCCCTTTATTTGAAGTGGAACTATCGACTTCAAGAAAAAGTAGATTTAGAAGAAAAGTGAATAAGATGAAAATTTCATATATTTATTTATATCCTATATATTTAATATATCCTGAAAAGTTTCAATTTTATAACTAGCTCAAGTAGGTAACATTGAAAATTATAAACCATGAAAAGGGTTAATCATGGCTTACCAAGAAAATGGTAAATCATTATCTCATGAATGGCAACACGGTAAATATTATTTATTATTAAGGTCGACGATTAAATTATTATGCAGTGGGTCAAGGCTTCACATTCTCGTTTTGTCGGAACGTGTTGACATAGGGACCTACTGTACAACGCCGGCTCCGAGACGTTTTCCAGGGCAGAATACGGTGGTTTGCCATTGCCTTCTGAAAGGTGATTATCAGTATAATATAGTGATCATGGATGTCGTGCGCTGCTGGGATCAGATTCAGCAACCTTTGACTCAGCAGTCCGACGCTCAAACCATTGAGCCACTGATAACCATTGTAATAACTGGTCAACACGCACAACAGAACGCCTGATTATGGGTATGGCACCCAAAGAAGAAGTTGATATAGGTTTCTATATATTTTCGATCGAGTTACTCCGTAACTCCTTACTAAAATACATAGAAACCTATATCAACACGTATGTACAAATAACTGTTGTGTTTTCACTTTTGCATTTTATACCCCGAGCCAGCTCTTGATAATATCTTTGAATTCAAACTTCCGGGGGGACTGAAAACGATAATAGCTTCTGGAGATTGATCTTTTGTTGTTCAAAACGCCTTAAGCAAAATGGTAAAATAATGTAGTTTGAATATAGTCTCAAATGGGACGGAAAGCCATATGGGATACTAGGAGCCTTATTACTGGATGACCAAAATTCCTCCAAAAAATATGTCCTGCGGTGGGAAGATGAAGCTAGCCCACCGTTTGAACCAATGTGGAGCCTATTTTAGCACACTTCCTCAGAAATTGGATCCATTGATTGGGAACTGATGGGAGCCAAGGACCCCCCCTTCATTCGGCCTTCCCAACATCCATTCAACAAATGGTCTCAATCCTATTTCTGAACACTTTTTGGTTCAACAATGGACCACATTGAGCCAACTTTTGGTTCATGATTCTTGGAATAATGCGCCTATGTTTAAACATAAAATGTTTATGCGAAATTTCGCGACGGAGGTCGACGACTCCGATCGCCCTCAAAATTTGACATTATTCGTTCCAAGAGGTCTAGATTCCAAAACCGAAATGTCCGTTTTGGGCAGTAGGAATTTTTTTTTTAAACCTGAAATTTGGACAAAATACTCGGTTTACCATCTAGTTGTGCCCGCAAGGTTTTCAGTCCGATCGCCCAAACCCGTGGGGCTAAAATGGGGCTACGGGAGGGATTTTTGAAGGCTTTTGGCTATGGGATCGAGTTAGGTGTCGGTTTCGAAGTATTTTTGGACGTAGAATCCATTTTTTGGGGTCCCGGAACGATCCGATTTCACTGCTGCGATCCATAGGGCTTTTAGGGGCTACAAATGGGATTTTTTAAGGATCCCAGGAGGTCAAATATTTTTCAAGTAAAAAATATAAAAAATTTGAAAAAAATTGAAAAAAAAAGTTTTATTTTCTAACATTTTTCATTGACACAGAACTAAATTTCTGCACAAGTAACCTGTATAAAAGAATAATAAACCCTAGTTTAAAATTTGCAGCGTTTTACTGTTGAGCTGAATTTTTCAAGATCCGAAATATCACTAGGTCAAAAAATGCCGACAACCAAAAAACTTAGGGTAACTTCTGCAGACAAATTTTGGAAAAACGAAAAATAACTGAATAAAAAACATCTCACAGGCGTAAAAACATCTTACAGAAAAGCAGAGGCGTTTGCAATCTATCATCAATAGTTTGAAGGACGATGGCGTTAGTCCTTGTTTGTCGAAAGGTGAAACTTCTAAAACAAACGACGTCATGACATTGCAGTTGTGCCAGGTCGTTAATTACGTTGACCGAATAGATTGCTAAAAGATACCTAGTCGCATTTCGGTATTCGAGTGAAGCAACACAAACCGGTCCACAAAGTTCAGATCCGCTCTGAGGGTTGGTTCTTTTCGTCTTTCTCAATTCCTCATTAGGTGGTCGACCAGTCGATGCAGACACGAAGAATGATTGAGTTCCTTTTTCCTCAGTTCTTCATGATAAGCTCAATCTGGACGGCTGATCCGCGACGACTTGAAATTGCACATGTAAATAACGATTTCATTATCAGCCAATTACACGAGAGGATGTGTGGACGACGTATGATGTAGTGATGATTGATCATTTCGATTGAGATAGACCGCTCCCTGCTTAAATCCTGATGTGGTGTTACAAGTTATAGTATAGGTTAAGTTAAGTTCAACTTACTATCGTCAACTACTCAACAACTGGCATGGGGGTTTTCGAAAGATGTCGTGAGTATTGTACTTGGCTTTGGAAAAAAAAGTTGCCACCTGTGGAGTGTATTGCCGCTTGTGACTATACCTAATATAGTTAGAATCAAAACCGGACAACTCCGAAATTTCAGAAAAGGATTTTTTCACATTTTTTACAAGTTTGAACAAATGCTAATTATGCTTTAAAAGTGTGGGTTCATAACTGGACTAAAACCATGAGAAACAATATGCCGAAATGTCGGGTTAGTTTCAAAAGCGGACAATTAAAAAAAAAAAAAAAAAAAAAAAAAAAAAAATGTGAAAAAATCATTTTCTGAAATTTTGGAGTTGTCCGGTTTTGATTCTAAACGCCTCAGTTTATGTGCCACACTGTAGCTATAGGTGCCACTCATGTGACTATGTAGGTATAGTTTTATATACAGTGAAACCCCTCTATAATGGACAGTGATGGGACCAACAAAGATGTCCACTGTAGAGGGGTGTCCATCTTAGAGGGGTGCCCCTCTATAATGGACACTTGATAGGTGTCCACTATAGCGGGGTTTTCAGAGGCAAACACTTGAAAAACTCACTTTTGTTTAAAAAAAAATTGTATGTACCTATGTATGTATATAGGTAACTCAATCCTCTTTATTGAGCAAATCAGTTCCTGGAACCAATCCACTTTATCGAGCGTTTCGTTCCACTCCTCTGAGGGAGGGGGTTGATCTTCGAAACCGATTTAACTCTACTGTTCACTAGAGTCCCTCAAGTTAGAACTGTTTCTTCAAGTCGATAGAGCTCGTTTTTTTAAAGCTATTCATATAAAAAAGAAAAAACCGCAGTTTTTTTAGTTGTGACACTTTTGTCGCAAGGGTGCGATGTCTAGATTCCAAATCCGAAATGTCCGTCCGCCGTCCGGGCCGTTTTGGGCAGTAGGATTTTCTTACTTTTTGGATGGTTGCACACTTCACTTCAGAGAACTCCATTATGGCCGGCTCCACGCCGGCTGATGGCTGCTGAAGGTGGCCGAAATCGATAGCGGGAAAATAAAGAACTCAAGTCATAGAACTGAAGTCATTTTTTTATTTCCATTTCATAACAGTAGGATTTTTTTTTTTTTTTTTTTAAATCTGAAATTTTGACAAAATACTCGGTTTACCATCTAGTTTTGTCCACTTCGAGGGGTTCAGAAAGACCATTTTAGTGTCCACGTCCACTGTAGAGGGTGTCCACTATACAGGGGTTCAAACACGTTGAATCCCCTATCTCTACGCCGGGACCTTGGTCAAACTGTCCATTCAGAGGGGTGTCCACTAAGAGGGGTTTCACTGTACTTTTAATTTAGTACTAGGGGACACCCCCAGACCCCCAGATTCTTAATGTTATGATCGAACATCAAAGCAATGAATAAATAAAATAAATAAATTTGTGGGAACGGCTACCAACCAGGGGAGAGACCACGATGTTCACCTATCAGGTAGGTAATCAACGGAGTCTCAGCTTGAACTTACGCCCGGACGGCACATGATTCACTGATATGGTACCGATGACTCTATTTGCCTCCTGGTGGTCGAGGTCCAATCCCTAATACAAGACTTATCACTAGAGACTGGAATTTTACACCAAATTACACGATAAACGACCTAATTTGACGCCCTAGCATCCTTCAAAAGCCCCATGGAAGTCCCACAGATGAAATCGGATCGTTCTGGGACCCCCGAAAATGGATTCCACGTCCAAACATACCTACTTCGAAAACGACAACCCCCCTCGATATCATACCCGAAAACCTGCACAAACCCTTCACATAGCCCCTTTTTAGCCCCAATGAGGGAGGGGGGTGGGGGGGATGTCCCATAAGCCCTTCAAGTCCAGCGCAAGTGAGATTCAATCCAATATCTGGAGCATACCGGTCAGCGTCTGGGGGCATCGCCCCCCGTCCCTCTTGGTTCGGCGTCTACTAACGACCTATATATGAAATTTCCCGTTTGAGGACGCTGGCCTTTCCTCAGGACTCCAATCAGTCGGGCAGCGACATCAAGACGAGAGTCTATCGCCTGACATTCAACGTCTTCGCTAACGATGCGCACCATCATCCAGCTAATGTTTTTCCAATTACCTAACACAGTCGCCGTCCGTATCTGCCGTCTCATCTTCCGTGATTTTCACTTCGGGATTTCCGACGGAAACCAAATCCGTTTGTTTTACAGGCTCACTACCCAACCCGCAGTTTGTTTTGAATTCCGTGGAAACTTACAGTAGAGCTTGGATTTTAACCTTGAGATTTCCGATGGAAACAGAATGTGTTTGTTTGAGGGGCTCACTAACCTGCCCTTTGTTTTGAACCCTACGGACTTCCCAGTAAACCGGTGGCGTAGGGGGTGCGGTGTTTCTTGAGAGTGGATTGAGTAAGGTAATCGTTGGAAATGGCCAAAAGTGCTGTTGGTCTGTAGCCAGGTGGGAGAGGTCGGGGGTTGGCTGGCTTTAATCAGCAGGGGGTGGCCCCTTAGTGTACTATTGCAGCTACAGCTTCTCGGGGACACGTTGACGTAGTTAATTGACTTACCCATCTTCTGTCAATATCAGTCGATTTCGCCTTCGTACATTACAAACAAAGCATCTGTCCCCACAGGAGGGAAGGACCCAGTGGGCTGGACGCCAGCGGCAGTATGATCACAAGCGTTGTGATGTGAGGGTAAAACGTGAAGTGACTTTCATACAAGGTGGATGTAAGTAACATTTATGTCTGCAAACACATTTGTCCCAGCTCATGAATAGTAGGGGAAGGGCGGCAACCTTCAACCGCTTTTTGCTTTTTCTGATATTTCTGTTCTGCATTAGCGAAATTTGAATTGGGTTTCCCTTCTAAAATCATTTTAACTATTGTCCTGAACGATGAAATAGTAAAATCCTAACATGAACTGAATCAAATACCCGTATTCTATGTCCATAGCAAATTTGTAACTAAGTAGCGTTAATCTCCTGGTCAACAACAAACACTATAAGGTGAATAATATGGAAGACGAAGACATGAAAATGGTCTCCTGTGGTTGCAGACGAGTCTGCAAGCTGATTTTGGTTGAATATACCCCACCAGTGGGGAAGCTTCAACTATGATGTGGGGTACCTTCAACCACTTTCATAGGGTAGGTAGGTGAACGGGTACACCCATTAAAACCCATGAATATCTTCATATTTTGTAAAATATTAAATCAGCCTTGGTAAAATGAGGTCAGAATTAATTAAATGTGCTTTTTCGCATCACAATAACGAAAAAAATACTTCAGTCTCAAAAATAAACTCAATTGTATAATTTATTTCTCTCTTTTTTTCTAAAACTAAATATCCCAGTCTTTTGAAAACGTTCTTCATTACATCTGTGAAGCCAAGTGGTTCAAGACTTCAAAAAACAACCCGGTCATCCACCCATTCTTGCTGCCAAGTGCAAGTGATGATGGAGTGGCATCAATAACAAATTCATCGATGTGGCGCACTCTAGGGAAGACGTAGACAGGTGGGACGGCAGCATCAGATGCACAAAATTTGTGCATTATTTAATAATGCCAACCATTGTTAGCATGTCACGCTCAGCCGAAGATATTAGTCCCACTTGTTTTTCCCCTTTTGGTGCTATTACTCTAAGAGGAGTCATTACTGTTGAAATTCCAGTTTCGTCCAGATTGAAAATCTGCTCGGGCTTGAATTTGTGGCGTGCTAAAGCACTCCTAAAGTTGTCATAGAACTCTTCTTTCTGCTTGTTGAACGCCATACTGCGTGCAAGACTTGTGTTTTCAGGTTTCCTGAGGTTGATCTGTTTTAATGACGCTTCATAAATGAAACAAACCAATCCTTCCCGCAGTCATTTTTTCCCTCCATGCAAGTGGAATATTCTTGCAGTTACACAGTACAGCATATTCAGCAGCTAGTTGTCTTGAGTTTCGAGCGAGTCAATCCATAATTCAAATCGCAACATTCTTCAAGGTATTTTGCGAGCTCGAGTTCTTGCTGATTGGTGAAAACTTGCTTTACTCAAATCGTCCAGTGATCTGCTTACATCTTCAGCCCCTGAATCCCGTCATCCTGGTCATTGTTCATCTTCCCATTGTTGGTGGGGTTCTTTTTGATTTTTTTTTTTTTTTTTTCAATCTTGAGACGAGTGTATTCCGGTTAACCTTGTATTCTACAGCTGCCTTTCTAGTTCTCATTTTCTGGTTCACGACGGCTTTCACGGCTTCCTTCATAGCATTCTCGTTGACCACATGGGACTCGTGCCGCTTTTGCTCGTAGTTCCTTGGCATCTGCAATGGAAAAGAAAATTTTCAAGCTCCTAGTTTATTTCGACTTTATAATTCGAGAATCCAGGGTGCGTGCAAAGTATGCAGTCAATTTTGGGCCCATACAATCATGCCATGGAGAGACACCCTCGTCTTATTGTTTCATGGGGCGATTCAAGTTAAAAGCAGAAAAGGTACCTTCCATCTGCTATGGTGGGGTAGATTCAACCACTCAAACAATTGGTTGAATGAGTGGTTGAAGGCACCCAACTTCGTTCTGTTTGAATCTACCCCACCATCTTTTTGTACTAAGTGTGACTTGGCCTTCAAAAAAAGCATGCTATCAGAAAAACTCAAGTTGTTCCTAAAACTAGAGTTAAATTTACTACTTGCATAATTTAATTATGCATCTAATGATGCAGAGTTCATTCCAAAAGACATATCCTGACATGTAAAACAGAGCAACAACAATTATGATTTTACTAACCTTGCACTGCCAGAAAACACGTTTTACTCTGCAGCAAGCCACACAAATAAGCTGAAACCTCCAAAATACGGTTACAATGTCTTCTTCACTTCATCTTCCTTTCCTATTTTTCTCAGCCCTAAAAATGTTCATCATTGCGGACAAATCGCCAGTGGTTGAAGTTACCCCCTGGTTGAAGGTAGCCGCCCTTCCCCCACATAAAGCAGGTTCGCCTTCAGTTTGATTAAAACCAGGTTCGCCTTCAGTTTGATTAAAGCAGGTTCGCCTTCAGGTGCTGCTGGCAGTAGTGGATCTTAGCCAGCTCAGTGGATCTTATACAGATCCTGTTGGCTCATGTTGACAGGTAGCCAGCTCAGTGGATCTTATACAGATCCTGTTGGCTCCTGTATCCAGCTCTTGACTGACACTGCTGACAGTCGTAGCCATCTCAGTGGATGTTATACAGATCCTGTTGGCTCCTGTATCCCAGCATCTCCACCATGTCGACAATTGCCGTCTTGTCGATTGTATTGTTAATTTCCTGGGTTAAAAAACACGCATTTAACAGCTAGTAGCTGTGTGTTTGTGCATCTGAGGGCTGTTTAGTAGAGAGCCAAGTAAATTGGTTTTATTGAGGACTGCCTCCCATTCTTCCCTTATAGCAGTCGCCTTGCCCATCCACAGGTTTCTGTTGTACTAGTCCAGAATTTAAGAGATAGATAGTAGGACTTGAGAGGAACCTGCAATGTATTGGTTCGGCTTGGCCTAAGCTGGATACATGAGTCAGCAGTGTTTGTTACACGTTACTGTCTGAGCTGGATACAGGAACCAGCAGTGTTCGTTACAGGTTAGTGTCTGAGCTGGATACAGGAGTCAGCAGTGTTTGTCAAAGTGTGAGCCGGATACAGCCGGATACGTAGGTACTTTCGCTTTCCCATCATATTACTAATCGTGGATAAGTCAATTCACGACAGTATCTGAAATACAAACTGTTTGCACTAAATTCAAACGTATGACAAGCCTAGTTTGAGGTGAGGTCGTTACAATCATTCGTCAGGGCCACACTGCTGGGCTCTCCACACCCTACTGATCGTGGGGTGAAAACGTGAAACACATTTTGGGATTTACTCAAAGTTATAGTCATGCTGACCGACGCAAACCCAAATTTTGTCGTAAAGCAAATACCAATTAAGAACAGGGAACTTGCTTACTATGATGTCACCAGTATGTGGCGACAAGTCTAGTGCACAGGAGGGGTAGGTAGGTAAGTAACATAGGCCAAGGCACTTGTGTAGACTCTTCAGCTTTCGGCATTTCCAGAACCCACTCCAGCAATATGCCATTAAATCCAGTGAAGAACAGCTAAGCCACGTTCTATTAAAAAAAAAAAAAAAAAGTGTAGAATAGAAAAACTGAAGACTTGGGGGAATGAAAAAACCCGTGAGGAAATAGAAATAAACTTGAGAGGATGGGACCAAAATGGTCTTAAAGAAATCAAAGAAAATGGAGAACACGCAAAAAAAACGCAAGGCTTCGGCGGAGCTCTCTTGACACTTTCGTATAAAAAGTGCATGAGAAAGTCACAAAGAGAGCTCCGCCGAAGCCTTGCGTTTTTTTGCGTGTTCTCCATTTTCTTTGATTTCTTTAAGACCATTTTGGTCCCATCCTCTCAAGTTTATTTCTATTTCCTCACGGGTTTTTTCATTTCCCCAAGTCTTCAGTTTTTCTATTCTACACTTTATGATATAAAGCTTCACTTCCTTCGGGGTCCCTAGACGGCCCCATTTTTTTTTTTCCCGACATTTTTTCTTCGCATCAGCACCTCTGAGAGAAAGATCTGTACACCGGCCATCTATCTCTGATAACACAGGCCGGCCTCGTGTATATATATATATATATATATGCAACCTACACCGGGAGTGAGTGCGGGCGCTCCGAGTCCGCATCAGCTGCCAGTATAGTGTCCTATATATATCGCGTTAGAGACTGACTCACGATTTTCACGGGGAGACTCCCCGAACGGCGAGCGTTCCTAGCGGGGGGGGGGGGGGGGGGGTCCGTATAAAAGCTTCGCTTCAAAATGTGATGATGGCACACTATACAAATAAATAGGTACCTAATAGAGAAATGTCTCGATTGTAAACATGCAATAAAAGTGCACATAAGGCACTTTGTAACTTCCACCGAGAACTGAGTTGTGACCAGGCCCACCGAGAGGGGGGGGCAAAGGGGACATTTTGCCCCGGGCCCGGACTTTTTCGGGCCCTAGAAAAAAAAAGAAAAAAGGAAAATTAAAAAAAAAAAAAAATGGCTGAGTAGCCACTTGGCAGGCAACGTAGTCTTCCATGTGATTGGGCCTTGTAAAACTCAAGCAATGTGAATCACAATAAACCCTGTGAATCACAGCAGAAAAAAGGTCAGGATGAGGATTGGGACGGCGGCAAAGCAGTATGAAGGATGGAGCATCAAAAGGAAAACATCGATGTTCACCATCGTATGTACCATCGAAAGAAAACATCGATAGGTACCTAGCCTTCAAACAGTGCTGCCAAATCGGGGGTTTTCCCCCCAGATTTAGGGTTTTTTATTCTAAAGGGGGAAATTTGGGGGGAAGATGTTATTGGGGTTTTTTTAGGGGGATTTAAATTTGAGTCAGGGGGATTTGGGGGGGGGGGGGGAAATAATCAAGGCTCAGAGGGTAAAAACTGTAAAAACCTAAACGCCGGTGGGTTGTTAAATAGGGATCGAGGGTAGATTCCAAACCGTTTTCGAGCAACAGCCCTTCAAACAAAGGCTATTTTCGCCAGAAAGTGCAGGTTACACCCACTTTTCGTCTTCCACAGACAATATCTAGGTTTTGATGCTTTCTCAACCCCTACGTTAAGGTATTGGTTGATAGCAAATCTAATTAGCTTTCATTTGAGCTTTAGTAGAACTCTGTAGATCAAACAGGAACCGAGAAAACGAATTTAAACCAAAACAAGAAACGCCCAGTCTGACACCACTCAGAAGCGTTTTTCAAAACGTTTTCGGCTGTAGCTCGGGAATAATTCATCCGATTCCAAATTTATTTTTTCCTGATAAATGAGGATTAAACTCCCCATCACAGCAGTGCTATGTGAAAGTTTTATTTGAGCTTCGATAAGGGAGGGGTAGTCACGGCAAAAAATGAAAAATGTTGGGAAAAAAAGGTCTTTTTGTACATTTTCGCACACAACACGGGACGGTTTGTACGTTTTTTATGCGCATGTAATAAACGCTGCAAATTATTTCACAAGGGTTTATTATTCTTTGAGCCCCCCCCCCGGGTACATCCTCACTGAGTTTTGGGGGTTTTTTAGGGGTTTTTTTTCGCGACTCGGGGGGTTTTTGTTCGGGTGGTTTGGCAGCACTGCCTTCAAACATAGCGGCTTGAAATCATCGATGCTTCTGAATATCGACTAATCTTTTTAAATTGTATGATCATTTTGTATCATAAGCCTAAAGTTTACTCCTTGGCAATCTTCACACCCCGCAAATATTAATCAACAAGCGTTCGAACAAGATTTGTAGTCGCAGAAGATGCTAACAGCTAAACAATAACAAACACCAACAACCTAAGACATGACGACATGATGACAGCGATCTTTTAAAACTCGAACCTGAAACGAGGTAGCGGAACCATTTAGAGACATAATAAGGTTTCAGTTTCAGAAGACCATAACAATCAATTGATGGATACATACAATATTGCCAATATTGTCTAGTTGTTTAGAAATAACAAAATTTTTTGTTTGTTCGTTTGAATTCTTTTCCGCGGAATTACAAAACCTTCGTCATCGATATTTTCGATGTTTCGTACCAGAAATAACAAAATTTTTAAAGTGAAACTTTTATTTTTTTGAGTCTCAGGACTAGCTACGCTTGCCATGGAATGGGAGTTGGCTAGAAGATGTGATTTCAATGTACTCATTGAAACATTTGCCGCGGCTAAAGCTCGTAAAGCACCAATCAATATGTAATAATTACACAAAAGGTTCCTTATTTGTGATGATTAATATTAATAATGTTGAAATTTTCCACATATCTACTGTTCGAATGTTATTAAAACGCTATTTTTATTTAAAATATTGATTAATTTGGTTATGTTTTAAATATTATTAATTATGCTTTAGCATGTTTCAAATATACCTATGTACATGTTTATTGGTGAAAGTTTATATTTTGTTAAAACTTTATTGTTTAATATACTTATGTGTTGAAAAATGTGTACAAAAAAATGTTATAATAAATATGATTTACTAAACGTTTTAGAGGCTGCAATCGTTCTCTTTACAGTAATACCTGTTTTATCTTAGAAACTTTCATGAAAGATGAAAAATACAAATAATATTAATTGAATGGTACCCTGAATGAAAATCGAGCGTAAGGTTATTGTGAACCGCCCCCAACCTCCCGCTTACATGGGGGCCCTATGCTCTCTTTTGCCCCGGGCCCGCTTTTTCTCTCGGCGGCCCTGGTTGTGACCTGACGAAAACTATTTCCCGTTTACGATCTCAACGAGAGAGAGAACGGGTCATAAAACCCATAAAGAAGGAATAGAAAGCCCCTGGTAATTACAGCATCGTAACTGTGCAGTGAGGTTGTTAGAAGCGCATTTTATGGCAAACTTGACACTACTCGGAAAGCAACCGGTGTAATCAGCGAGCCAGTTATGGGTACAAGTTCAATGCACGTTCTTATCCCTACACCTATTGAGGTATAGCAGGGAGGCGGATCATGTTATTCTGTTAGGCGAAACCAATAATAGCTTGATGGCCTGATAGGCAGAATGGTTCGGAAAATGTCTGATTGATAGGGCGATTTTCTGGATGACGCCGGATTTCCTGTTGTAGTCTACGGGATATTTCCGATCACCGTAAAGTAGGATATTTTGAGATGGAAATTGACTAGGACATGGAATGGGATCGTGCACGTCGACTGCCCTTGTACCGTGTTTGGGCACATTAGGGGACCCCCCCGAAAATGGATTCCACGTCCAAAATCACTCGACACCTTAGTCGACCTTCTGGCATCTGACAAGCACCATAAACGCCCTATAGATCCCCACGGTGAAAAAGGATGGTTCTGGACCTCCCAAAAATGGGCTCTACGTCTAGAAATACTTGGAAAACGACACTTCACTCGACCCCATAGAATATCTTCAATCCTTCCCGTAGCCCCACAGAGCCTCCCCGGCTTGGAGCGATCGGACTGAAATCCTTGCGAGCACATTTAGATTGAGAAACGAGTGTTTTATATACTACTAGTCTCTCTGGCTCGCTTCGCTCGCTCCCCTAGTGGGGTGTATTGCCGCCTGTGGGGTGTATTGCCGCCTGTGGGGTGCGTAGCATCGATGGACACGTTCAAACCCCTACTCAGACATAAGGCCTCGCTCCGCTCGGCCCCTCCTATTCGTAGCAGAGACGATAGAAAAAATCGGCGTATTTTTAGGGCTTACCGTTTAGGAAATTATTATTTTTAATTCAATTCAACTTTTTTTAAATAAAGGCCTCTCCATCTATCAAAGTTCCCTGGACCCTCCGTATTCTAAGATCCCTGGCCCCGCGCGAATTAAAACGATCCAATTGTCTTCTCACCGTGAAATCGCCCCCTCCCCCTCGGTTTTTTTGAAATCCGACTTCGGAATCGGATTGGCCATATTTTGGCGCGCATTTGGCTCGCGGATACCATACCCAAAAAATGGCTCCTTACTGGGTATTTTTTAACCCGAAAAAAAGTGGGACAAACGCGAGAAAGACGATTTTTCGACGAATTTTCGACGAATTTCCCGGGCGAATTTCGGATTTTCGATTTGACCGACGTCTACCTCCAGGTCTGATCTATACGGCTCGTATTTTTTCGTAATTTTTTCGACCCCTTAAACGGGCTTTGGCGCGAGTTGAAAGTGGAAAACGTAGAACAAACGGGAGAAAGACGATTTTTCGACGAATTTTCGACGAATTTCCCGGGCGAATTTTGGATTTACGATTTGACCGACGTCTTCCTCCAGGTCTGATCTATACGGCTCGTATTTTTTCGTAATTTTTTCGACCCCCTAAACGGCCAGCGAGCGGAAAGTGAAAAAACTCACTCGGGAACGCGTTATCCCGTACCAACAAACCACACGGCTTACGGCGGCCAACACAATTTTATATTATTGTATGATTTCGTCAAAATAAAAGATTTAAAAAACCACTACAAATTTTACACAAAGGTTTATTATTCTTTGATACAGGATAATAGTGCAAAAATTAATTCTCCCAAAATTAGGTACCCGGAAAACGACACCTCATTTGACCTCCTGGGATTTTGTAGCACTATAGATCTCCACAGTGAAATCGGACCGTTCTGGGACCCCTAAAATTGGATTCTACGTCCAAAAATACCTCGAAAACGACACCTAACTTGATCCCATAGCCGAAAAAACCCCTCCTGTAGTGCCTACACCTACACAAATGGTCACCATCCCATCATGTAAAATGGTCTGCCAACATGATGAAAAATAGTCATCAACACAATCCTCAAGCCCAGCAGGCACTTCTTGGTAACCTATAGGTTACCATACCTATAGGTATGTTGTAGTGCAGTACTTAGGTTACCAACTGCATACGATACCTCGCTAAGACCCACGTTTGATTCTGTAAACCACCAACGACGAATCCGTTTTTCAATTAACTTCAAAAATGTTTTTGAGAACAAATGGATGAAACATCGTTGGATGGAAACATCGATGTATCGATACATCGGTAGCCAAACATCGATGTTCACAAAACGTCGGCACCCAACCATCTATGGAAAAAAACATCCATGTCTTTCTCAAAAACGTCGATGTTTCCAAAACATCGATTTATCGTGGGCATCCCTTGGCACAACCTGCTCAAATGTTCCGAGGCCACCTGGTCAGCTGTCCTACTAAATTTCCTAGCGCTCGGACTGGTCTGGTTGCCCTGAAGGTCTCAACTGAGTTGCGAGAGGACAAACAACTGATGCGATGATATGGGCGATCAATAAGAATAGGTCCAGAGGAGATTGACTATCGTGTTGACGACAAACGATCTCCCATTACATCTGATCACTTGTTTGTCCTCTCACTTATATCCTCCCTATAGAGTGTAACTATATCAAAAATACATCTTACAAGAATACATGAACGACTATTCCTCTTCGCACGTCAAAAATCAGGTTTGTGTTGCTATTCTTGGGTTCATTCAAATTCAAAAATGATTTACGTACTGAGATAGGTTGAGCGCCCTCAAGGATTTTTTCCGTTTTCCCCTCCTTCAACCCCCTCTCCTTCCCTAAAGAAGGGAAGGAGTGAGGACTTCAGCCAATATTGATTCGATATTGATGAAATTTTCAGGGATTAAGGTTTTAAATGAACGCGGGTTGTGCCGTAGATGATTACCCAGGCTTAAATTCGGATTCAGCACTGTTCAAAGCTGCTGTCAAGGGGTTGGACTCATGTCAATGTTTGCTTCAAATTCTGAAAATATATACAAATACCTATCAAGTTTAAGGGCACTTGGTACCCCCAACATTTTTTCCCCCGACTTTTTTGTTTTTTCTTCTTTAAAAAAACTACATTAAATACTGAAAAAAATGGTATATTGCAAAATGCTTGAACTTCAATTAAAATTATTAAAAAATAGCTCGGAAGGTGCCTGCATCAACTCTGGCACTCCTACTTTCTCCGTCTAATCAATGGAAAAACAAAACACGCTCAGACAGTCACCTTTCAGTTTTTTGGCTCTCCTGAAAAGTTGCATTTTTTTACGGATATGACCCATTTTCTCGGGAACCACTCAACCGATTTACATTTTGTTTTTTTTATTTGAAAGGCCATGTAAAGATCTAAAAACGTGCTGAAACATATTTTTGAATACGTGCAGTATTTTTCGTGTACAGGTCAAGCGAGGGGCTCCAGAACGCCGTTGAAAATTGTCAAGTTTGCTCCTCTGTTGTAAATCTCCAGATCAATATTTTCAAAATCTGTTTCAGCACGATTTTAGATCTTTGCAAGGCCTTTCATACAAAAAAAAAAAGCAACAAAATCGGACCAGGGAGTGCCGAGATTTTGGGGCACGAATTTCGCTGTTTTAAGGGGGGGTACCAAGTGCCCTTAAGGGGACACGTAGATCGCGCCGACGCGCACGCCCGCTTTGCACATATTCTTTCGTACAGGCCTACTTTTCTATCGTAAATTATTCAAACTTTTACATAACGTTATCAACATACATCATCACATACCTGCGTTGTCAGATTTTCGAAAAGTTGACCTCAAGCGGCACTACACCTGCACAAAGTTACACTCTACTTTTCGTACCTACTTATGTTCCGTTTCTGGGCTTACCCTTCGACCAATCGCATTCCAATGATTACAAGTTTTTTCATACATATTGACAATGATTATGAAATGTAGGAATCTCGAAATTCCGCCTAGTTGCGATGAAACGAATTTTAGAACGCGAAAAAACCGCGACCCGTTACTCTCATGTTGACAAGAAGCCAGAGGTGTCAAACTAAGGTTCGGCCGAAAATCCCTCACATTTCAAATTATTCCCCTATTCGTTACCAACAAAATAAATAAAAAATCATGAAGCTACTTCGTTCCAAAGCTGAGAAAATGGAACATGAAGCTCGAAAAATGTGGTTTGCGGGAAATGGCGTTTTTGTAAACCCTTCTCCAAGGAGCTTACGCGCCCGGCGCTCACTAACTACCTATTGATTTTTTTAACCAATGCAGTAGTTGAACCTAATGCAGTAGTTGAACCAATTGCAGTATTCTGTTGAACCTAACAGAATACATGATCATAATACATCAAAATTTTCAGCAGAATGTCTAGTTAAAAAAAAAAAAATTAAAAACCAAAAATTAATTTTTATTGCGAAAACCGACCTACGTGTCCCCTTAAATATACCAATCCGAAAAAACATGTACCTCGATCAAAACTGAGATAATCCGGGGGTCTGGGGGTGTCCCACAGGAAAGTCATAAGACAATACAATGTATTACTAGTACATGTCATAAGAAAGTCATAAGACAATACAATGTATTATTAGTACCTACATGTCATGTAGGTACCATGATCTACACTGTAGATTCTACAGTGTAATGAGTTTGGTTAGGGAGAGAGAACGACTCCTCTGCTGAATACTAAATTGTTTATTCAGGTAAACAATTATAGCGTGGGGACAGGTTTCGAGCAACTAAGCTCATCTACAGCCCTGACAAGAAAACCATTTGTCATTAGCATCAGAGAAAAAAAAACCATAAAAATTATATTAACAATGTAAACTCTAAATTATATTATACTGAAGGTATATGAACAAGCACAAATGGTGAAAATTATAACTGATGAAAACGGTCCAGAATGGTGGTAACTTGACAATAGTAATTTTGGAATATGGACCCACTGTTAAAATTGGCTCCATGACTGATGGCCAGTGAACCATTTGAAAACCAGTTAGGCTATACTACAGGTACTGAAAGGAGAATTGTTTATTATTCTAGTGGCAAAGCAACTACTTGATATGTGAGTAGTGACAAGGAGAAATTAGAGGTAAGAAAGTCAGAGGTAATTTTAAAAATGGACCCATTTGACAAGATCACCTAGGTCACCTAGGTATGTCATTTTCTGTAGTTTTACTTATCAATTGTTTTAAAAAAGAATAATTCAAAATTCACCTTTCCTAGTAGGTACCAATAATTGGTACAATTAATTATTAATAACCTTGTCAAATGGGTCCATTTTTAAAATTACCTCTGACTTTCTTACCTCTAATTTCTCCTTGTCACTACTCACATATCAAGTAGTTGTTTTGCCAATAGAATAATAAACAATTCTCCTTTCAGTACCTGTAGTATAGCCTAACTGGTTTTCAAATGGTTCACTGGCCATCAGTCATGGAGCCAATTTTAACAGTGGGTCCATATTCCAAAATTACTATTGTCAAGTTACCACCATTCTGGACCGTTTTCATCAGTTATAATTTTCACCATTTGTGCTTGTTCATATACCTTCAGTATAATATAATTTAGAGTTTACATTGTTAATATAATTTTTATGGTTTTTTCTCTGATGCTAATGACAAATGGTTTTCTTGTCAGGGCTGTAGATGAGCTTAGTTGCTCGAAACCGGTCCCCACGCTATAATTGTTTACCTGAATGAACAATTTAGTATTCAGCAGAGGAGTCGTTCTCTCTCCCTAACCAAACTCATTGGATTAGACCTCTGCACCATCGGCAAACAACCACTTTGTGATCTACAGTGTAGATTCTTCAAAAATCACAAGGGGCCAGGGCCGTGGAGAGAAAATCCGGGCCCGGGGGCAAAATTCTTCGGGCCCCCTAAAAAAAAAAAAAAAAAAAAAAGTAGGTACCGTAGTAGTAGTAAAAAAAGTAAGTAGTAAGTAAAAGTAAGTAAATAGTAGTAAAAAAAGTAAAAAAAAAGTAGGTATGAAAATTTTTCCTATATTGATCTGTCCCTTCTCCCATTTTGCCTCCTAAAAAAAAAACAAGAAAATCCGGGCCCCCCTACGAAAGCCGGGCCCGGGGGCAACGGGTCCAGTGCCCCCCCCCCCCCCTCTCTACGGGGCTGCAAGGGGCAATACACCCACAGGTGGCAATTTCTCAACAGATTAAACCAAGGTGAAAATTTTCCACGACTGAATTCCTCTGAGTTGTTTTCGAAATTAGTAGTTGACTACCTCATGTGGTGCAATCCGCGGGGTATTCACGTACATCACGACCACGTTTACAGGCCAATGAACGTTGGACGATTCCGTTGTGTCAGGTGATTAGGGAAGTTTTGTTTGTGACGAAGGCTCGAATTGAGGTTGGGACATTTTTTGAGGGGGATTTGAAAAGTTGGTAATGAACCCGAGTGACGAGCGGTGAATCATGGTCCGTAATTCAAGGATGAACAAGACGTTCCTTTAGTGTTTTTCGGAGACGGGTGCGTCATCGGGAGACTCCCGGTTGGACTCCAGGACGTCAGGCCCCACTCCGATATAACGAAAAACGACCCCCCAGGAGGGAGGACTCGAACCCCAACGGCGAAGTAGGGGATGGACCTTTCTTTCCAAACCGCCAGGACCTTCCAACATCCAGTCCAACAGTCGGGCCAGACAAGTTCAAGTGTTCGGTGTCTCCTCTCTCGCCCTCAACTATAATCCGATCGCCCATCGAAAATCGTTGTTTGTATCGCGACCGGCTCATCTTTTCTATCTCAAGGATAATAATCTAAAGGTAAGACTCCTTTTCTCTTCAATACCTTGTGACTTTATTTCAACAACAATAATATTATTTTCATTCAATCAATGCTAACTATTCCAAAAATTCTTTATCTGCTCCAAAGATTTTACTCCCCAATTACCAGCAGTCCCTTTGATGGGATTCAACCAAAGCTTGTACGAATTACGAATATAGAGATGAGGGAGAAGGATGACTCCTGTGCTGAAGTAGTTGTAATTACAAGTTAATGAGTAATTTTGGTTGATTATTCTTGGAATAATTCACCTGTTTTCGAGGTCGACGACTCCGATGGCCCTCAAAATTTGTCGTTATCCGTTTCAAGAGGTCTAAATTCCATAACCAAAATGCCCGTCCGCCGTCCGGACCGTTTTGTGCAGTAGGATTTTTTTTAAAATCTGAAATTTCGACAAAATACTCGGTTTACCATCTAGTTGTGCCCGCAAGGTTTTCAGCCCGATCGCCCGAACCCGTGGGGCGCTATGGGGCTTTCATGGGGCTACGTGAGGTTTTTTTTAAGGCTTTTGGCTGTGGGATCGAGTTAGGTGTCGTTTTCGAAGTATTTTTGGACGTAGAATCCATTTTGGGGAGTCCCAGAACGATCTGATATAACTGGTGCGATCTATAGTGCTTTCATGGGGCTACAAATGGGATTTTTGAAGGATCCCAGGAGTTCAAATATTTTTCAAGTAAAAAACAAGAAATTTTTGAAAAAAATAGTCGCTACCTACGGGGGAAAAATATGGGGCTACGGAAGGTTTTTTTTTTTAAGGCTTTTGGCTATGGGATCGAGTTGGGTGTCGTTTTCGAAGTATTTTTGGACGTGGAATCCATTTTTGGGGGTCCCGGAACGATTCAATTTCACTGTGGGGATCTGTAGGGCTGTCATGGGGCTACAAATGGGATTTTCGAAAAATCCCAGCAGGTCGAATATTTTCCGTGTTTAAAAAAATTTTGAAAAAAAAAAATACAAAGGCTTTGTAACAAAGCCAATAAATAAATTATTCCAAGAATAATCAACCAAATTGAAACAATGGCCGTGAAACAGAGGCAATTCGAAGGTAACCCTCTCATTCACCCCAAGACTTGTAAATACAGTCTCCTCCTTAGGACGAGGGTAGTGAATATTGCGTGGGTAGGGCTTGGGACGAATTGCGACACATACCTAATTTTTGGGGTTCCCTAGGTTGGGGGGTAGTGGCCTGGCTTATGTCTGGTTGTATTTATCACTTCCTCCCCTGCACTGATTGTCGAGAGTACTGGGAAAGATGAGAGTTGACTTCAGCATTCGTAAAGTAGTTGTTTGCCGATGGTGCGGAGGTACTAATCCAATGAGGTGGAGAGAGAACGACTCCTCTGCAGGTTTCCTCCGCTCTCCCTAACCACCTCAATAGATTTTTTAAATTCTATTCCATTTTATTTTTTCCCTCTGTGGACTTGACAGTCGCAATGGGCAATATTGATTCATTAGTGACTGATTGAATTGATTTACCTATTTGATAATATCAGATTGATTATACCATTATAATATATAAATTATTTATGCCCGGGGACATGGCCTAGAGTTCAATGATTGCTACAACATAGACGATTACCACCCAACACCACCTAGCTGAACCTACGCCTCACTGAGCAGGCTTACATATGGCTTCTTAGGGCAAACCGTCCGCCGGGGTTGAATGTCAATAGATAGACCCTTGCGCATTTAAAAAAATTTTTAATTTTAATTTTAATTTAAATTTAAATTTAATTTAATTTAAATTTACATAAATTCTTATTTTTTCATTTATTCAGTTCTCATTAGCCTTTTTCCTCAGTTTTTTATTTGCGCACAAAAACTAAATTATTTGTGTAATATTATAAAAACGATTCCGAGAATCCAATCCTAAGTGTAATCATTTTGTTTTTGGCTGTTCAAAGTGGGCTCCAGTTAAATTCCCTAATTATGAAAATTTGGTTATTTAGAATAGGAGTAGGTAGGTACTCACAAAATTTTGACATTTAATGTCCAAACTCAAGAATTTTCGGTAGGTATTCAAATAATGTTGGCTGTTGAGCACAAAAATGGAGCCGCGTTGAGTGTTTTGGGTTAATTAATTTGGATTAATCGATGGAAAACCTGATGTATAACGTCACAATTTTAGACGAGAATCTCGTGTGAATGTGAGAATGTGACAGTAAATCCTTCATGGTGCAGAGGTGTTTGTTCACGATGTTTTTTTTTTTTTTTTTTTTTTTTTTTTTTTTTTTTTTTTGTTTTTTTTTGGCCAAGAAAGTTCTCTGCTGTTCTCTTGGGTTTTTGTTTTTGATTAGTTGGGAACAAGTTTCAAGCTAGCTTGCGCACCAGCACTAGTTAGTGCTCATCTTCAGAGCAGGAGCCTGGTGTCGTGAAGGGGTGACCTCTCGAACATCAGTGAAACTAAACGTAAAAACGCTGCAAATCACGCTGTCAAGTCACACAAGGGTTTATTATTCTTTGATACAGGTTACTAAGTCTTGTGCGAAAATTAATTCTGTCAATGGAAAAAAAAGACAGTTTTTTAAACTTTTTTCAAAATAATTTTTGTTTTTATTTATTTATTTTTTTTTAACTTGGAAAACATTTGACCTCCCGGGATCCTTCAAAAATCGCATTTGTAGCCCCATGAAAGCCTTACAGATTCCCACAGGGAAATCGGATCGTTCCGGGACCCCCAAAAAATGGATTCCACGTCCAAAAATACTTCGAAAACTACACCTAACTCGATCCCATAGCCAAAAGCCTTCAAAAAACCCTCCCATAGCCCCATTTTAGCCCCATAGCGCCCCACGGGTTTGGGCGTTTGGGCTGAAAACCTTGCGGGCATAACTAGATGGTAAACAAAGTATTTGGTCAAAATTTCCAATTAAAAAAATTCCTAATGCCCAAAACGGACGGAAATTTCGTTTTTGGAATCTAGAAACAAAATTTGTTTTTGACAAAATTAGTTTTGAGGCCCTTCAGAATTTTCGACCCCTATCGGCATTACATTGGTGTAACTCTCAATAAACCAAAAGTTGTTGAAGTTCGGTCAAATAGAGTTCGTTTGAAATTTTAGCATGAATACTGCTTCCGATGATTTTCGCTATTGAAATTGATGGCTAGCCTTGTTTGTAAACTCGTTGAGGTAGTTTTAATCCTTTTTATGATTATAGCGCCTAGTTTTATGTTAGAGCGAAAAATTCGCTTCCCTGCGTGGGGGTGGATGTTACTGTTTAGAGACATGCCTCTTAATTTGGTAAAGCCTCTTTATAATCAAGAGGGGCCTTGTGTGGCTCGAAGTGCCGAGTTTTTTTTAAGCTTTTTTTCTGTTTCGCCGAAAAATCTTCTGTTATAAACGCGGTCCAAATGTCAGTTTGTAATACCGGTTCGAACAGCCTTCACGTTGTACCGTTCGTTTGTTATTAGTGCATCGGCGAGAGTTGGTGGGATGAAAGACTTAACTTACAGGAAGAGATTGGGCGGCCTTGATGATCCTTTCGGGGGCTCCACGACGGTTCACTTTTGTTTTCAAGTGGTTTAATTGGCGAATGAAAGTGTTACCTTTGCGTGTTTTACAATTGGCCTCCAACATTGGGCGATTATTTAATCGCATTTGCGTTCGACGCCCGACAATCGCTTTGTGATTATTCATATTAAATATTATTAGCGTGGTCATTAGCGAAACGAGCCCAGGAGTCGTCAAGGCGACGATGTCGGAATACGAACGTTGTTTCGTCAATGTTTTTGTGGGAAACACTCTGGTGAACACTGTTCGTGAATGTGGGTGGAAAGTTGTTGAGGGTCGGTCAAACAAGACGTTCATGAAGGAATTCGGATACCCACACTTCAAGCAGTGAAACATCGGACTTAGATAGATACTGGATATATCCAGTAGAAGTTCTCAGAATGGCTACTAAGTATACTTATTAGCGATTCTGGGAACTTCTAACGAATGACGATATGGCGGGAATGCTCAGCCAAATTGGTTCCTCGTTCACTACTTTACTGATGTGACTCCTCACTTGACCACTACTCCGGTCAGGGGCGGATAGGCGGTTTTGACCGGCCCGGGCGATTCAATTTGACCGGCCCTACCCCGCCTCCTCCATCACACACACAGTTACCTATCCAAAGACCTTACTTTTAATACCTAGGTGAATCTAATACTTAGGTGAAAGGAAAAAATAACAGCGCCCATATTTTGAAAAAAATAAAAGTGGCGCTTGGTATGTGAATTAGGTAGTACCCTACCGTTTATGCACAAAAAAAAACAGAAGCAATAGCGCTTCAAGCTAAGATGCATTTCACATTTCTTCAGTTAAGTACATAATCACAGCTTATCAACAATAAAAAGAAGGCTCGCAAGAGGAGCATCTGGCTGGAGCACTGAGCCGAGAGGCTTAGGGCATTTCCGGCCCTCCTCACCTTCGCCCCTCCACCCCTTCTCATGTATATCCCCCACTTGTTAATTTCTTTCGAATTCTAGGCTCAATCTCAGGCCCATGGTAAATTAAATTTTGTTTTTTTAAATTTTCATGTCTAGTGTTTGGACGGATGAAGGACCCCGTCAAATCAATTATCAAGGTTACACGAAAAATGAGTCCTTATTTGACTTCCTGGCTTCCTTCAAAAGCCCCATGGATCCAAACGGTAAAGTCGGAAGCTTTTAGGAGTCCCGAAAATGGATATTACGTCCAAAAATAGTTCGAAGACGACACCTAACTCTTCCAAAACCCCTCCTGTAGCCCCCTTTTAGATCCAATGAGCCCCCACCGGTTTGTGCGATCGGGTTGAACACCTTGCGAGTTCAACGAAAAGGAGACCCAAGTATTTTGTCAAAAATTTCAGATTTTCAAATGAATTCGAATTCATCCTTCGAAAGATCCTTCTGCTCAAAACGTCGTGGGCGGCGGACGGACATTTCAGTTTCATCTGAAACGTAGGTAGGAGAAACCTAGTATAGATATAATTACAAATTTTGAGGGCGATCAAAATGTTTACCCCTGTTGCAAATACTAAATTGTATTATTCCATGAATATTTAACCGAAACCGGAACACATAACGCTCTCACACAAAGCGCTTACGTGCGATAGAGAAGGGACCAAGCAGTAGGCGATGGCAAGGAGGGCCGATAATGACCAAAGCCCCCAGCCCAGCCCGGGCTCAGGGCTCTGGCCAGACTCTCCTGCTTGCAAGCCATCAACATAAGATCCTCCAGATTGTTGTCACTCAGAGTTTTCCTCAGCCTTGTTTTGATGATTTTAAATTTTGAAAAACTCCTCTACCTAACACTCGAGTTGGGTTGTGGAAAGCCTAACCATAAGTTTGTTGAAAATAAAAAAAAGTCTTGCATACGATGAGGCCATGAGGTTGTACTGTTTTAAAATCTTGTTGCACAAATTACGCAATTATTGAACTTGCAATCCACCCTATGAGGAACAAAGCCAACCAGATTCTTTTATGTCTTGAGTTTTTCTTTTCTGGCTTAGTACTGTAGGAAAACATTTTTCTCCAGCTTCGACCGGCCCCTCAGAACCATCGGCCCTTAGGGCGACGCCCGATCGCCCGACCTGCCTATCCGCCCCTGACTCTGGTTGATTTAGCTCCTTGCTAATTACTATGCTGATTCATCTCCTTACTCACTACGCTGATTCAGGTCCTTACTCACTACTATGCTGATTCAGGTCCTTACTCACTACTATGCTGATTCAGCCCCTTCTTACTACCTACTATGTTGATTTAGCTCCTTGCTAATTACTATGCTGATTCACCTCCTTACGCACTACTGTGCTGATTCAGCTCCTTATTAACTACTATGCCGATTCAGCTCCTAACTACTGTGATGACTTCGTAGGGACTACTTTTTCGTTGGCGGAGGACCGAAGTTATGTCAGTTTTAATTCCTGGAAGCGTTCGAGTTCTGATTCGATTCCGAACGGCCAGAACTTCTGGCTTCCGGACTTGAACTTGTGTGTGAAATTCCCCTTTTTGTTCGAGTGAAAACTGAACAAAATTTGTATCCAGGCGTCCCTGGAAAAGGTATCGTTTTTAATACGACCCGCAACAAAAAGTTGTTTGCCGGGTTTTGCGATATTCCGCCAAACGAAAAAACTTGAACTGGTTTTGCAACTCCTTCTGAAAAGGCACTTGGAGCTTACGATGGGCAGTGTTTCGAAAGACCTCGAAGGGTGAAGGTAGCCTTTCAAAGTGGTCCTAGGTGGTGATTATATTTTGCCTTAGAAACGGTCGCTTTTCGGCTATTCATGAAAAAATTACCGCACGAGATTAACGACCTCCCACTAACTGTTTTCGCTACTAGTCGAGTCTTTCTAGGCGCTGCACAACATCCGTTATAAATCAATTGGTTTTTTCAATTTTTCAAGTGAGCCTTAATTAGGGCATTTTAGAATTGAAGTAGCCATTAAGTCTTCCGTTTGTTTACTCGAGATCGAAAATGGTGACTGATGTACATCACCTTGTTCATCAACGTTCCTTGTTCATCTTTTAAAACGTTCATCGACGCCCTGAACCAGAATGATCGTGTCGTTCCTCCTCAGAGTGTTCATTCGGTTGCTTTTTTTCGGTATAAAAGCCCGCGTCCATCACACGAGGTTGAAAAGGAGACGAATCCAACTGGTGGCATCGGTTCCTGTTGTTGGTGAGTCATTATTGTTGAAAAAATGTACCCGTTAAAACTGTTCGAAAAAATGTTCTCTGTCCCCATCAATTTACAGGCTTCAAAACGGTGGATTATCACATTTTTCGATTGCCTTGTTGAACGTTTTTTCTTCTAATTCTGATTTCTCTCAATATACAAGAAACTAGGCCCTGCGTATAATTTGAATTTAAAGTAGGACTGGTCATTCATCTCGCTGTCCCATAATGGTAGTTCTTACGTTTCCTAACACCTCTCCAAAGTTGTTGATACAATCTCTTCCAGACGGCCGGATTAGCCAAGTGGCTGTGGGCGCTAGTCACTTAGCGCTGCATTCTGATGAGGCCACGGTTTCGAATCCCGTTGAAGAGCATGGAAATTTTGTGCGTAAAATGTGCAACTGGGTTAAAGTGATTGACCAACTAATTAGCCCCGTCATGATAGGCTGCTTAGGTAAGAAAATATTGGTGTAAACCTCATTTTCTTCCCATCGAACAAATTTAGCCACTGACATGGTGAGCTGAAACACCCTTGAGGAACCGTTCATCGGCCACTCCACGTTTCTTTCTGTAACCTTCCCTCTTTGGGAGTAACTCTCAGTTGAGAACTGTTGCGGGGTTTCTTCCGTTCATGAGGTGTGTGTAGGTAATCCCTCTATAAAAAACCTTTTTAAAAAAAACATGGCGTCATAGTAATCTTGTTGATGGAAAACTGAGCGTCCCCGCTTGCCCCCGTCGCTCAACCACTCCTAAGATGCGGTACAAGCCGCTCCTCCACTCTCACCCCCTCCCTGGCCCGTGAAAGCGCGGGGGGCCATATTATGTGAGGGGTCAATATTCCCACCTTCTCCTCTGGTGTGTAGTAGTGTCTATTTGACTAAGAACAACAGATTAGAAAAAATTCTTCGAACCCCGGGTGGTTCGAAAAACTCACTTTATCACAAATAAATCAAAACTTGTCATCTCATTTCTTGGATCAGATCAAAACATTCGTTGAGATAATCGTGATGGGGGGTCGGCGGTAGGCCGGGTGGAGCGATGCGAGCGGATAACCGACCAGCAGAGGCGAATTCTCTGACAAAGCGAGGTAAGCACTGCTTGCCTTTTTTAAAAATAATTTTTTGTTTTATTGTTTAAATTTTTGGACAATTTTTCAAATGATTTTTACATTAGTAATGGAAATTTTACTTGTTCCCAAAGACGGTGCTCATTCTTGTGAGCAATAGCTACGAGCTCCAGCGCTAATCTTCTAATTGACCGCGAGAAGAGACGTTGTGGTTTTTTGCCGACGGTGTAGAGGTCTAATCCAATGAGGTGGTTAGGGTGAGAAATGACTCCTCTGCTTAGTAGGTACTCAGCTACTTACCACCTCATCGCGAGAAGAGACATCATTCAGGGTGTGACTATAATATGGAAGAATATATATAGAAGAACTCGGGGAAGCCCGGGAAGAACATGAGACTACCGATGACTGATCGTGATTCCAGCTTGTCACTAATGTGATCGAATAATGGAAGGTGAGCGAATAGAAATAGTTTTCTAAGTACCTAGGTAATCCGCCTTGATCTTAATCTAGATGGGACTTTTGGTTTGTTGAACATCCCTCTTGCTCAATAAATGTAGCTAATCATTCAGGGTGTGACTATAATATGGAAGAATATTATATAGAATATAACATCTATAATATAGATATTATATTCTATATTATATTATATTGAAGAACCCGGGGAAGTCCGGGAAAAACGTGAGACTACAGTAGTCAGTAACTGATGACTGATCGTGAATTCCGCATTGTGACTGTCACTAGGGCAACCGAAGCGAGCCCCCCTGTCCGAGAAAGTGGTCGGCCGAGCGAAGCGAGGCCTTATGTCTGAGTGCTATGGACTTAAAATCTATTTTACGGAGTGGACTGATGAGGGACCAGTCCACTTCGTACTATTCATAAAAATACAGTTTAAAAAAAAATTTTTTTAATTGAAATGAATTTTTATTTGCGTAATTAATTCGGGCACAATTTATACCAAAGAATATAAACCCTTGTGTAAAATTTGCAGCGTCAATAATTCGTTCCCGTATAAGTTACGGTTAAGTTGAATAATGCAACCGGAAATGAAGTTGACTGAGAGCATTGACATTCACTAGAACAAACATACTGAGCTGAGAATTAAACAGCTTGCCGGGTAGGCCGCTGTAACCCACTTTTTTCTGCAATTTCCTTCCGCCATAACAAAAAATGGTGTTTCAAAATGTTGGGTTGCAGTAGCACACAGCTGACGGACAATGTTGTTTCGCGGCGTTGTGGCAATCCTATTATGACGTTGGCGACACTACGTATTCATACCTGAAACACCATCTTGAAAGCTATCTCGTGAGGAATCTCTCAAGATAATGCCGCTTAGTTATACCTACGCTCATTACCAGTTGCAGAAAAAAAAAAAGGGTGAACCGGCTGTGTTCATTGTATACAAACACACCCCCCATGAGCCGGCCACAACCTTGGAAGTGTACATTAGCGGAGACCTCAGACCTTGGTTTTTGATGGGCTCACCATTAGTCCCTCTCTAGCATTCCTTAGAATTGTGGACCTTACGGGACACCCGGCTTTGGCCAAGGCCTGCGACTCCGTGTATGGCCCAATCTTTCCGAATGAGCGAACTCCTGACAAGTCTCTGACCGCACAACTTCCGCTTGGTTGACAAATATTGAAATCCGCCTTTCGACCCGGCAGTCATGGATCCATGACTTTTGATTCAAGTTTACATCGAAGTTGACTCTGGACATAATTCGGCGATGTATCACATCTAAACTTGAATCAAAAGGAAATTTCATGTTGCGATCCGATTTCACTGTTGCGATCTATAGGGCTTTCATGGGGCTACAAATTAAATTTTTGATGGATTCCAGGAGCTCATTTTTCAAGTAAAAAACAACAACAAAAAAATTGAAAAAAAATCCAAAAAAAAAAAAAAAAAAACAAGTTTCAAATATTTAAAAAAATTAAATTTTTTTCATTGACAGAATTAAATTTCTGCACAAGTAACATATATCAAAGAATAATAAACCCTTGTGTAAAATTTGCAGCGTTTTTCAAAAGTTGACATGTCCACCTGTTTGCAACAGAAGTCAACACGTTCAAAACCTTCCTTTCAACTTCGTTTTATTTGCTGTTGGAAAAGTGGGGTCCGAGGGTTAGAAATAGAGCGAGGGGAGGGAGACTGTAGTGCGAATAATTATTGAAGTTGAGGGGAAGCCGTGGCACGTTTTTTTTTTTTTTTTTTTTTTTTTTTGCTCTGAAATTCTCCAAAGTGGACATGTTCAGTTTTGAAAGACGTCTATTATTACCTTGAGCATTTGCCAACTACACGTAAATTAATAATGAGCACAATCTAAAGTAGGTATGTATTTAACCAGCCCAATAATAGTGATTCGACTTGAAGTGGAACCGTTGAACTGTTGCTCCTACCTGAAAGGTGCCAATTTGGAAGGGAAAATTACAAATTGCGTAGCACAGCTGATTTATGTTATCCTGTGAGGCGAACATTTTGGTTATGATTGTTGCTAATAATTATTATTAGCAGATATCCACTTTTCGAGGTCTCGCTTCGAGCAGCCATTTGGTGAATGTACTTAAAATTCCAAAATGTATAAAAGGATATTAGTTATTGAGAAAAAAAAAAAGTGCACAAGGGTTTATTATTCTTTGATAAAAAATTATCCAAAAATTAATTCGATATCAATTTAAATTTTTATTATTTATTAATTGAATCAAAAAGTTTATCTTCTTGTAAAGTTTGTGGATGGATCGGGGATCCAGGAAAAATGATTTGCGTCCAAAACGGCTTGGAAAACGACACCTCATTCAACCTTCCGACATCATTCAAAAGCCCCGTTTGTAACCCCATGAAATCCCAATAAATCCTTACGGTGAGATCCGAAGGTTCTGGGACCCCAAAAAATGGATTATACGTCCAAAAATACTTCGACAAAGACACCCAACTCGATGTCTGCCGAAAACAATCAAAGCCCCTCCTGTAGCCGCTTTGTAGCCCCACGGGCTCCGGCGCTCGGGCTGCAAACCTTGCGGGCACAATTAGATGGTAAACCGAGTATTTTGTCAAAATATCAGATTTTTAAAAAAACGCTGCAAATTTTACACAAGGATTTATTATTCTTTGATATAGGTTAGTTGCGCAAAAATTATTTCTGTGTCAAAAGAAAAAATGTTGGAAAACAATTTTTTTTGATTTTTTTTTTTTCAAAAAGATTTTTTTTTGGATTTTTTTTTTTCGAAAAAAATTGTTTTTTCAAAAATTCTTTATTCTTTACTCTAAAAATATTTAACCTCCTGGGATCATTCAAAAATCCCATTTTTAGCCCCATGAAAGCCCTATAGATCGCAACAGTGAAATCGGATCGCTGCGGGACCCCAAAAAATGGATTCTACGCAGGGGCGGATAGGCAGGTCGGGCGATCGGGCGACGCCCGAAGGGCCGAAGGTCGAAGCTGGAAACAAAATTTGACCTTACCCGAAATATGAAATCGAGACCGAAAAGGAAAATTCAGACACAATGAAGGCGATCTGGTTGGCTCTGTTCCTAACAGGGTGGATGTCAAGTGCAATCAATGCGTAATTTGCATACAAGGTTTTAAATCCTCATGGCCTCATTGTATGAAATTCTCTTTTTGATTCACCCAATTTTGGTAGTTACCTACCTACCGCTTTCTACCACCCAAGCTGAGTGTTAGAGTAGTTTTTCAAAATTGAAAATCATCAAAACAAGGCTGAGGCTAACTCTGAGTGATAACAATCTGGAGGATCTCATGTTGATGGCTTGCGAGCAGGAGCGTCTGGCCAAAGCACTGAGCCGAGTGGCTTCAGTCGTTTCTGGCCCTCCTCGCCATCGCCTAACGCTTGGTCTCTTTTCCCTCATCAGCAAGTGTTTCGTCTGTGGGCGTTATGTGATCACGTTTTGGTTAAATATTCTTTGAATAATACACTATGTTGTTATCTAAGTCCAAAATGTTGATCGTCCTCAAAATTTGTCATTTTATCTACGTTTTAAGATGAGCAGATTCCAAAACTGAAATGTCCACGACCTTTTGAGCAGTAGCAATTTTTCTCAAAAATCTGAAACTTTTGACAAAATATTTGGTTTTTCTTCAAGTTGTACCCACACGGTTTCAGCCCAATCGCACAAACTAGCGATGCTCTGCGGAACTAAAAGGGAGTTTTGAAGGGTTTCATCTATGGGAAGGAGTTAGGTGTCGTTTTCAAAGTATTTTTGGGGGTCCCAGAAGCGTCCGATTTCGCCTTGGCATTCAATGCATCCATCAGACTTTTGAAGGATGCCAGAAAGTCGAATGAGGACTCATTTTCCGAGTAATAATTTTTGGGTCCTTCATCCGTCCAAACACTTAACATGACAAACTTTTCTAGTAATTGAATTTAAACAGCTGTAAAAGGTAAATTTACCATGGGACAGGTTGAGCCTAGAGTTCGAAAGAAATGAACAAGCAGGGGACAAAGGTAAAAGACGAATTGCGACACACGATTTCTGGCCATACCTGGACTTATACCTGGCCTTCTACCTGGGCAGTCTCGAAGACCCTTCGCTGCCAACGGGGTAATCCGATTTGATGAAGGCGAGCTGTTTATGACCTCTGCCAGAACCTCCTCAAATGGTCAATACTCACTGGCTACCCAAATTCAAGTGAGAAGGCCGGCTGCCCGGGGTTCAGGATTGAGAGATACTGAATCGCAGTAAAATTAAACTCTGACTTACAGGTCATCACCAAAATTTAATTACTTATATGTGAGTTCAGCGCTAATGAATTACAAATTTTTGGTTTCTTTTATTATTATTCTTGGAGTGATACACCGATGTATTCGCGACGATGGTCAACAATTTTTATCGGCTTCTTGGTACGTAACAATAATTATTAGGTATACCTAATACAATAATTATTAGGTATACCTACAATGTAATATATTGTATACATTGTATATATTGTATACAATATTATTGTATAACGCATGTTCGTACAAAGCGCGGAGAACCGTTTATTCGATCCGAGCCAGAAATTTCTGATATGGTACAACATTTTCTGTTCAAACCGCGCATTGCACAACATTTATGTACAGTGCCGATTACCTTGATCTTCGTTGTACGATAGGTTTTATACAGTCAGGAAAAATTCAATAATTGATGTAATTCATTTTAAAAAATGGTCAAACTCAAGTTGAATTCTATGGTTAAAATAATATTGTCGCTAATTACTTTATTACAATAATTGTAATTATTACAGTAAAACGAGCTTTATAGGTAACTGGTGAGGAGGGGGTGTGGAGTTATTATAATAAGACCCGGGAATTCAGAAATCAAACAAAGTGGAAACTTTGATGTCAAAAAGGCAGATGTGTATTTATCTAACTAGAACAAGGAGAATAAATAATTATCACTAGTTTGTACAGTGGTGACTGCTTAAGTCACACTGAGAGCAAATGTTGTGAAATTGCCTTGATCGACTTGGTACATTTTGGTTTATTATTCTTGGAATAATACACCTATGTTTTCGCGACGGAGGTCGACGACTCCGATCGGCCTCAAAATGTGACATTATCCGTCTCAAGAGGTCTACATTCTAAATCCGAAATGTCCGTCCGCCGTTTTGGGCAGTAGGAATTTTTTTAAATCTGAAATTTTGACAAAATACTCGGTTTACCATCTAGTTGTGCCCGCAAGGTTTTCAGCCCGATCTCCCAAACCCGTGGGGCGCTATCGGGCTAAAATGGGGCTACGGGAGGGTTTTTTTTTTTAAGGCTTTTAGCTATGGGATCATATTACGTGTCGTTTTCGAAGTATTTTTGGACGTAGAATCCATTTTTTGGGGTCCCGGAACGATCCGATTTCACTGTTGTGATCTATAGAGCTTTCATGGGGCTACAAATGAGATTTTTGATGGACCCCAGGAGGTCAAATATTTTTCAAGTAAAAAACATTTTAAAACAATACAAAAATTTTTTTTGATTTTGATTCATTGACAAAGAAATAGATTTCTGCACAAGTAACGTATAATATACGTCATTATCAAAGAATAATAAACCCTTGTGTAAAATGTGCAGTGTTTTTCTGTTCAATCTGCGAATTGGACAGCAATGCCTGCACCAAGGCCGAATATTGTACCGCGGTTTGTGCATTTTGCGGTCGGTCCAAAACCTATCATGTAGCGAGCAAGGTAAAAATCATTCAATGATACAAAATAAATTACTGACTATGGGAATACTTTTATACGGAAGGAACTGACAACAGTCGGCGGTCGGGAGCTTTGTGAACGTGGAGAACGGCTTCAAAGGAGCCGATTTTGGAGATTTCCCCAACGGACAATGCAGGTAATGAAGGGTTATCATGACATTGTCAGCAACCTCCCATTATGGATTAAGTCAGAGTAACATTTACTAAGGAGTGGGGCATCTGTCCTGAAATTAACAGTAAACATGAGTTTGGTAATTTCATTTGCTAAAGAAATTTTCGAAGTGTCTCAGAAAAATCGTTGTAGCCACCATGTCTGAAGTTGTGGAAAAAAGTTTATCAGAAAAGGATCTTGAAATGTCGAACCTAACTCACTATTTTGGTTTATTATTCTTGGAATAGTACACTATATAATCGCGACGGAGGTCAACAATTCTGATCGGCCTCTAAAATTTAATGTGATGTTATACGTTTCAAGATGTCAAGAGGGGTTTTCGAAGGTTTTCGGCTATGGGGTCGATTTGGGTGTCGTTTTTGAAGTATTGTTGGACGTAGAATCCGTTTTCGGGGATCCCACAACGATCCGAAAAATTACATTCCCCGATAAACTCCTACCGCACAAATGCCAATCCAGACGAATCCCAATTACTGAAATTTCTCTCATCAGCATCCCATTTTTACAGCCACGTCACAAAATAATTTTTCATTCCGTAGTATGTTCAGGTCAGTGGAGACAGTCCGATATTCACCTATATAAATTTCCTGTACAGATTTGCTCTTGTTGTTCATAACGACCTACTTCTATCATTAAATGATAGTTTTAAATGATAGGTACTTTTAAATTTTAAAAGTAATTTTTATTAATAGGTATTTCTCTAGGGTAGATCAACTTTTCTAATAATAATTATTAGAAACTACACACACTTTACAATTATTGTAAAATAGCTAATTTGTAAAATCCAAGGATACGTACCTTCTGTAAATTTAGAATATGTAATATTTAGGTACGTGATATACAACGATTGCTTGACTATTAAGACTTTTCTTTCCCAGTTTCACAACGCTTATTAATAAAATGTGCTCATTTCATGACGTTTTACCCAAATGAGTGTGATACTTATTAACGTCGAGCTTTAATTTATTGGTAAAACCATTTTACAAATAAATTAAAGCTCGACCACAGATTTTAGCACAAAAGCACCTCAAATTGAAGGCTAAATCCCTTGCAAACTCGCAGATATTATACCTTGTAAAAGACACCAAAAATCCTCGAAAAAGCCTATTTTTGACCCTTTAAAAGCCCCTTTACTAATAACATAGCTCCTTGTTACTAATAACCTTTATATTATGTTAGAGGAAGAATCGCTATAGCTTGGGTGAAAACGAGGTCACTATAGTAGTCTTGTTTTCACCCATATAGGCCTACTCATAATACAGCTTTGCTTCGTGTAGTGGGCCTTGCTCACAGAGTGTCTCAAAGGATCATCGCAGGTAGACGGATCGCTCATTTTTACGACCGTGCTAATGACGACTTCGAGTTCGAAGCCTAATCCGACCCTTCTTGGGTTGGACCTACGGAACCCCGAAAATTATGTGTCGCAATTCGTCCCAAGCCGGGACAAATATGAGTATGGGAGGAGGGGGGTTGGCGAGGAGGGCCAGAAACACCCAAAGCCTCTCGGTTCAGTGCTCCAGCCAAATGCTCCTCATCAAGACGCTGTGATAATGAAGCTGAAGAAATGTGCAAAAATTCAATCCATCCTAGCTTCAGTCGCTATTATGTTTGTATAGACGGTACCAAACTAACACACATAACACTTTTATTTTTTCTAAATATAGGCGCTGTTATTTTTCACTTAAGTACTTATTAATTATTAATTAGTAATTAAGTAATTATTAATAAGTATAAGTTCACCTAGGTATTAAAATTAATAAAGTGTATTCTCGTTCCTATTCATTTGCTTGTTTTTCCAAAATATGAACAACCCCTCCTTTGATGGTCGTTGGATAGGTAACTGTTAAGGCTAGGAGGGGGGGGGGGGGGGGGGGGGGCGGTCAAATTGAATCGCCCGGGCCGGTCAAAACCGCCTATCCGCCCCTGATTCTACGTCCAAAAATACTTCGAAAACGACACCTGACTCGATCCCATAGCCAAAAGCCTTCAAAAACCACCTTCTGTAGCCCCACTTTAGCCCCATAGCGCCCCACGGGTTTGGGCGATCGGGCTGAAAACCTTGCGGGCACAACTAGATGGTAAACCGAGTATTTTGTGAAAATTTCAGATTTAAAAAAAAAAATCCTATTGCCCAAAACGGCCCGGACGGCGGACGGACATTTCCGTTTTGTAATCTAGACCTCTTGACTCTGGAATCTAGACCTCTCAAATTTTGAGGCCGCTCGGAGTCATCGACCTCCGTCGCGAAAACATAGGTGTATTATCCCAAGAATAATACACCAAAATGGGGCAAAAAGAATCCTTTCACTTTCATCCTGCATTTCCAAAGATGTATAATAGGATTATATCATTTTCTTTTTTTCAAAGAAATATCCTATATTGTTCGATAGCGAGTAGAAGAAATCAGAGGCCACGTGGGATACGCTCAGGGGTTGGCTGGCTTTAGGGTGGCCTGTAATATAAATTCGGAACAAATGGTGGGTTTTTCTTAATTTCCTGGAGACTACAATTTTGGCGCTGTGGGTATGATCCATGTCGAAAACTAAATTTGGACCTTCTGCTCTTTTGGATGTCGTGAAGATCCATCGGGTACCTACTATGGAATTAGTTGTAGTGTGATCAATTACTACTCACTGCCGAACCCCTCCCAATTGCGGGATTGCTTGGCCTTCTCTGCTACCTCAAGAGTTACCGGAAGGTTTCGAAGTGGGCACTTCTACAGCCTTCTAGATTGTGACGTCACCTATTTATCATACACACCGTTAGTACACGCGGTAGAGACCCTGCTGTCCGAATCGAAACCGTCCGGCTGCTGGGGTCCACGTCCTTGCGGTTGTGCCCCTAACCTTGTACCAACCCTCCGTTTCACGTTCATGCTCGAGTAAACCTCTCCATGAACGGACCCCACGAGTTCGTGACGAAAGGAGTCTCGCACGTTACACCAACGGGGTGGTTTGATGAGTTGGTTTAGGTTGAAACCCAAACACTTAACTCTCTAAATACCCGAATATTTATGGGGGGGGGGGGGGGGGGGGCTCGTTTTTCCTTTAATTTGAATCACCTGGTTAGTAGACCCTCCAGTAACTGCGCGTCTGGTCGAAGTTCAAAAAATGAAAGCGTCGTTTAATGCCACACCGCATCACCATACAATAAGATTGTGTTGTTACCTACCGAACGCAGTGAGTTCAACGTGACCTCAGCGGATGCAGACCGTTATTTTGACATGTGATAGTTACGACAGTTGGATAGATCTCAGAAAAAGCGCAAACATGGTGCTACTGACTACCTGATAACTTTTCACTATTCACGTGTTTGACTTCTGGGTTTATGGCTGTTTGCTCACTCAGCTGATCAGGCCCCAGGAGTCATTTGAACCGTCTTTTGTACTCCCAGAAGAGCTCCTTCTCAAATTTCAGCATCCAAGGGTGAACCGGAGAGACTTTAGAAGTGAACGGATTTTGAACATTTTTACATTTGCTTCGAGTCAGATTGCTGTGAAAGGCACCTCATTCTTTGGATTTCTAACCCCTGGGAATTTTCAATCGAGATTTTTAAAAAATCGACGGCTGCGTTTACGATGGCTGAGTTTACAAACTAACCGACCTGACAACCAACTTCTTCCTCGTTGCTGAGGATGACCCGAATCACCTTTGGAAGTGAAAACAATGCTTCCGCTACCTTCGGTAGTCTTGGAAGCAAAAAAAGTGAGAATGACCACAGTTTTTGGGCATGGTTGGTATTTTTTGGCATAGAACGGTCAGGTACATCGGCAACATGCAGAAAGTCGCGAACTTTGGAAGATTATAACCTGTTGATGGGGGGGGGGGGGGGTGGACCCGTGAACTAGGGCGTCAGTGAAACGTCTGTTTACAAATCAGCCTGGTTCGAATCCGGGGACGAACACCAATGTTTGACCAAAAAGTCAACCACGTGTTGTAATACCTGTCTGGTCGGCAGACACTTCACCTCTGAACGCCTGTTTATGTGAATCCTTTCTATGGAGCAAGAATTTCTGAAGCTTTTTTCAAGTGCGGGGTCGGCTCCTGCCCCAGTTGTCAAAACCAGTAACTGTTGGAAAACAATAAGTAACAAAGTGGTTGTTTGCCGATGGTGCAGAGGTCTAATCCAATGAGTTTTCTCTCTCCGTTCTCTCTCCCTAACCAAACTCAACAATAAGTTAGTTTTTAAACCCCATCAAAAGGTTAAAAAACCCACTTTTTTTAACCTTTTGATGGGGTTTAAAAACTAACTTATTGTTTTTAGCGCAACCTTTTTCCAAAAAATGGAAAGGTGCGCTCACCTCTTCGACATGTATGTTTTTTTTTTTTTTTTTTTTTTGTTTTTTTGTGTACAGAGCATCACGCCCAGCGGCTCAACAGATTTTCATGAGGGTGGTCTCATTGTCATCAGCGAGTTCGGGGGGTGGTTATAGGCTACCTTGATTTTTCCTCCCTCATCCCCTTCATCGGTTTTCGGGAGGTCCTTCACGACGAAAGTTGTTTATCTCTGATGTGTAACTAAGGAGGCCTCAAAAGGGGGACGAAAGTTTTTGTCCGATTTCGTTGGTACAAGGGTCTATGGAATGAGCTTTTTAGGCTGATTCCAACGACTCCAAAACGATTTTTGCAGCCTGAGCCGTTCGTTACCTCTGATCGGCATAAGGTTTTATTACGCATCGGTCGTTAGGGTGCAGTTGTTTACGTAATGAGCATCACGTGGATGATGTGTTGTGTGGCATAGTTTGGTCGCTAGATACCTACTGTTTCTTAGTTTCTCTCGCTCATTAAATATATCGTAATAACAAAAAGGTTGCGCTCATCTATTCAATTCAATTGATGGCTTGTTTTCTGTGGGTATGGTTGACGAAGGTAAAATAAAAAATACCAAGAAGACAAACTACAGCCAGATGGAATTTATCGCAATCAAAAAGTTGTCTGATCGCTTTCTAAACCGTCTCATTTTGAGCTCATTATAGTGGAGTTTGAAACCGATACTAGTTAGCTGGGAGAAAACGGAAGCCATCAATGTTTGACTAGATACCATGTTGCCAATCACTGTGATTACTATGGAACTATCCTTACTCTTTCCTCCCACGGTAATCAGATTCACGTATGGTTTGGGCCAGGTAACTCTTATATAATATATAAGAGTTACGTTATATATAATATATATAAACGTTTATATATATTACGTTATATATAATTATGTTGCAGGCACGTGGGCAAATCAGGCATTTACGTATGTGCCTGACGGGATTTAGGCTGATAGGTAAAGATGAATCATTGAGTCAAATGTTTGGGATGAGGGAGAATATAAGTGCAAGTGAATGCCTCTTCTTGGCAAGATAGTGCGATGTACGATAGCGAATGATCTCTGGATGCAAACAGCATGCGGCAACCAAGACGATGGCAAGTTCTTCCAGACTCCACGAAACCACTGAAATTGGTGCTAACGTAATTTCAGTACCCGAAATAGAGGACCTTTGGAAGGACGTAACGTTCGAGGCGTAGTGCTGGGCATGAAGGACAGCTCATTTAAGCAGTACAGTAGTACAGCTGCAGGTGTTTTGAAAAAAAAAAAAACGGCGGGAGCTTCGCCCCCTGCACCCCCGGATGACTTCCGCTTAAAGCCTGACGGCTAAAATGTGGTGTACCTGACCCCAGCCCCGTAGAGAGAGGGGGGGGGGGGGCACTGGACCCGTTGCCCCCGGGCCCGGCTTTCGTAGGGGGGCCCGGATTTTCTTGAGAACGTTTTTTTTTTTTTTTTTTTTTTTTTTTTTTTTTTTTTTTTTTTTTTTTTTTTTTTTAGGAGGCAAAATGGGAAAAGGGACAGATCAATATAGGAAACATTTTCATACCTTTTTTTTTTTTTTTTAGGGGGCCCGAAGAATTTTGCCCCCGGGCCCCGATTTTCTCTCCACGGCCCTGCCTGACCCTTCAGGTTTTTGTCCCCCTCGCTGTATTAGGTATATAAGATCGGCTGTTTCTTACCGGTGTACCCATGTGCAAATAATTGTACTTATAATGGATAAAAAATAAATTAACCTGTTTTATTGATATGATCTTCACTCGTCATATTGACAATATCGATTCGAAAAACTACATAACTTAGTGGAAAAACCTTAAACCTTAAAAACCTTAAATGGAACTTCCAAAGTCCACGCGGTACCTAAATTTAGCGGTTCCCGAACTTTTCGGGTCATTGAGTACTATCGTATTACAGTCAATTAACATTTTTCATAGGAAAAAAAAATATTATCTTTATTGAAGAGTTGCAAAGATAAATTGTTAATTATAACACCAATAAATTATTACGCTTATTCCATATTTCTTTTCTTGGATGAAACTAACTCTTCATTTTCATCTTGATTGTAAGATTGAGTTCTTCTCTTGAAAGAAGGAAGAGAAATTCTCCTTTTAAGACGAGGTGTCATCAGTTCGTACAGCATGAACTGGAGGTTCATATCGATTGAAAAGCCACTGCGTGTAATCTTGAAGCCGCTGCATTGGACGATGATGGCACAATGGAAATATTTTGCATTTACTTAATAGATGTTCAAAAGTTCTGTCAGCAACTTCTTCTACTCCAGTAGCTTCCATGACATCAATATTGATTTTTGGGGTATTAGAGGAGGTAAATATTCGAACACCAAATACCGCTGGAATATTTTTGCCATCATATGATTGTTGTGTATTAGTAAGTAATTTACTTTTTAATCGTTGCACATGTTCTGCAACATCATTCATTCCGAATCGACGAATGATCTCACCAAATTCTTTGGTTGAAGAAAGTTGATTTATATGTTGGATTATTAGCTCAACAAATTGTTGCATTAGACTTTTACTGTGATCGTGCCACCAATAATCAACTGTGGCATTGGCTAAAATAAAGGAGTAACTAAGCGAATTTAAATTTCCTTAGCAACGTTCGGTTTATAAAATACGCGCTACTTTTGTCTCACTATTTGGTCTCACTTTTTTCTGTTGCTTTTCGGCGGGGGGTCCCATCGCAAAAACCTGAAGGGTCAGGTTAAAAAAAAAAAGTGGTAGTGACCAAATATCCAAAGTTGTTGGTGAGTTAACTTGTTGAATGGCCACTTTCAAAAATTATATCGATCGGAAAGCAGTTTTTTTTTTTTTAATGTTTTTGCCAGTAAGTGCAATAATTACAATTATTGTAAGAGCCTTCCTAGAAAATACGATACTTCCAAATGCGTTTGCTTCAATTAAATGTTCATCAAAGTGTCACTTCAATTAGGATAGTAGGTACGTGAAAAAAACGCTGCAAATTTTACACAAGGGTTTATTATTCTGTGATATACGTTACTTGTGCAGAAATTTAATTCTGTCAATGAAAAAATTTAAAAAACATTTTTTTTGGATTTTTTTTTTAAATGTTTATTTTCAGAAATTCTTCATTTTTTACTCGAAAAATATTTAACATCCTGGGATCCTCCGAAAATCCCATTTTTAGCCCCATGAAAGCCCTATAGATCGCCACAGTGAAATCGAATCGTTCCGGGACCCCAAAAAATGGATGCTACGTCCAAAAATACTTCGAAAACGACACCTTACTCGATCCCATAGCCAAAAGCCTTTAAAAAAACCCTCTTGTAGCCCTATTTTAGCCCCATAGCGCCCCACGGGTTTGGGCGATCGGGTTGAAAACCTTGCGGGCACAACTAGATGGTAAACCAAGTATTTTGTCAAAATTTCAGATTTTTAAACAAATTCCTACTGCCCAAAACGGCCTGGACGGCGGACGGACATTTCGGATTTAGAATGTAGACCTCTTGAAACGGATAATGTCAAATTTTGAGCCCGATCGGAGTCGTCGACCCCCGTCGCGAAAACATAGGTGTATTATTCCAAGAATAATAAACCAAAATTGACTTAGACTGTGATTTTCGTTGATTCATCTATAAGCCTAAACCCTAGCGCCTAGACATTTACGTCATTGCCTGATTTACCTAAGTGCCTGTGACATAATATATTATGTATATTATAGGACCTATAATATAGGTACGTTCTTTTTTAATAACCCTTGAATTTTTTTTTTTTTTAATTGCGCCAGATCAGCTTGGTTTTCAGCCAAGCTGCCCCTTGACATAATCATTGATTAGGTACTTCTCAAGTTGGGTTTCAAAACTGCTGATCTAATGTGGTGGTAAGGGAGAGAAAACCACTCTGATTTTGTACTCAGCAGAGGAGTCTTTTTCTCTCCCTAACCACTCCTCATTGGATTAGACCTCTGTCGGCAAAAACCACACCGTGAACTGCCGATCTAGAAAATGTCTTAATTTCCCTTGTCATTCTCATCAGCTCGTGGTATCAGCCTTAGTAAACTGTTTTTTGCATTCGACTTACCTGAATTGTTAGGTTTACTGAAGAGATATTGATCTATTGTGATTACCATGGAACAAATGAATTGAATCTTACATTTCAGCCGGGTTTTAAAATCGGAGCTTAATCACGACCAACCTTTTTAAACTATTCCTTTGCGATTAAAAAAAACAGTTTTTAAAGATATTTCCTAAAACTATTTCTGGTGACCAACAACAAAATTAAATACAAATTTTGTGCTTTTTCTGAATTACCCCGTATGGTTGTTCCGCAGTGAGATGTTTTGGCCCTATGGATGCAATCGTGCTTCTTTCGGTGTGGCCTGAATAAGTTATAGGCTCATTCTGTGGGTTGTTGCCTTCATTGTTGTGGTTGATGCTGCAGTGAGTTCAACGTGATCTCAACGGGTGCATTCCGTTACTTCGAACTCCTCGACTAAACTGTAGTGACATTAGACCTTGAATCCAACGGGGCTTCATTCAACGCGACCTGAAGAGGTTTTATGGTCGTTCTCGCGCACTTTTACGTTAGACGCTCTCATTCAAATACACTTTCACAACAGTCGGAGGTGGCGGTTGTCCCACAATCTCGATGACGCTAGGATTGATGGGACCGCACCTATTCAGATGAGAGTTTAGGCAAATGGCATGAGGTCAGAAGGTGGGCGGATGCTCTAAAAACGCCGGCAACAAAAGAAAAACGTTCCGTGGGGTGTACTGCCGCTTGTAACTGTGTATGTATGGTTAACTCTATTTTCCTCTGTACTGTACACCGAGGATCAAACCAATGAATAAACCCAGAATAAGTTTTTCGGTGATTCCACAGAGGGCTTGTGGAATACCTAAAAGTAATCAGCCATTCAGCCATATTCACGTTAACACACACACTAACGCTTCTGCTAAATACCTCACTTGAGCGCTGGAGCGTTGTGTCAGCAAGGTTTTCAATCCAGTTGCACAAACCCATGTGGCTCCGTGGGGCTGAAAAGGAGCTACGGGAGGGTTTTCGGGGTCGAGTTAGTTGGCATTCTCGAAGAATTTTTGGACGTAGAACCCATTTTGGGGGGTTCCAGAACGATGATATTTCATCTACGGGGCTTTCCTGGCTCTAAAAATAGAGCGCTTGAAGGATGTTTGAAGGTCGAATAAGTTGACATTTTCCTGGACGCATAATCCATTTTTGGGGGGTTTCACATCTATCCAAACATTGCGCAGGAAATTTTTTCATTTTCATTTTTTAACTCAGAACGTGTTTTCCAAGGGTCTCCCGGTTTGAAAATGTCTCTGGCCCCGTTTCCGTCCCAGGCCAAAGCATACCTGCTTCTCCGCCCTCCTTCGCACCGTCCCTCGCCCCCTCAACAACTCCCCTGCGCTACCCTCTCCTCCAACCTTCGCGTGCTCTCACCTCCTCAACCCTGTATGGTGAGAAAGTCTCCCCCCCTCTCTCTCTGAGAACTATAATTATTTAAAATTATCATTCTGTGTTTCATTGGTTTGATCCTTGATCATTACAATCTGGGGGTCTGGGGGTGTCCACCAGTACAGAGGTAAATATAGTTTACCTTACTTACATAGTCACAAACGACAGGCTGCAACTTTTGCTTCTTTTTTTTTACAGAATAATTCTTTATTTATTTAATTAATTATTATTTTGTGCACTATTTTTCTATAATATCAAAGAATAATTAAATCTTTGTGTAAAATTGGCAGCGTTTTTCTTTAATACGCCTGATGTTGTGGAGGGGTGGGAGAGGGGCGGCTTGGGGGATCTCAGGCTTCTGGCTCTTTCAAACCAAATAACCTCCGTAAAAACCTTGTTAAATATTAACGAGGCGGAAATTGATCCGTTGTCGAGGTGAAAGAAAAGGAATAGGAATAAGCGGGGTTTGAGATAATTGAAAAAAAAAAAAGGTCGATCTGGTGGAGAATAACACTTCTCTACAAAAAAAAAAAAAAAAAAAAACCGATCTCATGCTTCAAGAGGTCTGATAGTGGTTCCAGGCCCACCGAGAGGGGGGGCAAAGGGGACATTTTGCCCCGGGCCCGGACTTTTACATGGGGCCCCAGCGGGCCCGAGAAAAATAAAAAAAATTAAATTTTTTTTTATATTTCAGAATTTTTTTTTAGATTTTTAAAAAAATTTTTACTTAAGTACACATTCTGTTTTTTTGTTTGTTTTTTTACTTGAAAAATATTTGACCTCCTGGGATCCATCAAAAATCTCATTTGTAGCCCCATGAAAGACCTATAGATCGCAACAGTGAAATCGGATCGTTGCGGGACCCCTAAAAATGGATACTACGTCCAAAAATACTTCGAAAGCGATCGGGGTGAAAACCTTAAGGGCCCAACTAGATGGTAAACCGAGTATTTTGTCAAAATTTCAGATTAAAAAAAAAAAAATCCTACTACCTACCCAAAACGGCCCGGACGGCGGAGGGACATTTCGGTTTTGGAATCTAGACTTCTTGAAACGGATAAGGTCAAATTTTGAGGCCGATCGGAGTCGTCGACCTCTGTCGCGAAAACATAGGTGTATTATTCCAAGAATAATAAACAAAAATCGGGCGTCGTGATGCCAATGACGCTCGTGGCGCCGGTGACGCTTATGGCACTTTGAGTTGCTGCTGACACTTCTAGAAACTTGTATCAATACACTTTGAACACCCCTTCAGAATGAGGTCCTGATGAAGACAAATCATTAAATGATTCAACATTTTCAAATTTTGAAAAAATCAGGCGTCGTGACGACGATGACGCTCGTGGCGCCGCACAGTGGTCCAGAACCCCCGAAAACGTGATCGAAACTCCTATAGGAGTCGCTATAGCGACTGTAATTTTTTTACTTTTGCTTTCAAAATGAGTAGGTCTTGTGTTTTTGAGTGCGCAGATTCCAAAAATCATGTATTTATTCACTTTTGAGACCCAGAAATGGTCAAAAAATGACATTTTTCGGCTTTTTGGGTGTTCCAAGCTTTCAAAAATGACATTTTTCGCTTTAAAAAGCTTTCAAAAATGACATTTTTCGGCTTTAAAAAGCTTTCAAAAATGAAATTTTTCGGCTTTTTGGGTGTTTCAAGAACTGTAGAATAAAGGATAACATTTTCAAATCTGTAGAAAAATATGAAAAAATTGAGTTTCGATCACGTTTTTGGGGGTTCTGGACCACTGTGGACGCTTGTGGCGTTGTGAGTTGCTGCGAAAACGTCTGGAAACTTGTGAACAATACACTTGAAACACCCCTTCAGAATGAGCTACTGATGAAGACAAATCATTTGAAAAAATCCGCCGTCCGGAAACTACCATTTCCCTCAATCAGCGAATTTTAGCAACGTCGGGCGTGGTTAGTACTTGGATGGGTGACCGCGTGAGGAACGTGGTCACTGATACAAGTATTTTCTGCGTTCAATTGGACGGCGAACTCCTCCCAACCCAGGAGGCCGAGGCAATGGGGAGCCATGAGCGCAATCGTCAGACTAGTTCCGATCCTCCTTGATAAGGACGGCTGACGAAGTCCGCGACGGCAGCAGCCAGTCGGACGAAAATTTAGGGTGAAATTCCCTTGTTTCGTTCGTTCATTTGAAAAAATCGGGGGTCTTGACTTGAGATCAATACACTTTAAATACCCCTTCAGAATGAAGTACCTACTGATGAAGAAAAATCATTTGAAAAAATCGGGCGTCGTGGCGCCGGTGACGCGTATGGCGCTGTGAGTTGCTGCGGACACTTCTGGAAACTTGTGATCAATACACTTAAATACCCCTTCAGGATGAGGTACCTACTGATGAAGACAAATCATTTGAAGAACGCTGCAAATTTTACACAAGGGTTTATTATTCTTTGATATAGGTTACTTGTGCAGAATGAAAATTGAACGTTCGTTATTGGGAACTACCCCCTACCTCCTCCTTACATGGGGGCCCTATGCTCTCTTTTGCCCCGGGCCCGCTTTTTCTCTCGGCGGCCCTGAGTGGTTCTGGGGGTTTTTGAGGGTGCTGAATCCGAATCCGTGGTCCGTTTCGCCCCTAGACGCAGAGGTTCCACTGTACAGTACCCAAATGTTCAAAAAAACTCTCTTAATTTCCATTCCTTTTTTTTTTTTTTTTTTTTTTTTTTTTTTTTTTGCGGAAAACTACCAAAAAACGTGGCTTTTTCATCAATCTTGAAGATTTTTGTTCACTATTCTGACGATTCTGCAAAACCTACAATACTTAGCCGAACCAACAACATCTCGCCATATACTTGGTACATTTCTGCGTCGAATGCGACCAAACCGCACCTCGGTAAGTGCAATAGCCGGTTTTTGGCGACTGTTTAAAGTTTTAACCCAAGTCGGCAAAAACAACCCAGTTTAGACCTAGTTTAGGAATTCCCAGTTTTAAATTTTAAACAGTCGCCAAAAATCGGCCATTGCACTTACCGAGGTGTGGTTGGTCGCATTCGACGCAGAAATGTACCAAGTATATGGCGAGATGTTGTTGGTTTGGCTAAGTATTGTAGGTTGGTTCTGCATAATCGTCAGAATAGTGAACAAAAATCTTCAAGATTGATGAAAAAGCCACGTTTTTTTGGTAGTTTTTCCGCAAAAAACGCATGAAGGAAGCATTTTAGACCCATCAACACATATATGGGCGTGTTCAGCGTTAAATTTCCTGTAAGAATAGCCCCTGCTCGTTGTAAAATAATGAAGTTGGAAATTAAAAGTTTTTTCGAAAATTTGGGTACTGTACAGCGGAACCTCTGCGTCTAGGGGCGAAACGGACCTCGGATTCGGATTCAGCACCCTCAAAAACCCCCAGGATCACTATCAGACCTCTTGAAGCATGAGATCGATTTTTTTGTAGAGCAGTGTGATCACCTTTATTTATTACGAGTCAGAACAAGGTATGGGAGGTCTTAAATTACGTCTGCGTGCTGATAGTACAAATACTAATTTCTTCGTACGATAATATAGTACCAATATTATATAGTTGTACGAAATAAACATAAGATACTACGAAACACATATAAGATACCTTTTTTCTGTAGGCATTTAAATGCATTCAATTGAAACTGTTTCTTTTGTCATCACTGATCAAAATGCGAGACAATGCCGCTTGGAAGACGGGGAAATTGCCTCTGGACAAAAAGAAGTCTGTCCTCATTGTGTTCAAAAGGATCGCGAAGGGGCCATCAAGGTGACAGGGCTCTCCACCGGGAATCCGACTTCCTCCCGATAAGGCGAGCTGTCGTCCCGGATGAAGCATTCTCGAGTCGAATAAAAAAAGAAGAACCCCATTCTTCATCTGTTCGGCGCGTTTGAAAATCCCTTTCGGCAATCCTGACGAAGGTTTGCCAGTTTTGCGCAACCACAAATTGTTGACCCATTTTGGTCGACAATTTGATCCTTTTTGTAGTGGTCAATTCAAGTAGGGTACATTTAGGTTGGGAGTTCACGGCTGCGCCGGTTCGGGCTAAGTCTATTCAGTCCAATACAGACTATAGAGTTGAACATAAGGATTACACACATTTCGCCAAAGTTGGTAAAAATTGACGATTTTGACGATGAACTGTGACATTGCTTCTTCGGCCATTTTTGGCGTTCTTGTAGTCATTCGAATGTAAATTTAGAGCTCTTTAATTTGGTATATGGTGACTTTTTGGTTTATTATTCTTAGAATAATACACCTATGTTTTCGCGACGGGGATCGACGACTCCGATCGGGCTCAAATTTGACATTATCCGTTTCAAGTGGTCTACATTCTAAATCCGAAATGTCCGTCCGCCGTCCAGGCCGTTTTGGGCAGTAGGAATTTTTTTAAAAATCTGAAATTTCGACAAAATACTTGGTTTACCATCTAGTTGTGCCCGCAAGGTTTTCAGTCCGATCGCCAAACCCGTGGGGCGCTATGGGGCTATAATGGGGCTACGGAAGGGTTTTTTGAAGGCTTTTAGCAATGGGATCGAGTTAAGTGTCGTTTTCGAAGTATTTTTGGACGTAGAATCCATTTTTTGGGGTCCCGGAACGATCCGGTTTCACTGTGCCGATCTATAGGGCTCTCATGGGGCTAAAAATGGGATTTTTAAAGGATCCCAGGATGTTAAATATTTTTCGAGTAAAAAATACGGAATTTTTGAAAAAAACACATTTTTGAACAAAAAAAATCCAAAAAAAATTTTTTTGAGATAAAAATCCAAAAAAAAATTTTTTTTTTAAATTTTTCATTGACAGAATTAAATTTCTGCACAAGTAACGTATATCAAAGAATAATAAACCCTTGTGTAAAATTTGCAGCGTTTTCCGTAGAATGAACCGATTGTGAGGTGTAAGCCGAAAACTGAAGAGAGTGCCAGAATATGGCGGTTTTTCGGGTCACACAAGTTAAGCTCCACTGAGAAACAGACGCAAACTCATCTTACTCTTATTTGAGATGCCCAAAGTGAATTAAAACACTTCCAGCTTTACGCCTTTTTTCGACCTGGGCGCCCACCTACAGAGGTCCAGCTCACTGGCGAGTCAAAAGTAAAAAAATGCCAAGGTAACTGGTAGGACATCGGACTTGAGGGAGAGGGTTCCTGACGACTAAACAGGACCGGAGAGAACCTGATTAAATTGTTGAATGGAGGTATTTTACTTTATTCGTGGAGCGGGCCCCAGACCAGTTCCTGAAAAAATAAAAGCTCCCTAAATGATCGTTCAAGATGGGAACTTTATTTATCAACTCCCAGTGAATTCTGTTTCCAAAAAGTAAGGTTTGGGCGAAAATGTAATTTTTTGTTGTTGGCGGGAACCATTCAGGCGGAGAACGAAATTTTCCATTCTTGGCGGTAACCGTTCTCGCTTGGAACGAAATTTTTCTTTCTTCAGTTTTTTCGTTCCCATCTCCCGTGACCCAAAACACCGTGAATGTAGGATATATGCAATTTGAACATAAAATTACGATCCAAACAAAATAAGTTGAACGAAATCTGAGGGAACAATATTTCATCGTTTGGGCGAAGAACGTCTTCCCGGAACAAAAAAATAACTAATAAATAGGGCTAGGATTTGTATGTGTTTACATATTTGTCAGGGTTGAAGATAATTGAATGATTCAAGTACACAAATGCGTTTCAGGACTTACTGAGTTGTTTGAGCCATACTTGTTGTTACATATTTTCACATATTTGATCTAAATTACATATTTTTAAATATTTCATTAATTTTTACATGGTTAGTTACATATTTCGAAATTTCCGAAGTATTTTTGGACGTAGAATCCATTTTCGGGGGTCCTGGAACGATCCGATTTCACTGTGGCGATCGATAGGGCTTTCATGGGGCTAAAAATGGGATTTTTGAAGGATCCCAGGAGGTTAAATATTTTTCGAGAACAAATAAAGAACTTTTGAAAAAAAAAATTTTTGTTGGAAACAAAAATCTAAAAAAAAAATCCAAAAAAATAAATTTTTTTTTCCCCAAAATTTTCTCCATCAACAAATAATTTTTGCACAAGTAACCTATCTCAAAGAATAATAAACCCTTGTGTAAAATTTGCAGCGTTTTATTTTACATATTACGGAAAAATAAATACATATTTTGAAAAAATAAGTACATATTTTATGTACATATTTGAGGCTTTTTAACACATATAAATCCTAGCCCTACTAATAAATAATAAGTATTTTTTAGCTCTTTTCGGTATCAGAACGGTTTGGGGGAACCGAAAGGAACGATATTGCTTTTTTCGAAGTATTTTTTGACGTAGAATCCATTTTTGGTGGTCCCAGAACGATCCGATTTCAACGTGGGGATTTATGGGCTTTTATAGAGCTACAAAGGGGATTTTTGAGGATCCCAGGAGGTCAAAATTTGTCCTCCTATTTAATAAGATTTCGTTTTCCGAGTAATTTTGCCCGCAAAATCGCTTTTTTTGAGGTCCTACATCTGTCCAAACGTTGTATTTCCAGGAATTCTTATGGATGTGTGGCGGTCTAGTAGGTACACACTACAAGGTTTGTTCCAGGTCTGACTGCGGCTGTCGACAGAAGTTGGACAGCTGTCGACAGAACCCGACCGCACGTACTCGAGCTATCGGTTTTCGTCCAACTTAAGATCGACCTGGAACAGCAGTTTCTATACTGCGCATGTCTCCGGCGATTTCTGTTAACATTCCGTCAAACCTGGAACAAACCTTCAGATTAGGTTCCAGAAGACGGACTCCCGCCTTCGGGCGGGAATAAAATGCCGAGGGACCAGAGGGGATACGCGGAGGAACTCCAGACGCTTCCTATTTAGCTTACCGTAAATCTGTCAACGTGGGCGAAGATTTATATCGAGTTTTCCCGTGTTGCCTCATGTTCATTCAACTCACCGTCGCGTTTGAAATGCACGAGAGCAAATAGATGATTCATGATCCGCACTGATGGTACAATTGAAATGTACTGCGGAAGGTACACCGTACGTCTTCTACCAGGACGCGGGCCCTTCAAGAGGAGAATGTCGCAGAAAAACTCACGATTTGTTTGTTTTGCAAGTCCTCGCAAAGTCACGACTACAACGATTTGAACTTGGCGAAAATAAGAGCGACGTTTTCAGAATGCAGCTGTGGTGCTTCTGCGCAACGGATGGGTTAACCGGTGGAAAATACCGGCCATTCTGGCCATAGGCCAGGCTTCTGGTAATTTTATATCTCCACGGTTATATATATATTTTTACTGTGGATGTCAGCTGACAGATCACTTACCTGTTGTACTGCATATTCTCAAGTCTCACCTGACCAAATGGCCTGCCACAAAAAGACTTCAACAGCAATATACTCGTATAGGATAATATCATCAATATTATGTTCTTATACATAAGCAATATGTTCTTATACATAAGAAAGAGAAAAAAAAGAGAGAAAGCAACAGCCCAGCTAAAGATATAAACATCCAATCGTTCCCCGAGACCTGAATTCCTTCAGAGATTTCTTACGGGCTTTCGTCTAGGACCCTTTGTCCCCCTACAGAAGTCTTCAGAAGTTAAAACTTGCCACCAAGTTTTACCGGTTTTCCCTGAAGTTCAAGGTTGTGCTTCTAACGCCTTCCTCAGGTTGAAATTCTCGAGTATGGTAATAATAGGTGTAAGCCTATAATGCTTGAATACAAGTCAATTTAACTGCACGTGAGCGGAACTGCCTTCCCAATTTTCCCTAATTGAATTAATTGTAGAAGTTCGCAGGTTTATGAGGCGAAGCAAACTCAAGGACGTCTGATTTCTCAGGCACTTGAAAAACATTTCATCTTCTTACAATCTTGTTCATCCGTTTTATACTTGACCATGCAAACTCAACAGCGAATAATCCCCCCCCCCCCCACTCGATTTTGGTTGGTTTGGGTGCCTATGGGGTCCATCGGGAGGGGCGTCTATGAAACACGAAATCCAGTGAGGGGGTATAACGGAAAAGTACCGAAAATTCCACGTGCTGTGAAAATGAACTGCATTCTATGAACAGCGTTGGCCATTATTGACAAAGTATTATACTTGACCGCTACGGGCTCTGAAGCAACGGTGGGGGCTAGCTTGGGTGCCCTTACAGAGGGCAAGTCCTCTGCCAAGCTAGGGTGCTGTGGGCCAATCCCCCACACACCTGAAGTCACCATCGATTACAGAAACCAATACAAATAATCGCCGGACTGACCCTTCGCTGAAGACCCTTGGCATGAGCGGCCCTATGCTCCACTTAGGAGTCACAGGAAATAAGTCATTATACTTGACCACCAATGCAATGAAACATGAAAAGCACGCTCAACTGACGAATAAAACCTCAAGAATATCAACAGCAAGAATTTGATACTGAAGAATATGAATGGAACCAAGTCGACAGCTGATAATCAACAAGCATATAGAGAAGAATGAAAACTGCACCAAAGCCACACTGGCAAGCAAGAACTGCGGGCTACAAACAGCAACCTGTTGATACTTGAGGAAGCAAAAATCAATACCTAAGTGTACAATGACAAATGAAAACTGAACCAAATCCAATCAATCTATCATCATTTTGGTTTATTATTCTTGGAATAATATACCTATGTAATCGCGACGGAGGTCGACGACTCGGATCGGCCTCAAAATTTGACATTATACGTTTCTAGAGGTCTAAATTCTAAAACCGAAATGTCCGTCCGCCGTCCGGGCCGTTTTGGGCAGTAGGAATTTTTTTTTAAACCTGAAATTTTTACAAAATACTTGGTTTACTATCTAGTTGTGCCCGCAAGGTTTTCAGTCCGATGGGGCTAAAATGGGGCTACGGGAGGGTTTTTTGAAGGTTTTTGGCTATGGGATCGAGTTAAGTGTCGTTTTCGAAGTATTTTTGGGCGTAGAATCCATTTTTGGGGGTCCCGGAACGATCCGATTTCACTGTGGCGATCTACAGGGCTTTCATGGGGCTTCAAATGGGATTTTTGAAGGATCCCAGGAAGCCAAATTTTTTCCGAGTAAAAACATATATTTTGAAAAAAATAAAAAATAAAAAAAAATTCCAAAATTGTTTCATTGACACAGAATTTATTTTCGCACAAGTAACCTATATCAAAGAATAATAAACCCTTTTGTAAAATTTGCAGCGTTTTTTCTTGTAATAGCCCAGTGTAAGGCAGTACAAACGTCAGAATTTGGCTACATATAATATACTCAAATATATAATAGATATTATACCTTCTTAGTTAGTTAGTTATATAAAGAATCAGAAAATATACCAACTATAATTACCACTACACCCTTAACAATGTAATGATCGACAGTAAAAATGAAGTAACTACATAAAACAACAACAAGAACTCATACAATACCTAGTCCATCGTGCCCAGCAAACAACTAAATTTTCCGCATCCCCAAAAAACACTTCACTGGGAAGCTAACATTCCTGGCTTAATAACTGCATGCCTCGTGGGACATGTAGAGCTCACTCTAGATAATCGCTTTCTTGATCACTCTGCAGAACCTCCTCGGTGGAACATCCGAAATCTTCTCGAAGAGATTCCCTAACGGAGCTGGATCGCCTGATTGAGCAGCAGTCGACCTGGTGAAGGGCGGCTGAAGTTTTCCTTTCCTCTAGTCGCATAGCCGTGCTCAGTTGGCAAATTCTCCTTTACGGATTTCAGGACCGAAAGCACGTATAGTCCTGGCACTGTCGGCACTCCAAGGCTGCCGAACGCCCCTTGTGCAGCTTTCATTCCAGGAGCGATGGACATTATTCGCATAGCCCTCTTCTGCAGTTTGAAAACCTCAACTGCATGAAGCGGGTTCCCCCAAACGATGATGCAACACGCAGCTCTTCTGGCGAAACAAGCGTGATAAACTGATAGCAGGACCTCTCTCGATACTACATTCTTTAACCGCCGGATCATGAAAACGCTTTGGCAACAGATGATCCTCATGGGAAGCCCATGATAGGCGGTTGTCCAACCGGAGTCATAAAAAGTTGATCGGATGATCCAATCTTCGGTTTAAACCAAAGTCAAACGTCTGCATATTGTCAGTCTTTTAAGCAAGAGGGCGTTTGCCTTGCACCAAACTGACGAATAAGAACTTCATAATATACAGCAACCAGTAAGATACTGAAAATTAGTCAATTCAATAGTTGAGAATCAGCAAGCAAACATTGAAGAATGAAAAGTGCATCAAAGCGAGCAAAACTTCACCACTGGCGAACGAGAACTTTAAAACAGCAAGAAGTACATAATTGAGAAAGCAAACATCACCAAGCGCACCCAAAAATGACAAATGAAAACTGAACGAAACCCGAATTCAGTTAACTGACAAATAAGAAGTTCAGAATATGCAGGAAGAAGTAGATGCTGAAGAATATGAGTGGGACCAAGTTGAGAATACAGCGATCACGTCCATACTGACAAACAAGAAATGCAAAATATGAGCAGCAACAAGTTGATACCTGGCAAAGCAAACATCAAAGCGTATTGTATCAATGATGACGTAGACCTACAAATGAAAACTGAACCCAACCGGAGCAGGCTAATCAGAACGACTGAGTATGAATAGCAAGCAACAAGTTGAATGTGAAAATCGCCTAAATTGTTGATAGGTACTGCAAACATCTTCAAGCAAAATAATGAAGATTGAAAACTGCACCAAGTCCATACAGACAAACTAGAAATTCAGAATATGAACAGCAACAAGTTGATACTTGAGAAAGCAAAAATCACCAAGTTAATTGGTGAAGATACAAACATCACCAAGTGTACTCAGGCGCGGATTCAAGGGGGGGGGGGGTGTCACGGGGGTCATGACCCCCCCAAAACAAGGAAGAATTTTGAAAATTTTTGAAATTTTGAGATGAACTAAATTTTTCCAAACCAAAAATCTAACAAAATGATGTTATGTCCAAGCGAAAAGACCAATTTTGTCATGTAAAAAGGTCGTTTGGTAGGGGAGAGCGGGGCAGGTTGTCTCAATTTTTTTTGTTTTGTTGATAACATTTTTCCTAATTGAGATATCGCGGATTTTCTTTTTTTGACAAGTTTGTAGACTTAATCCCTATCTAAAAACCCAGGAACCAAAATTTACTATCTCAGAAGCTGGGCATACTAGAAAATTACAATATGGCGAAATGGGGCTACAAGTCTCACTGCTAGGGGGCAGGTTGTCTCAACCTCAGAAATGAGACATCTTGCCCCGTTTCAATTATATTTTGTGCTGTCACGTTTCTCTTTGGTTGTGAAAGCTATCTAATAAAATTTAGACTATTTAATAGTCCCTAAGTAGTGGGTTCTTTTTGTTTTTACATGTCATGGTCAGGAAGAAAAATAAAAAATAAAATAAAAAATAATAAAAATAATAAATAAAAATTAAAACCAAGCCGTGGGGAGGGAACATCAGATTCTGAAGACATCCTCGAGGCTGTCAGATGCGTCCTGATCCAAGGACAAACCGTAAGCACAGCTCTCTGCGCTATCTATCGACCATTCAGCTTGCTACTTCTGCTGGGGAAGCTGTAGGTATGAGAAGATTCGGTAGGTATCTGGGTTTGACCCTAGACCGTAGGCTAACTTGGAACTACCACATCAAGAACACCGGAGAGCCATGAAAAAGCGAACCTTCCTTTGCTGGCCGTTGATGAACTGGAGATCCTAGTTGAGTTTGGAAAACAAGGAGCTCTTGTACATGGCCCTCATGTACAAGAGCTCCCCCCCTCATGAGACCTATACTATTATGGTCTTATGGCTGCGAGATTCGGGCACAGCATGTGCATGCATCCACACAACAGGTTCAACGACAACTGAACAAGATCATCCAATCCATCACAGGTTCCTCGTGGTAGGTAAGGAAGACCTTCAACACAAATCAGAACACAATACACGAAACTGGTGGCGCAGTAATTACTTAATCTTAAGATAACGAATCCACCAGGCTTTGTAGCAAGACTGAAAAGAGGACATCGCTGACTAGTCAGCTCAACTAGTAAGCTTAATCAAATCACTACTCCAGCTTCCAATAGTAATCAAAACATCTCTAACAAACTTATTGTAACTTTTAGGATGGTATGGCTGCTATAAAATCTAAAGAGCTCATAGGAGCTAGAGGAGATCAATAAAATCTTTTGACTTTTGATTTTTTTACTTTCTTGTCCATCAAAAATCACTGTCTACGCAACGCCTCTTTGTAACAGATTGTTTGCGTAGGGCATTTACTCTCTTTCCTTGATAATTATGGCATTTTTGAACCAAAATGATAGTGAGACAACTTACCCCATCCACTGAGACAACCTGCCCCAGCCCGGGGCAAAAAGTCTCACCTGGCCATTTTCCAAAAAACTTGAAATATTATGTTCTCGGCAAGTTAGTAAATTTTGGTTCCTGGGTTTTTAGATAGGGATTAAGTCTACAAACTTGTCAAAAAAAGAAAATCCGCGATATCTCAATTAGGAAAAATGTTATCAACAAAACAAAAAAAATTGAGACAACCTGCCCCTACTATGCAGATTAAAAACTGCACCAAGCCAACTGGAGTAAAAGAACTCCACTCAGTCCCAACTGAAGAATACCTGCTCAGGCTAAAAGTGAAGAATAAGATTGAAAGAAGTTACTGAGAATGAAAAGGAAATGCACCAATTCAAAAATAATTTTTGTCTTAACACGATCGCCCTATTTGCCTGCAACCGCGAAATTCTCCGCCGCCGAGTCGTAGAAAATTAGGTCGTGTTGCGCAGGTAACGTAAGACTTGGGGTGGAAAACAGTTGCACTCGAAACAAAATGACCTGCACGCTTTTCAGGTGAACGCTCTGGTGACCACTAAATGGTACAGTTAAGTAATGACGAAAAACTCGCTTTTATAATCAGAGATTGAGCTCGTAAGTCGTGGTTTTTTCATAACGACTTCTTCTGAGGGAGATATAGGGAACAACAAATTGTGAAATTGGCTGATCGAAGCTCAATGAAGCACAATTTGCTCATCGGGCGTATACGGATGTGAATAAAGTTGTCGAAAGCTCAGGTTTCTTCAGGCCGATGACAAGATTTTCAACGCGTTCGACTGTAATGAGTGTGTATGTGGAGTGTAATTTTCACTTAAGTGCACCTAATACTCCACGCAACTCGAAGGTGATCCAACAAATGGGCCTTTTGAATGTGGCCGGCAATCATCTGAGGCGCCTCACGCAATGTGGCCGAATCGGCTCGAATCGCCCTCGCTTGACGCTATTTTATTAATGACGGTTCTCGTTACGACATACGATTTCCACAGTTTGTGAAAACCCATGTTTATGTCGGCCTCTTCGATCTGCACGTACCAAGAACATTAATAATATTTTTATCATAATATGATAATAATAATATTATTATGATGTTTAGCGCCTTTGATGATTTCTCAATCTAAGTGGCTGGTGGCTGATTACGGTAAGTATTGCGATTAACGCGCCAGAACTAGCGTGGGAATGGAGGCTGTAGCGGTACCAGCTCTTCTATCGATTGAAACCAATCAATACCAGATATCAATGAAGTGGAGGTTTTCGCTTGGCTTTCGTTGGCTGCCCTGATAGAAAATTATACAATCGGATCGATTCGAAATTGGTTCCATTTAAACCGTCTCTTGATAAACGATTTCGAAACGGAGGTGATGTATTTTGGATTAAGAGACTTTGTTTCGGCCCTACGAATTATCACAGGAGGAGCCACGTCCACACCGATTGCCACCACACAGCTGCAAACTGGTGTTGAGCCCATGTCTGCCCGTAGAAGTCAGCTTGCGTTGTCCTTAAATGAAAGGCTGAAAATAAATACTATAAGAATTATTCACCCAGCTCTCAGCGACTGATAACTCTTTCACAAGAAAGGTCGAGGCCATAGCGGCGGACAATGGGGTTGAAATGCCAGTCAGACAGCCATTTACTGACTGTATGGCAGCCCAGCCGCTACAAACTTCAGCATTCTATGATGAACATCTTGAGCCAGTCAACAAGGATGAAACTCCTCCAAATTTGCTGAAAGCTTTGACCTTGGAAGCCCTTGCTCTTCGCTTTTCCCAGAATCAGTGGCTCCACTGAAGCTCAGACGGCTCGGCCAGAGGGGCAAACTCTCATGTAGGCGCTGGGGTGTACAGTTTTATTTTATTTTTTTTTAATGTAGTCCCGTTGGAAGGGTGGCAACATGGTATTCTTATGGCCTTGGAGGAGTTGCTAGTCATAGATGTGACCTCCAACAGCGCCGATTCTGGCAAGGACATCGAATGCAGGAAAAGTATCACAGCAGTACTTGGTCGGAGAAGGCAGTTGAAGTTCCAATGGGTTCCATCGCATGTTGACGTTGAGGGGAACGAATGGGCGGATGCCTTGCTCGACAAGGGGCTTCAATGGAGCAGCCTGAATTCCCTATACCATATGGCGAGTCAAGGCTAATAATTTAGGCCGCAATGAAGAGCAAGACTGCCAGTCTTCAGCAGAAAGGAGAGGGACGACATTGCGCTACCCTTCTGGACTGTGGGAACAATACCGGCTTGCGACGGGTCATGACTACCTACAGAAACACCTGCATTGGTTTGGCAGCAGACCCATTCTGCCCTCTTTGTACCCAACTCAGGGGTAGAAATGACTTCAGGCCATTTGGACACGTGTTCTGCCTTGGAGAACACTAGAAATCTAATATTGGACGACGAAACCCGCTGGCATCGAATGGTGGTTCTCTTTCGGGCTGCTAGAGTGCTTATTGCTGAATTGCCAAATAATGCAGTGACATAGTTTAGAAAAAGGCAGTGAGGGCTGGAAACGTTGGCTGTCGTACTAGATCCGACACTGAGCTGGAAACCCTCTGTAAACAACTGGCCACGTCCTTGAACAGCGTTTCCTTCCTTTTACGAAGACTCTCAGAAAAGCTGCTGTTCTTGCTGCCTACTATTCAATTTTTCATAGTTGGGCTGCATCCTAGTTTTCGGCAGTCAAAGGAGAGCTGTCAGAGCAATCAAAGGCTGCTGGAGGTCTGCCGAGATGCTTTTGAGGAGCTGGGAATACGTGCCTTGTGGGAACGGCTACCAACCAGAGGAGAGACTACGACGTTTACCTATCAGGTAATCAACGGAGTCTCACCTTGAACTTAATAATACGTGCCTTACCTTCATACGAAAAAATAGCAGCTCGTTCCCCTCAGCATCTCACTCCCAAGACACACCAGTCGCCAATCAACTTTCGCTGCCCCACTCACGTTTGCAAGTCACTATAAATTCTACAAATTGGTGGGAGATTAATATTTTTCAATGCTCTTCCCAAATCTTTTCGAGATGAGCCTGTGACAAAATTTAGGGTCTCTTGTAAAAATCCACTAACTCACAAGGTGCCTTACACCAGCACGTCATTGCTTAGTAGATTTTGCTCATTCAATTCAAAAATGTAACGTGGACTCAGTTAGCTTCTGGTCTCATTTTAAAGTGTAATTCGACCATTCGACCATTGACAAAAACACTTTCAAAACGCATTCTGATTCTGATTCAGATGAGTTTTTCGGGTGAAATCCCAGAAATACTTCTTGGGCGACGCCAACGCTCTCATCTTGAAATCTCACAGCCTCGTTCACGTTGGCCTTAACCGTTGGGTATCTCTTTTATTAAGTCTCGCCATGAATAATAATCGGACAGTTTTAGATGTTTCGTCTAGGGAAACAGGATCTCCGATCTGCTGTCGATTTTTTTTTTCGGGTCAAGGCGAGCGCCTGCCCTGAGACTTTTGTGCGTAACGCGTGTGGAAAAACGACCACGTTCTTCTCAAATGTATTTTTTTTTTCGTGCGTAATCTTAGGAAAACGTGCTCCTTCGTCGACTCGCCTGTCGTAAGTGACGTTTCGGTAAGATAGTTTTACTTACCAGCGAAAGCCGCTCACGCACACCTGGTGCCGGGTCAGGGGCCTAATGTGTGTTGCCCAAAACCCCACCGGTGACCCTGAAAGGCCGGAGTCGAATCTGTGTCCTTCGAGAACCCTCCCTGGGCCAAGAAACGGGAAAGCATCCTGTTGGAAGAATACTGCCGGTTGATATATTCTTTTAGCTCGAGCTATTGCAATTCCTAGTCCTAAAAAAAAAAAAAAAATGAAGAGTTCTGCTGACTAGAAAACCACTTTACGGGGTCGGCTCAGGCGGAAAACCTTGCAGGCATTTTCACATGACCTGTGAAATTGTGACATTGTCACATTCTTGAAAATTCGATTTGATCTTTCAGAAAATTATCTATAAGAATATAGCGTAGATACCCTTTGTACTTTTACCATCCTAGGCCGAAATTTGGAGGTTTTATCGAGCGTATCAATCCGAGGCCTAGGAATGTGATAGTAAAAATCGAGGGTAATTTCGCCGCAAAAATAAGAATTTTGAGCATTTTATTCAAATAGGAGCATGTCGGCGTCTTGATGGACGTTATCCTGTTTGTTCGCGGTATCTGAAAAAGAGATAGTTTTGATTGATGAATTCTAGATTATTGCCTTTACCGAGCTCACCTTTTTCAGTGTAGATAGATAGATAAAGTTTATTAGGTACCTAATATCATGTACATAATAAACAATACAGCATGGCATAATGCCGTCTGCCGGAGGTTCGGACATATGAAATTCCATATGGAATTACCTAATTAAATTAGAATTTAATTTAAACGGGTTTGTTGTAAATATCCACGAAATTAACATCCACTAGCCCCTTATTTAAACCCATCACAATCCCCTCACTTGCGCGCTCGAAAACACCGTTCTTTTACTTCGCACTGCCCTTACATTATCCTTACCAAATACATCATCAAATAAAATTTATCTTCTTCCAATAAATTAGTCTCCATAAGAACAATCATTTGAAATGATTTTACAAAACTAAGAAATTCGATACTCCTCTTTTTGATCATATGGCCAAATATAATGTTATTTTAAGCTAAAATTCGATGCCGAAATTTGTCAGGTCACTCGCCAAATTCTTCCCCCAAAGCTCCAGCTGGTTGACTTCCTCTCGTCAGTCGGGCCGCATTCCACCAGATCTACCACCATCCTCCTCGTCCTCTGAGCGTAGCGTCGCTATTGTGGCCGTCAGGTCAACGGCGGCGATTCTATTGACAACCTGGATCCCGCCGCCGAACCGCGAGCACAGCCCAACCCCGTCGTCCCATTGATAGGTCCGGTCTTTTTCAGTGTACCAACTGCTTTATTTCAAAACTGATAACTGAACTTGAAAACCGCGGAGAACAACGACGTCTCTTCTGAATGTTTAGTTGGAATATCTTAACTAGAAGATTCTGCTGAAAATACTCACAACGAACCCTCTTCTGCCTCCAGCAGCTGCAAACCTCCACTAAATTATCACTTGCAACACAGACAGAATAGTCTTTTGTGCCCCTGGGTGGTGACCATCAAGTAGACCATTGCGACCATGCATTTCAACATTGAGATGAACCATTGCGCCCACTGTTAATGGGGATGATAAAGGAGTAAGCACGGTTTTCTTATGATGAAGCTGTCAAAGAATAAACCTAGTGTTCGTTAGGCTTAAATCAAAGAAAGCCTGAAACATCATAGCTACAGACCTTTCGGGGGTAGAAGGTGACGTCGTGGCTATCAGATGGCTCTAAGATGGAGCAACAGGTTCAGGAGCTTGGTTAGGATTCATCGTCGGCTGGGAGTTTGTATGTCAACAGCACGTCCAAAGTTTGGATTCTTCCGCTTCAGGTCCTTTTTCCTTTTTTTTTCACAACTTTCCACAAATGGGCAATACGTGCGCCTTCAGCAACTGGGTTTCTGAGCCGCGAAGCTACACGTGGAGGGGTTCTGGCAGGACCTGTTCCCAGTGAGAAGTGTCTAGTCCTTTGTTTTTCATGGATAAGGACGTGGTCTTCCTCAAAATGCCATTGTAGGACCTTGTCATCTTGCATAGAATATCGGTAGAGAGGAAGCGATGTCGGTTTGACCCCCTCTGCAGTCTTGTGCGCGTATGTCCACTTTTCCCAGCCTCTTTTCTTTAAGCAACATGCGGATGAGCTCATCCTAGTCTGCCACATCCGGTGTTATGTGAGTTTTGTCTCAAACTCGGGCACCCTCACAGTAGGAGTACTGCTTGCAGCTGGCGGGAGGGGCATAGCTTTGAGTGGGCAAGCCCTCCTTTAACAAATCGCTTGTATTCATACAGAACACATGCTACAGCGGAGAAGTCCCAGGCAACAATTTCGCCTTCTCGAACGTGTTGCCTGGAACTCCCAGTCCTTTCCTCCAACACAAGCGTCAGCAAGAGCAATGACTTAGCACCTTCGACTTCGCGCCATTCGCTCAAAGCAATCTAAATTACAGTACTTCCAAACTACCTCAAATCGGTGGTGGTTATCTAAGCATCATGAAACACAAACAGACTGATCGATTATGCAGATTCCACAGGAAGCTGTTTTCATTTGCATAATAGGCGAGATTGCTCGACTGCGGAGATCCAGGATGAGGATTGAACTAGATTTTCTAGTCTCAATGTGGGCCAGTGGTTCTTGTCTTGCTCTCCCAAGCAGAAACTGTTGAGGTCAAGTTGAGACTCTGATGGGAAAACATTTAGGGGGAAACTATTTGAATTATTGCCAAAATACATTCACGCCGACGTTCATTACAATACGCCCCTTTCGTCTGTTTCAGGATTGCGAACATGAAAATGAAGATAGACAATAAGAGGTCGGATATCGTCGAGTTCTACCGTGACAAGAACATCTTCATCACGGGAGCTTCGGGATTTTTGGGGAAGCTTCTCCTCGAAAAACTGCTCAGAGTGTGCAACCCCAAGACGGTGTACATCCTCGTGAGGACCAGGAGAGGAGTCAGCCCGAGAGACAGACTCCAGACCTTGTTTTCAGTACCGGTGAGCTTTTATACAAACCAGCTCGCGGACAGAGGCGCTTCTAGCGGTCGGAGAAATCTGAAATTGTTCGTTCAAAGTACAGTTTGACGAGCATAGTATGAGACAATTCTGAAACAACCAAAAAGTTGCTCCAACGTTCAAATTAGTGGTATACATCATCAAACGCTTGTTTAATCCAATTCGCAACGATTTCCCTTTGCGTTGAGTTATTTATCCAGGGTTAAAGGCGCGTTTCCGTCCTTTGCAAAAACCAGAGCCAAACCTTCAAATTTAACAGTTTCAATAGCCGCAACACTTTTTCCGGTTCTCACGTTATGGGTTCTCATTAGCATCATATTGGTTAATGACTTGGGATTTCGGGAGGGAAATGTTAATCAGGGGACCTAGTTTTGACGCGTACAAAAAAAAAAAACAAAAACAAAAAAAAAAAAAAACAAAAAAACAATGGGCATTACAAAAACCCCGTAAATTTGATTTTGCAGATAATTGAAACCACTTATCATCGTTCAATGTGGAGAAAAGGTCGGGTCGTGAACAGCGTAGATTCGTGTACATTCCAGAAATTTGGTCGTTTCTTCGTTACGAAAAACGCTGCAAATTTTACACAAGGGTTTATTATTCTTTGATATACGTTACTTGTGCAGAAACTTAATTCTGTCAATGAAAAAAATTATTATTATTATTATTTTTAGATCTTTATATTAAAAAAAAGTTTTTCAACTTTTTTTTCAAAAAATTGTTTTTCAACTTTTTTTTTCAAAAAATTGTTTTTCAACTCTTTTTTCAAAAAATTGTTTTTCAAATATTTTTTGTTTTTTGCTTGAAAAATATTTGACCTCCTGGGATCCATAAAAATCTCATTTGTAGCCCCATAAAAGCCCTATAGATCGCCACAGTGAAATCGGATTCTACGTCCAAATGGATTCTACGGAAAATGGATTCTACGTCCAAAAATACTTCGAAAACGACACCTGACTCGATCCCATAGCCAAACGCCTTCAAAAAACCTTTCAAGTAGCCCCATTTTAGCCTCATAGCGCCTCACAGGTTTGAGCGATCGTGCTGAAAACCTTGCGGGCACAACTAGATGGTAAACCGAGTATTTTGCCGAAATTTCAGATTTAAAAAAAAAAAATCCTACTGCCCGGACGGCGGACGGACATTTCGGATTTTGAATGTAGACCTCTTGAAACGGATAATGTCAAATTTTGAGGCCGATCGGAGTCTTCGACCTCCGTCGCGAAAACATACCTAGTGTTAGAAGTGGTTTTTAAACCAAGTGAAAACCCACTTCACACCGCAATTCAAAGACAGCGGGAGTCGCTGATTCAGCAGTTGGGTTTAAGGCAGGAGGGAGACACAGAAACGGACCTCGGGAGGAGTCGGAAACAAGCCGTTGATGAAGAAACACGTTCCACTGCTCCCGATGGTGACTTAGCCAAGGACCTTCGGTGCCGGCCACCCACGTCGCAAACACTCAGGTCAGATCCTACCAATCACTTTTCTGAAAAATCCCGAATTTGCCTCCGACAGGCTCGCGATCGCGTCCGGTCGTCGGTTAGGGCAAATCCTTTACTTGGTGGAGAGATTAGGTTGATCAAATCTTCAATCAATATAAAAGGTATATTGAAATACTGTGTTTCTCGTTAACCTGATTCCATCAAGGGATTTGAAGGAGGGACCTGGGGACTGGGTAAAAGGAGGATCGGCAGCTCGTAGGATAGATCCTCCCGGTCGCAAACTAAAAACAATCTAGCTGCCAAAATTTTACGTGGGCGCCGGGTTGACGAAAGCAAATCTTGACAAAACAAGACCGTCAATCCCGGCTACCTCACACCTGGTGGAGGCGCCGGGTAGGTGTGAGGTAGCCGGGATTGACGGTCTTGTTTTGTCAAGATTTGCTTTCGTCAACCCGGCGCCCACGTAAAATTTTGGCAGCTAGATTGTTTTTAGTTTGCGACCGGGAGGATCTATCCTACGAGCTGCCGATCCTCCTTTTACCCAGTCCCCAGGTCCCTCCTTCAAATCCCTTGATGGAATCAGGTTAACGAGAAACACAGTATTTCAATATACCTTTTATATTGATTGAAGATTTAATCAACCTAATCTCTCCACCAAGTAAAGGATTTGCCCTAACCGACGACCGGACGCGATCGCGAGCCTGTCGGAGGCAAATTCGGGATTTTTCAGAAAAGTGATTGGTAGGATCTGACCTGAGTGTTTGCGACGTGGGTGGCCGGCACCGAAGGTCCTTGGCTAAGTCACCATCGGGAGTAGTGGAACGTGTTTCTTCATCAACGGCTTGTTTCCGACTCCTCCCGAGGTCCGTTTCTGTGTCTCCCTCCTGCCTTAAACCCAACTGCTGAATCAGCGACTCCCGCTGTCTTTGATTTGCGGTGTGAAGTGGGTTTTCACTTGGTTTAAAAACCACTTCTAACACTAGGTGTATTATTCCAAGAATAATAAACCAAAATCGAAACCGACCAGATAAATATCGATTATGAAGTAAGTCGAGTGAATGGAGGCTCAAAAAGGGGGCCCACCTTACTCAAATCCTGTTAGGTAGTCCTGCAGGACTACCTAAATCATGATTTTGGTTTATTATTCTTGGAATAATACACCTGTTTTCGCGACGGAGGTCGACGACTCCGATCGGCCTCAAAATTTGACATTACCTATCCGTTTCAAGAGGTCTAGATTCCAAAACCGTTATGTCCGTCCGCCGTCCGGGCCGTTTTGGGCAGTAAGAATTTTTTTTTTTTAAATCTGAAATTTTGACAAAATACTCTGTTTACCATCTAGTTGTGCTCGCAAGGTTTTCAGCCCGATCGCCGAAACCCGTGGGGCGCTATGGGGCTAAAATGGGGCTACGGGATTTTAAAAAAAGGCTATGGACGGCTTTTTGGACGTAGAATCCATTTTTTGGGGTCCCGGAACGATCCAATTTCACTGTTGCGATTTATAGGGCTTTCATGGGATTTTTGAAATCTATTTGATTCGCATTTTTGGCCTTCGTAGCAAAACATAGGTGTATTATTCCAAGAATAATAAACCGAAATTGCAAAATTAGACCAAAGTAGATGTTACGATAAAAACGACGAAAAAACGTCCAATCGGAGAAAAACGGACAACGGATTCAGCTCACTCGAAAACCCCCATCCATGATAAAATGAGGTCAGCAAATATTAGGTCACTTTTTTTTTTTTTTTTTTTTTTTTTTTTTTTTTTTTTTAGAGCACCCAGTGTAATATTGTCAGAAAATAACCAATTTAAAAACTGCTACAGTAGCAGTTTTTAAATTAGTAGTAACTAGTGGTGAAAGCGAACAGCAAACGACACAACTGCGGCCATCTGGGATATTTCTGTTTCTTAAAATCTGCGGATAAATTCTATTTCGAGCTTCACCAGTGATTAGCAGTGATTAGCCTCATCAGTGATTACGCCACACGAAACCCTGACTTGGCAAAAAACCTGATTGATGAACCGTCAGGTCTAATTGGTAGGTTGGGAGCCGTTCAATTTGCCACCGTCCACCATCGTTTTACCCCAAATGAGTATAAATGCCCAGCTTTTACTGATTTCTCAATCGACTTTGTTCATTACAAACTATAAAAAGTACCGGGAAATAAATCTCTTTCTCTATTATATTTCAGATGTTTGACAAGCTGAAGAGCGAAAAGCCGAATTTCAAAGAGCACGTCGAGCTGATCGAAGGGGACCTCAGTCTGCCCGGTCTGGGGATGTCCGACGCCGACAGGGCCACCTTGATCGACAAAGTTCACGTTGTCTTCCACGGCGCCGCCACCGTCAAATTCGAGGAGCCCCTCAAATCCGCCACCGCCATCAACGTGACCGGATCCAAAATCATCTCCCAGCTCTGCCAGGAAATAAAGAACTTAGAGGTGAGACAAACATGTCTTCTTTCAAATCCATAACTGCTCACCAAAACCTGAGGCCTTGACAGTTTAAAATCGTTTCTAGCGATAGGAAGTGTTTCAAGCCTTAAATTATGAGACTGTTCAGTTCTACCTTCGCCTAGATTGTGGTATTTTAATCTCATGGCCGAATATGAAATTCAAATAAGGTTGCTTCAGATTTTAAAAAAGGATTACGAATGCGAAGGTTTATTTTTCTGTTGATTTTGACTTTAAAAAACTGCTCTAATTGAAAGCCGCCTGAAACGTCTGCAACCTCCATAAATTTCCCTTAGTAGGTACTTGGAAAACGTCACCTCGCTCGACTGCCAGGCCAAACCCTTCAAAACCCCCTCTATTGGGCCGTTGGATTTTTCGAAGATACACATCGTGAAACACCCAGAGTCCTACGGTGTCGTCAGATAACGCTGGGACTTCGACAAATTGAGTCCATGTTCCAAATCACTTCGACAACGACACCTCCCTCGACCCCTTTGCCTTTTAAGTCCGAAAACTATGATGGTGTCGGAATTTGAAGTTTACGACCTTACATTCGGATTAACCCTTTTCAAAAACCCCTCTACGCCAGATTTTGGCTCGAAATTAGTTCGCAATGATCAGAAAAATTAGGGGAATATATGATTTTAAATGAAGGCGACAACCTGATCCGATTAGATCTATGACTATAAACGAGAGAGAGAGATTGATTGATTACGCCTTATGAGAGAGAGAGAGGGAAGGTTAGAGTGAGCGAGAGAAGAGAAAATAATAGCTTCCCATTGTGTCGACTGTTGATGCAAGTTGGTAACTAATTCATTTTTTTTTTATGTAACAGTTCCATTCAGCTGGGTAATGACGTCAGAATTTGGAGCTGACTGCCGTTCAGAACCTCCCCACGCAAATGAATGAGGGCGGGGGGATGGCAGGACGGCTGGGAAAGGTCGAGTGACTGGGCAAAATTTTAATGGATGCATGGGCTGGCGACTTTGCAGCCCCTATCTGTTATTTCCACAGGTACGAAGATTAGGAACGGGACCGAAGAGCAGGTTCTGTTTCTCAGTTTCGCAACAATGTTGCCAAAACACATTTCTAATAAGGGAAGGGTACTTTTTGTAGGGGGAAACGGATATTATTCCCAGTGAATTCGGATTGTGAAGTCGGATTGTAAACTATAGTTGACGTATAAGTCTCTTCAGCGCCTGAGTCGACGTTTCGGGCAATTTATCCCCTTTATCAGAACCTTTTTTTTTTGTATTAACTGACTTAGGGCTAGGTTTGTGCTGTTTCTTTTATGTGCAGGCCTTGATGAAAGGAGTACATTGCCTGAAACGTCGGTTAAGAGACGAAGACCATGTTTGGCATTATTTACTGTTTACATCAACTTGTCGCTGGATGCAGTTTTACGAGAAAAAGGTCCTCCAGACGAATGGAGTTTCGGTCTTAAGGGCTTCGAGCAACTGTACAGTCCGACCCAGACTGCAGTGGCGGCTCGAACAAAAAAACTAGGCTGACCCTGGAGGGGGCGATGTCCTGCAGCCTGGGGATTCCCTTCCTCACACACAGAGGATTTTTCACCGTTTCTCTCCCGTCTTTCTGGTTGATCGAGTGTATTTTTTTTTTTTTTTTTTTTTTTTTTCAACAAGTCGGTCGGGGGGAAATCCCCACATCCTCTTCGACATTGCTTTCCTTTTTTTTCTACTTGAAGGGAAGATGGTTTTGATCCTCTGACGATATCTGAATCTCACCTATCAACAGCATTCAAATATAAGAGCCGGCATCGTTTGTGCGTCATCTTGGTTGCGTCAGTAGTTGCCTGCTGGGGAGGATTTTGAGTGTGCAAAGGGCCTCAGGGTAGTATTGGGACATCCGAATGCTGCATTCGATTACACTGGCCAACCACAATAGGTGTTGTTTGGTGCCGAGGAGATAAGGGTTGGTGTTGGGGGTTTTCTGTGTGCTGAATCCAAATCTGAAACCCGTTTTTAGCTATTAGGTCGAGTTTTTGAGGTATAGCTCATATACCTATTTTCTAGCTACGTTTGAGTGTTAAAAATAACACTTCAAAAATCCCATTAAAATTTCCACGTTCAACCACTCTTTCTACATTTTTTTAATTTTTTTTAAATTTATTAAAACTTCATTAATAACATTGAAGGTTAATATCTCGCCAAGAGAACCCCAACAAAAACGCTGCAAATTTTACACAAGGGTTTATTATTCTTTGATATAGGTTACTTGTGCAAAAATTATTTCTGTGTCGAAAAAAAATAATTTGGAAAAAATTTTTTGGGGATTTTTTTTTTTCAAAAAAATGTTTTGTTTTATTTCAAAAAAATTGTTTTTTCAGACATTCTTTATTCTTTACTCGAAAAATATTTAACCTCCTGGGATCCTTAAAAAATCCCATTTTTAGCCCCATGAAAGACCTATAGATCGCAACAGTGAAATCGGATCGTTCGGGGACCCCAAAAAATGGATTCTACGTCCAAAAATACCTCGAAAACGACAACTAACTCGATCCCATAGCCAAACGCCTTAAAAAAAAACCCTCCCGTAGCCCCATAGCGCCCCACGGGTTTGGGCGATCGGACTGAAAACCTTGCGGGCACAACTAGATGGTATTGGAATTCTCTGGCAAAGCAAGGTAAGCACTGCTTGCCCAGTGCTTGCCATTTTTAAAAATTTTGTTTTGTTTTATTGTTTCAATTTTTGGACAATTGTTTCAAATGATTTTTACATTAGTGATGGAAATTTTTCTATTAACTTGCACCCAAAGTAGGTACTCATTCTTGTGAGCAATGGCAACGAGCTCCAGCGCAGGTAATCTTCTAATTGACCGCGAGAAGAGAGTAGAACTACCGTTCGAGCATCATTCCCCCTAGTCAAGCACCCGCAGAGCTGAATGCCTTGGCTCGACTTGGTTGAACCAAGAAAACAGCTGGTTTCATAGACCTTGTGGAGGCAGAGGCGCAGGTCTACTACTGAAAGGCAGTGTGGTTGGTGCTTCCTCCGCTTGGGGCGTGACTTTTCACTCATAGGATCGCGGACATTGATCCTCAGTTTCTGAAAGGGTTCTTTCTGTGATCAATTTACTTGAATTTTACCTTGTTTTAGTTTTATTGCCATTATTACTAGTGTTGTGTGCGTGTGAAATCGGCAATCAGAATGGCTTCATGCAGCTGTGCTGCACGCACAGCACTGCGCACTGCTGCAGGCTCCATTGTTTTTCTGTAAGTTCGCTGTTGGTAATTGTGAAAGTTGCTTATGAAAGTGTAGGAGATTTTAAGGTTTATCGTGAGGATTTCAGAGATGAGCGAAGGTGATGAAGGGGGAGGGGGAACCAAATTGTGCGCTTGCCCAGCCTGCCAGCTCAGGATTCGCCCCTGCAAACACCTTTTTTTTGTTGGCCAGTGTTACATATTGAAATCGTTCAGATGTCCGACCGCGAGATTTCAAATACTTATTCGAATAATTTGGCATTCGATTAGCAGATAAACTGGTTGTGTCTTCGCGAAGCTTTCACATCCGAGATCTCACTTCGGCACCTACTAAAAGCTGTTTCCTGAATCCTGAATTCTCATTGGTTGCTTTTCGTTGGGAATGGTTTGTTCGGACGATCATTCGTTTATCGAAATCATTCGAAGACTAAACATTCGATTTTCTTAACCATTCGCTTTGTCCATCGCTATTTCAGGGACTGGTGTAAATCCTACCACACGATGCCAACTAGGTAGGTATGCTCAAAATTTATCGATACCTCGAAATAACGACATTTTCTTTTCGAAATATTCATAAATCGCTGTCTGGTCGATGTGTTGGGCCAACTCTGTTGGCCATCCACCAGGCTGTACTTCGTAGGGTGGGGTGTTTTAAAACACTAATTAGGAGGTGGTGCGGGTCAATAAAAATTCCCTTTTTCTCAGTTTCCAAGCTTTCGACTGTATTCAGTCATCTTCAGGGGTGTACAGGTACTTAAATGTTATAATTTATTGTTGTATTGAGAGTTCTCCGCCCCAGTCGTCGGGCTCTGCTTGGGAGATGAAATAGGGCATAGTTGTTTCTCTCAGGTGGATGCAATGTCGGTTTTGAGTGCTTCCATGCGGTCCACTTGTATCGTACAATCTCTGGAAAAATTACTTCTCCCAAATTTCCGTGTATTCTACTACATTGAAGGCCAAGCTACGATGTTGAAGTGCTAATTATTAGCTGACTCATCTTTATTTTTGGATTTTGCAGGCGTTCGTCCACGTGTCGACTGCATTCTGTCACTGTCCGCGAGAAGAGATCAAAGAGATGTTTTACGACGCGCCGCTCTCTGCTGATAACTTGATACGACTCACCGAATGCTTGAACGAACAACAACTCGCCGACATTTCCAAAACGTGAGTTGATTGGAGACTGAGGGATTTAAGTCCTGGCAAATTAACTTGTGCCGAACTCCGGAAATAGGGAAATCAACGAGCCAGCTCTGGAAATGCACGGCAAGAATGATGTAGTGTTGGGTTAATACCGATAGTACTATCGCGAGGGAGTCGAAACCGACACCTAGCTCGACCCCATAGCCAAAACCCTTCCGTTGCCTTTTTAGCCCCCCGAGCGACCTAAAACAGCAGTTATCGCAACCACCAGATATCTGTCAACACTCGGCCAAACCTGGAACCAGCCCCGTAGAGGAGGGGGGGGGACTGGACCCGTTGCCCCCGGGCCCGGCCTTCGTAGGGGGGCCCGGATTTTTTTGAGATTTTTTTTTTTGAAAAAAGGGGGGGAGGAGAGGAAAAATGATGGGAAAAGGGACAGATCATTAGGAAAAAACCTATAGGGAAAAATTGCATACGTTTTTTTTTTTTAGGGGGCCCGATGAATATGAATTTTGCCCCCGGGCCCGGATTTTCTCTCCACGGCCCTGCCTGGAAAAAACCTAATATCTTGTGTTAACTGGTCAGGGTCTGGGGGGTCTTGTCCATCCCTCCTTGGATCCTTCCCTGTCTACATCACCAGTTTTTTTGTTTTTTTTTCATTGAAATGAAAGTGAAAAAGTTTTCACACTTTACTCTCGATAATAATTATCGAATACTACGATAATTATTATCGTAGTATAGTTGAGTAAGTTAAGTAGTATCGTATAGTTTTAAGCCGATTGGATCAAAACTATGCTTAGTCACGAAATTTGTGACTATTTATAAATAAATAAATCGATAAATTTATCGATATTAACCCCTCCAATTTTCATTAAGGTGATCAAAACTTGTTACTCTTTTATGCAATTTAGTCCTAGGTACTGCATAAAACAATACAACAATTTTACCTGTTGAATGATTTTCAGGATTATGGCAGAGTGGCCCAACACGTACGCCTTCACGAAAGCTGTCGCCGAAGACGCTGTCAAGAATTACGCTTCAGGTCTACCAGCCTGTGTGTTCAGACCAGCTATTGGTGAGTAGAATGTTGTGTTGGTGCACGTGGAAGGGAGAAAGATGTTTTAACGTATTATGAGAGTTATGAACGTTATGGAAAATGGCTTTTTCTGTTCATCTCAACGTCGTTTTCAGTCATTTCGACGGTGAAGGATCCCGTCGAAGGTTGGATCGACAACCTGTACGGACCGTCCGGGATCGTCGCCGGGACCGGAGCTGGCGTTCTCAGAGTCTGCCGAGTCGACCAGGACGCCCGAGCTGACTTCGTCCCAGCGGATTTGTGCATCAACGGGATCTTAGCTGCTGCTTATAAGACCAGCCTTTTGGGGTAAGTAATCCTGACATGGTGACTCCGTCTACCACAGCTTTACTTTATAGTACTTTTTGCTGAGCAAGCCTTTAAGTTTATTCTCAGACACGTTGGCATACCCGGGAACAAAGAAGCAGACGCCCTGGCCACACAGGGGTCCAGTCGGGACCTTATAGGAACCGAAACCTGTTAAGGTATCACAGGGGCGCTTTTCCTCGAGTTTGTCTGCCAGTGGCTACAGCTGCGCGGCATGCGAGACGGAAAGGGCTCTCCTGGAGGCTGAGGTTTTCCCCGACGGTTTGAGGGAGGACTGGAATAAGTATGTCTCTAGCCCTTCCCGCTACAGGGCTTTTGTGGCCTTTGCGATGGCTGCCGTGAAAGTCCCGGCGGCAACAAGGACCCCACAGGAATTAATGGGCCCTGAGTGGTACGACAGCTGGTCGAGCATCGACTCACAACAGTCGCCCTCCAGGGCTTGCTTGGGCCACACCCCAATTACAAGTGGTGGTTGAGCAGTTGCCCCCACCCTGGGTAGCGAAGTATATTCCTTCCTACCATCACCATATTCCCTTCCCTTCTGTCTCCTCCCGTCGTGGCGCTCCCTAAATGTGGGGGGCCTACTGATTGCCCTAATGGGCTCATGCAGTTGCCGCCTCAAAAAAATTCCAGTGGCAGAGAACTCAGCACAACCGAAGAAGGGAAAGAACCCCTCACCAACAGCATGAACTCACCATGATGACCGGGCCAAACCATAAAAGGGCGAACACATGTCTCCATTTACGGCGGACACAACTGAGATCCAGGGCTCCAGAAAACATTTATACAGGATAGTAATAATAGATGAAGAACCCATCTGTAGGCTATGCGGAGATGAGTAGGAGACGCAGGCTGCTCTCCGAGTGTGAGGCACTGGAGCGCAAAAGGTGTCTTCCTCTGGGATCAGTGTGCTGGGGAGAAATACTGGCACAGCAGCATCTTGAAGGGGGGCTATGCCAGTTCTACAAGCCTGGGTGCGGGAAGTGGTGGGCCCTTCAAGAGCCCTCTTCCATATCCTCTCTGGCAATAATCTAAAATCTAAGCGTGTAAATGTCGTCACCTGGCGCAGTAATACACAGTATTTGTTCATGGAGTACGAAACCCAAGATTTAGTATTTACCCTTCCTGAAACAAAGTGTCGATGACTGAAAGATTTAAGATGACCCGGCAACATAGAACTTACTTTTATTCGGGGTGTCAAAAATCGTTAAAAGGGGGGATTCTGATCCTTTTTTCCCCCTAGAAAGGTAGAAAGTTGAGAGACATTATTGCAGAATGAAACCTGATTTCTGATTACTTTAATATGCAACTGCTGACCAGCTCCAGCATGTTATTACTCGTAAATGGTTCATCACATCTCACCAGAAAGGTCATTCGTTGTCCAGGGAGATTTCGATTGTCCTATTATGAGGTCTGCTAAAAATGAAAAATAAATAAATCAATAATTATTGATTTGATAGTTTGAACTATCAACTTTGCTCTACAACTTCGATAAAATATGAAAATATTTAAGCTGGGTTCACATGGTGTAAAAAACTCGTGCGTAACGTGTGCGTTCGGCGATCTGATTGGCTGATCAGTTTTCCCGCACAGATTTCCTCCAATGAGATTGCTGAACGCTCTCGCGCCCCGCCGTTTTTTTACGCCATGTGAACCCAGCTTAACTGTAAAATATAAAGCTATAAGTTTATTCAGCAAAATGTCTACTAATCTTCCATGTCCAAACCCACTGTGACAGGTAGTCTGCCCTGGGTAGCTTTGCTTGAATGAAAGCAGTGACCCAAATTTGTAGGGATTCTTTTTTGCGTATATCTGAAAAAAAGTCTGAAGATTTTTTTCAGAGGCAAACTGTGCGAGCAGGAGATAAAATTGCTTGTCAGGAGGTTTATGTCTTTAATCTCCTTTCGTGTGTATTTCGGTGGATTATTCTCCTTCTCCGCGGTTCCTCTACCAATGTCATGTCATGATGTGAGGTTACATGTCAGGTTAGGAAAGTCACAACCAGTGACGGTCCGTCATCTGCCCGTTTTGAAACGGCAATGGAGTCGAAATTATTTTTTTCTTTCACGTCTCTAGTTTTCATCGAGCTGGTTCCAGCGATATAGTTAAGTTCATAAATATTAGCGCCAGAACACGAGAAAAACTGAAAACCGCTTGTGCCACCCTGTACCTCGCGCCTTTCATCTGTGGCTAATGGTGGCAGACTGTATGGATTGCATGGACGGTACCGGCTATTAAGTAGTTAATTTGCCGATGAATTTCCTTGATTTGGGCACTGGGTCTCTCACCTGCCATGGATGTCTTCCATCCACCGAAGGAGTTTCTTCTTTAATTTTTAATTAATTAAGCGTCCCACTGTGTGTTCTTCAATTGATTCAATCAGTATGGTGTGAGGTTAATCCCTCTTAGTAGAACTCAATTCCAACTTAAACCATTCTGAAATCTTGGGGTATGGATTGATCCTTTCTAGGAACACGACCCGAATAGGAATAGGTAGGTAGGAAAGAACAACAAAAAATATCACAAACATGACATATTTGATTATAAGAATGTAAAATTTGGGCGAAAAGTGTCGGTTATCGATTCCTGAGAAGTGCACCAGCCAATGAAGGTTCCCTAGACTCGTTCTCATAGTTTCTTGCATTTCCAGGTCAGTAGCTGAGATTCCCGTCTTCAACTTCACTACAGCCAAAGAGAACCCTTTGACCTACAGGCGGTTCCACGATGTAATTTACAAAGTTGGCCAGGAAATACCGCCGATACAAGCTGTCTGGTACCTGACGCTCACGCGAGTCAAATCCGCTTTCTGGTTCAAAATCTTATGGTTCCTCTTCCACGTCCTCCCTGCCTTCATAATCGACGTTGTTCTCTTCGTGCTCCAAAAGAAGCCACAGTACGTTCACGGCCAAACGCACCTGACGTTACAATTTCGCTCACTGGGCTGACGTTTATTTTTTCCCTTTCAGGGCGATGGAAATCTACAGGAAGATCCACAAGTTGACCGACGTGCTCGCCTATTTCTCAACGCGGTCCTGGAACTTCCACAACAGCAACGTACTCGCTCTTTGGAACGGGCTGAACGAAACTGACCAGGAAATGTTCGATTTTGACATGGCTCGCCTCAACTGGGACGATACGATCAGATCCGTTGCCGTTGGGATCAGGATGTACATTTTGAAAGAAGACCCGTCGAACATTCCCGCCGCCAAAAGGAAAATGTTCTTGTAAGTGTCTTGAGCACCTGTCATCCTGCCCACACGATTCAGCATTGGGTGTGTGGCAAAGCCGAACTAGTTAGGAGAGGGCCTTTGCCGTTCAGCCCATGCCGAATCGTGTGGGGACCAAGTAGCTGCTTGAATGAGCAGCTCTTCTATGATTAAGGCGGAAAACGCATGAGTACTGTGTGTAACACCCAAGCGGTGAAAGACAATACGTGAATACACCCACTCAGTTGTAGGTACTACGGTAGTGCTTGAGTGCACTGGCGACCATACTTTCACCTCGCTGGGTGCAATCACGTACCAACCCACCTCTCGCGGAGTCGAGTCCTCCACAGAGCCTTCCAGTAGACGGCCAACCTGGAGGGAAGGATATGCAACTACTTGTTGACCTTCTGACAGATTGCACGCTCCAGTTTCACCTCCATAAGATAGGATTATCAGACACTGAGGAGTACCGTTTGTGCAATGTCGAGCTGGAGTCGGCAGAGCTTGTATAATACGCAAGCAGTGGCGGGTGAAAGTGTACTTAGCACAAATGGCTAGTCGGAGAAAGTGTTGTCGAGGAGTCCTGCTCTAACTAATTCCATATCGTGTTTCCGCCCAAAGAGTCCCTCAATAATATTATGACGTCCGATCATTCTTATCATTGCTTGAGATTAGGCTAGATTGTGGTCAGAGGCTGGTTAATGGCCACTGTGGGGAATACGCCCATGTCTATGGCTCTATTGCCAGCCCACCGGAAATAGTTAGAAGGGGGGGGGGGGATTAAATAATTTAAATTTGCCTTCAGCTGATCATTAGTTCGTTGACATTGCAATTGTGCATGCACAATGTCTTTTTGCAGTATTATAAATGCAATCGATCCTGATAGCCAGGCCTCCCTCGCGGACAATCAGGTGAGAGTTCGACATGTGAGGTGAGTTGTCCTGGACTCCATTGCTGACACCTCGGTTAAGGACCTGGAAAAGCTGGGATCCGGAAATGCCTCAATCACAAAAGATTTTGGTGGCTGGTCAGGCCGTCTTTGCCGACAATTCGGCTAAGGAAGCTGCAGCAGCCTCCCCAATTTACACCGCGAGCTCCGGAACTGGCCACGAACTATTGTGTAGGGCTCCAGCCTTCTCACAGCTCCCTTCTGGGATCTCTGCACATATCCAGCAACCCTGATGAGTGCCATCGCTGCATATTCCTCCTGAGTAGCAGATCATGACAATTCGTGTTATGCCCAGTAAGGTTCCCATACTCCCTTCCGACGTCATTTGAACACGCATCCTTCCACCAAGCTTTGTTTGGGGATTTCCAAGAGCAAATTCAGCTTGACTACCTCCTGCTACATGACAAGGTTGCTGGCAGGAACTCGCTAAGAGCCACCAAGCTGTGATTTCTGGATTCCCAGCACCTGCTTCAGCTTGGCTACCTCCTGCCACTTGGTACGGATGTCGGCAGGAACTGGTTAAGAGCGACCAAACTCCGTTTGGGGGTTTCTAGGAGCTGGTGTGGCTTTGCTAACTCTTGACAAATGGCAGGGAGAGGCAGGCTCTGGCATTGGCCACCAAGCTCTGATTTCTAAATTTCCAGCTCCTGACCCCATAGCATGGAAGGTGGCAGGGACAAGTGCCAGAGTGTACACAGCCTATTTCTGGTTTTGGTGTTGTGCAGTTATTCGGAAGAATTAGAATTTTTTTAAACATTATACGTCTAGGTATGTTCCTTCCGCGACGAGTTCATTAAAAAACGGCGCAGTCGCTCAGCGCAGGGTGAAAAATACACCTGCCACGTTCCTTCCAGGCGGGCTTTTGCTTTCACACTTTTAATCGCCCCCTCCACTGATTTGCGTTATTCGCTGTTTTGTCAATATTAGAATTGGAATCATTCTCTTTTTCACGTTATTCGCTAACACTATTTTTTCTCTTCCAGATTATTCCTCGTCCACAAAACCCTTCAACTCATCTGCTTCGGACTCTTCATGTGGCTCACGATTTCCTTCATCGCGCCGGCTCTCCAAATATCAGTTTAAATTTTCTTAATTTATTATTTCTTTTGTTTTCTATTTTTTTACGCTATTCTATCGGCCAGACGGCATTGCACCGTGTGTTAGTGCTGCTACTGGTGAACATTGTGATAATACCTCCAAAGCTTTACCTCTACGTCAGGACCGGCTTAGACCGCCTCGTAACTTTTACATCACCCCCCAAATGACAATCTGACAATCGCTCAATTTCGAAAAACAAAGAGATAATAGATATATCGTGTAGTGAATTAGGATTTGCTTTGGACTCAACAAGTCTTCATCACTGTATCAAGATGTACGTTATATTTTTGTAATCGTTATCGTGGATTATTTGAGGAACTTGAAGGGTTAATGTGTATATGTATTTATTTAATCGTAGTGTAAGTAATAAAAATGTTGAGTGAAGTCATTTTGGATAATTGCCACTGTCAGAACGGTCGAGGAAGTTCACGCAAAAACGTGCATGTAGTCTTCTTACAAGTCGTTGCAAATTTTGTAAAACTGACTACTGTAAATAAAGACATTTTTCAACTAATGCAGAGTCCTCAATAATCATTCAACCAACTCCTCATTAAATTAGCCCTTATCGATTTGACAGATCAAAAAAGTTGTAAACATCATAAAATCGATAAAAAATAGTTGGTGTATCCACGTGTCCTCGCGGAGTTTTTAGCATGGAACATGCTTTAGCCTTGACCTAACTGGCAAAACGTGTCACGTTTTTCGGGAACGGTATCTAGGAACGAAAATGCGACCCAAGAGTAGCGCGTGGTTCTCAATTCGTATAAATAAATAAATATATGGGGCATTCCACGTCAAAGGTTGAACTAAAAAAAATAAAGTTCTTCGAAATCAACCATTTTTGGGTATGTTGTACCCCTAGGTGAGAAACAATTTCCCAGAAATTTGGAGACCGATTCGTCGCATTTTCGTCGCTCCACATGCAGTCAAAGTTAGCAAAATAGGCAGGTGTGGGTTCACTTCGCCGGCTGCTACCACCCTTATTCCGCCACCAAAAAACTAACATCGCCAGTGTTTTGGAAAGAGAAAGACCTCCTCTTTTCTGTGGTGCAATCGTTTTTTCAATCAAAATTTTACTTCACTTTTAAAATCGAGTTTGAAAACTTAAAAATAAGTTTTCTCCAATTTGGGCATTTTTAATTTTTTTTTTTTTTTTTTGACTTAATTTCAAGGTATACACCTGTAGAACATCCAGTTAAAAGGGAATCATGGGATGCTATTTCCAAAACTGTTTCAACTCTTACAATTCAAATTGTACCAGTTTGTAGGCAGTTTAACACTTTCTATTCGATCCACATTCCTTTAGTTAGGTACCTATTTGGGGGAGATGGTGAGAACACATGAAAACAGATGTACCTATTCGATTTATTACCTACACGTTTATTTTACAAAATTTACTAAAGGAAGATTCACTCGTTATTTTCAAGGTAAGACCATCTGGATTCGGCAGATATGCATGATAGCCCTTGGTACCATGAATTGTAAAAGAGCGACTGAACCGATTTTTCACGCGAACCACATTAAATGAATGAAGGTGAAATTTTCATCTTCCACATCTGCAGAAATAATAGTTTTCAAACGAGCTAACGATTTTTTGAGAATCGATTCTTTGAAGCCGATTCAGTCAATTAAAAAAATCACCCCTCATTATAAATAGGAGAAAGAAAATGTTTCAAGGAGAACAATAATTTTCAAAATTGGATTAAAAAAATCGGGTTTTTTGCAAAAAAGAATCGATTTTTAGAAAAATCGGAAATCGATTGCTGCTCATCCCTACCCCAGGAGAGAGGACTAGACCGTTCTCTGTTACTCTGTGAGTCCGACAGTAGGGGTCCCAATCCGCACGGATTTTCAATCCTGCAGGATCCGCACCTCCAACTTGCCAATCCTGCAGGATCCTGCGCAGGATCCTGCATCTGCCCAACAGCGCAAATTAATTATTTATTTAATTAATTAATTAGTAATTTATAATGCTAAGTCATGATAGAATACCCGGAATAGGTAAGTAGGTAAAATTAAAAGATTTAGGTCGTCAATAAGAGTATTTAAGGACAGAATATAATAATTATATTCTGTCTTTATATTCTCTTATTGAAGTTTTCAATTCATACCGTTTGTAACAATCATAATAATTAATATTATGATTGTTACAAACGGTATGAATTGAAAACTGGATGTTTTTACTTAGTCTGGAAGAACGACCGAAGCATGCACAATGCGTTCAGAGTGTCACTGTTGATTCGCGAACGAATGGATACTCTGAACGCATTGCACTATGTACAGTACATAATATGTACTGTACATAGGTGTAACATAGGTGAATACCTATCCAGCAGCGGAGAAGGCGCGTGCGGATTCAAGTGGGCGGTATCGTTGTCAGGTAAGAAAAGGGCATGGTTAGACCAGGGATCTCTTATACTGGTAGTGTAACAGATCCCTGGGTGAGTCATTTTCCTCTTACGTTGTCATTGTCGAAAGTGGACATTTCTTTCTTCAATACAGTTTCCAAGTCCAGAGTGGAAAGAGCTCGTTCTTGCAAGGAGGTTTGAGGTTGTTGAAGTTTCGATTCAAGTCCTTCTTTTAATGATAGGTGCGCGGAATGTAAAGTATTCAGCTGGTCTGAGCCAGATCCAGTCAAAGATGATGCAGAACTTGGACTTGGACCTGCGGCTGGGATTGGACCTGATACATTTTCTGTGGTGATGAAATGATTTCGATAAATGATCCCAAACGGCCGTGGAATCCATAGCTTTAAATCAGCTCACAAGGCACAAGTTAATAATACCATCATGTTGCAAAAAGATGATAAATGAAAAATTTTCATTTAATGGTAGAAGACTGGACTGGCCCTGGCGCTAAATGGGGGAAAACTGTGAATCACAGAAGGAAATTGTGATTCACGCAGAAGAACGGAGAAGGAGGGGGCTGGAGCGCTGGAGGGGAAAGCACCCTGCCAAGAGTGGAAACTGTTATTCACATGTTTGCAGGATTGCAGGATCCACGCACGAATCCTGCAGGATCCGCACCTCTCAAAAAGCGGCAGGATCCTGCAGGATCCTGCAATTGCAGGATTCAAGATTGGGATCCCTATCCGACAGTCGGTTCTGAAAAGTTCGAGTGTTCGGTGTCTCCTCTCTCGTCCTCAACTATTTATAGTTGTTGTATTATAATCCGATCGCCCATCGAAAATCGTTGTTTTGTATCGCGGCCGGCTCATCTTTTCTATCTCAAGGATAATAACCTAAAGGTAAGACTCCTTTTCTCTTCAATACCTTGTGACTTTATGTCAACAACAATAATATTATTTTCATTCAATCAATGCTAACTATTCCAAAAATTCTTTATCTGCTCCAAAGATTTTACTCCCCAATTGCCAGCAGTCCCTTTGATGGGATTCAACCAAGGCTTGTACGATTTTTATTTTTTTTTTTTATCTGAAATTTTGACAAAATACTCGGTTTACCATCTAACTGTGCCCGCAAGGTTTTCAGCCCGATCGCCCAAACCCGTGGGGCGCTATGGGGCTAAAATGGGGCTACGGGAGGGTTTTTTGACGGCTTTTGGCTGTGGGATCGAGTTAGGTGTCGTTTTCGAAGTATTTTCGGACGTAGAATCCATTTTTGGGGGTCCCGGAACGATCCGATTTCACTGTTCCGATTTATGGGGCTACAAATGGGATTTTTGAAGGATCCCAGGGGGTCAAATATTTTTCATGTAAAAAAAGATTTTTTGAAAAAATAGGTAGTCGCTACGGGGGAAAAATATGGGGCTACGGAAGGTTTTTAAAAACCTTTTAATTAAAAGACTTGGCTATGGGATCGAGTTAGGTGTCGTTTTCGAAGTATTTTTGGACGTAAAATCCATTTTTTTGGGGTCCCGGAACGATTCAATTTCATTGTGGGGATCTTTAGGGCTGTCATGGGGCTGCAAATGGAATTTCCGAAAAATCCCAGGAGGTCGAATATTTTCCGAGTAAAAAAAAAATTGTTAAAAAAATTTTTGACAAAAAAAAATACAAAGCCAATAAATAAATTATTCCAAGAATAATAAACCAAAATGAAACCATGTTGTGAATTTTTCCCCTCCAGGGAAAAACATCAGATCGGATGTCTTTAGTGGCTTCTTTTCGTAGGAAAAAGTATTATACATCACACCAATTATTGTACACCAAAACGTATTGTACAACGCAACAATTATAATAACTGTTATGATTGTGTACACTAGCAATGATTTTTTTTTAACCTAGATACTGGGGTGAGTATTTCGTCGCGGGTGAAAATTTCGTCACGCAAATTTTTCCATGACCCCCAGACAAAAGACAGATATCCATGTCAAAATCAATCAAATCAAATAAATACAAAGCCTTTTGACATTTTCATGTCTTTACTTTGGCACACAACCGAAAAAACGTTACCGAAACCCGTGGCAACCCGTAAACTAAAAGCGTTACCGAAACCCGTGGCAACTAGTAAACTTTTAGTGTAATGATATCGCATCACGAAATTTGTAACTAAGTAGCTTCTCCTGGTCATCAACAAACACAATAAGGTGAATAATAATACTGTAAGCTACCTCGGAAAGGCTGGGCTTCGAGGGCAGTAGCGTGTAAGTATTGACAACGTAGTTATCAAAAAGAAGAAGCTTTGCAAAAATGGTTGACTGAATAAAAGATACGATACACTCTCTTAGACTAGGATAAGGTCAGATGAAGGAAGAACACATGGGAACAATTTGGGGTAGAAATAAGTTGTAATATAAAATAAGGTTCAATTGTACAAAATAAAGAGTATTTACAAAAGTATCCAAATTCGTACTTCGTTATATGTACACAAAAACAGGGGGGGGGGGGGAAATATACAAATATAATGGGGATTTGCACCTGAGGGGTGCCACGAGTGTACCTAACGGGGTACTCGAAGTGTACCTCGAAGAATACGTTGGTGGTGAAGCCACAAGGTGTATCTAACTGTTGTCTAAGCTCGACTGTACCTTAAGGGTACCTAAAGATTGTTGGAAGGATGTCTCTCGAAATGTACTCAAATATGTACTTAAATGTGTACTCGAATGTGTGCCTGAAGGGCAAGAACGTAGTGGCACTGAAGGCGCCGATGAAAAGGTATGAAAAGCACCTATACAATCACAAACAATATAAGAAAAGAATACGAAAACGCCGAATCTACTCGAATCTACTAAGAACCAAAGTGTACTGGCTGTAGAAATGATACGAGAGGAAGTTGACTGTTTTTACCGAAGGTCTTCCGATGTCTAGGAGTCGTCCTGGCTATGGCACTTGGCTGTCGTACCTGCAGAGGCGCCTGATTGATCTTCTAACACGTCGGCGTATCCAGTCGAAGAAGGGAGGGACACGTTTCACTTGCGGATACGCGGCGAGAGGAAACTGACAGAGATGGGGATTTGTCTAAGTCAGGGTGTACCTTTTGACGAAAGGATACAAAAAACGTTACTGTTGGGGGTAGGATGACGCTACCAAAAACACTACACTGTTGTCCGATCTGGGCGTAGACGCATGGGCCAATAGATCTGAACACTTCGAAGGTTAGCACTGGAATGACGGTGGTGGTGGTGGGAGCTGGAGCTTCAGGTCCCAGGGGAGGGAGAGCTTCCCCCTCTCCTCCTGAGAGCAGTTCAGTCTGTGAGGGCGCCTCCCGGGGTAGGGGAAGGCCCTGTTAGAGGGAATAATCCCTCGATTCCTCCATAGGTAGCGCTGGGTGGCTTGTTTGGGAGTGTCGCCGGCTTACAATACGAAGACATGAAAATGGTCTCCTGTGGTTGCAGACGAGTCTGCAAGCTGATTATGTATACATCCCACACCGAGCGAGCGAAGCGAGTGAGAAAACTAGGCTTTTTTAAGCATGGAACATGCTTTAGCCTTGGACTAACTAACCGAAAAACGTTACACGGATGGGTGACGAAATTTTCTAATGATTTCCGCTTACAACCTACCTTACAACCACCTACAACGCGCTCTGGGCGAGAGATTCACTGGAACTGTGACGTCACTACCTCGAAAGTGACTGGTGGGAAACCCCGGCTGATTCAAACTGTGCGTTTCGTTTTTAGCGCAACCTTTTTCCAAAAAATGGAAAGGTGCGCTCACCTCCTCGACATGTTTTTTTTTTTTTTTTGTTTGTGTACAGAGCATCACGCCCGAGCGGCTCAACAGATTTTCATGAGGGTGGTCTCATTGTCATCAGCGAGTTCGGGGGGTGGTTATAGGCTACCTTGATTTTTCCTCCCTCATCCCCTTCATCGGTTTTCGGGAGGTCCTTCACGACGAAAGTTGTTTATCTCTGATGTGTAACTAAGGAGGCCTCAAAAGCGGGACGAAAGTTTTTGTCCGATTTTGTTGGTACAAGGGTCTATGGAATGAGCTTTTCAGGCTGATTCCAACGACTCCAAAACGATTTTTGCAGCCTGAGCCGTTCGTTACCTCTGATCGGCATAAGGTTTTCTTATAAGATACGCATCGGTCGTTAGGGTGCAGTTGTTTACGTAATGAGCATCACGTGGATGATGTGTTGTGTGGCATAGTTTGGTCGCTAGATACCTACTGTTTCTTAGTTTCTCTCGCTCATTAAATATATCGTAATAACAAAAAGGTTGCGCTCATCTATTCAATTCAATTGATGGCTTGTTTCGTTATATCTCCTACAATGCTGCTTCCGAGTCTGCGAAGCAGCGGAAGCCTTGTGTTCACTTTCGGGAGAAAAAAAATTTTTGTTGTCCGAATTCAAAATTTCCACTCGCATTTTGCGTTTCATAGCCTACTGAACAAATTTGGTTTCGTGTCTGTCGGTCTGTGGGTCTGTCGGTCTGTCGGTCTGTCCGCATTTCCTTGTTACAGCCATAATTTCCACAATTTTGAATGAATTCAGCTCAAATTTTGAGGGATTATGCGGATCAGGCTCCTTGAGGTCCCATACGAATTTCAGCACAATTGAATCAGCGGTACGCTCTGCGCATGCGCTAACGTGAAATTCTTGAAACAGGCATAACTTTCTCAATTTTGATCGGATTTCAATCAAATTTTCAGGAATTGTGTGCGTATAGCTCTAGATGGTACCCTGTCAGTTTCATCACGATTGAATCAGCGGTACGCTCAGCGCATGCGCGAACGTAATTTCCTTGCCACAGCCATAACTCCTACAATTTTGATCGGATTTCAATCAAATTTTCAGGAATTGTGTGCGTATAGCTCTAGATGGTTCCCTATCAGTTTCATCATGATTGAATCAGTGGTACTCCCTGCGCATGCGCGAACGTAATTTTCTTGTTACAGTTGTTACGTTCATTTTGAACTTGGCACGAGGAAGCTCATGTGCCATTGCCTTGGCAGTGTATTTTTTTTTTCGTTAGTAATCGTTAGTATTGGAGGCTGTGCAAGTTACTTTTTAGCCATATTATTGAATGGTAGGGAAGAATTCCAAATCTAAAATCAATGCGAACTCCCCATTGTAGTTCTAAATATGTAATATTCATTAGCTACTAAGGGAATGACAGGCCCGGACAGGTCAGAGACCTATAGGCCAAATCAAGAAAAATATCAGTCCCTGCGCGGGGATATTACTGTTTAGAGACATCAAGGGGGGGGGGCTTGTGTGACACGAAGTGCCGAGTTTTTTTTTTAAGCTTTTTTCTGGTTTGCCGAAAAATCTTCTGTTACAAACGCGGTCCAAATGTCAGTTTGTATGTAGTACCGGTTCGAACAGCCTTCACGTTTAACCGTTCGTTTTTTATTCTGTGCATCTGCGAGAGTTGGTGGGATGAAAGACAGGAAGAAATTGGGCGGCCTTGATGATCCTTTCGGGGGCTCCCTGACGGTTCACTTTTGTTTTCATGTGGTTTAACTTTGCGTGTTTTCCAATAGGCCTCCAACATTGGGCGATTATTTAATCGCATTGAACGCAAATTTTGCGTTCGACGACCGACAGTCGCTTTGTGATTATTCATATTGAATGTTATTAGCTTGGTCATAAGCGAAACGAGCCGAGGAGTCGTCAAGGCGGCGATGTCGGAATCGGGCCTCTGACCTGAGCAGCAAGGGTCGGACAACAAAACGCCACCGGCCGTCCCTCTCATTGGTGTTGGATTCGAGGTTGATCGTGGTTGGATACCCTTCTCGCAAGGGACGAGGGGGTAGTGCCCCATTGCGCCCAAATCTCTCTTGGTCGAATTGGGTACCCCACTTAATTATCAGTTGCAACCCAGACAGAATAGTCTTTTGCGCCCCTGGGTGGTGACCATCAAGTAGACGATTGCGCGCTTTGCAACAACGAGATGGACCACTGCTCCCACAGTGCATGGGGATGATAAAGGAGTAAGCACGGTTTTCCTGTGTTGAAGCTGTCAAAGAATAAACCTGGTGTTCGTAAGGCTTAAATCAAACAAAGCGTGAATCTTCATAACTACAGAGCTTTCGGCGGTAGAAGGTGGAGCAACAGGTTCAGGAGCTTGGTTAGGATTCAGCGTCGGCCGGGAGTTTGTATGTCAGCAGCACGTCCAAAGTTTGGATTCGTCCGCTTCAGGTCCTTTTCCCATTGTTTCCACAACTTTCCACAAATGGGCAATACGTGAGCCTTCAGCAACTGGGTTTCTGAGCCGCGAAGCTACACGTGGAGGGGTTCTGGCAGGACCTGTTTCCAGTGAGAAGTGTCTAGTCCTTTGTTTTTCATTGCTAAGGACGTGGTCTTCCTCAAAATGCCATTGTAGGACCTTGTCATCTTACATAGAATATCGGTGGAGAGGAAGCGATGTTGGTTTGACCTCCTCTGCAATCTTGGGCGCGTATGTCCACTTTTCCCAGCCTCTTTTCTTTAAGCAACATGCGGATGAGCTCATCCTAGTCTGCCTTATCCGGTGTTATGTGAGTTTTGTCTCAAGCTCGGGCACCCTCACAGTAGGAGTACTGCTTGCAGCTGGCGGGAGGGGCATAGCTATTCGGAGTGGGCAAGCCCTCCTTTAACAAATTGCTTGTATTCATACAGAGACACATGCTACAGCGGAGAAGCCCCAGGCAACAATTTCGCCTACTCGAACGTGGTGCCTGGAACTCCCAGTCCTTTCCTCCAACACAAGCGTCAGCAAGAGCAATGACGTAGCACCTTCGACTTCGCGCCATTCAGTCAAAGCAATTTAAATTCCAGTACTTCCAAACTACCTCAAATCGGTGGTGGATATCTAAGCATCTTGAACACAAACAGACTGATTGATTATGCAGATTCCACAGGAATCTATTTTCATTTGTTTGATCGGCTGCGGAGATCCAGGATGAGGATTGAAGTAGATTTTCTAGTCTCAATGTGGGCCAGTGGTTCTTGTCTTGCTCTCCCAAGCAGAAACTGTTGAGCTCAAGTTGAGATGGGAAAACATTTTTTGAATTATTGCCAAAATACATTCACGCCGACGTTCATTACAATTTCGTCTGTTTCAGGATTGCCAACATGAAAATGAAGATAGACAATAAAAGGTCGGATATCGTCGAGTTCTACCGTGACAAGAACATCTTCATCACGGGAGCTTCGGGATTTTTGGGGAAGCTTCTCCTCGAAAAACTGCTCAGAGTGTGCAACCCCAAGACGGTGTACGTCCTCCTGAGGACCAGGAGAGGAGTCAGTCCGAGAGACAGGCTCCAGACCTTGTTTTCAGTACCGGTGAGCTTTTATACAAACCAGCTCGCGGACAGAGGCACTTATAGCGGTCGGAGAAATCTGAAATTGTTCTTGGAGTACGAGCATAGTACGAGCAAATTCTGAAACAACCGAACAGTTGCTCCAACGATCAAATTAGTGGTATACCGTATACATCATCAAACGCTTGTTCAACCCACCAGTGGACGCTAAGCGGTACCTACCCCATGTATGGGGTATGGTATACCGTATACCGCATATGTGCAAATACTGAGACAGGGCGGCGAATTTTCGTTTGATGTGAGTAACCCCCAATTGGTATTCCTAGAACAGACTTCCCTCCACAAATGGCAGGTGCTGCTAGTCACTTTTAGACGTGCAATCAGTCTGTTATGAGGTGTCAAAAGTGTCAAGTCGCGCGTGCGGTATCAAGTCCAGCTAGCGTCCTTCTACGCTCTTTTGCCAAGTTTTTTGAAATTACTAATAAAGTTGAATGGGCCACGGAACTAGGTCAGAGAAATGGGAAAATTCGGCCGAACATAGTTGAACTAGTAATGAACAAAGTACTCAGTACAGTTAGCACTGAGAAATTAGGTGTCTGAGCAGAGGAAATCACTAGTGAATATTTGGCGTTTTGAATTTTCCCGCAGTGGCACTATAACTAATCCGCCAGAGTGCGCTAGCATAAGAAGGGACCGACGGGAATCTGCAGGAGGTGACGGCGGAAATGGCGGCCGTGAGCAGCCAATGAGAGAGTGGCGCCACTTTTCCCTCCAGATTCAAAGTTGAAATTTTCGACAGTGCCCTGGAAATTTGTATTACACCGTAGGAGCCCAAAACTCACTGCTATGCCTTCAAATTATGAAGTTCTTTCAGAAAAAATTATTATTCGACAGTCGGTTCAGGGGCCCATTCGCATTTTTTCCCTGCTATCTTAATTTTCTGACATATATATATCTACTTCTCCTAACCATCTGTGCTGAAATGAAAACCCCCTAATCACCTGTTTTCAATCGATGTGATTGATCCCGTTTCGTATTTGCATTTTCGGTTCAATAAAATCGTTTCATTACACCATCCCATTCATTTAAAATTTATATGATGGGAAATGAATGTGCAGTACAGAGTACCGCTAGCGTCCTCTTTCGTGACAGTTGACCTAGCTTCCCCTAGAGGGTTAATCCAATTCGCAACGATTTCCCTTTGCGTTGAGTTATTTAAAGAAGCATTTCCGGTCTTTGCAAAAACCAGAGCCTTTGCCGGAAGAGCCAAAGACCTTGAAATTTATAAATTAGCTACCTGTAGCAGTTTCAATAGCCGCATCACTTTCCCCGGTTCTCACGTTACGTATGGGTTCTCACGTTACCTATGGGTTCTCATTAGCATCATATTGGTTAATGACGTGGGGATTTCGGGAGGGAAATGAAGTGGGGCAATTGGATAAAGGTGATATGCGAAATTTTTTAAACTTCTAGAACAAGCTTTCAAAGTTTTTTCTCTGTTACTTTGAAAATCTCTCCTTCCTACGCCTTAAAAAAAAAAAAAAAAAAAAAAAAAAAAAAAAAAAAAGTTTATAGAAAGACGATTTCAGACGAAGTATTTCCACGATAAATAAAATCATAACTTGACTAGACCATCATCAGTACAATACAGGGGCGGTAACGCCGCGGCGTACGGCGGACGGATATTTGATTTTTGAAATCTATTTGATCCACATTTTTGGCCTTCGTAGCGAATACATAGGTGTATTATTCCAGGAATAACAAACCAAAATTGCAAAATTTCGACGATGCCAAAAACGACGAAAACTTGGATGAACATCTACCTAGTGGTCCTAAACAACATAAGTATTATTTTTTTAATATTTAGAAATTATAGTGGACCCCCCCCCCCCCCCCCACCCATTCACTAGACCAGCTGCAGGTACGTACGTCAAATAACACTGCTCCACGATAAAAAGTGACCTGATGAGTTGCCGGCCTCATTTTATCATGGATTGGGGTTTTCGATGGTAAGTACTGAATCCGAATCCGTCCGGAACTCTCAAAAGAAGATGTGACGATTAAAACGACGAAAAAAAACGTCCAATCGGAAAAAAACGGACAACGGATTCGGATTCAGCTCGCTCGACAACCCCCATCCATGATAAAATGAGGACAGCAACTGTTGGTGTACAGACAAATCTTGGGAACCTGTGTAATACTACAATATTCGGTACAGTTAGGTTGGTACTACTGTTCTGATTCTGATGTTTTTCCCGTGCGGTTGTAGCTCCCGCGTTTTCCTTATTTTTCGTTATTAAAGCAACGTTTTGCTTTATTTGCTGCGTTTTCCTCGCCCTGACAAAACTGGCGGGACGTGAAGGCTCTGAGTAAGATCAACCTCACGGTAGAGAAATGTATTTTTCCCTACGTTACCAATGCTACGACCGCAAAAGAAGCCTGGGATGCTCTTGCCAAGGCTTTTGAGGACAAGGGTCTGAATCGCCGATTGACTGTGCTTCGAAAGTTATTTTCCTTGGAACTCGCAAATTTTAGGAAAATGGACGATTACATCAACGAGGTAATGGACTTGACCCAACAACTGGCAGCAATGGGTAAGCCTTTGGACGACGAACTTGTTGGGGTGATTTTACTAAAGGGACTTCCAAGTCGTTTTGATCCCTTAGTAATGGCAATCGAGGGCTCAAACACCGAGATTACGTCGGATTTCGTGAAAAACTTGATTTTGAAAGACGACAAGTGGGACAAGAAAAATGAGTCACGAATGCGAAGAAGAAAAAGCCCAAAAAGCCATTTGTGCCAAATTGCTGGACCTGTAAACAGGATGGACATTTTCGCCATGAGTGCCCAAATGCCAAGGAGAAGGAAGATTCCGATTCAGCTGCTGCGAAGAGTTCATCGCAAACGAAGAAGGCTCTTTTCACCGCTCTTGGTGCTTTGATAGGCCTTTTGCCGAATGGATTTTCGCGTCGCGGTGACGCTAACGTTTAGGTTATCGTGTGAGAAGGTTATGCGCTTTACGGTTTTTGTTTACTTGGAATTCCTGTTGAATACAGTCTTCCAAATAGTTTACTCCTCATCCAAATACTCTCTTGTCTAGTTTCGTGAATAATTTTTCGAATCAGCCTTTATCACTACCTCAAAAAATGTCTCGGGGAAAAAGTTTTGCTGTTTTGGAATCTGCAACAGCTCCTGGATATGACCCAACAACCAAGTTCTACAGATTCCCTCAACCGTGTTTATTACTGCGGAATTCTCACTTGGACTAATTCGGTAGAATCCCTACATGTGAGTAAGTGCAATCTTAATGTGAACAGTGCAAAATCGTTCAAAGGTGGATGGTTCGTTGCAGAAGAAAAGATGACAGGTAGGCTCCTAACTTCAATGTTGTTGTGGGTACGCAAATTTAAGCTTCGGTGGGTACCCACTTCCATAAAGAATAATTCTACGTTGTAAAGTAACTATTACGTTGTGTGTTTGTAAAATCGTAAAATCTTCGTTCTTCATTGTCTGATTAGCAGGCCATACACGGGCCGGTTTTTTTTAGAGGCCTGACCCGCAGTCCCGGTGCGCGGGTTTTCTGACCGTCCTGGCGCATGGGTTTCTCGTCCGTCGTCGGACACTAATGGATACTCCCGGCAGTCAGGAAAACCCCTTAGTTTTTCCAGCACGCCAGGAGCGCGGGTTTCCGGACTGTCGTCGGCCACTGAAAAACTCGTTTGTGAGTGTGCCATCTCATGCCAAAGTTGATAGCCAGACCGGCGGCATCCCTGGTCCCACATGCCAGAGACCAAGGTGACGCGCCGCGAGAAGAATACACTTGATCATCACTCATGAGTGGATTGAATCATCGAAAATATTCGTTCTCAAAAATCGATCTTCCTTTTAAATTGCACACAAATTTTGCATGCAAAATTTACACAAGGGTTTATTATTCTTTGATATAGGTTACAAGTCCGAATATTAATTCTGTCAACAAAAATTTTTAAAATATTTTTTTGTCAACTTTTTTTTTTCAAAACAATTTTTTTTAATCGGAAAATATTTGACCTCCTGGGATTTTTCAAAAATCCAATTTGTAGCCCCATGAAAGCCCTATAGATCTCCACAGTGAAATTTGATCGTTCCGGGACCCCAAAAAATGGATTCTACGTTCAAAAATACTTCGAAAACGACACCCAACTGATTCCATAGTCGGAAGCCTTCAAAAAGCCTGATCCGTAGCCCCTTTTTCGCCCCATAGCGCATTACTGGTTTGGGCGATCGGGCTGAAAACCTTGCGGGCACAACTAGATGGTAAACCAAGTAGGTATACTGTCAAAGTTTCAGATTTAAAAAAAAATCCTACTGCCTAAAATGGCTCGGACGGACATTTCAGTTTTGGAATCTAGACCTCTTGAAAAGGATAATGTCAAATTTTGAGGCCGATCCGGTCATCGACCTCCGTCGGGATTATTCCAAGAATAATAAACCAAAAGGAACTCAATAAAACTATCGGTATAAATTTTTTTACCTATTTATGTTCGTAATAAATAGCAATAAAAAACAATATTATAATAAGAGTATAGCTAAGTGCTAGAATATTATAAACCAATTATAGACCACTGACGCGGGTTTCCACGAAAAAACTGCCAGGTGTATGGTATTGAGTCGGATTTTCCTCTGTATCCTACCCCATCACTTGACCTAGGTATTATTCAAACGGGCGAACGAAGTGACAACCCCCCCTTCTGTCTGAGTGCTAGTCTAAACCACTACCTAATTCCAAACCAGCAGAAACCTTCTCAGCGAGAGCACTGAGTTGTCACTCACCACTCAGTTTGGTAGTCTGGCGCCTGCTACATCACCTTCATCGAGTTTCACTTTTTTCAAGGGTATCTGCACAGCCATGACCCTCACCCACCACAGTCACTAAGCAAAAAAGCCGATTGGAGAGTCTGCGCCAAATCAAAAAACTTCCTTAAACACGTTGACAATAGGGACGGGTCAAAACAGTCAATCGCATAACCTTGCGCTTGAGGTTATACCAGTCGCGGTACTTTTGGTATCGAATCTTGCCATTCGATACTACTACTGGTATCGATTATTTTTCCAGTATCGGAAAAAATACCCAAATGGAAACAGATGTACCTACTAAAAACTAAAATAACTTCACTTGAATCGTTTATTTATAAATTTATAGGTACTTGAATCACAGGGAAGCTCTCTACCAATAAATTATATAGGAACACTCACACACATAAGTTATGTGACAACGTCTCGTCTGAGTCTGAGTCTGATGTTGTAGTTGTTACTGTGTGTACTATACCTCCTTGGTGCTATAACCTACACGAAAAGCGAGGAATCTACTCGCCACGCTCACCTCTGTCGGCCAACACAGATACTAGAGAATCTCTAGTAGAGATTATCAGTCAAACCTAGAGATGTAAGGTACCTACTTCAAAATGTAGGTATTGATACACAGGTAATATGTATCAATACATTTTGAAGTGATGATATTATCATGTATTGATACATTATCACATCGACATTTTTGATAAAAAAGTATCAAAAGTATTGGATTTATTGATGACCACCCAATTCTTACGAATGGTATTGGATTGATATTTTTCAAAAAGTATCGATACTTTTATGAATCGGTACTTTTTGATACTTTTAAAAATGCATTGGACTAAACTAAAACATTATAACCATGGTTTAATTTTTTTTCTATAAACATTATAAGCAGGGAGTTTTTACTGACGATAGCGACGCTAGACTCAGGCGGTGTTCTCAGATTGCTTATTTTCATTTATCACAATCGACCTCGTGGATGATTAGGTAAATAATTTTCGACCAAACTTATTACTGAATTTTGAGAAAAGGAACATTCTCGTTTGTCACCAAAATATGTTGACAAATTGTGTTTTCTGAGAAGCACAGACGACGAATGGTGGTAGAATTATATTTTATATACCTACAATATTTTCTTTATTAAATGAATATAATATCATTCTTCTTCTTCTGACTCTTTGAAGTAACAATAATGATAAAAATAATAATAAATAATAATAATGATAATCCAGGATTCGATTTTCAAACTGCCCCTATTCAATAAAGAAATTTTCTTTTTTCTTAATAAAAGTACCCATATGATCCAATACTTGTAGGTATCGAATACTTGCTTCCGATACTTCGATAGTATTGCATACTTTTTACGATACTAGTATCGGGTACTGGTATCGGGTATTGTATAGTATCGCACATCCCTAATGAGAAATGGTTCGTAGACAGTGCTGCCAGTCGTCATTTGTGCGGGACAAAGGGGCGGCTGAGGGACTTTTCTGATTATGGTAGGGGAATTTCTATCTCCGTAGCGAACGGAGAAACGTTGATCAGTGCTGGATCGGGCAATTATCCGATAGATGTTGTCGGTGAAAGAATCTCCCAGATTTCTGACGTTGTTTTCGTGCCAGGACTTTCCGCGAATTTACTGTCTGTTAGCCAACTCGCCGAGAAGGGATATTCTGTGACATTTGATGGGAAAAAATGTGAAATCCTGGACGAGGGGGAGGTTATTGCTACTGCTACTAACGTCGACGGTGTGTATATTCTGGACGTGAAACCTGACCAAAACAAAAACAAAGTGGGTAAATCGGAATTGAGCAAGGAGCTTAGAAGAAGAATGGAGAAGCCCTGGCCTTACCGCCAGACCTCAGAAAGGTGGGCCGGAGTGGGGGGCGACCCCTTCGGCCGGCCGCCATCTTGTTATTCCCTTCTTCACGCTAAAGCCTTATGGGAGACCAGAGGTTTTTTCAATCCTGTGGCTGCAATTTTTGGAATTTCGACTTGAAACTTCCTCAGCACATTCGTAATAATATTTCAAACTAATATTTCATGCGTTTTCAACGATCCTTTGCGTTGAGGAGGTTGTAATGGCTTGATATGGTGGTTACATCATCACAGAAAACAGTGTTTTTTCAATTCTGTGACTGCAATTTTTGAAATTTCGACTTGAAACTTGCTTGGCACATTCGTAATAATATATCAAATTACTATTCCATGTTTCTTCAACAATCCTTTGCATAGAGGAGGTGGTAATGGCTTGAAATGGAGGTTACATCACCTGTTTATAATATAAAATGAAATCACCAAAATGTTTTATTTTCATCTTTCTCAAAACAATGGTACAACAAATAACAAGAATGATACCTAAACAAAATAACAACCAACAACAAAAGAAACAAAAACAAAACAGCAAATAGTGAAGTAAAAGTAATATTCATTGAGCAAACACAGTATACCTATGTTTCACTCCACTTGGTAGAGCAATGGGTAGGGGAATAGTTAAGAAAAAACGCTGCAATAGATCGCCACAGTGAAATCGAATCGTTCCGTGACCCCCAAAAATGGATTCTACGTCCAAAAATGCTTCGAAAACGACACCTAACTCGATCCCATAGCTAAAAGCCTTCAAAACACCCCTCCTGTAGCCCCATTTTAGCCCCATAGCGCCCCACGGGTTTGGGAGATCGGACTGAAAACCTTGTGGGCACAACTAGATGGTAAACCAAGTATTTTGCCAAAATTTCAGATTTAAAAAAAAATTCCTACTGCCCAAAACGGCCCGGACGGCGGACGGACATTTCGGATTTTGAATGTAGACCTCTTGAAACGGATAATGTCAAGTTTTGAGGCCGATCCGAGTCGTCGACCTCCGTCGCGAAAAAATAGGTGTATTATTCCAAGAATAATAAACCAAAAGAGAAAGAAAAGAAACAGATAAAAATTACGAAAAGAAAAAATTTTATTGGCCCATAAAAAAAGTCATTTTAAGGTTGTGCTGCCTCACATTCTTAGGATGTATTTTTTGATTCTCTTTTCTCGCCGTATGAAATAGCCTAGTGTCAATGTATTTTTTAGCAATTCCTTTAATAAGGTTGAGCTTGTGGTTTGAGGCGAAGTCTTGGTTGAGGCTATGTGAGTCCAAGCAGGAAAAGGTTTCAATTGGAACGGTTTTTTTCATAACACTAACGGTCATAGCGGTAACATCTTTTTGATGAATTTCGGCCAACCCATGCCGTGCAATCACTTGTCGCACCTCACACTCGGCAAAATTGCAAACTTGAACCACATCTTTTGAGGGAAAGATTAGCCCACCTCGGTTTTTCATTATGATTAATGACGCTTGGCACCCTCGAATCTGTTCCGAGTCTAAGAGTGCGTTGAGGCATATTTCACATTTCAACTTTGCTTTGAGGCCCCGCACAATAAATCCTGCGATGTATCCAACGATTTCTTTGGTGAATAGCGACAGGGAATACGGAGTAAACCTAATTCCGTAGGCATGATCATCAAGTTCATCATTCACATTGTCTTCCAAGCCTGAATATTCGTTGATAGGCGTCGAACTGTTTATTAATTTCAATGGAGACGCTGAAGAGACGGTCAAAATTTGTAATTCTTCCAGCGCAATACAATTAGATCCCTGGGGACAATGCAGCTGTTTATGGATCAGGATTTTCCGAAAAGCAAATATGAATTGTTTTGCACTTGGGTTATTATTTGATCCGAATTTGGACCTCAAATACCCAAAGAAAATCTCAAGGTTGTCTTGAGAAACTTTGTACAACGGTATGTACTTCAAAATGGGGGTTTCCCCACCTACCAACTGGTTGTACATTTTCATTGAACTTTTCATGCATACAATGAATCCCAAAAACCCCGTCCACCTCTTCCCCGAAATGATGGCGATATTGTTTCCCTGTTTCAACGTTCTTATGTATTCAGTGCAAATCTCGAAGAATTCGCATATTCGGTGGAAGTTCGAGCAATTCATGGGGGCTTTGTCGTATTGTTGACGAATGTTTCTTGAGTTGAGGATATCGAAGAGTCGGTTGAACAACCGTATGAAATAAACAGTTCCTTCGACGTCTTCGAACCCTTCAATGCCATTTTGCGAACACCAGCATAAAGCGTCTGCAACAGATGCACTGAGAGTTTGTGCGGCGATTTTCACGTTCATTTTTATGAGGCGGTAGTTCACATGCACGTTCTTTAGTTTGTTCCCGAGCGTCAGTCCATCCTCATTCTGCAGTTTGTTGAGTTTCTCTAGGAGTGACCATGATATTCTCCTCCCTTCCTTGTCGACGAGCAGTTTGTAATCGCCCCAAGTGTTCCTCACCAATTTCAGCATGTGACATGCGTCTAAAAAGAAAGAGACAGGTGACTCCGTAGCGGGATGTTGAAAGTGAGTTACCAACTCATCTGATTTTGAGATGGTGCACCCGAGTTCGTTTGCCATTGCTATATTTGTTATTGTACCGTCGCACGTCAGCGAGACAACTTGGACGCCATGGTCGTGCAGGAGTTGGAGGCATCGCTTGACTAGCATACACCGTTGATCGGCTCCTAACCCATCAGTCAGGAAATAACCGACTGGAACCCTCCAATTCAGATTGATGGCGACTAGCATGAAGACGTAAGTTTCCTTGGCTTCCTTTATGTCATCTCCCGAGTTCCCCAAACCGAAATCTACATAGCCGTAGCATTTTTTTCCATCCCATTCGATTTCTCTCCTAATGGCCATTTCGTCAACGATTAAAGAGCAGACCAAAGGGTGTCCTTCGTTGGACTTTTCTTTTACTGCATTTAAAACGTCCGTAGAAAATCCAGGAGACGCGTTTACACAGCTGTACCATTTTGCAAGAGTTCTGGGGTGGGGAAGACAAGTGTTAAAGGATTCCCTTACAAATCTGAAAGGATTCCAGTAATTCATCAATTACATATAACACATTTTGGTAAAGAGATAGGTAGTTACAAACAAGTTCCACTACCAACTTTACATTGTAACAAGGTATTTGCTTGTAAAGTAGGTAGTGGACCATGGACATATCCATGACATGGACGTGTCTTTGATTTGGGATCTCTTAACAACACTTCTGAGCCTCGAGACTGACCCAACAGAATGACCGAATACACGTGGGATCCCGTCTGCTCAACACCCTACCCCACTATGTTCGGAATTTACCAACTGAATCCTTCACTAAGTTCGTGAAGACCCACCTGGTGAAAGAAGAATTGCTTAGAGTATTTGTACAAGATCACATGGAGTGCGGTGATTTAGTATAATTTACTACCACTATCAGCTATTGTCTTATTGTCTTGTGCACGCCCGTTCATTGTTTTCATCATGCAGTTTTTTTTGTTTTTTTTTTGTATATCGCTAGTTTAGTTAATGCCATTTTCTCCGTCATTCCCATTATTACAGTTACCTTATATTATATGTAATCGGCGCTATAACCAGACAGCGTAATCTGTTGTACCTAATTTTTGACGTTTGCTCTGTCGTTATTGGCTTTGGCAAAAAAAAAAAATTCTTGATTCTTGAAACAAGTCCTTCCGTAGCAACAATTTCGTTGAATTGAACCTTTTTTTATTTGCGTGACGCAAATTTTTTGTATGACCCCTAGCAGAAAGACACATCCACGTCAAAAATGTCCTGGATTACCGGTGATGGGGTTTATGGAGTTTGACGGAATGATTATGATTGATTGCGAAGGTGTGAATGGTGGATTATGGTCATGAAGGTGATTTTATGACCATCATCAACGATCACATTAATACAACGGCCCAATCAATTTACCGATAAGCTTTAGGCGAAAAAAAATCCAGGGTCAAGGCAAATTGTCGGAGTTCTGGTGAATATCGGGCGTTTTGAGTACTCCTTAAAAATAACTCCCTTTGTACACCTCGAGGCATGCTTTGTAAAAGTGATGCGTGGTCACTGGTGATCAGATTTCTTCTTTTCAGCTGGGTAGTCAGAGTCTTCATGTCTTTTATTCTCGCATCCATCATTCGGTTGGAGCGCCGAAATTTCTTAATCAGGCGCGATTTTGCCAAAAGTTTCCTGGTAAGGTCGGCCACCTTCCAATCAAGATGTTTGACATTAGCCCTCAACTCAGCCACAGTGACATCGTCAACCTGAAACAAAATAATATTTTGTTAGGTATCTTATAATAATAATAAGATTCTTATATAAGATTCAAGTAGATGCGTATATAAAGGATTTTCGTACAAGGTATGGCTAATTACTCCCTTTCATTACAATAACTGTAATAATAATGATGGTTATTATATAACAGCACCCATGGAATACTACACCTATGTTTTTCCCCTGTTTTGAGGTGCTCATCGTGTTGACCATCGAAAAGCAATGGAAACTCATCGTCAGTCGTATTTCGTCAAAAAAGCGAGTTATCCCCCTTTTCCCCTGAACTCGTCAAATATTTTGTATTTAAATAACGACTTCTTATAATAAAAATGCGTTTTTTAATCATTAAAAAAACAAAAAAACAATTATTGCATGGAGGAGGTGGTGAAATATCTATCAGCGTATACAGAAAGCAATGTTTCCATAACCAGGAATTTCAGTGAACTGACGCCAAACGTCTCAGCAACTCCTCAGGGGTTTGGCGCCACAGTACTGACATGCCTGCTTATGGAAACATTATTTTCTGTTTCAAAGTGTTCTGTAGAAACTGAAGAATATTTCACCACCCCCTCCATGCAAACTTTCTACACATCAGTTTCCAAATATTTCCTTGGTCGTTCCAAAATCTCAGCACCATCCTACCATCACATTTCTCATCTTGATGATACACACCTGAACACCAATATCCTTGAATGGTTCCAACGCAACAGGCGGCGGTTCCGACTGGGCAGGCAGCATATCATCTTCCAGGCAACTATCCTCGATTTCTTTTCGACGGCCTGGCATGGAAATCCTGGCCCGTGGGGGTTTCCGAGTCTAGAAAAAATTCAGTTATTTATACAAAAAAAAAATCATGTATCTTGCGTATACGCAAGACGGAACTAGCCAACTTATATACATACATACACGTACCTACACATAAACATGGCGAACGCACCATAGCAGCAGTAAAATACAATTAATTAGTGGAGGAAAACGGGACAGAAAATGGGTGACTTAGGCGGGGGTCCCTGAGACCAATCTACATATGCCAGATGATCAGGCATATCCAGTTAGCACCTGCATTAGCATCAACCGAACCACGTATTTCGGAAGGAAGAGAAGGAATCTTGTGGCTGTGTCTGCCCGTGGTTGAGGAAGGGAGCTGAGTTCGGTCATCTACTTGGCCTGCACCTCATACGCGTGCCTACATACCTACCTGGTGTGGATGAGTAGTAACAACACCACCATAATTGTCGTCCCAACGAAAGAAACAGATGTATCGAGGATTCTAAATGTCACAGGATACTTTTGTTTTTACCCTACGTAACAGCGTATACTAACCTTGACAACTTTCTGCAGGTGCGCAGGATATGCCGGAAATACGGTGGGAACTACATTTTCCCGCAATTTTGGTCCTGACGGGTAGGTCCAATTCACGTCTTGGGGGTGAAAATGGTCCGTGCAGACCTTTGAGAACTGCGACGGTACCCAGTTTTTACGACGGACCGCTTGAATCCACTGGGCCCTAAGGACTGCATCATTCGGGAATCTGAAAACCATATTATAGCTAATATTCTAATTAATCATTACGCACCCACCAGAAGGAGAGAGCTTTTTCGGTAGTTGGGGTACATAGTTGGGTCAAAAATCTGTGGACTTGAAACATAGAGTGATGCTGAACAACGAAGTTGAAATATAAAACCGCCCTTTTTCAGGGAACTCGTAAACGGGTTCCGCCATCTAATTTACAAGCAGATACCATGTTACAAGACTTGTAACACTTGTATACTTAGTATACTCATGTCTTTGATGGGGGATAATCATAATAATGGATGATAATAACGATTCTCCGCGAGAGTTGTAAACAAACCCTTTTGTTTATAGATTTAGTCAAAATGTTCTTACTTGTGAAAGCCCAGCCGTGGTTTATTTTGTTCGGGTTTGTTGTGGCAACCAAACACGCAGCAGATTGTCATGCTTGTCTTGGAGGAAAAGCACAAAAATAAAGGAAGTTAGATATAAATTTCAAGGGACACAAACCCCAGAAACGGATGGTAGAGACCCACATTGGGCACCAGTTCTGGGCCTAGAATGGAACTTTTCTTGGGAGCTTTACATCTCTTTACATCTCCCAAGAAAAGTTCCACCACTGGGATCGCGCGAATGAACAGAAAATATCCAACGGAACCGAAGATACAAGCTGAAAACACCGTTCTCCCCTTATAAAAGTTAGAAAACAGGTAAATTTCCAATGGCCGCCGTGATACGAGTTCCCCCTCCACTTTGGAACAACTGATAAGGGGCCAGGGCTTCTCCATTCTTCTTCTAAGCTCCTTGGAATTGAGGGAGAATTTTGGTTTTGCTGTGATCTCAGAAAAATCCGAAGAGACATGGCACAAGCGTTTCGGACATTTGAACTCTCGTGACTTGAAACTACTGTGTGATGGCATGGCCATAGGTGTGAATTACTGCAAGGAAGAATCTCAGCCCTGTGTGGATTGCATAGTTGGGAAGCAGCCGAAGACGCCTTATGTCATCAACAAGGACAAACAGTTGAGTCAAAACAAGTTGGACGTGATCGTGAGTGATGTCGTTGGGCCGTTCCAGGTGGATTCGTTTGAAAATGGAGAGTCTACCCTTGCGTACTTGCAAATTCCATTTGCTGACGATGACCAACAAGAGGCACAAGGTGAACTTGTTGGAGATGAAGAAACAGAAGATGCAACAACGTCCACGGAGGAACCGGACTTTGAAAGTTTGAGCTCTGAAGACATTGAAAGTTCAGCTGAGACTGAAGACTACGCCCCGAGTGAGCAACCATCGAGTGAAGTGGAAGACGTCGCTGTGGTGGAGGATGAGCTAGGCCGACGCTACCCATCGAGAGATCGACGTCCAAGAGTTTATCCCGACTTCGTTTCCTACCTCTGTGCTTTGGATGAGCTGGAACCCAGCTCTGTGTCTGAGGCCTTGTCTGGCCCTCGAGCGCGTGAATGGCAAGAAGCCATGAACTCTGAAGTAAGTTCTCTTAAATCGAATAATGCCTGGATCTTAGTAGACAAACCGGCAAATAAAAACATTGTTGGATGTAGGTGGGTTTATAAGATTAAGAGAAATGAAAATGGTGAAATTTCCAGATACAAAGCGCGCCTTGTGGCAAAGGGTTTTTCACAACAATATGGTGTAGACTACACCGAAACTTTCTCACCTGTGGTAAGACAAGCTAATTTTAGACTTCTGTTAGCTCTTTCTGTCGAACTTGATGTAAAAGCAGATCATCTCGATGTTGAGTGTGCTTTTTTGAACGGTGATTTAAATTGCGAAATTTACATGACCCAGCCAGAAGGCTGCGTCGTCCCTGGTAGTGAGAATAAGGTTTGTCTCTTAAAAAGAGTTTGTACGGACTTAAACAAAGTTCACGTCAATGGTATGCCAAGATTTTATATTGATGTTGTAACATTGGTTTTCTGTCAAGATATTGGAATTGAATGACTTATTGTAGTATTAAGGGAGAATGTTGGTGTACAGACAAATCTTGGGAACCTGTGTAATACTAAAATATTCGGTACAGTTAGGTTGGTACTACTGTTCTGATTCTGATGTTTTTCCCGTGCGGTTGTAGCTCCCGCGTTTTCCTTATTTTTCGTTATTAAAGCAACGTTTTGCTTTATTTGCTGCGTTTTCCTCGCCCTGACAATTTACTCCGACAGCAACTAGGTCACTATTTTTTTTTTAGAGCAGTGTATGTAATATTGTCAGAAAATAACAAATTTAAAAACTGCTACTAGTGGTGAAAGCGAACAGCAAACGACACAACTGCGACCATCTGGGATTTTCTGTCTCTTTACATCTGCGGATAAATGTGCTGGGGGCGTTCGGAGGGGGTTACCAGGTCGATGTGATTTTAACTGATTTTACAAAGGCCTTTGATAAGCTTCCACATAGCGTGATTCTTCGTGTTCTGGCTGGCCTGGGGGTGTACGGTCCTTTGCTGGGATGGTTTGGCGATTACTTGTCTGATCGTGAGCTGACCGTTCGAATGAAAGGCTCTCTCTCGCGTTCTTTCGCTGCCTCATCGGGGTTTCCTCAGGGCTTGCACCTTGGCCCACTACTTTTCAACCTTGTTATGAATAGTGTCGGGGCTGCCCTCACTCAGTGTTCCCACCTTATCTATGCCGACGACCTCAAGATTTTTTGCCCTATCCGCAACTTGGCTGATTGTTCCCCCCTCCTGGACTGTCTCGACACATTGTCCCTTTGGTGTTGCCAAAACGGCCTGAAGCTAAACCCGTCAAAGTGTTCAGTCACCACCTTCCACCGCACTGTCGAGTCTATCATTTGCAACTATCAACTCGACGGGGCTTCTCTTGTTCGGCAATCCTCAGTTCGTGACCTTGGGATCTTGCTTGACGCCCAGCTCACCTTCTCTGACCACGTATCCCAGGTCGCCCTGCGCGGTATGCGAGCCCTTGGGTTCCTCAAGCGAAACACGAGGGAATTTACCGAGGCCCCTGCTCTAGTGACCCTCTATCGCTCTCTCGTGCTGCCCGTCCTGGAGTAGGGGTCGGTGGTGTGGAGCCCTTTCTATAGTTGTCACATTGAGCAGGTGGAGCGTGTGCATCGGGCATTCTTGCGGTACCTGGGCTATAAGTTGGGCATTCCTCGCACTGAGATTAACTACTCTGCTCTCTCTACTCGGTTCCATCTGCTGAGGCCTGTCGACCGCCGCCAGTCAGCTGATTTGGTTTTTCTCCACGCACTTCTTCACGGTCGCATCAATTCTCCCGAACTTCTCCGCTCAATCGGTCTGCGAGCCCCGCGACCTTCGTTACGTTTTGCCCACCCCTTCAATGTCCCCTTTTCGCCAACAAATTACCTCTGCCACCGTACGCTTTGTCGCCTCCCCCGTCTTGCTAACCTTCTCACCTCCTCCCCACCAAATCTCGACTTCTTCTCCGACTCTCCTGCTCACCTCAAACGCACGCTCCATGAATTTTTCCTTTCTTCCTGACTTCTTTATCTGTGTTAGGTACCCGATCGCCATAAAGTTCATTTACTTACCCATTTATTCATCCGTGTAATTTAGGTCTCCATTTATAATTATATATCTATCCATATTCGGTTGTGTATCCATTAAATAGACATATTTTGTCTATGATAATTAGTGATTTCATGTATGTGTTTATGCCTACGAGTGTAGGTATGTATTACTTTTGTATAATTGGGCTCTGCCCGTTTCTCAATAAATAAATAAATAAATTTTATTTCGAGCTTCCTTAGACACTCATCAGTGATTAGCACGCCACACGAACCCCCTACGGCCCTGGTTACGTTATTCCTGACTTGGCAAAAAACCTGATTGATGAACCGTCAGGTCTAATTGGTAGGTTGGGAGCCGTTCAATTTGCCACCGTCCACCATCGTTTTACCCCAAATGAGTATAAATGTCCAGCTTTTACTGATTTCTCAATCGACTTTGTTCATTACAAACTATAAAAAGTACCGGGCAATAAATCTCTTTCTCTACTATATTTCAGATGTTTGACAAGCTGAAGAGCGAAAAGCCGAATTTCAAAGAGCACGTCGAGCTGATCGAAGGGGACTTCAGTCTGCCCGGTCTGGGGATGTCCGACGCCGACAGGGCCACCTTGATCGACAAAGTTCACGTTGTCTTCCACGGCGCCGCCAACGTCAAATTCGAAGAGCCCCTCAAATCCGCCACCGCCATCAACGTGGTCGGATCCAAAATCATCTCCCAGCTTTGCCAGGAAATAAAGAACTTAAAGGTGAGACAAACATGTCTTCTTTCAAATCCATAACAGCTCACCAAAACCCGAGGCCTTGACAGTTTAAAATCGTTTCTAGCGATAGGAAGTGTTCAAGCCTTGAATTAAGAGACTTTTCAGTTCTACCTTCGCCTAGATAACATGGCTCGACTCCCTTCAAAACCCCCTCAAATCACTGGATTTTTCGAAGAATGTGTATCTATACACATCGTGAAACACCCAGAGTCCAATTTGATAAATGCTCCAAAAAGTGAAACAATAAAACAAAAAATTATTAAAAAAAAAAAATGGCAAGCACTGGGCAAGCAGTGCCAGAGAATTCGCCTCTGTCCATGTCCCAAATCACTTCGACAACGACACCTCCCTCGACCCTTTTGCCTTTCAAGTCCAAATTTCAAGTTTTCGACCTTCGACCACCCTGTCGCAATGATTAGAAAAATTAGGGGAAAATATGATTCCAAATGAAGGCGGACTACCTGATCTGCTTAGATCTACGACTATTCCATTGTTCTACCTTATCACTACGTAGGTACAATAAGGAATGGACGTGCACCTGAATTTCGGGTTAATTCATCCTGTGCCATGGTGTTAGAAGTCAAATAGAGGAAAATACATCTTTTTTTTTTTTTTTTTTTGACATAACGTCTTTCACGTACCTAGTTTATATTCATCTAAAGTAATATTCATAATATTATTCATTCATATATACCTACTGCTGTCCTAGTTAATTCAAAAAGTACGTGCTTGACGTCACCTACAGAAACCACTTTTTCCATAGACCGTTTCCATAAAAAATCTCTTGACATTTTTAGAATTACATAATTTAAATACGTTAAAGCTTATGGAGTCCATTATCTGCCGTTTATGGGCAACGAAGTTTTGAGGGTCAATGAAGGACTCGATGGGTTTGAAGCGTTGTAATCATTAAGAACTTCATACAGTTTTGACGAGCGCTTTCGCTATATATAGCATCTTCAGGTTGTAACATTTGTCCCTGGTCAGAGGACCAAGGGGGTGGAGTGTTCCACAAAAAAAATATAAAATTGAAAAAAGAGGGTAAAGGCACATTGCCTCACCCCGAGCATTTAACTAATTCCCCCAGGGAGGGGTTCGATATGACCCCCGGGGCTCTGACTCAGCAAGCACAAAGTAAATTGTAAAGGTTTATTCAAAATCGGTTTTTTACCTTTACGGAACGCTGTAAAAATGAGTTTCAGAAACAGCACAGCGTAGACGACATCCGGGTTGGCACGCAGGCCGCTGACTTATTATTTCCTCACGGGGCCCCGATTAAATTCTCACAGTAAATTGATACCTGTAAGTACAGTCTTGATTAGAAAATGAGTAACTACAAAATTACACAGAGAACTAACATTGACAGATAATATCACAGTTCATTTACTTAGGGGGCTGTGCCCCAGAACGGCTGGAAGGCCTTGACATGCTAAAACTCATAAAGGTTAGTTTAATAGTCCACAGAGTGGTAGAAATATTGAATGTAGGGTTGTTAATCATCAGCAAGCTTCAGTATTTTATGAGAGGAGATCGTGACGTAACTTATGATGCTCAGTGAGCTAAATGAAGAAATCCGCCGGTGGTCGGCAGTTCGGTGCCGACAAGAGTGATGCGGACGGAAAATCATGCAGGCGAAGAAACGCCATGGTGCAAATCGAAGTCGCAGAAAATCGTAGCGCACGGAGGTCGCAAGCAAATAGTTGTACATGTAGGTAAGAGGTCGGAACGCAGACACGTCGTTGATTAAGCAGTGTCGTCGATTAAGCAGGGTTGTGGGTTCCCCCCTGCAATAAATTTATTCAAATTAACTCCTACTCCAAATCTGGCTTTTTGGAAGGCGAGCAAATCGCGGTACTCACGTCTGGTTAGTTTTAGCGGCTGCTAAATTTTCCAGAGATCCCCTTAACACGTGGTTCCACGAAGTTCTCAAATGGTACTTTCTTCTGAAACCACCAACCGCCTTTACTCAAGTGGCCCTCGGAGTGGGCTTTTAACGTCGTGGGAATCCACAGACGTCCAAAAGAACGGAAACTCAACCAAATCTCACCTCGAAGATGCAGATCGGTGCCGTGCAGGTTAGACTGAACTTCCGTTCGTGAGATCGTCTCAAAATCCTGGCTCCAGCTCTTTCCAACACTTCACGAAATGACCGAAATGGCCCGAAACGAAACCACCGAAGGTGGGCGAAAATATAATTAGATTTGTGCGAATTTTGGATGGCACTTGATAAAAAAAACCACCGATCGGGCAGGGCCCGTCGGGGAAAAAAACGACACCTCCCTTCTCCTCCGCAGCCTCCGTGATCGGCAGTCCTGCCAATCACTCATAATTCGCTCCAAATTAAATTCCTTCTTTCCCCGATTCCTGAGCTAACTCCTTCATTCAGGAAGCGCTTCAGGGGTTATCCAACTATTTATGCTTCATATCGGGGGGGGGGGGGGGGGGAGAGGTCCAGAAGGAGTTTTCAGGAATGTGATTCACACGGAAGGTATGCGTTCCGCCTTGGTAGCAGGCGGATTCCCGCTCATACTGCGGGCTGGGGCGGAAGTTATTTAAAATTTAAATTTCCTCGCTCACCTCACGAGGGGTAGGGGGAGTAGGGATGCTACAAGGTCTAAAACACAACATACACAACAACAACAACAACCAACACAACATACTATGCGCGAGAGCGAGGGACAACGAATATCAACTCCTAACTGGTAACATAATCCTTAAAGTAAATTTAATGATGCTTAGTGGCCTTCCTGCTCTAACAGGTTGTCTTCTTATTTTTAGACCTGAAGATGCTATATATAGCGAAAGCGCTCGTCAAAACTGTATGAAGTTCTTAATGATTACAACGCTTCAAACCCATCGAGTCCTTCATTGACCCTCAAAACTTCATAATTTAAATTAAAAAACGGACGGTAGACCCATGGTTCTACATTCAGATCATTTAATAATGATTCATTTTACGCCTCATTCTAAACTCTTGGGTTTTCGACCCTCTACTTGTAACCAACCGCCAAACTTCCTTACAGACCAATCATGTGATTATAGTTTTCGCGATTATGTTGCGTAACGCTTTTTATGTCGTGACGGGAAAAGAATGAAAACGTCCTGTTAATCATTATTCAATGATGCTTAACCCACAAACAAATCAAAACAACGGCCATGGTGTCACGTTTAACCTAGACGGATCCTTCAGTTTTCAATTTTTTTTAATGGTGACCATGGCGGAATTGTCGACCAATGGGAGCTGATCGCTGGTTTCCGCTGAAAATTCAAATTGCGATTTTTCCATAAATTTTATAAATTCGTATAAACTTGCAATAATTGCAATAAAACACAAATTATTTGTGTTTTAACCCCATTTTCGGTGTTATTTGGAAGCTTTCTATCGATAGAAAAAATAATACCTAATCCAACAACGCGTCCATTCCTTTCTATGTCCACACCTACCCATACCATTGCCAATTTTGAATTACACATTTTGAAACAAAGGGATAATTTGTTTTGTTTGGGTGGTAACTGCTATGAAGTCTATTGAGCACGCGGGGCTTTCAGCAGACACCCTGTCAGGAGCCCACCAGGCGGGTCAACTTAGCTGCCCATCCAGACTGGGTTAGGGAAAGGTTTCCGTCCAGAGTGGGAGCATCTGCTTGTTATGGGGAGGAATGTCAAGGCATTAAATACATTAAATACGTGCAATATTACTGAAAATAGAAATTGTCAATAACAATCCAAATCCGGCGATCACCGCTGTCGGGTTACCTAACCAACCCAATGTAATTGTAAAAACATCCTAAAGTTGAAATTTTATGTTTCGGAAATTCAAAATGAGGCCTTGTTTTTCAATATTGACGTTTGGGGTGGAGTCAAATCTAAATGGATGCGAAACAGTCCAGAATTGATTTGAACGCACCTGCAATTCAACATTTGAAAGCTGCATGAGGGGAACGATGACAATGAAATAATAATTATTATTATTACTTATCACCGCCCATTTTAATAGACTAGACCCATAAAAATATCGGTACATAATACATTGCCCATCTAAACGCACACGACGTTAAGGGGGTAATGCTATTATTTTAACAATAACAGTTTTCTTTGATGATGAAAATACAAATTAAATTTTTTTAAATTAAAATTATTTATTAAATTTAAAATCTTTTTCATGGTGAGTGGTACCTAAGTGGTGAGTGGTACCTTACATACCTGGTGATGTCTAGGAAACACGAACATGTAGACTGGAAAGACTGGTGGAAGCAAAAGGGAATTTTCTCATACACAGGTGGCGCACCTGGGAACTGGAGTACCTATAGGTACCTACTCCAGTTAGGTACTCCCAAAGCATCCCCTATAGGGGATGCTTTGGGTGGTTTGGAGAGGGTAAGGTCATCACCGAAGTTACATCACGGCGACTATAGTGCAATTCATGGAGGAATAGAGAGGAGAGTTCACTAAATAGGACTTCGTGCCGTAGTCGACGGTGGCGCTATCCCTACGGAACGTAGTGAACTACACATAGTACCTTCAAACCCGACTAGAGTGAGCAACTACTAGTGGCCCACTAGCGCTTCTTACGAAGGAAAGCCCCAAATACCTCACTAAACGGATTTATATTCCACTGTTGTGCTACTACAATTAAATTAAAGGAAAAATTGAAGGAACCATATCTGAATAACGAAATTGATTGCGTAGTTGTGTACACTGTGAATGCAAACGATGGAATTCGCAGGGGCGCCATCTTCTGGTTCAGTTTTGGTAACTTACCACCTTCAAAGTTCACTACATCTCGTAGGGGTCGCGCTGCAGTCGCAATCCCCCCCCCCCCCCCCCCGCCGTTCCATCGCTGGGTTGGCGTTTTGGGCACGCGGTTTAACATAGAGTGAGCTCTCCTCTCTATTCCTCCATGAGTGCAATTTTTATGAAAACATCAACATATAGGTAAATATCATGGGCGAGCTTACCTTCCCATGAGATGTTCCCTAGGGAAATGGAAAAACTTTACATCTTGGGAGGCCAGGCGTGGGCGTCCATTAACGTCGCAGTTTCTTCATTTTGGAGCCACTTTTGGAGAAGGGGTCGTCATTACACTGACTTTTGAGAAGTTAGAATTATTTGGTTTTGTCATACCTAACTGATAGTTTAAGAAAAAAAAAACTATTCACACGGCATTCGGGAAAGTTGCACACATCAGAAATTCAAAAACAAGTAAACACAACAGAGAGAAACGGATTCACAATTCCACAGGAGCAGTGTTGCCAAGAGTATGCCTCGTAAATTCTAACTTTCATGAGGAAAGTTTCTTTCTTGCTTGTTCATTTTTCCATGTAAAACGACCAAGGAATGCCGTTGAATGGAAATAAAATACAAAGAGCCTTTAATAATGGATGTGAATTAACTTATAATCAATTTATTGGACACTTCATTTCCTATGCATGCACATAGTTGAACATCTGAAAGGCCTATTCAACGACACTAGCGCCCTCACTGTGGCTAAATAGCCCCAAAGTTCAGGGGTGTACAGGTACTTAAATTTTATAATTTATTGTTGTATTGAGAGTTCTCCGCCCCAGTCGTCGGGCTCTGCTTGGGAGATGAAATAGGGCATAGTTGTTTCTCTCAGGTGGATCCAATGTTGGTTTTGAGTGCCTCCATGCGGTCCACTTGTATCGTACAATCTCTGCAAAAATTACTTCCCCCGAATTTCCGTGTATTCTACTACATTGAAGGCCAAGCCACGATGTTGAAGTGCTAATTTTTAGATGACTCATCTTTATTTTTGGATTTTGCAGGCGTTCGTCCACGTGTCGACTGCATTCTGTCACTGTCCAACCTTTTAAAAAACTGGATTTACTACAATATTTACACTGACTTTCAGAAAACTAATATTACGACAAGTAACGGGAGATCCTTGAGTTGCTAAAGGTCCATGGGAAAGGTTTCAAACACGTAATTATTGGGCAGAAATGGCAGATTATGAGGGAAATTCCCTTAGAGCTGTCTGTAACTGGTCCCTCTACCCTAAATGATTCCCTGATGATATCCTAATTTTCAGCTGACTCATCTTTATTTTTGTATTTTACAGGCGTTCGTCCACGTGTCGACTGCATTCAGTCACTGTCCGCGAGAAGAGATCGAAGAGAGGTTTTACGACGCGCCGCTCTCTGCTGATAACTTGATACGACTCACCGAATGCTTGAACGAACAACAACTCGCCGACATTTCCAAAACGTGAGTTGATTGGAGACTGAGGGATTTAAGTCCTGGAAAATTAACTTCTACTGAACTCCGGAAATAGGGAAATCAACATGCCAGCTCTTCCACGGCAAGAATGATGTAGTAGTGTTGGGTTAATACCGATAGTACTATCGCGTGAGAGACGTGGAGACCCATTCGAGCCCAGATTGAGACGTCTCTGAGACTATCTCTGCTGTGTGGGATAGTTTTAAGCCGATTGGATCAAAACTATGCTTAGTCACAACATTAAATGTGAGAAATTTTGTGACTATTTATTTATCGATGTTAACCCCTCCCGTTTTCATTAAGGTGAACAAAACTTGTTAGTCTTTTATGCAGTTGCAGACTAATAAACAATACAACAATTTTACCTGTTGAATGATTTTCAGGATTATTGCAGAGTGGCCCAACACGTACGCCTTCACGAAAGCTGTCGCCGAAGACGCTGTCAAGAATTACGCTTCAGGTCTACCAGCCTGTGTGTTCAGACCAGCGATTGGTGAGTAGAATTTTGTGTTGGTACACGTGGAAGGGAGAAAGATGTTTTATCGTATTAGGAGAGTTATGAACGTTATGGAAAATGGCTTTTTCTGTTCATCTCAACTTCGTTTTCAGTCATTTCGACGGTGAAGGATCCCATCGAAGGTTGGATCGACAACCTGTACGGACCGTCCGGGATCGTCGCCGGGACCGCAGCCGGCGTTCTCAGAGTCTACCGAGTCGACCAGGACGTCCAAGGTGACTTCGTCCCAGCGGATTTGTGCATCAACGGGATCTTAGCTGCTGCTTATAAGACCAGTCTTTTGGGGTAAGTAAGACTGACATTGGTGGATGCTCCGTCTACTACTGCTTTACTTTATAACCCTGGCCACACGGGTCCAGTAGGGACCTTATAGGACCCGAAACCTGTTAAGGTATCACAGGAGCGCTTTTCCTCGAGTTTGTCTGCCAGTGGCTCCGGGTGCACAGACCCGGAGGGCTCGGCGAGGCACTTGCTTCGGAGCTGCCCGGCATTCGAGGCGGAAAGGGCTGTCCTGGAGGCTGAGGTTTTCCCCGACGGTTTGAGGGAGGACTGGAGTAAGTATGTCTCTAGCCCTTCCCGCTACAGGGCTTTTGTGGCCTTTGCGACGGCTGCCCTGAGAGTCCCGGCGGCATCAAGGCTCCCCGCAGGAATCAGTCGCCCCCCAGGGCTTGCTTGGGTCACACCCCAACTACAACTTGTGGTGGTACAAGTGGTGGTTGAGCAGTTGCCCCCACCCAAATTAAATCTGAAATTTCGACAAAATACTCGGTTCGCCATCAAGTTGTGCCAGCAAGGTTTTCAGTCCGATCGCCCAAACCCGTGGGGCGCTATGGGGCTAAAATGGGTCTACGGGAGGGGTTTTTGAAGGGTTTCGGGTACGATATCGTGTGGGGTGTCATATTAGATGTATTTTTGGACGTTTTTTTGCGATCCCAGAACCCTCATCCCAGGATCCCAGGAAGTCGAACGATGTGGCGTTTTAGAGTACCTAATTTTGGACGCACAATCCATTTTTGGGGGTCCCACATCCGTCGACTAACTTAACAAGATGATTTTAAAAAAGTAAATAATTCAATTAATTTTTTTCCGTTGACAGGATTGATATGCGTACAATTTCCATTAAAGAATAATGGGTAACCTTTTTTCTTTATTGGTAGAAATAACGCGCACGGAGGGACACTCACGAAATTTGGAGGTTGAAAAGAAAATTTTCCCCGGAACCGAAAACCGATGAAGGCGATTAATCTATCTATCTATCTATCTATCTATCTATCTATCTATCTATCTATCTATCTATCTTCTATCTATACTTCTATAAAATGAGGTTTCTGTCTGTCTGTCTGTCTGTCGTGCCTTATAGGCGCCTAAACGGCTGAACGGATTTGAATGGGGTTTTTTCCTAACGGTCTCGGCTGCGATTGCCCCCAACATAGGCTATATTAAAATTCCGCGCGACGCGCGCAAACCCGCGAATTTGCGCGAAACGTGTTTTTCGCTCCCCTATAACCCCCATTTTTTATCGCGGATTCCGATTCTACGTTTAATTCTACGTCCGAAATACCGGTTGCGCGAATTTTTTGGCGCGCGCGAATTCGCTCAATTAATTTTTTCGATTTATTCCGCCGTTAATAGACGGATTTTGTCCGCGTTTCGTCCGTAGCCTACCTAGAGATCCGAATTTTAATAGGAGATATCGACCAAATTCATTCCGACGATGAGCGACTTTTGAGAGCGAGTTGAGTTTTGAAAAAACTGGGCGGGCGTCACCGACCCGTCGCGACGGGTGAAACCCTCTATCCCCCCGCCATCACTCTTCACTCTGAGCGGGTGGGACATCAGCCTTTAAGGGGCGCTCCCAAGGTTTATGCGCAAGGTCTCCCAGATGGAAATTGATGTAAATTAAATGAATCGATTAAAATTGAATCGATTATCGAGAAAAGTATCGAAAAATTGTATTAAATTGAATTAAAAAAAACAATTAAAAAATTTATATATATTCTTGAAAATCTCGAGAAATTCAAAAATGATCTACATTCTGAGATAGGTTGAGCGCCCTCAAGGATTTTTTCCGTTTTCCCCTCCTTCAACTAAAGAAAAGAAGGAGTGGGGATTTCAGCCATTGATTCGATTTTGATGAAATTTTCAGGGATCACCCGGGTTGTGCCTTAGATGATTACCCAGGCTTATTTAACAAAAAATCTCATTCTTTTTCCTACCTACCTACACATACAAATTTACTACCTACCTACATATTTTTTTTTTTATCGCGGATTCCGATTCTACGTTTAATTCTACGTCCGAAATACCTTTATACAATCATTACCTATATACAATGAAAAGCCGTTTCGAGCTGTCCCAACTGTATGGATTACCTATATACAATCATTACCTATACACAATGAAACTGTGTATCCCATGTATCCTCAACCAGTAGAGATAGAGAGATGGGATGTTCGGGGGGGGGGGGGGGGGAGCGCAGTACTTCTATAAAACCGTTGAAGATAGGGAGATACGGTTTTTTCCATCGTGATCTCAGGTATCACATAAAAAGTTTTGGATAGTGTCCCTTAAATTGTACAAAAGTGTCCTGCGAGTATGAATCCCTCGGGAACGAATGGTTTACCTATATACATACAATGAAAAGCCGTTTCCAGCAGTCCCAATTTTGTACCATATGATGACTCTGGGGTGAGTTCAAATAGTGTCCTGAAAGTGTCCTAAAGTTTCCCGAGAGTGTGAATTCCCCTGAAAAAGGCGAGGGGGGGGGGGGATTTATCTGTTTGGAGCTTGCCTAACTGCTTATCCTCAACCATTAGAGATGTAATAGGTATATTCATTCATGAGTCGACACTGGCCTAACCTTCTCCCAGCAGGTTCAGCCAATATTGATTCGATTTTGATGAAATTTTCAGGGATTGATGGTGGACTTTAAATTTGATTTCACTAGCACTTTGACGATAATATAGAAGTACTAGCTGCTCCGGCTCGCTTTGCTCGCCTACGCACCCATCCGGGGGGCTGCGCCCCCCTGGACCCCCCAGTGGGTGAGTAGCATCGATGGACACGTTGGAACCCCCACATGAAGGAATTCCCAAATTCGCAGAATTGCAGTGCTCGGTTGGGACAGCTTGAAACATAATAATAATAATATTGAAACATGTTTCAACTTTATTATTCTACATGAGACATGTTTAAATATTATTATTATTGTTTCAAGCTGTCCCAACCGAGCACTGCAATTCTGCGAATTTGGGAATTCCTTCATGTGGGGGTTCCAACGTGTCCATCGATGCTACTCACCCACTGGGGGGTCCAGGGGGGCGCAGCCCCCCGGATGGGTGCGTAGGCGAGCAAAGCGAGCCGGAGCAGCTAGTACTTCTATAAAATCGGGTTTCTGTCTGTCTGTCGTGCCTTATAGGCGCCTAAACGGCTGAACGGATTTGAATGGGGTTTTTCCTAACGGTCTCGGCTGCGATTGCCCCCAACATAGGCTATATTAAAATTCTGCGCGACGCGCGCAAACCCGCGAATTTGCGCGAAACGTGTTTTTCGCTACCCTATAACCCCCATTTTTTATCGCGGATTCCGATTCTACGTTTAATTCTACGTCCGAAATACCGGTTGCGCGAATTTTTTGGCGCGCGCGAATTCGCTCAATTAATTTTTTCGATTTATTCCGCCGTTAATAGACGGATTTTGTCCGCGTTTCGTCGTAGCCTACCTAGAGATCCGAATTTTAATAGGACGTACAGAAGAAACTCATTCCGAAATTGAGCGAATGTACACGGCGAATTTATTTTATAGGATTTGAAGTTGTACGGACGCAAAAGCGGGTGGCCGCTCACGGGACGGGCGCGCGTGGGTATGGAGGGCTCCACCCCAGTCGGCTCGGCACCTTACAGACGACACGCTGGAAAGTGCCAATGGGAGGAGCCCCTCAGGGCTCTGACTAAACGGTAAGTCGTAAAAATACACCGATTTTTTCTATACTCTCGGGCAACCGTTTAAGTGTCCTAAGGGGGGGGGGGGGGGGTCGCAGATTATGTCTGAGTAGGGGTTTGAACACACCCCCCCGGCCGAGCGAAGCGAGGCCCTCTGTCCGAATAAGCGCTCGGCCGAGCGGAGCGAGGCCTTATGTCTGATTAACCTGTTGCGCGAATTTTTTGGCCTGCGCGAATTCGCTCACTTAATTTTTTCGATTTATTCGTTAATAGACGGATTTTGTCCGCGTTTCGTCCGTAGCCTACCTAGAGATCCGAATTTTAATAGGAGATATCGACCGAATTCATTCCGACGATGAGCGACTTTTGAGAGCGAGTTGAGTTTTGAAAAAACTGGGCGGGCGTCACCGACCCGTCGCGACGGGTGAAACCCTCTATCCCCCCGCCATCACTCTTCACTCTGAGCGGGTGGGACATCAGCCTTTAAGGGGCGCTCCCAAGGTTTATGCGCAAGGTCTCCCAGATGGAAATTGATGTAAATTAAATGAATCGATTAAAATTGAATCGATTATCGAGAAAAGTATCGAAAAATTGTATTAAATTGAATTTAAAAAAAATTAAAAAATTTATATATATTCTTGAAAATCTCGAGAAATTCAAAAATGATCTACATTCTGAGATAGGTTGAGCGCCCTCAAGGATTTTTTCCGTTTTCCCCTCCTTCAACTAAAGAAAAGAAGGAGTGGGGATTTCAGCCACTATTGATTCGATTTTGATGAAATTTTCAGGGATCACCCGGGTTGTGCCTTAGATGATTACCCAGGCTTATTTAACAAAAAATCTCATTCTTTTTCCTACCTACCTACACATTCAAATTTACTACCTACCTACATTTTTTTTTTTTTTTTTTTTTTTTTTATCGCGGATTCCGATTCTACGTTTAATTTTACGTCCGAAATACCTTTATACAATCATTACCTATATACAATGAAAAGCCGTTTCGAGCTGTCCCAACTGTATGGATTACCTATATACAATCATTACCTATACACAATGAAACTGTGTATCCCATGTATCCTCAACCATTAGAGATAGAGAGATGGGATGTTCGGGGGGGGGGGGGGGGGGGGGAGCGCAGTACTTCTTTAAAACCGTTGAAGATAGGGAGATACGGTTTTTTCCATCGTGATCTCAGGTATCACATAAAAAGTTTTGGATAGTGTCCTGTCAGATCCCATTTTAAGAAAGGGGGAATAAGGTAAAAGTTGATATTAAACACAGAAGATGTTTTAACTCTCTATTGTAACAATCAACCCTTAACCTAACCCTTCCCTAAAGTCCTCCTCATGTACCTTCCGAAGTCCGACGAATGAAGTGACGATCTTCCTCCGGTGAGATGTTGAGAAGAGGCGGGCTGAGCAGACCAGATGGGGCTAGTTGTCTTCGGATCAGAAGTTCCACGGTTCGGAGTACCGGGTACGGTGTAACAACGGCCAATTGTTACCGACGAACGATGGTTGACTAAAGATGACCAAAACGGCGTTCCGTCGTCTTTTAATTCCTCGGTCGGAGGTGGGGTTAACGATGAGGCCGGTTCCCTCGCGCCGAACATCGGGCGGTCCGAAATGAGGCTGCTGCTGAGGTCGGCAGTCCTCACGTTGGAGCCGACAGTCCCTTAAATTGTCCAAAAGTGTCCTGCGAGTATGAATCCCTCGGGAACGAATGGTTTACCTATATACATACAATGAAAAGCCGTTTCCAGCAGTCCCAATTTTGTACCATATGATGACTCTGGGGTGAGTTCAAATAGTGTCCTGAAAGTGTCCTAAAGTGTCCCGAGAGTGTGAATTCCCCTGAAAAAGGCGAGGGGGGGGGGGGGATTTATCTGTTTGGAGCTTGCCTAACTGCTTATCCTCGAGATGTAATAGGTATATTCATTCATGAGTCGACACTGGCCTAACCTTCTCCCAGCAGGTTCAGCCAATATTGATTTGATTTTGATGAAATTTTCAGGGATTGATGGTGGACTTTAAATTTGATTTCACTAGCACTTTGACGATAATATAGAAGTACTAGCTGCTCCGGCTCGCTTTGCTCGCCTACGCACCCATCCGGGGGGCTGCGCCCCCCTGGACCCCCCAGTGGGTGAGTAGCATCGATGGACACGTTGGAACCCCCACATGAAGGAATTCCCAAATTCGCAGAATTGCAGTGCTCGGTTGGGACAGCTTGAAACATAATAATAATAATATTGAAACATGTTTCAACTTTATTATTCTACATGAGACATGTTTAAATATTATTATTATTGTTTCAAGCTGTCCCAACCGAGCACTGCAATTCTGCGAATTTGGGAATTCCTTCATGTGGGGGTTCCAACGTGTCCATCGATGCTACTCACCCACTGGGGGGTCCAGGGGGGCGCAGCCCCCCGGATGGGTGCGTAGGCGAGCAAAGCGAGCCGGAGCAGCTAGTACTTCTTGTTAGAAGTGGTTTTTAAACCAACTGAAAAACCACTTCACACGGCAAATCAAAGACAGCGGGAGACGCTGATTCAGCAGTTGGAGCTAAGGCAGGAGGGAGAGACGCAAACGGACCTCGGGAGGAGTCGCGGACTAGCCGTTGATCAAGAAACACGTTCCACTGCTCCCGATGGTTACCTAGCCAAGGACCTTCGGTGCCGGCCACCCACGTCGCAAACACTCAGGTCAGATCCTACCAATCACTTTTCTGAAAAATCCCGAATTTGCCTCCGACAGGCTCGCGATCGCGTCCGGTCGTCGGTTAGGGCAAATCCTTTACTTGGTGGAGAGATTAGGTTGATCAGATCTTCAATCAATATAAAAGGTATATTGGAATACTGTGTTTCTCGTTAACCTAATTCCATCAAGGGATTTGAAGGAGGGACCTGGGGACGGGGTAAAAGGAGGATCGGCAGCACGTAAAAGATCCTCCCGGTCGCAACCAAAAAGACAATTTAGCTGCCAAAATTTTATCGTGGGCGCCGGGTTGACAAAAGCAAATCTTGACAAAACAAGACCATCAATCCCGGCTACCTCACATTCTATAAAATGAGGTTTCTGTCTGTGTGTCTGTCTGTCGTGCCTTATAGGCGCCTAAACGGCTGAACGGATTTGAATGGGGTTTTTTCCTAACGGTCTCGGCTGCGATTGCCCCCAACATAGGCTATATTAAAATTCCGCGCGACGCGCGCAAACCCGCGAATTTGCGCGAAACGTGTTTTTCGCTACCCTATAACCCCCATTTTTTATCGCGGATTCCGATTCTACGTTTAATTCTACGTCCGAGATACCGGTTGCGCGAATTTTTTGGCGCGCGCGAATTCGCTCAATTAATTTTTTCGATTTATTCCGCCGTTAATAGACGGATTTTGTCCGCGTTTCGTCCGTAGCCTACCTAGAGATCCGAATTTTAATAGGACGTACAGAAGAAACTCATTCCGAAATTGAGCGAATGTACACGGCGAATTTATTTTATAGGATTTGAAGTTGTACGGACGCAAAAGCGGGTGGCGGCTCACGGGACGGGCGCGCGTGGGTATGGAGGGCTCCACCCCAGTCGGCTCGGCACCTTACAGACGACACGCTGGAAAGTGCCAATGGGAGGAGCCCCTCAGGGCTCTGACTAAACAGTAAGTCGTAAAAATACACCGATTTTTTTCTATACTCTCAGGCGACCGTTTAAGTGTCCTTAGGGGGGGGGGGGGGGTCGCAGACCCCCCCGGCCGAGCGAAGCGAGGCCCCCCTTTCCGAATAAGCGCTCGGCCGAGCGGAGCGAGGCCTTAAGGCATGTCTAATATGTCTAATTAAGCGGTCTATGGCATAATTATGTCTAATTAAGCGGTCGGCCGAATTATGTCTATGGCATAATTATGTCTAATTAAGCGGTCGGCCGAGCGAAGCGAGGCCTAGTGTCTGAGTAGGGGTTTGAACACACCCCCCCGGCCGAGCGAAGCGAGGCCCCCCTGTCCGAATAAGCGCTCGGCCGAGCGGAGCGAGGCCTTATGTCTGATTAAGCGGTCGGCCGAGCGAAGCGAGGCCTTATGTCTGATTAAGCGGTCGGCCGAGCGGAGCGAGGCCTTAAGTCTGATTAAGCGGTTGGCCGAGCGAAGCGAGGCCTACGGGGGGTCTGGGGGGCGGAGCCCCCCAGCTGGGTGCGTAGGCGAGCCAAGCGAGCCGGAGCAGCTAGTACTTCTATAAAATCGGGTTTCTGTCTGTCTGTCGTGCCTTATAGGCGCCTAAACGGCTGAACGGATTTGAATGGGGTTTTTTCCTAACGGTCTCGGCTGCGATTGCCCCCAACATAGGCTATATTAAAATCCCGCGCGACGCGCGCAACCCCGCGAATTTGCGCGAAACGTGTTTTTCGCTCCCCTATAACCCCCATTTTTTATCGCGGATTCCGATTCTACGTTTAATTCTACGTCCGAAACACCGGTTGCGCGAATTTTTTGGCGCGCGCCAAATCGTGAAACTAATTTTTTCGGTTTGTTCGGTCGTTAAACGTCCGATCCAGTTCGCGTTTTCACCTTATCCTATAGGATAAGGTGAAAACGCGTGTATACACGGCGATTTTATTTTTTAGGATTTTGAGTTGAACGGACGCAACAGCGGGTGGCGGCTCACGGGACGGGCGCGCGTAGGTATGAGGCGGTCCACCTCACTCGGCTCGGCGTAACCTCACACGGGCACCTTACAGACGACGCTGGGAAGTGCCACCGGGAGGACCCCCTCAGTGCAAGACATTTTTTTGACGATTCGAGAGACGATTTTAATCTCCGCTAATTTTGGCTGGTCTTGGCGTTTGTTCGAGTTATTACAACCGTTGAAGATAGATTTTGGTCGCCTATAATCCATATTTTTATTTAACGTGATTGTAGGTACGTTAAATTCTACGTCCGAAACACCCTTCAGATTTTGATGAAACTGTGTGGGTTGAGTTTCAAGTCCCGATTGTCCAATTAGAGTGGGGGTGTCCAGCGAGTATGAATCCCTCAGGAACGAATGGGTCACCTATATACAATCATTAGGTACCTATATACAATCATTCATTACCTATATACAATGAAAAGCCGTTTCGAGCTCTCCCAACTGTGTGGGTTATCTATATACAATCATTACCTATATACCATAATTACCTATATTCAAGCATTACCTATATACAAAGAAAAGCCTTTTTGAGCTGTCCCAACTGTGTCCCATATCGTAGTGATGACTCGGGGGTGAGTTTAGATAGTGTCCTAAAGTGTCCAGAGTGAGTGAATTCCCCTGAAAAAGGCGGGTTACGTATTTAGGAGATTTATCTATTTGGAGCTTGCCCAACTGTGTATCATTGTATCAACAGTGTCCCAGATCATACTACGTAGTATCATTTAGTATACTAAATGTATACATGGGACACTTTTAAGTGTTCCATGTATCCATTAGAGATAGAGAGATGCAGCTTTTTTTCATCATGATCAGTTGAAGCCAGTGATGACGCGCGTTCAATAAAAAGTTGAGATAGAAATCTGTTTCAAGCCGTCCCGACTGATCACTGCAATTTATAAATTTTTTCCACTGTGATCTCTGTTGTCCTAAAGTGTGCCACGAGTGGGGGAAAAATGGGTTTAATACCGTTATCTAGATCGTCCCAAGTGTCCCATATATCTTCAACTGTTAGAGATGCGGCTTTCTCCATCTTGATTTGTTATTTTTCCCACTGTGATCTCTGTTGTCCTAATAAATACCACGAGTGGGGGAAAAATGGGTTTAATACCGTTTTCTAGATCGTCCCAAGTGTCCCATATATCTTCAACCGTTAGAGATGCGGCTTTCTCCATCTTGATTTGTTATATCACGTGATGACGCAAACGATAAAAAATTGAGATAGTGTCCCAAAAGTGTGGACTCCATGGGGACAATAATGAAGTATACTAGATGCTCCGGCTCGCTTTGCTCGCCTACGCACCCAGCTGGGGGGCTCCGCCCCCCAGACCCCCCGTCGGGCCTCGCTTCGCGAGGCCGACAGCTTACGCAGACATAAGGCCTCGCTCCGCTCGGCCGAGCGCTTATTCGGACAGGGGGGCCTCGCTTCGCTCGGCCGGGGGGGTCTGCGACCCCCCCTAAGGAGACTTAAACGGTCGCCCGAACCAATAGAAAAAAACGGCGTATTTTTACGACTTACCGTTTAGTCAGAGTAGGCGATTGACATACAGACACACAGACACACCCACAGACTGAGAATTAGTGGTATAGATACCCTGAAATTTTCACGGTAACTTTGCGTGAGGCACTTTAATTTATTGAATTACTAGCTGCTCCGGCTCGCTTTGCTCGCCTACGCACCCATCCGGGGGGGCTGCGCCCCCCCTGGACCCCCCCAGTGGGTGAGTAGCATCGATGGACACGTTGGAACCCCAACATGAAGGAATTCCCAAATTCGCAGAATTGCAGTGCTCGGTTGGGACAGCTTGAAACATAATAATAATAATATTGAAACATGTATCAACTTTATTATTCTACATGAGACATGTTTCAATATTATTATTATGTTCCAAGCTGTCCCAACCGAGCACTGCAATTCTGCGAATTTGGGAATTCCTTCATGTTGGGGTTCCAACGTGTCCATCGATGCTACTCACCCACTGGGGGGATCCAGGCGATGGGTGCGTAGGCGAGCAAAGCGAGCCGGAGCAGCTATCAACAATAAATTCGGCTCAGATTTTTAAAAAAGCGGGCGGAACAGCGGGAACAGCTGATTTAGGCCGATATGAGCGCTACGTGAGCTTGATGCAGAAGGAAATGTAACTATGTTTCCGCGAGATCTGGGAGCGTAGGGAGGTGAATTCAGTACTACTGAATCAGTCGCAGAAAAGTGGTGTCACAACCAGTGTCGGTCCGTCATCTGCCCGCTTTGAAACGGCAATGGAGTCGAAATTATTTTTTTCTTTCACGTCTCTAGTTTTCATCGAGCTGGTTCCAGCGATATAGTTAAGTTCATAAATATTAGCGCCAGAACACGAGCAAAACCGCTTGTGCCACCCTGTACCTCGCGCCTTTCATCTGCGGCTAATGGTGGCAGACTGTATGGATTGCATGGACGGTACCGGCTTCTAAGTAGTTAATTTGCCGATGAATTCCCTTGATTTGGGCACTGGGTCTCTCAACTGCCAAGGATGTCTTCCATCCACCGAAGGAGTTTCTTCTTTAATTTTAATTAATTAAGCGTCCCACTGTGTGTTCTTCAATTGATTCAATCAGTATGGTGTGAGGTTAATCCCTGCTTTTAGTAGAACTCAATTCCAACTTAAACCATTCTGAAATCTTGAGGTATGGATTGGCCCTTCCTAGGAACACGACCCGAATAGGAATAGGTAGGTAGGAAAGAACAAAAAACATATCATAAACATGACTAATTTGAGTATAAGAATGTAAAATTCGGGTGAAAAGTGTCGGTTATCGATTCCTGAGAAGTGCACCGGCCAATGAATGTTCCCTAGACTCGTTCTCATGGTTTCTTGCATTTCCAGGTCAGTTGCTGAGATTCCCGTCTTCAACTTCACTACAGCCAAAGAGAACCCTTTGACGTTCAGGCGGTTCGTGGATGTCATGTCTGTAGTTGGCCAGGAAATACCGACGATGCAAGCTGTCTGGTACACTACGCTCACGCGAGTCAAATCCGCTTTCTGGTTCAAAATCTTGTGGTTCCTCTTCCACGTCCTCCCAGCCTTCATAGTCGACGTTGTTCTCTTCGTGGTCCAAAAGAAGCCACAGTACGTTGACGGCCAAACGCACCTGACGTTACAATTTCGCTCACTGGGCTGACGTTTATTTTTTCCTTTCAGGGCGATGGAAATCTACAGGAAGATCCACAAGTTGACCGACGTGCTCGCCTATTTCTCAACGCGGTCCTGGAACTTCCACAACAGCAACGTACTCGCTCTTTGGAACGGGCTGAACGAAACTGACCAGGAAATGTTCGATTTTGACATGGCTCGCCTCAACTGGGACGATACGATCAGATCCCTTGCCGTTGGGATCAGGACGTACATTTTTAAAGAAGACCCGTCGAGCATTCCCGCCGCCAAAAGGAAAATGTTCCTGTAAGTGTCTTGAGCACCTGTCATCCTGCCCACACGATTCAGCATTGGGTGTGTGGCAAAGCCGAACTAGTTAGGAGGAGAGGGCCTTTGCCGTTCAGCCCATGACGAATCGTGTGGGGACCTAGTAGCTGCTTGAATGAGCAGCTCTTCTATGATTACGGCGGAAAACGCATGAGTACACCCAAGCAGTGAAAGGCGTGAATACACCCACGTGACCTCAGTACCCCGACCAATTCTTCTCGGGTGTACTGCAGTAGTGCTTGAGTGCACTGGCGACCATACTTTCACCTCGCTGGGTGCAATCACGTACCAACCCACCTCTCGCGGAGTCGATTGCTCCACAGAGCCTACCAGTAGACGTCCAACCTGGAGGGAAGTGATATGCAACTACTTGCTGACCTTCTGACAGGTTGCACGCTCCATATGCAAAAAGTATGGTCGCCAGTGCACTCAAGCAATACTGCAGTACACCCGAGAAGAATTGGTCCTATCTTATATAAGATAGGATTATCAGACACTGAGGAGTGCCGTTTGTGCAATGTCTAGCTGGAGTCGGCAGAGCCTGTATAATACGCAAGCAGTGGGCGGGTGAAAGTGTACTTAGCACAAATGGCTAGTCGGAGAAAGTGTTGTCGAGGAGTCCTGCTCTAATTCCATATCGTGTTTCTGCCCGAAGAGTCCCTCAATATGACGTCCGATCATTCTTATCATTGCTTGAGATTAGGCTAGATTGTGGTCAGAGGCTGGTTAATGGCCACTGTGGGGAATACGCCCATGTCTATGGCTCTATTGCCAGCCCGCCGGAAATAGTTAGAAGGGGGAGGGGAGAATTAAATAATTTAAATTTGCCATTTCGTCGCCTAAGAAGCAACACCACCTGGGGGAAGGTGGGCTAATAAGAGACATGGCAAGTAAGAGACACGCGCATTTAAAAATATCCCGCATGGTCGAAATGTTCAAAAAAGTACCTACAAAGGTAGCTGGAGATCTGAACTAAAAGTTGAGGGGGTCATTCGCTCCAACAGCCTCTTTCCCTGGCAACACTGGCCAACCTACGAAGAACCTCCCCATCAACTTCAGATTCCCAGTGTCTCTTATTTTTCGGTAAACCATTTTCCAGTCCGTGAAGACGTTCGTCGGTGCTGGTAAGTTTTTCAAAACGCTTATTCTATGAATACTTTGAATATCCTTGAGCCCTATTTCCGTCAGATTACTTCTTCATTTTTTATGACGATGTCTCTTATTCACCCCAGCTGTTGTGCAGTTGGGTCAATAGTAGACGGTCTGTCTCTTATTAATCCAAATCTCATTACCGAATGTTTCCTGTTTGTTTCAGTTCCATCATGGGTCCAAAACACGCTGGCAAGGGAATTCGGTGCAACTATAATCGTGATTTTATACAAACAGTGATATTTGCCATAAGAAAAGACTGCCTTAAGCGAGTGCCTTCACTCAAACAGTGATATTTCTTACAATTTTGTAAGTTTATTTATTCTTCAAACATTTTGATCTCAATTCAATCTTCTAAATATTAATTCAAGTTATTCTGTATTCAGATTGTGATTTGACTGAGAAAAGCCTGCCTTCAGCGAGTAATTTTAGTCAAACAGTGATATTTGTTAAAATTTTGTACGTTTATTTATTCTTCAAACATTGTGATTTTGATTCAATCTGTTCTTCCTACTTAATTCATTATAATAAAACGTTTATACATTCTCAGGACTTGAGAGCCGAAAGTTTTGGCTGACCTTTTATTCGCCTAAGTTTGAAAATTCATAACTTTTTTTGGTTTGAACCAAATGCGATGAAACTTTCAGGGTATTAAGAGATGTGTTGCTAATTGTCTCTTAATGCCCTTTAGGTCTCCTAAGACTTTTTCTGACTTCTCTAACAGTGATTTCGTGATGTGTCTCTTATTTATCACTTTCGGGAATAAGAGACATTGGCTGCTACCAAAAATTTCACGATTTTTTTCTCTTACCTGGGTTTTTCTATGGAAAAAATTGTGGGTTTTCCATTTGTCACAAACAACCTACACAAACATTTACAACGGAAAAAAGTCAATGGTTCTCTTATTAAAAGTTTTGTCTCTTATTCGCCCACCTTCCCCTATCAACCATTTTCACGAAAATTCGATTTTTAGTTATTCTTCTTCGAAAAATAAGCTCTCGTGATTGCCCGTGAGAAAAATTGCTCTCGTGAAAAATGGTTGATAGGCGGTGTTGCTTCTTAGGCGACGATTTACTGATCATTTGTTCGTTGACATTGCACAGTGTCTTTTCGCAGTATTATAAATGAAATCGATCCTGATAGCCAGGCCTCCCTCACGGACAATCAGGTGAGAGTTCGACGTGTGAGGTAAGTTGTCCTGGACTCCTTTGCCAACGCTTCGGCTAAGGAACCTGGAAATGCTGGGATCCGGAAATGTCCCAATTACATAAGATTTTGGTGGCTAGTCAGGCGTTCTTTGCCGACAATTCGGCTAAGGAAGCTGCAGCAGCCTCCCCAATTTACACTGCGAGCTCTGGAACTGGAGCTGCAGAAATTGGCCACTAACTATTGTGTAGGGTTCCAGCATCTTCACAGTTCCCTTCTGGGACGTCTGCACCTTCACAACACCTCGACATATCCTGCAACCCTGATGAGTGCGAGCATCCCCATATGCCATGGCTGCCTATTCCTCCTGAGTAGCAGATCATGACAGTTCGTGTTATACCCAGGAAGGTTCCCATACTCCCTTCCGACGTCATTTGAACACGCATCCTTCCACCAAGCTTTGTTTGGGGATTTCCAAGAGCAAATTCAGCTTGACTACCTCCTGCTACATGACAAGGTTGCTGGCAGGAACTCGCTAAGAGCCACCAAGCTGTGATTTCTGGATTCCCAGCACCTGCTTCAGCTTGGCTACCTCCTGCCACTTGTTACGGATGTCGGCAGGAACTGGTTAAGAGCGACCAAACTCCGTTTGGGGGTTTCTAGGAGCTGAGGCAGCTTTGCAGGGATAGGCAGACGCTGGCATCGGCCACCAAGCTCTGATTTCTAAATTTCCAGCTCCTGACCCCATAGCATGGAAGGTGGCAGGGACAAGTGCCAGAGTGTACACAGCCTATTTCTGGTTTTGGTGTTGTGCAGTTATTCGGAAGAATTAGAATTTTTTTTATCATTATACGTCTAGGTATGTTCCTTCGGCGACGAGTTCATTAAAAAACGGCGCAGTCGCTCAGCGCAGGGTGAAAAATACACCTGCCACGTTCCTTCCAGGCGGGTAAAAAAGATCTTCTTCGACTTTCTTCCTGGACTGTTCAAATAACGTGTTCCTGCTGCGCGGGTTCTTTAATATTCTACACCGGGTTCAATAATATTCGACATCCTCTCGAGGTAGGGTTTTTTCGCTGCACCCGAATTGTAACAGCTAATAACCTTCCCCAAATTCGGTTCCGTGTTTCCCTTCGTGCTGGGCACTTCGGCCATTTTAATTCCAACATTTAGTGCCTCCGTCCTTAGGTTTTTTTCAATTCATTTTTCAGTTCAGGTTCCGCGTTCCGTCCAGCGAGTTCGTGTACTCATAACTCTCTGCACCCGCGCTAAACTTACCCCCTAATAGATGAAAATATAGATGAAAATCTGAAATGAGTCAGGCTGTCGAACACTTGCTTTTGCTTTCACACTTTTAATCGCCCCCTCCACTGATTTGCGTTATTCGCTGTGTTGTCAATATTAGAATTGGAATCATTCTCTCTGTCACGTTATTCGCTAACACTATTTTTTCTCTTCCAGATTATTCCTCGCCCACAAAACCCTTCAACTCATCTGCTTCGGACTCTTCATGTGGCTCACGATTTCCTTCATCGCGCCGGCTCTCCAAATATCAGTTTAAATTTTGTTAATTTATTATTTTTCTGTTTTCTATTTTTTTACGCTATTCTAACGGCCAGACGGCATTGCACCGTGTGTTAGTGCTGCACTGGTGAACATTGTGATAATACCTCCAAAGCTTTACCTCTACGTCAGGACCGGCTTAGACCGCCTCGTAACTTTGACATCACCCCCCAAATGACAATCTGACAATCGCTCAATTTCGAAAAACAAAGAGATAATAGATATATCGAGTAATTAAATTACATCTTGATACAGTGATGAAGACTTGTTGAGTCCAAAGCAAATCCTAATTCACTAAATTTTAGTGAATTAGGATTTGCTTTGGAATCAACAAGTCTTCATCACTGTATCAAGATGTACCTACGTTATATTTTTGTAATCGTTATCGTGGATTATTTGAGGAACTTGAAGGGTTACCTAATGTGTATATGTATTTATTTAATCGTAGTGTAAGTAATAAAAATGTTGAGTGAAGTCATTTTGGATAATTGCCACTGTCAGAACGGTCGAGGAAGTTCACGCAAAAACGTGCATGTAGTCTTCTTACAAGACGTTGCAAATTTTGTAAAACTGACTACTGTAAATAAAGACATTTTTCAACTAATGTAGAGTCCTCAATAATCATTCAACCAACTCCTCATTAAATTAGCCCTTATCGATTTTACAGATCAAAAAAGTTGTAAACAGGTCGCTCTAAACGGCACGCGAATCGGTCATTCCGTTCAGGCGTGAAAAGGGAAAAAACAGACATTTCTCGGTTTTTATTAGGTGGATATCTATAAAAATGACTGCCAAATCTGTTTGAGGACTCACTACTTAAAAACCAGTGGTGTTTGGCCCAAATTGTGTGATAATGTTTGTGAAGATGGTAGATTTGGTGGAAGGTTTGGTGGATATGAAGATGGTTTTTAAGAAGTTTCTACAAAATCAGTCGAGCCGTTAATGAGATAATGAATTTTCAATATCTGTCGGTGTGTTTTCCCAGTTAAACCGGCTTTTCATTAAAATACTATTTTTATTGAGTGCAGCGAAGCGCACCGGGTCAGCTAGTAGGTAAGAAAAAAGTCTGAAAAAATATTCACGCGAACCACATTTCATCTTCCACATCCTGCAGAAATAATAGTTTTGAAACGAGCTAACGATTTTTTGAGAATCGATTCTTTGAAGCCGATTCAGTCAATTAAAAAAATCACCCCTCATTATAAATGAGGCGTTCAGTTGCAAAACCTGATAAGTCCATTTTCTCGAAAATCGAGTTTATGTGTGTTTTCGAAGGTTTTGATAGCGAGGAATCCGATGGTGCAGGTATTTTCTTGCAAAAGATGATAGATCCAATAGAAACAGAGGGTACAAACATTAGTTCAGTTTGAAAACCTGCTAGATCCGAGGCATGTTCCCGATCAAAACCTGAGAGTTGCAAAATTGGCTCCAAAAGCGGTTAGATCCTCTTGTTTAGTTTCAAACCCTGCTAAGTCCAGGGTGTTCTTGTATCAACCCCAAACGCCCTAAAAAGTAAGGATGGAGAATCGTTGTGTTGTTGAACGTAGTTTCTGCTCAATTTCGCGCGATGAACTCTATGTACTCGTCATTAGGCGTGCAACACGGCAATGAGAGCCCTTTTGGACCTTTTAGTGTGGAACCTGTTGATCCTGTTGACCTTACTACAAAAACGCTGCAAATTTTACACAAGGGTTTATTATTCTTTGAGATAGGTTACTTGTGCAAAAATTATTTCTGTGTCAATAGAAAAACTTTTGGAATTTTTTTTTTTTTTGGATTTTTTTTTTTTTTTTTCAAAAATTCTTTATTTTTTGCTCGAAAAATATTTAACCTCCTGGGATCCTTCAAAAATCCCATTTTTAGCAACATGATAGCCCTACAGATCGCCTTAGTGAAATCGGATCGTTCCGGGATCCCCAAAAATGGATTCTACGTCCAAAAATAGGTACTTACCTAACTCGATCCTATAGCTAAAAGCCTTCAAAAAGCTTCTCCCAATAGCCCCATTTTAGCCCCATAGCGCCCCACGGGTTTGGGCAACCGGACTGAAAACCTTGCGGGCACAACTAGATGGTAAACCAAGTATTTTGTCGAAATTTTAGATTAAAAAATAAATTCCTAATGCCCAAAACGGCCTGGATGGCGGACGGCGGACGGACATTTCGGATTTAGACTGTAGACCTCTTGAAACAGATAATGTCAAATTTTGACGCCGATCGGAGCCGTCGACCTCCGTCGCGAAAACATAGGTGTATTCCAAGGTGTTTTCCAAGAATAGGATAATAAACCAAAACGACGTTGGTGCCTTCAAGCCATAAAAAAAAAAAAAAAAAAAAAGTGCAAGGTCAGTTGTCTACTCGACAATCGGTACCCACGTAGCCCCCCACCCCTTCCATCAATCAACCACACAAACTCAGGGTTGCCAGCGCTGTATGTGCCTTCGTAGTGGAACTTCCAACTTTTTTACCGGCGTTTTAGTTACCAATCTATATTCTTTCTATTAAAATTTAATTTAAAGGGTAACCTTTTTAATAGGAAGATTCCTATTTGTCAGTTCCTATTCATTTTGTTCACGTCATCTCCGAAATGTCAGTTTGCGACTAGCCTCCGTCGGCCTTGATGGAGAAGCATCATGCTCCTAAAAAGTCTAGAAGCGGTTCTCAATCACGCCCGGCTAGTAAAGTGTTATTTTAAGCGACGAGATTGAAACACATCTCCAACAGAAATGACTTCGAGTTAAGAGTAGAACGCAAGACCTTCAAGACAAGCGGAATTTATTGCTTGGAAACGGTCAATCCAGTCCCGAAAAGTTTGTTGTACGAAACATGCAACGTTCGTCTAAAAACGTTGCATAATATGCATTATATTATAATAATTATACATACAATAATTATTATTGTATAAGAAATTGTAAATTAATAATGTAAGGGGTATAAATAATTTTATAAGAAAGGGTTAATTAATATAATAATGTAATTATAATATAATTATCGTTGCATATAATTATCGCTGTAATAGAGCAGGTAAGGCTCGGACACGAGTTGGAAAATTTCCTTGAATTTAATCTCATTTAATGACGATCGCAAGCACCTAAATTTCAAGGCTCACGGTAAGTAAATGAATTGTCACTGCCCGGCTTCAACCACCCAAAATGGTTCTGTGGATGTGATTCTTAATAACTCCTATTTTGGACACGAAATGGAGGTTGCTCATGTAGGATACATGATAGGTACCTATAGATCACATCTCCTATTAAAGGAAAAAAAAAAAAAAAAACAGGTCGCAGCTCAGGTTGCTAGAAAAGTTCCCTTTGAACCCAATTCAAATGGGTCAATTGACCCACCAACTCATTCTTTCTCACTATAATTCAACTCCAATATGAGACATATGAAGCTGGCAATTTCAAGCGATTGTACCTACAAAATTTCATAGGATATCATAGTGCCTGTGGTCCATAATTGACTGTACCTACAGGCCAATGTTTGACCTGTTGTGGGCCAATCGAATTATGCTCAAAAAGTGGAAAGTAGCAAGTATTAAAATTCTGGTTCTGAGCTTATGAGTAGAAGAGAGAACTCCTTCAAGGTCCAAATTGTGCACAGGTACATTGTGTAGATCGGTGGTTTTTTTCGTGTCTCGGTGTAGGTAGTTTGTGATCGGTGTAATTCGTGTCGGAGGTGGAGACTTTTGATTGGCCGCAAAATGTCATTATACGTTTCAAGATGTGCAGATTCTAAAAGCGAAAATAAAGCGCAAAAACAATTGAAAATTTGCATTTTTTTCCTAGCAATACCCCCATTATATATTATCATAATATATGAGTGACCCATCATCTACGCCCATCTATGAGTGCCCATGCTATTGCTAGGTAAAAACGCTGCAAATATTACACAAGGGTTTATTATTCTTTGATGTAGGTTAATTAGGAATCTCTGGGGCTTTCATGGGGCTACAAATGGGGTTTTTGAAGGATCCCAGAAGGTCAAATAAGGTTTCTTTTCCCCGAGTTTTTGACGCATAATGCATTTTTTGCGGTCCCACATTTGTCCAAACGTTATACAGGAGGAAATTTTATTTTAATTTTATTTTATTTTATTTATTTATTTATTTATTTTATTTATTTTATTTTATTTTATTTTAAAATATTTTCTTATTGACACAAAATTAATTGTTATCACAAATAACATTTAATGATAAATCCTTTAGCAAAATTTGCAGCCATTCTTTCTAGCTGTGTACGCAAGGTTTTCAGCAAGACGGCACATAGGTTTTTGGCTTTCAAGCGGTGGTGCATACCGAATCTCTCTTTGTAGTCCCGTTTATTGCACAATGACGAGGGTCGCTTACAGGTACCAGGTAGGTAGTCAAAGACGGTCTGATGAGACGGTTTCGCAATGGGAGCTCAATCCCCCCAACATACAGGACAACGTTACCAGATTTTTTTTCAGTTGCCCACCTAGTCAAACTTGGCTAGTTGAAGCTTTTCACGCCGCAGGACATGGCGCTGTTTTGGCAGCCCCCTCTTAACCATTGAACCTGGATCAAAGAATAATAAACGCTTGTGTAAAATTGGCAGCGTTTGTTAGTTTTGATCGCTAGTCTAGCTACATACCAACCTTTTGCGTAATCTACTGCATTTATGTGAACGATCTACGGAAAAGTGGTTTTTTGAGTTGGCAACCCTGAGTTTGCGTGGTTTGTTTGATTGGCGGACGGGATGGGGGGCTACGTGGGTACCGATTGTCGAGTCAGTTGTCTGGTCCCAGAAGAATTTCATACTGGTTCGGCTAAGCCTTAGCCGCTAAGGTGAAGAAAGAAAAACTTGATGATGTGGAGAAGCTTCTGAGACTTCATTTTGGCGATACCTGGAGGTCTTTGGACCATCTTGAATAGGTACTTCAGAAAAGTGCTCGACAGACAGAAGCAAAGATCCTCAGCCCGATGCAAATGAGGGAGCGGAAGAAGATGATTTTGATTCAATTCAATATTAATATTGCAATTGTGACGGTGGTACGTAGTTGGTGGTGACCTTTTGCGAGTCTTCGGTTTTCGAAAAATACATGTATTTCATTTTTAAACTCATTAAATAATTTTTATAGCAATAAGTATCACTATCCCTGATTTTGTTTTGTTTTTTCAATCTTGTGAGAAGAGTGAGAACGGGGTAAAACTCATTTTCTGCATTCCACCACCAGGAGCAAAGTTTTTCTATCTGTTGCAAAAGCAGACAAATCCAGGTAGTTCCGCTGCAAAATGTGATAGATGCACAGTTTGTAATCAAAACCTGATAAGTCCATACTAATAATCGCTTTTTCTGCAAAGTAGCCAGACTTCCAAGCCTGGAACCATTGGAGATTCAACCTAAAATACCTTTGCTGACAATATGACCCATTAAATGCATCAGATTCGACGAAAATCATGTTCAAACAGTTTTTTGCCATTTACTCGAAAAGTGAAAAAGTGGACTTATCAGGGTTTGCAACTGAACGCCTCAAATAGGAGAAAGAAAATGTTTGAAGGAGAACAACAATTTTCAAAATTGGCTAAAACCAAATTTTTGGAACCTCTCTACCCCGATTTTGGGAAAAATCGGGATAAAAGTATCGATTCTCGATTTTATCGTATTAACAAAAATCGATTCAAAAAACGCTGCAAATTTTACACAAGGGTTTATTATTCTTTGATATACGTTACTTGTGCAGAAATTTAATTCTGTCAATGAAAAAATTAAAAAAAAAATTTTTTTTTGGATTTTTATCTCAAAACAATTTTTTTCTTGGATTTTTTTGTTCAAAAAAGTGTTTTTTTTTTAATTCTGTATTTTTTACTCGAAAAATATTTAACATCCTGGGATCCTTCAAAAATCCCATTTTTAGCCCCATGAAAGCCCTATAGATCGCCACAGTGAAATCGGATCGTTCCGGGACCCCAAAAAATGGATTCTACGTCCAAAAATACTTCGAAAACGACACCTAACTCGATCCCATAGCTAAAAGCCTTCAAAAAAAACCTCCCGTAGCCCCATTATAGCCCCAGAGCGCCCCACGGGTTTGGGCGATCGGACTGAAAACCTTGCGGGCACAACTAGATGGTAAACCAAGTATTTTGCCAAAATTTCAGATTTTTAAAAAAATTCCTACTGCCCAAAACGGCCCGGACGGCGGACGGACATTTCGGATTTTGAATGTAGACCTCTTGAAACGGATAATGTCAAATTTTGAGGCCGATCGGAGTCGTCGACCCGTGTCGCGAAAACATAGTTGTATTATTCCAAGAATAATAAACCAAAACGCTGCAAATTTTACACAAGGGTTTATTATTCTGTGATATAGGTTACTTATACAGACATTTAATTCTGTCAATAAAAAAAATTAAAAAAATTTCTTTTTGGATTTTTATACTTAAAAAAAAATGTTTTGGGGGATTGTTTTTTTCAAAAATTCTTTAATTTTTACTCGGAAAATATGTAACTTCTTGGGATCCTTCAAAAATCCCATTTTTAGCCCCATGAAAGCCCTATAGAACGCCACAGTGAAATCGGATCGTTCCGGGAACCCCAAAAATGGATTCTACGTCAGACATCGGCAAATGGATTCTACGGCAGACCATCGGCAAACAACCACTTTGGATTCTACGTCCAAAAATACTTCGAAAACGACACCTAACTCGATCCCATAGCTAAAAGCCTTCAAAACACCCCTCCTGTAGCCCCATAGCGCCCCACGGGTTTGGGCGATCGGACTGAAAACCTTGCGGGCACAACTAGATGGTAAACCAAGTATTTTGTCAAAATTTCAGATTTTTAAAAAAATTCCTACTGCCCAAAACGGCCCGGACTGCGGACGGCGGACGGCGGACGGACATTTCGGATTTTGAATGTAGACCTCTTGAAACGGATAATGTCAAATTTTGAGGCCGATCGGAGTCGTCGACCCGCGTCGCGAAAACATAGGTGTATTATTCCAAGAATAATAAACCAAAATCGGGTTTTTTACAAGAAAGAATCGATTTTTAGAAAAATCGGATATCGATTGCCTATCCCCAGGAGAGAGGACTCGACCGTTCTCTGTTACTCTGTGATCCAGTCAGCGTTGCCAACCCTACCACAATTGTGGTAAATCTACCGCTTTTCAATCTCATCTACCACTCTACCGCTTTGGCACTCAAATCTACCACTTTTCGACATTTTTCTCAAATCGCACTGTATCATACCGATTTTGGTTTAATATTCTTGGAATAATACACCTATGTAATCGCGACGGAGGTCGACGACTCCGATCGGCCTCAAAATTTAACATTATCAGTTTCAAGAGGTCTAGATCCAAAACCGAAATGTCCGTCCGCCGACCGAGCCGTTTTGGGCAGTAGGATTTTTTTTTAAATCTGAAATTTTGACAAAATACTTGGTTTACCATCTAGTTGTGCCCGCAAGGTTTTCAGTCCGATCGCCCGAAACCCGTGGGGCGCTATGGGGGCTAAGATGGGGCTACAAGAGGCGTTTTTTAAGGTGGGGGGTTTGACTATGTGATCGAGTTCGTGTTGTGAGTGTTGTTTTCACAGTATTTTTGGACGTGGAATCCATTTTTGTGGTCACGATCCGAGTTCACCCTGGGAACCTATGGGGTGATCATGGGGCTACAAATGGGATTTTTGAAGGTTCCCAGGAAGTCAAGTTTGTCGAAGTAAAAAATAAATAAAATAAAAACTAAATAAAGAAAATTAAAAAAAGTTTCAATTGATTTTTCCAAAACTTTTTTTCATTGACACAGAATTAATTTGCACCCAAGTAACCTATATCAAAGAATAATAAACCCTTGTGTAAAATTTGCAGTGTTTTTTTTTGTTCTTGTACAGATATAGTATACTTATACATCTTCCGCTTTCTACCGCTTTTCTGCAACTTTTCTCCCGCTTTTTGTTCCAGACTGGTTGGCAACACTGGATCATCCAGTCCAACAGTCGGATCTGACAAGTTCAAGTGTTCAGTGTCTCCTCTCTCGTCCTCAACTATAATTCGATCGCCCATCGAAAATCGTTGTTTTGTATCGCGGCCGGCTCATCTTTTCTATCTCAAGGATAATAATCTAAAGGTAAGACTCCTTTTCTCTTCAATACCTTGTGACTTTATGTCAACAACAATAATATTATTTTCATTCAATCAATGCTAACTATTCCAAAAATTCTTTATCTGCTCAAAAGATTTTACTCCCAAATGGCCAGCAGTCCCTTTGATGGGATTCAACCAAGGCTTGTACGAATTTTTTTTTTTTTATCTGAAATTTTGACAAAATACTCGGTTTACCATCTAACTGTGCCCGCAAGGTTTTCAGTCCGATCGCCCAAACCCGTGGGGCGCTATGGGGCTAAAATGGGGCTACAGGAGGGGTTTTTTGACGGCTTTTGTCTGTGGGATCGAGTTAGGTGTCGTTTTCGAAGTATTTTTGGACGTAGAATCCAATTTTGGGGGTCCCGGAACGATCCGATTTCACTGTTGCGATTTATAGGGCTTTCATGGGGCTACAAATGGGATTTTTGAAGGATCCCAGGAGGTCAAATATTTTTCATATAAAAAAAAAAAGTTTGAAAAAATAGGTACCTAGTCGCTACGGGGGAAAAATATGGGGCTACGGAAGGTTTTTAAAATTTGAATTTTTAAATGAATTTAAAAATGAATTTTTAAAAACCTTTTAATTAAAAGTCTTTTGGCTATGGGATCGAGTTAGGTGTCGTTTTCGAAGTATTTTTGGATGTAAAATCCATTTTTTGGGGTCCCGGAACGATTAAATTTCACTGTGGGGATCTTTAGGGCTGGCATGGGGCTGCAAATGGAATTTTCGAAAAATCCCAGCAGGTCGAATATTTTCCGAGTTAAAAAAAAAAAAAAAAATTGTTAAAAAAATTCTTGACAAAAAAATGCAAAGCCAATAAATAAATTATTCCAAGAATAATAAACCAAATTGAAACCATGTTGTGAATTTTTCCCCTTCAGGGAAAAACATCAGATCGGATGTCTTTAGTGGCTTCTTTTCGTAGGAAAACGTATTATACATCACACCAATTATTGTACACCAAAACGTATTGTACAACACAACAATTATTATAATTGTTATGATTGTGTACACTAGCAATGATTTTTTTTTAACCTAGATACTGGGGTGAAAATTTCGTCACGCAAATTTTTCCATGACCCCCAGACAAAAGACAGATATCCATGTCAAAATCAATCAAATCAAATAAATTCAAAGCCTTTTGACATTTTCATGGCTTTACTTTGGCACACAACCGAAAAAAGCGTTACCGAAACCCGTGGCAACCCGTAAACTAAAAGCGTTACCGAAACCCGTGGCAACTAGTAAACTAAAAGCAGGCCCGGATTAAGGGGGGGGGGGGGGGGCTAAGGGGGCTATAGCCCCGGGGCGCACACCCCAAGGGGGCCACTTCGCCACCGTTGATTTTTTTTTTTGTTGAAAATCAACAAACCGTTTTTCCTTATTCCTATGCTGATCTCCAATAAATTGTTTTCCTGAAAAACAGGAAGGTGAACGGCAAGTTTCCAGGTAGGTACCTACCTTCCACTTACTACTCGAAAACCGGAACACCTCATGGAGTTGTCTATGTCTACACTCTCAACGCGACTTATAGACCTCACGGATTTTCCACACTGTAGCGGTGGTACCGAGTTTGCTGAGCGGGTTGGACTCTGTACCGCATTTGAATCATAAAAACAAGAATAATTTGTTAAATTTTTGATTTATTATTCTTGGAATATTACACCTATGTTTTCACGACGGAGGTCGACGACTCCGATTGGCCTCAAAATTTGACATTATCCGTTTCAAGAGGTCTGCATTCCAAAACCAAAATGTCCGTCTGCCGTCCGCCATCCGCTGTACAGAGCTTCTTGGGTTGTGTCTAAGGCCATTTCTGGTCCATCACAACCTTTCTCGTACCTTCTGCTCTCTTTCTTCCCCCAGAGGAAGACTTAGTGCACTTATCGTTGCTTAAATCTTCTTTCTTCTACCTTGTTCTTCAGATTCCCCTAGGGGGAGTACAGCGGGCACTCCTGTCCCCTTTGGCGTTAGCAACACCATTCTGGTGTGCCTGGGTTGGACCAATGTGGAGGCGCCGGGTTTTAAAGGAGGTCTTATCATGTTAAATTGGCTCGAAATTCTTTGGGACAGGAGTCATTGCAGCGGACTTACCTACTATTCCACCTCTTCTTGTAACTTGTGGTGTTCGGGTCGTTGGTGGCTGCAGAATGCAGCAGACCGTACCTACTCTTCTACCTCTTCTCGTAGTAACTTGCGGTTTTCGGATCATGGCTCTCTCCACGTTTACTTGTCTTGTGAAGGGGGAGTAGGTACTTCTACAAAATTTCCTCCCCGCCCTAAAACTAACACGACCAGCCTAGACAAAAATAAAATCTGAACACACATACAATGACACACACTTAAATTGAACATGCATACAATGACGTCTGCCATCTGCCGTCCGGGCCGTTTTGGGCAGAAGGAATTTTTTTTTTAAATCTGAAATTTTGACAAAATTCTCGGTTTACCATCTAGTTCAACTAGATGGTAAACCGACTAGACTAGTTGTGCCTGCAAGGTTTTCAGTCCGATCGCCCAAACCCGTGGGGCGCTACGGGCCTAAATTGGAGCTGTGGGAGGAGTTGTTTTGAAGGCTTTTGGCGATGGGATCGAGTCAGGTGTCGTTTTCGAAGTATTTTTGGACGTAGAATCCATTTTTGGGGGTCCTGGAACGATCCAATTTCACTGTTGCGATCTATAGGGCTTTCATGGGGCTACAAACGGGATTTTTGAAGGGTCCCAGGAGGACAAATAGTTTTCAAGTAAAAAAAAATTTTTTCGAAAAAAAAAAAATTTTTTTTGAAAAATAAAAATCCCCAAAAAAATTTTTTCTTAAATTTTTCTCATTGACACTGGAATAAATTTCTGCACAAGTAAACTATGGTATCAAAGAATAATAAACCCTAGTGTTAAATTTGCAGCATTTTTATTTATTGTAAAAAGAACATTTTTTCTTAATAATTAACATTCACAATTATTGTGAAAATAGATTGCCCTGCATTCGGAGTGTTTTTTTTACTATTTTGACCCAGTTTTTGGTTGTCAAGCGACAGACTCGATTTTCTAGTGGTTTTTACGTGATACTCCTGGCCGGAGGATCCACTTTCATATAATATATCAAATTTTAATAATATTAATTATATTATACATGTGTATATATGTACATATATACAGAGGGCCACTTTTAACTCTCAGCCCCGGGGCCCACGAGAGGTTAATCCGGCGCTGACTAAAAGTGTTACTTTTTGAAGTGTTACTTTTTGAAACGTTACCGAAACCCGTGGCAACCAGTAAACTTTTAGTGTAATGATATCGCATCACGAAATTTGTAACCAAGTTGCGTCTCCTGGTCAACAACAAACACAATAAGGTGAATAAATTATTCACTGCAACACCCCACAACGTCATTTTGGCAACTTTCGAGGAGAGGCAAAAAACCAGTTCTCAATGATTTTCTCCGCACCAAGACAACCCTTAACACACTTAAGATGCTTTTCACATCTCAAATAGCTTTGTTTACCATCTGACTAACATTTTTCCTTATGAGGCCCATTAACAAACAAAACAAGCCATCAATTGAATTGAATAGATGAGCGCAACCTTTTTGTTATTACGATATATTTAATGAGCGAGAGAAACTAAGAAACAGTAGGTATCTAGCGACCAAACTATGCCACACAATACATCAAAAATATCCAAGTGATGCTCATTACGTAAACAACTGCACCCTAACGACTGATGCGTAAGAAAACCTTATGCCGATCAGAGGTAACGAACGGCTCAGGCTGCAAAAATCGTTTTGGAGTCGTTGGAATCAGCCTAAAAAGCTCATTCCATAGACCCTTGTACCAACGAAATCGGACAAAAACTTTCGTCCCCCTTTTGAGGCCTCCTTAGTTACACATCAGAGATAAACAACTTTCGTCGTGAAGGACCTCCCGAAAACCGATGAAGGGGATGAGGGAGGAAAAATCAAGGTAGCCTATAACCACCCCCCGAACTCGCTGATGACAATGAGACCACCCTCATGAAAATCTGTTGAGCCGCTCGGGCGTGATGCTCTGTACACAAACAAACAAAAAAAAAACATACATGTCGAAGAGGTGAGCGCACCTTTCCATTTTTTGGAAAAAAGGTTGCGCTAAAAACGTGACATTATGGCGTGTTGACCATGGTGATGCATCACAGCTGTGACGTAATGGCCTGATGACTGAATCAATTCAGCAAAATTATTACCGATGCATTATGATCGTTAGGCCCGATTACCTTGAATAATTTTTATTGGACAAGAATAAAATATTAACACTTTCTGTTTTAAACTTTGAATTTATTATTCACCCCACAACGTCTCCCAATAATTAGAATTATTCTAAGTTGCAAACAGGCCACAATGTCATGAAGCCTCAATTTGGAACTGGTAAACAAGCCATAACGTCATTACACTATTCATCTTCCCAAAAATCCTTCAAATACGCGGGAAATTCAAGTAATCTACCCGACGAGTTTATGGAAAAATAATTCAAGTTTGACGTGGAACAAGAATAAAGCTCAAAATTCCATTTAAAACTTTGAAAAACTCAACTTTTCGCCCGAGGATCAAGGAGCTCAGCTTCACCCTCACAGAATCCCTACTTCTACTGACGTAATGGCGTGTTTTTAGTACGACTGACGTTATGGCGTAAACACATTTTGTCGATTTTAGCGCTATCTATTGAATTTTCACTCAACCAACCTAGTTCAACACATCCGTTGTAAGATCGCGATTCCAGTGGTATCAAAAACTCCAAAACGTCAAAATTGACGTTGTGGGGTGTTGCAGTGGAGCCCTCGTAATAATACAAAGACATGAAAATGGTCTCCTGTGGTTGCAGACGAGTCTGCAAGCTGATTATGTATAGAGTGAAACCCCTCTTAGTGGACACCCCTCTGAATGGTTTGCTAAAAAGGTTGGAAAAACGCTGCAAATTTTACACAAGGGTTTATTATTCTTTGATATACGTTACTTGTGCAGAAATTTAATTCCGTCAATGAAAAAAATATTAAAAAAAAAAAATTTTTTTTGATTTTTATCTCAAAAAAAATTTTTTTTTTGATTTTTTGTTCAAAAATGTGTTTTTTTCAAAAACTGTATTTTTTACTAGAAAAATATTTAACATCCTGGGATCCTTCAAAAATCCCATTTTTAGCCCCACGAATGCCCTAAACATCGCCCCAGTGAAATCGGATCGTTCCGGGACCCCAAAAAATGGATTCTACGTCCAAAAATACTTCGAAAACGACACCTAACTCGATCCCATAGCTAAAAGCCTTCAAAAAAACCCTCCCGTAGCCCCATTATAGCCCCATAGCGCCCCACGGGTTTGGGCGATCGGACTGAAAACCTTGCAGGCACAACTAGATGGTAAACTAAGTATTTTCTCGAAATTTCAGATTTTTAAAAAAATTCCTACTGCCCAAAACGGCCCGGACGGCGGACGGACATTTCGGATTTTGAATGTAGACCTCTTGAAACGGATAATGTCAAATTTTGAGGCCGATCGGAGTCGTCGACCCGTGTCGCGAAAACATAGGTGTATTATTCCAAGAATAATAAACCAAAAGTGCAGTGACGCTTTGTGGTGGTGATTTTTAAAATGATTATAGCGCCTAGTTTTAAATTTATATTCGAGCGGAAAATGCGCGTCCCTGCGCGGGGATATTACTGTTAAGAGACATGCCTCTTAATTTGGTAAAGTCTCTTTATAATCAAGGGGGGGGGGGGGGGGGGGGCTTGTGTGACACGAAGTGCCGAGTTTTGAAGCGAAGTCTTTTATACGGACGCCCCCCCTCTCGCCGCTCGGGTAGTCTCCCAGTGAAAATCGTGAGTCTCGTGATAGTGAGTCTCGCGTGAGTCTCGGCTCTTCCAACCCGCCGCTGTCAAGGAAGTCGGAAAGACGTAGGTACTCAGAAATTCAGGGTGGGGCTTCATGGACCTTACAACGGTGGAGGAGGCGGGGAAATTTTGAAGTTTTTTTTTTTGCCGACCTTTTAGCTACGAATAGGGGGGGGGGTCGCAGACCCCCCCCCCCCTGTCCGAATAAGCGCTCGGCCGAGCGGAGCGAGGCCTTATGTCTGATTAAGCGGTCTGCTTTGAGAACTCCCCCGGCCGAGCGAAGCGAGGCCCTACGGGGGGTCTGGGTGCGTAGGCGAGCAAAGCGAGCCGGAGCATCTAGTAGGACACTATACTGGCAGCTGATTTTTGCAAAATGATAAAAGCTTCGCTTCCTTTTTCATTCTCCCGAGGAATGAAAATATTTTTGCTTGGAGGTATAGACAGTCGTTGGTTGCCGAATTCAATTTGTAAAGCCCCGCAGACGTGTATAACGCGATCCATTCCAGATAAATTCAAATAAATTGAAATCAAAATAATTTTAAAGTTTTAAATTTCAATGCTATTTTTCCTCAATTTTTTTCAAAGATTTTTTATTTTATTTTTTTTTTTTTTTTTTCAATCTAAAATGTTGACAAAATACTTACCTACCTACTAAGTATTTTTTCCCACCGTCCCTGTTGGTTATGACTAGGGCTCGGATCAGGGTATATTTGCATATTATGTTGGCGATATGCCCAAGCTACAAATATCCCAAATACACCTTTTTGAAGGGAATTTGGTGTTCCAAATTTAAATTTATAGAGCATATAAATGCATATTTCGGCTCTTTCCTTTTTAAGAGCATATTTGGGAAGTTTTTGGCAAAAAGTCTATTTTTTGAAGGCAGGGAAACACCTCCAGGTGTTGTACCCAAAGATGATACATGTCACTTGTTTGGCCCACGCTTTTCATCGAGTAAGTATCAGAAGCTCTGAGAGATCAATCCCCGGGAGTGAACAGCCTAATTTCGTCAGTAAAAAGAATTTTTGTCAAGGCACCTAGCCGAGTGAGGGCCTTCAAGCAAGAGAACCCCCATATCCCTCTGCCACGAGAGCCCATCCTGACTATATGGGGAACGTGGATTTCTGCGGCATTATACTATGCTGACCACCTGCAAGCAGTAAACAAAGTGAGTGTCCAAAGCAACCTCCTGCTGTTTTCCCTCATTCTACTCTAGTCTGTTCTATTCATCCTCTGCTCATTGGATTAGAAGGCAAGTGCTTCGATTATACCTTCTTGAGTAGTTGACCAATTGGTTAACTATGCATTAATGCGCCATTTTCCTTATTTTTTCCAGGTGATCGATACATTTGACGAAAAAGATTCCCAATACATAGCAAAATCTAAAAATTACATAAAATACAGCAATACCATCAAAGAGCTGGCCTTCGTTTAGGCTCACTTTTCGACAATCCCCCAGCTAATACTGGAATTAGAGTCCGCGGGGAAGGAGCTGACGGAAGTAGCTACTAGTACGCGTCATCGAGAAGTTTCAGAAAGAATTCTTTCTTCCTATCCGGGGGAGACAGGAGAAGTCGTCCGCAACCAAGTCGAGTTCGTTCTTATTCGGAACCCTGGCAGGTCAACTGCAGTCGAGGTGGCATAAGTGTTGAACGGCAACTCATCTGAAGCACTCTCCGAATTCACCCCTACAGATATTGCATCTTGCAAGTATTTACCACTCGTTTCCGTAGACGTAGAGCGGTCTTTCTCACGTTTGAAACTGCTACTGAGTGACTTAAGAAAACCATTCAAGCCTGAGAATTTGGAAAAACATTTAGGTGTACAAGCCAATGTATTTACTGACTGATATATCGCACCCGTCGTGGAATAAGGGAACATCTAAAAAAAGCTGATTTTTGGGAAATCGCGTTCAAAGTTTTGCCCTATCGCCAATGGCCATATCTCCTTGGCAACCAGTTAGATAGTATTAATTCTTGCTAAAACGGGTTTAGATACTAATGCTTCAACAGCTGATGAACAGAAATTTTTTTTCCGGTCGAGTAGAAAAAGTGGGGGGAGGATTATTTGTCAAATTTCTATGGTTTTTTGAGTTGTTTCCCTCTTTCATGGACGATCTTGTGTATTTTTCAGAGATGTGCCCTTTACTATGGATGATTTCAATTAGTTTCAAGGACAATCAACACTGTATCAAACAGAAAAACTCATTCCCTGAGATCTAGTCAGTGTATAATTGCAGAAAAAACCAGTGGTACGTGTTCCGTCTCCCACTTCTTTAGTAATTTATCAACCCCACCCACTGGAAAAATGAAACACGGCGAAAACGAAAGAACGATTTGTAATTAAATTGTTAGATACTTATGATACAAATTTTGAATCATAAGTATCTAACAAGCCTACCAGTATAATTTATAAGAAAATAATTTAGTATGAATAAACAATTTAGTATTCAGCAGAGGAGTCGTTCTCTCTTCCTAACCAAACTCATTGGATTAGACCTCTGCACCATCGGCAAACAACCACTTTGAGAAAATAATTTTATTATAGTATCAAAAAATCATAATATTTGATTATCACAGTTTTAACACGTTTGATCACAGTCTTGGATAATATTCCAATCACAATTTAACTCTACTCTCAATTTCAAACTTCAAATTTCAAAAGTAGGTACCTACGTATCAAACTCATGCCTACCAGTATAATTTATTATAATTTCATTAAAGGAGTCAATAACATCGGTGTTAGATCACATTTTAAACACTGTCAATCGTGAACAGAGACGTTACATTAAATGTATGACAAATTTTGTCATTCATTATTGCGACTTATGTAATTTATTCCATGTCATTTATGCCATTTATTTTCCGTGGTTTAAGTCATTTATTCGACCTAAATGGCCATTTCATGTCATTTATAAATAATCTATAAATAATAATAATAAAAGGTACAACTCAAAATCTTACCGAGACTGCTGAGAAGTGACTGTTTACTGTGGACGCCACCTGCTCCCTCCCATCCGTGGAACAAAGAAACGCCTGCTCTCACGTGGAGCAGGAATTAACTAGCCCCGTTTTGATCTTCGACGGACAAAATATACCCCTCCAGTGATACAATTCCGGTGCTAACTCAAAAATGGCGTATTTTGAGTTGTTCCCTTATTCCACGACGGGTGCGATATGTGCCTACGCGCTAAGAATGTAAATCCGAAAGAAAATAGTAATATAAGGTCAAAATAAATTGTACTTACATATGAGTGAGTTACCTATGTTTCTTCCTTCTCCCCATACTTTCTATATTGTTGCTGAGTCGGCGATGTAATTGCGCTTTGAAAATGTAGGCCAAAAGCTAGTTTTTACAGCATACATTAAATTTTCAAGGGCATATCTATGGGTTTTTCGTGCATGTTTACGGGCATATCGGGGTGGTTTTCAGGGCATATTCGGGGATTTTATAGAGCATATCGATCCGAGCCCTAGTTATGACATTTAGAAACCACCACCTTGTGCACACGTGTTGGCAAGCCTGGATGGGCAGTGTCTTGACTTTTGCCGTAGCAAATCCGAAAGGATCGAGTCATTCATGGTTTTGCTGCTGTTCCTGGCTTCTACATTGTACTGCCTCTTTTTTTTTAAGCTTTTTTCTGTTTTGCCGAAAAATCTTCTGTTACAAACGCGGTCCAAATGTCAGTTTGTATGTAGTAGGTACCGGTTCGAACAGCCTTCACGTTTAACCGTTCGTTTGTTATTCTGTGCATCTGCGAGAGTTGGTGGGATGGAGGACTTAACTGACAGGAAGAAATTGGGCGGCCTTGATGATCCTTTCGGGGGCTCCCTGACGGTTCACTTTTGTTTTCAAGTGGTTTAACTTTGCGTGTTTTCCAATAGGCCTCCAACATTGGGCGATTATTTAATCGCATTGAACGCAAATTTTGCGTTCGACGACCGACAGTCGCTTTGTGATTATTCATATTGAATATTATTAGTTTGGTCATAAGCGAAACGAGCCGAGGAGTCGTCAAGGCGACGATGTCGGAATCGGGCCTCTGACCTGAGCAGAAAGGGTGGCCTAATCTAGTAATCGTCGGACGAGGGGCCGCTTACAAAACGCCACCGGCCGTCCCTCTCATTGTTGGATTCGAGGTTGATCGTGGTTGGATACCCTTCTCGCAAGGGACGAGGGGGTAGTGCCCCATTGCGCTCAAATCTCTCTTGGTCGAATTGGGTACCCCACTTAATTATCACTTGCAACACAGACAGAATAGTCTTTTGCGCCCCTGGGTGGTGACCATCAAGTAGACTATTGCGCGCTTTGCAACAACGAGATGGACCACTGCTCCCACAGTGCATAAGGATGATAAAGGAGTAAGCACGGTTTTCCTGTGTTGAAGCTCTCAAAGAATAAACCTGGTGTTCGTAAGGCTTAAATCAAACAAAGCGTGAATCTTCATAACTACAGAGCTTTCGGCGGTAGAAGGTGGAGCAACAGGTTCAGGAGCTTGGTTAGGATTCAGCGTCGGCCGGGAGTTTGTATGTCAGCAGCACGTCCAAAGTTTGGATTCGTCCGCTTCAGGTCCTTTTTCCATTGTTTCCACAACTTTCCACAAATGGGCAATACGTGCGCCTTCAGCAACTGGGTTTCTGAGCCGCGAAGCTACACGTGGTGGGGTTCTGGCAGGACCTGTTTCCAGTGAGAAAAGTCTAGTCCTTTGTTTTTCATTGCTAAGGACGTGGGCTTCCTCAAAATGCCATTGTAGGACCTTGTCATTTTGCATAGAATATCGGTAGAGAGGAAGCGATGTCGGTTTGACCCCCTCTGTAGTCTTGGGCGCGTATGTCCACTTTTCCCAGCCTCTTTTCTTTAAGCAACATGCGGATGAGCTCATCCTAGTCTACCACATCCGGTGTTATGTGAGTTTTGTCTCAAGCTCGGCCACCCTCACAGTAGGAGTGCTGCTTGCAGCTGGCGGGAGGGGCATAGCTTTGAGAGTGGGCAAGCCCTCCTTTAACAAATTGCTTGTATTCATACAGAGACACATGCTACAGCGGAGAAGCCCCAGGCAACAATTTCGCCTACTCGGACGTGTTGCCTGGAACTCCCAGTCCTTTCCTCCAACACAAGCGTCAGCAAGAGCAATGACGTACATAGCACCTTCCACTTCGCGCCATTCAGTCAAAGCAATTTAAATTCCAGTACTTCCAAACTACCTCAAATCGGTGGTGGTTATCTACGCATCTTGAAACACAAACAGACTGATTGATTATGCAGATTCCACAAGAATCTATTTTCAGTTGTTTGATCGGCTGCGGAGATCCAGGATGAGGATTGAACTAGATTTTCTAGTCTCAATGTGGGCCAGTGGTTCTTGTCTCGCTCTCCCAAGCAGAAACTGTTGAGGTCAAGTTTAAAGTCTGATGGGAAAACATTTTTTGAATTATTACCAAAAAACATTCACGCCGACGTTCATTACAATTTCGTCTGTTTCAGGATTGCCAAATTGAAAATGAAGATAGACAATAAAAGGTCGGATATCGTCGAGTTCTACCGTGACAAGAACATCTTCATCACGGGAGCTTCGGGATTTTTGGGGAAGCTTCTCCTCGAAAAACTGCTCAGAGTGTGCAACCCCAAGACGGTGTACGTCCTCCTGAGGACCAGGAGAGGAGTCAGCCCGAGAGACAGGCTCCAGACCTTGTTTTCAGTACCGGTGAGCTTTTATACAAACCAGCTCGCGGACAGAGGCACTTATAGCGGTCGGAGAAATCTGAAATTGTTCTTGGAGTACGAGCATAGTACGAGCAAATTCTGAAACAACCGAACAGTACTATTGCTCCAACGTTCAAATTAGTGGTAGGTATATTGTATACCGTATACATCATCAAACGCTTGTTCAACCCACCAGTGGACGCTAAGCGGTACCCCATACATGGGGTATGGCTAGGGTGACCAGAAATGTTTGAGCTTAAAAGGGGACACCGACCCACTGGAAAATGATGGTGTAGGTATGTTACGTTAACATAACACAGCCCCCTGCCCCTCTTCGCACCTAAACACCTAACTCGACTGAGTACAATAAGAGTGTTGGTAGATATTTTAATCACATTCAAAATATACTCTGCACTCATGCTTACTTATCCTTTATTTTTTGGAAAATCCCATTGGAAAAGAAAGCAAAACTAGATTTTAAATAGCGAAACAAAATGTGTAAGTTAGTAAGTAGGTACACAATTTAAGGAAACATAACTGCAGTTAGTTCACGAACTAACTTAGTTCAAAATTACAGAAAAGGTGGCAAATCAGAGATGTGCTAAAACTCTAGACACCATAAAAATATTGTGGGTGCGTAATTGACTTTTAATTGTATTTTGTACTTTTAATTTGAATTTGGTAGGAAAGTAGACAAAATACAAACATATTAATGTTTACTTTGAATCCCATACTTTTCTGTTGAACAAGTGTCTTAATTGAATGACTATTATCTATCAATAATTTCATGTTAACATTGTTAACATGATCAGAAATATGGGACAGCATGTTTTCAGTAGGTTGGAGAAAAGTGGACGCGGGAAATGCCATCGTTGTGAGGATGGTACCTACCTAATCATCAGAATGCTAGGAAATAATTCGATGTAGATAGGATTTACGAAATATTTCAAAATAAATTTAATTATTCAACGATTTCAAAATAAATGTAATTATTTAGTTTCAAAATAATTGTTATTACCTATTTAGTTTTGATTGTGCTATGAATTGAGAAGGCTCTCTCAACTACAGCGTTCGTAGTCGGAAGCAACGAGAGAACGAAATTCCCAACGTTTTTGAACCTATGGTTCCCTCTAACGACTGATAATATCATGTGGAGCCATGATATTACGTTCTTTTATTCTTTACCCCCGATTTGGCAACGCTAGTGGCCCACTAGGATGAATGAGTGATAGTGATTGGGCGCATTATTGATAAGACGGTCATCTTCTTCTTCTTCTACTACAGTCAAATTTCTATGTCCTGGTCCTTCACAACATTATGGAAAGTCTGGTGGTTGGATCACTGATGAAATGATCCATCACGTTTGGACAACGTGGAGGAACGTTTTGGCATTCTCTTCAGAAAAGGGGACGTTTTAGCTTTCTGTTGGGACAAGGGGACCGGAAGCTCGAATAGGGGACTGTCCCCTTCAAAAGGGGACGTATGGTCACCCTAGGTATACCGCATCTGTGCAAATACTGAGACAGGGCGGCGAATTTTCGTTTGATGTGAGTAACCCCCATTGGTATTCCTAGAACAGACCTCCCTCCACAAATTGCAGGTGATGCTAGTCACTTCTAGACGTGCAATCAGTCTGTTATGAGGTGTCAAAAGTGTCAAGTCGCGCGTGCGGTATCAAGTCCAGCTAGCGTCCTTATACGCTCTTTTGCCAAGTTTTTTGAAATGACTAATAAAGTTAGGTGTTTTTTCGGAAGAAAAAGGCCGGGTTTGTATCAGTCTTTATTACAGCGTCAAGCTTTCGGGATTAGCTGGGATCCCTTCTTCAGGACCTTAAAATGTAGAATTAATAGATTGGTTGTTAACAATCATCGTCTGAGGCCTAATATGGAATCACATCCGGTTTGTCAAAGTTTCTGTCATATCACAGCGTTGGGGCTTACTAGGTTACTATATTGCCGACTAGGTACATTTACACTGACTAGAGCTTGATTTAGATCACATTATGCTTATTAAATAAATATTCTCCAGAATTTCTGAAACATGATCACGTTGTGACTTTTAAATGCTAATGAGGTTAGGGTCTGGTCTGGATGTGATTCCATATTAGGCCTCAGACGATGATTGTTAACAACCAATCTATTAATTCTACATTTTAAAGTCATGAAGAAGGGATCCCATGGGATAGCTGCAGCTAATCCCGAAAGCTTGACGCTGTAATAAAGACTGATACAAACCCGGCCTTTTTCTTCCGAAAAAACGCCTAGTATAAAGCCGGCCTCCCTGCCCTACAACTAATAAAGTTGAATTTGCATTTTTTCACTGCTATCTTAATTTTCTGACATATATATATCTACTTCTCCTAACCATCTGTGCTGAAATGAAAACCCCCTAATCACCTGTTTTCAATCGATGTGATTGATCCCGTTTCGTATTTGCATTTTCGGTTCAATAAAATCGTTTCATTACACCATCCCATTCATTTAAAATTTATATGACGGGAAATGAATGTGCGATACAGAGTACCACTAGCGTCCTCTTTCGTGACAGTTGACCTAGCGTCCCCTAGAGGGTTAATCCAATTCGCAACGATTTCCCTTTGCGTTGAGTTATTTAAAGAAGCATTTCCGGCCTTTGCAAAAACCAGAGCCTTTGCCGGAAGAGCCAAAGACCTTGAAATTTATAAATTAGCTACCTGTAGCAGTTTCAATAGCTGCAACACTTTCCCTGGTTCTCACGTTACGTATGGGTTCTCACGTTACCTATGGGTTCTCATTAGCATCATATTGGTTAATGACGTGGGGATTTCGGGAGGGAAATGAAGTGGGGCAATTGGATAAGGTGATATGCGACATTTTTAAACTTCTAGAAAAAGCTTTCAAAGTTTTTTCTCTGTTACTTTGAAAATCTCTCCTTCCTATGCCTTTTCTAAAAAAAAAAAAAAAAAAAAAAGTTTATAGAAAGACGATTTCAGACGAAGTATTTCCACGATAAATAAAATCATAACTTGACTAGACCATCATCAGTACAATACAGGGACGGTAGGCGTACGGCGGGCGGGTATTTGATTTTTGAAATCTATTTGATCCACATTAAAAATTTTTTGGCCTTCGTAGCGAATACATAGGTGTGTTATTCCAGGAATAACAAACCAAAATTGCAAAATTTCGACGATGCCAAAAACGACGAAAACTTGGATGAATAATATTTAGAAATAATAGTGGACCCCCCTCCCACCCATTCACTAGACCAGCTGCAGGTACGTACGTCAAATAACACTGCTCTACGAAAAAAAAGTGACCTGATAGTTGCCGGCCTCATTTTATCATGGATGGGGGTTTTCGAGGGTAAGTACCTACTGAATCCGAATCCGTCCGGAACTCTCAAAAGTAGATGTGACGATAAAAACGACGAATAAAACGTCCAATCGGAAAAAAACGGACAACGGATTCGGATTCAGCTCGCTCGAAAACCGCCATCCTTGATAAAATGAGGACAGCAACTATCAGGTCACTATTTTTCCTCTCTGTTACTCTGTGATCCAACCAGTCTTCCTGCAGCTGTCAACCGCCGAGGAGGGGCTCGTCTGGAGATGAGTGACCTTGAATAATTCTGGTAGAAGGGGAAAAAACGTGGTTTGGGTCAATATGACCCGACGTTGTAGAGTAAGTAAAATTGATTTTGATCATTATGACCCAACATTGTAGGCTGATTTTTCAACAATTCACTTGTTCATCTTCATGCAGTAAATTTGTGTGAAGTATCTGGTGTTTCTACCGCATGAGGCAGTGAATGAAAATAATGATATTTGAGGTGGTTAGGGTGAGAAATGACTCCTCTGCTGAGTACTAAATTGTTTATTGGAATAAACAATTGTAGCGTGGGGACCGGTTTCGAGCAACTAAGCTCATCTACAGCCCAGAGTGACTTGAGGTAGGTGGAACGGACAATCAGTTCTGAACCAGTCACTCCAGAACACTCACACCAGAAAGTCACTCTGGGCTGTAGATGAGCTTAGTTGCTCGAAACCGGTCCCCACGCTACAATTGTTTATTCCAATAAACAATTTAGTACTCAGCAGAGGAGCCATTTCTCACCCTAACCACCTCATTGGATTAGACCTCTGCACCGTCGGCAAACACCACACTATAATGATATTTAATGAAAAGAGGGTTGGGTCAAAATGACCCAACGTTGTAGTTCATGACTGGAGTGCGAGGGTTAACCATGTAATTTAGGTCTCCATTTATAATTATATATCTATCCATATTCGGTTTTGTACCTATCCATTAAATAGACATATTTTGTCTATGATAATTAGTGATTTCATGTATGTGTTTATGCCTACGAGTGTATGTATTACTTTTGTATAATTGGGCTCTGCCCGTTTCTCAATAAATAAATAAATAAATTTTATTTCGAGCTTCCTTAGACACTCATCAGTGATTAGCACGCCACACGAACCACCTACGGCCCTGGTTACGTTATTCCTGACTTGGCAAAAAACCTGATTGATGAACCGTCAGGTCTAATTGGTAGGTTGGGAGCCGTTCAATTTGCCACCGTCCACCATCGTTTTACCCCAAATGAGTATAAATGTCCAGCTTTTACTGATTTCTCAATCGACTTTGTTCATTACAAACTATAAAAAGTACCGGGCAATAAATCTCTTTCTCTACTATATTTCAGATGTTTGACAAGCTGAAGAGCGAAAAGCCGAATTTCAAAGAGCACGTCGAGCTGATCGAAGGGGACTTAAGTCTGCCCGGTCTGGGGATGTCCGACGCCGACAGGGCCACCTTGATCGACAAAGTTCACGTTGTCTTTCACGGCGCCGCCAACGTCAAATTCGAAGAGCCCCTCAAATCCGCCACCGCCATCAACGTGATCGGATCCAAAATCATCTCCCAGCTTTGCCAGGAAATAAAGAACTTAGAGGTGAGACAAACATGTCTTCTTTCAAATCCATAACTGCTCACCAAAACCTGAGGCCTTGACAGTTTAAAATCGTTTCTAGCGATAGGAAGTGTCTCAAGCCTTAAATTATGAGACTTTTAAGTTCTACCTTCGCCTAGATTGTGGTATTTTACTGTCATGGCCGAATATGAAATTCAAATAAGGTTGCTTCAGATTAAAAAAAAAAAAGATTTCGAATGCGAAGGTTTATTTTTCTGTTGATTTTGACTTTAAAAAACTACTCTAATTGAAAGTCGCCTAAAACTTCTGCGCCCTCCATAAATTGCCCTTATTACTTGGAAAATGCCATCTCGCTCGACTCCCTTCAAAACCCCCTCAAACCACTGGATTTTTCGAAGAATGTGTATCTATACACAATGGGTATTACACATCGTGAAATACCCAGAGTCCAACGGTGTCGTCAGATAGCCCTGGGACTTCCACCAATTGAGAAAAAGAAAAGGGAAAATTGTCTGTGAGGGAATTTTTACTGATAATTAGCGCCCTTCTTACATGCCCGTTTGTTTTGGTAAATTCTGCCTACACTGTAACACAGGGCAAAGGAGTAACAGAGGACAAAGTTTCAGAGTTCGGCCTCCTATGCCGCTTTTGTATCGTTCGAGTCAGTCTAATAATTTTCTAGTATTTTTCTAGTATTTTTAGTACAACCACTTTCTAGTATTTTTATTGTTTACTGTGTGTGTGATTTTCGAGAGATGAATACCCGTCGCAAGAACATTAAATGTTCTTCCGAAATTTTCCTTCGGCACTCCACCCTTGGATTACAGATAGGAAATGAAAAGCATGGGCCTTATGCAGGGACGTGGAAAGTGAGTCGGTTGTATTTTCCTTCTATAATGAGACTTCTTGCTAAAGGTTTCCATTCAGCAGACGTACGCGACTATACATTCGGGTGTGTATACTAATTAATATATTAACTAATTAGTATATTAACTAGGTAATACGAGCATGTTCTTAATTTTGCTGTCGAAGTACGGTTGAACCCCTTCTTGCCTGTAGCATGAGCCGCCTTCCCATAGACTGGAAAGGTTTCAAACACTTAATTATAGGGCAGAAATGGAAGATTATAGGGGAAATTCCCTTAGACTTGTCTATAACTGGTCCCTCTACCCTAAATGATTCCATCATGATATGCTAATTTTCAGCTGACTCATCTTTATTTTTGTATTTTACAGGCCTTCGTCCACGTGTCGACTGCATACAGTCACTGTCCGCGAGAAGAGATCGAAGAGAGGTTTTACGACGCGCCGATCTCTGCTGATAACTTGATACGACTCACCGAATGCTTGAACGAACAACAACTCGCCGACATTTCCAAAACGTGAGTTGATTGGAGACTGAGGGATTTAAGTCCTGGAAAATTAACTTGTACTGAACTCCGGAAATAGGGAAATCAACACGCCAGCTCTTCCACGGCAAGAAGGATGTAGTAGTGTAGAAGTAGACCTGGAATGCCAAACCATCATCAAACTGTTGTAGCGTTACTTCTCGCTGATTCACGTGACTGTAAATTTCATTCAGCGTCGTTTTTGAAATATTTTTGGACGAAGAATCCATTTTGGGGGTTCCTGAACCATCTGACTTGGGGATGTATGGGTTTTTCGTGGGGCTACAAAAAGCCCCCTAAATTATCATCAGGAAGAGTTGAGAGGACAACTTGACGCGCCGAGTACCAAAATAAAGTGAGAAGGTTATGAGAGAGGTTTCCACTGGGTAGGGTTATCAAGTTCGACACCTCACAACCACATTCATTCGAGCTGTCAGTTCCCGCCCGACAGCAGTTGAACTGCTGTCAACCTACAGATCTGGAACAGTCGCCGCGGCGACGGCGGCTGTTCGCTGACCGAGCGACCTAAAACAGCAGTTATCTCAACTGCGCATGTCTCGGTCGATTTCTGTAAACAGTCGGTCAAGCCTGGAACAAACCTAATATCTAGTGTTAGCTGGTCAGGGTCTGGGGGGCCTTGCCCTCTCTCTCCTTGGATCCTTCCCTGCCTACATCACCAGTAACTGTTGTACAATGTAAAGTAAAAAAAGTTTACACTAGGTACTTTACTTTCGATAATTATCGTAGTATAGTTTTAAGTAGTATCGTATCCCACTCAGCTGAAATTCGTCTTTGATACATTTCTGTTGGGCCTGGCTGAGACTGAGTTGAAGAGTGAGAGCGAGTTGTGAGTTTAAAGCTCTGAAAAAGAAGATACTTTTACAACGATTAAGAGGATGGCGAAGTTGAGTCTAGAGAAGGTCCGTTAAAATCTTCTGTTAGCCAGTAGCTTAGCTCAACGGCAGCCAGGTCTTCTTATTCGACAGGAGTTGCACTCAACTGTATCGAAACGCCAGGAGCTGAGCTCGACTGCAACGGTGTTTTCCTTCTGATGGTCTTGTAGTCCAGAGACGTCCTACCAGGCCAGGAGCTTAGCTCGACTGCAGCGAGGTCTTCCTTTCGACAGGAGTAAACTCGACTTTATCGAACTGCCAGGAGCTGAGCTCGACTGCAACAGGGTCCTCTGTCCAGTATCGTCTCGTCGATCACAAGTCCCCGCAGGGAAGAAAACTAGGGATGCTCAAAAATATCGATATATCGAAATATCGATATTTTTCCGCCGATATATCGATATTTTTGAGCGATATTTTTTCCACCGATATATCGATATTATTTTTAAAATATCGGGAACCGATATTTTTGAGAGAGATCCGACATAAATCCGAACACCAGCTATAATATATCATATTTCTATATTATAGAAATAGGATCAAAGAACGTGTAGGTAACTGTACAGAAGGTATTTCAAATCAAATAGGTACGATCAACGAGTTGCATTGGCAGAAAATATTAATCATGTACTGAATGTTTTGTCAGAACAACTAAGCAAATAAATCGTTTCCTTGATTTTACAAATAATTACCTACCTACTCATTACAGATTATTCGAAGAATTTATAACCTTAATTTATTTACTAGTAATCAAAAGTCGTGAAAGGCATGGATTTTTTTTTTTAATTTGGACATCCGATATATCGATATTTTGTAAACGATATATCGAATATCAATATTTTTCTACGATATATCGAATATCGATATTTTTCTACGATATATCGACCTAGTAAAACGATATTTTTAAAACTATCGATATATCGAATATCTATATTTTTCTTCAGTGTGGACATCCCTAAAGAAAACGCCAGGAAACGGTTGTAAGCCCTCGGTGCAGTGGTCCAGTATCGATACTTTCAACAACAAAAAAGTATCGATACATATCGATACTTTTTGTCCCCGATACATATCGTAGTATCGATACTTTTTTCCGGTATCGGCGCCGATACTTTTTTTATCCCTCACATTTCATCAGATTCAAAACTTACGGCAGTACCTCTAACTTTTTGGACGTAGAATAGGTATATTTTTGGGGGTCCCAGAAGGATCCAATTTCACTGTGGGGATGTAAAGGGCTTTCATGGGGCTACAAAAGGGATTTTTGAAGGATATCAGGAGGTCAAATTTGAGGTCAATATTTATATTTTCTGAGTAAAAAAAAAAAGAAAAAAATTAAAAGAAAACCCTTTTTTTCCAAAATATTTCATTGAGACAGAATTAATTTTGCACAAGTAACCCATATCAAAGAATAATAAACCCTTGACTAAAAATTTGCAGGCTTTTTGAAAAGTATCGATACTTCGATACCGATACTTTATTGAAAGTATCGTATCGATACATTTAGATACTGTCTGGATGTATCGATACGATACTGTATCGATACTTTAGAAGTATCAAACATCCCTAGTAAGAAGTCACAGGAAAGAATGACGAGAGGAGCGAAATCGGTCTCTAAATAGAAATCGGTCTATATTAAATAAATTTTATACTCCGCATCGTTTCGCCGTTGTCGGCGGAACGTTGAGGAGCTGAGCCGTCATTGGCTGACAGAGACACGTCACGCCCCCGCCTAAAATAATTGCTTCTTATTGGGCCACGCACGTTTTGGGAATTTATTGGTAGTTTCAAACAAAAATAGGGAAATATTCCCTACATAAATTTCTCTATAATTTCTAATAAGTCTCAAACGAGATAATATCTCGACGTTATATATTATATAACGTCTCAGTGACGTTAAAAAAGATACGTTTGACGTTGGTGAGACGTCTCAGATACATCCTTATGTCCGCAACAAAGACGTCTCAGAGCTGCAATGCTGAGATGTATCAGAGATGAATCCAAACAGGTGTCAGAGACGTATTTGAGACGTATCAGGGATGTATCTGAGACTCCGAGTCTTTAGCCAATGAGACGTTGCTGAGATGTTCTGGGTAAGCCTATGTGAGGTGTCGAGGGTTGTAGATTTGGGTTAGCCTACCGTATTCCCGAGATCCCATCGAAAATTGCCGGTCGGCATGTTGGAAATGGCGCTAGAAAATTATTGAAATGATTTATCAGGTTTAAAGTGAAAACATGCTCGGGTCCCTATGAGGGGGCTAAAGCGCCCTCTCGGGAATGACGGTAGTCTCATTGCAGTCACTTTGAAAAAGTAGGTTCTACGTTGCGCTCATCTTGTCTCTGCAACATCTCTGGTGGACGTCTGTGTTATGTTAACACTTTAATGTCTATGAGACATCTCGAGCAACCATCTCCGTTTTGAAGTCTCAGAGACGTCTTGGTAAAGTCTCAATGTGACCTCTAAAGCTGTGAGACGTGGAGACCCATTCGAGCCCAGATTGAGACGTCTCTGAAACTATCTCTGCTGTGTGGGATAGTTTTAAGCCGATCGGATCAAAACTATGCTTAGTCACAACATTTGTGACTATTTATTTATCGATATTAACCCCTCCCGTTTTCATTAAGGTGAACAAAACTTGTTATGTAGTCTTTTATGCAGTTGCAGACTAATAAACAATACAACAATTTTACCTGTTGAATGATTTTCAGGATTATTGCAGAGTGGCCCAACACGTACGCCTTCACGAAAGCTGTCGCCGAAGACGCTGTAAAGAATTACGCTTCAGGTCTACCAGCCTGTGTGTTCAGACCAGCGATTGGTGAGTAGAATTTTGTGTTGGTAGGTACACGTAGAAGGGAGAAAGATGTTTTATCGTATTAGGAGAGTTATGAACGTTATGGAAAATGGCTTTTTCTGTTCATCTCAACGTCGTTTTCAGTCATTTCGACGGTGAAGGATCCCATCGAAGGTTGGATCGACAACCTGTACGGACCGTCCGGGATCGTCGCCGGGACCGCAGCCGGCGTTCTCAGAGTCTACCGAGTCGAAATGGACGCCCGAGCTGACTTCGTCCCAGCGGATTTGTGCATCAACGGGATCTTAGCTGCTGCTCATAAGACCAGTCTTTTGGGGTAAGTAAGACTGACAATGGTGGGTGCTCCGTCTACTACAGCTTTAATTTATAGCGCTGGCCACACGGGTCCAGTAGGGACCTTATAGGACCCGAAACCTGTTGAGGTATCGAGTTTTTCTGTCAGTGGCTCCGGGTGCACAGACCCGGAGGGCTCGGCGAGGCACTTGCTTCGGAGCTGCCCGGCATTCGAGGCGGAAAGGGCTGTCCTGAAGGCTGAGGTTTTCCCCGACGGTTTGATGGAGGACTGGAGTAAGTATGTCTATAGCCCTTCCCGCTACAGGGCTTTTGTGGCCTTTGCGACGGCTGCCCTGAGAGAGTCCCGGCGGCATCAAGGCCCCTGCAGGAATCAGTGGGCCTTGATGGGGACGACAGCAGCTGCTGCTCGAGCATCGACTCCCAACAGTCGCCCCCCAGAGCTTGCTTGGGTCACACCCCAACTACAACTTGTAGTCTACAAGTGGTGGTTGAGCAGTTGCCCCCACCCAAATTAAATCTGAAATTTCGACAAAATACTCGGTTCGCCATCAAGTTGTGCCAGCAAGGTTTTCAGCCCGATCGACCATACCCGTGGGGCGCTATGGGGCTAAAATGGGTCTACGGGAGGGGTTTTTGAAGGGTTTCGGGTACGATATCGTGTGGGGTGTCATATTAGATATATTTTCGGACGTTTTTTTGCGATCCCAGAACCCTCATCCCAGGATCCCAGGAAGTCGAACGATGTGGCGTTTTAGAGTAGGTACCTAATTTTGGACGCACAATCCATTTTTGGGGGGTCCCACATCCGTCGACTATCTTAACAAGATGATTTAAAAAAAGTAAATAATTCAATTAATTTTTTTCCGTTGACAGGATTCACCTTCCATCCACCGAAGGAGTTTCTTCTTTAATTTTTAATTAATTAAGCGTCCCACTGTGTGTTCTTCAATTGATTCAATCATTATGGTGTGAGGTTAATCCCTGCTTTTAGTAGAACTCAATTCCAACTTAAACCATTCTGAAATCTTGAGGTATGGATTGGCCCTTCCTAGGAACACGACCCGAATAGGAATAGGTAGGTAGGAAAGAACAAAAAAACATATCATAAACATGACTAATTTGAGTATAAGAATGTAAAATTCGGGTGAAAAGTGTCGGTTATCGATTCCTGAGAAGTGCACCGGCCAATGAATGTTCCCTAGACTCGTTCTCATGGTTTCTTGCATTTCCAGGTCAGTTGCTGAGATTCCCGTCTTCAACTTCACTGCAGCCAAAGAGAACCCTTTGACGTACGGGCAGTTCATGGATATCATGTCTATAGTTGGCCAGGAAATACCGCCGATGCAAGCTGTCTGGTACATTACGATCACGGGAGTAAAATCCGCTTTCTGGTTCAAAATCTTATGGTTCCTCTTCCACGTCCTCCCAGCCTTCATAGTCGACGTTGTTCTCTTCGTGCTCCAAAAGAAGCCACAGTACGTTGACGGCCAAACGCACCTGACGTTACAATTTCGCTCACTGGGCTGACGTTTATTTTTTCCTTTCAGGGCGATGGAAATCTACAGGAAGATCCACAAGTTCACCGACGTGCTCGCCTATTTCTCAACGCGGTCCTGGAACTTCCACAACAGCAACGTACTCGCTCTTTGGAACGGGCTGAACGAAACTGACCAGGAAATGTTCGATTTTGACATGGCTCGCCTCAACTGGGACGATACGATCAGATCCCTTGCCGTTGGGATCAGGACGTACACTTTTAAAGAAGACCCGTCGAGCATTCCCGCCGCCAAAAGGAAAATGTTCCTGTAAGTGTTTTGAGCACCTGTCATCCTGCCCACACGATTCAGCATTGGGTGTGTGGCAAAGCCGAACTAGTTAGGAGGAGAGGGCCTTTGCCGTTCAGCCCATGACGAATCGTGTGGGGACCAAGTAGCTGCTTGAATGAGCAGCTCTTCTATGATTAAGGCGGAAAACGCATGAGTACACCCAAGCAGTGAAAGGCAATACGTGAATACACCCACGTGACCTCAGTACCCCGACCAATTCTTCTCGGGTGTACTGCAGTAGTGCTTGAGTGCACTGGCGACCATACTTTCACCTCGCTGGGTGCAATCACGTACCAACCCACCTCTCGCGGAGTCGACTGCTCCACAGAGCCTACCAGTAGACGGCCAACCTGGAGGGAAGTGATATGCAACTACTTGCTGACCTTCTGACAGGTTGCACGCTCCATATGCAAAAAGTATGGTCGCCAGTGCACTCAAGCACTACTGCAGTACACCCGAGAAGAATTGGTCCTATCTTATATTATAAGATAGGATTATCAGACTGAGGAGTGCCGTTTGTGCAATGTCTAGCTGGAGTCGGCAGAGCCTGTATAATACGCAAGCAGTGGGCAGGTGAAAGTGTACTTAGCACAAATGGCTAGTCGGAGAAAGTGTTGTTGAGGAGTCCTGCTCTAATTCCATATCGTGTTTCTGCCCGAAGAGTCCCTCAATATGACGTCCGATCATTCTTATCATTGCTTGAGATTAGGCTAGATTGTGGTCAGAGGCTGGTTAATGGCAACTGTGGGGAATACGCCCATGTCTATGGCTCAATTGCCAGCCCGGTGGAAATAGTTAGAAGGGTGGGGGGAGGGGAGAATTAAATAATTTAAATTTGCCATTTACTGATCATTTGCTCTTTAACATTGCACAGTGTCTTTTCGCAGTACCTATTATAAATGAAATCGATCCTGATAGCCAGGCCTCCCTCATGGACAATCAGGTGAGAGTTCGACGTGTGAGGTAAGTTGTCCTGGACTCCTTTGCCAACGCTTCGGCTAAGGAACCTGGAAATGCTGGGATCCGGAAATGTCCCAATCACATGAGATTTTGGTGGCTAGTCAGGCCTTCTTTGCCGACAATTCGGCTAAGGAAGCTGCAGCAGCCTCCCCAATTTACACTGCGAGCTCTGGAACTGGAGCTGCAGGAATTGGCCACTAACTATTGTATAGGGTTCCAGCATCTTCACAGTTCCCTTCTGGGACGTCTGCACCTTCACAACACCTCGACATATCCTGCAACTCTGATGAGTGCGAGCATCCCCATATGCCATGGCTGCATATTCCTCCTGAGTAGCAGATCATGACAATTCGTGTTATACCCAGGAAGGTTCCCATACTCCCTTCCGACGTCATTTGAACACGCATCCTTCCACCAAGCTTTGTTTGGGGATTTCCAAAAGCAAATTCAGCTTGACTACCTCCTGCTACATGACAAGGTTGCTGGCAGGAACTCGCTAAGAGCCACCAAGCTGTGATTTCTGGATTCCCAGCACCTGCTTCAGCTTGGCTACCTCCTGCCACTTGTTACGGATGTCGGCAGGAACTGGTTAAGAGCGACCAAACTCCGTTTGGGGGTTTCTTGGAGCTGAGGCAGCTTTGCAGGGATAGGCAGACGGTGGCATCAGCCACCAAGCTCTGATTTCTAAATTTCCAGCTCCTGACCCCATAGCATGGAAGGTGGCAGGGACAAGTGCCAGAGTGTCCACAGCCTATTTCTGGTTTTGTTGTTGTGCAGTTATTCGGAAGAATTAGAATTTTCTAAACAATATACTTCTAGGTATGTTCCTTCGGCGACGAGTTCATTAAAAAACGGCGCAGTCGCTCAGCGCAGGGTGAAAAATACACCTGCCACGTTCCTTCCAGGCGGGTAAAAAAGTTCTTCTTCGAATTTCTTCCTGGACTGAATGAATGAGAATGAATGAATGAATGAATGAGAAGGTTTAATTGTACAAGCCTTCCGGCGATACAAGGTTTCTTCCTGGACTGTTCAAATAACGTGTTCCTGCTGCGCGGGTTCTTTAATATTCTGCACCGGGTTCAATAATATTCGACATCCGGGCAGGGTTTTTTCGCTGCACCCGAATTGTAACAGCTAATAACCTTCCCCAAATTCGGTTCCGTGTTTCCCTTCGTGCTGGGCACTTCGGCCATTTTAATTTCAACATTTAGTGCCTCCGTCCTTAGGTTTTTTTCAATTCATTTTTCAGTTCAGGTTCCGCGTTCCGTCCAGCGAGTTCGTGTACTCATAACTCTCTGCACCCGCGCTAAACTTACCCCCTAATAGATGAAAATATAGATGAAAATCTGAAATGAGTCAGGCTGCAGACATGTCGAACACTTGCTTTTGCTTTCACACTTTTAATCGCCCCCTCCACTGATTTGCGTTATTCGCTGTGTTGTCAATATTAGAATTGGAATCATTCTCTCTGTCACGTTATTCGCTAACACTATTTTTTCTCTTCCAGATTATTCCTCGCCCACAAAACCCTTCAACTCATCTGCTTCGGACTCTTCATGTGGCTCACGATTTCCTTCATCGCGCCGGCTCTCCAAATATCAGTTTAAATTTTGTTAATTTATTATTTTTCTGTTTTCTATTTTTTTTACGCTATTCTAACGGCCAGACGGCATTGCACCGTGTGTTAGTGCTGCACTGTTGAACATTGTGATAATTCCTCCAAAGCTACCTCTACGTCAGGACCGGCTTAGACCGCCTCGTAACTTTTACATCACCCCCCCAAATGTGTTGACAATCTGACAATCGCTCAATTTCGAAAAACAAAGAGATAAGAGATATATCGTGTAGTGAATTAGGATTTGCTTTGGACTCAACAAGTCTTCATCACTGTATCAAGATGTACGTTATATTTTTGTAATCGTTATCGTGGATTATTTGAGGAACTTGAAGGGTTAATGTGTATATGTATTTATTTAATCGTAGTGTAAGTAATAAAAATGTTGAGTGAAGTCATTTTGGATAATTGCCACTGTCAGAACGGTCGAGGAAGTTCACGCAAAAACGTGCATGTAGTCTTCTTACAAGACGTTGCAAATTTTGTAAAACTGACTACTGTAAATAAAGACATTTTTCAACTAATGTAGAGTCCTCAATAATCATTCAACCAACTCCTCATTAAATTAGCCCTTATCTATTTTACAGATCAAAAAAGTTGTAAACAGGTCGCTCTAAACGGCACGCGAATCGGTCATTCCGTTCAGGCGTGAAAAGGGAAAAAACAGACATTTCTCGGTTTTTATTAGGTGGATATCTATAAAAATGACTGCCAAATCTGTTTGAGGACTCACTACTTAAAAACCAGTGGTGTTTGGCCCAAATTGTGTGAGAATGTTTGTGAAGATGGTAGATTTGGTTGAAGGTTTGGTGGATATGTAGATGGTTTTTAAGAAGTTTCTACAAAATCAGTCGAGCCGTTAACGAGATAGGTAATGAATTTTCAAAATCTGTCGGTGTGTTTTCCCAGTTTAACCGGCTTTTCATTAAAATACTATTTTTATTGATTGCAGCGAAGCGCACCGGGTCAGCTAGTAGGTAAGAAAAAAGTCTGAAAAAATATTCACGCGAACCACATTTCATCTTCCACATCCTGCAGAAATAATAGTTTTGAAACGAGCTAACGATTTTTTGAGAATCGATTCTTTGAAGCCGATTCAGTCAATTAAAAAAATCACCCCTCATTATAAATAGGAGAAAGAAAATGTTTGAAGGAGAACAACAATTTTCAAAATTGGCTAAAACCCAATTTTTGGAACCTCTCTACCCCGATTTTTTAAAATCCCGATTTTGGGAAAAATCGGGATAAAAGTACCGTATCGATTCTCAATTTTATCGTATTAACAAAAATCGATTAAAAAAAGGCTGCAAATTTTACACAAGGGTTTATTATTCTTTGATATACGTTACTTGTGCAGAAATTTAATTCTGTCAATGAAAAAATTAAAAAAATTTTTTTTTTGGGATTTTCTTGTTCAAAAATGTGTTTTTTCGAAAATTCTGTATTTTTTACTCGAAAAATATTTAACATCCTGGGATCCTTCAAAAATCCCATTTTTAGCCCCATGAAAGCCCCCAAGATCCCCACGGTGAAATCGGATCGTTCTGGGACCCCAAAAAATGGATTCTACGTCCAAAAATACTTCGAAAACGACACCTAACTCGATCCCATAGCTAAAAGGCTTCAAAAAAACCCCTCCCTTAGCCCCATTATAGCACCATAGCGCCCCACGGGTTTGGGCGATCGGACTGAAAACCTTGCGGGCACAACTAGATGGTAAACCAAGTATTTTGTCAAAATTTCAGATTTTTAAAAAAATTCCTACTGCCCAAAACGGCCTGGACGGCGGACGGCGGACGGACATTTCGGATTTAGAATGTTGACCTCTTGAAACGGATAAAGTCAAATTTTGAGCCCGATCGGAGTCGTCGACCCCCGTCGCGAAAACATAGGTGTATTATTCCAAGAATAATAAACCAAAATCGTGTTTTTTACAAGAAAAAATCGATTTTTAGAAAAATCGGAAATCGATTGCCTATCCCTTCCCCAGGAGAGAGGACTCGACCTTAGTTACTCTGTGATCCAGTCAGCGTTGCCAACCCTACCACAATTGTGGTAAATCTACCGCTTTTCAATCTCATCTACCGCTCTACCGCTTTGGCACTCAAATCTACCACTTTTCGACATTTTTCTCAAATCGCACCGTATCATACCGATTTTGGTTTAATATTCTTGGAATAATACACCTATGTAATCGCGACGGAGGTCGACAACTCCGATCGGCCTCAAAATTTAACATTATCAGTTTCAAGAGGTCTAGATCCAAAACCGAAATGTCCGTCCGCCGTCCGAGCCGTTTTGGGCAGTAGGATTTTTTTTTTTAATCTGAAATTTTAACAAAATACTCGGTTTACCATCTAGTTGTGCCCGCATGGTTTTCAGCCCGATCACCCTAACCCGTGGGGCGCTATGGGGGCTAAGATGGGGCTACAAGAGGCGTTTTTTAAGGGGTTTGACTATGTTATCGAGTTAGGTGTCGTTTTCACAGTATTTTTGGACGTAGAATCCATTTTTGTGGTCACGATCCGAGTTCACCCTGGGAACCTGTGGGGTGATCATGGGGCTACAAATGGGATTTTTGAAGGATCCCAGGAAGTCAAGTTTGTCGAAGTAAAAAATAAAAAAAATAAAAACTAAATAAAGAAAATTTAAAAAAGTTTCAATTGTTCTTTCCAAAACTTTTTTTCATTGACACAGAATTAATTTGCACCCAAGTAACCTATATCAAAGAATAATAAACCCTTGTGTAAAATTTGCAGTTTTTTTTCTTGTACAGATATAGTATACTTATACATCTTCCGCTTTCTACCGCTTTTCTGCAACTTTTCTCCCGCTTTTTGTTCCAGACTCGTTGGCAACACTGGATCATCCAGTCAAACAGTCGGATCTGACAAGTTCAAGTGTTCAGTGTCTCCTCTCTCGTCCTCAACTAGGTATAATCCGATCGCCCATCGAAAATCGTTTTTTGTATCGCGGCCGGCTCATCTTTTCTATCTCAAGGATAATAACCTAAAGGTAAGACTCCTTTTCTCTTCAATACCTTGTGACTTTATGTCAACAACAATAATATTATTTTCAATGAGTTTGGTTAGGGAGAGAGAACGACTCCTCTGCTGAATACTAAATTGTTTATTCAGGTAAACAATTATAGCGTGGGGACCGGTTTCGAGCAACTAAGCTCATCTACAGCCCTGACAAGAAAACCATTTGTCACTAGCATCAGAGAAAAACCATTAAATTATATTAACAATGTAAACTCTAAATTATATTATACTGAAGGTATATGAACAAGCACAAATGGTGAAAATTATAACTGAGTATAATTTATATTAATTTCAATTTCAATTTCAAATATTTTATTGATTCAACATAAGGTAGTTTATACAATATGGTTCAAAGTTCATAAATAATTGACAAAGAAGTTAAGTATCCACAAAAAAAAAAAAAACAAAAGAAAAGAAAAAGAGCGTCCAAGAAGAAGCAAAAAATTAAATTTTCAAAGATTCAGACCATCTGGGTCTACAGAGTTAGACGGGATTTCAGGGCTTTACACAGGAAACTGAAGACCTCAGAGGCTTGGTCTGGGGAGGCAATTGTTAAGACATTAAATGTTAAATTTTATAATTGTTAAGAAATTAAATGGTAAATTTTACCAGGTTAACCTCCGCCGGTACATTGTCCTCCAGGAAGGGCGACAGGTGCTGGATTCTGAGGTCGGTGTATTCGGAGCACGTCACCACCATAATATTATGTAGGATGTCGTCCTCAAAACTGTATTCACAAGTAGGGCAGTGATCGAGTGGACAAAACTTCCACCTTTCTCCACCAACTCGCATAACCATGTTATAAAAATTGTGGGAGCGGGCCTAGGCGATCACTCTCAACTTCTCTATACCAATTCTCATGGTTAAGTACTCTTCCTGCCCGGCGAGGGCACTCAGCGAACGGTAGATCGGGCAACTGTGGGAGATCGTGGCAGCCTCAATGTCTAAGCTAAACAGGTGATTTGAGAGCTTCTCCAGGATTGATGGGCGGCTCCTCTTTGCCAGGGCATAGTCCTGTTTCTCCCATACGTCCGTGGCTCCAATGGTGTGCAGCACCGAGGATAGAGCGTCGATCCAGTTAAATGGTAACTTTGATGAGGACTTTGCAAGCAACAGCAGCTTTCTATAGCAAACGGAAGGAAGACGGTCCGGCTTCATATTGAGGAGTGAAAGCCACCAACCATAGGCTCTCTTGAAGATTTCCAGCTTCAGGTGTCTTCGGCCAGTCTCCAGGCGCACGATATAGGAAGGATTATATTGAGTATAATATATATTATTTTCATTCAATCAATGCTAACTATTCCAAAAATTCTTTATCTGCTCCAAAGATTTTACTCCCCAATTGCCAGCAGTCCCTTTGATGGGATTCAACCAAGGCTTGTACGAATTTTTTTTTTTTTAAATCTGAAATTTTAACAAAATACTCGGTTTACCATCTAGTTGTGCCCGCAAGGTTTTCAGCCCGATCGCCCACACCCGTGGGGCGCTATGGGGCTAAAATGGGGCTACGAGAGGGTTTTTTGACGGCTTTTGGCTGTGGGATCGAGTTAGGTGTCGTTTTCGAAGTATTTTTGGACGTAGAATCCAATTTTTGGGGTCCCAGAACGATCAGATTTCACTGTTGTGATCTATAGGGATTTCATGGCTACAAGTGGGATTTTTGATAGAGCCCAGGAGGTCAAATATTTTTCAAGTAAAAAACAAAAAAAAATTTGAAACAAAAATCAAAAAAAAATTTTTAAATATTTTTTTAATTGAATTAAATTTGTGCACAAGTAACCTATATCAAAGAATAATAAATCCTTGTGTAAAATTTGCAGCATTTTAAAATTGCCTACACCTGTAAATTCTCCATCATTTTGGTTTATTATTCTTGGAATAATACACCTATGTTTTCGCGACGGAGGTCGACGACTCCGATCGGCCTCAAAATTTGACATTATCCGTTTCAAGAGGTCTACATTCCAAATCCGAAATGTCCGTCCGCCGCACAGTGCTTTTTTTCGCCAATCTAGCTGGACAAAACTCTAATTACAAGAAAAAATTCGTTCCAACGCTGAAAATATGTGTTTTGACAGTAAATATGATTACTAGGTTCCAGAGTCGATTGAAGCCATTCTCAGACCCCAATGATGCTTGAATAAGCTATAAAATAACGATTTTTCGGTAAAAATTCCTCAAAAATTGTTATTATTTTACTGCAATCTCTTGTCATACAACTTGTCAGTCTAAATGTTATTGAAAGAATTTTTGGATGGTCGTTGGTTTGGATGGTGTTGGTCATGTCGTGACCAACCAACACCATCTAAACCACGACCATCGCGACACGATGAACAATTTGAAGTTACTATTACCTACTTCTCATAGCCGTAACGCTTATCAATTCATTAAAACATTCACAGATTTTTATCTCCGTACTTCAGCACTTTCCACCACGTCAAAACACGCAAAAAAGGCGAAAACATTCAACTTCAAAACGCTGTATCTCGTAAACCTGCAGGTTCCTGCAGCTCAATTTGGTCCAGTCCCATCCAGAAATAACCCAAGTTTAACGTGGTAAAAAGATCCGGTTGAACCGAGGTGGACCTCAGAAGTTGCAGTCCAATAACTATAGCTCTAACGACGTTTTTCGCTAAAAAAACGCAAATACTTCAAAAATATCGTAAATTCCAAAAATTTCATGGAACCACAATTTTTCAATGAGTTGGTACTCGTATAATGTACAACTTCACTTGAAAAATTGTCGGAAAACCCTAGGCGAAGCGGCCGGTGAATCACTTGCAGTTGAATGAACATGTTAATAAGATCGGCTTTAGCCAGATGATGAGTGGGGTTTCATCTCCTCTTAACAATGCATGATATGACACGATTCTGTGCCTTCTGAGCTTTTTCTCCTTTGTTTCTTACCTTGCCAACTATCTATGAAGAGACTCCAATAGTTATTTTGAAGAAGAAAATGACTTTTTTTTTTGTACTTTTGTCCAGCTAGATCGGCGAAAAAAAGCACTGTGCGCCGTCCGGGCCGTTTTGGGCAGTAGGAATTTTTTTTCTTAAATCTGAACTTTTGACAAAATACTCGGTTTACCATCTATGTAGTTGTATCCGCAAGGTTTTCAGCCCGATCGCCCAAACCCGTGGGGCGCTATGGGCAGAGATGTAAAATACCCGGGTATTCTTTTTTAAGGGTAAATACCCATTTTGGGTATTTAATAGGGTATTTAATCTTCAATGAATCGGGATCGCAAAAAACCCACGTAAAACGTTCTTACTACTCGAGAGCCAGCCTCTACCAAAGTTTCAACAATTTTCGAGTTCAGGATCATCCTCTAAGGCCCACTTTCACCACCCGAGATACCGAGAGTTTAAGCGTTAAACCCCCGAGGGAGCACCGATTAGAATGGGAATCCGTGCGGAGCTCGGTAAGTTTGCGGAGCCGTTAGTTGGTGAAACCCGCCCTAAATGAAAGAAATAGGTACTCATGTTCGATGGAAATCACACAAACAAACTGCTATAAAATCATATGCCACTTCCCACTGTACTTAAACAGCTGTAAAATTGACTGCTTTCATGGTCATTAAGTGCCCAAAAAGAAGAGAAGTGTCTAGTCCTTTGTTTTTCATTGCTAAGGACGTGGTCTTCCTCAAAATGCCATTGTAGGACCTTGTCATCTTGCATAGAATATCGGTAGAGAGGAAGCGATGTTGGTTTGACCCCCTCTGCAGTCTTGGGCGCGTATGTCCACTTTTCTCAGCCTCTGCTTTAAGCAACATGCGGATGAGCTCATCCTAGTCTGCCTTATCCGGTGTTATGTGAGTTTTGTCTCAAACTCGAGCACCCTCACAGTAGGAGTACTGCTTGCAGCTGGCGGGAGGGGCATAGCTTTTGAGAGTGGGCAAGCCCTCCTTTAACAAATTGCTTGTATTCATACAGAGACACATGCTACAGCGGAGAAGCCCCAGGCAACAATTTCGCCTACTCGGACGTGTTGCCTGGAACTCCCAGTCCTTTCCTCCAACACAAGCGTCAGCAAGAGCAATGAAGTAGCACCTTCCACTTCGCGCCATTCAGTCAAAGCAATTTAAATTCCAGTACTTCCAAACTACCTCAAATCGGTGGTGGTTATCTAAGCATCTTGAAACACAAACAGACTGATTGATTATGCAGATTCCACAGGAAGCTATTTTCATTTGTTTGATCGGCTGCGAAGATCCAGGATGAGGCTTGAACTAGATTTTCTAGTCTCAATGTGGGCCAGTGGTTCTTGTCTTGCTCTTCCAAGCAGAAACTGTTGAGGTCAAGTTGAGATTTTTTGAATTATTGCCAAAATACATTCACGCCGACGTTCATTACAATTTCGTCTGTTTCAGGATTGCCAACATGAAAATGAAGATAGACAATAAAAGGTCGGATATCGTCGAGTTCTACCGTGACAAGAACATCTTCATCACGGGAGCTTCGGGATTTTTGGGGAAGCTTCTCCTCGAAAAACTGCTCAGAGTGTGCAACCCCAAGACGGTGTACGTCCTCGTGAGGACCAGGAGAGGAGTCAGCCCGAGAGACAGGCTCCAGACCTTGTTTTCATTACCGGTGAGCTTTTATACAAACCAGCTCGCGGACAGAGGCACTTCTAGCGGTCGGAGAAATCTGAAATTGTTCTTGCAGTACGAGCATAGTACGAGCAAATTCTGAAACAACCGAACAGTTGCACCAACGTTCAAATTAGTGGTATACCGTATACATCATCAAACGCTTGTTCAACCCACCAGTGGACGCTAAGCGGTACCCCATGTATGGGCTATACCTAGGGTGGCCAGATGTACTGCTTTTTGCAGTACAGTACTGCTTTAAGGTATGTGATACTGCTGTACACAGAGACCCTTGTGTACACCTGAAATGTACTGCTTTTCGAAACTAGTAGAGTTTTAGGCTCGCTACTTCCTGCCAACTTACTTACGCACTTGGCAATATCTTCCAAAGAATGATGCTGCCCAGACGCCCGAACCCTAAATTTGATAGAACACCTTTTATCAATTAGGAGAAGAAGAAGTTGGTTGGTGGAGCTACGGTTTTTATGATTTTCAAAATTTCTCTAGTTTTTAAATGCAGCCGAATAGTATTGATCTCTCGGTATGGATCTCCTTTATGAGATGTAGATTATATCATATAGTCATAATATTTTTGGTTTAACCTAATGTGATGTTTTATTAGACATTGAAAAACCTTTTTTTTCTATCTATAGACAAAAAATGTTAATGTCTAATAATAAAAAAACGGACGGTAGACCCATGGTTCTACAGTCAGATCATTTAATAATGATTAATTTTACGCCTCATTCTCAACTCTTGGAATTTCGACCCTCTACTTGTAACCAACCGCCAAACTTCCTTACAGACCAATCATGTGATTATAGTTTTCGCGATTATGTTGCGTAACGCTTTTTTGTGTCATGACGGGAAAAAAATGAAAACGTCCTGTTAATCATTAATAAATGATAATAATTTTGTCTATAGACAAAAAAAGGCTCTTGTACTATAGGAGATACTATATACACATAGACTATATTTATAGTATATCATACTATAGTGTCCGACGACTAGGTATTTGTTTAATGTACTGCTTCCTCGAAAAAAATATCTGGCCACCCTAGCTATACCGCATCTGTGCAAATACTGAGACAGGGCGGCGAATTTTCGTTTGATGTGAGTTACCCCCAATTGGTATTCCTAGAACAGACCTCCCTCCACAAATGGCAGGTGCTGCTAGTCACTTTTAGACGTGCAATCAGTCTGTTATGAGGTGTCAAAAGTGTCAAGTCGCGCGTGCGGTATCAAGTCCAGCTAGCGTCCTTATACGCTCTTTTGCCAAGTTTTTTTAAATGACTAATAAAGTTGAATTTGCATTTTTTCCCTGCTATCTTAATTTTCTGACATATATATATCTACTTCTCCTAACCATCTGTGCTGAAATGAAAACCCCCTAATCACCTGTTTTCAATCGATGTGATTGATCCCGTTTCGTATTTGCATTTTCGGTTCAATAAAATCGTTTCATTACACCATCCCATTCATTTAAAATTTATATGACGGGAAATGAATGTGCGATACAGAGTACCGCTAGCGTCCTCTTTCGTGACAGTTGACCTAGCGTCCCCTAGAGGGTTAATCCAATTCGCAACGATTTCCTTTTGCGTTGAGTTATTTAAAGAAGCATTTCCGGCCTTTGCAAAAACCAGAGCCTTTGCCGGAAGAGCCAAAGACCTTGAAATTTATGAATTAGCTACCTGTAGCAGTTTCAATAGCCGCATCACTTTCCCCGGTTCTCACGTTACGTATGGGTTCTCACGTTACCTATGGGTTCTCATTAGCATCATATTGGTTAATGACGTGGGGATTTCGGGAGGGAAATGAAGTGGGGCTATTGGATAAAGGTGATATGCGAAATTTTTTAAACTTCTAGAAAAAGCTTTCAAAGTTTTTTCTCTGTTACTTTGAAAATCTCTCCTTCCAACGCCTTTTCTTTAAAAAAAAAATATAAAAAAAAAATAAATAAATAAAAAAGTATAGAAAGACGATTTCAGACGAAGTATTTCCACGATAAATAAAATCATAACTTGACTAGACCATCATCAGTACAATACAGGGGCGGTAACGCCGCGGCGTACGGCGGACGGATATTTGATTTTTGAAATCTATTTGATCCACATTTTTGGCCTTCGTAGCGAATACATAAGTGTATTATTCCAAGAATAATAAACCAAAATTGCAAAATTTCGTCGATGCCAAAAAAAGACGAAAACTTGGATGAACATCTACCTAGTGGTCCTAAACAGCGTAGGTATTATTTTTTAGAATTTTTAGCTAAAAATGCAGCTGGTCTAGTGAATGGGTGGGGGTTTCCACTATAATTTTTAAATATTTCTAAATATTCTAGAATATTCTAAAATATTTAGAAATATTTAGAAATTATAGTGGAACCCCCCCCCCCCCCCTCCCCCACTAGACCAGCTGCAGGTACGTACGTCAAATAACACTGCTCTACGAAAAAAAGTGACCTGATAGTTGCCGGCCTCATTTTATCATGGATGGGGGTTTTCGAGGGTAAGTACTGAATCCGAATCAGTCCGGAACTCTCAAAAGTAGATGTGACGATTAAAACGACGAAAAAAACGTCCAATCGGAAAAAAAACGGACAACGGATTCGGATTCAGCTCGCTCGAAAACCCCCATCCTTGATAAAATGAGGACAGCAACTATCAGGTCACTATTTTTTTTGTAGAGCAGTGTAGGTATGTAATAGTGTCAGAAAATAACAAATTTAAAAACTGCTACTAGTGGTGAAAGCGAACAGCAAACGACACAACTGCGACCATCTGGGATTTTCTGTCTCTTTAGATCTGCGGATTAGGGATGTGCGATATTATACAATACCCGATACCAGTACCCGATACTAGTATCGAAAAAAGTATGCAATACTATCGAAGTATCGGAAGCAAGTATTCGATACCTACAAGTATTGGATCATATGGGTACTTTTATTAAGAGAAAAGAAAATTTCTGTATTGAATAGGGGCAGTTTGAAAATCGAATCCTGGATTATCATTATTATTATTTATTATTATTATTATTATTATCATTATTGTTACTTCAAAGAGTCAGAAGAAGAAGATTGATATTATATTCATTTAATAAAGAAAATATTGTATATAAAATATAATTCTACCACCATTCGTCGTCTGTGCCTCTCAGAAAACACAATTTGTCAACATATTTTGGTGACAACCGAGAATGTTCCTTTTCTCAAAATTCAGTAATAAGTTTGGTCGAAAATTATTTACCTAATCATCCACGAGGTCGATTGTGATAAATGAAAATGAGCAATCTGAGAACACCGCCTGAGTCTAGCGTCGCTATCGTCAGTACAAACTCCCTGCTTATAATGTTTATAGAAAAAAAAAAAAAATTAAACCATGGTTATAATATTTTAGTTTAGTCCAATGCATTTTTAAAAGTATCCAAAAGTACCGATTCATAAAAGTATCGATACTTTTTGAAAAATATCGATCCAATACTTTTTGATACTTTTTTATCAAAAATGTCGATGTGATATGTATCAATACACGATAATATCATCACTTCAAAATGTATTGATACATATTATGTATCAAAATAATAAAATCAAAATAAATTTTGAAGTAGGTACCTTACATCTCTAGGTTTGACTGATAATCTCTACTAGAGATTCTCTAGTATCTGTGTTGGTCGACAGAGGTGAGCGTGGCGAGTGGATTCCTCGCTTTTCGTGTAGGTTATAGCACCAAGGAGGTATAGTACACACAGTAACAACTACAACATCAGACTCAGACTCAGACGAGACGTTGTCACATAACTTATGTGTGTGAGTGTTCCTATATAATTTATTGGTAGAGAGCTTCCCTGTGATTCAATTACCTATAAATTTATAGATAAATGATTCAACTAAAGTTATTTTAGTTTTAAGTAGGTACAACAGATTCTGTTTCCATTTGGGTATTTTTTCCGATACTGCAAAAATGATCGATACCAGTAGTAGTATCGAATGGCAGGATTCGATACCAAAAGTACCCGGTATCGAAAGGAAATACCCGATACTTTACCCATATCGATAAGTATCGCACATCCCTACTGCGGATAAATGTGCTGTGGGCTTTCGGAGGGGGTTACCAGGTCGATGTGATTTCAACTGATTTTACAAAGGCCTTTGATAAGCTTCCACATAGCGTGATTCTTCGTGTTCTGGCTGGCCTGGGGGCGTACGGTCCTTTGCTGGGATGGTTTGGCGATTACTTGTCTGATCGTGAGCTGACCGTTCGAATGAACGGCTCTCTCTCGCGTTCTTTCGCTGCCTCATCGGGGGTTCCTCAGGGCTCGCACCTTGGCCCACTACTTTTCAACCTTGTTATGAATAGTGTCGGGGCTGCCCTCACTCAGTGTTCCCACCTTATCTATGCCGACGACCTCAAGATTTTTTGCCCTATCCGCAACTTGGCTGATTGTTCCCCCCTCCTGGACTGTCTCGACACATTGTCCCTTTGGTGTTGCCAAAACGGCCTGAAGCTAAACCCGTCAAAGTGTTCAGTCACCACCTTCCACCGCACTGTCAAGCCTATCATTTGCAACTATCAACTCGACGGGGCTTCTCTTGTTCGGCAGTCCTCAGTTCGTGACCTTGGGATCTTGCTTGACGCCCAGCTCACCTTCTCTGACCACGTATCCCAGGTCGCTCTGCGCGGTATGCGAGCCCTTGGGTTCCTCAAGCGAAACACGAGGGAATTTACCGAGGCCCGTGCTCTAGTGACCCTCTATCGCTCTCTCGTGCTGCCCGTCCTGGAGTAGGGGTCGGTGGTGTGTGGCCCTTAATATAGTTGTCACATTGAGCAGGTGGAGCGTGTGCATCGGGCATTCTTGCGGTACCTGGGCTATAAGTTGGGCATTCCTCGCGCTGAGATTAACTACATACTCTGCTCTCTCTACTCGGTTCCATCTGCTGAGGCCTGTCGACCGCCGCCAGTCAGCTGATTTGGTTTTTCTCCGTGCACTTCTTCACGTTCGCATCAATTCTCCCGAACTTCTCCTCAACTTCGCCAACAAATTACCTCTACCACCGTTCGCTTTGTCGCCTCCCCCGTCTTGCTAACCTTCTCACCTCCTCCCCACCAAATCTCGACTTCTTCTCCGACTCTCCTGCTCACCTCAAACGCACGCTCCATGAATTTTTCCTTTCTTTCTGACTTCTTTATCTGTGTTACCCGATCGCCATAAAGTTCATTGACTTACCCTTTTATTTATCCCTCGCACTACAACGTGAGGACAGAAATGACCCGAAGGACCAAGTATGATGGGTAGGGAGGGGAATTTGGAGTGGGGGTCTAGGTCTTGAGTACCTGTCCAACCTGTCCTCTCTGTTACTCTGTGGTCCAACCAGTCTTCCTACAGCTGTCAACCGAGGAGGGGCTCGTCTGAAGATGAGTGACCTTGAATAATTCTGGTAGAAGGGGGAAAAACGTGGTTTGGGTCAATATGACCCGACGTTGTAGAGTAGGGGAAGGGTGCCTACCTTGGACACATTTTTTTCATTGTCCTCAAAGTATGACTTAACCACGGAATTTCTTCTTTCTGATAATTTATTCCGAAAGCTATCTACTAACGTATTATCGCGATTTTGGAATTTAGGGATGAACAGGACATGTTCAGCAAATGGATTGGCAAAAAGAGCCATTTCGTCCAAGGTACGTCCCTGGTTACTTACCTTGGACAGGCAGGTTCCATACCTTGGACACCCCCTACCAAGGGTACTGCCCCACTTAAAAGAGAGAGAGAAAGGTGAAATAAAAATTGTTTTCAAATTGTAACCAACTTTATTAAACATAATATAGATTTACTGAAATTATTTCAGCCTTTGGAAGGGGGGGGGGGGGGATTTACCATCACGGCTTGGCCTTTTTAAGAATAACTGAAAGAACTAGTTTTAAGAATCATATTTTTGACAATCAGTCTCAAAAATCACAACTTTTGTATTGGAGTAGGCCGTAGCTTCAATGTGAGATATAGGCTATATCAGGGGTGTCCAACTTGCAAGGCCTCAAGAGCAAAGACTAAAACCTTTGATCTGGTTGCGGGCCATATACTATACATATACTATGTATACATATACATTTTGGAATCTTCAAAAGCTTTGGCCATTTCAACGGCACATTTTTAAATTAAATTGGCATCAGTGAAAGGTTTTTTTGCCTTTGCCAGCTCAAGTGACACGGCATAAGATGCATGCAAAGAATGCGTTTGAGAGCGCAATATTTTACGAAACATACCAGTTTGCTGTTTAAGCTTCTTCTTCAAATCTACAACTAGCGCACGCCGACTTTCATTTGTATACGTAGCATACTTCTTTTCATGCATTGTTGTGTATTGTCTTCTCACATTATATTCTTTAGGCACAGAAACAACATTCATGCACACTAAACACTGCAACTTTCCATTATTGTTAGCAATCAAGTGATCACTCTCCCAACTTTCTTTGTAACTCCTGTTCTCACGACAGTGAAGAGTGTTCTCAAGACAGAAAATTGACAAATTTTACGTTTTACTGATTTTTCACTCATAATTGTATTGGAGTTTAAGGAATCAAGACAAAGAATGAATGAATTAACTAAGATAATATCTTATTATGTATTACATATTATGTAACAGACAACACGTCAGTAGCACACTGGCAGTGCTACCCGAACAAAAACACCCGAGTCGCGGGGGAAAAAAAAAACCAAAAACCCCGACCGTGATGCCCACAACAGACTACCTACCTAGATTGCTTGCCTCGATCCCTATTTAACAACCCACCGGCGTTTAGGTTTTTACCGTGACCCTCTGAGCCTTGATTCCCCCCCCAACCCACCAAATCCCCCTTTAAAAAAAAACCAAAAACATCTTCCCCCTCCCCCCCCCCGAATTTCCCCCTTCAGAAAAAAAAACCCTAAATCTGGGGGGGAAACCCCGATTTGGCAGCACTGCAATTGGGCCCGGCGGTGTGGCCTGCGTGAACTATGATGCGCAGTGGTCGGTCAGTGCGATTCTCGTAATGGTGGAGGAAGAATGTGTTACACGTCTACGGCATGCAGGACTGCACTTGTGATGTAAAAACATTGATATACCATAAAATATAAATCTTTTTTTACAATGGTAGCATTTAAAGAAAATAATATTTTCTTTAAATGCTACCATATATTATATGATTTCCGTAAAACCTTCGCGGGCCGGATGCGGCCCGCGGGCCGCCTGTTGGACAACCCTGGGCTATATCATATCATATATATCATATAGCAGTCTTTACCACGGTTTATTATTCTCAGAATAATACACACATAATACGCGACGGCGGTCGAAAATTCTGATCTGCCTCAAAATTTGACATTATTCGTTCCAAGGGGTCTACATTCCAAAAACGAAATGTCCGTCCACCGTCCGGGCCGTTTTGGGCAGTAGGACTAGATTTTATGACAAAATAAAGGTTTACCATCAAGTTGAACTTGGGCACATGTGCCCGCAAGGTTTTCAGCCCGAACGCCCAAGCCCGTGGGGCGCTATGGGGCTAAAATGGGGCCATGGGAGGATTTTTTTGAAGGGTTTTTGCTATTGGATCGAATTAGGTGTCGTTTTCGAAGTATTTTTGGACGTAGAATCCAAGGAATAAAAGGTCGTAGAAGAATGGGGGCCCGGAACGATCCGATTTCACCGTGGGAATCTATGGGGTTTTCATGGGGCTACAAATGGGATTTTTGAAGGATCCCAGGTCAAAGATTTTCCCAGTAAATTTTTTTTTTTTTACTTACACAGAATTATTTTTTTCACGAGTAAACTGTAACCTGTATCAAAGAATAATAAACCGTTGTGTAACATTTGCACCGTTTTCTTTCACATCTCTCATAGCACTTTCCACAGCCAATCCATCTATGGAAGGCCTAGACTTCCCTTCTTTACTTTTTGGCATCTGAAAACAATCAAAATATTCGAGTAAAGTATCAAAAGGAAAAAAAAATCGGAAGTAAAAACAAGGGCCAGTGTCCAAGGTAGGAACCCTTCCGCCTGTCCAAGGTACGACCATCTCACTTCTGGCCAAAAAGTTAATTTCTAGCGATAAACTCCACTAATCATCGAAAACGATACATGGAATTAATAGCCAAGAATCAAACCAACGCAGGTAAATAGTAAAATCGGATAACAAATTACTTACCGAGGCTGCAGCACACTCGAAACGGACGGGCAAAAATTTACTTCTGCGCATCAAACGTAAACAAACAGTTCCATCTCCTAAACAGCAACAGCTGACGTCCTAGATAAAACCTTCCTCTTCAACTTGCTTGTTCAATAATTTTTCCAAGCACCTTCGAACCAGTTGTCTAGGGAAAACGAATAACTGTCCGAGGTTCGCCCTTGTCCAAGGTAAGCACCCTTCCCCTAAGTAAAATTGATTTTGATCATTATGACCCAACATTGTAGGCAGATTTTTCAACAATTCACTCGTTCATCTTCATGCAGTAAATTTGTGTGAAGTATAGATACTGATGTTTCTATAGTATAGATTCTGGTGTTTCTACCGCATGAGGCAGTGAATGAAAATAATGATATTTAATGAAAAGAGGGTTGGGTCAAAATGACCCAACGTTGTAGTTCATGACTGGAGGTTTCACGTTGTAGTGCGAGGGTTAACCATGTAATTTAGGTCTCCATTTATAACTATCCATATTCGGTTGTGTACCTATCCATTAAATAGACATATTTTGTCTATGATAATTAGTGATTTCATGTATGTGTTTATGCCTACGAGTGTATGTATTACTTTTGTATAATTGGGCTCTGCCCGTTTCTCAATAAATAAATAAATAAATTTTATTTCGAGCTTCCTTAGACACTCATCAGTGATTAGCACGCCTGCGGCCCTGGATACGTTATTCCTGACTTGGCAAAAAACCTGATTGATGAACCGTCAGGTCTAATTGGTAGGTTGGGAGCCGTTCAATTTTCCACCGTCCACCATCGTTTTACCCCAAATGAGTACCTATAAATGTCCAGCTTTTACTGATTTCTCAATCGACTTTGTTCATTACAAACTATACAAAGTACCGGGCAATAAATAAAGCCTCTTTCTCTACTATATTTCAGATGTTTGACAAGCTGAAGAGCGAAAAGCCGAATTTCAAAGAGCACGTCGACCTGATCGAAGGGGACACGAGCCTGCCCGGTCTGGGGATGTCCGACGCCGACAGGGCCACCTTGATCGACAAAGTTCACGTTGTCTTCCACGGCGCCGCCAACGTCAAATTCGAAGAGCCCCTCAAATCCGCCACCGCCATCAACGTGGCCGGATCCAAAATCATCTCCCAGCTTTGCCAGGAAATAAAGAACTTAGAGGTGAGACAAACATGTCTTCTTTCAAATCCATAACTGCTCACCAAAACCCGAGGCCTTGACAGTTTAAAATCGTTTCTAGCGATAGGAAGTGTTTCAAGCCTAAAATTAAGAGACTTTTCAGTTCTACCTTCGCCTAGATTGTGGTATTATACTGTCATGGCCGAATATGAAATTCAAATAAGGTTGCTTCAGATTTTAAAAAATTATTTCGAATGCGAAGGTTTATTTTTCTGTTGATTTTGACTTTAAAAAACTGCTCTAATTGAAAGTCGCCTAAAACTTCTGCGCCCTCCATAAATTGCCCTTATTACTTGGAAAACGCCATCTCGCTCGACTCCCTTCAAAACCCCCTCAAACCACTGAATTTTTCGAAGAATGTGTATCTATACACATCGTGAAATACCCAGAGTCCAACGGTGTCGTCAGATAGCCCTGGGACTTCCACCCATTGGGGAGTTCGCATTTATTTTAGATTTGGAAATCTTCCCTACCATTCAATAATATGGCTAAAAAGTAACGTGCACAGACTCCAATACCAACGAAAAAAAAAAATCATTGTAGGAGATATAACGAAAAAACGAAAAACACGGTTTGAATCAGCCAGCGTTTCCCACCAGTCACTCTTGAGGTAGTGACGTCACAGTTCCAGTGAATCTCTCACCATCAGCGCTAGTGTCGTCAGATTATATGATAAATTTATAGCAATTACGACTTGATACGACGGAAAACATAATTAACTGTTAATTATAATACACGATACTTGAAGTTTAAAGCCTTATCAGAAGGATTTACGGCTAAAGTGAATTTCATTCTGCGATGAGTAGTGTAGTAGCAACCCTGGGCGGATCAATCCCCTAACGTTAGCGTCACTTTCGTGCTTAATGCTCGCCGGGTTGTTTGTTTGTGATTCTTCGGCGTAGTTCTTCGCTATTTCTTCACTGCACCTATAACATTATTATGCCGCGAGGTCCCCGAAAGCGACAAGTCGACGAAGGGTATGAAACGGGAAATGGAGAAAATATCCCCTTCGTCGACACAATCATGCTCGTGGAGTTTGTTACGAAGAACCCGGACTTCCATTACTCTGAAACTAGGGGCTCAAAAGACCAACGGTAAGTCTTATCGTTGTTACCTATATCATCTTTCATGAAGCATTTCGCCGTCATTTTACAATCAAAATTCACGATCGGTACGTCGATTGATAAACTTCGAACGACTGCTTCTCGGTGACTATGTTTACATAACCTGTCAAGAAGATAACACTATCGACGACGCTCTTCAGCTGTATTGAGGAAGTGACGTCACGCTCCCTCCATGGCCCCAGTTTTTCAAAAGCCAAATTTTCGTTAAATTATTTAAATTTTCTGGAAACGATTTCAGGCGGCTGACTACTGTTTTCCCTACATTCTCAGGGAGTACTTTCCGAAAAAAAAAATAGAAAAAAATCAATGCGAACTCCCCAATGGGAAAAATGGGAGAAAAAGAAAAGGGAAAATTGTCTGTGAGGGACTTTTTACTGATAATTAGCGCCCTCCTTACATGCCCGTTTGTTTTGGTAAATTCTGCCTACACAGGGCAAAGGAGTAACAGAGGACAAAGTTTCAGAGTTCGGCCTCCTTTTGTATCGTTCGAGTCAGTCTAATAATTTTCTAGTATTTTTATTGTTTATTGTGTGTGTGATTTTCGAGAGATAACTACCCGTCGCAAGAACATTGCCTTCGGCACTCCACCCTTGGATTACAGATAGGAAATGAAAAGCATGGGCCTTATGCAGGGACGTGGAAAGTGAGTCGGTTGTATTTTTCTTCTAAAATGAGACTTCTTGCTAAAGGTTTCCATTCCGCAGACGTACGCAACTATACATTCGGGTGTGTATACTAATTAATATATTAACTAGGTAATACGAGCATGTTCTTAATTTTGCTGTCGAAGTACGGTTGAACCCCTTCTTGCCTGTAGCACGAGCCGCCTTCCCATAGACCGGAAAGGTTTCAAACACTTAATTATTGGGCAGAAATGGAAGATTATAAGGGAAATTCCCTTAGACTTGTCTATAACTGGTCCTCTACCCTAAATGATTCCCTCATGATATGCTAATTTTCAGCTGACTCATCTTTATTTTTGTATTTTACAGGCCTTCGTCCACGTGTCGACTGCATTCAGTCACTGTCCGCGAGAAGAGATCGAAGAGAGGTTTTACGACGCGCCGCTCTCTGCTGATAACTTGATACGACTCACCGAATGCTTGAACGAACAACAACTCGCCGACATTTCCAAAACGTGAGTTGATTGGAGACTGAGGGATTTAGGAAAATTAACTAAGTCCTGGAAAATTAACTTGTACTGAACTCCGGAAATAGGGAAATCAACATGCCAGCTCTTCCACGGCAAGAATGATGTTGTAGTGTTGGGTTAATACCGATAGTACTATCGCGAGAGAGTCGAAACCGACACCTAGCTCGACCCCATAGCCAAAACCCTTCCGTTGCCTTTTTAGCCTCACGGAGCCCCACGGGTTTGGGCGATCGGGCTGAATACCTTGCGAACACAATTAGACGGTTTGATTCAGAATTCCTCATCAGGACAATGAGAGCAAAAATTGAAAGCATCAAAAACACCAACAAATTTAATAAATCCGTTCTAAACATTTATGAGTTAAATTCAGCCTTTACATGCGGTTTCAAACTCAAACTTGATTATCACCACGAACTAAGCAGTTTTTACATCGCACTCGCCCCGTTTTTGCACTTCCCCCTCATAACGTTATGAGTTACAATAGATGAAAAGGGATAAGGTACCTTATCCCTTTTTCATCTATTGTACACAATTTGGTTCAATCGGACCCAACTTCATCAAACTAATTGATTACCTAGGGAAAGCAATTCATTCCATCACCAGGGGGCATGGGCGTACGCAAGGGGGGGGCTAGGGGGGGCCCGGGCCCCCCCTAGACAAACGAAAAATATATATACACTTTCAGATAAAAAGAAAGAAAAAGAGGAAGTAGTGGTTGAAAAATTCGCAGAGAACCCGAGGCGGCTCATGTTGTAAATTTAAAGTGAAAAAAATCAACTTGACATTGCTGGGTCTTATGTTGTGTACATTTTGTGTAAACATTTAATGTTTTATATTAAGAGGGGAACAAAGTTAACTACAACACTTGATTTTTTTAAAATGATTTGCATGTTATTTTGTATTATTACTCAAGCTGTGTAATATTATTTACGATATAGGGTATCTATCACACCATACTCCGCTCTCCAAATACCTACATGCAAAGTTACGATCATTTTGGTTTGTTCTTCTTGGAATAATAATATTATACCTATGTAATCGCGACGGGGGTCGAAAATTCGGAGCGGCCTCAAAATTTGACATCATTCAGTGTCCACAGGTGAAAAAAAAAAAAAAAATTTTAAATCCCCCCCCCCCCCCCAATCTTTATATTCCATTCAGTATTAGTTGGAGGGTTGATATGAATAGTTTTCGGATCAAAAAGTCATCAACTTGACTCGTACTGTAGACCTGACTCGTGCAGTATACCTTTCTCGATTTTGGAAAATTGTGAGTTGACGGGAGCAGTATTAGACCTATTTACGGAGAATCGTGGCCGACTCATTTTGCACGTGAAAAAATTCTTTAGACATCGAATTTGTTCAGTTTTTACTCAGCTACAAGAAAGTAATTTTATCTTTCTGCCGAAAAAATCTAGACACAGGTTTAAACACGTTTTTAGCGGATTTTGAAGCAAAAAACCATGATTTTTGTGCATTTAATTCAACATAAGTAGAGCATGGGCTAGCTAAGGTAGGTATGCGACTATTTTTCCTGGGTAGGTACCCTATGTAGTGCCCTATGTACAGATCAACTCCGACATTTGGCGTCCGTTTTTTCTACAGATTTTAAGGTAAATGCTTGAAATTGTGAGAATTCCTTTTTTCGCCAAAAAGACGCTGAATAGGTACCAAACTTCAAAAATATGTATTCCCGCCGTTGGATAACGTAAAATCTCATCAAATTGAGTTTGAAGATTCTTCAAACTCGACGTTACCTAGATAGACCTTTCAGAGAACCTGCGATAGTTACGGCGCTCGTTCAGTGAAATCGAGAAAACAAACTATGAAAACATACATAATATGTATGTTAGTATATTATACCCTATTAGGGTCTTTGCAGTGTATAAAAAATAATATGTTACAGCGAGATATTTCTGGCTCGAACTTTCGAAACAAAATTTAATTTAAAAGACCACTTTTTTTACCTTACAAAGTCATGAAAATAACTAATTTGGCTCAGCAATTTTCCGTCCACAAGTAGAAATTTTCAATTCTAGGGTGTTCAATGGAATTCACCAATGTTACGGGGTTCCATCAGAAATCATAGGAGTGTTCAATCGAAATCATCTACGACCTCCTCATTTTTGTAGTAATTTTCAATTTTAGGGTGTTCAATCGACGCCAGATTTATTGCTCTACAACTTTTGTTTATGTACAAACTTCGGGAGAATCCTTACTTGGCTCGCACACTGGAAAATGTACTGAAAACGTGTTTTTTAAAGGTTTTTGGGAAAAAACCGCTCAGAATCCATTTTAGGTACAGGGACATGGGGTATTATACGAATATAATATTCGTGATCAGCGTCAAATTTACGAATACCTATTATAAGTATGGGGGTTTCAGAGTCCCCCCCCCCCCCCCCCCCAAATATGGCCGTTTTGCACCACCGTGCGTCGTCTGCTGTCCGGGGCTTTTTGGGCAGTAAGAATTTTTTTAAGAATCTGAAATTTTGACAACATACGTGGTTTACCATCCGATTTCACTGTGGGGATCTGTAGGGCTTTCATGGGGCTACAAATGGGATTTTTGAAGGATACCAAGAGATCAAAAATTGATCTCTTAATAAAAATATTTAATATTTTCCGAGTAAAAAAAAAAAAAAAAAGTGTAAAAACAAAAGATTTTGAAAAAATAATAATAGATAATAATAATTTTTCCAACTCTTTTTTTCAAGACACAGAATTAATTTTTGCACAAGTAACATATATCACAGAATAATACACCCTTGTGTAAAATTTGCAGCGTTTTTAATTTTAATTTAACTAGGTAGGTACCCTTGCTGGCAGCATGTCTACCTGCAATATTTTTGAGCCCCCCCCCCCCCCCTTAAAGGAAGACCTGCGTACGCCCATGCTTGAATGTCTATGAGACATCTCGAGCAACCATCTCCGTTTTGAAGTCTCAGAGACGTCTTGGTAAAGCTGTGAGACGTGGAGACACATTCGAGCCCAGATTGAGACGTCTCTGAGACTATCTCTGCTGTGTGGGATAGTTTTAAGCCGGTTGGATCAAAACTATGCTTAGTCACAACATTTGTGACTATTTATTTATCGATATTAACCCCTCCCGTTTTCATTAAGGTGAACAAAACTTGTTATGTAGTCTTTTATGCAGTTGCAGACTAATAAACAATACAACAATTTTACCTGTTGAATGATTTTCAGGATTATTGCAGAGTGGCCCAACACGTACGCCTTCACGAAAGCTGTCGCCGAAGACGCTGTAAAGAATTACGCTTCAGGTCTACCAGCCTGTGTGTTCAGACCAGCGATTGGTGAGTAGAATTTTGTGTTGGTACACGTGGAAGGGAGAAAGATGTCTTATCGTATTAGGAGAGTTATGAACGTTATGGAAAATGGCTTTTTCTGTTCATCTCAACGTCGTTTTCAGTCATTTCGACGGTGAAGGATCCCATCGAAGGTTGGATCGACAACCTGTACGGACCGTCCGGGCTCGTCGCCGGGACTGCAGCCGGCGTTCTCAGAGTCTACCGAGTCGAAATGGACGTCCGAGCTGACTTCGTCCCAGCGGATTTGTGCATCAACGGGATCTTAGCTGCTGCTTATAAGACCAGTCTTTTGGGGTAAGTAAGACTGACATTGGTGGGTGCTCCGTCTACTACAGCTTTACTTTATAGCCCTGGCCACACGGGTCCAGTAGGGACCTTATAGGACCCGAAACCTGTTGAGGTATCGAGTTTTTCTGCCAGTGGCTCCGGGTGCACAGACCCGGAGGGCTCGGCGAGGCACTTGCTTCGGAGCTGCCCGGCATTCGAGGCGGAAAGGGCTGTCCTGGAGGCTGAGGTTTTCCCCGACGGTTTGAGGGAGGACTGGAGTAAGTATGTCTCCAGCCCTTCTCACTACAGGGCTTTTGTGGCCTTTGCGATGGCTGCCCTGAGAGTCCCGGCGGCATCAAGGCCCCTGCAGGAATCAGTGGGCCCTGAGGGGGACGACAGCAGCTGCTGGTCGAGCATCGACTCCCAACAGTCGCCCCTCAGGGCTTGCTTGGGTCACACCCCAATTACAAGTGGTGGTTGAGCAGTTGCCCCCACCCTGGGTAGCGAAGTATATTCCTTCCTCCCATCACAATATCCCCTTCCCTTCTGTCTCTTCCCGTCGTGGCGCTCCCTAAATGTGGGGGCCCTGCTGATTGCCCTAATGGGCTGCCACTAAAAAAAAAAAAAAACTGCAAATTTCACACAAGGGTTTATTATTCTTTGATATTCGTTACTTGTGCAGAAATTTAATTCTGTCAATGAAAAAAATTAAAAAAATTGTTTTGAATTTTTATCTCAAAAAAAATTTTTTTTTGGATTTTTTTGTTCAAAAAAGTGTTTTTTTTTTTTTTTTAATTCTGTATTTTTTACTCGAAAAATATTTAACATCCTGTGATCCTTCAAAAATCCCATTTTTAGCCCCATGAAAGCCCTGGAGATCGCCACAGTGAAATCGGATCGTTCCGGGACCCCAAAAAATGGATTCTACGTCCAAAAATACTTCGAAAACGACACCTAACTCGATCCCATAGCTAAAAGCCTTAAAAAACCCTCCCGTAGCCCCATTATAGCCCCAGAGCGCCTCACGGGTTATTTTTAAAAAAAATCCTACTGCCCAAAACGGCCTGGACGGCGGACGGCGTACGGACATTTCGGATTTAGAATGTAGACCACTTGAAACGGATAATGTCAAATTTTGAGCCCGATCGGAGTCGTCGACCCCCGTCGCGAAAACATAGGTGTATTATTCCAAGAATAATAAACCAAAAATTCCACTGGCAGAGAAAAAAAACACAGCACAACCGAAGAAGGGTAAGAACCCCACAACAACAGCATGGACTCACCATGATGACTGGGCCAAACCATAAAAGGGCGAACACATGTCTCCATTTACGGCGGACACAACTGAGATCCAGGGCTCCAGAAAACATTTATACAGGATAGGGATATTAGACGAAGAACCCATCTATAGGCTATGCGGAGATGATTAGGAGACGCAGGCTCACTTCATCTTCGAGTGTGAGGCGCTGGAGCGCAAAAGGCATCTTCATCAGGGATCGTCACCTGGCGCAGTAATACACAGTATTTGTTCATGGATTACGAACCTCAAGATTTAGTATTTACCCTTCTGAAGCAGTGTCGATGACTGAAAGATTTAAGATGACCCGGTAACACAGAAATTTCTTTTATTCGGGGTGTCAAAAATCGATAAAAGGGGGGGGGATTCTGATCCTCCCCCCCCCCACCCCCCTAGAAAGGTAGAAAGTTGAGAGACATTATTGCAGAATGAAACCTGATTTCTGATTACCTACTTTAATATGCAACTGCTGACCAGCTCCAGCATGTTATTACTCGTAAATGGTTCATCTCACCAGAAAGGGACATTCGTTGTCCAGGGAGATTTCGATTGCCCTGAGATCAGCTAAAAATAAAAAAATAAAAAAATCAATAAACTATCAATTTCGCTCTACAACTTCGATAAAATATGAAAAAGTTCAAGCTGGGTTCACATGGTGTGTAACGTGTAGGTACGTTCGGCGATCTGATTGGCTGATCAGTTTTCCTCCAATGAGATCGCTGAACGCACTCTCGCCCCGCCTTTTTTTTTACGCCATGTGAACCCAGCTTAACTGTAAAATATAAAGCTAAGTTTAATCAGCAAAATGTCTACTAATCTGCCATGTCCAAACCCATAGGCAGTGTTATAACCCTAATTATCGATGGAGTAGGAATTTAGATTAAAAACGGCGGATTGAAAATGTAAAAACGCGTGTGTAATCGAGAGAACTTAAATTGTAGGTATAGTTAACAACAGCAACACAAAACAATGTGCCTATATGTATAATTTGCGTATATGTATAATTTATGGTCCCGGTGAGGAGCGGGATGCAACTCCCCCCCCCCCCCCCCCCCCTTATTTGAAACATATTTGATATGAACAAAAGACAATTTTAGAAATTGAGCAAGTCGAAAGTTTAAAAAAATTATTGAATGTAATCATTCTTACACAAGATATTAAATTTTTAAATTGTGAATTAGGAGCATTCATAATCTCTAAGATAACCTGGAGGGTTGCGCTGGCGGTCCGATCGTCTGAGAGCAGAAGGTGCTGGAGGTTCCTCAGCTTCCAGAGGTGCCTGTGGATGATAGGTTGGACTGACAGTCGGCTCAGCAGTTGAAGTAGGCTCAGCAGTTGAAGTAGGCTCGTCAATCAGCAGCTCTGGTGGGATTTCTTGGTTGGCTGGTGTTGTCAATATTCATTTGCCGATCCCTCCACCTTGTACGTGTGTGGCGTGTTCGGGGACGAGTACTCTCTGTCTGACTGCACAATCGCACACAGTCGGCAACGAGGGCGATTGCAGCGCTCCAAACCTCGCGGCGGTTCACGGAGTACCCGCTCAGATTTGTGGGAAAGCATGTCCCCAAGATTGCGCGGTCTCCTGTAAGCCAAACTGGGCATCTCGGGGAAGGCGTCTCTGGTCAGAGGGTTATTCGAGAGGATAGGATACAGACTCCGTAAAATACCGTTTATCCTCTGAACCCCCGGGAAAAAGGTTGTAACCAGGAACGGGCCCTGTCTTTCCCGGATCTCATTCGGTGGCTCATAACGGACTCCCGCTGGAATGATTTTACGGCGCAGCAGGTTTGCTGGGTAGCCCCGCTCTATGAGTCTTGACCGCAATCCCTCCAAGTATGCCGTCAGTTCACCCCTATCGTTGCAAATTCGATGGCCCCTTATTGATAGGGATATATATATATATATTTATTTAATAAAGTGCCAGTAAAAACAACGAAAATAATTTCACGGAGGCTTATTATTTTCTCCCCATCCCTTTCCTACCATACGAACATACGTAGGTATCTTTTCCTACCGTTAAAGTGTCGGGACAAGAAGATAAAAAAAACGCTGCAAATTTTATGCAAAGGTTTATTATTATTTGGTATAAATTATCCAAAAATAATTATTGGACAATTTAATTGATTATTAGGTTTAAATTTGTCAATAACAACTTATTTTCAATGATAAAAATTTAAGAGAAAAACCTTTATTCCTGGACGGTGTTTTGACAGATGTGGGACTCGAAATGTGGATTCAACGTCCAAAATTACTCGTTAAACGACACCTCATTTGACCTGGTATCCATTAAAAGTTCCATTCTTAGCCACTCTATGAAATCGGATGGTTCTAGGACCCCAATAAATTGATTCTAGGTACGCCCAAAAATACCTCAAAACTAATCCCCACTCGATATAATTCCCAAAAATCGTCAAATCCCCTCCCGTAGCCCATTTATAGCCCCACGGGTTTGGGTTTAGGGCTGAAAACCTTGCGGGCATAACTAGATGGAAACCGAAAATTTTGCCAAACTTTCAATTTTTGAACAAAGTCCTACTAGGTACCCAAATCGTCGCACGGCGGACAGACATGATGTTTGAAATCTACGCGTCATGAAACTAATCATGTCAAATTTTGAGACGAATCAAAATGCCATTTTGGGAAGAAGGAGTTTTTTTTAATCTGAAATTTCGACAAAATACTCGGTTCGCCATCAAGTTGTGCCTGCAAGGTTTTCAGCCCGATCGACCATACCCGTGGGGCGCTATGGGGCTAAAATTGGTCTACGGGAGGGGTTTTTGAAGGGTTTCGGGTACGATATCGTGTGGGGTGTCATATTAGATGTATTTTCGGAAGTTTTTTTGCGATCCCAGAACCCTCATCCCAGGATCTCAGGAAGTCGAACGATGTGGCGTTTTAGAGTACCTAATTTTGGACGCACATTCCATTTTTTGGGGGTCCCACATCCGTCGACTAACTTAACAAGATGATTTAAAAAAAGTAAATAATTCAATTAATTTTTTTTTCCGTTGACAGGATTGATATACGTACAATTTACATTAAAGAATAATGGGTAACCCCTTTTCTTTATTGGTAGAAATAGCGCGCACGGAGGGACACTCACGAAATTTGGAGGTTGAAAAGAAAATTTTCCCCGGAACCGAAAACCGGTGAAGGCGATTAATCAACAATAAATTCGGCTCTGATTTTTAAAAAAGCGGGAACAGCTGATTTAGGCCGATATGAGCGCTACGTGAGCTTGATGCGGAAGGAAATGTAACTATTTTTCCGCGAGATCTGGGAGCGTAGGGAGGTGAATTCAGTACTACTGAATCAGTCGCAGAAAAGTGGTGTCACAACCAGTGTCGGTCCGTCATCTGCCCGCTTTGAAACGGCAATGGAGTCGAAATTATTTTTTTCTTTCACGTCTCTAGTTTTCATCGAGCTGGTTCCAGCGATATAGTTAAGTTCATAAATATTAGCGCCAGAACACGAGCAAATCTCAAAACCGCTTGTGCCACCCTGTACCTCGCGCCTTTCATCTGCGGCTAATGGTGGCAGACTGTATGGATTGCATGGACGGTACCGGCTTCTAAGTAGTTAATTTGCCGATGAATTCCCTTGATTTGGGCACTGGGTCTCTCACCTGCCATTGATGTCTTCCATCCCCCGAAGGGGTTTCTTCTTTAATTTTTAATTAATAAAGCGTCCCACTGTGTGTTCTTCAATTGATTCAATCAGTATGGTGTGAGGTTAATCCCTGCTTTTAGTAGAACTCAATTCCAACTTAAACCATTCTGAAATCTTGAGGTATGGATTGGCCCTTCCTAGGAACACGACCCGAATAGGAATAGGTAGGTAGGAAAGAACAAGAAAAAAAATATCATAAACATGACTAATTTGAGTATAAGAATGTAAAATTCGGGTGAAAAGTGTCGGTTATCGATTCCTGAGAAGTGCACCGGCCAATGAATGTTCCCTAGACTCGTTCTCATAGTTTCTTGCATTTCCAGGTCAGTTGCTGAGATTCCCGTCTTCAACTTCACTGCAGCCAAAGAGAACCCTTTGACGTACAGGCGGTTCCACGATGAAATCTTCAAAGTTGGCCAGGAAATACCGACGATGCAAGCTGTCTGGTACACTACGCTCACGGGAGTAAAATCCGCTTTCTGGTTCAAAGTCTTATGGTTCCTCTTCCACGTCCTCCCTGCCTCCATAGTCGACGTTGTTCTCTTCGTGCTCCAAAAGAAGCCACAGTACGTTCACGGCCAAACGCACCTGACGTTACAATTTCGCTCACTGGGCTGACGTTTATTTTTTCCTTTCAGGGCGATGGAAATCTACAGGAAGATCCACAAGTTCACCGACGTGCTCGCCTATTTCTCAACGCGGTCCTGGAACTTCCACAACAGCAACGTACTCGCTCTTTGGAACGGGCTGAACGAAACTGACCAGGAAATGTTCGATTTTGACATGGCTCGCCTCAACTGGGACGATACGATCAGATCCGTTGCCGTTGGGATCAGGATGTACATTTTTAAAGAAGACCCGTCGAACATTCCCGCCGCCAAAAGGAAAATGTTCCTGTAAGTGTCTTGAGCACCTGTCATCCTGCCCACACGATTCAGCATTAGGTGTGTGGCAAAGCCAAACTAGTTAGGAGAGGGCCTTTGCCGTTCAGCCCATGACGAATCGAGTGGGGACCTAGTAGCTGCTTGAATGAGCAGCTCTTCTATGATTAAGGCGGAAAACGCATGAGTGCACCCAAGCGGTGAAAGGCAATACGTGAATACACCCACGTGACCTCAGTACCCCGACCAATTCTTCTCGGGTGTACTGCAGTAGTGCTTGAGTGCACTGGCGACCATACTTTCACCTCGCTGGGTGCAATCACGTACCAACCCACCTCTCGCGGAGTCGACTGCTCCACAGAGCCTACCAGTAGACGGCCAACCTGGAGGGAAGTGATATGCAACTACTTGCTGACCTTCTGACAGGTTGCACGCTCCACATGCAAAAAGTATGGTCGCCAGTGCACTCAAGCACTACTGCAGTACACCCGAGAAGAATTGGTCCTATCTTATATAAGATAGGATTATCAGACACTGAGGAGTGCCGTTTGTGCAATGTCTAGCTGGAGTCGGCAGAGCCTGTATAATACGCAAGCAGTGGGCGGGTGAAAGTGTACTTAGCACAAATGGCTAGTCGGAGAAAGTGTTGTCGAGGAGTCCTGCTCTAATTCCATATCGTGTTTCTGCCCGAAGAGTCCCTCAATATGACGTCCGATCATTCTTATCATTGCTTGAGATTACGCTAGATTGTGGTCAGAGGCTGGTTAATGGCCACTGTGGGGAATACGCCCATGTCTATGGCTCAATTGCCAGCCCGGTGGAAATAGTTAGAAGGGTGGGGGGAGGGGAGAATTAAATAATCTAAATTTGCCATTTACTGATCATTTGCTCTTTAACATTGCACAGTGTCTTTTCGCAGTACCTATTATAAATGAAATCGATCCTGATAGCCAGGCCTCCCTCATGGACAATCAGGTGAGAGTTCGACGTGTGAGGTAAGTTGTCCTGGACTCCTTTGCCAACGCTTCGGCTAAGGAACCTGGAAATGCTGGGATCCGGAAATGTCCCAATCACATGAGATTTTGGTGGCTAGTCAGGCCTTTTTTGCCGACAATTCGGCTAAGGAAGCTGCAGCAGCCTCCCCAATTTACACTGCGAGCTCCGGAACTGGAGCTGCAGGAATTGGCCACGAACTATTGTGTAGGGTTCCAGCATCTTCACAGTTCCCTTCTGGGACGTCTGCACCTTCACAACCCCTCGACATATCCTGCAACCCTGATGAGTGCGAGCATCCCCATATGCCATGGCTGCATATTCCTCCTGAGTAGCAGATCATGACAGTTCGTGTTATACCCAGGAAGGTTCCCATACTCCCTTCCGACGTCATTTGAACACGCATCCTTCCACCAAGCTTTGTTTGGGGATTTCCAAGAGCAAATTCAGCTTGACTACCTCCTGCTACATGACAAGGTTGCTGGCAGGAACTCGCTAAGAGCCACCAAGCTGTGATTTCTGGATTCCCAGCACCTGCTTCAGCTTGGCTACCTCCTGCCACTTGTTACGGATGTCGGCAGGAACTGGTTAAGAGCGACCAAACTCCGTTTGGGGGTTTCTAGGAGCTGAGGCAGCTTTGCAGGGATAGGCAGACGCTGGCATCGGCCACCAAGCTCTGATTTCTAAATTTCCAGCTCCTGACCCCATAGCATGGAAGGTGGCAGGGACAAGTGCCAGAGTGTCCACAGCCTATTTCTGGTTTTGTTGTTGTGCAGTTATTCGGAAGAATTAGAATTTTCTAAACAATATACTTCTAGGTATGTTCCTTCGGCGACGAGTTCATTAAAAAACGGCGCAGTCGCTCAGCGCAGGGTGAAAAATACACCTGCCACGTTCCTTCCAGGCGGGTAAAAAAGTTCTTCTTCGAATTTCTTCCTGGCCTGTTCAAATAACGTGTTCCTGCTGCGCGGGTTCTTTAATATTCTGCACCGGGCTCAATAATATTCGACATCCTCTCGAGGCAGGGTTTTTTCGCTGCACCCGAATTGTAACAGCTAATAACCCTCCCCAAATTCGGTTCCGTGTTTTCCTTCGTGCTGGGCACATCGGACATTTTAATTCCAACATTTAGTGCCTCCGTCCTTATTAGGTTTTTTTTCAATTCATTTTTAATTCAGGTTTCGCATTCCATCCGGCGAGTTCGTGTACTCATAACTCTCTGCACCCGCGCTGAACTTACCCCCTAATAGATGAAAATCTGAAATGAGTCAGGCTGCAGACATGTCGAACACTTGCTTTTGCTTTCACACTTTTAATCGCCCCCTCCACTGATTTGCGTTATTCGCTGTGTTGTCAATATTAGAATTGGAATCATTCTCTCTGTCACGTTATTCGCTAACACTATTTTTTCTCTTCCAGATTATTCCTCGCCCACAAAACCCTTCAACTCATCTGCTTCGGACTCTTCATGTGGCTCACGATTTCCTTCATCGCGCCGGCTCTCCAAATATCAGTTTAAATTTTGTTAATTTATTATTTTTCTGTTTTCTATTTTTTTTACGCTATTCTAACGGCCAGACGGCATTGCACCGTGTGTTAGTGCTGCACTGGTGAACATTGTGATAATACCTCCAAAGCTACCTCTACGTCAGGACCAGCTTAGACCGCCTCGTAACTTTTACATCACCCCCCAAATGTGTTGACAATCTGACAATCGCTCAATTTCGAAAAACAAAGAGATAAGAGATATATCGTGTAGTGAATTAGGATTTGCATTGGACTCAACAAGTCTTCATCACTGTATCAAGATGTACCTATAGGTACCTATAGGTACATCTTGATACAGTGATGAAGACTTGTTGAGTAAAATAATATTTCATATTACGTTATATTATAACGTATACGTTATATTTTTGTAAGCGTTAAAGTGGATTATTTGAGGAACTTGAAGGGTTAATGTGTATATGTATTTATTTAATCGTAGTGTGATACGACTTTTGAGTGAAGTCATTTTGGATAACTGCCACTGTCAGAAGTACTCACGGACGGAAGTTCACGCAAAAACGTGCATGACATGCACTACCTACATTGTAGTCTTCTTACAAGACGTTGCAAATTTTGTAAAACTGACTACTGTTACAGTAGTAATTTATTTACATAAATAAAGACATTTTTCAACTAATGCCGAGTCCTCAATAATCATTCAACCAACGTCAACTGCCTGCGAGGTTAGGAGGACTGGCCATTGAGGATCCTGTGGCAACCGCCAGCCTAGCTTTCAACACCTCAAGACAGGCTACCGACTGCTTGGTTCAAGCCATCCAACTGGTCAACCTGCCAGCCAGCCCCTGAAAGAGGCCCGTGTCCAGAGAAAGGCTGATCTGTCGGTTAGAGGTGACAGCACCAACCAGCGGACGAAGGGCGCTTCCCTTTGGCGACGGATGACTGCGATCTTTCCGCCTCACAGTTCTGGGATGCCCTTGCCATACGATTCGGATTGGAGCCTGTTGGCTTGCCCGAGTGTGATGGCTGCGAGGCACCCATGAACCTGAACCACGCCCTGAATTGTAAAATAGGAGGGCAGGCCGAAAACGACACCGAACTCGACCCCAAAGTCTTCAAAAACCCTCCTGTAGACCCATTTTAGCCCCATAGCGCCCCACGGGTTTGGGCGATCGGGCTGAAAACCTTGCGAGCACAACTAGATGGTAAACCGAGTATTTTGTCAAAATTTCAGATTCAAAAAAATGCCTACTGCCCAAAACGGCCCGGACGGCGTACGGAGATTTCGGATTTAGAATGTAGACCTTTTGAAACGGACAATGTCAAATTTTGAGGCCGATCCGACTCGTCGCGAAAACGTAGGTGTATTATTCCAAGAATAATAAACCAAAAGGTAGGTAGGTAGGTACCCTATAAAATTTAAGACCAAGAGTCAGTCTTACACAGCCTTTCAGTCCATAACAAGAATAGGTATTTGAGCAGAAATACTATAAAAACGTACTAGGTTCCTGACAAGGACTCGGAATAAGCGTAGGCACCTATCCAATTCAGGATTACTAACAGGAAAAAAATCGTGAAAATGGATCTCCAATCGGCGACTTCGGGTACGTTGATGAAGAAAGTCCTTCGTATGCAAGCCCGTGAGATAGTATTCAACGCGTAAGTACAACTACGTAAGTAGTCACATAATATGTGACCTCAAAGAATCCGGCCAGCCTCAGAATCCGATCGGGAATGTACAGGACGAAATGCCGAATAATTTTCTGTTACCTATTATGATGGTCTGATTTCTAGGTAAGTGTATTTGTAAGGAAATTACATTCATTCTATTCTTCCCGACCTCATTGCGATGATAATATTTCATTTTCGAAATGTAGATATAGTAAATAGTATAGTAAATAGTAGGTATAGTAAATGTAGGTATAGTAAAACATCAGTGAAATTGATAAGTTAACCTGCTGAAAAGGCGCTTGGATTGCGGGGGGAAACTACTCCCAGGTGTGCCCCTTCAAAGGGATAAAATCTCCCGAAAAATGTCTCAAATGGGGGATTTTTTTTTTTTTTTTTTTTCTCGCCGGCCGCTAGGGAGCAGGTACGGAGCCCAACGTCATTGCAGACAGATTTTTCGAAAAAAAAAAAAAAAAACCAACTGCGGATATAGGTAGTTTTCTCGTGACGTCACAGGCTATCGATGAGCTGAAAATAATCGAATCGATCGATTCGATTATTTTCAGCACATCGATAGCCTGTGACTTTCGAAAGGCCTCCCCTGAGTGTCGGCCATTTTGTATCACATGGAGAAGGGAGAAGTAACTGGAATGTTAGAAGATAGGCTGAGTTTTATTAAATAAAATTTTTATTCCCCGATGCTGGTACATGTGTGATCCTCATGGGATGAAATTTCGGGACTATAAAAATTATAAAACGGCGATATGACCGAAAAACGACTCTGATAACGCTTATCTCCCACGTTATCTCACTCTCAACCACTTCTTCTGTGCGTGGGTCGGTTGAATTTTTACCTGCATCTTTTACTCGAATTTATCGTCCTTTGCCATATTAAACGTCTAAATGCCTGCTTGTGCTGTTGTGGGATGTAATGAGACGTATCGGGTTGGGGAGCAAGTGAGGTCGTTAAGCCTCCCAGCTGTCATCAAGCACCAGTGTAAGAGAACTGAGCTGTCTTCCAAAAGATGTGGCTATCCCCTACCAATAGAAATTTGACGGGAAAGAAGTTGAGTGGAATCACCGTCAAACTGTGTAATCGACATTTCATCACAGGTTAGTAAATTAGATTTTTAGTGATTATGGGTGACATTGCTTGAAATCCACGGTTGGGCCGAATCAGTGATTATCACTGATGATCTTGCTTCAATTTCAAACAGAAATAAATATAACGTGATTTGACTGTGTAGGAGCATAATATATTATAATTATAATGGATGGCCTTTCGTTGGAGTTCACATCATGTCACAGTACCTGATCGTACCAAGTAGTCCACAAAGTAGACCAGTCAAAATCGACACTAAAAATCGCTAAATTCCCAAAACGAGATGTATCTCTGCTTTTTGGATTATTATTCTTGGAATAATACACCTATGTTTTCGCGACGGGGGTCGACGACTCGGATCGGCCTCAAAATTAAATTTAACCTCTTGAAACGGATAATGTCAAATTATGACATTATCCGTTTCAAGAGGTCTACATTCTAAATCCGAAATGTTCGTCCGCCGTACGCCGTCCAGGGCGTTTTGGGCAGTAAGAATTTTTTTTTAATCTGCAATTTTGGCAAAATACTCGGTTTACCATCTAGTTGTTCTCGCAAGGTTTTCAGTCTGATCGCCCAAACCAGGGGGCGCTATGGGGCTAAAATGGGGCTATAGGAGGTTTTTTTAATGCTTTGAGTTATGGGATGGAGTTAGATGTCGTTTTCGAAGTATTTTTGGACGGAGAATCCAGTTATGGGGGTCCCGGAACGATCCAATTTCACTGTGGCGATCTACAGGGCTTTCATGGGGCTAATAATGGGATTTTTGAAGGATCCCAGGAGGTTAAATATTTTTCGAGTAAAAAATAAAGAAGTTTTGAAAAAGTTTTAAAATTTTTTTCAAGGACAAAATTAAATTTCTGCACAAGTAACCTATATCAAAGAATAATAAACCCTTGTGTAAAATTTGCAGCGTTTTTAGTATGTTGTTCGAACTCATTAGGGTAGTGTATAATTTTGCAACTTCCCAAAAGCTGTGCTTCACGCATATGTAGCACAAGAAAAACCGCGATTTTTTCGGCCTTATTTCAGTTTTTGCTCTACCTATATGTAATAAACATGCATTGTCCGACAAAAACTCATGAGTTTTTAAATAGCATTAAATACCTCTACATATCTTCGATTTGCAGAGAAAGAGGCAACGACTACACGCTGAGCTGTCATCCATTAGTTCGTTACTTGATTAACAATAATTATGTAGTTCCCTCAGAAAACTAAAAAAAAAACCATTCCCTCATTCCCTTTCTCAACGTTCCCTCTTCCCCTTTCTAAATACCCTCTTTTACAACAATAAAGCAGTTTACCGTTTTCTTTGCACAACAACCATTACCCACGTCTTTAAGACAGGCGCATCGCGCCGTTTCAGGGTTACTAGTTAATATTAATAATATTATTCTCCTCTAGATTTTCAAAGAAAATTAACTTAAAATTATGAGAACCCCTGAGGGAGAATCTCCAGATGTTGACCAAGGTGCTGAGGGGGCGTGAATTTTCGATTAACCCGCGGAACCCCCTTCTTCAAGACATCGAAGTTGGGAAGGTTGAACCTGGACACGGAAACTTACTATTTAAACTTCTTTTTTTTCTCTATTGAATGAACTCATTAATCGGAAAAATGAGAAAAGCTGTTCTAGATGAAGTCAAATACCTAAGTACAATAATTGAAAAAAAAAAAAATTCAACTCAAAAAATTATAATAGGGCTTGGAAAACGATCCGACATCAATATGTCGCTTTCTGGGAGAATGGCCCATTAACTCACGATCATGACGGGGGATATTCAAACTAAATGTAGAAAAAGAAAAATCTTGAATTTTTCAAACTGCGCAGCCAGGAGACCAATAATTGGTCTTAAAATTTTGCTTAATTTAATTAATTTAATTTTATTAAATTAAGCAAAAAGTGGTTGAAGGGGGCCGAACTTCCCCTATTTCATGATTTTCGTGAACTCAGGTTTTCACAAAATTCTGCAATCTGCACACGGATTTTATTCTACCGATTTTCTGCGTAATCCGCTGAATTTGTGGGATCTGCGGAAGAATTGGTTTTCTGAGTTGGCAACCTTGCAGTGTTCAAAGGACGACGGGGGAGACGCATCTTATTACCTACCGCTTTTCGCATCTGAGGTCAGTCTCTCAATAAATCCCGTCTCGTGAATGTTGGTTGTTTTCTACTAATTTCTTGTGATATGGATGGCAGGTAACAAAAGAGTTCTATAATAATAAATATTAGGTGAGCTAAATAATAAGGTAATTTAATAATTATTATTAAGGGCATTTTGGGCAGTAGGAATGGTTTTAAAAATCCGAAACTTTGACAAAATACTCGGTTTACCATATAGTTGTGCCCGCAAGGTTTTCAGCCCGATCGCCCAAACCCGTGGGGCTCTCTGAGGCTACAAAGGGGCTGCGGGAGGGTTTTTGATGGTTTTCGGCTATGATATCGAGTGTGGTGTCGTTTTCGAAGTATTTTAGGACGCAGAAACCATTTTTTGGCGTCCCACTTCCGTCCACATAATTTACCAAAAAAAAAAAAACTTAATTGAATTTTTTTTAATTGATAATAGTAGATTTAATTGTTTGGTAATTTAAATCAAAGAATTATAATATAATTATATTATAACCCTTGCGCATTTTTTTGCCGTTTTTGTTTTTACAAAAATCGATTGATTGATCTGTCTGTTTTAACAAAATTGATTAATCAATTTTCACGGTTGCGCAATAAATTTGATTTGTCGCTTTCTATGTTTGAACAAAAATTGGTGTTTCGAAAAGTCGATTATTCGAATCTAATCTAATTAATCCTAATCTCAATTTTCTGTTTTTTTTTTTTTTTTTTGCGAGAATTTCTTCTTTTTTTGGAGAGAATTTCATTCATTGTTTTCATATTTGTTCACAAAGTGGTTGTTTGCCGATGGTGCAGAGGTCTAATCCAATGAGTTTGGTTAGGGAGAGAGAACGACTCCTCTGCTGAATACTAAATTGTGTCTTTCAAAGATAAAATTGAACCTAGGAACAGGTCAGGGGATTATAAATTAACATGTGGAGAACCGTCTTGTGAAGTAAATTATGTAGGACAATCAGGCAGAGCATTCAGAACCCGATTGGCAGAACATGAAAGCAAGATTCGCCTTCAGCATCTTGGCTATAATGATTTTGCCGACCATTGTATCAGCTCGAATCATCCTTTTAACCCAAATAGGGATAGTAAACTTTTACATTTCCAACCCAAGGGTCGCCTGCTCAATGAGTGGGAGAACCTGGAAATCCTGAAAGCTTATACTATCCAACCTGATCTTAATAAAAACGACCATGGCAAAATCAGTAGATCCCCAATATTAGAAATTCTGAAACCAATTTAACTCTCTCAATCAATATTATTCCCCCCCCCCCCCCCCACCCCCCCGTTCTATTAATTTAAAACTTTAAAATTCATACTTGAGCCTTCTCAAATATCCCCAATAACCAACCCTCAATAACGGTTATCCACAAACAAACTCGGAATTTCTGCTATTAATGTCGGTTTCCTTTCAAAACACTCAAAGGATACCGCCACCTAATCCCTCAGCCCTCTCAGGTACCTACCTATATAAACCCTCCGGCGTCTAACACAATTGTTCAGAACTAATTGTACGTTCAACCACCTCAAGTCACTCTGGTAAGCTCATCTAGATATTTCTATTTCACCCAACCTCATGTACTTAATAACATTTTTCCAAAAATTACCTCAGTATGAAAACTGCTGAAAAATTAACTCTTATAAAAATTTAACTTCTCAAGATTCAACAGTAACTTCAAATAGATTCACAAATTCAATTAATTTAAAGACTTTATTATTAATTTAAAGACTTTATTTAAACCTTCATATTCAAATTTACCTTCTGTATAAATTCAAAATTCACCATGTCAACTAGGTCACCTAGGTATGTCATCATTTTCTGTAGTTTTAACTTATCAATTGTTTTTAAAAAAACGAATAATTCCAAATTCATCTTTCCTAGTACCAATTAATAACCTTGTCAAATGGGTCCATTTTTAAAATTATCTCTGACTTTCTTACCTCTAATTTCTCTTTGTCACTAATCACATATCAAGTAGATGTTTTGCCACTAGAATAATAAACAATTCTCCTTTCAGTACCTGTAGTATACCATAACTGGTTTTCAAATGGTTCACTGGCCATCAGTCATGGAGCCAATTTTAACAGTGGGTCCATATTCCGAATTTACTATTGTCAAGTTATGTACCACCATTCTGGACCGTAGGACCAGTCACCGTAGTGACTTAGGAATGAAGACGTTCGAAGACAAAGAGACGATGTGCCAGTATGTCAGAGGTTTCCTGGGAAGACGAAGAGACGATGTGCCAGTATGTCAGAGGTTTCCTGGGATCCTGGGCCACAGAGAGGATGCAGATAGAAGTTCAGATGCGGGGCTCACTGTTGGGTATGGCACCGTAAGTCGCTTTACTTCGCTTGTGGCACCGTAAATGACTTCAAAACGAGTGGCACCGTAAAATCAAATTATCTGCTCAGGAAAAGAAAGACCATCATTAGATCATTATAGAGAGTAATAAGCTAGGAAGGTTTCACAAAGGTTACAGCCTAGCTAATAGACACTGCAGGGCTTACATTCTTCACAGATTCAACATAAGTCGAGCTTGGGCTAGCTAAGGTAGGTATGCGACTATTTTTCCTGGGTGCACCTATGTACAGAACAACTCCGACAAATGGCGTTTTAAGGTAAATGCGTGAAATTGTGAGAATTCCTTTTTTCGCCGAAAAGACGCTGAATAGGAACCAAACTTCAAAAATATGTATTCCCGCCGTTGGATAACGTTAAATCTCATCAGATCGAGTTTGAAGGTTCTTCAAACTCGACCTTACCTAGTATACATACCTACTATAGATAGACCTTTCAGATAACCTGCGATAGTTACGGCGCTCGTTTAGTGAAATCGAGAAAACAAACTATGAAAACATACATAGGTCTTTGCAGTGGATAAAAAATAATAAGTTACAGCGAGATATTTCTGGCTCGAACCTTCGAAACAAAATTTAATTTAAAAGGTCACATTGTTTTACCTTACAAAGTCATGAAAATAACTAATCTGGCTCAGCAATTTTCCGTCTTCAAGTAGAAATTTTCAATTCTAGGGTGTTCAATGGAATTCACCAATGTTACGGGGTTCCATCAGAAATCATAGGGGTGTTCGATCGAAATCATCTTCGATCTCCTCATTTTTGTAGTAATTTCAATTTAACTAGGTAGGTACCCTTGCTGGCAGCATGTCTACCTGCAATATTTATGAGCCCCCCCCCCCCCCCCTAAAGGAAGACCTGCGTACGCCCTTGGTACCCACGGATTCTGACAGCACAATAGGTTACGTAGACGCCATGGGAAAAAAAACGCTTCAATTTTACACAAAGGTTACCTTATTATCATGAGGTGTTAACTGGACGATTTCATTTCTTTTCCGACCGATACGTTACGGCGAAAATATCGCATGTTAGGGAAAACAGGTGGTTTTGTTTGTTTGTATTTGATGTAAATATGAAATGTTCGTTGTTACGCGTGAGAGTAGAATAAGTACTGAAGATGGTCATCATTGATTGATCTGACTAGAACCGTAGGTTCGTTTTTTATTCTTTGATACAGGTTGCATGTGCAAAAATTAGTTCTGTGGCAATAAAAAAAAAAAAAAAACTTAGAAAAAAATGAAATAAAAATTTGCACATTGTTTGGAGTTTTTTTTTTTTTTTTTAAATCTAAATTTCTGTTTAACTCGGAAAATATTCGACCTCCAGGGATCCTTCAAAAATCCCACTAGTAGCCCCATGAAAGCTCCATAGATCCCCACGGTGAATGAAAGGACCCCAGAAAATGGATTCTACGTCCAAAAATACTTCGAAAACGACATCTAACACGGCCTCATAGCTGAAAACCTTCACAAAACCCGTCCCGTAGCCCCATAGCGCCCCACGGGTTTGGCCGGCGGACGGCGGACGGACATTTCGTTTTAGGAATCTAGACCTCTTGAAAACGTGACTTCCCCCGTTTCGTCTCATACAATTCTATGTTAAGGCCGCTTTACATGCTACGACAAATCGTAACGATTTATCGGAACGTGTAAATGGTACATCGTAGCGATTTATTGGAGTTGGAGGTCCAAACGAACTCCAACTCCAATAAATCGCTACGACTTGGAAGGTTGATGCCGGCCGGCATCAATTTCTCGGAATCGTAGCGACTTGTTTGAACGTGTAAACGGTCCCTCCAGACAATTCCCACCCAACGGTCCCTCCACCCGATTTCCACCCAATCACTGGGTCCCAGTGTGCATCTGAACGATAAATCGTTACGATTTGTCGTAGCGTGTAAAGCGGCCTTAAACACTCCTCCCCCTTTCGATTTATTGGAGCGATAAGTTGGTGCAACTCATGCCTTGTAGGCTGCTTGTTTTGCTACTGTCTCGTAGGCAAAATGGTGGAGATATCATAAACGACGTCTATGAAAGATATCTCATAAATATAAGACATGGGACAAAACTCACATCTATTAGATATCTAACATAGATATCTATTAGGCGGTTTTTTCATCTATGATAGATATTTTATAGATATCTATTAGATAACTTTTTCCTGACTATATTGCCTTGACTATATAACAATTTGAGAAATTCTTGTAGGCCTACCCATGTACCTGGGCCAGGTATTTTTTGAGGACGAGTGGGCTTGAAGACTGGCCTCTTGGCTTAAAGCGGATTCAATCAAGGCCGGCCTCCCCTCACCATCTCATGACCGGACTGGGCCGCTCCTCGAGGCCACACAGAACTGGAACATTTCAAAAACGTTTTAAGACTTCGACTTAGCGCCATTCACACAAAACAATTAAATTGACAATTTAATCGTTTAAGTTCTAACAAGGCCTAAGTCGAATACCTCAACTTTTTGGAAGCCAACATGGCTTGCCTTGCCTTTTTATTATTAGTTGAAACTATGTAATTTTGGCTCCATGGAAACACAAAAAAGGTTGCTTAGATACCAGAAAACAATCCAGACTGGGAAAACGCTAATGGTTCAATACAATAATAAAACGGTTTTTTGTTTCTACTGAAACGTTGAGGTATTCGACTTAGGCCTTGTTAGAACTTAAACGAAATTTTGAATCCTAATACTTCCAAACTCCCTCAAATCTGTTATGATTATCCAAGCATCTTGAATCACAAACATACTGATTGATTATGCAGATTTCACTGGAAGCTATTTTCATTTGCATAAAAGGTTGATTGGCTGCGGAGTTCCAGGATGAGGATTGAAGTAGATTTTCTAGCTTCAATGTGGGCCAGTGGTTCTTGTCTTGCTCTCCCAAGCAGAAACTGTTGAGGTCAAGTTGAGCGTCTGATGGGAAAACATTTATTTGAATTATTGCCTAAATACATTCATGCCGACGTTCATTACAATACGACCCTTTCGACTGTTTCAGGATTGCCAACATGAAAATGAAGAAAGACAATCAAAGGTCGGATATCGTCGAGTTCTACCGTGACAAGAACATCTTCATCACGGGAGCTTCGGGATTTTTGGGGAAGCTCCTCCTCGAAAAACTGCTCAGAGTGTGCAACCCCAAGACGGTGTACATCCTCTTGCGGACCAGGAGAGGAGTCAGCCCGAGAGACAGACTCCAGACCTTGTTTTCAGTACCGGTGAGCTTTTATACAAACCAGCTCGCGGACGGAGGGCAACCTGAGTGTAGGGCACCCGGCATAATGGAAGTTAACTTCCATTATGCCCCCAATTGGGGGTGTACCTACGCGATAACAATATGCTCATGAAGTCTCATAGATCTCCACAGTGAAAGTGGATCGTTCTGGGACCCCCACAAATGGACTCTACGTCGAAAAATACTTCGAAAACAACACCCCACTCGACCCCATAGGCAAAACACTCCAAAAATACCTCTCCCGTAGACCCATTTTAGCCCCATAGCGCCCCACGGATTGGGGCGATCGGGCTGAAAACCTTGGAACACATACAAGACTAGATATACCTACTTATAAGTAATGTCAAATTTTGAGGCCGATCCAAATTTTCGGTCTTCGTCGCGAATACATAGGTGTATTATTCCAAGAATAATAAACCAAAAATGGAAAATTTCGAGGGATTATTTTAGATTGCGAAGTGAGGACGATAATGACGAAAACTTGGATGTACAACTAAACAGCATAATAGGACCTAATTATTTTTTGTTATAAAGTATGGTGGACCCCCCCCCCCCCCCTCCCCACACCACCATTCACTAGAGTAGATGTAGGTGTACGCCAAATAATATTGTCAGAAAATGACAAATTTAAATAACTTAAGTGCTACTAGTGAAAGCGAACAGCAAATGACCCAACTGCGGCCTTCTGGGATATTTCTGTCTCTTTAGATCAGCGGATACATTTTATTTCGAGCTTCCTTAAGCCTATCCTAGCGAGCCCTAATCCCCTGGTTGGCTCGCCACTCGAACCCCTTGACGCCCTACTTAGTGAGAAATTTGATATTCCTGACTTTGCAAAAAAAAAAAAAAAAAAAAAAAAAAAACAGATTGATGAACCATCAGGTGTAATTAGTAGGTTGGGAGCCGTTCAATTTGCCACCGTCCACCACCGTTTAACCCCCAACTAGTTATAAACGTCCAGCTTTTACTGATGATCGCGTCTGTTCTGGGTTACTATCCGCACTGGGCGATAAATAAAGCCTTTTTCTTATATTTCAGATATTTGACAAGCTGAAGAGCGAAAAGCCCAATTTCCAAGAGCTCATCGAGCTGATCGAAGGGGACATGAGTCTGCCCGGTCTGGGGATGTCCGACGCCGACAGGGCCACCTTGATCGACAAAGTTCACGTTGTCTTCCACGGCGCCGCCACCGTCAAATTCGAAGAGCCCCTCAAATCCGCCACCGCCATCAACGTGGCCGGATCCAAAATCATTTCCCAACTGTGCCAGG